>CM060932.1:589480845-591980845 GCA_030765085.1 Allium cepa | reverse complement strand
GAAGGACACTTTTTAGTGTAATTCACAGAATGATAGTTGTAACTATCATTTTCAGTTTACACTAAAAAAGTTTATTTGGAAACTGAATTGAATGGAAATTATGATTTGGGATTTGGTTAAATATAAAATTTAAAAATTCGAGTTGTTTTGGAATTGATTTGTGAAATTGGAGAAGCTATTTTATTATATAAAGTATTTAATATTTATACCATTTAAGTGGTGGAAGTCATGTTTCAAAGTTATGAGTTTCAAGGTATCATGATTCGAAAGTGTATATTTCAAGTGTCTTGATTTCGAAATGTATAACTTTGAAAGTGTTATGATTTTATAAAAAGGATATATTTGAAATGAAAATGATATCGTATTGATTTGGTTTTGAAGGTAATGATATTTGGTTTTAAAGTATAAACTATTTTGAAAATGACCGCGGTGTTTGGTTGTTAAAGAGACGGGGTCAGAAATTGTCATACTCTATGCCAACTCTGAAAACCACTTTAACAACTGTGTATGCGGCGAGGACTCCAAAATGAAGTAGGATGGTGGCGACGTCCTTTGAGGTATATATGTGGACCCGACTCTCGTGAGTTGGCATAAGGTGGCTAAAATAGGAGCGATTGATGGGCTAATGCGGTAGCTCCTTTGATCGGACACATCCTTTCGATATTATACTCTGACTTTTGGATTGATTTGGTGGCCACTTTTGATTTTTTTTATTTGGTGGTGTGGCTCGAGGTGGTCGGTAGCTGCGCGTTACCACCGGCCCAGAAGCATAATTGGTATATATACCCTGGCATTGCCTAGTTATGTCGTGTCACCTACCCTAGCTCCCCTTGTACTAGTTTGGTTTTCACCCGTAGCCCGTGGAGTATCCTCTGGTGGCTTCCCAATCAGGAGGGACCATGATACTAGATGATTACTGGGATTATTACGTGTTATGGGCTATATGGGTAACCCTTAACGCTATTTAAAAGTAATTTCATTTTACTAATAGACATTATTATAATAGCTAAATATTACTACATAGTAAATAGTTTAACGGATCCTTAGGACATGTGAATCCCGAGGATCTCTTAAGTTACCGCACTCAGGTCAGATACTGGATAGGAGATGTCAAATCCCGTAAACATCTCTGACGCCGTTCCACCCATATTGTTTACCATTGATTTAACTTATATAAGATCTTTTAGTTCTGACTCGAGTGTTTTGTCTTTTCCATTCGCTCGGGTCAGTATGAACATTTCAGGATCCAAAGACTTTATTTATGGAGGACGAAAACGAAGATTATGTTACTATTATTTATTATATTGTTCCACCGCATCACATTGTTTCGCTGCATTGTTATTTATTATTCTTTGGTATATGTAACTCTGATTCTGTGTTGTAAGTATAATCAAATGTTTTGTTAAACAGCTTCAAGAATCGTTATTGTTATATTTTATCATTCCGCTATCAGATTCTGTTTTGTTTTATTTCCTTCTCTGATTTTCTTATTTACCCCAATAACAATCCACCCTTCTATATGGATTGAGTTGGCACGTGTCTCTGCTTAAGCATACAAAAAGGCGGGATGTTACAACGTACGTATAGCCGCCACCCTCCTTCAGTTAAATCGCGTAATTCTTTCCCTTTCTTTCAACCGAAATCGAAATTCATTCAGGAATATATATATATATATATATATATATATATATATATATATATCCCACGCAATCAAATGAAGTCACAGTGGATGCCGTGACCAGAACTAGGGGAAACACAGGGTGTCGGAGGCGATTTGATCGAGGGCTGGCGTTGTTGATGGAGCAGTTGGGTTCGTCAGGCGTTGGAAAAGGGAGGCGTGTATGTTGAGGGTTGGGAGCTAGGTTCATGGAAGCTACGTATTCGTAGTTAGGGCTTGGGTCGCGAGTTCGAGGGAGCTTCACACGCTGGGGGTGGACGAGCCAGGGCTGTAGAGGGCAAGGGAGAAAGGTAGGATGCTGGTGGCATAGAGGATGGGAAAGGGTGTCGTGGTCGTAGGTGGGATGCAGGTGGACTAAGTTTGTAGTGGTGAATTCCAATTCAAGATGTTGGAGAGCTTGGATGCTGTAGGTCATGGGATGCGAGGATGGAGGGGCAGCAACGCTCGAAAGAGGTAGTGGTGTTGGTCAGCGATGTGCATGGCCATCTTGATGCGATTGATGGTGGAGCTGTGCGACTTGGTGAAGGCCGTTGTAGTTTGAAGGAGGTAATTAAGATTTTTCCATTTAAGGTTATATGGTAATTTATTTAAAAATTAAACAATTAATTAAATTTATTTTATTTTAAAATCAATAAATAAAAATTAAATAACCTGTATCCAAGGTCGAAATTTCCTGAAACCGGCAGTGTGGGATTCGTTAAGACATAGGCTACAAGTTAGTTTTTTAATTAAATCGAACGACGTTCAATTTGATTTAAATTTGGAACGGATCGCAAATATAAATCAAGGTGATAAATTCACACTCATTTGGATTACCGAATTTAATTTTATTTAGTTAAAATTAATTTTGAATGTTTGGTTGATTTATTAATTATTATTTGTTGAATGATATATTGTATATATATTAGTATGTATACCGGTATTTGAAGTGATATTCCTGCACATTATAGCGGATGAGACTCTATGCGCCCCGCATAATAGAGGATGACCCTATATACCATGATATCCTGCCTCGAAGCGGGATTGGTATTTTTATGTTGTATTAACATCTGTGGATATAAAAAAATAGGTTGGAGGGATCCAACTAGATTCATTAAAAATGTTAATTTTAATTTCATATGGTGGTATATGATTTGTGAGGATAATTTGTAATTGATTTTTGTTATGCAAAATTATTGGATGTTATGGTAGCTCTGGCCTTAATTTTGGCATTCTAAATACCATACATAGCATTTTGGAATTTGAAAGGATTCAATAAGGAGATTTTGGGATATAAAATATTTATATCGAAATTTGAATTATTTTAAAAGGAATTGATTTGGATAAGATAATAATTTGATTTTGAGTGTACTTATTTATTTAGGAAAAATATTTTGATAGAGATTTTAAAAAATTTATCAAGAGGATTTTAAATAATGGATTCTAAATTGATATTTCAGGACAAAAATGAAAGGAGTTGAAATTGTTATTAAAAATAGATTTGAAAAATAAATTGAATTTGTTAAGAAATGGATTTATAAAAACGAGATTTTATAGAATGGGGTAGTTTTATAAACAAAGGAAATTCAAGGGGTTTATAAGTTTATAAATGATGTCATGAATACAAGGAAATGATTATCGAATGATAATTAGGAATTTTAAATTCACAGGGTGAATTCACATCGAGATATGGAAATGGGTTTGAAAAAAATTAGAGGATTCTATTTTTGAAAAATGAAAATGGTAGGGAAATTGGAATGAAATCGATATGTTATGAACCAAGCGGGATTTATAAATTGGATCGGTTATTGGGATTTTAAAAAAATATTTTTATTGAGAAATTAAGTTATTTTAAAAGAGAATTTTTGTTTATGTAATTTGAAGCTACTTTGGTAATAAAAAACTTCGAAGGTGAACTTTTTTTCAAATAGAAAATATTAATTGAAACAACATTCTAGTTTTTATGATGAGCTTGTAAATCAATTGGTTTGTTTTAAAATGATTTGGAAATGAGCTATCGATATTTATTTAAAATGATTTGATATTTTAAATTTACTTAACATTTTCTAAAAATAAACTGTTATTCTTTAAAATTATTGATTATATGTATATAGTTATGTAATGATTTAAATTTATTATAAGTCCTCTCGAGATTGGAAACGAAGTTTATTAAACGGACATGATTTTGGAAGAAAAATTTATAGTAGGATTCCGAGAACTTCAATAAATTTCCAAAGTATTAAAATATGAGAACTTCGAAAAATAACATAGAATTCATAAAAGAAGTCAGAAATGTCATTTGAAAATATAGACAAATCTATTTGACTTGGAACTATTAAAGGAAATTGATTAATAAATTCTGGAACTTATAGAATCCATTAAGGTATTTGCAAATAAATTTTTTAAAGAGTTCTGAGAAATAGGAAATAAATGGACTATTTCCTAAATATTGAGATAAAAAGATCTTAAGTAATATACTTATAAACATTCCTAAGTATTGGACGGAAAGGATATGAAAATAGTTAACTTCAAGATTTTAATTATCGAAAATATTTTCCAAAGAGATGAATTATAATTGGAAGCGAGAAAAATATTCTAAGTATTTAAATGACTTTAAAATATCCTATTAAGGATATAAGAATTTGAATCTGATTTCCACTATTGAAATATTGGAAGGGTTTGAATATATATATATATATATATATATATATATCTTATAAAGATATTTTGAGAATATTTTAGGAAAATTATAATAAGGCCAAATGATTGCTTATGGATGTTTTATTGATAGTTAAATAACTGACTATCAATATTGGCCAATTTCGTTAATCGTTTCGAAGAGACCAGGATCGGATTTAATTCTAATTCAAATAATTCAAATTGAGTGTGTTTTGTCACACTGGTTTTCGAGATGACCCGGGTGTTATTTTATTATAATGCTTGGCTCAGACCGAGTATTACAGATTCAGGTTTGAATGCTTGGAACTTCGGAGATGAGTTGGAGGAATTCAGACGTATATCACGTACTTGGTTAATTTCCGATGTGTGTGAGTTATGTATACCAGGACAGGCGATTATAACTATCCCGATTGATGTACTTATTTTTGTACTCCGAAGATTGTAAGTATAAACAGTTACAGTGTGATGTCCTAGAAATTTAGGAAATATTTATTTAATAATTTCCATTAATAATTATTTTAAAATGGGTAATATTGATTTAAATATCTGATTTAACAGGATTTATCTTTTTAAAACTAAAAATTGTTTAATTTGATAAATGTTATCTTTTCAAAATTTATAATAATGGTAATAATTTAATCTGGAAATTTTATTCTTTTTAAAGATTAAAATATTTAATTGATAAAATTTGTCTTTCTAAGCAAATTAAAAAGATATTCTATTTATAATGTATATATGAGTGTATACATTGTAAATAGGGAGTTTGATTTTAATTTAAATTTTAATTTAATTAAAGATGTTTTCAAATTTATAATATATATAGTATATATTGTGAGTTGAAAGATTTAATTAAATTTAATAAAAATATTCTCAAATTTATAATATATATATGTATGTATTGTGTATTGGAAGGATTGATTGAATTTAATATAAAAACTTTTCAATAGCTTATTTTAAAATCTATCTTATATTTTCAAAAGTACTTAAAGTAAACATTTATTTTGTTTAAAATATAATAGTTTAAATATTATATTATATAATAAAAATTAATTTTGTTTTCTTTAAAAATGGATTCTCGAAATAAAATTAGCTCACATATATTAAAGTACAATATTTAAGTTTGAAACTTTAAAATAAGGTTTAATTCTTTTCTTTTTAAATTTTCTTTCTTTAAAATTTTGTTTTTGAAAATATATTTTTAAAATATACAAATAAACATTAAAATATGTTATTATATAAAGGTAATTTATATGTAAACATTAGGGGCTAATTGGAAATAAACATTAAGACATGATTAAAATAAATAAGAAATCAATTCAAAATGAATTTTTAAACATTTATAAAATTAATAAATTATTATAATATTGAAATATAACATGTGTAAGGTTACTATACCATGAGAAAGACACTTGTAAATCATTCTACAACTTAAAGTAACATGTGGCATTGTCCTAGTTTATTATTGAAAACATTTATTAAAAATGTTTTAAGAGAAAACTTAGTAAATATATATTTTAGTTCAAACCCTTTTCCTCTTATAAAACGCTGAAAATCAGATCTTAAAAAGAAAGTTAAAAATCGAAATCTAAATCAGTTTAAAAATCTGTAGCAAGTTTCAAAATCAAAAACAAACTTTTTAAATCTGAGGTCTTGCAAATAAAGTTCAATAGCAAATTCAATTGCAAATAGTAAATCAACTACAGCAAACTATTTTTCAAGTTCAACTTCACATACAACCTGTAATCAAAGTGATCTTCTCAAAAGCAAGTAAATTCAGCAATTGTAATCAAAATTTGCAGGAAAACTCAACAACTTACAAGTACCAAAGCAAAATGTTCAAAGGATGAAATAATGCTCTCTACTTCAGTAATTGGTGAGTAAACCTTTTTATTTAAAAACAGTTTATGGATCTATGATGAAATCTGTTGCATGTAGTCTATAATGTTTGCTTGAGTTTGAATATAAATGTGTGTGTATGAATATAACATTTCCTGCATATTTGTTTCTAGATATTATATTTTTGTGCTATGTTGTTGATAACAGACTCATCATCATCATAAGATACTTTATATCTTCCTGTAAAATCAAAATTTTACATTGATTACTGAAGAGAAATTGTTAACAACATTATATTCTTGTTTTGAAAAAATAATTTCAGGTAAATGTATTTAGTTAAAACTTCGTAAATTTAAAATTTCAGAGAAAATCGGAAATTGGGAATTCAAACTTGATGATTCTCGAATTCACTTATATAGTTTGATTTGCCTTCGAATATTAAGAATTTTAAAGGCTAAATCATAATTTTTAGGTGGGAATTAAGTGAGATAATTGGAGTTTTTCAGAAAAGAGATTTTGAGTCTTTTCTGGTGATCGATGAGATCAGAGAGGTCGGGTTTGCTACCGAAGGTGACGTGGGAGTAGAGGAGCAAGGGAAAAATGCTGAAGGATTTTTCGATCATCGGGGTGATGGCAAATTGATGGAGTAGGGTTTAAGACCTTGTAATGCCCCACCACTATGCTCACAATAACAAAGAGTATTAAAGGAAATACTGTCTGTTATTACGAAGAATAAGGTTGGATAGGAGCGGCCATCCGTAGTTAGGCCTTAAAATAGTGTTGATTATCTCGATAGGAGTGGTATATATTCTTTATTTTTTTCATCTCTTTGTTTATTTACTTCCATCGACATATTCAATTCTCGTATAAAACGAACTACGATGGTTCATAATAGTTTAGGACAACATATATAATAATAACACAGATAAACTAAATGCGGAACATAGATAATACAAAATCTCATATATATATATATATAACTGAAGTCAGTTACAATACATATGATACAACTACAACTGTCGACACTGGAAGTTACATATACAAGTACATATTATATATATAATATACATGAATACATATCATCCTATGAAATGACAATGACTACTCCAAAAGATATGAAGAGACTTCATAGCTCAAACAGCAACCCAAAGTAAGATATCAACAACCTGAAATAACTCGGTCTGCCCCGAGTATTAATTCTAATTCAAACTTAGTTATTAATGCACGGAAGAGATAATAATAAATAACAAATAGATGACAGTCAAAATAAATTCACATATCCAATCCTTCAATAAGAAAATCAGATAATGGTAAATATAACACGTAACAGCATTAAACAGCAAATCAGCAAATTCAAATCATCAATAAAGGTAAATAAAAGGATTATCAATGAAGATAATTTGGAAACAACAGAATTGCCTAAACAGCAATTAACAACAAGTGGCTAAAGCGGAACCCTAGCCAGTGAAACAACATAAACAACAAAATCAAATTATCGATAGGATAATTAGAAAACGCATAATCTAATTATCCAGTAGATAATTAGATATCACAAAATGATCAAATTAAACCAATTTCAAAAATACAATTTCAAAATATTGAATTGGACACACAAAACAATTCAAACAATTGAAATATCAATTAAAACGTCAATACTGTTTTGGCTGCAGTACATGCTCACGTGTATTGCCTCGCCAATACAGCATATGATGAAATATGCAAAAGATTAAGACATGCACAAGATCAGATTACAGGTATAAACTAGAATTGTACACATCAGCCCAGAACAGCATATACAAGAATGCAACATCACATAAAACAGTGATAAACTATTTCCTGTCAAACTCAAGGATGTATACATGAAGTATATAAATGACCAACTCAATGAAACAGCAACCCTACGCAGTTACAAACTAGGTTGAACACTGCAACAGGTCAACGATGTGTACCAAACAAAGCACGACCCAAAAGTCCTCAAATCAAATACAATACAGCCAAATCATTAACAAAGTGTAAAGGTCAAGTCACTGCTATCATGACTCAACACACTGCAAGACTAAACCAAAGTTAACAGCAAGTCGAAGCTGCAAACAAAGACAAACTACATGAAGACAATGCATAAACATGTATATACACATGTATGCATGCATGTAGTGACAGTAAAACTCAAACCAGTCATGATATGGAAGCAACCAGACCAGTTCAAGTTAAGGCAAGCTTATAGTGCAACCGGACAACAAACAGTGAAACAAAAATGTCTCGACCCATGCTATCCAGTGAACAAGATCATAGCAGAAAATAAATTGGCACGTGTATATACACAGTGCATAGCATCCTCAATGCAAACCAGATTCAAGCTCAAGAAAAACTGAGGCAATGTTCATGTACTACCCAAATTTAATGAACCTCAATATCCAATCAAATGCAAAGCATCACAAATACAAGACACATGCACCAGTGGAACGAAATATTGTAGACTGTACATAAATCAAATAACAAAACCGAGTGCAATCACAAGTAAACTCAACAAGACAGTAAAATTCAAATGCAAACTGGTTTGAAAGAACAAGAACTAGACCAGCAAGCACTCCAAGTTGACAATTATAACAAAGTCATGTTTAAAATGCCAGAAAATCAAAACAAGTGCACAGATAAGGTACAAGTCAAATACGCTATAGGCATGAACAAATTATGACCGAAGTCAGTAGCAGGTTTTGCAATTCAAATCCAATGTCGTAGTCATTTTTATTTTTCACACTAGATAATATGAGGAACACAACCAATATCAAGTTTAAGTTATACAAGAAAAACTCAAACCAGAGGCACTAATTCAAATGAAAATGGACAGTAAGCTCCAGGTGGATAATGCGAGTACAGACTCGAGTGAATCAAAGTAAACAAATTTAACAAGTGCACCAAACAGTAACAGTGCAATTCAAAGTCAAAACAGCAAGTGGTACAAGACCGAAGTCAGATAACATGAGGAACAATGAATTAACAAAGTTAATGTCAAAGTTCAAATGCCAGAAATTCACAACCGTGTGGCCTAGGTGATAGAACATAGCAGAATATCTAAAATGACCGAAGTCATGGAACAACAGGTTACAAGTTCGAACAAAACAAAATTAAGAAACCGAAGTCAAAACTCAAAGCAAACTTTATCACAGTATCAAGTTGAACAAAGTCACAAAGAATTGAAAAAGTCAGAGAAATCATCAACACTCACACGAAATCAAATGGCCGAAGCTAAATATTGAAGATGAATTAGGATGTAAGTGAAAAAAAATCACTCACCTTGTCTTGACGAGCATGAAGCCAATGATCGAACAGCTCCGAGTTGAAGCTGTGGCATCACGAAGTCGATCGAAGCCAAAAACGAAACCCTAGCAGTGGCCATTAATTTTCTTTCGTTTAGGGCTTGCGAAATGAACCAATGAAGGTGGAACCGGGTCTATTTCGATATAACGCAACCCCAAGACAAAAGAACGTGGGCCAAGGTTCGATTAAAAGCCCGCACAACATTTAACAATTTTTCAAAGAATTTCAACTCGATTAAAAATTCCAATAGCAATTAGCTATCAACATTAATTGTTTAATGACTATAATTAATTGATGTGAAATCCCAGGTTGTTACAGACTCCCCTCCTTAAAAAAAAATTCATCCCCGCAATTTTCATAATTAAGGTCGTCAATAACAATTATTTTTCTATCATAAACTGGTTAAGCTAGAAAAATAAATGTCAAGAACACAGACGCCAAAGGAATCTTTTAATTTCATAAAAGAATTTCACAAATTCTCACAAAATCTAATTATCAAATAGATAATCAGAAAACAGCAAACTGAATAAATACAATTATCAGCAAAATTTAATTATCAATTAGATAATTAGAAAACAAAAATCACAAAACAGCAATATCTAATTATCGATACGATAATTAGAAAACAGCAAAATCTAATTATCGACAAAGACAATTAGAAAACACAAATCACATATTACAAAACTGCAAATATCTAGTTATCCAACTGATAATTAGAAAACACGAACTTCATAATCAGCAAACGCTAACTATCAACAGAGATAGATAGAAAACAGCAATTCAATATAATCAACATAATCTAGAATCAATTAGAGACTAGAAAATCTCATAATCAGCAAAATTAGCAAATACCCAATTATCAAAAACGATAATCAGAAAACAACAAATATCCAATTATCAAAAACGATAATCAGAAACAACAAATATCCAATTATCAAAAACGATAATCAGAAACAACAAATATCCAATTATCAAAAACGATAATCAAAAACAACAAATATCCGATTATCAAAAACGATAATCAGAACCCAAATCAGCAAATATCTAATTATCAACAAAGATAATTAGAACTCAAATCAGCAAATATCTAATTATTAACAAAGATAATTAGAACTCAAATCAACAAATATCTAATTATCAAAAATGATAATTAGAACTCTCAAATCAAAAAATATCTAATTATCAAAAACGATAATTAGAACTCTCAAATCAACAAATTTCTAATTATCAAAAACGATAATTAGAACCCAAATCAACAAATATCTAATTATCAACATAGATAATTAGAAATCTCAATTCAAAAAATATCTAATTATCAAAAACGATAATCAGAAAACATCAAATATCTAATTATCAAAAATGATAATCAAAAAACATCAAATCAACAAATGTTTAATTATCAAAAAACGATAATAAGAAACAACAAATATCTGATTATCAAAAACGATAATCAAGAACAACAAATATCCGATTATCAAAAACGATAATCAGAAACAACAAATATCCGATTATCAAAAACGATAATCAGAAACAACAAATATCTAATTATCAACCAATATAATTAGAACTCAAATCAACAAATATCTAATTATCAACAAAGATAATTAGAAATCAACAAATATCTAATTATCAACAAAGATAATTAGAACTCAAATCAACAAATATCTTATTATCAAAAACGATAATCAGAAAATGTAACAACCCGCATATTTATCGAGTTTACATTTAAATATTTTTATTTAAATATTAAATCGTTAATCGGATTTTGGTCCGAAAAACTACTTTTTGCAAACGGTCAAATTAGGACTCGAGACCACTTCCATTGAGTTCGAAATGTCGTTTACAACTTTTTAAGTATAAACATCGATAGGTTTGGAGTTAGTGAAATTTCACTAACTTTTCCCGCTTTGGACTTTGGGTTAGTTTAGCCTATTAAGCCCAAGTTCCAACCCTCTTCTCCTCACTCTTCATAAATTTCCTAACTAACTCAAGCTTTAGCATTAATGGTGAAGAGAATGGGAAATTAAAACTCCAAGCTCAAATTCAATTGCAACTCCATCATTCAACTCCAAATTCAAGTAGAAGATATTGGATTCAAGCTTTGGATTGCTTCTCCTTGCTTTCAAGCTTCATCTTCATAAATTTTAGTGCAAAGGTGAGATTTTTATCTCACAATTCTAGCCTATAACTATATTGGACTGTTGGGAATGATTCCCCATCACTTTAGCATGTGCATTTGCATTTGGTTTGGATTGGATTGGCGAAAAACTCCAATTTTTAGCGTTTTTGACAAAAAACTGCAGTTAGGTCGCACTGCCTCGGAGTTAGGTCGTTCTGGCCTTAAGTCGTTTCTGGCCATCGCTAAGTCGTCCATGAGTTAAGCCTAAGTCGTAAGTCGCGCGCGTTGAAAAGTCACCGCCTTTGTATTTCTGTTCGCCTGTGTTGAGTCGTTCACGAGTTAGAGTGCTAAGTCGGCTGCGAGTTAAGAGTTAAGTCGTTCGTGTGTTATCTCGTAAGTCGTCTCCGACCTAAGCTGCAGTAAATCGTTCGTGTGTTATCTCGTAAGTCGTATCCGACCCAAGCCTCTCTAAGTCGCGAATTGTTAAGTCGGCTGTCCTTAAGTCGTTCGACCCCACTAAGTCGTAGGTCGCCTCCGACCTTACCCTTAGGTCGTATGACCTGTTTGTTAAGTCGGCTGTCCTTAAGTCGTTCGACCCCACTAAGTCGTAGGTCGCCTCCGACCTTACCCTTAGGTCGTATGACCTGTTTGTTAAGTCGGCTGTCCTTAAGTCGTTCGACCCCACTAAGTCGTAGGTCGCCTCCGACCTTACCCTTAGGTCGTATGACCTGTCATCCACTAGGTCGCGCCACTTAGGTCGTATCCCTTAGGCCGCGAACTCTTTAGGTCGTTAGACCTCATTTTGCTTTAGGTCGTAAGCCGCTTGTCTTCACTTAGGTCGTACCGTGACGGGGCGCTGCCCCGCACCCCGCCGGGGGCGCTGCCCCCTGGACCCCCGCGACCTGACCGGGCAGGTCGAACCCCGTATAACTCTGCGTAGGCGATCTTATCTGAAGAACATTCAACCGAACTTCCTGAGCTGATTTCCTTGGATTTTTATCACATCTTCGAATGTGATCTTTGTGATTGATTGTTTCTACAATCGCTTCTGTGATTTGTCACTTTAAAATATGAAGGTTTCAATACTAGTAGTAAATATTTTCTTAAACCGTTTTCCAATCTATTAGTATATACAAGCCTTTACCTCACTCGGATGAGAAATCTAATTAAACGACTTAGTAAAACAAGTGGTATGAAACGCTTGCGTTCACTTCGTCGGTTAATTCTTGGACTTGTTGGATTGAACCCCTTGTGACAATTTTATTAGTGAAGATTTACAGTTTGTTCGTAAATATTTAAGTTAAGCAAGTGGTTATGGGACATGAAGCTAAACTTCTATATTTACTAGCTTAGTGTAATTGACACTTCTCGTTGATCTTGATGATCGCTTTATGAATTAGACTAGCAATTGCGCGATGTCTCTTTCATTGCAAGGGTAGACTAGACACCACTTGTGTGATTCCATTCACACATACCTTTCTGCTTTTTGGTTAGTCTTGACCTCATTCTGTGTGATTCCACTCACACATGTGGGGTAGCTCCCCATGGTCTTCGGACCGTCATGTGATAGGCCTCTTTCCCTTTTTATGATTTCTGGATTTCTCGTGTTGATTTCTGGAATTTGTGTCATTGACTTGTTATGAGTACAAGTTTAGGGTATGATGCCCCCTTCGAATCTTTGAGAAGATTCTTGTGATATTGATTATCTCTTATTGATTGATCTTCTGTTGATCATTATTTACATACTTATAGCGGTATGTCGTTATGGATGTTTATGTTTATGCCATATCTTTTATGTTATATCATGTCATCTGATATTTATGGCTAGACTGATCCGTTTATTATTTTCTTAAATAATACTCGGATCAGACCGAGATGTTACAGGTGCTTCTGCTTGACTTCTTCCCAGGGATTCATCACTCTGACTTTTGGCTAACTGTTTAGATTAGCAGTTTTTGCTGTATACACTTGAGATATAGACTCATAATTGTATTCTTTTGTATAGCACGTGTTGCTATTCTTTTGTATTATCGTGGATCTTATTGACCACTACTCTGATGTACACTTTCATGTGTTAGTTATATATTCATATCTTCTTCCGCCTTTGTGATATGGATATCTGTGACTGATTTGTGATATGATTATTTCTATGTTTGTTTCCGAAGATTATTTATAGCCACCGTGTGATAAGCTATTACATGGATGGTCGCTCCTCAACAGCCTTATTCTCCGTGCTAGTTGACAGCACTTCTCCGGAGTGTTCTTGGCTAGCGTGGGTATAGAGGTGGGGCGTCACAGAAAACATCAAATCAACAAATGTTTAATTATCAAAAAAATGATAATAAGAAACAACAAATATCCGATTATCAAAAACGATAATCAGAAACAACAACTATCCGATTATCAAAAACGATAATCAGAAACAACAAATATTCAACTATAAAAAACGATAATCAGAAACAACAAATATCCGATTATCAAAAATGATAATCAGAAACAACAAATATCCGATTATCAAAAACAATAATCAGAACCCAAATCAGCAAATATCTAATTATCAACAAAGATAATTAGAACTCAAATCAGCAAATATCTAATTATCAACAAAGATAATTAGAAGTCAAATCAACAAATATCTAATTATCAAAAACGATATTTAGAACTCTCAAATCAACAAATACCTAATTATCAAAAATAATAATTAGAACTCTCAAATCAACAAATATATAATTATCAAAAACGATAATTAGAACTCTCAAATCAACAAATATCTAATTATCAAAAATGATAATTAGAACTCAAATCAACAAATATCTAATTATCAACAAAGATAATTAGAAATCTCAAATCAACAAATATCTAATTATCAACAAAGATAATTAGAACTCATAACAACAAATATCTAATTATCAACAAAGATAATTAGAACTCATAACAACAAACGTCTAATTACCTGCAGATAATTAGAAACAACAAATATCTAGAAATCAATTAAGATAATCTAGAAAACCAACATAAAAGGTGGATCGATCCCAACAAATGGCGACTCTAAGCTACGCCGCACGTGCATCAACATATGGCCGAAGCCTACCAAGTACCGTCATCATAATTTTGGCGCCCAACAAATGACCTGAAGGTCCAACATATGACCCGAAGGTCTGGTACTGGTATTTGACCCGTAGGTCCATCATATGACCCGAAGGTCCAACTTAGTGGCTCGAAAGCACACGAAAATCATCAAAATCATCAAACAGCAGATGTTTCAATTAACGAGCCCGGAATTAACCGAAATAGCAAACGCACATGTCCCATACCACGTGTTTTACTAAATCGTTTAAATCTCTTCATCGTTTCCATGAAAGTGCAAAATTGTTTAAATAAATAACATTTTACTTTCTCAAACTGACAACTTCGAAATTAAGCGAATCAGTAAAAGTGAGGGTTCATAGTCCTCAATTTTGCTGAAGCGTTTAAATCGCTTCCTCATTCTTTTGAAAGCGCAACCTGTAAAAATTTTGAAAATAAATTTATTTTAAAACGATTTGAAAACCCGTGATTAAAACAACAAGACTATAGCAATTTTGACGAGGAAATTGCACTTCTCAAAACACCGTAAAAACGGATCTCAAAATCAGCATTGCGGGATAACCGCTTAAAAATTCACTTTAAATTCGACGGTTACTGAAGTCAAAGCGACAGTAATTATTATACGTCAAAATCTCATCAAAATAATTCGCATCAAAATATAATACCAGTGAACTTTCATTCATTAAAATGTCAACAATACACCGTGCTTCAAAAATTTAGCGCTGGTGTAAAAATCCCGTTATAAAATAACGGCAACAAAATACGTTTAAAACCAAACACCAGTTCAACGTAAAATTAATGCAGTAACGTGCAACTCATATTTGCACGCACACTACAAGATGAACAAAGAAATCACTCGACTATATCTTCAATGAAGATAATTCAAAACAGCAAAAATCTCAACAAAATCACATAACTGCAATCGCTTTGGATCCTCAAATCGGATTCGAAATTTTCAAAGAAAACAAAAATAAAAACATCTATGTAACAACATAATGAATTTAATTTAATTTAATTTTCATATTTTGATTTTTAAATCAAAAAGATTATCAGCTGTATTCAGCGAAGGCAGTCTCACTATTTCCGTTGCGCACTCTGATAAACAGAACACAATTTAATCAATCATCAAAACACAATTTCACTTTTATTCTTAAATAAAGATATTCAAAAATTTCATCATAATTTCAAAACTTTAGTTTTGACTCAAGCCACAAATAAAAACATCAACAAATAGATGTAACACATGTTCCATCTAAGTTATGTTCTATATTATGTCCATAAAACCCTCGCTCTGATACCAACTGTGACGCCCCACCTCTATGCTCACAATAACAAAGAGTATTAAAGGAAATACTGTCTGTTATTACGAAGAATAAGGCTTGATAGGAGCGGCCATCCATAGTTAGGCCTTACACTAGTATTGATTATCTCGATAGGAGTGGTATATATTCTTTATTTTTTTCATCTCTTTGTTTATTTACTCCCATCGACATATTCAATTCTAGTATAAAACGAACTACAATGGTTCATAATAGTTTAGGACAACATATATAATAATAACACAGAAAAACTAAATGCGAAACACAGATAATATAAAATCTCATATATATATATATATATATATATATATAACTGAAGTCAGTTACAATACATGTGATACAATACATATGATACAACTACAACTGTCGACACTAGAAGTTACATATACAAGTACACTATTATATATATAATATACATGAATACATATCATCCTATGAAATGACAACGACTACTCCAAAAGATATGAAGAGACTTCATAGCTCAAGCAGCAACCCAAAGCAAGATATCAACAACCTGAAATAACTCGGTCTGACCCGAGTATTAATACAAAAGAAAATAATACGCGGGTCAGTCTAATTCAAACTCAGTTATTAATGCACGAAAGCAATAATAATAAATAACAAATAGACGACAGTCAAAATAAATTCACCGATCAAATCCTTCAATAAGAAAATCGGATGATGGTAAATATAACACGTAACAGCATTAAACAGCAAATCGGCAAATTCAAATCATCAACAAAGGTAAATAAAAGGATTATAAATGAAGATAATTTGGAAACAACAAAATTGCCTAAACAACAATTAACAACAAGTGGCTAAAGCGGAACCCTAGCCAGTGAAACAGCATAAACAACAAAATCTAATTATCGATACGATAATTAGAAAACGCATAATCTAATTATCCAGTAGATAATTAGATATCACAAAATGATCAAATTAAACCAATTTCAAAATACAATTTCAAAATATTGAATTGGACACACAAAACAATTCAAACAATTGAAATATCAATTAAAAAGTCAATACTATTTTGGCTGCAGTACACGCTCACGTGTACTGCCTCGCCAATACAGCATATGATGAAATATGCAAAAGATTAAGATATGCACAAGATCAGATTACAGGTACAAACCAGAATTGTGCACATCAGCCCAGAACAGCATATACAAGGATGCAACATCACATAAAACAGTGATAAACTATTTCCTGTCAAACTCAAGGATGTATACATGAAGTATATAAATGACCAACTCAATGAAACAACATCCTAACACGGTTACAAACTAGATTGAACACTGCAACAGGTCAACGATGTGTACCAAACAAAGCACGACCCAAAAGTCCTCAAATCAAATACAATACAGCCAAATCATTAACAAAGTGTAAAGGTCAAGTCACTGCTATCATGACTTAACACACTGCAAGACTAAACCAAAGTTAATAGCAAGTCGAAGCTGCAAACAAATACAAACTACATGAAGACAATGCATAAACATGTATATACACATGTATGCATGCATGTAGTGACAGCAAAAATCAAACCAGCCATGATATGGAAGCAACCAGACCAGTTCAAGTTAAGGCAAGCTTATAATGCAACAGGACAACAGACAGTGAAACAACAATGTCTGGACCCATGCTATCCAGTGAACAAGATCTTGGCAGAAAATAAATTGGCACGTGTATATACACAGTGCATAGCATCCTCAATGAAAACCATATTAAAGCTCAAGTAAAACTGAGGCAATGTTCATGTACTACCCAAATTCAATGCATCTCAATATCCAATCAAATGCACAGCATCACGATTACAAGATACATGCACTAGTGGAACAAAATATTACAGACTGTGCATGAATCAAACAACAAAACCGATTGCAATCACAAGTAAACTCAACAAGACAGTCAAATTCAAATGCAAACTAGTTTGAAAGAACAAGAACTAGGCCAGCAAGCACTCCAAGTTGACAATTACAACAAAGTCATGTTCAAAATGCCAGAAAATCAAAACCAGTGTACAGATAAGGTACAAGTCAAATACGCTACAGGCATGAACAAATTATGACCGAAGTCAGTAGCAGGTTTTGCAATTCAAATCCAATGTCGTAGTCAGTTTTATTTTTCATAGTAGATAATATGAGGAACACAGCCAATATCAAGTTTAAGTTATACAAGAAAAACTCAAACCAGAGGCAATAATTCAAATGAAAATGGACGACAAGCTCCAGGTGGATAATGCGAGTATAGACTCGAGTGAATCGAAGTAAAAAAATTTAACAAGTGCACCACACAGTAACAGTGCAATTCGAAGTCAAAACAGCAAGTGGTACAAGATTGAAGTCAGATAACATGAGGAACAATGAATTAACAAAGTTAATGTCAGAATTTAAATGCCATAAATTCACAGCCGTGTGGCCAAGGTGATAGATCATAGCAGAATATCTAAAATGACCAAAGTCATGGAACAGCAGGTTACAAGTTCGAACAAAACAAAATTAAGAAACCGAAGTCAAAACTCAAAGCAAACTTTATCAAAGTATCAAGTTGAACAAAGTCACAAAGAATTGAAAAAGTTAGAGAAATCATCAACACTCACACGAAATCAAATGGCCGAAGCTAAATATTGAAGATGAATTAGGATGTGAGTGAAAAAAAATCACTCACCTTGTCTTGACGAGCACGAAGCCAAAGATCGAACAGCTCCGAGTTGAAGCTGTGGCATCACGAAGTCGATCGAAGCCTAACACGAAACCCTAGCAGCGGCCATTAATTTTCTTTCGTTTAGGGCTTGCGAAATGAACCAATGAAGGAGGTACCGGGTCTATTTCGATATAACGCAACCCCAAGACAAAAGAACGTGGGCCAAGATTCGATTAAAAGCCCGCACAACATTTAATAATTTTTAAAAGAATTTCAACTCGATTAAAAATTCCAATAGCAATTAGCTATCAACATTAATCATTTAATGACGATAATTAATTGATGTTAAATCCCGGGTTGTTACAGACCTGCTGTGAGTCGTTCATGTTCTCGAGGCTACTGCAACATTCCTAGAACTTCAAAGTTCATCGGAACAGTGGGAACGGCTTCAAGAAAGGTCGATGAACGTTTGGTCGTGGTTACGCTTCGTCAGGTGGTTGGTGGGGATGGTTTGGAATGGTTTCTGCGATGGGTCGCGTTTCCAGTTTTGGTCGTTGCAGCTCGTTTTCGTGTCTCTGAAGTTTTGGCGATTCTAGATGGTCGGGGTGGAAGTTGAGATTGCCGTTTACTTGCGAGTGTAGTCGGCAAGGTAGGGATGTGGGTCTGATCGCCGTGCATGTGCACGGTGCATGTTCATCTCTGAGTGGTTCAAAGTTTGGGAATGAAGCTGGGGCTTGGGTATGATCTCGAGTTGAGTTCGATGGTGACTCGAAGGAATTGCTTGATGCTTGTGTTTTGTTTGAGCTTGCCTGATTGGCTCGAGTCCTCTTTTCCTCTAGTTAATCTGCTTTGACCAGATTATAAATTAGTTAAGCAAAGTGATTTTACTTAAATGATTTTATTACTGGGTTAAAAAACAAAGAATGAACATATTTTAAAGGTATGTAAAATGAATATGAGGTAGAAGTGCAAAAGAAAAATTTTAAAGCAAAGCTTTAAAATAGTTTTTAATGTATAAAATGTTTAAGTTAGAAGATGATGTTTAACAACTTCAGATTTTTAAAAGTATGGATTTAAAGTTTTAAATTTTTGTTTTAAAAATAGTTCTAAATAATATAAATATTGTCTTAAACAAAATTTTGTAAATTTTGTTCTTAAATGTTTCCAAATTAAAGGGGCAATTTATTAAAATTTAATTGTGAATTAAGGTAAAGGGTATTTAACTTTAATAAGTAAAAAAGATGATAATTTGATCAAATCAAATTCAAGCTTTAAATTTAATTTAATCTAAAGGTAGATAAGAGTAATGTAGTAAATGATTTGTTTTAACCTAAATCAAGTTTATTTACAAAAGTAACTAAAGCATAATTAATTAATTAATTAATTAAGATATTTAATTTAAGTAATTAAATTAAGATAAATTAATTTTTGTAATTAATTACACTAACTAAATTAAGATAAATTAATTTTTGTAATTAATTAAGTATAATTAATTACTTAACTAATATTTGATTAATCAAGGTTAATCAATTAAGAATAATTAAGTAATAAGTAAGTAAGAGGTTAATTACTTAATGTTAAGAAGATTATTAGAGTAACTACTTAATGAAGTAATTAATTACTCAGTGTAATTAATTAAGTCAATGTGGTTAATTGTAATTAATTAATTAAGTTTAATTAATTAAAGAGAATTGCTTAATGATGGGATTAAGTAAAATTACTTAATGTAATTAATGAGATGTAATTACTTAATGAAGTAAATAAATGAATAATTACTGGATGTTATTAATTAAAAGGAAATTACTTAATGGATAGTAATTAAAAGATAATTACTTAAGGAAAGTAATTAAGTGATAATTACTCAGTGTAATTAAAGGATTAATTAATATATTTAATCAACGGGCTGATTTAATTAATATAAGTAATTAAGGGAAGTTAATTACTGATCATGATTAATCAGGGCTGATTAATGAACGTAATTAAGTTAAGAGTAATTATCAAAAGGTAATTAGAAGAATAATTAAATAATGAAGTAATTAAAGGATCATTAATTAATGTAATTAATGATAATAATTAAAGGTTTAATTGGTTAATAAAAGTGATTAATTAGAAGATAATTAATCAATGAAATGATTTTGATATAATTAATTAATGTAGTTAATTAAAGATTAATGTAGTTAATTATAATTAATTAACTAATGAAAGTAATTAAGTTTAATTAATCTAAGTAATTAAGGGATAATTAATTTGTGTAATTAATTTAAAGGCTAATTACTTAATGTAATTAAGTAATAATTAATCAAGGGTCATTAATTTAAGAGAATAATTAAAGGATAAATAATCTGTTAATTAAAGGTTAATTAATTGGTTTATAAGGTGATTAAAGGTTGATTAATTAATTAAAAGGTTTGTAATTAATTAATTAATGATTGTTTAAGTAGGATTAGGTGATTAATTCTCAAGTAGTTAATTTGATTTATGTTGATTAAATCAATTATAATTTGGATTAATGCTTCCTGTTTGTGGATGATTGATTGAGTGAAATGGCTGAATTGAATGATGCTTATAGTTTGAACAAATCTATAATGTGCTATGATATGTTATTTATTATAGCTATGATAAATGTGTGATATTTATCTATGAATGATGCTGTGTGAATTCAATGTTTTAAATTGAATTAAATTGTTCAAACTAAAATCACTTGGACATTATGATGGCGTTTGGGTGTTGATGAGACCGGGAGCAGATTTCCAAATTTGAAATTCTGAAAACCACATCGATCCAAATTAAACATTAGGTCGTGAATCTCAATTAAAGAGTGAAGACTCGAGGTGTAAGGACTATTCGTCCTTAAAAACTCTGAGGGTGATTCCAATACGAGTTTAACGGGGGTAGTACTTTCATGTTCGAGATGAAGATTCAGAGTACAATCGATATTGTCGTTAACTCTGAGGGTGATTCCAATACGAGTGTAGCGAGATAGTGCCTTCGATTTCGTTCGAACCCAAAACGAACTTGTATGGATTGAATGCTTTCAGAACATCGTCAGGTGGACGATGAGCATTCTAAGATAGATGTGATCTATAAAGGTAATCGTAGCCTCAAGCCTCATCTACCGAGAATGGCTAAAATAGGGGAGGTGCAGCAAGGCTAAGTGGGTAGTACCCAAGTAGGACGAGATTTACTCTGTCTAGAGGTTCCTTTTATTCGGCTTAGTGGGCAGTTGGCGACGGCCATCTGCGGGGTTGTCTTGTTCGGGACTATCGAGTAAGGGATGGGTTCCGGCCTTGTGTTGCAGGGGATTTAGAGTGAATCCTCAGTACGGTGATCTAGGCCCCGTACTGTGATGGGCGGTACCCCAGTAGCCCTGCCATTGTATGGAATCCAATCTCCAATAAGCGCCGTACGTTTTGATTGTGGCCAACTATGTTGGAATGTGAGATGTAAGCATTCCAGCTATTTCTGTATTTTACTTGAAAACCCTAGACCCTATTATAATGTCACTGGATTTCCTATCAAATGTTTTGGTTAGCGTAAGGTAAAAACTTACCCATGTTTATTTGTGAGAAATCTTACGTGATTCCTTTTGTTTTCAAAAGGATTTTCAAAGTTAAGCAATTTTAACCCGTTTACTCACACCAGACCCATGTCTGACCCGGAGTTTATTTTCTGTTTTATTAAACTCTAAGGTACTCAAATTTTTATGAGTAGTCAAGGGATTCAGGTTGGTTTGACGAGTTCTAGAGGAGATATGGAGCAGGAGGCTTCAGCGTGTAGATATATATAGTGGTTCTACTGTGCTAATGTTGTATCTGTTTCTGAGATGTACTAGAGTTGTAATAACTAGACAGGTGTTTATAACTGTCTAGTTTGTGTTGTATTAGCTATGTAACTCTGATGTATATGGTACTATGTAATATCTTTTGTGATATAATATAATTTATTCGTTCCGCTGTGAGATTCTGATGTTGTTTGGTTCTTTCTTTTCTGTCTTTTCTCTTTTCTATCCCTTTCATTCTTCTTAATGATGCGTCTTTGTATGGAATGAAAGGCGGGTCGTTACAATTGTGGTATCAGAGCGCTAGGTTGAGTGATTACCTAGGCTTCGGAGTGATTTCTTTCTTGAGAGAGCGTATTTGTATTATATATATACATATATATACCTACCATTTTGATTGGGTTACCTGTTTGGGTTTTCCAATATAATTCTAGAGGTAGGAGAGGTAGTGGTGTGTGTAACACGACTACCCATGGTAGAGGCCTGAGTAATTGAGGATGGAAGTATATCTACTAGGGCAGCATTGGGCATCTTGAGTAAGCTTTGCCGTATTGTGTATCGATTTCGTCGATCTCTGAAGGAAACATTTTCAAGGTTCGGAGTTCATCATTGGAGTGTAAATCTGGTTTCGCTCGTGCGAGCGAATTTTCTAGAATTTGGATCTGTCGAAGTGCTGAAGCAAGTAATGGTACCTTGGCAACCTTAGGAAGGAGTTTGTCTATGTCAGAGTTTAAGACTTCGTTTGGCAAAGAGTTTGAGCTTGATTTGAAGCCGAGTTTCCTGAGAGATATCTGCCATCTTGAAGGCTCTTTTGTGGAGTTAGCTGATATAGCTTTGTGGTTCGATGAGCTTTGGATAAGGAAGTCTTTGGCAGCAATAGCAGCTCGGAGGTGTTGTGTGTGCTATCAAGAAGGTTTCTTGGCTTAGCAGTATCCTTGAGGTGGGGTTCGGAAGCAGTAGAGTATTTTGTTTCTTTGATGGTTCAGGAGTCTTTTGTGATCTTCTGTCTGTAGGCCGGCAGATGGTGAAGGCTTGTCCATTTCTTCTGGAAGCTCGACTGGGTATGATGTTGTGGTTTGGGTGGACCATCAGTTTATTTTTTTGGTTAGGAAGGCTTATGTTGTTCTGATTTGTGAAAAGAGAACGGTTTCTTTGAATCTGAACAAGGTAGAATCGCAAAGGTGACTTGCGATGGTTCGGAAGTTCTCTTAGTAATCTTTGTTTGGATTGAGGTATCTCTTGAGAATGTGGAGCTATTGAAGTAGTTTGAGATTTTCCGATTATCTTCGATGAAGTCAAGATTTGCATCCGCATCAGGAGATTGAGTTCTGTATCGACTTGGTTCTTAGAGCTTTTCCAGTGGTTCAGCCTAGAAGGAAGGAGGCTCGTAGAGAAAGAGGGAGTTTTTTTGTGAAGCGGTAAGGATTGATCTGATCTTGTTTTCTGGCTTGATTTTTACTGTGGTGTTTGTGACCGAATCAGATAGGTCACGGATATTTTATGGAATTTGATGAACATGTTTCCAGGATGAGTTGATTAAGTCTATGCTTATGTTCTTCAACAACATTCGCGTCTTCTTCAAATCAGGGTTGTGCAGCGGAAGCAAGGTGGTAGCTATTCGGGAATAGAAGCAACCTTGGATTTTCGGAAGTTTTTGTTGGTCTTGGATCAGAGGATTTCTACAGGAAGCTCATTCGGTATCTGAAGGCCTGGTTGTCTTGTGCATTTGTTCTATTTTACCGAATAGGTGGTGTGTGTTCGAAGTCTTCTGATGTTTGTATAGTAGAGTTTGTGTTCTGGACTTCGATGGATCTTAGGAGAACCATCTTGTTGAGTAGGATCCGGAGATTGTTTATTTCTTTGTCCAGTTTTGATCCGAAAGGCATCTGGGAAGATTTGAATTGATCAAGAATGTTGAAGGCAGCCAAGGATCGGCGGAAGAGTTTGATGGATAAGAGTCATAGGAATTCAAAATTGGAAGTCGGAGATTTAATTTTTGGATAAGTTTTTCTCGACCGTAAGAGCGATAAGATTTGGATAAGACTGGATGCTAGCTCAGAAGTGTATTGGATTTTTCTGTGTTCTTGTAAGGTTAAGTATTTGATCTATAGGATTGAATTGTCAGTTCGGATGGCTGGGATTCGTAATGTATTTTACGTATCTCTGAGGGAGTACTGTATGGTCTATCACTGGTTTTTAGAACCAGCAGTTCTAGAGAGATTTGGAAGTTGATCAGGACTTGTCTGTGGTCCTGTATCCTGTTTAGATTGTAGACCTAGATATAGGAGATTTAGATCTGAGTAGTATTGCTAGTTTAGATTCAGGAAGGCGAGTACCCCGGTGTTTGCACCTGGGAAACTCTAAGAAGTTTTATCCAGAATTTTGTCTGGATAGTTAATGTTGTTTGTTTGAATTTATTGCTATGATTGCTAGTATATGGTTGATAGCATATGCTTGTTGTATTAAAATTAAAATCTGTGTGAGATTATTAAATTATCTTTGCTTTTAAATTTCAGGGATGAAATTCTTTTAAAGGGGAGGAATGTGATGTCCCGGAAATTTAGGCAATATTTATTTAATAATTTCCATTAATAATTATTTTAAAATGGGTAATATTGATTTAAATATCTGATTTAACAGGATTTATCTTTTTAAAACTAATAATTGTTTAATTTGATAAATGTTATCTTTTCAAAATTTATAATAATGATAATAATTTAATTTGGAAATTTTATTCTTTTTAAAGATTAAAATATTTAATTGGTAAAATTTATCTTTCTAAGCTAATTAAAAAGATATTCTATTTATAATGTATATATGAGTGTATACATTGTAAATAGGAAGTTTGATTTTAATTTAAATTTAAATTTAATTAAAGATGTTTTCAAATTTATAATATATATATGTATATATGTATATATTGTGAATTGAAAGATTTAATTAAATTTAATAAAAATATTTTCAAATTTATAATATATATATATATATATATATTATGTATTGGAAGGATTTGATTGAATTTAATATAAAAACTTTTCAATAGCTTATTTTAAAATCTATCTTATATTTTCAGAAGTACTTAAAGTAAATATTTATTTTGTTTAAAATATAATAGTTTAAATATTATATTATATAATAAAAGTTCAATTTGTTTTCTTTAAAAATGGGTTCTTGAAATAAAATTAGCTCACATATATTAAAGTACAATATTTTAGTTTGAAACTTTGAAATAAGGTTTAATTCAATATTCTTTTCTTTTTAAATTTTCTTTCTTTAAAATTTTGCTTTTGAAAATATATTTTTAAAATATACGAATAAACATTAAAATATGTAATTGTATAAAGGTAATTTATATGTAAACATTAGAGGCTAATAGGAAATAAACATTAAGACATGATTAAAATAAATAAGAAATCAATTCAAAATGAATTTTTAAACATTTACAAAATTGAGAAATTATTTTAATATTTAAATATAACATGTGTAAGGTTATTATACCATGAGAAAGACACTTGTAAATCATTCTATAACTTAAAGTAACATGTGGCATTGTCCTAGTTTATTATTGAAAACATTTATTAAAATGTTTTAAAAGAAAACTTAACAAAAATGTATATTAGTTCAAACCCTTTTCCTCTTCTAAAAAGCTGAAAACCAGATCTTAAAAAGAAAATTAAAAAAAAATCTAAAGCAGTTCAAAAATCTGTAGCAAGTTTCAAAATCAAAAACAAACATTTTTAAATCTGAGGTCTTGCAAATGAAGTCAACAGCAAATTCAATTACAAACTGTAAATCAATTACAGCAAATTATTTTTCAAGTTCAACTTCAATAACAACCTGTAATCAAAGTGATCTTCTCAAAAGCAAGTAAATTCAGCAATTGTAATCAAAATTTGCAAGAAAACTCAACAACTTACAACTACCAAAGCAAACTGTTCCAGGATGAAACAATGCTATCTTCTTCAATTATTGGTGAGTAAACCTTTTTATATAAAAATAGTTTATGGATCTATGATGAAATCTGTTGCATGCAGTCTATAATGTTTGCTTGAGTTTGAATATAAATGTGTGTATATGAATATAATATTGCCTGCATATTTGTTTCTGGATATTATATTTTTGTGCTCTGTTGTTGATAACAGACTCATCATCATCACAAGATAATTTATATCTTCCTGTAAAATAAAAATTTGACATTGATTACTAAAGAGAAGTTGTTAATAACATTGTATTCTTGTTTTTAAAAAATAATTTCAGGTAAATGTATTTAGTTAAAACTCTGTAAATTTAAAGTTTCAGAGAAAATCAGAAATTGGGAAAAATTCAAACTTGATGATTCTCGAATTCACTTATATAGTTTGATTTGCCTTCGAACACTAGGAATTTTAAAGGCTAAATCATAATTTTTAGGTGAGAATTAAATGAGATAATTGGGGTTGTTCAGAAAAGAGATTTTGAGTCTTTTCTAATGATCGATGAGATCAGAGGGGTCGGGTTTGCTACCGAAGGTGACGTAGGAGTAGAGGAGCAAGGGAAAAATGCTTGAAGGATTTTTCGATCATCGGGGTAATGGCAAATTGATGGAGTAGGGTTTAAGACCTACTGTGATTCGTTAATGTTCTCGAGGCTATTGCAGCATTCCCAGAACTTCAGAGTTCATTGGAACGGTGGGAACGTCTTCAGGAAAGGTCGATGAATGTTTGGCCGTGGTTATGCTTCGTCAAGTGGTCGGTGGCAATGGTTTGGAATGGTTTCTTTGACGGGTCGCATTTCCAATTTTGTCCATTGGAGCTCATTTTCGTGTCTCTGGATTTTTGGCGACTCTAGATGGTCAGGGTGGAAGTTGAGATCGCCGTTGACCTGCGAATGTGGATGGCAAGGTGGGAATGTGGGTCTGATCGTCGTGCACGTTCACGGTGCACGTTCATCTCTGAGTGGTTCGATGTTTGGGAATGAAGCTGGGGCTCAGGTACGATCTCGAGTTGAGTTTGATGGTGACTCGAAGGAATTGCTTGATGCTTGTGTTTTGTTCGAGCTTGCCTGATTGGCTCGAGTCCTCTTTTCCTTTAGTTAATCTATTTTGACCAGATTATAAATTAGTAAAGCAAAGTGATTTTAGTTAAATGATTTTACTACTGGATTTAAAAACAAAGAATAAACATATTTTGAAGGTATGTAAAATGAGTATGTTCAAAGTATAAGAAAAGGTACAAGTATAAAACCAAATTTTTAAAGCAAAGCTTTAAAACAGTTTTTAATGTATAAAATGTTTAAGTTAGAAGATGATGTTTAACAACTTCAAATTTTTAAAAGTATGGATTTAAAGTTTTAAATTTTTGTTTTAAAAATAGTTCTGAATAATATAAATATTATCTTAAACAACATTTTGTAAATTTTGTTCTTAAATGTTTCCAAATTAAAGGGGTAGTTCGTTAAAATTTAATTGTGAATTAAGATAAAGGGTATTTAACTTTAATAAGTAAAAAAGATGCTAATTTGAATAAATCAAATTCAAGCTTTAAATTTAATTTAATCTAAAGGTAGATAAGAGTAATGTAGTAAATGATTTGTTTTAGTCTAAATCAAGTTTATTTACAAAAGTAATTTAAGCATAATTACTTAATTAATTAAGATGTTTAATTTAAGTAATTAAATTAAGATAAATTATTTTTGTAATTAATTAAGTGTAATTAATTAATTACTTAATTAATATTTTATTAATCAAGGTTAATCAATTAAGAATAATTAAGTAATAAGTAATTAAGAGGTTAATTACTTAATGATAAGAAGATTATTAGAGTAATTACTTAATGGAGTAAATAAAGTAATTAATAGCTCAGTGTAATTAATTAAGTTAATGTGGTTAATTTTAATTAATTAATTAAGTTTAATTAATTAAATAGAATTACTTAATTATGGGATTAAGTATAATTACTTAATGTAATTAATGAGGTGTAATTACTTAGTGAAGTAAATAAATGAATAATTACTAGATGTAATTAATTAAAAGGAAATTACTTGACGGATAGTAATTAAAATATAATTACTTAAGGGAAGTAATTAAGTGATAATTACTCAGTGTAATTAAAGGATTAATTAATATAATTAATCAAGGAGTTGATTTAATTAATATAAGTAATTAAGGGAAGTTAATTACTGATTATGATTAATCAGGGTTGATTAATGAACGTAATTAAGTTAAGAGTAATTATCAAAAGGTAATTAGAAGAATAATTAAATAATGAAGTAATTAAAGGATCATTAATTAATGTAATTAATGATAATAATTAAAGGTTTAATTGGTTAATAAAAGTGATTAATTAGAAGATAATTAATCAATGAAGTGATTTTGATATAATTAATTAATGTAGTTAATTAATGATTAATGTAGTTAATTATAATTAATTAACTAATGGAAGTAATTAAGTTTAATTAATCTAAGTGATTAAGGGATAATTAATTTGTGTAATTAATTTAAAGGCTAATTACTTAATGTAATTAAGTAATAATTAATCAAGGGTCATTAATTTAAGAGAATAATTAAAGGATAAATAATCTGTTAATTAAAGGTTAATTAATTGGTTTATAAGGTGATTAAAGGATGATTAATTAATTAAAAGGTTTGTAATTAATTAATTAATGATTGTTTAAGCAGGATTGGGTGATTAATTCTCAAGTAGTCAATTTGATTTAAGTTGATTAAATAAATTATAATTTGGATTGGTGATTCCTATTTATGGATGATTGATTGAGTGGAATGGCTGAATTGAATGATGCTTATAGTTTGAATAAATCTGTGATGTGCTATGATATGTTATTGATTATAGCTATGATAAATGTGTGATATTTATCTGTGAATGATGCTGTGTGAATTCAATGTTTTAAATTGAATTAAATTGTTCAAACTAAAATCACTTGGACATTAAGACGACGTTTGGATTTCGATGAGACAGGGATCGGATTTCCAAATTTGGAATTTCGAAAACCACATCGATCCAAATTAAATGTTAGGTCGTGAATCTCATGTGAAGAGTGAAGACTCGAGGTGTAAGGACTATTCGTCGTTAAAAACTCCGAGGGTGATTCCAATACGAGTTTAACGGGGGTAGTACTTTCAGGTTCGAGATAAAGATTCAGAGTGCAAGGCTATTGTCGTTAACTCTGTGGGTGATTCCAAAACGAGTCTAGCGAGATAGTGCCTTCGGTTTCGTTCGAACCCGAACGAACTTGTATGGATTGAATACTTTTAGAACATCGTCAGGTGGACGATGAGCATTCTAAGATAGATGTGATGTATAAAGATAATCTTAGCCTCATCAACCGAAAATGGCTAAAACAGGGGAGGTGCAGCAAGGCTAAGTGGGTAGCACCCAAGTAGGACGAGATTTACCCCTGTCTAGAGGTTCCTTTTATTCGGTTTAGTGGGCAGTTGGCAACGGCCATCTACGGGGTTGTCTTGTTCGGGACTATCCAGTAAGGGATGGTTCCGGCCTTGTGTTGCAGGGGATTTAGGGTGGATCCTCCGTAGGGTGATCTAGGCTCCGTACTGTGACGGGCGGTGCCCTAGTAGCCCTGCCATTGTTTGGAATCCAATCTCCAATAAACGTCGTACGTTTTGATTGTGCCCAACTATGTTGGAACGTAAGATGTAAGCATTCTAGCTATTTCTGTATTTTGCTTGAAAACCCTAGACTCTATTATAATATCACTGGATTTCCTATCAAATGTTTTGGTTAGCGTAAGGTAAAAACTTACCCATGTTTATTTGTGGGAAGTCTTACGTGATACCTTTTGTTTTCAAAAGGATTTTCAAAGTTAAGCAATTTTAACCCATTTACTCACACCAGACCCATGTCTGACCTGGAGTTTATTTTCTATTTTATTAAACTCTTGGGTACTTAAATTTTTATGAGTAGTCAAGGGATTCAGGTTAGTTTTAACGAGTTCAGGAGGAGATATGGAGCATGAGGCTTCAGCGTGTAGATATATATAGTGGTTCTGCTGTGCTAATGTTCTATCTATTTCTGAGGTGTACTAGAGTTGTAATAACTAGACAGGTGTTTATAACTGTCTAGTTTGTGTTGTATTAGCTGTGTAACTCTGATGTATATGATACTATGTAATATCTTTTGTGATATTATATAATTTATTCATTCCGTTGTGAGATTCTGATGTTGTTTGGTTCTTTCTTTTCTGTCTTTTCTCTTTTCTATCCCTTTCTTTCTTCTTAAAGATGCGTCTTTCTATGGAATAAAGGTGGGTCGCTACGTACAGATTCTTTTTGTATAAAAATATGTTATTATATGTTATATTTTATTCCGCTGGTTTGTGAGATTCTGTATTGTTGTTCTGTTCTCTTCTACCTTTTCCTTCTTCACCACTGATGAATCGGTATTTCAGCACTTGAATATCGACATGTTATACACTGGATGTATTGAGTCGATTTTCGAGTGTCGAAAATTCTGGTTTGTTACACTACCATTGATATCCAATCATATAATCAAAATAATTTTATTTTGCAAATTTCAAATTGCTTTACTAAAACCTTACGATGTATATATATCATCCATACGCAATGTCAAATCTAATCGCTCACTCGATCGCATAATTTCACTTCCGAACTATTTTCGTTCACACAACTCTCTAGTGCGGACTCAAATCTGTTTTCTTGATCAGAGTCCGACATTCACCTGGCATACCCATATACCATGATAGAGAATTCCAGAATCAACCAATAATCCACATCTACTATTCCGCGTCGAAAATCAAGTGAAAAATCCTAACTCGGATCTGTAACATCCAGCCTTTTCATATGTTTTAAATCGACAATAAACCACACACGTCAGACTCAAAACATATAAAAGGGCGAATTGTTATTGGGGTAAATAAGAAAAAGAAAGAAAGAAAGAAAACAACACAAAATCTCACAGCGGAATGACAAAATATAATAATCAAATAACAGTTCATGAAGCTGTTTTACAAAACATTTGATTATACTTATACAATACATATCAGAGTTACACATACCAGAGAATAATAAATAACAATGCAGCGGAACAATGTGATGTAGTGGAATAATATAATAATAGTAGTACTACAATCTTCGTCTTCATCCTCTAGAAATAAGGTCATCAAATCCTGAAATGCTCAGGCTGACCCGAGAGAATTGAAAAGACAAAACACTCGAGTCAGAACAAAAAGATCTTATGTAAGTTAAATCAATGGTAAATAATATGAGTGGAATGGCGTCAGAGATGTTTACGGGATTTGACATCTCCTATCCAGTGTCTAACGAGAGTGCAGTAACTTAAGAGATGTTCGAGATTCACACCTCCTAAGGGTCCGTTAAACTATCTACTATGTAGTAATATACGTTATTATAATAGTGTCTAAAGTAAAGTATAATATACAGAAAATAGCGTTAAGGCTTTACATTTTCCACCTTAACACACTTTTATATTCCCATAGTCTATACAGTACCGTAATCTCCCCCGTACTGGGCGTCGTGAGAGGGCACTGCATAGGTATGGTACAAAACAAAATCGTATAAGGCGCGCTAGGTTAGATGACATGGCACGACTAGGCAATGCCAGGGTAGATATACCAATTACGCTTCTGAACCGGTGGTAGTGCGTAGCAGCTACTACCGCCCACCTTGAGCCACACCCCCAAAATCAAAAGGGCCCCAAACAATCACAAAGTAATAGAATGGTATCGAAAGAGTGTGTCCGATAAAAGGTGCTACCTTCTTAGCCCGTCAATCGCCCCTGTTTTAGCCACCTTATGCCAACTCACGGGAGTCGAGTCCACATATATACCTCAAAGGAAATGCCGCCACCATCCTATTTCATTCTGGAATCTCCTCCGCGTACACGGTTGTTGTTGGATGTGTTTTCGACCGGTCCTATACCACCGGTCCATGCTACTACCGGTCCAACTCACTCTCCATATCCCTGCCGAACCAACCTATCTCCCTCGAGCTACCGAACCAACCCACCTTCCTCGTGCTACCGAACCAACTCACTCTCCATATCCTTGTCGAACCAACCTATCTCCCATGCTACTACCGGTCCAACTCACTCTCCATATCCATGCCGAACCAACCTATCTCCCTCGAGCTACCGAACCAACCCACCTTCCTCATGCTACCGAACCAACTCACTCTCCATATCCCTACCGAACCAACCTATCTCCCATGCCTACCGAACCAACACACTCTCCAAGCCACCACCGGACCAACATACAACCGAACCGACATGCTACCGAGCCAGATGGAGAAAAGCCACTATACTTCACCTACCACCGGACCAACCTTTGCCGAACCAAACACCAACTCCCTCACAACCGGACCGTGTCCTACCGAACCAAACTCCATCCACCCTTCACCGAGCCAAGGCGTACCGGACCAACACTGCCAGGCCAGATTGCTTCAGCCCAGGCCCACCAGCGGCTATATACATCCAAGACCCCTGCCCCCAGCCTCACTCTATAAATAGAGGGGCAGGGGTACAACAATGGCAGACAAGTTTGAGAGCTCAAGCATGGATAGAACTTTCAAACAACTTTCAGTTACTTGTAATCAAAGCTTTGTACTTGTAATCTGAATAGAAAAGAAGAATAACATATAAAGTGGACGTAGGCAAGTTCTGGCCGAACCACTATAAATCTGTGTGTCTTTTACAGTTTAGCCCCTGCTTTTTATATATTTGCATAAATCACTCAAATCACTAAGAACAACTTAAAATCGACTAAATCATACGACTTGGATGTGTTTGCCCATTTTTTATGCAAACATTTTTGGTGCTTTCACTGAGAACAGGAGCTCGAAGCTTCAGCTTCTCCCACTTAACCCTTTTTCTATCAACATCGTTCATTGCTTGGAAAACATGCCTCCTGGACGGAAGAAAGATGCTAACAAAGGAAAGAACATTACAACTGGCAGTATCCCAGATCCAGTGATCAGAAATCAAGACAATCGTCCGGTTCCAACAACAAATGGAAATCAGGAAAATCCGACAGCTCCTACTACGGAACATCCAATTACAAGGACGGATCTGGACAGGGTTGTGGCTGAAGTAAATAACCGCTTCGCATCTCAACAAGAACCCTTGGTGGACCAACTCATGTCACGCTTAAGGGATGCTGAAAAATCCAACCGCAACACTGAATCATGGGGTGAGTCCCGGTCCGGAGAATCTGGAAGGAGACAAAGGTCTTTCTTCTTCGAAGAGGCTAACAACAGAAACAGCTATGGTAGGAGCCGAGCCCGGACTCAGCCCGAATTCCGACCCGAGGAAACACTTGGAAACGAACCCAACAGGGGAAGTACTAGGCAGGGGTCGGATGTAGCTGAGCCCGCCATGCTACCTAACCATGGAAACACCAATAGACGGGGCCGAGCTGAAGTCCAGCCCGAAGTTGGACCCGAGGAAGTGCTGAGAACAGAACCCAGCAGGGGAAGATCAAGGCAAGGGCCAACTATGGCTGACCCCAGCATGCCCTCGGAAGACCAGAGACAGCCATTGGAGAATGTTAGGAGTGATAGAAGAAACCATCCCTATAGGTCATCTGGACGGAATCAATCCCGCAGGGAAGAACCAAACTCATTTCTATCCGCTCCAAGTTCTGATGAAAGAATGGCGCGAGTGTTCAGAGAGTGCATCCGACGGGACCAAAGGGATCGGGGGATAGGCGCTAGGGTAACCAGCCCCTTCACCCGCAATATCGAAACTGCCATCACCCCCCGGGAATGGAAAATGCCAACAATGGAACCTTACAAGGGAACCTCTGACCCCGTTGTACACTTGCAGAGATACACACAGCATATGCTCATGAGCGCAGCAACAGAGGGAGTGTTGTGTAAATGCTTCCCACTATTCTTGGCAGATCTAGCTACCTCCTGGTTCTGTCATCTACCCCAAGGGTCCATCGGCTCATGGGAAATGTTGAAAGAAAAGTTCATCATCCAGTTCCGCATTCATGTGGAACAACCCAAGGGCGCTTATTCCCTATCTAATATCAAACAGAAACCCGGAGAGACAGTGCAACAATATCTAACCCGATTCAACTCCGCAGCGACCGCTGTCCAAGATGCTGACGAGAAACTTATCCTAAGGGCCCTCTGCAGTGGTGTGCATCCGGATACTAAATTTGCTAGGAGACTAACGAAAGAAAAGCCAGCTACCTTACCTGATTTCTTCCATGAAGCCGGGAAGTATATGAGACTTGAAGACGCTGCCATTGAAAGGCAGACAGGGCAACAAACCAAGGCATCCCATGGCAACACACCTGCAGTAGCAAAGGACGTTCGAAGAAATGACTCCAGAGATAGTGCGGGGGGAAAGAAGGGAGAAAAGCGCTTATATAGGCCAGGACCGAGATTTGACTCTTATACTCCTCTAAATGAAACAATCGAAAACATATTTTGGGCCACCCAGGATGAAGTTAGATACAAGTTCCCCCCGCACAAGAAGGAATCAGATAATGCTATTAAGTCTGGAAAGTTCTTCCGATTCCACGAATCTCATAGGCATGACACCAATGAATGCCATCATCTCCGGGACTTGATCGAAGAACACATCAGAAGGAAGAGGCTAGAACGCTATGTGAAAGGTCAGAACAGGACTTCAACTCCTGTCAATGAGAACCCAGGGCTGCCCCTTGCAGAAGTAGGCGGAGGAAATCGCAACACCAGCGGCTCCAGTCAAGAGAGGATAGTGGTCCTTACCATATCGGGAGGACCACACATCGCCGACGGAAGCTGGGCAGAGATGGAGAGATACGATAAGTCACTTAGAAACAATGAAGGCTGCATTAATTCCGTTACAGAAGAACGCCACCCGAAATGGAAAGAGAATGATGACATCACTTTCAGTAGTCGTGATCTAGAGGGAAGGCAGTACCCTTACATGGATCCTATGGTCATCTCTTCCTGGTTCGGTCCAGCCAAAGTTTTCCGAATTCTAGTAGACACTGGAAGCTCAGTAAATATCCTATTCAAGCATGCTTTCGACAAAATGAAGCTGTCAATGAAGGATGTGTCTCCCTGCAGCAAACCGCTACATGGTTTCACTGGAGATGCGAAGATGCCCCTCGAGCAACTGGACCTCTTTGTTGAAATAGGAAGTCATCCCCGCTCCATTGTGCGAAAACAAACGTTTGTGCTAATAGAAAACCACTCGGCCTACAACGCCTTTTTGGGAAGACCAGCCTTGTCTGACTTTCAAATTGTCCTATCCCCGTGTTGCCTGAAGATGAAGTTCCTAACAGATAATGGAGTAGGAGAAATAGAGGGAGATCAAGACGCCGCTCGAGATTGCTATGTGACTGAACTTCGCAATAACCGCAGGAAGGATAAAGGGAAGGATGCAGAGACTTCTCTCTGCAAGAAAAACTCGGAAGCATAGCAATTAAAGAAAGCCCCTCCTCTTCGATATACCAGCGATCCTTTCAACGAATTAGACCCCAGGGACAAAGAGGAGGAGGCCACCACCGAGCCTGCAGAGGCTATGGAATTTGTATCTGTAGACAAACACGACCCAAGTAGACTACTGAGAGTTGGGTCTCAGTTAAGAGCGAAGTTGAAGGATCAACTCGTCGATTTTCTTCGCCATAACATGGATGTATTTGCATGGATGCACGCCGACATGACAGGAATCTCCCTAGACGTAGCATGCCACGTACTGAACATCGATCCCACCAAGGTGCCAGTAAAGCTGAAAAAGAGAAGCATGGGGGCAGAACGATCAGCAGCCCTCGAGGAAGAAGTAAAGAATATACTTGCCAATAACTTCATACGAGAAGCCATCTACCCAGAATTGATTGCCAACCCGGTACGGGTAAAGAAGGCTAATGTGAAGTGGCAAACATGCATCGACTTCTCCAACTTAAATGACGCTTGCCCGAAGGACTGCTTCCCACTCCCCTGAATCGATCAACTCGTGGACAGGACAGCCGAACACGAGCTCTTATCCTTTATGGACGCATACTCAGGGTAGAACCAGATCCCTGTGCACGCCCTCGACCAAGACCACACTGGAGTGCAGACTCTGGCAAAGAAGATACTCCGATATGGATATTTCTGGCCCACCTTAAACAAAGACGCCTTGGACTTCGTCAAAAAATACGACAGATGTAAGAAATTTGCTAAAATCCCTCGACTACCAACCAATGAGATTACTCAGATGGCCAGTCCTTGGCCCTTTGCGGTATGGGGAATTGACCTGATTGGCGAACTGCCGATGGGCCGAGGCGGAGCCAAATATGCTATAGTGGCAGTCGACTATTTCACCAAATGGGTGGAAGCGGAACCTTTAAATAAAATATCTTCGGCAAAAGTTATTAACTTCTTGATCAAAAATGTTTTATGCAGGTACGGGGTTCTACTCAAAATCATATCGGACAATGGACTTCAATTTGACAGCGAGGAATTCACCGACTGGTGCCGAGAGCACGGAATTCACAAAAGTTTCTCATTTGTGGCTTATCTCCAGGCAAACGGACAAGTCGAAGCTGTTAACAAAATTCTCAAAACTCTAATCAAGAAGAAACTTGAAAAGTCAAAAGGCGCTTGGGTGGACGAACTTCCTACGGCACTTTGGGCCTACCGCATATCTTACAGAACATCAACAGGACATACTCCTTTCTCTTTGGCATACGGATCGGAGGCCATGCTCCCAGTTGAAACTGTAGTTCCCTCCCACCGTAGGATCCACTACAACCCAGAAGAGAATGAAGAACTCCTACACATGTCTTTGGACCTAATCGAAGAAAGAAGAAATGACGCAGCACTTAAAGCGGCAGCTCACAAGCAAAAAGTGGCAGCACGATACAACTCCAAAGTCAAGCACCGCAGCTTACGAGAAGAAGACCTTGTTTTCAAACGGATCTTCCTGCTCCCCGGAGCGCTAGATCCTATCGGGGACGGGCCCTATGTATTTCACAAAGATCTCCACAACGGAGCTTATATTTTGTCAACAGTGGACGGAGAGGTGTTTCAGAGGGCATGGAACATCCAAGAACTTCGTCGATACTTTTCTTAACTTGTACCGCCCATATGAAGTGAATTAACAAAGTGAATCAGTGGACGTAGGCATTTTCATGCCGAACCACTTTAAAAAAATCTTGTCTCTTTTTAACTTGTTCCTTTAATCTTGGCTGCTTGTTAAGCTTTATCCTTTTCTGTTGAACAAAACCCTGTGTAACGGCATTTCCATTCTGGACGCTTCACGGCACAACCTCACCTGGACAAGACCTAACAGGTACTATATGAATCTATGCCCTCGTCAATAAGACACTTTTGCTCCAGCATCCCTCTGCTGCGGGTTAACTCATTGCTCGCGACGGCCCTCAAATCCAACTGTAATGAGCCGATCATAAGCCACCGAGAAGGCCGACTATAGCCGAGGCAGCTCATTATGGCGTTCGGCTCACCGGCGACTGTGAACTGATTATAAGCCCCAACATAAGGTGTGGCCAGCCAGGGGCAGTTCACAGTTGACGATCGGCACCCACGCAAGCCGGCCACGATAAATCGAATAATACCCACGATTACGGGCCATAATCGCTCGGGTAGTTACTGTGCGCGATCTCGGCTCCGATGTTTCTTAAGTATGGCTGTGGTGAAAAAGAAAACTCCCCGCGGAGGCGTAAGATGGGTGACGAATGTCTCCAAGACCCACAGCTAGGGAAAGTGACTACAAAACCCGTTTGCCATGAACTTAAGCACATCGAAGGCCTTCTGTGATTGGAAGTTTTACTATTTTCTTATATTTCCATTTTATTCATAAAAACTTTCCTCCTATCCTCTATAACAATCACTAAAGTACAGGACACAAAATGGGAGAAACTCGCTAGTGGAAATGAGAACTCACAACTGGATAACAGGTCACTCAGCTGCATTCCATCCTCAGTCACACAAGACATTCAAAGCTACCGTCTACAACTAAAACATGAAGGGCGGTACTTCCTTTTCTTGTACATAAACATGTAGCTATAGCCTATTCACACATCACACTAACATTGAGAGACATGAAATTACATTTTAAGCAAGAGCTTAGCATCAAACACGATTAAAGCACATGCATATACACAGCTGTATTTCTTATGCAACACATCAAAATAACGATAGCATTCAAATATGATAGAATTAGCTTATGTTATAAAATTATATAAGAATAAAATCATTCGCTACAATGACATAATTACATAATTACAGCCTGAAAGTACATTAATGTTTTGGACTAGTATATTCAGGAATGCCAAGTAAACCAAAAAAGTAGTCAGCTGCAGCAGGTCTCAGCCTCCATCTTGCTAGCCGTCCAGGACCTACTTGACCGCTGGATCAGAGCTCCCAGCGTGCTGGCCAGAGGTCCCACCTGTCCTATTCAGGAGAATAATCCATCAGATAAATGATACGCAGTCGAGTTAAGAAAAGATTGAGAGGGAAGACTTACCAGCATCTGCTCCCTGATCATCATCCCCTAACTGCACACCCACTTCCTCGGCGGTAAGCAGCCGCATGCCCTCCTTCATTTCCACTTTCTCCTCCTTGGTAAACTGGGCCGTGACCACATCCATTCTGAAAGCTACACCACCCTCCTTATCTGCCTCAGCCTTGGCCTCCTCCAAAGCCCGGAGATATATCCTAGCCATGACCCGGGGATAATCGTCCATCCAGGACAGGTTGCCCTGCTTTCAAGTACGGAAGTACATGTCCTGGAGCATCTCATCCATCATCCCCTCGTTCTCCTCCAACTCCCTAATCCGGGCCTCGGAAGCTGACAGCCTTGCAACGGCAGCATCTCTCTCCAATCGGTAGCTCGAGCAGTCAGCCTGAAGGGATTTCCGCATCGCCTCCATCTCCTCCTTCAGCTTAGCTTGAGCAAGCTCTACGGCCTCAAGCTTCCTAGATAACTCCTCTATCTGCTCAAGATCTGCTCTCCGAACGTCATCCACAGTGGCAATGGCCATATCGATTCGTTCCTTGCAGGTGGCCTCCATTTTTCGCAGCTCGGCTCTACTAGCCTCCTCCATAGTTTTCTTTAGCCGTCTGGAGGCCGCCTCATGCTGGGAGATCTGAATGGCCTGATCGGCAAGCTGTTTGGCCTGATCGAAAACCATTAGCCGCAGTCGGATGTTAGCACTTCCGATTTCCTCTCCAGCCTTGACCAGTCGGGCGTGATGCTCCATTAACTTCTTGGTCTCTTTAGCCACCCGATCGATGTTTGCCTTAGCCTCATCCCCCATAGTCACAATCCGAGTAGTCAACAAGTCAAGGTCCAAAGACTTAGCCTCATCAAGTACCCTTACCATAGGATTGCGGGGTAGGAGGTGCTCACCGGTAACCTCATCAAAGGAAATATCATGAGAACTCGGGTCCAGATCTGGATGACCAGAAAATGGGTTAAGAACCAAGCCGGGACGATCAACATGAGTAACGGAAGGATTCTCTGATGGATGCGGAGAAGGTATGGACTCGGTATCCTCCCCCGTGATGTCATGAATAGGCGGGGTTGGGGGCTGAGGTCCAAGTGAAGGTTCGAACATGGAACGCCTCCTCTTTCTCTTTTGAATATCATTTTCGATGACTTCGAGAAGAGGACGGTAACTGACTACGGCCCCGGAACGGTCAGTCGAGGGCTTCGGTTTAGCAGAAGCTTTGAAGAGTTTGAATTGCTCGAGATGGTGCCGAATGTCTGATGTCTTGGCCGCCTTACCCATTCCTGAAATAAAAACCAAGTGTTACAAGCATGTATGAGACTATAATCCAAGAAATATGTGAAGTTAAAAGAGGAGTCAAGAATTCACCTTGAACCGCCGGAGCTGAAATACTCTCAGAAGATGGAATGGCACCTGTCCCGGCCTTATCAGATTTCTTCGTTTTCTCCACCAAAGCCGACCCTTCCTCCAACCCCTCGAAGGCTTGGCGGAAAGCATCATCCGTCCACTCTTGAATCTCACCCGCTTGCCCAGAGGTCAGGGCACCAACGCCACTACCACCCTGACCTTCGCCACCGTTACCACCATCACCTTCTCCATCGCCTCCGCTCTCCTCCTCGCCTCTTTCCTCCTCCGGAACATCTGGGCATGTGCTGGGAGAGGGTCCATCAAATTTCTTGAGCTTCTTCCCCCCGATGACTGGAGGTATCGAGAAGGGTCTCCTCTTGCTACTCTTTGTCGTGGCCCTTCCTTTGGCTTTGGCAGCTCTTTCCTCAGCCGTATCCCTCGGCTTGACCACAGACTGATGTGGTAGAATCAGGTTGTGTCCCAGGAGAGTGGCATTCCTGATTAGGCAAGAAGCTGACCTATCCCTTCCCGAAATGGCCATCTTCGCGGCCATTTGAACCAGATGATCATTCTCCACGATCGTAAAGCCACCTGTCGCTAGCAAGAGATAAAAGCACATAAGAAGAAGCACCTAGGTCAGAACAGAAATTATAAATAAGCTTCAACTTACAGCCAGAGGTGAAGCGGTGGATCGAAACGGTGTCATCCCGGACGAAGAACCATTCCTTCTTAAACATGGTGAACTTTGAATACAAGTCCAAGACCGGCTTGAAGGACACAGCCGATTCCAAGCTGATGTATGGAGACCACTTCTTGTAACTTCTCAAGTTGTATAGATACCGAATCTCCCGGTTATAAGGGGGGCGCCCGTACTTTCTCTGGAAAATCACGAATAGGCACACCAAGATAGCGTAGGAGTTGGGCTGGAGCTGGAATGGGCCACCTTCAAATAGGTGACGAAGCTAACTATCCAAGCATTGATTGGAGGAATGGCCCCACACATACAGTGGTACCTACTATAAGCAAAGTATCCTTCAGGGGGATTATATGGCATGACCCCCTCCCCTGGCAACAGCATGCGTGCTCTATCAATCCCAAAGGAGCGGGAGATAACATCAAGCTGCTCCTCTCTGAGAGAGCTCGGAAAGCAATCAGGAGGAGAGTTTAGAAGCACTTGGGGACCATATCCATCTACTAGCGATCTCGGGGTGGGCCCACGACGTTCCGGTCCTGGCTAGGCTGGGGGCACCACGGGGGACTCTCGTCTATCCGTAGATTTCCTCTAATCTGATCGAGTTTCCACTTTACGAGACATTTATCTGCAACACAAGAAGGCACGTTGTTAAAAGTGGAGATATAAAAAGCAAGTACGTACAGTCTAGAGTTTCATTCATAGGTCGAAACATGAAAAGCTAGAGATTCATTCAGCATTCGAGATTCCAGAGTTCATTCAATAGTTCAAACTTAAGGGTCATTCGGCAAGTCCATTCGGTGATTAAAAAACGAAAGTTCAGTCGGCAGAGTAGGGCCTCACCTGGTTCGGCGAAGATAAGGGTTTGATTCGGCACTTGGTTGATTCGGCACTGGGTTGATCCGGTACTCGATTGATTCGGCTATCTCAAAACGATAAAGGAATAACGAAGGCCTAACACCCCTACTTATAGATGAAGGCAGAAGGGCCGGACCGGTTGATTCGGCACGTATGACCGAAGGGAAACATCCAAGTTAAAACAAAGTACGCCATCTGCATGCACCTGCCGTACTTTGGGGGGCAAGTGTTGGGTGTGTTTTCCACCGGTCCTATACCACCGGTCCATGCTACTACCGGTCCAACTCACTCTCTATATCCCTGCCGAACCAACCTATCTCCCTCGTGCTACCGAACCAACCCACCTTCCTCGTGCTATCGAACCAACTCACTCTTCATATCCTTGCCGAACCAACCTATCTCCCATGCTACTACCGGTCCAACTCACTCTCCATATCCCTGCCGAACCAACCTATCTCCCTCGAGCTACCGAACCAACCCACCTTCCTCATGCTACCGAACCAACTCACTCTCCATATCCCTACCGAACCAACCTATCTCCCATGCCTACCGAACCAACACACTCTCCAAGCCACCACCGGCCAACATACAACCGGACCGACATGCTACCGAACCAGATGGAGAAAAGCCACTATACTTCACCTACCACCGGACCAACCTTTGCCGAACCAAACACCAACTCCCTCACAACCGGACCGTGTCCTACCGAACCAAACTCCATCCACCTTCACCGAGCCAAGGCGTACCGGACCAACACTGCCAGGCCAGATTGCTTCAGCCCAGGCCCACCAGCGGCTATATACATCCAAGACCCCTGCCCCCAGCCTCACTCTATAAATAGAGGGGCAGGGGTACAACAATGGCAGACAAGTTTGAGAGCTCAAGCACGGATAGAACTTTCAAACAACTTTCAGTTACTTGTAATCAAAGCTTTGTACTTGTAATCTGAATAGAAAAGAAGAATAACATATAAAGTGGACGTAGGCAAGTTCTGGCCGAACCACTATAAATCTGTGTGTCTTTTACAGTTTAGCCCCTGCTTTTTATATATTTGCATAAATCACTCAAATCACTAAGAACAAATTAAAATCGACTAAATCATACGACTTGGATGTGTTTGCCCATTTTTTATGCAAACATTTTTGGTGCTTTCACTGAGAACAGGAGCTCGAAGCTTCAGCTTCTCCCACTTAACCCTTTTTCTATCAGCATCGTTCATTGCTTGGAAAACATGCCTCCTGGACGGAAGAAAGATGCTAACAAAGGAAAGAACATCGCAACTGGCAGTATCCCAGATCCAGTGATCAGAAATCAAGACAATCGTCCGGTTCCAACAATAGATGGAAATCAGGAAAATCCGACAGCTCCTACTACGGAACATCCAATTACAAGGACAGATCTGGACAGGGTTGTGGCTGAAGTAACTAATCGCTTCGCATCTCAACAAGAAGCCTTGGTGGACCAACTCATGTCACGCTTAAGGGATGCTGAAAAATCCAACCGCAACACTGAATCATGGGGTGAGTCCCGGTCCGGAGAATCTGGAAGGAGACAAAGGTCTTTCTTCTTCGAAGAGGCTAACAACAGAAACAGTTATGGTAGGAGCCGAGCCTGGACTCATCCCGAATTCCGACCCGAGGAAACACTTGGAAACGAACCTAACAGGGGAAGTACCAGGCAGGGGTCGAATGTAGCTGAGCCCGCCATGCTACCTAACCATGGAAACACCAATAGACGGGGCCGAGCTGAAGTCCAGCCCGAAGTTGGACCCGAGGAAGTGCTGAGAACAGAACCCAGCAGGGGAAGATCAAGGCAAGGGCCAACTATGGCTGACCCCAGCATGCCCTCGGAAGACCAGAGACAGCCATTGGAGAATGTTAGGAGTGATAGAAGATACCATCCCTATAGGTCATCTGGACGGAATCAATCCCGCAGGGAAGAACCAAACTCATTTCTATCCGCTCCAAGTTCTGATGAAAGAATGGCGCGAGTGTTCAGAGAGTGCATCCGACGGGACCAAAGGGATCGGGGGATAGGCGCTAGGGTAACCAGCCCCTTCACCCGCAATATCGAAACTGCCATCACCCCCCGGGAATGGAAAATGCCAACAATGGAACCTTACAAGGGAACCTCTGACCCCGTTGTACACTTGCAGAGATACACACAGCATATGCTCATGAGCGGAGCAACAGAGGGAGTGTTGTGTAAATGCTTCCCACTATTCTTGGCAGATCTAGCTACCTCCTGGTTCTGTCATCTACCCCAAGGGTCCATCGGCTCATGGGAAATGTTGAAAGTAAAGTTCATCAGCCAGTTCCGCATTCATGTGGAACAACCCAAGGACGCTTATTCCCTAGACTCATTAACAACCAAATGTCATTATAATACCGCGGTCATTTCAAAATAATTTACACTTCAAAACCAGAATATAGTATCCATCTCGAAACCATATAAATACGATATCATTTCCATTTCAAAACCAAACCAATATGATATCATTTTAAAACTCATAGTATTTCAAAGTTATAAAATTTCGAAACCAAAGACTTAAAACTATAATACTTCCAAAACATAATACATTAAAATTAATAACTTTGAAACATAACTTCCACCCCTTACATGGTTTAAATATTAAAATAATTTATAAAATAAACTAGCTTCTTAAATTTCACAAATCAATTCCAAAACAACTTGAATTTCTAAATTTTGAATTTAACCAATCCCAAAATCATAAATTTCAATTCAATTCGGTTTTCAAATATACCATTCCAAATTATATCGGTTTCAAAACAGATTTGATCCACAAAATAACCCATTTCAAATTCAATATATTTCAAAGCTTAAATATTCAATATTTCCAAACTAAATTTTACAATTCATATATATAGCAAATTCACTTTACCATTATTTAGTTTGAAATATTTGCTTAATAAATCCAATATCCTTTAAATAAAATTTCAAATTTCAATAAATGAATATTCCTCAATTTATTTAGACTTGATATATTCACTTAAATCACCTTAAACCCGAATTAAGTTATAAACCCATATTCTTTTAAAATCTCAATTTCAATAAGTTCAAAATGGATTTTTATTAAATATAATTCTTAATTAAATAAAATCTCAAATCAATTTCAAAACTATCTTCTCAACCTTGATTTATAAAAAAATCCATATAAACTCTATATTAAATATAATTTAAGTAATTACTTATCCATATTATATTTTAATAAAATTGAACTTTAATATTAAACTTATTTTATAATTTAAACCAATTTTATACATAGTTTAAAACCAAGAATTAACTATATATAAAATAACCTTTATAAAATATCCAAATCAATATCTCATAAAACCATATATTTCTTTACAAATCATAGAAATCATTTCAAAATATTTTATATATGTTGACCGCGGTGTCTGTATATAATTTTCTAACCTATGGTCAAGTGATACGGATATTTATCATTTCAATCCGTAATTTAAAATAAGATGCGGTTATATATCTTTTCAAACCGCAATCTCGAATGAAATAAAAATGCATAACAGCTTGCAGTTTATAACAAAATAAAATACAACATCCATTCATCCAATATCAATCATCAACCATTTATCACAATCATCATCCAATTCAAACAATAACATCAATATATAACAGAAATTAACAACAGGTATTTACTGGCAGTTTATATTCAACAACAATTTAACTGGCACTTTATATGCAATAATAAATTAAATAGTAATTTAACTGGCAGTTATATGCGGTAATAAATTAAATAAAAATTTAATTCACTAAATCCAATTTAACCGAGATGATGATTAACAATATGCCAAACAGTCATAGATAAATTTCTAATCACATCAAAAATTAATTTAACAAACATAAGAAATTTTAGAAGTTGTGAGTGGGTTAAAATACTCACCATTTGAATTTAAATAGAATTTAAATCCAATTTAAACCCAAAATTTGAACCGTCTTTGAATCTGTCCCAACCATTGCCAAAATATCCGGAGTTTCGATAAGATCATAGCGGAAGAAACCGTGCGTGAATCCGAGTTCGTATGTAGGAGATATGCTAGTTAGAACAATTTGATTTAAAATTTTAAATAAAATAAAACAAGTAAATGGAAGCTCACCACGTCAGCAACTCTTATCACTACTGAACCCTACTACGAACGCGCAAAGAATAAGCAGCCGCCATCTATACCTCGTTGCCATCGTCACCACCAGCACCTAGGGCCAGATCTGGCAACGCCTTCGACCTTGCCACACCAAGATGCCCCACTGGCCACCACGCCGACGCTCCACGACGAAGATGCAATGTCAAAAACAATCGGCCGCCGCCATTAAACTAAACCCTATTCGAATTTTTCACGTCGATCCAACCGTTAACCCACCACGAAACCCACATGGATGCAATCCCCTTTGCTTTCTCCATAATACTGCATCTTCGAATCGACGATCAATCAAAGTAGATCGCGACTCAATGAATGGCCGCAGATTGTTCAGCAATTTCAGGAAAATCAGTGACTCCAATCGAAAAACGAATCACATCTTTGAGATGCGCTCGTCGAGAGCTTTCCGACGATATAAAATATGATATATTTTATGGAGTTTGAAATTTTGATTTGATTTTGAATTACAATTGTATCTAGAATTTGATTGTCTGCCATTGAGGAGGAGCGACGGCTGAATTGCAAGTACAGAACAATGAACATAAGGAATAGGCTAGGGTTTATAATGAGGTATATATAGACAAGGCTGAAAATAGAATAGATGGAAAGATTAATATACGCGTTTAACGATAAAATGGCCGGAAAGCCCGTTCTGACTCCGGAACGAAATTGGGTCAACTCATATATCAAAATAGATGTTTTAAAATATTTTAAAATCGATGGAACAGTTTTCAAGTCCAAATTCCATCGTATGAAGAAGTTATGCTAAAATCAAGTTATTTCAAATTGATTTCAATTTAATTGATTTCTAGGCGTTTCGAGCCCGTACGATCAAACGGCAAGTCCGATCGCTACGAAACTTGAAATCCTACAATAATTCACCGTTACGGATTCGATAATACTAGTTTCGTCGAAATCCGAGTCAGTGGCCACAATGGCTATTTTCCACTTAATTAAATAAATTAATAATTGATTAATTAAATCACTATTTCAATCCAAATTCTATAATTTACAAATTTTATCACTTTTGATTTCTTAGAAAATTATAATAACTTAGAACAGATTTCTATGTTAATTTAATGTTAATTATTTCGCAAATTACCATATTTATTTTTAATTCCAATATTGTAGAAATTACAAATTTAATTTTCCATAATTCCATTTAATTGATCTTTCACTCTATTGTTCAATCCATTTTTATCGAAAGGATGAAGTTACTATTGGTTCATGATTGTTTGCATTAATATTCTCAAATTTCATCTAAATTTTCATTTGTGTAATATTTAAATATTTAATTTAATTTAATGGTAAATTATTCTTTTATCATAAATTAAATTCCAATATATAGGTAAAACTTTATTACCATTCCTTTTATTCAACCAATTGTCATATTATAAGTAGAATTGACATTATTTCCAATTATTTCCTTAATTTATACAACTTTTAATTTAGATTTACTACAATCGATTACCAGTTTTAATTTAATATACTAAATAAATTGTTAACTTATAATCATTGTTACCGTTAACGTTTAATTCCACTTATAAGCTATTATTAACAAACAAATGTTGCAATTGATTTAGATCTAATTCAATAAATTAAATCAATGGGTAAACAATTAAAAATTATCACTATTTGCCTAATTTACTCACATTCATACTTAATTATCAACCAACAATTATTATAGTTACTTATCTAGCATTGATTCTATCAAATTTCAATCTATTATGTATTATTTCATCAATTAATATAACTTTGAATTTATTTCCCAATTTACTAATTTCAACCAATTATAACCTTACAACTGTTTCAGTTAATAGGTATTGCACTGAATTAGTTATTTATCAACTTGCATAAACCTCATTACATTCAGTTACTATTGATCAATATATTATTCCATTGGTTGATTCAATACTTACTCTTATTTGCTTATTTTCTATTTTACAACCAAGTGCGACAATTTACACTACTTCATTATTGGGATTTCACTCCAATTGTCAAAAATTAATTTTAATTACCATTGCTACATTTCTTTTCTAACATTCGCTTCATTTTATATTATAAATTTTTTATTTCTTTCTATATTTAATTACAAAATCTTATTAAATTAACCAATTTAATTATCGAAATTTACGGGTCGTTACACTCTCCCCCACTCAAAACTTTTCGTCCCCGAAAAGAAAAAAGAAGGTAAAAGAAAGAATTGAGTAAACAATACATCTTATTCAAAAATATTAACTTTGTAAACAAATTAATTTACAAAGTAAATCAATTTAAATAAAATATACCAATTTACAACCATTTAATCTTTTTATACTCAAATTAATAAAGTTTGGAAAAACCTTTTTCAAAATATTTCTAAGTCTAAAATTTACGGAAAATTTTGGCAGAGTCTCCTTTATACGAAGAGGCTTGGGAGAAAAATATAATATCAAATATAACAATATATAACAATGTTTCAAAATAGTATATCCCAACACGGGAAAAACAATATAATAGCACTATAAAACCGTAATCCGAAAACGTACTTATTTGTCGGGCAGTTAACGCTTATTTTATGAAACCAAAAGCAGTAGCAATTGCTTCCATAACATGTATTTCACTTATATAATCCTCAAAAGGTTAACAATTATATAAAATGAAATATTTAAAGTTATTTCAATCACTAACAATAAATCAATATAACAATGATCATTCACAACCAACAGCATACACATCAAATACAAATCAACCATCCAAGCAAGACTAACAATTGATTTATTTGGGTTAAGACACTTTAAATTGAACAGAATGGAAAATAAACTACCAGGCGCACCATTTACTCAACAGTCTTAGATGAAACCAAATATATTATTAATACATCCAAACAATTTTAAAGTATCCTTGCCCAAACAACCATAAACCAAACAACAATTTCAAACAATAGATCGAGTTCATTCTTGTTAATTTCATTTCATAACATTTGTTGTTTGATTTCCTTTTTATTCATATAATGATTTATCTTTTTAATTTACATTTATTTCTTACAATTTTTATTTCCATTCATTCAGTGTTTTATTTCATTTATTTGCATTTAAACTTACATAAATTCATTTTCATTTATTCATATCATGTAAATTTTCTTTTTATTGCAATACATTTATTCATTACTTAACTTCATTTATTTACGGTATTCATCTTTCTACTTATTTTTATTATAAATAACCTCAACATTCACTTAAGTTTATTATCATTTCTTTATAACTTTTCTATTATATTTAATTAGTTGCCTTTCATTCATACTTAAGTTTACAACTACTATAACATCAAATTCTTATTTATAAAAGAATTTCATTAAACCTTTCTATTACATAAATCTTACTTGTAAATTTTCCACTACATTTTCTTATCAGACATTTCATCTTTTAAATCTTCTGGTAAGTTATATATATGCTTTTAAAGAATGCAATTGAAAATTATACAAGTTTATCTTATTTCTTTTAATAAATTAAACGTTCAATAATCATATCTTTTGTTTTTATAGGTTACATATTTCAACTTCCTGGAAATTTCATTTATAACCTAGCATTAAACCTCTTATTTTATTTAGAGGTTTCAATTATTAGTTAATTTCCATTTCACCACACTAATTGAAACTATTAATTAATGGAAATTTAAGAACTAAATTCCGGGTTAAATTTTCAAATCATTTTAAAATAATAGATACACTTACGAAATATATACCCAATTATATTTAAATAATTTAAAATTTATATTTGTCTATCAAAATAAATCTATAGTAAAACAACTACAGTGGCCTTCCCACTTAGAAACTCGAAAATGAATGTCGATGATGTGTGCACTTATCGCCAAAATTATTTTCAGCGACAGAGAGGAGAGTACAGAACTTATTTCTTTCCAAAATTCCTTTTAAAACAATTCTTTCAAATCATATTGAAATATTAGCGTCAGAAAATACTTTTAAAATATTATTATTATATTCCTAAAATCATTTGAAAGAAATTTTCAAAACCCCGGAACTTAAGTTCTAAATTCTCAAATTTCATTTATTTTATATTTCAATCTCATTTCAACTATTTTTTATAAACTTCATTACCTAACAACCAATATTTTGCAACCAAATATATATATCATTTATGAAAATATATATATATATAATAGGCAAAATTATTTCATTCACCTATATTCAAAACAAATATTGTGTCGGTCTGTCCTATTAAGTGTTTACAAATCCCTGTTGATGTCATAGCATCCTATGCACCAACCAGAATTTATAAATACAAAACGGAACGGAATAACACAATATTAAAACCTTTTTATAACACTAACAAATACGCTCTCTCATGTATATACACTCAATGACTTATCATAGGGTATTACTACCCTATTAGTGGAGAGTCAGAACCCACAAAGCTAAGGTTTATCGCTAAACCAAAGCTCTGATACCAGATGTTACATCCAGCCTTTCCATATGTTTTAAATCAACGATAAACTACACACGTCAAACTCAAACCATACAAAAGGGCGAATTGTTATCGGGGTAAATAAGAAAAAGAAAGAAAGAAAGAAAACAAAACCGAATCTCACAGCGGAATGACAAAATATCATAATCAAATAACAGTTCATGAAGCTGTTTTACAAAATATTTGATTATACTTATACAATACATATCAGAGTTACACATACCAAAGAATATAAATAACAATGTAGCGGAACAATGTGATGTAGTGGAATAATATAATAATAGTAGTACTACAATCTTCGTCTTCATCCTCTAGAAATAAGGTCTTCAAATCCTGAAATGCTCAGGCTGACTCGAGCGAATTGAAAAGACAAAACACTCGAGTCAGAACTAAAAGATCTTATGTACGTTAAATCAATGGTAAATAATATGAGTGGAACAGCGTCAGATACGTTTATGGGATTTGACATCTCCTATCCAGTGTCTAACGTGAGTGCAGTAACTTAAGAGATGTTTGGGATTCACACCACCTTAGGATCCCTTAAACTATCTACTATGTAGTATATACGCTATTATAATAGTGTCTAAAGTACAGTATAATATACTGAAAATAGTGTTAAGGCTTTACATTTTCCACCTTAACACACTCTTATATTCCCATAGTCTATACAGTACCGCAATCTCTCCCGTACTGGGCGTCGTCAGAGGGCACTCCATAGGTATGGTACAAAACAAAATCGTATAAGGCATGCTAGGGTAGGTAACACGGCATAACTAGGCAATGCCAGGTTAGATATACCAATTACGCTTCCGGACCGGTGGTAGCGCGCAGCAGCTATTACCGCGCACCTCGAGCCACACCCTCAAAATCAAAAGGGCCCTAAACAATCACAAAGTAATAGAATGGTATCGAAGGAGTGTGTCCGATAAAAGGTGCTACCTTCTTAGCCCATCAATCGCTCCTGTTTTAGCCACCTTATGCCAACTCACGGGAGTTAGGTCCACGTATATACCTCAAAGGAAACGCCGCCGCCATCCTACTTCATTCTGGAATCTCCATCGCGTACACGGTTGTTAAAGTGGTTTTCGGAGTTGGCAGAGAGTATGAAAAATTTCGATCCCGGTCTCTTCAACAACCAAACGTTATTTTATACTTCAAAACCAGAATATAATATCAATTTCGAAACCATATGAATACGATATCATTTCCATTTTAAAACCAAACCAATATGATATCATTTTAAAACTCATAGTATTTCAAAGTTATAAAATTTTGAAACCAAAGACTTAAAACTATAACACTTCCAAAACGTAATACTTTAAAATTAATAACTTTGAAACATAACTTCCACCCCTTACATGGTTTAAATATTAAAATATTTTATGAAATAAACTAGCTTCTTAAATTTTTCAAATCAATTCCAAAACAACTCGAATTTCTAAATTTTAAATTTAACAAATCCCGAAATCATAAATTTCAATTCAATTCGGTTTTAAAATAGACCATTCCAAATTATATCGGTTTCAAAACAGATTTGATCCACAAAATAACCCATTTCAAATTCAATATAGTTCAAAGCTTAAATATTCAATATTTCCAAACTAAATTTTATATTTCATATATATACCAAATTCACTTTACTATTATTTAGTTTGAAATATTTGCTTAACAAATCCAATATCCTTTAAATAAAATTTCAAATTTCAATAACTGAATATTCCTCAATTTATTTAGACTTGATATATTCACTTAAATCACCTTAAACCCGAATTAAGTTATAAACCCATATTCTTTTAAAATCTCAATTTCAATAAGTTCCAAATGGTTCTTATTAAATATAATTCTTAATTAAATAAAATCTCAAATTAATTTCAAAACTATCTTCTCAACCTTGATTTATAAAAAAATCCATATGAACTCTATATTAAAATATAATTTAAGTAAATACTTATCCATATTATATTTTATCGAACTTTATTATTAAACTTATTTTATACTTTAAACCAATTTTATACATAGTTTAAAACCAAGAATTTAACTATATATAAAATAACTTTTATAAAATATCCAAATCAATATCTCATAAAATCATATATTTCTTTACAAAACATAGAAATCATTTCAAAATATTTTATATATATTGACCACGGTGTCTGTATATAATTTTCTAGCCTATGGTCAAGTAATATAGATATTTATCATTTCAATCCGTAATTTAAAATAAAATGTGGTTATATATCATTTCAAACCGCAATCTCGAATGAAATAAAAATGCATAACAGCTTGCAGTTTATAACAATATAAAATACAACTTCCATTCATCCAATAACAATCATCAACCATTTATCACAATCATCATCCAATTCAAACAATAACATCAATATATAACAGAAAATAAACAACAGGTATTTACTGGTAGTTTATATTCAATAATAAATTAAACAATTTAACTGAAAATTTATATGCAATAATAAATTAAATAATAATTTAACTGGCAGTTATATGCGGTAATAAATTAAATAACAATTTAATCCACTAAATCCAATTTAACTGAGATGATGACTAACAATATGTCAAACGGTCATAAATAAATTTCTAATCACATCAAAAATTAATTTAACAAACATAAGAAATTTTAGAAGTTGTGAGTGGGTTAAAACACTCATTTTTGAATTTAAATTGAATTTAAATCTAATTTAAACCCAAAATTTGAACAGTCTTTGAATCCGTCCCAACCAGTGCCAAAATATCCGGAATTTCGATACGATCCTAGCAGAAGAAACCGCGCATGAATCCGAGATCGTATGCAGGAGATACGCTAGTTAGAACAATTTGAATTAAAATTTTAAATAAAATAAAACAAGCAAATTGAAGCTCACCACGTCAGCAACTCTTATCACTACTGAACCCTACTACAAACGCGCAAAGAACCAGCAGCCGCCATTTATACCTCGCCGTCGTCGTCACCATGAACACCTAGGGCCAGATCTGACAACGCCTTCGACCTTGCCACACCAAGAAGCCCCACTGGCCACCACGCCGACGCTCCACGACGAAGATGCGATGTCAAAAACCACCGGCCGTCGCCAATACACTAAACCCTATTCGAAGTTTTCATGTCGATCCAACCATTAACTCGCCACGAAACCCACATGGATGCAATCCCCTCAGCTTCCTCCATAATACTGCATCTTCGAATCGACGATCAATCGAAGTTGATCGCGACTCAATGAATGGCCGTGGATTATTCAGCAAGTTCAGGACAAACGGTGACTCCAATCAAAAAAGAATTACATCTCTAAGATGCGCTCGTCGAGAGCTTTCCGACGATATAAAATATGATATAGTCTGTGGATTTTGAAATTTTGATTTGGTTTTGAATCGCAATTGGATCTAGAATTTGATTATCTGCCATTGAGGAAGAGAGGCAGCTGAATTGTATGTACAGAACAATGAACATAAGGAATAGGCTAAGGTTTATAACAAGGTATATATAGACAGGGCTAAAAATAGAATAGATGGACAAGATTGATATACGCGTTGAACGATAAAATGGCCCGAAAAGCCCGTTCTGACTTCGGAACGAAATTGGGTCAACCCATATATCAAAATAGATGTTTTAAAATATTATAAAATTGATGGAATGGGTTTCAAGTCCAAATCCCATCATATGAAGAAGTTATGCTAAAATCAAGTTATTTTAAATTGATTCAACTGATTTCAATTTAACTGATTTCAAGGCGTTTCGAGCCCGTACGATCAAACGGCAAGTCCGATCGCTACGAAACTTGAAATCCTACAATAATTCACCGTTATGGATCCGATAAAACTAGTTTCGTCGAAATCCGAGTCAGTGGTCAAAATGGCTATTTTCCACTTAATTAAATAAATTAATAATTGATTAATTAAATCAATATTTCAATCCAAATTCTATAATTTATAAATTTTATCACTTTTGATTTCTTAGAAAATTATAATAACTTAAAACAAATTTCTATGTTAATTCAACATTAATTATTTTTCTAATTACCATATTTATTTTTAATTCCAATATTGTAGGAATTACAAATTTAGTTTTCCATAATTCCATTTAATTTACCTTTCACTCTATTGTTCAATCCATTTTTATCAAAAGGATGAAATTACTATTGGTTCATGATTGTTTGCATTAATATTCTCAAATTTCATCTAAATTTCCATATATGTAATATTTAAATATTTAATTTCATTTAATGGTAATTAATCCTATCATCATAAATTAAATTCCAATATAGGTAAAACTTTATTACCATTCCTTTTATTCAACCAATTGTCATGTTATAAATAAAATTGACATTATTTCCAATTGTTTCCTTAATTTATACTAACATAACTTTTAATTTAGATTTACTACAATCGATTACCAGTTTTAATTTAATATACTAAACAAATGGTTAGCTTATAATAATTGTTACCATTAACGTTTAATTCCACTTATAAGCTCTTATTAACAAACAAATGTTGCAATTGGTTTAGATCTAATTCAATAAATTAAATGAATGGGTAAACAATTAAAAATTATCACTATTTGCCTAATTTACTCACATTCGTACTTAATTATCAACCAACAATTATTATAGTTACTTATCTAGCATTGATTCTATCAAATTACAATCTATTACGTATTATTTCATCAATTAATATAACTTTGAATTTATTTTCCAATTTACAAATTTCAATCAATTATAACCTTACAATTGTTTCTATTAATAGGTATTGCACTAAATTAGTTATTTATCAACTTGCATAAACCTCATTACATTAATTTACATTCAGTTGCTATTGATCAATATATTATTCCATTGGTTGATTCAATACTTACTCTTATTCACTTATTTTCTATTTTACAACCAAGTGCAACAATTTACACTACTTCATTATTAGGATTTCACTCCAATTGTCAAAAATTAATTTTAATTACCATTGCTACATTTCTTTTCTAACATTCGCTTCATTTTATATTATAAAGTTTTTATTTCTTTCTAGAATTAATTACAAAATCTTATTAAATTAACCAATTTAATTATCGAAATTTTTGTGTCGTTACGGATCGACATAAATAATCTCGAAATTCTATGCTCGAATCTAGATCAAACTGTCATGCGAATAAAATAATATACATACAACTTACATATTTATTTCAATTGATTCCTAGCTATATCAAATTCTTTTTATTCACATTCATTTCATTTATATTCACTTATTCATAATTATCATTCACACTTATAATTCACATTCACTTAGTGTATCCTTTTAATACTGATTTCACTTAAGAATTTCACCATCAAATTTCTTAAGTCTATTATACACATTTTATACAACTTCTTATGGTTATTACCACATTGCAACTAAATTCCTTACCCATCTTAATCAAATTCAATTTCAATTTTCCAATTTTACATTTGATTTTTATCAATCAACATTCCAAACCATATCTAAATAACTAATCGATTTAATTAGTTCATTTATTCATTTATCTCAAATGTGGTGCCCCACCTCTATACCCATGCTAGCCAAGGACACTACAAAGTAATGCCGTCAACTAACACGGAGAATAAGGCTGGTTAGGAGCGACCATCTATAGCCTTGCTCTAACTATCTATTGAATACATCGACAATAAACATACCAACCAGGTCGACATACGCAATGAATACTTAAAACAAAACCATAGGTGGTTGGATCTATCAGAACAGAATATAATAACTCAAATGTAATATACATCACAGAACAGTAAATCATCATATACACATATAAAGATTCACAACAGAGTTATACAATAATACATATCAAGTGGTATAGCAAACCACCATATACAGACGAGTCAAAAGAATACATATCAGAGTTACTACAAAATAGGACTACGCAAAAAGCTATGACAAAAAGGAACAAGCTGAATAGTCCATTGCGGAAGCAAAATAGGCTATGTCCAAAAGCACCTAAGCTGCAACATCTCGGTCTGACCCGAGTATAAGATACACGGGTCAGTCTAACTAAACAAATCAGTTAGATAAACTGAACAACAATAAACCTGCAAGGTTACAAGGTATAGCAAATATCTCTAAAAGAGATAACACAGTCATCAACAAAAGATGAATCATATAGAACAAGCCTCATATCATCGGCAACATATAGAAACAAAGGATAAGAATATCCCAAAGCAAGCCAAAAAGGCAATAACAAATACCAATAAGGTACACAAGTTTCGCAAGGTAAACGCTACATATCACGCGGCTCAAAAAGACCAACACCGAAGGGCGATACCTAGGGAATATACAAATGAATGAAACATCAGAAAATTGCTCGAGCTCAATACTGTAAAAACAAGGATCCATGAGCCCGAAGACTCCAAACCCAATATCACCCATGCGGCTCATAACGACCAACATCGGAAGCGATACTAAAGGGCAACCCAATATCACCCATGCGGATCATAACGACCAACATCGGAAGCGATACTAAAGGGCAACAAACCCGAAGGCACAAACCCGAAGGCACGTACCCGAAGGCAACAAACCGTAGTGGTGAAGGTTAGAGACCCAGTACTGGACACCACTAACTGGCAGAATGTGTCACAACTCTCGAAAAGGAATCCAAAAAGTGTTAACGTATGTCCCATAACCACTCGTTCGCACTAAGCGGTTTACTATCCGTCAGCACTTTCACACTCAAAGAAGTACAAAGTTCACCTCATATCATCGGTAAACCAAACCCGAAGGTTAAAACGATCAATTGAATAGGTCGAGGATTAATCGGAAAGATAAACGCACAGATTCATGGTCCGTGTTTTGCCCAACCATTTAATCACCCTTCTACTTCGCTCGAAGTGTGAAATTGTACGTGTGGTTTAAATAGAATTTATAAATCGGAGAAGCGAACTTTTAATACGATTTGAAGAAATCATTTATAAAACCCGTGAATGAAGTCAAAAAAGAATCATCAAGGTCAAATATGCATAAACAACTAATTGGAATCAATATGCATTGATCAAATTTGGAGAATTAAACGAACAAGGCAAATTGGCCAAAAAACAGCAGGTTCAAACGTCTGAAAGAAGGGATTCAGACGTCTGAATCTGGAGACCAATTTCTTTTTCAAAAGAGGATTCAGACGTCTGAACCCAAATTTTCAGACGTCTGAAATAGGCAATATTTTGCCTATTTCCTTTCTGGTTGAAATTTTGGCAATTCAGACGTCTGGAAATATAATTTCAGACGTCTGAATCTGGGAATGAAAATTTCCCTTGAACAATATTCAGACGTCTGAAATAGGCATTTCAGACGTCTGAAACTCAATGTTCAGGCATTTCTTGAACCTGGGCCAACTATGGCCAAACAAATCGAAAGAGATCGGGTGCGTGTTGATTATGGGCTTACGTCAAACGACTACCCAACCTTAACAACACACCCAAACACTCCGAACAACATAAACATCAACCATATAGGGTTTTACATAGATTTGGCTTCAAAAATCATAATTTGGCAATTTCACCAAAGCAATCCAAATCGAAAGCAAATGCACATGAACAAGTATTAGGAATTCATTCCTAACATCAATGATATCAAAAGAAGTAGATGTGAGTTCAAAACTCACCTTTAACCCAAAAACAAAGAAGAAGGAGTTCAATTTGCAAGGAGAAGACCAACCAAACACTACTTCAACTCAACAAGCTTCAATCTAAGAATAAAACACATATTTCCCAATTTAGGTTTAGGAAATTTTCTGAAATTGAAGAAGAGAAGAGTTGGAGAAGATGAAGAAGAACTTACCAATGGCTTCTCTTTGATTTTGGAGCAAGAATTTGTAGTTTGCAAATGGATTTAGGGCTAGGAGTTTCTAATTTCCTTTCTCTTCCCCCATTTCAGTTTTTGCTTAAGCTTTTATGAAATGAATAAGTGAATGGAAGGAGGGAAGGGCTGAGTTGGGGTTAATAGAACAGTTTGGGTGAAACCCAAACCCAAAAGCCCACTTAGCAAAAAAAGCAAAATTCGACTTACTCTAAACATATCAAAGCTTATTCTCAAAAAGATCGCAAACGCCATTTTGGAACCAATGGAAATGGTTTCGAGTCCCAATTCGACCGTTTGCAAAAAGTAACATTTCGGACCCAAAATCCGACTAACGATGCTATATTTAAATAAAACATTTAAATATAAAATCGTTAAATATGCGGATTGTTACAGATCTTCCCTCCTTACAAAATTGCGTCCCCGCAATTCCTAGAGACGGTATTTGTAACAACTACATACATACAACATTCAAAAGAGAAGGAAACAAGTTAGAAACGAAAAGATAATCTCACCATCGACAAGCAAAGATAGAAAACCCAGATAAGATCGCTCGATGTACTCTCTGGTTTCCCAAGTACAGTCATTGGGAATAGCGGACCATTGAACTTTAACGAGCGGCACGTCCTTGTTCCGAAGGTGTCGGACCTCCGTGTCAAGCACGCGAATAGGTTGTTGTACAATAGACAAGTCCGGTGAGATCTCAAGCTCTTGCAAATCAGGAGAAGTAATAACAGAATCCGACTCCCGAAGACACTTCCGAAGTTGCGAGACGTGAAACACGTCATGAATGCCAGATAAATGAGCTGGAAGTGAAACTCTATAAGCCACAGGGACAATACGTTCAGTAATAGAAAATGGTCATATAAAGCGAGGAGCCAATTTCCCAGTCGCACTGAAACGCATAACCCCCTTCAAAGGAGAAACATGAATAAAAACAAGATCGCCGATCGAGAACTCGAGAGGCTTCCTACGGTTGTCCGCGTAGGATTTCTGATGACTCTGTGCCTCTTTCATTCTCAATCGAATAAGATCTATCTTCTCAGAAGAATCACGAACAAAATCTGGACCAAAAATAAGCTTCTCTCCAGATTCCAACCAACAAGAAGGTGATCGACATGGCCTTCCGTATAAGGCTTCGAAAGGAGCCATACCGATACTAGACTGAAAACTATTGTTGTAGGAGAACTCTACAAGAGGTAGATGATCCTCCCAACTACCACCAAAATCAAAAATACAAATACGGAGAAGATCTTCCAAGATACGATTCACCCGTTCAGTCTGTCCGTCAGACTGCGGATGATAAGCTGTAGAAAAATTAAGCTTTGTTCCCAAAGCTTGCTGAAGACTCTTCCAAAAATGACTCGTGAATAAAGGATCACGGTCACTCACAATAGAACTAGGAACACCGTGAAGTCTCACGATTTCCTTGACATATAACTTAGCCAAAAGCGAAGCAGTCCTATTAGACTTAATAGGGACAAAATGAGCAGACTTGGTGAGGCGATCAACAATAACCCAAATGCTAGAATGGCCAAATCTCGAACGAGGTAGGCCGTCAATGAAATCCATAGAAATCTGATCCCATTTCAACAATGGAATCTCAAAAGGCTGAAGAAGACCCGAAGGACACTGATGCTCGGCTTTAAAACGCTGACAAGTTATGCAATTGCTCACATAACTCGCCACATCGCGCTTCATGCCTTCCCAATAATAAAGACGACGCATATCGGCATACATCTTGCTGCTACCGGGATGAATGGTATACTTAGAACGGTGACAGTCATCGAGAATGTTATGCCTAAGTGCAAGATCAGAAGGCACAAAAAGACGGTTCTTCTTGCGAAGACACCCATGAGAATCAATGTTGAAATCTTGCAACGCCTCATCGCAAGATGCAGACTCACAAAACTAAATAAGATGCAACAACTCAGGATCACGCCGCTGACCATCGGCAATACGAACCAATAAAATAGGTCGAGCTCCCAAACTAAATAATAGAATAGGAGAATCAGAAGTTGAACCTCGATCACGAACTTCACAAAAAGATAGAGTCTCAAGAACATCCCATTCGGCAAACATCATAGAAATAACAGCCGAATGTTTGCGACTAAGCGCATCAGCAACACGATTACCCTTACCAGGGGTATATTGGATATCAAAGTCATAAGAAGCAAGAAACTCGAGCCAACGCTGTTGTCTCATATTGAGTTCCTTCTGAGTGAAAAAATACTTCAAAGATTTATGATCGGTATAGAGAATGAAGCGCTCGCCCAACAAATAATGTCGCCAAATATTCAAGACAAAGACAATGGTGGCAAGCTCAAGATCATGAGTGGCATAGCGAACTTCATTCGGACGCAGTTGCCTAGAAGCATAAGCAACTACCCGATCCTTCTGCATAAGAACAGCACCGAGACCACTACCACAAGCATCGGTGTAAACAACAAGGTCATGATTCCCTTCGGGAACCACAAGGATAGGAGCATTAGTGAGAAGTTCCTTTAATGTCAGAAAGGAAGCTTCACACTTATCGGACCAATCAAAACGAATGCCTTTTCGAGTAAGGCAAGTGAGAGGAAGCACAACACGGGAAAAGTTCTTAATGAACCGACGGTAATAACCCGCCAATCCAAGGAAACTACGAATCTCATGAACATTTTCAGGCCTCTTCCAATTCTAGATGGCTTCGATCTTTGAGGGATCGACAGAAATGCCATCGGAAGATACAACATGGCCCAAAAAATTAACCTTATTCTCCCAAAAGTGGCATTTGGAGAATTTGGCTCTAAGCTGATGACGACGGAGGGTACTCAAGACAATTCTCAAGTGATTAGCATGCTCAGCTTCAGACTTAGAATAAATAAGGATATCATCAATGAACACAAGGACGAACTTATCGAGATATTCCCGGAATACTCGATTCATGAGATCGACAAAGAAAGCAGGAGCGTTCGTCAAACCGAACGGCATAACGAGCCACTCAAAAGAACCATATCGAGTGCGGAAAGCTGTAAGAGGTATGCTATCCTCCGCGACTCGTAACTGATGAAAACCGTGGCAAGGTCGAGCTGAGAAAAGACCTTAGCACCACTCAATAGATCGAACATATCATCGATCCTAGGCAATGGATACCTATTTATGATAGTTAACTCGTTAAGCTTGCGATAATCAATGCAAAGCCTAAGAGTTCCATCAGACTTCTTCACGAAGACGACCGCGGATCCCCATGGAGAAAAACTGGACTGAATCAACTGCTTGGACTCAAGCTCCAAAAGCTGCTTCTTGAGTTCCTCATTTTCGTTTGTAGACATCCTCGTAGGAGGACGACTAACTGGCTACGTGCCTGGAATGAGATCAATGCGGAACTCAATTGCCCGTTTGGGTGGCAAACCCGATACAGGCTCAAAAACATCAGAAAAGTCACAAGCAACCAGAATACGAGATATATCATCATCATCTCGTGAGTCAAGAGAATACAAAGCCATTTCGGAATTATCCACATCCCGAAGAACAAGAGATAGCTGAGTAGGCGAATCCGGATGTCGAAGATATACAATCCTCTCCAAACAAATAATCCTGGCATCATATCTCACTAGCCAGTCCATACCCAAAATCATATCGAATCCCAGACAAGAAATAACGTGCAGATTCGCACGAAAAGAAAAGTCACATAAAACAATCTCAACATCATCACAAAGAAAACTAAGGGTCGCGGATCCCCCAATTGGATTCGCAATCCTTAAAGAAGTAATCAAACAAGAAACATCCAAAGATAAATCATCTACGAGCTTTTTCGATATGAAAGAATGTGATGCACCCGTATCGAAAAGAACTCGAATACTACGATCATGAAATAAAATAGAACCTTCCATAATAGATGAAGATATACCTTTGGGCTGAGAAGGACCTTCAGAAGCCTTAGCAGCATAAAGCCTGCTAGACTTGGCACTAGCCGAAACAGCAGGGCAAGCTGAAACATGATGACCTTCCTTCTTGCAATAACGGCAGAAGAGAGGCTTAGGACAAGCTCGAATAATATGATCAGGAGAACCATAATTGAAACACTTTCGAACGAAAGGTGTTCCGAAAGACTGAGGCTGAGAGCTAGGACCACCGGTCTTCTTTTTCTTAGAAGGAAAATGCTTCTTCTGAATTGAAAACGGCCTCTTGTTGGGGTTCTTGGAAACCTCAACATCAACATCACTATCACACTCCTTCTCGATGGTCTCGAGATGAAGTGCCGAATCAACCAACTCCTCAAAAGAAAGTTTAAGCTGGAGCAACAAAGACTTCTTAAGATATTTCTTAAGACCAGAAACAAACTTCAAATTCTTCTTATAAGGAGTGCTGATAAATTCAAAACCATAATGAGATAAAGCCTCGAACGATGCGACATACTCAGAAACAGAAGATTTCCCTTGCTTCAACTCAAGGAAGCGACGGGTCGATAAAACTTTTTCAGATTTAGGAACGAACTTGAGTTCAAATCGCTCCCGAAACTGAGTCCAAGAAAGAGTAGACTCATCAATCTCGGCTACAAGAAGCTCATACCAATCAAGAGCACGCTCTTGTAATAAACTAGAAGTCACAAGAACTCTATCATGGTCAGAAAGATCCATGCGAGAGAAGATACGCTCGCACGTGCGAAGCCAAGCTTGGACTTCAAGAACGGACTCGGAGCCCTTAAACGGCTTTCCTCCAAGATGAGAAAAATAACTACACTGACGTGCAAAGGCAGACTTGCGAGGTGGAGACACTCGAGGAGGAACTGGAGGCTGAGTGCTCCTAAACAACTCTAAAAACTGATCAGCAGACATATATACGCCATCCGGATGTGAGCCACTGGATTGCCCAGCACCCGAACGTCGTCCCCTGCTTCTTCCAGCCATACGCTGAAGGTAAGATAAGAACAAGATTATTCACAAGGTAGATATTGCAATATGGAATACTATGGAATAAAATGCATTCCTAGATGTATTCCCAAACTCTATCTAACCTTGATGGAATAAAGAGACATAATGATTCAAAGATTTGTATCACTTGTACACTTTGATGTACCATAATATGTGCATCTATTCTGTGTTTATCATATTTTGCTCTGACTCAGCTCTGATACCATGCTGTGGCGCCCCACCTCTATACCCACGCTAGCCAAGGACACTACAAAGTAATGTCGTCAACTAACACGGAGAATAAGGCTGGTTAGGAGCGACCATCTATAGCCTTTGCTATAACTATCTATTGAATACATCGACAATAAACATACCAACTAGGTCGACATACCCAATGAATACTTAAAACCAAACCATAGGTGTTTGGATCTATCAGAACAGAATATAATAACTCAAATGTAATATACATCACAGAACAGTAAATCATCATATACACATATACAGATTCACAACAGAGTTATACAATAATACATATCAAGTGGTATAGCAAACCACCATATACAGACGAGTCAAAAGAATACATATCAGAGTTACTACAAAATAGGACTACGCAAAAAGCTATGACAAAAAGGAACAAGCTGAATAGTCCATTGCGGAAGCAAAATAGGCTAAGTCCAAAAGCACCTAACCTGAAACATCTCGGTCTGACCCGAGTATAAGATACACGGGTCAGTCTAGCTAAACAAATCAGTTAGATAAACTGAACAATAATAAACCTGCAAGGTTACAAGGTATAGCAAATATCTCTAAAAGAGATAAGACAGTCATCAACAAAAGATGAATCATATAGAACAAGCCTCATATCATCGGCAACATATAGAAACAAAGGATAAGAATATCCCAAAGCAAGCCAAAAAGGCAATAACAAATACCAATAAGGTACATAAGTTCCGCAAGGTAAACGCTACATATCATGCGGCTCAAAAAGACCAACACCGAAGGGCGATACCTAGGGAATATACATATGAATGAAACATCAGAAAATTGCTCGAGCTCAATACTGTAAAAACAAGGATCCATGAGCCCGAAGACTCCAAACCCAATATCACCCATGCGGCTCATAACGACCAACATCGGAAGCGATACTAAAGGGCAACCCAATATCACCCATGCGGCTCATAACGACCAACATCGGAAGCGATACTAAAGGGCAACAAACCCGAAGGCACAAACCCCAAGGCACATACCCGAAGGCAACAAACCGTAGTGGTGAAGGTCAGAGACCCAGTACTGGACACCACTAACTGGCGGAATGTGTCACAACTCTCGAAAAGGAATCCAAAAAGTGTTAACGTATGTCCCATAACCACTCGTTCGCACTAAACGGTTTACTCTCCGTCAGCCACTTTCACACTCAAAGCAGTACAAAGTTCACCTCATATCATCGGTAAACCAAACCCGAAGGTTAAAACGATCAATTGAATAGGTCGAGGATTAATCGGAAAGATAAACGCACAGATTCATGGTCCGTGTTTTGCCCAACCATTTAATCACCCTTCTACTTCGCTCGAAGTGCGAAATTGTACGTGTGGTTTAAATAGAATTTATAAATCGGAGAAGCGAACTTTTAATACGATTTGAAGAAATCATTTATAAAACCCGTGAATGAAGTCAAAAAGGAATCATCAAGGTCAAATATGCATAAACAACTAATTGGAATCAATATGCATTGATCAAATTTGGAAAATTAAACAAACAAGGCAAATTGGCCAAAAAACAGCAGGTTCAAACGTCTGAAAGAAGGGATTCAGACGTCTGAATCTGGAGACCAATTTCTTTTTCAAAAGAGGATTCAGACGTCTGAACCCAAATTTTCAGACGTCTGAAATAGGCAATATTTTGCCTATTTCCTTTCTGGTTGAAATTTTGGCAATTCAGACGTCTGGAAATATAATTTCAGACGTCTGAATCTGGGGATGAAAATTTCCCTTGAACAATATTCAGACGTCTGAAATAGGCATTTCAGACGTCTGAAACTCAATGTTCAGGCATTTCCTGAACCTGGGCCAACTATGGCCAAACAAATCGAAAGCGATCGGGTGCGTGTTGATTATGGGCTTACGTCAAACGACTACCCAACCTTAACAACACACCCAAACACTCCGAACAACATAAACATCAACCATATAGGGTTTTACATAGATTTGGCTTCAAAAATCATAATTTGGCAATTTCACCAAAGCAATCCAAATCGAAAGCAAATGCACATGAACAAGTATTAGGAATTCATTCCTAACATCAATGATATCAAAAGAAGTAGATGTGAGTTCAAAACTCACCTTTAACCCAAAAACAAAGAAGAAGGAGTTCAATTTCCAAGGAGAAGACCAACCAAACACTACTTCAACTCAACAAGCTTCAATCTAAGAATAAAACACATATTTCCCAATTTAGCTTTAGGAAATTTTCTGAAATTGAAGAAGAGAAGGGTTGGAGAAGATGAAGAAGAACTTACCAATGGCTTCTCTTTGATTTTGGAGCAAGAATTTGTAGTTTGCAAATGGATTTAGGGCTAGGAGTTTCAAATTTTCTTTCTCTTCCTCCATTTCAGTTTTTGCTTAAGCTTTTATGAAATGAATAAGTGAATGGAAGGAGAGAAGGGCTGAGTTGGGGTTAATACAACAGTTTGGGTGAAACCCAAACCCAAAAGCCCACTTAGCAAAAAAAGCAAAATTCGACTTACTCTAAACATATCAAAGCTTATACTCAAAAAGATCGCAAACGCCATTTTGGAACCAATGGAAATGGTTTCGATTCCCAATTCGGCCGTTTGCAAAAAGTAACATTTCGGACCCAAAATCCGACTAACGATGCTATATTTAAATAAAACATTTAAATATAAAATCGTTAAATATGCGGGTTGTTACATCAAATATCAATAGATTCTATTTCCAATAATTATTTCATTTAGCCTAACTTAGGCTAAATTTTCCAATTCCACATTATCTAACTTAACTCAAGTTAAATTTTTATTCCACGGTTCAAGTTTCAAATTTTATAAGTTATCAAACTTACTTATAGTCCATAAAACATTTTATATCGAAGTTCCAGAGTTTAAGAATTATTCTTAAATATTTCAAAATCATTTTTGAAATCATTTATACACATACACAAAATCCCTTGGTATATCAAATCATTCTTTTGCATTTCAAACCAAAACTAGTTTACCAAACAAAACTCCAATTGTAGCAATTCCTCTCTTGGCAACTCGAAAATGAACGTCGATGGTGCTGCAGTCATCACTGAAATCATCTTCCAGCGACCGAAGTGAGTTTAGTGCTTTATTTCTTTAAAATTCTTCTTAAATATTTCCAATTCAAAAATATTCTCTAAATAATATCACTATTATTTTTTCAAGACCTTGAAAAACATTTCAAAACCAATGGGATATGAATTCCCAAATCTCCAGCTTTTAAATCCCTTTAACAAATCATATTTCAGTATACTTTTGGAATTTGATTTCATTTCAAATTATAAATCATACTTACAACGTCACATTTACATAATTCCATTTTGTTATATGAAATTATTTTTTAACTGTTGACTATAATATCAACTTTTATTCAATCACCACAACAACAAATGATAATGGTTTAATATTATCATTTCCTAACAACCAAGCACACCATATATAACTATAATATTCTCTCCGAAAAATTATTCTTTTATATGTAAACATAATCTGGGTAAAGTGATTTCATTTACCCCATTTCAAAGCAATACCATGTCGAGTTGCTCTATTAAAGTGTTTAGAGATCCCTATCAATGACATTAATTACTCGTATTGACTAGAACCCATAAACCACTCAATAGATCAATCAACATAATATCAAACATTTCATATTCGCTAACAAATACGTGCCCATATCTATTAATATGTTAAAACTCATTCTAGGGTGCTACTGACCCTCTCTCTAATGACTTACCCTATCAAAGCCAAGGTTCTCGTTTAACCTTTAGCTCTTATGTCCAATGTGACGAATGGAATTTTCGACCCTCGAAAATCGATACTAATACACCCACTGTATCATATGCCGAGCAATCGAATGCCGAAAAACCCGATAGTTAGAAGAAAAGAAAAATAAGAGGTAGAATAAAATAGAAACAATACAAAATCTCACAATCGCAGCAGAATAAAATATAATATATAATAATAGATTTTTATACAAGAAAACTGAAATTGTTAATATACATACAAATTATCAGAGTACAACAAACCAACAACCCAATACTGGACAGCTGTAACAAATTGTCCTCAATAGTGCTGACCATACATCCTAACACACGCAACGGAATATAACTGTAACGACCCAGAATTTTTATAAATTAAAATTTGAATATTTAATTAATTTTAAATATTTATAAGTAAATTTATAAGTCAAATAAATTTTTATTTGAATTTTTGGATTTAATTGGATTATTAAATCGATAATTTAATATGTTAAATTATGGAAATAATTGAAAATCGAGTTAAATATGATTATAAATGATTTGGAAAATTTTATTTAATCATATGGAAGTTAGAATGATATTTTAGAACTTTTAAAATCGAATTAAAAGTTAATTTGTGAAAATTGAATATTTTAATATTTTATAATCGACTGTAAAATAGTCAATTTTTGAACAGTCTCAGAATTGAACGAAACCAGTTCCATTGGATCCGTAATAGTTAGTTATTACCGGATTTCAATTTTCGTGTCAATCGGAGTTATCGTTTGAGCGTGGCAGCTCGAAACGCATCGAATTATTTTTAATTTAAATTTGGCGAGTCAAAATAGCCATTTTTCAAAAAGTCTCGGATTTCGACGAAACCAGTTTCATCGGATCCGTAATGTGATATTATTGTAAGGTTTCAAATTTCAAGTCAATTGGATTTACCGTTTGTCCGGTACAATTTAAAACGCCTAGAAATCGACTTAAATCGGTTTAATTCAAATTGAGCGTTTTCAGCCATAACTCGCACATACTTCCGAATTAGCTTCCGAAACTTGTTCCATTGTGTCCGGAACACGGGATAAACCCTAGGTACGCTGGTTACGGCGTCTAAATCGGAGTTCGGAATTTCCGGGTGAATAGTGTCGAACGGTTCCTTATAAATAGACCCTATACCCTTCATAAATTAGAAATAACAACCCTAACCCTAATTCTATATGCATAGCCGCCACTTTCTAATTCAAAGGCCAGAATTGTCCCAATTTCAACCCTTAATCTCTTCCAATCCGTGAAGTTTTGGCCAAAGTTGTTAACTACAAAGATGAAGAGCACGAGATAAGCTTTCAATCCATACGGATTTGATGGAGTTTGGAGCATCGTGGGACGAGCTAGGGGAGGCCGACAGTATGGGGCTGCGCACGCATTCCAAGACTCATCATGGGGCCGAGCATGATGCCCTTCAGGTCGAGTGTTGAGGTGGTCGTGCTCTCCGACGTGGTGGTAGTATGATGGGGTATCGTCGAGTATGAGTGTTGAAATTTGTAACCCTAAATTGCTACATGGGTTCGGCTATAGGAAAGGGGTGTCGGCCTGTAGAAGAGAGGAGATGAGAGGGTGTTGCGTTCAAGGGTCCAGATGTGTGGGCAGTGGATCTAGTGGCTAGGATGAGCTTAGGTTAAAATAGTTAAAGTTTAAGTTGATTTGTTTATATAAAATACGTGCAATCTTATAAAATTCATAACTTTTTCATACGAGGTCGAAAAAATGCAAACTCAGTTGCGTTGGAATCGTATGGACGAGCACTACGCAATGGAGTTGGTTTGGAGTCGTTTGGAGTTAGTGAGAATTTCGGGTAAAATTAAACGCGCGTTTAATTTTATTCGAAATAAAAGCTAAAACGGAAATTAAAACCAAGGTGAGAATTTCTCACTCAATCGAATAGATTTCGATTTTATTTTAAATAGTTAGATTTAAAATATTTGAATGCATGTTTGAATGATGACTGTAAATTATTGATTGTTAAAATAGACATTATGCGCCGTTAGTAAGCGGATGTTATTTAATAAAAACATATACCGCGAATATTTCATAAACAGTGAAATTGGTATTATATATAATATCAATATATATATATTGGCATATGTATATATTGCAGTTGTTGATTTCCCGCATTTTTGTTTAGCGGATGAGACCCTATTACGCCGTTAGTAAGCGGATAATATTTAATAAGAACATATACCGCGATAATTTCGTACTGGAGCGAAATTGGTATTGTGCTAATGTTTTTGGATGCAGGAAAACAGGTTGGAGGGATCCAACTGGATTCCTCAACAGTATTTATTTTATTTCAGATATTTTGATATTTGATGGATTATCATATCGATATATGATGGATCGTTGTAGTCGTGATTGACTATTTGGTGTGTAGCATCATTGGAACCAGATTTTGGGATTTTAAAATGGTTTTAAAGTGATTTTTGAAAATATACTATATTTTTAGAATTAATCCATTTTAAATAAATAAACGTTATAATTTTTAAAGTTATAAAAATTATGATTTTTGTGAAATATAGTTAAGAAGCTGATTTTTAGAAATACAGTTAAAATCTGATTTTTGGGAAATATGAAATAATGTTTTTATAAAATAGTTTAAACTGGATTTTTGAACTTATTATTAAAAGTTTAAAATATAGGATTTATAAAATTTGATTATTTTATAAATCGAAATAGTGATATTATAAGGAAATTTTAAGACGTTTTAAAGAATAATATAAATTGATTTATATTAAAGGATTTACAAATGAATATTTGTAAATTAAAACGTTGGAATTATAAAATGAGATTTTATAAGTGTTTGAATGAAGTGAAAATGAATTTTGTAAGGGAATGGAATTCATAGAATTATATAACGGTAAAGTTATAAATGGAATTTTATAAACAGTAGGTTTATAAATTTTGTAAAGTTATTAAAGTAATAAGATTTAGATAAATAATTGAATCTTATAAGTTATAAGATTTATAATTATGAAGTTCAATGGAATGGTTTTGCAAACGAATAAATTTTATTAGTATTTAACTTATAATATGAACGTTTAGCTTATAATTTAGTTATAAACTGGAATAGGTTAATAAAGAGATTTATAAAAAGGAAGTTTTTATAAATAAATAGAAATGGAATTTATAAACGTTGTTTTATAAATTCGCAAGCAACTTATTTTGATAAGTTAATTGTTATAACCTATAAATGGAGTTATATTCACGTTTTTAACTGTGAATAATTCTTTGAACTAAAATGAGTAAAGAATGAAATTTGTTAACGAAGTTATTCACGTTTTTGAATAGTGGATAATACGTTAAAGAAATTGTTTTGGATTTGGTGTTTTAAATAAAATTTAAAACGATCTAACGATGTTTTTAAATGTGTTGAGATTCGAAACCATAGATTTCAACATTTATTGTTGAAATAGACGTTTTCGAGAAATAAAAGGGATTGTGGACTATAACACTGTTGTTATAGTAAATGATTTCCGAAAGGAAATGTTTTGAATAGTATTGGGATTTATATATCTATTTTAATTTCGAATCCCTATACTATTGATTTTGGGTTGTCGTAACGATGTTTTACGTAACATTCGTTTTGGCCCAAGTAAATATGTTTAAGTGAATAATTTCCTTAAAGAATGAAATATATACTTAATTCGATTTAAGTATATTGAATATTTTCTAAGTGTTGAAAATAAAAGAGATTTGTGAATTACTTATGAATAAATAAGTATGGAAATGTTTTCCAATGTGAAGTGAATATTTAGAATTTATCTTTTTGAAGATAAATTGAAAATGAATTATTGAAATCGAATATGCATGGATATTTTGAAATATAAATTCATTATGGAATTTATATGTGAAAAGTGGAATTTGTTTGAAAATAAATATTGATTTATTTTTGAAGTGTTGAAATTATATATCTTATAAAGATATTTTGGAAAATAAATAATTTGGAAAATTATTTGGAATCTGGTGATGTGTGCATATCCATTGATAGTTCAATAACCGACTATCAATATTTCCCTTTGAATGGGTATTTGATGTGAACTGATTGAATTTGAATGCACACTTATTTTTTGAATAAGCGCTCACTATTCGGGTTAACCGGGAAAGGACCATGGGGTCGTATAACCCATTCCGAATATGTGATACGTCGTTATGAATTGCATTTGAAGGTCGGTGTTGAAGACCCGGTATTTGCGAAAGCGATAGGATGACCTGTCGATTGTCTCTGCACTGAGTTGCAACGGTATAGAGACTCCCTAAGTGATGGGAAATCCGATCAGGATTGTGAATATCCGGATTGCAAGGACTTCTTTGTAAGTGCCTTCGGTTCTGTTCGAGCCCGGAACAGACTTGTATGGATTGTATGCCTGACATTACAAGTTGAGATATAAAGCCGATTTCTTTCAAATATATTTCTGTTGGTGGCGGAGAATTTATTCTTTGCTTAACACCCTTCTTTGAGACGTACGAGCTCAAAGGTTATATAGTTGAAGTTATCAGCGATATATCCCATTTTGGTAATGTGACATGCTGAGTGATGCTGAAATGATCATTGTGTTGATTATTTGTGATAGGATCATTTATTTGATCGTCTATCTTAGTGATCATTGTGTTGATCATTTATTGACCCAAAGCATGGCTTTTGTATAAAGTATGTTTTTGTGGACGTGAATTCGTCGAGCCTCACATCCCGGAAATGGTCAAAACAGGAAAGATGCGGCAAGGTTATTAGGGGTTGCTGTAGCTCCCCTTAGGGTATGTGCATTTCCTTCTGGAAAGGGGTGGTATCATGGTATGGAGCCCAGATACTTACTCATGTTGAAAACACTCTATTTATTATGGTGTGATGTTGGATATCGAGCGCTCGGTTGAAAAGGTCCTAAAGGACCGGGGAATGGCGTGCTCGTGTCAGTAGTTACCCAGTTAGGGGTAACCCGGCCTTGTGTTGGCAGAGTTCCGGTTTGGTTCTCGGGGATGTCTTTCCAGAGGCATTCTCAGTGGCAATGGGAAGTTCCTTGGCCTGATCATTTGTTGGAAATCCAAAGAAACAATACGTGACTTGTACGGTATTAGTTGTAGAACCTGCTATTCACTTATGGTGTCGCAACACTGTTTGGATGGTAGCTATAGTAGGCATAGTTCGAAATGTCTATGTTGGCTAAGATTTATATTCTACTTTCGAAATATTTTTTCTACACTATACACTAATAATAATATCAAATGTTATTTTAAATGCGTATCAAGCATCTTTGACTATCATAAGGAGAAATCTCCTCCGATTCTGCGTTTGCATGTGTGTGTGTGCGGGAGGCCTTATGGTAGTCTCATTTTTAAAAGCATTGCGAATTGAAATAAAAATATTCCTCTATTTGATTTTAAAGATAAATAAACTGTTTTGAGTTCTCACACCAGTCACATGACTGACTCGGAGTTTATTGTTTTCCTTCCTAAACTCTGGGTGCCCACCAATTTCCACACGGGCAGTTAAGAGTTAGGTTTATCAGGATATTCTGGATATTCAGAAGTTGCTGGAGGCAAGCTGGATGGCATGGCGTATTACTAGTTATATAGTATTCCTTTTTCCGCTGTATTGTTGTATGTTGTTGTACACTCTGATGATTTGATGTAATGTAATATAATGTGATGTAACAACTGATATAGTTCTTTGTTTAAAGATTATTCATTTATTATTATATGTTGTTCCGCTGCGAATTGTGAGATTCTGTTGTTGTTCTGTTGTTTTCTTCTGTCCGTTCTATTTTTAAAATTCTTCTATTCTCCATTTTCTATTTTTCTGTTTTCAAATTTCTTCTCTCTCTATTTTCTGTTATCTTTTCTCTTCTTCTATCTCTTTCTTTTTCTTAAATTTCTTCTTAAAACCCCTAAGGGTTCGTATTTTCGTTCATCTTGAATTAAACAAAGGAGATTAGTGTCTATTCAAGGAGTACGGACTTACGGGTCTTTACATTTGGTATCAGAGCTCTGATGGTTAAGCGACAACCATGGTTCTATTGGATATAATTCATTAGAGATAGAGTCAGCAGTACTCTAGAATGAGTTTGAGTGTAATAATAGTTATGAGAGCGTATTTGTTAGTGAATATAAAAATTGTTTTATATTGTGATGATTGGTTTATTGAGTGGCATATGAACCTTCCTCAGCACGGTATGTACAACTTTGCCGAAGGGGTTTCTAAACACTTGAATAGAACAATTCGACATAATATCGATTTTTAAAATTGGGTAAATGAAATAATTTTACCTTGATTATATTTTATATATAAAGGAATAATTTTTCAAAATTATTAAATTGTATATAAGTGATTGTTAGGTTGTTTGAATAATCTAAATAAAAGAATAATTGTATAAGCAAAAGAATTATAAGTATGAATTATAATTAAAGTGATTTACAATTGTGAAATAAACTTATATATATATAAGAAGTAAAATTATATGAATATGAGTTGTAAATAAAAATGAATATAAGGTTAAATGAAATATAACTTAAGTGTTGTTGAATGGAATTGATTTTGGTATCGAAGTAAATAATCAAGTGGATTAAATGAATGTGAACTTAAGTTATGTGAATGAAATTCAACTTTAGAATTGAATTGAATTGAATGAATGGATTGAATGTTAATCAATTGAAAGTAATTAAAATTGATATGAAATAATGAATGAAAGTAGAAATTCATTGAAATCAAATGTTATTAGAAGTTGAATAAATTGAATGAGAATGAATATAAGTGAAAAGAATTTGGTTGTAATTAATATAAATTGGTTGTTATATGATTGTTATATGATTGTATAAAAGTCATTAAGAGTTAATGAAATTGAAAACTATGAAATTGAATTCAAATTAAAAGTAAATGAATTTGAATAGAATTGAACGTGAATTGGATTTAATTAGTGAATGCAAACGAATTAAAATTGAGAATGAATGTTGATAAAATCCAATGTTAATAAATCAAATATGATTTAGAGTGAAAACCAATTCATTGTATATGAATGAGAATATAAATGAATATTCATTTGATTGTGAATGTTAGTTGGTTGATGGTTGAATATGTATTGCATTTGTTGTTTAGTTGCATTGCTATGTGACATATATAGTCATTATGTTGCTATATGTTGTATATTGAGATTATTTGCATATATGCATGATTCTCATGTTGTTTGTTGAGTTTAGTAGGTGCGGATCGCGTTTGCTTCGCATTTGGAGTTCGCTTTAGCGCTATATTAGCCGTATATGCTCGCTAATAAAATATAAGGTACATATCTCGGATTAAATATCGCACTTTTACACTTTTTTCCCTTCGGGATGCCTCATTACTTGATGAGATGTATATTTGTGATATATATACTGTCATTTTTTTTTCGGATCGAGCCGCGCAAAGGAGACTATGGCGAATTTTTCCGAAAATTTAAGGCGTTAGAAAAATTTTGAGAAAATTAGAAAATTTTGAAAACTATAACTTTGATTTTGGAATTGAAAGTTAAACAATAGTAGTTGTTTTTGAAAAGATAACTAAATATGATTTGGAAAACTTAGTAAAGTTTTGTAAGAAGTTTAATTATGAATTTTGGAAAGTTAATAGATTTTGTAACCTTTCTTACTTGTAATTTCGAGGACGAAATTCTTTTAAGGGGGAAAGATTGTAACGACCCAGAATTTTTATAAATTAAAATTTGAATATTTAATTAATTTTAAATATTTATAAGTAAATTTATAAGTCAAATAAATTTTTATTTGAATTTTTGGATTTAATTGGATTATTAAATCGATAATTTAATATGTTAAATTATGGAAATAATTGAAAATCGAGTTAAATATGATTATAAATGATTTGGAAAATTTTATTTAATCATATGGAAGTTAGAATGATATTTTAGAACTTTTAAAATCGAATTAAAAGTTAATTTGTGAAAATTGAATATTTTAATATTTTATAATCGACTGTAAAATAGTCAATTTTTGAACAGTCTCAGAATTGAACGAAACCAGTTCCATTGGATCCGTAATAGTTAGTTATTACCGGATTTCAATTTTCGTGTCAATCGGAGTTATCGTTTGAGCGTGGCAGCTCGAAACGCATCGAATTATTTTTAATTTAAATTTGGCGAGTCAAAATAGCCATTTTTCAAAAAGTCTCGGATTTCGACGAAACTAGTTTCATCGGATCCGTAATGTGATATTATTGTAAGGTTTCAAATTTCAAGTCAATTGGATTTACCGTTTGTCCGGTACAATTTAAAACGCCTAGAAATCGACTTAAATCGGTTTAATTCAAATTGAGCGTTTTCAGCCATAACTCGCACATACTTCCGAATTAGCTTCCGAAACTTGTTCCATTGTGTCCGGAACACGGGATAAACCCTAGGTACGCTGGTTACGGCGTCTAAATCGGAGTTCGGAATTTCCGGGTGAATAGTGTCGAACGGTTCCTTATAAATAGACCCTATACCCTTCATAAATTAGAAATAACAACCCTAACCCTAATTCTATATGCATAGCCGCCACTTTCTAATTCAAAGGCCAGAATTGTCCCAATTTCAACCCTTAATCTCTTCCAATCCGTGAAGTTTTGGCCAAAGTTGTTAACTACAAAGATGAAGAGCACGAGATAAGCTTTCAATCCATACGGATTTGATGGAGTTTGGAGCATCGTGGGACGAGCTAGGGGAGGCCGACAGTATGGGGCTGCGCACGCATTCCAAGACTCATCATGGGGCCGAGCATGATGCCCTTCAGGTCGAGTGTTGAGGTGGTCGTGCTCTCCGACGTGGTGGTAGTATGATGGGGTATCGTCGAGTATGAGTGTTGAAATTTGTAACCCTAAATTGCTACATGGGTTCGGCTATAGGAAAGGGGTGTCGGCCTGTAGAAGAGAGGAGATGAGAGGGTGTTGCGTTCAAGGGTCCAGATGTGTGGGCAGTGGATCTAGTGGCTAGGATGAGCTTAGGTTAAAATAGTTAAAGTTTAAGTTGATTTGTTTATATAAAATACGTGCAATCTTATAAAATTCATAACTTTTTCATACGAGGTCGAAAAAATGCAAACTCAGTTGCGTTGGAATCGTATGGACGAGCACTACGCGATGGAGTTGGTTTGGAGTCGTTTGGAGTTAGTGAGAATTTCGGGTAAAATTAAACGCGCGTTTAATTTTATTCGAAATAAAAGCTAAAACGGAAATTAAAACCAAGGTGAGAATTTCTCACTCAATCGAATAGATTTCGATTTTATTTTAAATAGTTAGATTTAAAATATTTGAATGCATGTTTGAATGATGACTGTAAATTATTGATTGTTAAAATAGACATTATGCGCCGTTAGTAAGCGGATGTTATTTAATAAAAACATATACCGCGAATATTTCATAAACAGTGAAATTGGTATTATATATAATATCAATATATATATATTGGCATATGTATATATTGCAGTTGTTGATTTCCCGCATTTTTGTTTAGCGGATGAGACCCTATTACGCCGTTAGTAAGCGGATAATATTTAATAAGAACATATACCGCGATAATTTCGTACTGGAGCGAAATTGGTATTGTGCTAATGTTTTTGGATGCAGGAAAACAGGTTGGAGGGATCCAACTGGATTCCTCAACAGTATTTATTTTATTTCAGATATTTTGATATTTGATGGATTATCATATCGATATATGATGGATCGTTGTAGTCGTGATTGACTATTTGGTGTGTAGCATCATTGGAACCAGATTTTGGGATTTTAAAATGGTTTTAAAGTGATTTTTGAAAATATACTATATTTTTAGAATTAATCCATTTTAAATAAATAAACGTTATAATTTTTAAAGTTATAAAAATTATGATTTTTGTGAAATATAGTTAAGAAGCTGATTTTTAGAAATACAGTTAAAATCTGATTTTTGGGAAATATGAAATAATGTTTTTATAAAATAGTTTAAACTGGATTTTTGAACTTATTATTAAAAGTTTAAAATATAGGATTTATAAAATTTGATTATTTTATAAATCGAAATAGTGATATTATAAGGAAATTTTAAGACGTTTTAAAGAATAATATAAATTGATTTATATTAAAGGATTTACAAATGAATATTTGTAAATTAAAACATTGGAATTATAAAATGAGATTTTATAAGTGTTTGAATGAAGTGAAAATGAATTTTGTAAGGGAATGGAATTCATAGAATTATATAACGGTAAAGTTATAAATGGAATTTTATAAACAGTAGGTTTATAAATTTTGTAAAGTTATTAAAGTAATAAGATTTAGATAAATAATTGAATCTTATAAGTTATAAGATTTATAATTATGAAGTTCAATGGAATGGTTTTGCAAACGAATAAATTTTATTAGTATTTAACTTATAATATGAACGTTTAGCTTATAATTTAGTTATAAACTGGAATAGGTTAATAAAGAGATTTATAAAAAGGAAGTTTTTATAAATAAATAGAAATGGAATTTATAAACGTTGTTTTATAAATTCGCAAGCAACTTATTTTGATAAGTTAATTGTTATAACCTATAAATGGAGTTATATTCACGTTTTTAACTGTGAATAATTCTTTGAACTAAAATGAGTAAAGAATGAAATTTGTTAACGAAGTTATTCACGTTTTTGAATAGTGGATAATACGTTAAAGAAATTGTTTTGGATTTGGTGTTTTAAATAAAATTTAAAACGATCTAACGATGTTTTTAAATGTGTTGAGATTCGAAACCATAGATTTCAACATTTATTGTTGAAATAGACGTTTTCGAGAAATAAAAGGGATTGTGGACTATAACACTGTTGTTATAGTAAATGATTTCCGAAAGGAAATGTTTTGAATAGTATTGGGATTTATATATCTATTTTAATTTCGAATCCCTATACTATTGATTTTGGGTTGTCGTAACGATGTTTTACGTAACATTCGTTTTGGCCCAAGTAAATATGTTTAAGTGAATAATTTCCTTAAAGAATGAAATATATACTTAATTCGATTTAAGTATATTGAATATTTTCTAAGTGTTGAAAATAAAAGAGATTTGTGAATTACTTATGAATAAATAAGTATGGAAATGTTTTCCAATGTGAAGTGAATATTTAGAATTTATCTTTTTGAAGATAAATTGAAAATGAATTATTGAAATCGAATATGCATGGATATTTTGAAATATAAATTCATTATGGAATTTATATGTGAAAAGTGGAATTTGTTTGAAAATAAATATTGATTTATTTTTGAAGTGTTGAAATTATATATCTTATAAAGATATTTTGGAAAATAAATAATTTGGAAAATTATTTGGAATCTGGTGATGTGTGCATATCCATTGATAGTTCAATAACCGACTATCAATATTTCCCTTTGAATGGGTATTTGATGTGAATTGATTGAATTTGAATGCACACTTATTTTTTGAATAAGTGCTCACTATTCGGGTTAACCGGGAAAGGACCATGGGGTCGTATAACCCATTCCGAATATGTGATACGTCGTTATGAATTGCATTTGAAGGTCGGTGTTGAAGACCCGGTATTTGCGAAAGCGATAGGATGACCTGTCGATTGTCTCTGCACTGAGTTGCAACGGTATAGAGACTCCCTAAGTGATGGGAAATCCGATCAGGATTGTGAATATCCGGATTGCAAGGACTTCTTTGTAAGTGCCTTCGGTTCTGTTCGAGCCCGGAACAGACTTGTATGGATTGTATGCCTGACATTACAAGTTGAGATATAAAGCCGATTTCTTTCAAATATATTTCTGTTGGTGGCGGAGAATTTATTCTTTGCTTAACACCCTTCTTTGAGACGTACGAGCTCAAAGGTTATATAGTTGAAGTTATCAGCGATATATCCCATTTTGGTAATGTGACATGCTGAGTGATGCTGAAATGATCATTGTGTTGATTATTTGTGATAGGATCATTTATTTGATCGTCTATCTTAGTGATCATTGTGTTGATCATTTATTGACCCAAAGCATGGCTTTTGTATAAAGTATGTTTTTGTGGACGTGAATTCGTCGAGCCTCACATCCCGGAAATGGTCAAAACAGGAAAGATGCGGCAAGGTTATTAGGGGTTGCTGTAGCTCCCCTTAGGGTATGTGCATTTCCTTCTGGAAAGGGGTGGTATCATGGTATGGAGCCCAGATACTTACTCATGTTGAAAACACTCTATTTATTATGGTGTGATGTTGGATATCGAGCGCTCGGTTGAAAAGGTCCTAAAGGACCGGGGAATGGCGTGCTCGTGTCAGTAGTTACCTAGTTAGGGGTAACCCGGCCTTGTGTTGGCAGAGTTCCGGTTTGGTTCTCGGGGATGTCTTTCCAGAGGCATTCTCAGTGGCAATGGGAAGTTCCTTGGCCTGATCATTTGTTGGAAATCCAAAGAAACAATACGTGACTTGTACGGTATTAGTTGTAGAACCTGCTATTCACTTATGGTGTCGCAACACTGTTTGGATGGTAGCTATAGTAGGCATAGTTCGAAATGTCTATGTTGGCTAAGATTTATATTCTACTTTCGAAATATTTTTTCTACACTATACACTAATAATAATATCAAATGTTATTTTAAATGCGTATCAAGCATCTTTGACTATCATAAGGAGAAATCTCCTCCGATTCTGCGTTTGCATGTGTGTGTGTGCGGGAGGCCTTATGGTAGTCTCATTTTTAAAAGCATTGCGAATTGAAATAAAAATATTCCTCTATTTGATTTTAAAGATAAATAAACTGTTTTGAGTTCTCACACCAGTCACATGACTGACTCGGAGTTTATTGTTTTCCTTCCTAAACTCTGGGTGCCCACCAATTTCCACACGGGCAGTTAAGAGTTAGGTTTATCAGGATATTCTGGATATTCAGAAGTTGCTGGAGGCAAGCTGGATGGCATGGCGTATTACTAGTTATATAGTATTCCTTTTTCCGCTGTATTGTTGTATGTTGTTGTACACTCTGATGATTTGATGTAATGTAATATAATGTGATGTAACAACTGATATAGTTCTTTGTTTAAAGATTATTCATTTATTATTATATGTTGTTCCGCTGCGAATTGTGAGATTCTGTTGTTGTTCTGTTGTTTTCTTCTGTCCGTTCTATTTTTAAAATTCTTCTATTCTCCATTTTCTATTTTTCTGTTTTCAAATTTCTTCTCTCTCTATTTTCTGTTATCTTTTCTCTTCTTCTATCTCTTTCTTTTTCTTAAATTTCTTCTTAAAACCCCTAAGGGTTCGTATTTTCGTTCATCTTGAATTAAACAAAGGAGATTAGTGTCTATTCAAGGAGTACGGACTTACGGGTCTTTACAATAACCAAGTACGTGGAATACGTCTTTGTCATCCAGCTCGTCTCTTGAGCTCCATAGCATCCTATCACAAATCTGTAATACTCGGTCTGACCCGCACATTATAATAAAATAACACCCGAGTCAGTCTGGAAAAGCAGCGTGAGAAAACACACTTAATTTGAATTATTACTGTTATACAAATCCTCTGAAAAACAAAGCTATCTCGTAAGACCACGCCGCACATAAACACGATGGATTTTTACCTTACGATAAACAATACATTTTATATCAAAATCATAATAGTTTCTAAGCACAGATACTTATTCAAACAGCCGAAATTGTTACATTAATTAAATTCCAGCATACTAGGCTATACAACCAAAACCATAAAGGCTCTTATTGGAGAATGGATTTCCATACAATGACTAGACACTGGGGTTCCACCGATCACAGTACACATATAGAAAAATTTACCGAGGACCTTGCCGGGATCCACTACAACACAAGGCCGGCCTAGCCCTAACCTGGATAGAACTGAATATGTTACCTCCCCAGGTGTTCCTACCCTTATCGAGAGCTCTTTTTCCATGCACCACCGTATCCATAATTTATAATATATCTGAGTGTATCTAGAAAGGTGATAACTTATTCTGATTGGGTGCGATCCACTTAGCCTTTCTGCATTTCCCTTGATTTTCAGTCATTTCGGTTGATGGGGCTTGAGGCTATGATTACCTTTTTAAGGAAATTTCACTTAGAATGCCATTGTCCTCCAATTAAAATGTACTAATAACAATCATCCATATAAGTCCGTTCTGGGTCTAAACGAAATCGAAGGCACTATTCCTACTACATCCATTTAGGAATCATCCTCAGGATTAGTAGCGATTAGGCTTTGCACTTCAATGCTCCATCTTTGATTCCATGCTCTTGTCTTCACTTTGAAAACGTATTTGTTGGATCGAAGTGGCTTTCAGATAACTTATCTGACCACGGTCTCTTCGAAACAACATTCGATATTCCAGTAAACTCAACCACGGTTCTTTAGGAAATACACAGACGAAAATAAGATCAAAGATCACCTCCAAATCGTCAGTGGACGGATTTCCTTATCATCGTCCAAGAAGAACGAAACGAGTTTATATGTACAGTATAACACCTTCGACGGTAATTGTACCATATAATTCTCGTGTTTCTTCTAGATATTTCCAAAGTTATGTTTTTGGTCCAGATTTGGTAGTCGATTATTCAACTATCAAAAAAACAATCATTCAACCAAAGATTCATTTTCCATTGTAATCGCTAAGCCTTATTTAATTTAAAATACAATAAATTAAATCTCTTTATCAAAAGGTATATACTTATCTTACCGGAATAAGTATACTCCCTGACCATTCACTTCAAAAATATTTGAAAACTTTTAAAATAAATATGAAAAGCATCATGTAGTATAACCCATGGATTCACAGCTCAATGACTACGTCTCTATCCCAGAGAAATCCAAACTAAACTACAGGCAATCTCTGCCTCCAATTTCCGCCATGAAAGTATACCATTACTTTCCGTAAACTTTATTTAATAATTAAATATAATTTTAAACAATTAAATTAATTACATAACTTTTGGAACAATAATTAATTCTGATTTATTAATAAAATTCTAATCGGTTAACAATACTTTTTTATAAAACTTATAATTTATTTTGATGATTTAATAATATTAAAATAACTAACTCTCTGAAATAATTTTATGCTAAAACATTTTTAAATTACCTAGTTTAATAATTAAAAATCCTCTTTTTAAAACAAACTCAATTCCTTGATAAAAATATATTTTTCACTTCCAATATAACTAGTCTAATATTTATAAATCTCTCTCGATTTATAACCAATCCCTAATTTCATAAATCCCTTTTAACATTTCCAAAGTTAAAATCTATTTTTTCTTTTTAAACCGATTTACCCATCTCATTATAAATTTTACCGTAAATTTATATCTTCATCTTATCAAATGATAATCATTTCACTTTATTCATAAACATTGTTTATAAATCCCATAGTCTCATTTTTAGTTTACAACAGTGTTACGTCACTTAAATCCATTACAAAATCGATTTCTAAAATAAATTCCATTTATAAATTAATTTCTTAAATAACCGCAAACTATATTCCAAAACCAACCAAATTTCGGTTCTACTTCCATTTTGTAATTTAGAAATCTTATTTCAGATCAGTATAACCAATTTTATATTTATTTGCAAATTCCCTTTAATTCTCCCAATCGACTAAAAATCTTGATTTTTAAAACCTTTTATATTTAAACAAGTATCACTTAAGAATCATTATTTAAAATCCTTTATATACATTATGCCAAAATCTCTATTCACAATATCACAGAATAGTTAAGCACAAATTTAACATCAAACCATTTGTTTTATCCAAATTAATTTCTTTTAACTAATCCAAAATTATATATAAATAATTCACTTTTAAAATCCCTTTTTAATTTCTTTCAAATTCAATATATATATATATGATATTTTAAAATACCAAAATCTAGGACAGTGCTGCCATAGCATCCAATAAATTCAAATCACACTATAATCTATCATAGATTTTCAAACATATCATATATCACTATATATGAAATTGAATTCAACATTTTTGAGGAATCTAGTTGGATCCCTCCAACCTGTTTCCCTGCAACAAAATATGTTAATACAACATAAAAACACCAGTCCCGCTTCGAGGCGGGATATCGTGGTAATATAGGGCCATCCGCTATTATGCAGGGCGCATAGGGTCTCATCCACTCCAATAGACGAGAAATATGTCCAACGACTAATCTATATACCAATATAAATAATATAGCATCCAATTGATATAAATTTATAAATTCAACCAATCATTCAAAATTAATTTTTATCATTTAAAATTAATTGCAGTAATCCAAATGAGTGAGATTAACTCACTTTGATTTTTGCCGACACTGAAGCGATCCATTTGAATTTTAAAATTTAATGGACGTTTAATTTTAATCAAAATTCCTGCTAGCTCCAATTGTTACCAAATCAATTCCATTTCTTATAATACATTATAACGAATGCAACTCAAAAAGTTGCGTTTGAATCCGGGCCCTTTTTAAAATAATTAGCCGCTTAATCATCTTCTTCCACCCTCTGATACGCACGAACCCACTTTTAGGTGTGCATCTTTCTACTGATACATAGCACTACCTCTCTAAAGACAAATTCGATCATGTCATCGCACCCTCTCTTCAATCTCATACGCTTCCACCCCTTCAAACGTTGGTCGAGCCATCATAGCAAAATGCGACTAGTCCTCATCTATATCTTCCTATCACACGCGATGACCAAATGATGACCAAAGACCACAACTTCGAGCCCGCTTAATGCGCCTTCATCCCACGATCTCGAGTACATCCTTGATTTGAATAAAAACTCCACCATCGACGAGACTTGCCTTGGAACGCTATTTTTAGATGTTAATTTAAACGAGCTATTTTAAAATCGAATAAATCGCTTTTAAGTTCAATATAAAAGTTATATTACCTTCATTCTTAATAATAAAATTTTAATAATCCTTTAAATTATTTTTATCATGCTTAAAACTCAAGATTAAATTATTTAAGTAAATTCTAATTACTAAATTACCCAATAAATCATTATATTCGAAATCCAAGTTAAAAATCTACTTTTAAATATTTAAAATCAATTAAATATTCCAATTTCAAATAACCAAAATTCTAGGTCGTTACATTGCTCCCTGCTAAAAAGAATTCCGTCCTCGAAATTTCCAAGGTAAGAAGAATGGTCCAAAACATATTAACCTTCCAAAAATAAATCAGTTGAAACAACTTTCCAAAATCAATTTATCGAAACCACGTTATCACTTTTACTCATTCCAAAATTCATCCATAGATTCCAAATAATATTTTTTACTCAATCATTTCAAGTTATAATGTAACGACCTGGAATTTTCGATCTCGAAAATTCCAGATAGTTAGGAAAAAAGGGAAGAGATATAAGAAGATACAGAAAATAAACACAGAATCTCACAATCGCAGCGGATCAAACTATAATATCAAATAAAATAACAGTTATGCAAGGAAAAACTGTATCAGTTAATTTACATTAATACGTCAGAGTTACAACATTTACACAAAACACTAGAGAGTTAAAATCATCATGTCCCAGATAAACTACAATATCTCTCAACGGAATACACTCCATACTTTTCTTCCATCCAGCTCATCTCTTAAGCTTAGAACGTCCTTACCTGAAAATCTATAATACTCGGTCTGACCCGAGCATTATATCAAAGTAACACCCGGGTCAGGCTGGAAACCAGCGTGAGTAAACCCACATAACGTGAAATTCTAATGCACAAAGCATATTTAAAAACCCTGGTAACTCGTTTATCCCTACAAGTTCACAAATTTCTATAGTCAACACTTATATACACAATCAATCCCTAAGTACATTTACTTAGTTTAAATGGTCCAGTCATTGAAATTATTCCATTTCAGCCAATTGATTTCACATATCAATCTATAAAGAAATCATTGAAGGTTACAAATCGAAGTGGATTCGGGTATTTACTGATACCCGACCCCGGTCTCTTCGAATTCAATACCATCTTATCCCAAGTTATTCAAGTGAAATACAATTCAACATTAAATACAAGATATCACTTTTTACACGGCAATTCATCATTGATAGATAACCATATTATCACTGTCCACCTAAACATATCATATCACAAAATATTTCATATCAGAGATATCAGCCAATTCAAGGAATTTAACATCATTCAATCATTCATATGCAAGATTTATCACTTTCAAAATTAATTTAATTTATCTCAAATTAAATTAATTCCTAATCTTTAATCACTTAGATTACCTAAACATTAATTGACTACAAACCAATTAATTAATCATATTTTTAATTATAATCTCAATTAATCACCCTTGACCAATTATCCTTTAATTACAATAAGTAATTGACTCTTAATTAATTACACAAATTAATTAACCTTTGCCCCTCACATTAAATAATCCCTTAATTGCTCTTATAAAGTGATTAACAATTATTTATTACATTTGTCCTTAATTAATTACTCAAATGTATTATCACATAATCACTTACATTGATTAATTATCCTTTAATTAATCACACTCATTAATTAACTAACCCTTTATTAGTTTCAATAATAAATCAATCATTGATTACTTCTATTAAGTAATTTTCCTTCAACTATTACTTCCATCAAGGAATTGTCTCATTGGTTAATTATCCCTAATCAATTAACCTTTAGTTATTAATTTAACCTTTAATTACTAATTAAATTAATTAATCCTTAACAATTTATCTTAACTATTTACATTAAGTAATTAGCCTTTAATTACTTAAGATCTTATTTAATTGCAGATAAACCATTTATCTCAATTAATTACTTGATTATATTTAAATCTTATTAGATGATATGCTTGAAATTAATTTATACGAAATCACTTAAGTCCCTTTTGATTAATTTAATTCAATACATTTATCTTAAGCACTTACTTAGTTTCATTTGAAAGCATTTAGGAATTTATTTAAATAATTAACTTAATAATAAATCATTACCAAACAATTTTAATTCAAAGACAATTAACTTTAATAATTATTATTTTTTGAAACTTGCTTATAAACATGATCAACACCTCATACTGAAAACTTGTTAAATTTCTCTTTGAAAGATGTTTGCTTTTGAAAACTTGATTACACTTTACGTAGAAAACTTGAAATTTCTTTGAAAACTTGTTAACATTTCCTTTCTTTATTCTTACCTTCTTCCTTTTCTTTTTCTTACATTTATTTCTTTCTTCCCTTATTTTCCTTTACCTGGCCCAAACCTTTCTTTTTCCCAGCCCAGTACTTCTTCTCTTCTTCTTTTCCTTCCCTTTACGCTTTTACTTCCAGCTCCCTTTTCTTTTAACCCGAACATGTACAAACTGTGCAAGTGATACATGCACGCCGCCACATGCCCTGGCCGACGAATCTCACTGTCGACCTCCCCCTCAAGTCGACTTCGACCCCCATACTTTGTTTAACCATCATGAAAAACACGGCGACTACCGGACCACGAGGCCGACCGTCATCCCAAACCTGGAACGAAACGAACCACCTTCCAACACCTCTCCTCGCCGACCATCTCCACCATCACTCGCCAAATTTGCCAAAACGAGCGCCGCATCACTCCCTTCCCTTCCCTTCAGGTTCACTGCCCTCATTTGCTTTCTACCTTCCACCACCTCCTCGAAACCCAAGACCGTCATATAACCCATTCCAACCCTAAATTCGACTCGACCAGGCGATCCACCAGGAAGAAAAATCAACCACAAATTTTGCTGCATTTCCCATCCATTGACGCTCCTCTATGCCATTTCTTACGGCATGAAATCAAGCGAATGATGAGATTTGATCAAAACACCAATTCCGGTCAATTCTGGAATTCTACCCTGATATCCCACTAAAAAAATTGAAATTCCCACAAAAGTCATTATTTTAGATGTCGATCATATTCATAACAACCAAAATCAAAAACATACTATTTGAATTTTCCTCCAGTTTTAATTTACTTACTGTAAAATATTCTTTCAACGTTTCACCCTTTATATTATTAAATAAATTTTTTTACGAAATATGATTGGAATCGAGCAGATTTCCCTTTTAAATCATAGCCCAAAACTAATTATGTCAAGAGATAGGAGATTTAGAAGCTAGGCCTGGCATCTCTTATATATATATATATATATATATATATATATATATATGCACACATAACAAGGAAGAAAGCAATGTACATATTTGGGTTCTTCTGCCTATATTTGACATATGTTCATATATGTGTATACCTGAATTTCTGTTGCCATGCATACTTCTAATTTAAACATCAAGCGCAAACCAAACTTAGCATATGAAAGTCCGTTCACTCACAAATATTGTTAAACAGAGAATAAAGCCTTTGAAAACAGGACAGCATTTGATTTTGAACTGATCTACTACTTGATGTTTGAGTTGATTTTGGAATTTGCTTTGCTTGATCTTTCGGATTTTGCTCAGGTTGACTTGAAGTTGTTGAATTTGAATCTGCTTAATTCACATTGATCTTGAATCTTACTTTGCTTTAGTTCAGTTGAAGATTTGAAACAGGTTATGATTTCTTTCTTTTTTTAGTTTTTAGAAAGAGAATGAGTTTTACTGTATAATGCCTTATCTCAAAACAATTTGTATTTCAATTTAAAAGGATACCATTTGGCGCTTGTAATTATGCATGGCACTCAATCTACAAATGTTAAACCCATTTATTTTATTAATTACTTATGTTTTTTTTGTTAATATATGTTTATGTTTTTATATATGTATTATGTTTTTAAATTTATATATATATATATATATATATATATATACACAAATTACATTAATTTCAAGTATAAAAGAAAGTGTATTAAACCTATGTTAAATCTTATTTTAAGCTATCACACTTTTGAACTACTAAATATTTATTTTTTTAGTGTTTTGAAAATATAGAATTTTAATTTTAATTTTTTTTTGAAAATTTAGTACATTGAATAATAAATAAATGCTTTCTATTCACAAAACATATATATATATATACACACGCACACACACTTATATACTTGTATATGTATACATTTAAAATTTTCGACATTATAAAATTGGCATATATATATGTAGATATCTTATCTTGAATTAAATAGTTTCACATCCATATATATATATCGAAATTTTATTTGTTCAACTTACAAATCAGTATTTTAATGGTAAAAATCAGTAAATTATCCAATTACCGATGTCCAAAAATCCGGATTATCACATTCCTCCCCCTTTTGGAACTTTTCGTCCTCGAAAAGGATCGAAGCCAAAATTTACTAAAATGCTTATTATCAGTTAAATTACTCTTGAAATTTTTTAGTATAACACTTTTTATTTAAAACATTTAAAAACACTTTAAAATCTATATAATATTATTAAAATAGTTTTATAAAAATACTTTTTATAACTTGATGTTTCAACAAATGCTCCTTGTTCTCACAGAAATTCGGTCATACGTTGATAAGGCATAGGACTGAAAATCTGCAAGTACTTGGTACACTCATTTTCAACACCCAGTGAAAATGCTGGGAAAATGTTTTGTTCAAAATATAGAAAACATTTTTGAAAATAGAGGGAACATCTTTGGTGAGAATGCTCTAGAAATCATCACCACCATCCATGGTCACAGTTAACCCGAAGGTTACATTGCCATCCAGGCAAAATCCATAGATAACTGTAGGCACTCCGCACCTCTCGATTTCTCCATGGAACCCGCTACAAATCGTAGCTACAACCGGGGTTACGTTGGTATCAAAAAAACCCATATAACTGCAGGAATCAGCGCCCTCGAATTTCACTGCCAAAAGAATGAAATTTCTCCGCTCCACTCAACCATAGATCGCAGTCTACTGATGTTACGTTGCCTTCTTGGCAAAATCAAACGTAGACCGTTGACACTCATCTCCACACGATTTCCGCTATGGTCCATAGTAGATCGCAGTGACATCGAGTTACATTGTCGTCGCAGTATAACCCAAATGCCTCTGTAGGCATCACAGCCCTCGACTTTCGTTACTCAATAATCCTCAGGAACTTCAGTTTGTCTGAACTTCCCCACAAGATCCACTTTAGAATCCCCCCTTAGGGCTCAAGGCAGTACCAAGCTATGGTACTCCTGAGAAGTTCATTTTACGGGAGAGCCTTTTTCTGTAAAGCCATTTTCAAAACACTTTATACTATACACATATAGTATCTTCCAAATCATACACCTTGTATGAATCCCATTTAAATCTCCTTTTTCAAAATCGATTATTCCAAAATCGCTCATTCTCAAACTAGGCTTTCCAAATTTCAATATTGATTTTACCCAAAAATCAAACGCCTTTCCAAATCCAAAGGTTCCAAAAACCTTTTCCCAAAATCATTCTCATAAGATCCTTCATATATATATATATATATATATATATATCTTTGAAAATCATTGGATCACCTCATACTTGTATAAATTCCCTTTTTATACTTCAAATACCTTTCAAAAAACCCTTTTCTTCTGGCAATAGATTCAAAAAGGGGAGATTTATCTTATATTACAAATATATATAACTTTGTTTATTCCAAATTAAATATTCAAATTTGATTACTCTTTTATAAAATTATCAACCATATTACTTTTCTACAAAATGAGTTCTAATCATAGAAATATCCATAATATGTTTCACAAAATATACTTTTCGTTTCAAAAATCATTTACAGTTCTTATCCTCAATTTTCAATATCAATTTTATTCAAACTCGTACGATGTACACATATCATCCGCATGCTATATCAAATCTGATCGCTCACTCGATCATACAATTTCATTTTCGAACTAGTATTGTCCACCCGACTTCCTAGTGCGGACTCGGATCTGGTTCCTTGATCAGAAACCGTCATTCTCCTTGCATAGCCTTTACTGTGATAGAGAATTTCTAGAACCAATCAAAAATTCATATCCAGGTTCACCGTCGAAAATCGAGTGAAAAATTCCAACTCGGATCGATAAACTATCTCGAAATTCTATGTACGAATCTGGATCAAATCATTATGCGAATAGAATAACATACGTACATCCTACGTATTTTCTTCATTGATTTTCATCTAAATCAATTTCCTTTCTATTCACCTTCATTTTTGTTATATTCACTTATTCACAATTGCCTCCATTTCCATTTGGGTTATTACTTCAATTATAAACAGTTTGCACTCTGACTAGCTTATATCTAGAAAATAGCTTGAAAAAATAAAAATAGATAAGTAGTTAAAAAAATAATTAATAATTTGTAAAATAGCTGTAAAATAGTTAAGTAATTGTAAAATAGTCAAATGGTTATAAAATAGTTAGATAATTGCAAAATAGTCGAAAAAAAGTAAGTACTTATAAAGTAGTTGAAAAATAGTAATTAATTTATAAATCAGTTGTAAAATAGTTAAATAGATCCGAAAATAATTGTAAAATAAGTATAAAATAATTTGGCTTTAAAAAGAAAGATTGTATAGTAAATAGCATGGAAAAAATAGATTTAAGAAAGCTTATATTAAAAATAATTTGTTTGGAAATAATTTCAGAGTCAAACTGTTCCACTACCCAATCTTTATTCCAATCAATTCAAATTTTAAATTTCAACTTTTTTTTAACATTGATTCAGTCCCAAATCAATTTAAACAACTACAATTCCCACTCCAAATTTAACTTTATTCAACTTCGATTTCAATCTCAATTTATTCAAATAAATTTCAAATTGATCCAATTTTTATTTAGTTCATTTCAACTCCAGTTTGAATTAATTCCAATTCAAGTTGAATTAACCTCGATTCTTTCCAAATTCAAATCAAATTTCATTTGAATTTGAAACTATTCAACTTTAATCACAATTCCAAATTTTCCCAATCAAATTTCAATTTGAACTAATTTCAAATTCAATTTTACTTTAAATCAACTCGAATTATATAAATTCAATTTAATTTTCAATGTTGGTTTAACCTCTTAAACCAAATTAATCTTTACTTTTAGATCAATAATCTGAATCTTTAAACAATTTAATTTTGAGTCAAATTTTCAAAATTCCATTTTGAATTATCTTTACTTATATTTCAAAATTCAAATAAGAATTCAAAAACAATTTTATCTTCAGAATCCAATTTTATTTCTCAATTTTAACTTTAAAACCAATTATTAGTTTCATAGATTATTTATAACAATGGAATAATATCCGGATAAATAAACATCCAAATTTATCCAAACACCAATTAACAGCATCCATTTTCAATTTCCAGATCTCAAACCCATTTTAAGATCACTCATAACTCCCATTTAAATCAACCATTTAACTTCCAAAGTTAAATTTCAATTTCATCTTGAAATTTCCAATTCAGATGGTTTGTTCTAAATTTATTTAACTTTTCTTAAGTTAATTCACTTCAATTTTATCCAGTCAACTTTACTCAATTTGAATCCCCATTTCAAATTTTTAACTTCATATTAATACTCAATCCCATTTATAAGTTCAAAAACTTATCACTTTGGGTTTTCACATAACATTCCAAGTAAAAATTTAAAACTTGGCACTTAGAGTTTATTTCAAATCATCTTTGATATTATGTATATCCCTCACTTACACATATTTATTTCCTTTACACACCAAGTTATCCTTAAATTTTAAACTACCTTTGGTTTTAATTCCAAACAAAGTTTTCAAACAACTTCTTATTTTAAAATAAGATTACTTTCAAAAATATTCTGAATAATATTATCTATCATTCCTTTTAACAATTTGAAAACAAATTTCAGATGTTTTTAATCTTAGGATTCAAACTTCATAATTTAAAACCCACTTCAATTTACAAGTCATACTTATCTAAAAGTTTACTTCCTTAACGCATTTCATTTTACTTTATCATTATTAGGAAACAAACATCCCAATATTTGATACAATAACCATTTTATTTTATTTTGGTTTGAAAACAATTTTAAATTCTCCTTATTTGTATGGTTCATTCTATTCAATTCCTATTTGGATATATTTTTACCACTTAAATTCTTATTTAATTTCAATATCCAACAACCAATTATTGTTTTATATATACAATATAAGCTTTTATAAAAACCATTCATTAAAACCATTTTTAAAACCTTTATATAAGAAAATAACAAGTACGTTCACACACACACACACACACACACATATATATATATATACACTCAACTCATTCTAGGGTACCACTGACCCTATCCTTAATAAGTAGCCCACCAGAGCCAAGGTTCTCGCTTAACCTGGCTCTGATACCAAATGTAACGACCCGGAATTTTCGATCTCGAAAATTCCATATAGTTAGGAAAAGAAGGAAAGAGACATAAGAAGAAACAGAAATTAAACGCAGAATCTCACCTTCGCAGCGGATTAAAATATAATATCAAATAAAATAACAGTTATGCAAGGAGAAACTTTATCAGTTAATTTACATTAATACATCAGAGTTACAACATTTACACAAAACACTGAACAGTTAAAATCATCAAGTCCCAGATAAACTACAATATCTCTCAGTGGAATACACTCCATATGTTCCTGCCATCTAGCTCATCTCCTAAGCTCCAGAACGTCCTTACCTGAAAATATGTAATACTCGGTCTGACCCGAGCATTACATCAAAGTAACACCTGGGTCAGACTGGAAACCAGCGTGAGCAAACCCATATAACATGAAATTCTAATGCACTAAGCATATTTAAAAACCCTGGGCCAGTCACTGAAATTATTCCATTTCAGCCTATTGATTTCACATATCAATCTATAAAGAAATCATTGAAGGTTACAAATCGAAGTGGATTCGGGTATTTACTGATACCCGACCCCGGTCTCTTCGAATTCAACACCATCTTATCTCAAGTTATTCAAATGAAATAAAATTCAACATTGAATACAAGATATCACTTTTTACACGGCAATTCATCATCGATAGATAACCATATTGTCACTGTCACCCAAACATACCATATCACAAAACATTTCATATCAGAGATATCAGCCAATTTAAGTCATTTAACATCATTCAATCATTCATATGCAGGATTTATCACTTTTAAAATTAATTTAATTTATCTCAAATTAAATTAAATTCTAATCTTTAATCACTTAGATTACCTAAACATTAATTGATTACAAACCAATTAATCAATCATCTTTTTAATTATTATCTTAATTAATCACCCTTGACCAATTATCCTTTAATTACAATAAGTAATTGACTCTTAATTAATTACACAAATTAATTAACCTTTACCCCTCACATCAAATAATCCCTTAATTACTTTATAAAGTAATTAACAATTATTTATTACATTTATCCTTAATTAATTACTCAAATTAATTATCCCATAATCACTTACATTGATTAATTATCCTTTAATTAATCATACTCATTAATTAACTAACCCTTGATTAGTTTCTTTAATCAATCAATCCTTAATTACTTCCATTAAGTAATTTTCCTTCAATTATTACGTCCATCAAGGAATTGTCTCATTGGTTAATTATCCCTAATCAATTAACCTTTAATTATTAATTTAACCTTTAATTACTAATTTAACCTTTAATTACTAATTAAATTAATTAATCCTTAACCATTTATCTTAATTACTTACATTAAGTAATTAGCCTTTAATTACTTAAGATCATATTTAATTGCAGACAAACCATTTATCTCAATTTATTACTTAATTATATTTAAATCTTATTAGATGATATGCTTGAAATTAATTTATACGAAATCACTTGAGTCCCCTTTGATTAATTTAGTTCAATACATTTATATTAAGCACTTAATTTCATTTGAAAGCATTTAGGGATTTATTTAAATAATTAACTTAATAATAAATCATTACCAAACAATTTAAATTCAAAGACAATTTACTCTAATAATTAATTTTTTTGAAACTTGTTTATAAACATGATCAACACCTTATATTGAAAACTCGTTAAATTCTCTTTAAAAGATGTTTGCTTTTGAAAACTTGATTACACTTTACTTAGAAAACTTCAAATTTATTTGAAAGCTTGTTAACATTTCCTTTCTTTATTCTTCCCTTCTTCCTTTTCTTTTTCTTACTTTTATTTCTTTCTTCCCTTATTTTCCTTTACTTGGCCCAAACCTTTATTTTTCCCTGCCCAGTACTTCTTCTCTTCCTTCCCTTTATTCTTTTACTTCCAGCTCCCTTTTCTTTTAAACCAAACGTGTACAAACTGTGCAAGTGATACATGCACACCACCACATGCCCTGGCCGACGAATCTCACCGTCGACCTCCGCATCATGTCGACTTCGACTCCCATAATTTGTTTGACCATCAAGAAAAACACAGTGACTACTGCATCACGAGACCGACCATCATCCTAAACTTGAAACGAAACAAACCACCTTCCAATACCCCGCCTCGCCGACCATCTCCACCATCACTCGCCAAATTTTTCCAAAACGAGCGCCGCCTCACTCCCTTCCCTTCCCTTCAGGCGCGCAGCCCTCATTTGCTTTCTACCTTCCACCACCTCCTCGAAACTCGAGACCATCTTATAACCCATTCCAACCCTAAATTCGCATCGACCAGGCGATCTACCAGGAAGGAAAATCAAACACAAATTATCTTGCATTTCCCATCCATCGACGCTCCTCTATGCCATTTCTTACAGCATGAAATCAAGATGAACGGTGAGATTTGATCAAAACACCAATTCCGGTCAATTCTGAAATTCTACCCTAATATCCTACTAAAAAAATTTCAAATTCCCATCCAAAATCATTATTTTAGATGTCGATCATATTCATAACAACCAAAATCAGAAACGTACTATTTGAATTTTCCTCCAGTTTTAATTTACTGTAAAATATTCTTTCAGCCTTTCACCCTTCATATTATTGAATAAAACAATTTTTTTACGAAATATGATTGGAATTGAGCAGATTTCCCTTTTATATCATAGCCCAAAACTAATTATGTCAAAAGATAGGAGATTTAGAAGCTAGGCCAGGCATCTTCTTACACACACACACACACACACACACACACACACACACACACACACAACAAGGAAGAAAGCAATGTACAGATTTGGGTTCTTCTGGCTATATTGACATATGTTCATATATATGTATACCTGAATTTCTATTTCCATGCATACTTCTAAGTTAAACATCAAGCACAAACCAAATTTAGCATATGAAAGTATGTTCACTCACTGTTATTGTTAAACAGAGGATAAAGCCTTTGAAAACAGGACCCCATTTGATTTTGAACTGATCTGTTACTTGATGTTTGAGTTGATTTTGGAATTTGCTTTGCTTGATCTTTTCGCTTTTGCTCAGGTTAACTTGAAGTTGTTGAATTTGAATCTTCTTAATTCACATTGATCTTGAATCTTACTTTTCTTTAGTTCAGTTGAAGATTTGAAACAGGTTCTGATTTCTTCTTTTTTTAGTTTTTAGAAAGAGAATGAGTTTTACTATATAATGCCTTGTCTCAAAACAATTTGTATTCCAATTTAAAAGGATACCATTTTCCACTTGTAATTATGCATGGCACTCAAGCAACAAATGTTAAACCCCTTTATTTTATTAATTACTTATGTTTTTTTGTTAATATATGTTTGTGTTTTTATATATGTATTATGTTTTTAAACTTTATATATATATACACAAATTACATTAATTTCAAGTATAAAAGAAAGTGTATTAAACCTATGTTAAATCTTATTTTAAGCTATCATACTTTGAAATGCTAAATATTTATTTTTTTAGTGTTTTGAAAATATAGAATTGCAACTTTAATTTTTTTTTGAAAATTTAGTACATTGAATAATAAATAAATGCTTTCTATTCCCAAAACATACACACACACACTTATATACTTGAATATGTATACATTTTAAAGTTTTCAACATTATAAAATTTGCATATATATATATGTAGATATTTTATCTTGAATTAAATAGTTTCAAATCCATATATATATATATATCAAAATATTTATCAGAATTTTATTTGTTCAACTTAAAAATCGGTATTTTAATGGTAAAAATCAGCAAATCACCCAATTACCGATGTCCAAAATTCCAGGTTATCACATATAATCCAAAATCAAATTTTAGTTACTAAAAATTTTCTTCAAATTTTCTAACTTCTTAAATTTTCGAAAAATTTCGCCAGCTCTCCTTTGCGTGGCTAGATCCAAACAACTACAAATCGCCACTACGAGCCCAAATGATCAAAAGAAAACAAAAGCCAAGTGGCTCAATCATAAAATCATCAAATTCAATTAATAATTTAAACATGTACCTTTTTGTTGGGCAATTCAATTGTTTTTCTTATGATTGAAGACATCAATTTAGTTCTTGATTTTATATACCTCCATCTTATCTGTGACGCCCCACCTTTATGCTCACAATAACAAAGGTTATTATAAGGAATAACATCTGCTATCGTGAAGAATAAGGCTTGTTAGAAGCGATCATCCGCATGTTATGCCTTAGACGAGTATTGATTACATCGATAGGAGTTGTGTAAATTACTCCCAAAGATATATATTCAATCTAAATCTAAAACGAAACTATAGCGGCTTAAGAAAAATTCAGAACAACTCATAATAACAACAACACTGATAAATATAATCACATCAGAACAGAAATATCAGATATATAGCGGAAGACAAGTCTGGAATACATGCTACAACAATCGATGGTTTACATGAACCAAATGTACGTATACATAAATACCAACATACATGAGACGATAGTCAATCTACCAAAAGTACTCCTCGAAGACTAGACAAAAGATGATGTGAAGTCCCAAAAGCTGAAGCTGCAACTGAATTAGAGATAACGACTATCCTAAAATAACTCGGTCTGACCCGAGTATTATTTAAAAGAAAATAATAAACGGATCAGTCTAATTTAATCTTAGAAGTGAATGCATCATAAATAACATAAAAGAAAAATAATTATAATCTCGAATGAGACTATTCAACATAAGAAATCAACATAGTTTAAATGAAGAAATCACATCAAACTCTATCAAAATCAACTTTCAAATTCACAATTGAATTCTAAACAGCAATTCACAAAATCTAGAAATCAAAAATAGATAACTAAAAAAATTAGCATAAAAGTGGATCGATCCCATCATATGGCGAGTCTAAGCTATGCCGCACGTGCATTAACATATGGCCGAAGCCTACCAAGTACTGTTATCATAATTTTTGGCGCCAACAAATGACCCGAAGGTCCAACTATGACCTGAAGGTCTAGTACTGGTAATTGACCCGAAGGTCCAACATAGTGGCTCGAAAGCCCAACAAATCATCAAAATCATCAAACAACAAATCCACAACGAATATTTCAATTTATGAGTCCGGAATTAACCAAATTAGTAAAAGCGTGGTTCCATATTCTGCACTTTTGCTAAATCATTTTAATCTCTTCATCGTTTCCTTGAAAATGCAAAATTGTGTATTCTATATAAATAAAATTTACGTTTTCGAACGGACAAGTCCGGAATTAAGCGAATCAGTAAAAGTAAGGCTTCATAGTCCTCAATTTTTCTGAAGCGTTTAAATCGCTTCCTCATTCTTTTAAAAACGCAAATTGTAAAAATTTTTGGAGATAATTTTATTTTTTAAAGTGATTTTTAAAACACGCGATTAAAGAAGCAACAACTATAGCAATTTCGATGAGGAAATTGCGCTTCACAAAACACAGTAAAAACGGATACCAAATCAGCGTTGCGGAATAACCGCTTGAAAATTCACTTTAAAATTGACAGTTACTGAAGTCAAAACAACGGAAATAAACTTTTTTTCCATCAAAATATCTCATCAAAACAACACGCTTCAAAAATATAGCACCGGTGAAAAATTTTCGTTATAAAAATAACGGCGCAAAATACGTTTTAAAACTAACACCGGTTCAACGTAATTTAAATAGTGGACTGCACCACTATATTTTTGTCAAATGTTACACTCCCCGTTTAGACGTAACAATTTAAAATGCTTGGGCATATATTTTTCACGCATGCATGCATAAAAAAACAGATTCTAGCTTTCAAGTTTTATAAACTATGCCCATGTTCAAATGAACAAAATGCAAATGACCTGGGCTACATTATTTTTGCACTCACGTGTAAAATGGACCAAATGGTATCGCGTGTATAGAATTAGTCTGGACATTTTCATGCATAAAAATAGAAACAAGACTTGCACATTATTTTTCAACTGACATTGCACGTATATATAAAAAAACAACTTAGCAATACTATCTTATGCATGCACGAGAAGTTTGGTCATAACATTTTACTCACTCCTGTATACCATACTTTGTACACATGCACGCAAGAATGAGCTCATCAAAATATGCAGTTGATAAAAATGAAAGAATGACCTGGCAACATTATTTTTCATGAACTACATGTTTACACGTATGCATTGATAAATTGGTCAGAACCACACTTTCAATTGAAAAAAAAGTTTTAAATGCATGCATTTGAAAATATGGTCTGGGCACATTTTATATATGCTATAACACATGCACTTAGGCAAATGAAGACCTGGACCACATTTTGTACATGCTAACTGGAATGCAACTGGATAATTAAATACACTATGTCAAAGCAAGTAGTAAGGCTACATGAATTAAAGGACAGCACCTAGAGAAGGACATGCACGCCACTTCAACATGAAGAGATAACAACGTACATATATGCCTGATATGCATATACGTGAAGACTGCATAATTGAATGCATTAGACCAACATCAACATACACTGAACACTACAACAAAAAGCTACACTGAAACCAAAATTCTAATGGACAGTGATAATGTAGATGTAGGTGAATGCAACATTTCTACAAGATACAAATATGTATCCACGAAGCAGTGTAGCAGTGAATGGTAGCACATACATCAATACATTTTGAAGCAATTCGAACTCAAGATTGTACACCAAAGTTTAAATGAAATTGGACCAGTAAGCAATGTCAAGAGAACAGGTAACATGGAGTGCAGACACATTTAAGCAAGACCAAAAAAGAAACTAAAAAAATGCAGATATATAGTGGACAGTGGCTACAATTAAATGCAAGCCACATTATAATATCAGTAAATCATGGACTATGAAGTACATAACTCCATTGAACAGCAAGTAAGAATCAAAATCGAAAGTGCTAACAAAATGAAGCGATGTATAAATTAGCAATGTGAGTTTTACACTAACCAAAATATTTGCTTCAAAACCAATAAATACCCCAGATCCAAAAGAGAGCAACACAACCAATTGCCATTAATGTCTTCTACTCAGCCATTGGAGATTTTTTGAACAAAATGAAAACCAACTAAAAAAGGATGAAGGGTACAAATGCATTAACTTGAAAACATGCTGGCCTACATTTGCATTAAGTGAAACGTGCAAAAGGAGAGAGAAAAGGACATGCTGCATAACATGATGATGGCAAAAATGTTTAGGTTTGCTTTTGGAATTGGACTTTGCGTTCACACTTTGGCTTCATAATCTTTTGTCACAGCAAAGCAATAAAATATGTTCCACTTGTTTTCAAATTGAGCTATAGATGTTACACGTAAAGGCCAAAATGAGAATACACTTTACTAAGTTATATTTCCTACTGACTTGCAACATCTTTTTTCCAAAACTCGATTTAAAATTTCTATTTTCAATTTTTATCACGACGGTAATAAAATCATGGTTGTTACAAACTCCCCCTCTTATAAAAATTGCGTTCCCGTAATTTTCATACTAGAAGCAGTCTATAACGCAAATAATTCACCACAACAAAGATAAAAATAGAAAAGATGGATAAGAATGCTCACCCCACCCGAAGAGGAGAGAAAACTGGGATAAGAACGCTCGATAAATTCTCTGGTTTCCCAAGTGCAATCTTTGGGGTATGCGGACCATTGAATTTTCACAAGCGGGACTTCTTTATTCCGAAGGCGTTTAACCTCCGAAGCTAGCACACGAATAGGATTTTGCACCATAGACAAGTCGGATGAGATCTCAATCTTGTAACACATGAGGATCAATAATAGAATCCGAATCTCGAAGGCATCGACGAAGCTGGGATATATGAAATACGTCATGAATTTTCGAAAACTGAATAGGTAGCGATACACGATTAGCAACAGGGCCAATGCGTTCCATAATAGGAAACGGTCCAATATATCGAGGAGCCAATTTCCTGGAGCTACTAAAACGCACCACACCCTTCATCGAAGAAACATGAATGAATACACGATCGCCAACAGAAAATTCCAAAGGCTTCCTATGATGATCGGGTTAAGATTTCTGCCTATTCTGAGCCTCTTTCATTCTCTGTCTAATAATAACAATCTTCTCAGAAGATTCACGAATATAATCGAGGCCGAGAACTAACTTTTCCCCCGATTCCAACCAACAAGATGGTTATCGACACGGTCTTCCGTAAAGAGCTTCGAAACGAGCCATACCAATACTGGATTGAAAATTGTTGTTATAAGAAAATTCAACAAGAGATAAGTGGTCTTCCCAACTACTACCAAAATCAAGAATACAAGCTCGAAGGAGATCCTCTAGGATTTGATTCGCCCTTTCAGTCTGACCATCAGACTGTGGATGATAAGCTATACTGAGATTGAGCTTAGTGCCCAAAGCTTTCTGAAGGCTCTGCCAGAAAACACTAGTGAAAAGCTGATCTCTGTCACTAACAATAGAACTAGGCACACCATGAAGTCGAACAACTTCTTTAATAAACAGCTTAGCCAATAAAGGAGCAGTCTGATTGGACTTGATAGGAATAAAATGGGCTGCTTTGGTCAATCTGTCAACAATCACCCAAATACTAGTACGGCCCGACCTCAAACGAGGTAGACCATCTATGAAGTCCATAGAAATCCGATCTCATTTCCACAATGGAATCTCAAGAGGCTGCAAAAGACCACTGGGATGCTGGTGTTCTGCTTTAATAAGCTGACAAGTCATGCAATGACTTACATAACTTGCAATATCACGCTTCATACCTTTCCAATAGTATAAGTGTTTCATATCAGCATACATCTTACTACTGCCCAGATGGATGGTATACTTAGAACGATGACAGTCCTCAAGAATGTCATTTCTAAGATTAGAAACATTAGGCATGATCAATCTTCCCTTCTTTCGAATACAACCATGAATATCAATATCGAAATACTTCAGATCATCACTTCGGGATTCCGATTTACAACTCCGAATAAGATAAGCAATATGTGGATCTTGTTTCTGGGCATCGGCAACACGATCCAACAAACTAGGACGAGCTTCCATGCTAAATAAAAGCACGGGAGAATCAGAAACTGAAGGACGGTCTCTAATATCACAAAGAGATAAAGGTTCCAAAATATTCCACTCCGCTAGCATCATGGAAATAACAACTTGCTGCTTGCGACTAAGCGCATCAGCAACTTGATTACCCTTACCAGGGGTATATTGAATATCGAAATCATATGAAGCAAGAAATTCGAGCCAACGTTTTCGCCTCATATTAAGTTCTTTCTGAGTAAGTAAATAAATAATTCAAAGATTTGTGATCAGTGAAGAGAATAAAACGCTCGTCCAATAAATAATGTCGCCAAATCTTTAAAGCAAAGACTATAGCGGCTAACTTCAAATCATGGGTAGCATAACGAATCTCGTTAGGCTTTAGTTGTCTAGAAGCATAGGAAACTACTCTATCTTTTTGCATGAGAACAGCGCCGAGTCCATAACCACTAGCATCGATATAAACAATAAGATCATGATTCCATTCGAGAACCACTAAGATAGGAGCACAAGTAAGGAGATCTTTTAACTTCAAGAAAGAAGTCTCACACTTATCCGACAAAATAAAAGGAACAGCTTTTCTCGTAGGAGTGGTAAGTGGTAAAGCAATACGAGAAAAGTCCTTAATGAACCGGCGATAATAACCCGCCAATCCAAGAAAACTACGGATCTCGGTAACAGTTTCGGGCCTCTTCCAATTCTAAATAGATTCGATCTTGGAAGGATCGACAGAAATACCATTGGAAGAAACAATATGACCGAGAAACTTCACCTTATTCTCCTAGAAGTGACACTTGGAGAATTTGGCATAAAGCTGATGCTGACGAAGTGTGCTCAAAACAATCTCTAAATGCTGAATATGACCGGCTTCAGATTTGTAATAAATAAGAATATCATCAATGAAAACCAAGATGAACTTATCGAGATATTCCCGGAATATCTGATTCATAAGATTCACAAAATACGCCGAAGCGTTTTTCAAACCGAACGGCATAACAAGCCATTAGTAAGAACCATAACGAGTGCGGAATGCGGTAAGAGGAATGCTACCTTTCGCAACTCGTAACTGATGAAAACCAGTAGCAAGATCGAGTTGGGAGAATAGCTTAGCGCCACTTAACTGATCGAACATGTCATCGATCCTAGGTAATGGATATCTATTTTTGATAGTGAGCTCGTTAAGCTTGCAATAATCAATGCAAAGCCTAAGAGTACCATCTGGCTTCTTAACGAAGACAAGGCGGCACCCCAAGGAGATGAGCTAGAACGAATAAAATGTTTGGCTTCCAACTCAGATAATTGTTGCTTGAGTTCCTCATTTTCCTTTGCAGACATCCTCGTGGGAGGACGACCGACAGGATGAGCACCAGAGATTAGATCAATACGGAACTCAATTGCCCTCTTCGGCGGCAATCTCGAAATAGGCTCAAAAACATCATAAAAATCACAAACAACTAGAATATTATCTATGACATCCTCTGATTCGAAGGAAGAAATAAGAGCATTCGAAGTATGATCCATGCTTCGAAATATAATAGGTAACTGCTCGCTAGCATCGGGATGCTTGAGATATAAATTTCTTTCGGGACATAGGATTTGAATTTCATAACAGACGAGCCAATCCATACCCAATATCATATCAAAACCAAGATGATCCATAACATGTAGATTCGCGTGAAAGGAGAAACCACAAAGTATAATCTCAACATCAACACATAACAAACCAAGAGTAGCAGATCCGCCAATAGGATTCACAATCCTCAAAGGATCGCAAAGAGTAACAACATCCAAAGGAATAACATCAACAAGCTCCTTTGATACGAATGAATGCGATGCACCCGTATCGAAAAGAACTCTAATAGGACGGCCATGAAATAAAATAAAACCTTCCAAAACAGAAGGAGTAATACCTTTGGGCTTAGAAGAATCACCAGAAGCTTTAGCAACATTAAGCTTCCCAGATTTGAAACCCTTAGGAGCAATAGGACAATCAGAAACCCAATGACCCTCTTTCTTGCAATAACGACAAATGCGAGGCTTAGGACAGCTACGAAGAAGATGATCCAAAGAACCACAATTATAGCACGCCCTCTAAGTAGAAGGTGCACTACTAGGCTGAGAACTAGAGGTAGCTTGCTTCTTCTTCTTGTTGTCGTTGGAAGAAGAATTAGGCCTATGAAATGGGAACCTCTTCTTATTGGGGTTCTTAGAAACCTCAACTTCATCACAACTATCACGTTCATTTTCAACAGCTTCAAGGCAAAGGGCCGAATCAACAAGCTCCTCAAAAGAGAGCTTAAGCTGAAGCAAAAGAACTTTCTTCAAATACTTCTTCAAACCATCAACAAATCAAAGATTCTTCTTACGCGGAGTGTTAATGAACTCAACTTCGTATTTGGACAAGGCCTCGAAAGATGCAACATAATCAGAAACAGAGGACTTCCCTTACTTCAACTGAAGGAAACTATAAACAAGATTAGCCTTTTCTGATTCAGGAACGAACTTAAGTTCGAAACGTTCCTTAAAATGAATCCACGATAGAGAGGACTCATCAACTTCTGCAATAAAAAGCTCACACCAATCCAGCGCATGCTCTTGCAACTTGCTAGATGCCACGAGAATGCGATGATGATCAGAAAGATCCATCCGAGAAAATATGCGCTCACAAGCGCGCAACCAAGTCTGAACATCCAATATACTTTCTGATCCCTTGAAAGGCTTGCCTCCAAGGTGGGAATAGTCACTACATATGTAAGCGAAGGCAGACTTATGAGAGGGAGCTGCGGAGTAGCAACAGTAGGCTGAGTACCCCGAAATAGCTCCATAAACTAATCATCTGACATATAGACTCCGTCCGGATGAGAACCACTAGACGGGCCTGTAGAAGAACGCTTTCCTCTACCTCTTCCAGCCATAGGCTGAGAGACAAGAGAAGGTAAGGATTAGTTAAAACATCACACAATTGATAAGAATTTTAACAAATGTAATACTACGGAATATGAAATTTATTCCTAGACATACCCCACATGTTAAAGTGGAAAGAATAAATTAGAAAGGCACGAATAAAACCCTCGAATAGTTGTAACGCATGTTCCATTCTGCTTTGTTCTGTGTTTAGTATAATTTATTCTAAATTTCAGCTCTGATACCAAGCTGTGACGCCCCACCTCTATGCTCACAATAACAAAGGTTATTATAAGGAATAACGTCTGCTATCATGAAGAATAAGGCTTGTTAGAAGCGACCATCCGTATGTTATGCCTTAGACGAGTATTGATTACATCGATAGGAGTTGTGTAAATTACTCCCAAAGATATATATTCAATCCAAATCTAAAACGAAACTACAGTGGCTTAAGAAAAATTCAGAACAACTCATAATAACAACAACACTGATAAATATAATCACATCACAACAGAAATATCAGATATATAGTGGAAGACAAGTCTGGAATCATGCTACAACAATCGATGGTTTACATGAACCAAATGTACATATACGTAGATACCAACATACATGAGACGATAGTCAATCTACCAAAAGTACTCCTCGAAAACTAGACAAAAGATGATGTGAAATCCCAAAAGCTGAAGCTGCAACTGAATCAGAGATAACGACTATCCTAAAATAACTCGGTCTGACCCGAGTATTATTTAAAAGAAAATAATAAATGGATCGGTCTAATTTAATCTTAGAAGTGAATGCATCATAAATAACATCAAAGCAAAATAATTATAATCTCGAATGAGACTATTCAACATAAGAAATCAACATAGTTTAAATGAAGAAATCACATCAAACTCCATCAAAATCAACTTTCAAATTCACAATTGAATTCAAAACAGTAATTCGCAAAATCTAGAAATCAAAAATAGATAACTAGAAAAATCAGCATAAAAGTGGATCGATCCCATCATATGGCGAGTCTAAGCTACGCCACACGTGCATCAACATATGGCCAAAGCCTACCAAGTATTATCATCATAATTTTTGGCGCCCAACAAATGATCCGAAGGTCCAACATATGACCCGACGGTCTAGTACAGGTAATTGGCCCGAAGGTCCATCATAGTGGCTCGAAAGCCTAACAAATCATCAAAATCATCAAACAACAAATCCACCACGAATATTCCAATTAACGGGTCCGGAAATAACCGAATTAGTAAAAGCGTGGTTCCATATTCCGCACTTTTGCTAAATCGTTTAAATCTCTTCATTGTTTCCTTGAAAGTGAAAAATTGTGTATTTTATACAAATAAAATTTTCGTTTTCAAAAGGACAAGTCCGAAATTAAGCGAATCAGTAAAAGTAAGGGTTCATAGTCCTCAATTTTGCTGAAGCGTTTAAATCGCTTCCTCTTTCTTTGAAAGCGCAAACCGTAAAAAAATTTGGAGATAAATTTTTTTTTTTTAAAGCGATTTTTAAAACACGTGATTAAAACAGCAACAACTATAGCAATTTCGATGAGGAAATTGCGCTTCACAAAACACCGTAAAAACGGATACCAAATCAGCGTTGCGGAATAACCGCTTGAAAATTCACTTTAAAATTGACGGTTACTGAAGTCAAAACAATAGTAATAAAAAAAATTCGGTCAAAATATCTCATCAAAACAACACGCTTCAAAAATATAGTAGCGGTGTAAAATTTTTGTTTTAAAATAACGGCGCAAAATATGTTTTAAAACGTAACACCGGTTCAACGTAATTTAAATAGTGGACTGCACCACTATATTTTTGTCAAATGTTACACTCCCCATTTGCACGTAACAATTTAAAATGCTTAGGCTTATATTTTTCATGCATGCATGCATAAAAAAAAGATTCTAGCTTTAAAGTTTTATAAACTATGCCCACGTTCAAATGAACAAAATGCAAATGACCTGGATAACATTATTTTTGCACTCACATGTAAAATGGACCAAATGGTGTCACATGTAAAGCATTGGTCTGGACATTTTCACGCATAAAAATAGAAACAAGACTCGCACATTATTTTTCAACTGATGTTGCACGTATATATAAAAAAAAACAACTTAGCAATACTATCTTATGCATGCACGAGAAGTTTGGCCATAACATTTCACTCACTCCTCTATACCACACTTTGTACACATGCTCGCAAGAATGAGCTCATCAAAATATGCAGTTGATAAAAATGAAAGAATGACCCGGCAACACTATTTTTCATGAGCTACACGTTTACACGTATGCATTGATGAATTGGTCAGAACCACACTTTCAATTAAAAAAAGTTTTAAATGCATGCATTTGAAAATATGGTATGGGCACATTTTATATATGCTATAACACACGCACGTAGGCAAATGAAGACCTGGACCACATTTTGTACATGCTAACTGGAATGCAACAGGATAATTAAATACACAATGTCAAAGCAAGTAGTAAGGCTACATGAATTAAAGGACAGCACCTAGAGAAGGACATGCACGCGACTTCAACATGAAGGAATAACAACGTACATATATGCCTGATACGCATATACGTGAAGACTGCATAATCGAATGCATTAGACCAACATCAACATACACTGAACACTACAACAAAAAGCTGCACTGAAACCAAAATTCTAATGGATAGTGACAATGTAGATCTAGGTGAATGCAACATTTCTACAAGATACAAATATGTATCCACGAAGCAGTGCAGCAGTGAATGGTAGCACATACATCAATACATTTTGAAGCAATTTGAACTCAAGATTGTACACTGAAGTTTAAATGAAACTGGACCAGTAAGCAATGTCAAGAGAACAGGTAACATGCAGTGCAGACACATTTGAGCAAGACCAAAAGAGAAACTAAAAAAATGCAGATATATAGTGGACAGTGGCTACAATTAAATGCAAGCCACATTATAATATCAGTAAATCATGTTCTATGAAGTACATAACTTCATTGAACAGCAAGTAAGAATCAAAATCGAAAGTGCTAACAAAATGAAGCGATGTATAATTAGCAACATGAGTTTTACACTCACCAAAATATTTTCTTCAAAACCAATAAATACCCCAGATCCAAAAGAGAGCAACACAACCAACTACCATTAATGTCTTCTACTCGGCCACTGGAGATTTTTTGAACAAAATGAAAACCAACTAAAAAAGGATGAAGTGTACAAATGCATTAACTTGAAAACGTGATGGCCTACATTTGCATTAAATGAAATGTGCAAAAGGAGAGAGGAAAGGACACACTGCATAACATGATGATGGAAAAATTGTTTAATTTTGCTTTTGGAATTGGACTTTGCGTTCACACTTTGGCTTCATAATCTTTTGTCACAGCAAAGCAATAAAATATGTTCCACGTTGTTTTCAAATTGAGCTATAGATGTTACATGTAAAGGCCAAAATGAGAATACACTTTACAAGTTATATTTCCTACTGACTTGCAACATTTTTTTTCCAAAACTCGATTTAAAATTTCTATTTTCAATTTTTATTACGATGTTAATAAAATCATGGTTGTTACATTATCTACCAATGATATCCAATCATATAATTCAAAATCATTTTGTTTTGCAAATTTCAAATTTTCAATATTTACTTTACTAAAACTGTAAAATGTACATATATAACTCGTATGCAATGTCAAATTTGATCGCTCACTCGATCACACAATTTCACTTTCGAACTAGCGTCGTTCACACGACTCTCTAGTACGGACTCAGATCTGTTTTCTTGATCATAAACCTCCATTCTCCTGGCATAGCCATCTATTACTTATATAGTAAAACAGAAACCAATCATTTCTTTGGGCGACACGTGTTCACCAAGATGTGGCAACTGGAGATGGCATACCAAATCCATTCCTTTCCCCCATTTCTACTTCCCTAACCGCATTCGTTCCCAATTCTCAAATCAGTCAGTTACCTTATTTTCCTCCAACACAAATTTGCTTCATTCTCCTCCCACGTCTACCTATTCACAATCCATAATGGAGTCTGATCCTCTATCCTTTAATTCGTATATGGGTACATTTGGCGTGTGGGATACACCTACGCGACGCTTACGGTTGTAAAACTATGAAAGGTGAGAAATTGGTACCTACAGCAACAACACCAAATGGTATGACTCATTTGTCTTCACCGATTCAGTACCCACTCACAGTTTATAAGTTGTATTTCCATTTGTTTTATGTAGTTTAAAATTTATGGTCAAAATTAGATCTGATTTTAGTTTTACTTCACTGTAATGGTAAATCCATTATGTCAATGCTACTTTTTTTCCTTTTTGGTAAATTGTAGATTTCAGCAATGATAAAAATTATATTTCTGTATAGAATAGTATAATATCCTAAGTTTCACTATTCACGTCTGTTTTAGTTGGACATTTGAAAACATCAATGGCGCTGGTTCTTCAATTCAAGAACTCAATAGCTTGATATAGCAATATTGTTGATGTTTGATTTCTTCTTGGTGAATAAATAAAGAATTGGATGATTTAAAAAAATCTTAACCGAAAAGGAAATTCTTTTAGGTGATACCATTCTTGCTTCATATTTCTGGCTCATAACAGAAAGGAAAATGACTAATTCAAGGAATGGAACTTTCTCCCTCTTTTACAAATATCACTGTGAATTTAAGCAGAATCATTATTGTATTATTATACCATCTTCTATTACGAAAGGAGATTCTGTATAAATATTTTTTTATTTTCTGCACATATACCATTTATACATATAAATTTCTGGTTTGCATACAAGAAATATTCAATCAATTTTCAGTCTGCTTGACTGTTGTCTACCATTTCTGAATGCATTCACTCATTTGTTGTTTTTAAATGGTTCTACTAATTTTAAGCTTCAATTTCTATCACCGTGTTAAAGTAAACATAGTTAGCATAATCAAAAGATAAAACATGGGATGCTACTATCGCTTAGAGAATTTTTGCGTTAACATTTGAATTAGAAATTTTTTCATTATATGTGTATTTTTTTAATGCATGGATTAAGTTTTAATTTTTCTTGATATATTTGGTAGGTTCATAAGGAAATAATTAAAAAATAGATTGACATCTCACCAGGTTTCAAGTACCGTGTTTCTGTAGGTAAATATTATGTCGTCTTTGATTTAAAATGTTAGTCATTAGAATCGTAAACCTATTTGAAGTAATTTGATATATATTGAACACGCAATAAATGGATACCTATAGCTGACATGGATAATGAACATGCATTATTTTCTTCAATGTATATGTGTAATAATAGGATATTCTATCATGCTTCTGATTCTTCTACATATGCTCTAAAATTAATATTTTTTCGTTACTAACACTTTTTAACATATCTTTCAGATTATTTATTAACATGTATGTATTGTTTGAAATGGAAATATCTTAAACTTGGTTCCATAAGTGAAAATGGATCAAATGAGCAATATATAACATGAGGGCCAAATTAGGACTTTCTTCATTGCAAACTTTTTTTTAACACATATTTCAAATTAAATATTAACAAGTATACATTGTCTGAAAATGGACAGATTTCAAAAGTTAGTCAGCAAAAAAGTAAATAATGTGGATGATATGGAGTGGCGAAGCCCAAAGTCGATCTGAAAATACAGGTTCAAATTGATTGAGATTTTTTTTCCTTTTTTAGAAAAGCAATTTTCGTTTACTGAGAAGTTATTGCAGTATTTCCTTTTGCAAGTAAGTTGCTTGCTTATTTTATACAAAAAATTTCTGCAAAGAATTGGTAATATTATTTTCAAGTTTGCTATGGTTTCTCTTAGAAAATAGTAAATTTTCTTTTTTCTTTTTTACTGCTATGAAGTATTTTCTTTCTCAAGTTTAACTTGATTTGGATATTCCTTTTTGCTGCAATCAATTTGAAGTTTGGTCTAGCTTTTAACAATATGCAAATCAAATATATTCTTACACCTTTTATGAGTTGAGTCCATAATTTCACATTTAATCATTAAACTGCAAATAATTTTTTTCATGTTTCATAAATAGGGGCTATCTATTGTCTATCATGGCATGATTTGGTTTTTATTTTGGCTCTTCTTTTGTATAACAGTGTATTATGACATGCTTCACCCTATATATCTTTTATTTTAACCTATGATTATTCTTTGTCAACATTAAGAAAAGGGTGAGATTATTATTTTTTATACTTCTTCACAATTTATTGCATTTTAATTGCATTCAATATGGTTGCATGAAAAACTGTATTTGGTTTGATTGATAATTTTCTGGTATAAATATTTAATCATAGCAAATAAGGAATCTTAAAAAATACTCCTTTTCTATTTGATGTTTATTTTGATCGACTATATAAGGATACCAAATGTTTAACAAATACACCTCGCCTATTTGATTTTAGAATGCATCCAACACCTTTTATTTGTGCGAATATTTTAAGTTTGGACATAATTAACTAAGAGTATATTAGGTTACAACAACTTCTATTCTGTTCTTTTTTTTATGGTTGGTAATAAGTTTTTTATTACAATTCTTATTTTAACATCAAATGAGAATAGATAATTGCTTCATTGGATGTTATCTTTGATTATATAAATGAAAATAATTATCCTGCAAATTTGCAATGAATATGGAAAATATCACATTCTATTAGTGACCTTCATGTAAAGATACTTTGCCTTATAAAAGTTTCTAATTGAGTTAACTTAACTTTTGGATCCATAGAATACATTTTTGCTAATAGATTTTACATTAATTGCCTCCTAACGCAAAGGTTAATTTCCATCATATGTGTATATTTATCTATGCATACGTTTAAGGAAAATTCCAATTAGTATATTTTGTACAAATATTTGTGGAGTGAGTAATACATGAATGCAATTTCAGGTCCCAAAATTTTATCACAGCAAAAATATATAATATGATTGAACTTTTGTTGTAGAGAAGAAAGGTATTTGCTATTAAAAAAATTAGTTGAACCAGAAGTTATTCTCTTTATAGGCATTGACTCATTTATCTTCACCGATTCACTGATCATTCACAGTTTATGAGTTTTATTTCTGTTCGTTTTAGATACTAAAAATTTATGCTCAAAACAGGATTTGTTTTTAGTTTTACTTGACTGTAATGGTAAATTCATTATGTCAATGCTACTTTTTGTTTCCCTTTTTGGTAAACTGTAGATTTCAGCAATGATAAAAATTATATTTCTGTATAAAATAGTATAACATCCTAAGTATCCCTATTCACGTCTGTTTCACGTGGACCTTTGAAAACATCATTGGCGCTGGTTCTTCAATTCAAGTACTCAACGGCCTGTTATAGCAATTTTGTTTATGTTTGATTTCTTATTGGTGAACAAATGAAGAATTGGATGATTTAAAAACTCTTAACTGAAAAAGAAATTCTTTTAGGTGATAACATTCTTGCTTCATATTTTCTGGCTCATAATAAAAAGAAAATGGATAATTAAAGGAATGGAACTTTCTCCCTCTTTTTTAAACATCACTGTGAATTTAAGTAGGATCATTATTGTATTATTATACCATCTTCTACCACGAAAGGAGATTTTGAAAATGTCACAATTTGAAAAAAAAAGTTGAAGAGAAAAAAGTTATCGGATGATGATTTTCAAGATGAATTTTATGTATTGGCCCTCCTTATGGGCATATATATATTATTCAGGATGGTTTGACGCAACATAGTCTTGCTACATGAGTAATAATTGAAGGAATGATTTAAATGTATATACGTTGAGCAATATAATTTAAAGATAGGAATTTTTGTTTCTGTTGAAAATGGACCCTCATATGAAAATATAAAATTTGACGTTGTGTTTAGTTGGTTTAGTTATGTTTGGACCATACTTATAATGTGAGTATCATGTCCTACGAAAACAGATAATACCATGCTATGTTAATCTGGATCAAATATCAGAATGATAGTTTTTTTATTGAGCACGTATACTATAGGAAAGTCTGTAAAGCATATAGTATTGCTCTAAATATGAACCACATGAGGTAACCAAGTAAAAAAAAAGTTGAATCAATTATATTTTCATTATTTGGCTTTTTTATAATGTCTTGAAATTCAAATAAAGTAAAACGGTGATAAACATTTACTTAAATATCCTTGATAAGTACTACATATGTAAGTTATAGTACTATAGTTGATGTATTATTAAATTTATGTATGAATATGTAAGAATATCACTGGAGTAGTAATAATTCTTATACACTCGAGCCATAAATTCCTTGCTAGAAATGGTAAATGTATACTGTACAACAATTTTCTATGTACATAAATTTTCTAAAGTATTTTATATTCAAGTTCATAAGCTACAAAATGTAAAATTATTAGGGATTAAGCATTAACTACTGCCTATAACAATCTTTTAAATAGTGTCACCATGATCGTGCAAAGTGTCTTGGTTACATAGTATTAAAGTGAAGGTATAAGTCGCTATTACGCAATATTTTTTTAAAGTTCATTTGTTATGCGTTTATCTTATATTTAATGTTTTAGAGGCTTTGAGTCAATTGGACATTTTGCAAAGTAAAATTTTATATTATTGTTCGCTATTACCTGATGATCAAGGGATCTAAATATTCAAAGGTGGTCGAGTATAAAATAATCACTCAAAGCTCTACTTATTCAATAGGTCATTTACAGGCCCAAATCTCTATAAATAATTAAGTCAACATTGTATATTACATATGCAAAATAAAACTACTCAAAAGTATATTATTTATTCATTAGTTTCATACTACATGCTTTTGGTTACTTCTCCAATTTTCTTTCATTAGTTACAACTAATTAGCTTATTAACTTGCATGTCTTTCTTACTTCAACCTGTAATATTGCTACAACAGGCTGAGGTTATATATTAGTTGAAAGATAGAAATATGTTAACAACTAACTGTGTTAGCGCTTATTACTCCATTTTCGCTCATAAGCCATTGGGTAATAATGTTATTTAATCATGATTGTATAACCATGAATTTTATATCTTTCCTAAGCCATCATTTGACCTTGCATGATTTATGGATTCTTGGTAGTTTTACGTACTTTTGTTTAACTAAAAACTCAAATTCTGATAATGCAGTCAATGCAGTCATATCTTTACACTGTTTCATTAGGTTGCTCCATGAAGACATTCAAAAGAATGGAGGATCTTTAAAATTTAAACCGGGTTGATGCTTACAATGCTGCCCATATCATGGTAATTTTTGAGCCTGCCAATTTTAATAGTTTTGTATTACATAGGTGTATTATCAGAGGATAATTTACAAAATATTATAACAAGTTTTAATAGTTTATAGAAATAATAATAGAACAAGTTTGTATTTATCTAAAAAATTGTTCATAGTAAGTCAGGTAATAAAGCATATCTTCGTTAGATAATGTTTATTTTAACTTTTCTATAATTAATTTCCTACATATTAAATTTCTACTTAATCCAAAATGATATTTTACTTCAATTTTTATATAGAATTTATTTCTTATAATCTACATTTAGTTTTACATAGCATTCTCTTCAAAGATAATGTATAATTACACACCAATGTTGTACATTGTGATTAGTCGTAACATGCGATGGCATGAACATCATTTGAGAATAACAGTCTTACAAATCGCTCTACAATATAACGGGCATACGAATCTTCAACTATAACTGAATGAAGCGATTGTTGGTTGATTTGTGCTAAAAGGTGAACTCACTTTTATAATTAAAAAGTGAACTTTCAAATCCGCTCATCTTAACTAAAAGAACTACAGAACTTTGTGGATCCATGTCTATTAGGTGTTCTAGCAAGTATGAAAATATCATTAATATATCAACAACCCATCATAAACAATGCTTTTAGGTTTGATATGAATAATTGGACAAGGTTTGTAGTTGCACTTAAATCTTTTAAACCTCAAAATAGCTTTACTATGTTTAGTATAGATGAGAGAAATAACCTTGAACCAAATCCAAAAGTTTTAACAAAATCAACTTAGAAATATCATAGTTATTTTTCTTTTGGAAAAATAAGAATACGTTGACATGGCATTGAAGCTGATTTGGTGCACCTAGAAGGCTGACTGGCCATTATAGAGTGGTAGTGGCAGCAGACTAGCAACTGAATATTCCCATGGTTTCTCCACCTTAATATATGTGAATTTTGGATAAAATGAAACATTGATGCATCATAAAACTTAGTTTAAGTTAATAGGATATACTCCCGGCCTCCTCCAACCCACTTCATGGTTGTCATTAAACTCACTGTATCCTTTGCTTCCAATATACGACTTCATTAAACTAACTATGTTCAGTTCAAGTTGTCCATGCAGGGTGACAGTTATTGCTTGCAGGTAAATGTTTCTTCCCACAAGATCGATGGGTTTCATTGCCTATATTAGACTTACTTCTGAACCATGTAAGTTTCAAAATTAATGATCATGCAATGCTATTGGCAATATAAATATGCTTTTGTCCAAGGGACCGAATAAAGATTCTTTTACAGTGGTTTTAACGATGACGTATTTTTTATTGATTTATATAAACCTCTCGGTGTAACAACATAGTTGATAACAGATATATTTATTTAATTATTTTGTTTACAAAACTAGAATGTTTTAACGCATTTCTAAAATTCCTACTACTTGTATGTATATTTCATGAGCGCTTCTGCTTTTTTCACAAGTTAGGTTAGCAGTCTTTAACACGTGCAGTTCAAGGTTTATTTGAGTTAAGTGCAAATGCGAATATCAATTTAGCTACCATTGGTGTTCCATTTAGTTACTTTTTAATAGGCTAAGGAAGTTCTCAATTGGCACACATTAACAATAATTTCACACACATTAACAGCAATTTCTTTGAAGAAAAAGATAAAATATTAAATGTAAAAATCCAAATCTACCCTATGTGGAATTCAAGGTGATAGTTATGTAACATTTCCCTGTATTAAGGTCCTCTGCAAATGACTAATACTTACCAGTTGGCCTTATAATGTTTTGATGGAATGTTTCAAACTTGAATAAAACGTGTATTCCTATGTACAATTATGTTTTACTTCCTACAATTTTTTTATCGTACGATCTTAGAGTTATTTGGAAAGTTTAAGCATCCCTAGACAATACAAATACCATGGATGCTGGATGGTAATTCTCATCATTCCACCGTTACATACAATGGTGTGAAATAAGGGAAATACAAACAGAGATTCACTTCCATTTTCATCTATTCCGTCAATTACTTTCCTACGCTAGAAAACGAATAATAATAGAAACGCTGACATACATAGATATTTAGATGCCAATTTATTTTATTTACTCTTTAAGATGGGCTAATCAATTTTTTGACTGTCAGTTCAATGTATCAGTAAACCTAAAATACAATTAACTACATTTAAGTAAAATAAGTCTTCTCCCTATACTTTGTACTAACATAGGTTGACTCATGTGTATCTTAATAGGATTATAAACATAGTACATATTTCCCCTTAGTTCAAACTTCAATGAAAACCCAAAAATCAACATTCATTTTATTTTCATTCTCCGTATTTTTTGTTCTAAGAGCAGCCACATACATACAGGAACGCATTTCAACAATATATGGGAACGCAGACCAACATATTAAACACTTTTTTCTTGACAATGTTGTTGAAGAATTACTTTTGCAACAGAACTAAATCTAATAAATTAATTTATTATTAAAACCCATAAAATAACATCTACATAACTTAAAATTGCTTCAAAATTTGCTTCCACACAAAAAACGACATAAGAAACTTTCCATACATAACTTACACCACTTTTTCACCTTTGAACCACAGTTTCCCATCCAACATTTCCTAACATTGAATATTATCTGCAAATTTTTATCCATACATACCCACTACTTTGACCTCATCATCTACCCATGTGCATAGCATGAGAGAAATAACCTTGAACCAAATCCAAAAGTTTTAACAAAATCAACTTAGAAATATCAAAACATTGAAGCTGATTTGGTGCACCTAGAAGGCTGACTGGCCATTATATGATTCACATGATTTTTCATATGTTGTTCTAGAGCAGTTTAGAGTAATAGTTATAATGTATTGTAGTCTATTGTACTGTTGTACATATTATTTTTATTTTTAATAATCATCTTACATTCAATATCGCATAACATCAATCACTATTTGCAATTTACTCTATATTGTTGTATTTATTTACTATTTATTGAATTATTCACTAAGTATGACAAGCTCGGGACTATCTTCTATTTATAAATATTTTGGTTACCGTTATTTCTGAATTAACCAATCTAATGCTTGCAAATTATAGGTATTATTCCATATTGTTGGATTCATTGAAGATGCTGCCTCTGAGCTCTTATGCAAAAAAAACTATCATTTTAGTCCATTTAGCATTTTAATTATTAGTATGGACTCATGATTTCCTAAAGGATAGAGTAAGAAGCCTGCTTACGCAATCTTTAGAGATGGATTTTTTAAATTTTTTGTGCTGATTATCCTAAATATTGGGAAATTGTAAAAAAATTTACCTTGATAGTGTTAAAATGCCATAAATATATGTGTGTATTGTGATTGAATCTGCTGCTTTAATGATAAGTACTTTGGAAGATTTTATTGTACTATTTTTACATATGTTTGTTTTATAAAGCAAGTGCAAACTTTGTCAGTTTTTTTCTGAACAAAGATAATCAAATGTGTGGAAATATACATGTTTTGTTTTTTGACAGTGGATGAAGGTACAATTTTTTTTTATATTCACGGATTTTAAATGATACAACTTCTAAGTTCCAACTCTATTTCATCAATAACCTCAAAGAAAAGAGGGATAGATTCATTAATAATTGAATTTTAAGCCAACAAGTAGTAATAAAGTAACCTCAATCGGATATTCCTTCTGTGATAATAGTTTATTTAGATATTCTATTATGTGGGCTTCGAGCCCAGTCTATCTGTGTGAATTCATCATTAAAAAAGTAACCATTATAGTCTAATGTTAATGTAGAGCTTTACTATTGTGTTGCATAAATATAACCAGCCCATAAATTATATTTTCAAAACTAATGTTTTATTATATTTTTAGTGATGGCTGTCAAGTAACATAAATGTTTTTCTTTCAACAAATCTAAAGAAAAAGCAATTTTAATATTACTTTATGATTGAATTTTTTTCAAAGATATATAGAACTGTGCAAGAATTTATAAACAATTTGCAACCATACTATACCCTACCATAGCAGTGATAACCATTTCAAAGAAGAACAGACCTCTCACACAATTCTCTGAAACCGAAGTCGCAATATACGTAAATAATATATGTAGTTGTACTTAGTAGAAATAGTCAATACAAGGAAGAAAGAAAAAGGTTCACCATACTACACATGCTCATGAACTCCCATCTAACTGATTCTATCCTACAGTTTCATTTATATTAGCAGTTATGTTTTTTGTCTCCATGTGGTTCAGCATAACAACTTTGTATCTATCCCTTTTTCTTAACGGTACAATTTTTTTCTGCTAGAAAATTTGATTTTTTGCTAACAACTGTGTATTCTATCTCCGTGTGGATTAGTATTGCTACTCAGCATCATCCACGTTTACAATTAATGTAAAAATAATTTCTATTTCACTGTTGATTTAGCAATTCAAATATACACGCTTGGAGTATGACCATTTACTAATAATTAAATAGATTATTTTCAGCCAGCTTACAACCTAAATTAAAGAATTTCCAGCAATAGCAAGTGTTTTATTGTCGGTCATGAAACTAAATTAGTGGTTCTATTTTAGTGCATTAACTGAAATATATGTAGCCTCGGTACATTTCATTGTCCTTTCCTTCAATTTTTTGGCCTCTCTAAGTTAAATGTTCCATATTACACAATATGCATTTAGATACCACATTTGTACAACATAGAATAAAAAAGTTATGCAAGCAATTGAACTTGCATTTTTTGTTGATCCATTCGAGTTTATAGTGGTACACAAAGGTGACAAAGCAGATAAAAGATATTTGGATAATATGTTGAATTAAAGATTCCCGTTCACCATATATGCAAACAAAATCCATAACTAAATAGAAAAGAGAGTAATAAATTCCTAAGATCAAAACTTATAACTCATAAACATTATATTTCATACATTAGCATATCCTAACTAATTTAGTTTACATAAAATGAAAACATTACCATTTTTCTACTTTAGCTCGAATGTATATAGGATTCTAATACAAGTATCCTCACTTTATCAATGTTAAAAGAAGAAAGAATTAAATATATAGACTCCAAAAATTCTAAAAATTACTGTTGCCCAACAGAATAGCAAATAGATTGGCTATGGAAGTTACCTAACTAGAAAATTAGTACAATATTATCTCTCGACTTTACATAAGTCATAAAAAAACAAGTACAATGTGAGTATCAAATTCCAAGCAGTATCACATAAAATATATACCTACAAACAATAACAAATAGCCAGAAAAACGACATCATCTATCCTTACTTATCTGCCTGTGTGCATAGCACGGGACACGCACTAGTATATTATGATAGAGAATTCCAGAATCAACCAAAAATCCATACCTAGCGTTCGCCGTCGAAAATCGAGTGAAAAATCCTAACTCGGATCGATACATCAGATCGTCATGCGAATAAAATAATATACGTACAACTTACATATTTATTTCAATTGATTCTTAGTTATGTCAAATTCTTTTATTCACATTCATTTCATTTATATTCACTTATTCATAATTATCATTCACACTTATAATTCACATTCACATAGTGTATCCTTTTAATACCGATTTCACTTAAGAATTTCACCATCAATTTTCTTATGTCTATTATACACATTCTATACAACTTCTTATGGTTATTACCACTTCACAACTAAATTCCTTACCCATCTTACTCAAATTCAATTTCAATTTTCCAATTTCAAATTTTTTTCAATTAACATTCTAAACCATATCCAAATAACTAATCGGTTTAATTAGTTCATTTATTCATTTATCCCAAATCTCAATAGATTCCATTTCCAATAATTATTTCATTTAGCCTAACTTAGACTAAAATTTCAAATTCCACATTATCTAACTAAAATCAAGTAAAAAAAAATTATTCCACATTTCAAATTTAAAATTTTGTAAGTTATCAAACTTACTCATATTCCATAAAACATTTTAAATCGAAATTCTAGAGTTTAAACAATTGTTCTTAAATATTTCAAAATAAATGTTGAAATCATTTATATACACGCCCAGAATCCCTTGGTATATCAGATCATTCTTTTGCATTTCAAACCAAAAGTAGTTTACCAAACAAAACTCCAATTGTAGCATTTTCTTTAAACAAACAGATAGTTCATATGCTTTAAACAGGTTATTAGTCAGCCCATGAAAACTAATATGTTAACAGTAACCCTAAAAACTATAACTATGACAGATACTTAAATGAACGAGGATGGAAATCTAGAATGATTCACTTATTTGCATATCATCGTAATATTTTAAATTGTTATGTATTTAACCACTGTGGATGCAGAAGCACATTAGATGGTTATTATAAGTTTTTGATAGGATAATAGTGAGGGAAAAATCGGTTTCACTAAACGGTGTGGTCTCACTAGATATCTAAATGATTCGAGATGGTAGGCTATTATTCATACCAGGTTTTATGTATCACTCGAAGTTTATGATTTCCCCTTAAATTCTTGGGTGCTCAATTAATTTTGAGTAGTTTGAGAGTTGACACTTTTAGGTATTATCAAACGAATAAGATTCTGGAGACGTGTAGGAGGCAAGCTAGCTAGTAGGGGTTCTTTTCTATTTTGGTACCGCTATGTTTTGTTGTAAAGGAGAAGTTATTTAATTTCTTATGTTTAGACTCTGATCACCCAAGGGAGCATCTTATGCTGCTCTTGGCATATGTTGTAATAAGTATATTTTCTTTGAACGTGGTTCTCGAATCTGGATTATGCAATGAATCTGAAATGATTTAAAATGGAATGAGAAAGTTGTTTAGTGATTTAAATTTTTTTCTATATTTATGTTTTTCTGTTATATTAATGTTTCTAACATTACCGTATTTGGTCATCGAGAATTAATAACTAGGGATGACTGCAGTATCGTAGCCGTTAGTTTTAAGCCCCCAAATGGGGGATGTTATAGAAAAGTTAGTTTCATATAAAGTTAACCAGTGAATTTGCTAAAATAGCCTTGGCACTTTAACCCCCTCTCTTCTTACGCCACCTTACCCTCTCCATGCGCCCATGTATCTACCCACCAGTCAAGTCACCAAAAACATGTTTTGAACTCCCTTGTACTTGATGTCTAAAGTGGAATCTTTATAACATATAATATATTTTTTATATAATAAAACTTAACCTTTTTTATATGCATACTTAAGTGTACATGTACACATATGCATGTTCATGTCCAAAAAAATTGTAAATATAAGAGTGTGTATTCAAAAATGTTACGACAATTTTGACAACTTTTAGCCGTCAAAAAATCGAAAAATTGGAAAATGAATTTCAGTCCTATTGTCATTCTTTTTTCGAACTAATTATTTTGGTAACAAAAATTTGAAAATGATTTCACTATAATTTGTTATTTAAAAAGATTTTATTTTAGTTATAAAATCCATTGATTAATTATCAAAAATATAATTAAATAACCATATTTTAAGCGGTCAAATTGTGGATTGTTATATACAATGGCTTCTTGTTAAGACCATAGTTAAGTATATAATTGATACTCGAAGTGAAATACCATAGAGAATTCATCTTCTTTGATATAGGATGTTAGTGTAACCATAGTTGGTTTTTGACTCAAGGTTAGAAATTTATTAGTAGAGTAATTCAAAATTTGGTAATTATTTTTTTACTAAACTAATTTATTTTGGAGCTTAAATTTGCAATTCAGTAAGGACATTATTTGGGTTTTGACCGATGATCCAACCCTAGATATTTAAGTGATGTAGTTGTTATGAGGAGACAAACATGCACAAATATCATTGCATTAGTGTGCATATTTAAAACAATTATGAAGTAAAATTTCACGTAGATAACTGATAAGCATACGACTTAATGATCTTTATGTGCTTTAACAAAGTCAGCATGGGCTTTGGCATTTGAATAGTATAAATATAAACTATGGACTAAAGCCACATCTATAAGTCATAGAATGGAGATTGTAGTGTAAGACCTAAATGTTATAAATTGATAATCAATAAGTGCTGTAAATTATTATAGAGATGATTTATTTATACACACATACATATATGATTTTATATATAGATGTGTATAATTTAGTTTTTTTGTAACCAAAATTATTAAATAAAACATATATAATTGCTATATATATATATATATAATTTAATTTGAATGACAGTTAATGAATTAAATATGCTATTGTTAAATATATATATATATATATTGTATATACGAGCCATAAATTAAATATTTAATAGACATTAAGTATCTATTATGACCAAACCTATGTCGGAAGAGGAGGACACAAATATGTTTAGTCGGAGTGAAGAAATAAAAAGATGTATAAGTTATTTATTTCTCACCATAAATAGGCCCATACGGTCTCCTTCTTCTCACACTGAATCTAGTTCATTCGAAAGGGAAAAGTTAACTTCTTAATATTCTCCATTAGAGCACTTAAAGCCACGCCTTGAAAACCATAACTAAATTCAAAAGGTAGTTTTCGAATGCCGATCTACAAATTTCAACATGTAAAATTATGCAAATTCATCAAAATAATTTCTGAACATAGTTTTAAAATAGTTATCTCACCCATCAATTATATGTTGTCAACCACAAATAAAAATAATTTTTTATAGATATATATTTGTTTATAAATGTATAAATTTATTTAATGTATTTATTACATAGTTCATAATACTCACTTATACACACATGCAATTTATATGTAATACTTTATATTCCATATAAATATATGTAACTGTAAATTTAATTTTAATTTAAAACCAAAAATAATTATATGTATAATTTAGTTTATTTAAATATATTTAATTTAAGTATACGTCCATATGTACTCATATAAACATATATGATTAATGCATACAGACACACTCTTACACAACTAAAAAATAATAATTGAGGAATTAAGTATAAAAGCCGAAATCAACGTGTGTGTGTGTGTGTGTGTGTGTGTGTGTGCATGCATGTGTGTATTAGTCATCATCTAAATATAAAATATTAAAGTCAATTCTAAAATTATAATATATATTATTATTAACTTAAATATTATTATGATTTAAAATTTGATTATAAGAGATTCCCATTAATAGGATCTATTTTGACCATAGATTAATAGTTAATCAAATTTATTTAAAAGACCTATTATATGGTTATAAATACTTATTATATATTATTTTAATTAAATAAATATGTTTTTAAAATATCTTTGACTTTAATTTATATACATATAGAAATCAATATTAACTAGGTGGAAATAGTTATATACATTATTATATGCATATAATTTGCCTTGTAATGTGTGGTTATATTAAATACCAAATATATGCATATGGTGGTAGTTATTAAAATATATATAGTTATAAATCCCTGTAACTATGTGTGTTAGTATGTGTGTATGTTTGTGTATAATATCACTAATACACACATACACATGTATATTATGTTATCATAGTTACAGGCTATTAAATAATACAAATGTTGAGTATATTGATACCCACACTCAAATAGTTAAGACAATAAAAAAAAATTCAAATCACACCAAAATGAAATTTATATTAAGTATGATTTAATATAATTTGCACCTTTGTTGATAATAACCCTAAGTTGATCTTTGGTGATTTAATAAAAAGAATTATCTTTTGAAGTTAACCCTTTTTACTCTACTACGTGACCATCTAGATGTAACATTTAAGTCATGGATGCTTTGGATATCTTGTTTTTTGTGTGGTATTTACTTTGAGTCAGTTTATATTTGTGGACACCCATGATCACTTTACTCCTCCATGACTTATCATACTATTATACTAAACATATTGAGTTTATGCGCTAACACTTATGTATGTGCAAGAGAGTGATATGAGCACACTGCAATAGGCTTACCTTATAACCATTCCTATAGGGCTAAGTATAGGTACATATACTCATACATTACATATGTTTTTATCGAGTTACTATATTATTTGGGTTTACGAGCATTCACAATAGGCTTTTGACTAACCCGAAGTTGTTTTGTTGTCCTTTCTCTTATAACCATCGAGTACTCTCATGAATAGGCTAAGAGATAGGTTGATATAACTATGCATGGTAGTTGATGGTGGAGACAAGTATGAGGCTTATGAATTAGCTATTCTATTAGAGCTTTTATATATATATATATATATATATATATATATATAGTGTGTATTCTGTGTATTCTACGATGCGTAATGCTTTGAGTAGTTAGTAAGCAACACTTATTTGTGTTATTAGTTTAAGCTTATTTAGACCATTATGTATCAATGATAGCATGTTGTTTCACCTTTGACTTAGATTGTTGTTTGCCATCATCAAAAGAAGCCCGAATCCAGCTCTTCTTTAGATTGTGCCGAACACAAATCTCCCCTGGCTACTGTCTCAGGCACTCAGGATTGCTCTATCGGATTCGGTAGCTTTAGGCGTAGATCTAGAAGAAGATTCAGTAAGCTTATACATAGGTGCGCGAGGCACCTAATAAACACAGCTTCAGATTCGATAAGACGATCACGTTCTTTTAGGAAGTACTTATTCCCCTTTTGCTTTAAACTCATTAACACTTAGTCAGCCATACCACATTGCTAAGAACACGAGATTTATTTATAATCACAGCGGTAATGAATAAGTGTATATTATAAACAAAGAAGCAGAAAGCACAACATTAGACATATATGAAAGTGATAAGCTAGAATGTTAGAGGCTTAGGGCTCCAATTAAAATGTTCTAGGATCAAAAGATTGTAAAGTAGATTTAGTACTCCTTTAGGAATCCCCAAATTCTGCATTCTTTAGCTCTATTAGAGGAAATTTTCTAACTGAATAGGCGTTCTACCCTACCTTTGGTAGTCTTAAGAGAATCATAATGATGTGGCATGAGTAAAATTTAAATTACTGCAATATATCTGCAATTATCATTCTCTACATATTATTTTACATGACTTTCAAGACAATCAAATCATAAATATCACTAACATATACATGCCCAATGACAGAATCCTTAGACTGTCTCTTTGGGTTGAATGCACCAACTATCTTATAACCCTTGGATAGTAGGAGGTGACTTCAATGTGACCAAGCACCTTGGAGAGCGCTCTTCGAAAGAATGTGCTTATATAGAAATGGAAGAATTTAACGATTTCATTAACCAAAACAGCCTTATAGGGCTTTCCCTTATATGTTGGAGATCACCCAGTTTAACAGCAGAGAGGTCCCTTTGATGGTGCTATTAGATAGATTCTTCATGAGTGAGGATTATGAAGATAAATTTCCCTTATTAAAAGCTTATGGCCCTACTAGTCTCATCTCTAACCACTTCCCTATTTACTTAATTCCCATGATCATTTACATAGAAACAGAACTTTTAAATATGAAAAAACATGGTTTAAAGAAAAAAACTTCAAGAACCTTGTTAATGTGAAATGGAATTCTACGAGTAGCCAAGTGTTCAACAATGCGGCCAAAAGTCTAGCCTTTAAAGCCAGACACTTATGGACTCACTTAAAGAATTGGAACATTATTGTGTTTGGCAATATCCGTATAAAAAAGATCAGATCTTAGATGAGATGCTTATGTTAAATAGAATTGAGGAAGTTAGGTACCTACGCACTGAAGAAAGGATGAAATTAGGAAATTTAAAGACGAACTAAACAAACTAATGGATCAAGAAGATATTATATGGAAACAACGTTATCAGGTCCAATAGAAAAAAGAAGGGGATAAAAACACTAAATTATTCCATCACATGGCTAATGGTAGATGGCGTCGCAACACTATTAAATCAATTAAAATTAATGAAATTGAAATCACGAATCAGAGAAAGCAAAATGACAATTTTACAAGTCATTATAAGGAAATCGAAGGTAGCAACTATAGACAAAGGATTCAAGCGGATTAGGCATCCCTATATCTGAGCATAAACCCCTCTCTATTAGAATCATATTACTCAAAAGAGGAAGTCTAGGCTACCATAAAGGGCTTGGCTAGTGACAAAGCCCCTGGTCCAAATCGCTTCCCAATGTTCTCCTATCGAACTTTTTGACACACCATAAAAAAATGACATAATGGCTCTTTTCGATGATATTTACTCTGACAACCTTTAGTTAGGTATGTTAATTATGCTAACATTATTCTAATCCCTAAAAAGGAAAAATAGAATGAAATCATTGACTTTAGATCGATTTCCCTAATAAATTGCTTGGTTAAGATTATCACCAAATTTCTAGCAAATAGATCGAGGAATAAGATGGATATATAATTGATAAATATCTATCGCCTTTTACTCAAGATAAGATAATTTTGGATGGGGTAGCTATCGCCCAAGAAATTATCAACTACTTCCATAAGGAAAACATTGCGTGTGCTCTTCTTAAATTGGATTTTGCTAAGGCCTTCCACTCCATTGAATGGGGCTTTCTTTTAGACACACTGAAAGCCAGGGGATTCACTAATAAGTAGATCTCCTATATTGACCTCATATTGAAATTTGTGTGTCTACCATTACGGTAAATGGGACTAAGGATATCAAAATTCAATCCAAAAGGGGCCTTCGTCAAGGCAACCCCCTATCACCCCTTCTCTTTAACCTAGCCATAGACGTTTTCAATAAATTCATAAATCATTCCCTACATAACAACATCTTACCTAGATTTGGGAGTGATATAACCTCTGATGGAGTCTCTATCCTCCAATACGCAGACGACACCCTCTTATTTTTTTCCCACCTTCCTCACCATATCGTATCACTAAAACTCATTTTATATAACTTTAAACTAGTTTCAGGTCTATGTATTAACTATCATAAAAGTTCGATTCTAATAATTAACGACAATTCAAATGACGTTTATGCGGTGGCTAATGCACTATACTATAAAAACATGGATATCACCATTAACTATCTATGTATATCAATAAGACCTACAAAAACCAAAACACATGATTGGAACATTATTATTGATAAAGTTAACAAAAGACCACCTACTTGGAAAGCTAATTGTCTCTCGAGGGTCGCTAAAGCCGTAACAACCCAAAATTTAACCCGTAATAATTAATTCATTAGTTAACAAAATAATAAAATAACCTTATAAAATTATTAGAATTTAGCCACGGGAATTTCACCGTTGTGTCCGTGGTAATTTTCTGGTCATTTCCATATATAGAACGTCAGAAACCGAGCTAATATGACCAAGTTATAAAACAAACAAAATAAGCAATAGACCCACCTCTGTTATTAACGAACGAATGAACGTTCATCCGTTCGAACGTTCCAGAGCCTATTGTGACGTGTTTTGCATTCATCTGACCAATTTGATCCATCTATTTTTGCATCCGTTGGCTCTTATTCATCCTATGATGTGGTTGCATCCTATTCAACCCTTAAATCCAACTGTTCGAGATCCACTTCTACGCCTATAAATAAACCCATAGACCTAACACTTTTTCTCGTTCTAGATTTTCTCCAATTGGGTTCACATTTCTAGGAAGGACCCTAAACGGAATAATTTTTCCAAAAGAAAAAATCGTTATAAATTAAATTATTTTACAACACCAAGTGGATCCGGAAAGACCAAAGGAAGAGCTTAAGACCGGAGGTGAGTGATTGTAATTATTTTAAGATTTCTTTAAGTAATTTAAAATAATAAGGTTTCTAATAGTTGTAGTTTTACTATGATTTTTGGAATAGCCTTTTAAGTAGTTTATTTGCAGTTTTTAGAACTATTTTCAATCTATTTTCTTTCAGTTATTCTTTTCAGTAATTTTAGTTTATTTATGTTAATTATAGTTTTTCCGTTAAAGTATTTTAGTTTATTTACGATTATTTATATGTTATTTACATCTTCTTTCTAGGCTTTGGATTTTCTTCTACTTTCATTTTCTTTTATTCCTCCTTCTTCGCGTATGGATTAGAACAGGATTAATGTGAATATGGATTAAATTATAAGAAAACTTCAATGGCGGCTGAAATTTCCCAAACCCTAGGCGACTTGGAAGCTGATGAAGGAGGCGGAGGATGGACGATGGTTAAATGCAAGGGGAAGGAGACTTTTGCATCTGTACTAAAACAATCAATTCCAGATCTTACAAAGCAGAAGAAAAACCCTAAATCCTGGGTGGAGGCGGTGGATAATAATATTGAAATACAAGGCAATCTCAAATATTTTGAACCAATCAAGGAAGGATCTGAGACTTGTCAGTTAATAGATGAACAAGACTATGAAGAATCAACTCAGATGTGGAAAAATTCTCTATATGCCTACATGGCAGGTAAACGACCCTATCTAATTCACTTTAACGCATATATTAGAAGGGTATGGAACCCATCAGGGGCATGGGATGTTTTTGCCAGAGAAAATGGTTTTTACCTAATTAAGTTTGAAAAGGAAGAAGATTACGAGAAGATCATAAAAGGGGGTCCATGGTTTATGGACAGCAAATTGATTATCATTAAGAAATGGGAAGCAGATTTCAATTTTGAGAAAGTAATGCTAACTACATATCCAGTCTGGATCAAGCTAAATAATCTTAACCTAGCTTTGTGGAATACAAGATGCATTGGTAAATTGGCAAGTTTGATTGGTAAGCCTCTAGATATTGATGAATACACAAAGAAAGTTAAAAGAATCAAATATGCTAGAGTATTGATAGAAATAAAAGCAGATTCTACATTACCAGAGACTGTGAAAGCGATAGACAAAAGAGGAAATGTATACACACAAGAAGTTGAATATGAATTCATACCTTTACGATGTGCAGAATGTAAGTGCTTTGGCCATGCAGTTACTCCAGAATGCATTGAGAAAAACAAATCCAAACAAGTATGGATCCCAAAAAACACAAGTTCAGTTGAAACTATACAGATAAACACTACAACAACTGACCCATCCCAGATAGCATCTACCAGTTATCTAGTTTCACAAAAAGAATTTATAGCAACAAAAAAACAAAATGCTGTAATAGAAAGTCCACCACCCAGTCCACAAACTTGTAACATCAAGGACTCTGTAGAAGAGAAGCAAGAAGCTCATCAATTTCAGAAGACACAGGAGGATCATCAACTAAAGGACTATAGCCAGCAACCACAGGAGCAGAATATGACTGAGACAAGTGATGAAGAAGATCTCCCTGGATCAATCAATGAAATTAAAAAAATTAGATATACAAATAGAATCATCATAAGAGGAGGATGAGGATGAAAACATAGAAAAATATACAGAAGTAAATACCAACTATGAAAATATGTTTACTGACACAGGAAAAGAAGAAGCTTGTAAAAAAGCTAAAGTAGTATCAGCTCCGATTACTAGGAGCAGATCTACTAAATCATAATGACTATAATATGCTGGAATGTAAGAGGTCTTAATGGTGATGTCAGGAAATTAGACCTCTATAATCTCAGGATAAAATATAAACCTACAGTCTTGGCTATTTTAGAAAATAAACTTAATGTAGAAAGCATGGAGGAAATACAGCAACAAATGGGGGATCAATGGAAAATCATCCATAATAATATAAATAATGTTAAAGGTAGAATAATAATTTTCTGGGAGTCTAATATTTGGAGTTGTAGTTTGCTAAATGCTGATGAGCAACAAATTACTATGGACATGAAAAATATAGAAGGGATGCAAATTATGGTTACAATAGTCTATGCTAACAATTTGGCATCCGAAAGAAAGAAACTATGGAAAGTGATCAATGAAAATTCAAAAATCATAACCAAACCATGGATAGTAGTAGGAGATTTTAATGTTGTTTTAAAAACACATGAAAAACAGGGAGGACTTACCCTGAAGGTCTGCCAAATATCTGAATTCAATAATTGTGTACTAACAGCAGGACTTGCAGAAGTACTCCACATAGGCCTGAAATTTACATGGAAAAGTGGTGAGAAGAAAAACATTAATTCTAGACTGGACAGAGCACTGGGAAATGTAGAACTTATTAACAAATTCCCAAATATAAATGTCACAGTACTGCCAAACTCCACAAGTGATCATAGTCCTTTATACATACAATTCAACAATGATAAGCAAGAACATAAAGGGAAACCTTTCAAATATGCTAACCATTGGCATCTTCTTAAAGAATACAATGAAATAGTTGATTTCAATAAAATCAAAATTCCAGAAGGTAACTACATGTACAAATACATTATGATGGTGAAGCAGATTAAAAACAAGCTGAAGGAATGGAACAAAATAAGGCCAAAAAGACATGATGACATCAAAGAAATGCAGGAAAGACTTGGAAGACTTCAATATCAACTGGAAAAAGAACCACAGAATGAAGTCCTTAATGCAGAATATTTCGACAAACAACAACAGCTGAAGAATCTTCTGAGCATTCAAGCCATGGATATCAAACAAAAAGCAAAGGAAAAATGGCTAACACAAGGGGATGAATGCAATAAGTTTTTTTATACTAAAATGTCTGTGAGGAAAAATCAAAATAACAATTTACTAAACTATTTAAATGAACAGGGAAATGTTGCTGGAAACATAAAAGAACTGGAAACAAACTCCATAGAATATTTTACAAGCACATACAATGGGGATCATTCTCAACAAATACCTCATATCCACTGTAGAAAAAGAATCTCCAGTGAAGGTGCCCAAATGCTCACAGCTGAAGTTACGGAAAGGGAGTTGAAAAGAGCCACTTTCTCTATTCACAATGAGTCCAGTCCGGGGCCCGATGGAATGAGCGCACTCTTCTTCAAAATGCACTGGAAAGACCTAAAGGATACAATGCTCAGAGGTTATCAAGAGGCTTTCGATACAGGTGAATTCATTCAAGAAATTAATCATACTTTCATCACTTTGATTCCAAAAGCCAAAAAACCAGAAAAAATAGAGGACTTTAGACCCATATCTTGCTGCAATGTTACATACAAAATCCTCAGTAAAATCATTTGTATGAGATTGAATAAAGTTCTACCTCAAATCATTTCGCAAAGTCAAAGTGCATTTATAAAAGATAGATTCATCTCTGAAAATTCTCTGCTAGCACATGAACTTATTAGGGATTTCAACAAAAAAGGAGCTGACAGAGTGTGCTTAAAAATAGACTTACACAAAGCTTATGATAAAGTGAACAGGCAATTCATTTTACATATGCTACATGAAATGGGAGTACCAGCTAAACTGCTTAAACTAATAACACACTGCATATGCACTCCTACCTTCTCAGTGCTTATAAATGGAACTCCTAAAGGGTACATTACAACTAACAGAGGAATCAGACAAGGAGATCCTCTTTCTCCTTATCTATTTGCTATTGCCATGGAGTGGTTCTCTCTTCAAATGGAACTTGCAAGTTACCATTCACTGATAAAACCAGTGTACAAATTAAAACCAGAAGTCAATCACCTTTTTTATGCTGATGACTTACTAGTTGTATTTAAAGCTACAGACATGGGAATACACACTATAAAAGGAACTTTTAAACAATTTGAGGAATTGGCTGGACTCAAAGTTAATGAGCTTAAAACAAAGTGTTATATGAATCAATTCTGTAAAAACAAAACAAACATATTAGCACAACTTGGAGTAGGGGAAGGAGAGTTGCCAGTTAAATATCTAGGGGTTCCTCTATCAAACAATAATATCACTGATGCTGAATGTGGAAAGCTGATAGATAAGATTAGGGAAAAACTACAGGGATGGAGATCAAAAATGTTATCTTTTGCAGGCATAGTGGAATTGGTTCATACTGTAATCACTTCACAAGTAAGATTCTGGCTACAAACATTTCAGGTACCAGATTGCTCTATAGCTAAGATAAATACAGTGTGTGCTAATTTCATATGGAAAGGAGGGATACATAAAGTGAATTATAATGAATTGTGTAGACCCAAAAAAGAAGGAGGAGTGGGACTGAAAAACCTTTTTGAACTTAAAAAGATATATGGTCTCAAATTAGCCTGGAAATTCATTTCTTCTGAAAACTTATGGGCCAAATGGATGAGAAGTAGATATTTAAAAGACAATTTTTGGACTATCCAAACTGATAACAATGCTTCAGTGACTTGGAAAAATATCTTAAAACAAAGAGGGATCCTTAAAAATTCAATTGAAAGGCAAATAGCAAATGGGAAAGACACAGACTTATGGAGGGATCCGTGGATAAATAACAAAAGCATTATAGACATTTTTGGATGGGAAAGCTACTCAGCTAACAACACACCACAAATTCAAGTAGCTAGAATAATTCATAATAACAAATGGGAGACAGAAAAACAATTGATTACAAGGAATCTGAAACATGAGATAGAGGAAATCCCTATTCTTTCAAACAAGATAGCTGATAAATGGGTCTGGAAAAACAACAAAAAAGGATATTTCAAAATGAACGAAGTCTGGAATGAAAACAGGAAACATTATGAAATGGTAAATTGGTATAATGTCATCTGGAGTAAATCTAATTGCCCTAAAATGGCGCACACTACATATAAAGCAATCAAGGGCAGGCTGAGTACTAAAGATAGACTAAAAAGCTGGGGTATTCTTAATGAAGATATATGTAACTTATGCGGGAAAGAAACAGAAACTCATAACCACTTATTTTTCGACTGCAAATTTAGTAAACGGGTGTGGGCTATACAAAAACTTAAAAATCTGCAATCAGAAACGGTCCAAAACTTAGAATTTGAGATTATTCACCTGAGTAATCGGACAGATTTCACGAACTTGATGAAGGAGGTTGTGAAAATTTCTTTGACGACAACTGTCTGGCATCTCTGGAGAGAAAGGAACATAAGGGCTTTCAAAAATGGAAAAGAAAAAGATGAATTAGAATTAGCAGAGTATATTGCCAGAGACGTGAAAATCAACATCGGAAGAATTAAGAAACTCACCAGCTTAGAGGCAAAAGAAAAACTGCAACTGGAGAACTGGAAGTGGATGGCTGTGAAGCTAGAAAATCAAGCAAACATCTAGTAGTCGCCATTATTATCGAAATAAAAGAACCCTAATTAATTTAGGAAAGAGTTAGTTTGAGATGAGACTGTACTGGATTTGTCGGATGATATCTCGGAATGTTTATTGTAATTATACATTCAGGCTATTGGGCCGCAAAGCCCGTTTAATATCAATTAACCCATTTTCAAAAAAAAAAAAAAAGAAGCTTATTTTCATACTTAGACCTCGGGTTACGTAATAAGCATAATTAGAACGTAGGTAACAATAAGAAAAAGAACAAAATAAGGCTTATTTAAGCCTTAGGTGAAATTAATAAGCACATATAGTAGAGAAAAATAAAAGGCTTATTTAAATTGTTTACCTAAGTTAATTAGCAAAAATGTAAGTGGACCTATACCAAATAGTATTCCCTATTAGACAAAACGGTGGTCTCACATTAGCCTAAAGCGAGATGAGGGCACGCTTATGCTAAAAATGGTAGTAATTGGTCAATTAGAAGTCAAAATCATGAGGGATTTGGATAAGGGGCGCAACTAGATATTGTTTGGATGATGGGCCAGTACCAACAACATTTCCTCTATTTTCTATGGACACACGGTGATCTCATGTTAGCCTGAAGTGAGATGAGGGGCACGCTTATGCTGGAGTTTGAGGTAATAAGAAGACCCAATAGGTGGAGCAAAAGGTAGCATGGGCATAGTGGCAGTTATGCATGTGACTTTCATTCAGGTGCTCAGTAATAGCTATGACTTCCAAGCGTTTAGTATGGATGTCTTTCGTAGATACCATTGCCTTCTATGTAGAGAGCTATATACGTCGTTTGGTCCCTAGTAACATTCTATGTAGGGAGTTATATATAGTATCTGGTCTACAGTAAATAAATGCCTTCTGTGTAGGGAGCTATATATGTCGTCTGGTCCACAGTAACATTATGTGTAGGGAGTTAATAGCATCAGGTCCGCATAATGGTACTATAGAATAGCAGGCCTATCAAAAGGAGTAGAATTAGGGTTACAACCTAATTACGGGATTAGGAATTCAAAGAAGAAATAAATGACAAGTGCAAGCAATCAAAGTTAACCTATCTTATAAATTGAGCAATATTTAATCGTACTTAATTCCAATTTATTCCTTTCATATTTCCTTTATCCTTATTTATGCTAGAACTGTTGTAGAGTCTATTACTTTTATCTTGCTTAAAGACTCTAGTAATTACTATCATTCACCAAACTTTTAGTCCAACCCACTCCTCTATTTTCCCTTCCCCCTAGGCAATCAAGTGAGAAGTCGGTAGATTGCTGCTGCTCGAAGTTTTCTTAGAAAAGATTTCTACTACGTACTTCTTTTATTTTCGGCTTCTGTTCTTTCTATGTATTGGATTATTATGAGGGATATTATGTACTTTGATTTTTGAGACTATGAGTTTTTGTTTCATGAGACATATTGGATTTTCAGACATGTATGTGGTGTTTGGTATTTGGTATTTGACTTATTTATGAAGCAATTATAAAGTTTTGTTTTGCTTAAGTTATTAAGTTTCCACTGTTTTTATCTATATTTTTCTTATGAATCTTAGTCTATGTTAGCTTTAGTTATATCTACAACGCACCACGCATTTTAATGTGTCCATTTTGATAAATTAAGGGGTATGTGGTGTTACATTTGGTATCAAATCCTAAGGTTACAGGATCCTTAAAAATTTATATTAAAAATGAAGTATTTTTGAAATAACTTGTTTTTAAAAGCATTTTTCAGAAAAGAAATTTTAGAAATGATTTTTAAGTATAAAAAAATTTATAAAAAAATCACCTTATAAGTCCAGTTCAATCTCCATTTGACTCTTTCCTAAACTATCCTTTCCTTTTCGTAGAATGGCTGATGCCCCGAACCTTTCCAAGGGCATTCCAGTCCCAGCGTGGTTTCGTACGTACTTACAAGCCACGACTACGGAGGTGCATGTGCCCTCGCCCAATTTTGCACCAACGGATGGGAATCCCACTAGACCACCTGCTCACCATCATTTTCTCTAAGCTTTGTAAAGATTTTGCGATTTTTGGCGGGAAGACTTTTCCTAGCAAGGAAACTTTTGTAGTGGCTAGATCTTTGCTTAGAGACACAGAGAGGATTTTTGGTCTTTTGGGATTGGATGGTTAGCAATGAGTTCAGCTAGCTGCTTTGTAGCTAAAGGAAGAGGCATCTTATTGGCGGGAGGTGATCGAGTTGGAGGGTAGAAATGTTACTTGGGATGGATTCCGGGAGCAATTCAATAGGAAGTTTCTGTCTCAGGTGGAGGAGAGTGTTCAACTGGAGAGGTTTATTAATTTGAAGCAAGGGAATTTGCCCGAAGGAATACATCAAATAATTCAATGATTTGTCGTGGTTTGGTATGGATTTGGTGAACATGCCGCACAAGAAAGCTATGAAGTTTGCGAAGGGATTGAATCAACCCCTTCAGGGACTATTGCTGACTCATATACAGATGGGAGCTACTTATGAGTATTTGGTCGAGATGGCGCTTATGTTGGATACAGTCAAGGAGGGAGAGTCTAAAAAGTAAGTTAAATCAAAAGGTTCAAAGAATAAGTGGTGGGAAAAGAATAAGAAGAAGAATAAAGGTGATGGTCCTCAGAAGCAGATTAAGAAAGGAATAAAGCGTCACGGTTGTGGGAAGGTTGGACATATGGCCAAGGATTATTAGAAGGAGAAGACGAAGGGTAAGTGCTATACTTGTGGGCAGCCCGGTCATATGAGTAGGATTTGTCCATAGGGAGCAAGTGAACCAATTGCATAGATTCAGGCATTAGACACAGCACCTTCCGGTAGCATTTCAGATAGAGGTAGGAAAGTCATAGTTGAAGGTCTGATTTCTATATCTGATTTTCCCATTCGGACTTTATTTGATTCTGGAGCATCACGTTCTTTTATCTTTAGTTCTCTAGTACGTTATTTGCACTTGGACATATGATTAGTAGTAGATCCCATTATTGTTTCAAATCCCATAGGAGGATCGACACACTTATCTATGGTTTGTAGGGGTTTGAAAACCTTTATCCTAGGCATAGAATTTGATGTGATGCCTATGTTTTGGGATTCTCGGGGTACAGGATGATCTTAGGGATGGATTGGCTGTCCACATACGGAGCAATATTAGACTATGGGAGGAGAGTCATTAGACTTGAGACTTGCAGTGGTAGGAATCTTGAGATATCTTACGATCCGCAAGGGTCGGTCATTTTGACTTTTCTCTATTCCCTCGATTCATCATCATCAGAGTTGCATCTGGTTCCTGTTGTTAGAGATTTTTCAGACGTCTTTGAGGAGGTTAGGGGACTGCCTCCTAAATGAGAGATCGACTTCAGGATTTATTTTTTCGAGAATGCCAAGCCAGTCGCATTACATGTGGGGCACATGGCACCCAGGGAGAGAAAAGAATTGAGCAAGTAGATTCATGAGCTTTTGGAGAAGGGATTCATTAGAAGGAGCATATTGGAGTGAGGAGCGCTAGTCGTATTCGCTACTAAGGAGGATGGTTCTCTCCGACTTTGCATGGACTATAGGGAATTAAATAAGCTCACCAAGAAGAACCGATATCCACTCTCTAGGATAGATGATCTTTTAGACCATTTGGTAGGTTCTTCGGTTCTCTCAGCTTGATTTAGCCATGGGATTCATCAGCTTAGAGTCATTGATGATAGTATAGATAAGACTGCCTTTAGGACACCAAATGGATTCTTCGAGTGGTTAGTTGTATCTTTTGGGCAAACCAATGCTCCAGCCTATTTCATTGATTTTATGAGCAAAGTCTTTAGGAATGTCTTAAATAAGTTTATGGTAGTATTTGTGGATGATATCTTGGTATTTTCCAAGAATGTGGAGGAGCATGTTGTTCATTTAGAAGAAGTTCTTCGCACACTTCGTAGTCATCATTTGAGAGCTAAGTTTTCAAAGTGTCATTTTTGGAGAGGAAAAGTTTGTTTCTTGGGGCACGTAGTTTCGAAGGAAGTTTTGGTGCAAGCTTGGAAGGCCCCCAAGAACGTTACCAAGGTTAGGAGCTTCCTAGGATTGGCAGGCTACTATAGGAAGTTCATTAGGGACTTTTCCCAAATTTCGACACAACTATATGCCTTGCTAAGAAGAATAAAGCTTTCGTGTGTGACATGGATTGTGAGGATTTCTTCGCGAAGCTCAAGAGAGCCCTTACTAGTGCACCGGTGTTAGTTTTACCCGATGGAGCTAAGCTTTTCACTGTATACACTGATGCATGCGGAACGGGTCTAGGAGCGGTGTTGATGTAAGAAGGGAGGGTAGTGTGTTATGGTAGTAGGCAGTTGAGGACGCATGAAAAGAACTACCCTACCCATGATTTGGAGTTGGTTTCCATAGTTTTTTCACTAAAGGCTTGGAGGCACTACTTTCTTGGAGAGAAGTTTGAGCCTTTTACTGACCATAAGTCATTAAAGTACCTGTTCTCGTAGAGGGGCTTGAACTTCAGGCAACAAAGGTGGATGGAGCTTTTAGCCTCGTATGATTTTGAGATAGCTTATATCCATGGTAAGGGTAATGTGGTTGCGGATCCATTGAGTATAAAGAAAGAAACCCTTATTTCTTTGTTCGTAGAATGGAGGAGCTTGGAGTTTATTTCTACCTTTGATTTTAAGCCATCTTCGGACATTATTCCATTTTTTAGCGACATTAGAGGTAAGCCTACCCTTATGGATCAGGTTGGCTCAAGGTAGCAGGAGGATTCGAAGCTCATAGAAATTATGGATAGGATTAGCCGAGGAGAGGTCTCGAGATATCTCCAATGTTATTCCATAAATAGCAGGGGGTAGCTTAGAAGAGATGGGAGACTTTTTGTTCCATACGCTAGTGACTTGTTGAGAGCAGTTTTGGAGGAGGTGCACCATTCCCGTATGACTATTCATCCGGGTGGTGATAAAATGTATTAGGATACGAAGAGGATGTTCTATTGGGGTGGCATAAAGAAGGACATGGCAGAATTCGTAGCTAAGTATCTCATATGCCAAAGTGTAAAGCAGAGCAACAGAAGACCGGTGGGTTGCTTCAGCCCATAGATGTGCCATAGTGGAAGTGGGATAGTATTTCTGTGGATTTCATTAATGGTTTACCCCGTTCTAGGAAAAGGGAACACTAGCATTTGGGTGATTGCTGATAGATAGACCAAGAGTGCTCACTTTATCCCATTTAAGAGTAAGCGTACGGCTTCATATTTGGCATCCTTGTATTTTGAGAGATAGTCCGTCAACACGGAGTTCCTTCTAGCAATGTTAGTGATAGAGATACCATTTTCACTAGTGAGTTTTGGAGAAGTTTACAGGAGGCACTAGGGACGCAACTTAGGTTAAGTACGGCCTATTACCCCCAGACAGAGGGTCAAACGGAGAGGGTAAATAAGGTGCTTGAGGATTTGCTGGGGATGTGCATTTTAGACTTTGGAGGAACTTGGGAGGAGAATCTTCCATTGGTTGAGTTTGCGTACAATAATAGTTACCAAACAAGTATAGGAAGGGCACCATTTCAGGCTTTATATGGGAGACCTTACAAATCCTCATCATGTTGGGTAGAGTCTACGGAGAAGTTATTGCTTGGACCCGATATGGTTAGGGAAACCTCTGAGAAGGTGGATTCGATTCGGCGAATGATGAAGATGGTTCAAGACAGAAAAAAGTCGTATGCGGCAAGCGAAGGAGAGACTTAGAGTTTGAGGTTGGAGACTTAGTTTTTATCAAAGTATCGCCGCTTAGGAAGATGGTAAGATTCAGATCAAATGGAAAGTTAGCCTGTAGATTTGTTGGACCATTTCCTATCACAATGAGATTTGGCAAGATGGCTTACCGAGTAAGGCTACCTGATAGGCTCGTAGGAGTGCACAACGTTTTCCATGTTTTGCACTTGTCAATGTGCTTACATGACTTGGTGGAGGTTGTAGATGGAGGAGGTGGAGGTAGAAAGGGAAGCTTTTGTTCGGTGTATCCCCACAAAAATTGCTGGAGAGACACCAAGTGACTAAGGAATAAGGAGGTTGCACTGGTGAAGGTGCAATGGGGAGATGATGTTGCAAACGCCAATTGGAAAGCAGAAGAGAAAACTCGTACTTCCAATCCTTATCTTTTTGATGTTATGTTTTGAATTCCTTTTTTCATATTTAGATTTGAATAGGTTCTTTCGTTTATTATCCTTTGGGAGGGCAGAAATTAGAATTTAACCTATGGATGGTAGGATTTGATGTAAACATGTTAATAGAACATGTTATGAATGATGTATTTAGTGGTTGCAAGTGTTTATTAGTAAATGCTAATTGATGCATATAGGTACACTAGACACTATTATTCCTTAAGGATCGGCGTAACTAGGATACTGGAGCATATGCATATGCATATGGATGTGTGCGCATTTTAATTTTATTTCTATGGTTGCTATTTATGGATGTTTATCACATGATTGTTGCATTTGGATTATGTTTGTAGCACACATATAGAATTATCAGTTATCATTAGGAAATTTTTGCGTTCATTTGGATACATGACACGAACATGATCGCATAAAAGAAGGTCAACTGAATTAGTGGACCGCCTAATCTTTTGCATTAGTTAGGGACATTTACACGGCACTAATTGCATAAGTGTCGTAATATTGCATTAGAAAAACTTAAGGACAATGGATGAATGGTTGATGATTGGGTAGCTGGATGTAGAATTGGATGAAAATATTTAGCACATCCTTTTATCCTTGGAGATTTCGGAGACGAAATCCCTTAAGGAGGAAATAATGTAACAACACGAAATGTAACCCATAATAAGTAATTCATTAATTAACTAAATAATAAAATAACCTTGTGAAATTATCAGAATTAAGCTACGGGAATTGAACCATTGTGTCTGTGGTAATGTTCTGGTTAGTTTCTATATATAGAACATTAGAAACCGAGCTAATATGAACAAGTTATAAAATATAAAAAATAAGCTATATATATATATATATATATATATATGCAGGTCGATCGCTCGGTCGACTTGGGCACCAAGGCGGTCGACCGCTCGGTCGATCCACCTTTGTTATTTACGAACGAACGAACATTCATTCGTCCGAATGTTCCAGAGTCTATTGTGACGTGTTTTGCTTTCTTCTGACCAATCCAGTCCATCGATTTTTGCATCTTATAGCTCATATTCAGCCTATGATGTGGTTGCATCCTATTCAATTCTTAAATCCAACGGTCCGAGATCCACTTCTACCCCTATAAATTGAACCGCGGACCTAAAAAAATTTCTCATTCTAGGTTTTCTCCAATTGGGTTCACCTTTCTAGGAAGGGCCCTAAACACAATAAATTTTCTAAAGGAGAAAATCGTTATAAACTAAATTATTTTATAACACCAAGTAGATGTGGGAAGACCAAAGGAATAGCTTAGGACTGGAGGTAAGTGATTGTAACTATTTTAAAATTTCTTTAAGTAATTTAAAATAATAGGGTTTTCAATAATTATAGTTTTACTACGATTTTTGGAAGCCTTTTTAGTAGTTTATTTACAGTTTTAAAACTATTTTCAGTCTATTTCCTTTCAGCTATTCTTTTCAGTAATTTTAGTTTATTTCAGTTAATTGTAGCTTTTCTGTTTATTTATAGTTTATTTACAGTGTTTTAGTTTATTTACTGTTATTTATATGTTATTTATATCTTCTTCTACGCTTTCAATTTTCTTCTATTTTCAGTTTCTTTTATTCCTCCTTCTTCATCGCGTATGTATTAGAATAGGATTAACACGAACATGGATTAAATTATAAAACTGAAATAATAGAATATAAGATGTAAATTTCAAAGACCGTAATATAAATGGAATTGGGCTAAAATTACGTCTAATTATGACGTTAATTGGACTGAATTAAAAATATTGGTCTGGTTATAACTTAGAATTATAACTAAAAAGAATAAAAAGCTTATTTTAACACTTATACCTTGGGTTAGGTAATAAGCATGATTATAACATAGGTTATAATAAGATAAAGAACAGAATAAGGCTTATTTTAAGACTTAGGCGAAATTAATAAACACAGATAGTAGAGAAAAATGTAAAGGCTTATTTAAATAATTCACCTAAGTTAATAAGCAGAAATGAAAGTAGGACCTGTATCAAATTGCATTCCCTATTAGACAAAACGGTGGTCTCACATTCGCCTGAAGCGAGATAAAGGCATGTGTATGCTAAAAAATCGTAGTATTTAGTCAATTAAAAGTCTAAATCATGGGGTATTTAGATAAGGGGCACAACTTGATATTGTTTGGATGACGAGCCACTACCAACAGCATTTTCCCTATTTTCTATGGACACATGGTGATCTCACGTAGCCTGAAGTGTGATGAGGGGCATGCTTATGATAGAGTTTGAGGTAATAAGAAGACCCAATAGGTGGAGCAAAAGGTAGCATGGACATGGTGGCAGTTACTCGTGCAACTTTCATTCGGGTGCTCAGTAATAGCTATAAGTCTCATGCACTTAGTACGGGTGTCTTTCGTAGACACCATTGCCTTCTGTGTAGGGAGTTATATATATCGTCTGGTCCATAGTAACATTATGTGTAGGGAGTATATATAGTATCTGCTCCATAGTAAATTAATACCTTTTGTGTAGAGAGCTATATATGTCGTCTGCTCCGCAGTAATATTTTGTGTAGGGAGTTATATAACATCGGGTCCGCAAAAAAGTACTATAGAGTAGCAGGTCGATCAAAAAGGGTAGAATTAGGGTTACATTCTAATTACAGGATTAGGAATTCAAAGCAGAAATCAAGAACAAGTGCAAGCAATCAAAGTTAACATATCTTATAAATTGAGCAATATTTAATCGTACTTAATTCCAGTTTATTTATTTCCTATTTCTTTTATCCTTATTTATGCTAGACCTGTTGTAGAGTCTATTACTTTTATCTTGCTTAAAGACTATAGTAATTGCCATCATTCACCGGACTTTTAGTCTGACACACTACTCTATTTTCCCTTCCCCCCAGGCAATCAAGGAAGAAGTCAGTAGACTACTGCTGCTTGGAGTTTTCTTGGAGTAAATTTCTACTATGTACTTCTTTTATTTTTCAGCTTTTGTTCTTTCTATGTATTGGCTTATTATGAGGGATATTATATACTCTGATTATTTAAGACTATGAGTTTTTGTTTCATGAGACATATTGGATTTTCAGACATGTATGTGGTATTTGGTATTTGACTTGAATTTTTGTTTTGATTAAGTTATTATTTTAAGTTTCCGCTGTTTTTATCTATATTTGTCTCGTAAATCTTAGTCTTTATTAGCTTTAGTTATATCTACAACACAACATGCATTTTAATGTGTCCTTTTGGGTATATTAAGGCGTGCATGGTATTACAAAAGTTGTCCTCATTAACTCTGTTCTGTCAGTAATTCCGATCTATTGGCTATTCTACTACGAATTCCCTAAATGAGTAATTAAAAAAAATCGACAACATCAGAAGGAACTTTTTATGGAAAGAGGGCTCAGAAGGCTCCAACTTAAGATGTCTTGTCAATTAGGATCTGGTGAGTAAGCCTAAACCACGTTGCGGCCTAGGTATTGCAAATCTTAAAAATCTTAACATCTCTCTACTTAGTAAATGACTTTGGAAATTTCTACTATGATGGTTCTAAAAATCTATATAAACACAACACGATTATCCTTTTTCTGAAAAAACATCTCTAATATGTTCCACGTATTCAAATTGGGTCTTTGATACAACACTCACTCAAGAAACAAAACATCCTTCTAGAACAATCTGTGGGCTTCCCTGATTGCCTTGAAGCATGAATTTCCTGAGCTTTATTTGGAATCAAACAACAAGAATGATCTTATTATATACGTCTTTAGGCTGCACAATGGTTTTAACCGGGATATCTCTTTTAACTAGAATCTATCAGGGAATGAGTTTAGGCAATTTCAAAGACTTATTAGCATGATTGACATTATTAATATAAATGAACCGCACGATCACTTGATTTGGTGTTGGTATAAAACAAAAAATACACTTCTAAATCTGTGTATATGTTTTCATCCTTTTCTAAAAATTTAACCCAATTGTACTTCCAACCTATTTGGAAAATTATTGCACTGCCTAAAGTTAAAATTCATACATGGATAACATTACTAGACAAACTAAACACCATTACTAGACTAAATACTAAACTTATAAACAACCCCAACAATAACCTTTGTTACTTCTATAACCAGGGTTTCAAATCTCAGATTTTAGAAAAAATATAGGGTTGATATCTCGTTTGAAATGAATAAGATTTAAAACTGATAACCGACGAAGCTATCAAATCTCGGATTCGGAGAAAATCTCGTCTTTCTATTTCGGATGAGACAAAAGATATTTAAATCCTTATCTGACTTTACCCAACACACATATATATATATACGGTAAGAATCTTAATTCATATTTTGACCTTGAAATTAACTCTATTACCCTATCCCCACAGAGATATTGTGGACATGTTTTAGATTTGGCTTCAGTCATGCGTCTAGGAAACTTTTAGATTAGTTCTTTTCTAATCACTTGTCGCGGTTTTTGGAAGAAAAGAAACCAACGTCTGTTCAACAATTCACATAAAAAAATTATTGCTATTTTATATTTTGTTGTCTGACATATCTCTTTTTGGATAAGGGCCTGTAGAAGCCATCCACTAGAGATATCACCTTGATCAGGTCATAAGAAACAACCTTCCCTCCGACACACCTCCTCCCCTCCTTATTGGTAACCAACCGAGATATTAGTGGAGACTCCACTTCTGTATCAAGCATTTATCCAGTGATCCGAACGACTTAGCACCTCTACATGCACTCAGGCCATGCACGTTCTCCATACACAACATATGTCTTCGTCTCGGCTGCTTCATATGGCTGCTCTATTCATGTTCTTTAGATCTTGCTTCAACCAACAGTTTATTCATATCGTCGCTTCAGCTCACCAGCCAGTGGACACCTATTCAACCATGTGCATTGCAACAAATCCATTCCTTTAGATTAATGAGTGTAACAAGCCTTAGCTCGCTTGCGTGTACACTCCTGTGTTCTTGCATGTCAACATGTGTTTTTGGAAGCATAAGCTATTTAACATGTCAACTGCACTCACTAACTTCAGGCATCCATCCCGCATGTGATATTTGAAACTACTTCTTAAAACCAATCTTGCATATGCTATGCATGCGTGTACCTCCTTATTATGTGTTGCCTATTTGTGCCTGTCAACTTGCATGTGCAAATTACTATATGCCGTCCACATGTGCCTGTCAACCAGCATGCGCAAATTATTACAACAATTCAAATCTATCAGTAAACTCTAACCCTATTCCTATAGCCAATCTTGCATGTATAACTCTGCAGCTACTCATATACTGCACCCCCATGCTACATTCCGGTTTAGCCATACAACTCTCACTTGCATTTTTATGAACATTCATCTTAGCTGCTTACGTTTGCAGCAAAACTTTCTTCTAGCTTTCCAATGTTTCAATTAGCAAGCATACGTTTAGTTAGAAGGACTGGCCCCTTTAGTTGCAAGTGCACTTGTGTTATAATGTAGTAATAGATTTGATTTGTTCTAGAAAGCGTAACATTTTGTATGCATATTTGCTAGCTTGAGATCTCTTATTTTGGATGATCATCTAAGGGACGATCCTACCAATTTAGTTGTAATTTCTACAATCCCTTTAGACACGTATGCTTTTGCTTTTATTAATAAATGCTTAGTGCTCTTCTTATAAGAGTGAACACTCTTTTATCAAAAAAATTATGTTGGGGTTTTGTTTTTGAGTATACTTATTTCTACCAGTGTTGTTGCTCATGTTTTATATCCATATCTATTATATATTACCCATGCTTGTGAGATATATGACATATCATTAGATTGTTTGGTTAAGCTTAAAATGGACCTTCCATGGGTCATGTGCTTGGCAACACAAGGTTAAGTCACCGGATACCGATTTAATTCGAGCTTCGGTTTGAATCCGACCTAAACTCATCCAGTTAATATGGACACGGTTTAACTTTGACTAGCACAACATAATCTTAGACCTAATATGATATATTATTATTAGGATAGTTAGAATGAACGAGAGATTTGTGCTTTCTCTGTTATAATTAGTTCGTGATCCACACTTCCTGTATGAGTGCATCCAAGCCATTCAGCTGATCCAAGGGTTGATATCCGTCTGTCTACTCTTTTCAGATACTGGGCTTAAAAGCCCAATATACTACTGTTTTGTATAAATACCATTGTACAAAGACTATGTATGACTATTGTTGCTGTAATAAAAACTCTCATTTGTTCAATTAACATTTTAATCAAGATATTAGTTCTATACTGATACTCTATCTTGGTATCAGAGCAAAGTTTGTGCAAACTGCACGAATCATAATTGCAAGTCCATCAGAAAAATTTCATCACGTGGACTCCTCTCATCAAAGATCCGGGATCTCTTCACTTGAGAGTTGTGGTTGTTAGTCTGTGCCTCGTGAAAACCCAGTTGGTTGCATCAAACTACCAGCAAAAGCATCAAATTCTAAACCAAAAGAGCAAACCGATCAAGAAAATCAAGAAAATTCAGAGTTGAATCAAGAGTATCAAGAAAACTCATCAGAAAGCAACCTGTTCACAAACAATCTTTAAAACAAAAAAAATCATCATCTAAGTTCACAAGATACCATCAAGATTCAACCACAAAAGCTTTCTTGAAATTCTCGGTTCAAAGTTAACTCAGATTCAGAATTTCCATACCAATTTTTTGTTGATCTGGATTACAGCAATCATCATGTCCAATCTGGATGATGTAACAAGCCCGAGGACATCACAAAGCCAATCACAATCAGATCCAGTGAATGATCTGATGAAGGCAATAATCAGGCCTCAAAGTCAGATGATATCCATTCGGCTTGATGAGTCAAATATCTTGCTCTGGAAATTACAGGTAGAAACATCAATCAGGGGTTATGGATTAGAGGATTATGTTTTTGGTACAAGAATTACTCCACCAAAGTTTGTTAAAGATAGTGAAGACAAACTAGTACCAAATCAAGAATACATAGCACACCAGAGACAAGACAGTCTGGTATGTGCTTGGATGATGTCATCCATAAGTGCATCAATCTTGCCTCAGCATATAGGCTGCAAAACTGCCCAAGAAGTATGGACAACAATTGAAAGAAACTTCACATCTCAGTCATCTGCAAGAATTATGCACCACAAAAGACAACTACAAAGTATTAGAAAGAATGACATGACAATGAATGAGTATCTACTCAAAATCAAAAACCTATGTGATCAACTAGCATCAGCAGGTCACAAAGTATCAGAATCAGAACATGTTCTGCACATAATTAGTGGGTTAGACAATGATTACGAAGCTGTTGTGTCCATCATCTCCACTATGGAACCTACACCATCATTACAATTTGTATATTCTACTCTTCTTTCACATGAGGGAAGAGTAGAACATAACAAAATAATCTGTTCAGATATCTCTATCAATTATACATTCAACAAAAGCAAACAAAATTCAAACATCAGAGGGCAGTTCAACAATTCTCAAAGGGGTGGAACATCTTACAGAGGAAGAAGAGGAGGCAGAAGCAACTCCAGCAATAAAACAAGATGTCAAATATGCGAAAAATATGGTCATGGAGCTAATAAATGTTACTTTAGGTTCAACAAGAACTATACTCCAGCACAACAAGGCAGCAGTACAAATGTAAATTTAGTCACTGTACCAAAAGGCAACAACTCAACTCAAGCAGAGGTTCAAAGCACTGAGTCAACAACAAATGATGATACTGCAGATGACTGTTGGTACCCAGACTCAGGAGCTACCAATCACATAACAAACAATCTCAACAATTTGAATTGGGGGAACAGAGAATATAAAGGTACGCAAAATCTTTATGTTGGTAATGGTAAGACTGTGCACATTACACGCACTGGAAATGCAAGTATACTGGGATCCAAATAACTTATTCTAAAAAACTTGTTAAGGGTTCCCTCTATTAAGAAAAATCTAATGAGTGTTTTCCAATTTGCAAAAGACAATAAAGTCTATTTTGAATTTTATCCTGAAACATGCATAGTTAAAGACATACTAACTCAAGAAATTATCTTGCAGGGTAATGAAAACAATGGACTGTACAGATTTGATTTTTCAAATTCAAAAACCTCAAAGAATGAGGAAAATTCTCTTGTATTGAATGTTATTAGTGACTCTAAAAACAATGATAAATTTGATTTGTGGCATCGCAAACTGGGACATCCCAGTATGAAAATTGTAAAACATGTTATGAATAGTAATAACATTTCATCTAATAACATCTCTGATTCTTATTACCTCTTTCCAATTGGGAAAAAGTCACAAACTTGCATTTCCAAATTCTCACACAAATTATATAAAGCCACTTGAATTAATTGCTAGTGATCTATGGGGGCCAGCACCTATTAGCTCTGATTTTGGTTACAAATACTACATATCATTTATAGATGCTTATTCTAGATTTGTATGGATATACATGCTAAAATCTAAGTCAGAAACCAGTAATATTGTAATACAGTTTATCACCAAGGTGGAAAACATGACTGGAAACAATGTATGTACATTTCAGTCAGATAGTGGAAAAGAATTTCTTCCTTTAAAAGGTTTCTTTGAAAGGAAAGGTATAAACCATCGAACTACATGTCCATACACATCTGAACAAAATGGTATTATTGAAAGAAAACATAGGCATATCGTTGAAACTGGATTAACTTTACTTGCTCAATCCTCAATGCCTCTAAAATTTTGGCCAGAGGCATTTAATACTGCTGTACACTTGATAAATATACTACCAACAAAATACTCAAGTACAAGCGTCCTCACGAAGTATTAACTAGAATAAAACCAGATTACGAGCATCTGAAAATATTTGGATGCCAATGCTTTCCTTGCTTAAGACCTTATAACAAACATAAATTAGATTTTAACTCTACCCCTTGCACCTTCTTAGGATATTGTAATAAACAAAAAGGATATAGGTGCTTAGACAGCAAAGGAAAAATATATATATCTAGACATGTGAAATTCAATGAGCAGGTGTTCCCTTTTAGTAATGCTGAAATCAAAACCACTGAAAAAGTGAGAAATGCAAAGTTCATTCTACCTGATCTACCTGATGAGATGGAAGCTCTGCCCTCAACAAAGCCTATAAGAAATTGCATCAGCACAAGCTCTCAACACACCATGACGGCTAGAGAGTCAGGTCAAGAGCAAACTGCACATGAAGATGATAACAACAATCAGAACCTCCAAAGTCAAGAAGCAAGCAGTTCAAGTCATGATCATGACTGGTCTGCAGTGGGCCAAACAACAGTTCTGACAATACTGTCAGAAATAATGTCAATACTCATCCAATGTTAACTAGAGCAAAATGTGGTATTTATAAACCAAAAGTTATGAACCCTCATCTTACACAGAAGCTACTCAAAATGATAAATGGAGAGCAGCTATGCAGGATTAATATAATGCTCTAATCAACAAAGAAACCTGGGAACTGGTTGATAAACCAGTAAACAAAAATATAATAGGATGCAGATGGACTTTTAAATTAAAGAAAAATGCTGATGACTCAATTTCTAAACACAAAGCAAGGCTAGTTGCAAAAGGGTACTCACAACAATATGGGTTTAATTTTTCAGAATCCTTTTCCCCTGTTGTGAAACCCTCCTCAATCAGAGTTATTCTAACAATTGCCTTGAATAGAAATTGGACCATCAGACAATTAGATGTCAATAATGCCTTTCTTAATGGTGTCTTACAGGAAGAAGTATTTATGGAGCAACCAGAGCGGTTCATTCAAAAATCAGACAAAAGGCTGGTGTGCAAACTCAACAAAGCTATTTATGGGTTAAAACAAGCTCCAAGAGTCTGGTTCAACAAGCTCAAAACAACACTTGTGAAATTTGGCTACAATTCTCTAAAATCTGACAACTCCATATTTATAGAAATTAATAATTTATCAACCACTTATATACTAATTTATGTTGATGATCTTATTATTACAGGGAGCAACGAATCAGAAATTAAGAAACTCATAGCAATGCTTAACTCAGAATTCTCAATTAAGGATCTGGGAGACCTGAGTTACTTTCTAGGAATTGAAGTACAGAGAACATCAAATTTTGAAATACATCTCAATCAAAGAAAATACATTTCAGAAATATTATCAAGAACCAAAATGGACAAAGAAAACTCTCTACCAACTCTAATGATTGTAAATCATCAACTTTCAAAGTATAAAGGTGAAGCTATTCAAAATGTCAAACAGTACAGGAGCATTGTAGGTGCACTCCAATATGTGACTATAACAAGGCCAGACATATCTTTCTGTGTAAATAAAGTTAGCCAGTACATGCAGAATCCTACTGACATTCATTGGGAAGCAGTAAAAAGAGTTCTCAAATATCTAAAAGGAACAATAGATCATGGTCTTATTCTGAAAGCTAGCAACACTTTTAACATAAATGCATACGCTGATGCTGACTGGGGGACTGACATAGATGATCGAAAGTCAACTTCAGGTTACTGCATTTACTTAGGCAAAAATCATGTGTCATGGAGTGCTAAGAAGCAAAACACAGTGTCAAGATCCAGCACTGAGGCTGAATTCAGATGTGTGGCAAGTGCAGCAGCAGAAGTTATGTGGTTAGAATCACTTTTAAACGAACTCAACATCAAATCAGACAAAGCTACAATCTGGTGTGATAATGTCAGTGCAATTTCGCTAACATCTAATCTTGTACTTCACTCAAAAACTAAGCATATCGAGCTAGATCTCTATTTTATCAGAGAACAAGTTATTAGCGGAAAATTAAGAGAAGGATACATACCATCGCCGCATCAAAAAGCGGACATACTTACTAAACCATTATCAAGGTCAAACTCCTCCAGATTAAAAGAAGAGCTCAATATTGATGTCGCTAACCCTAGCAGAAGATCTCAGAGGATAATCTTCATACCAGAGTGATAAGCTTGTTGTTTTATCTTCCGAAGAAAGAGCCGCCGCCATGTTTCTTCTCTCTCTCGTGCAAACCCTAGATTACTCAGGTTTGAGAGGGGGAGTTAGAATGAACGAGAGATTTGTGCTTTCTCTGTTATAATTAGTTCGTGATCCACACTTCCTGTATGAATGCATCCAAGCCATTCAACTGATCTAAGGGTCGATATCCATCTGTCTACTCTTTTCAGATACTGGGCTTAAAAGCCCAATATACTACTGTTTTGTATAAATACCATTGTACAAAGACTATGTATGACTATTGTTGCTGTAATAAAAACTCTCATTTGTTCAATTAACATTTTAATCAAGATATCAGTTCTATACTGATACTCTATCTAGGATTGGTATGACTTCATCATTAATTAACTCAATTTGTGCCTAACTTGATAATTAATTTCCTACGGGACCAAAAATATGAGTTTGCGTATTGTTTGTGTGCCGTTGTCTGTTTATAAGTAGATATTTCGCTTACTTTTTTCGTGAAATTAGTTTCATCATTATTCGATTACTTATACTTCATCTATGAAATAAAAGAAAAAATGAATTAAAATTATGATGTTAACATCAGTATATTCAACTAGGTATATATTTTTATCCAATGAGCTTGAAATACCCAACGAATGGATATATCGAATAATGAATCTGAAATATTCAGTAGATTTGAGCTGGAATTGGCTGACAACAATGGCTAGTTTTCAGGATTTATTAACATCAGTATATTAATCTAGGTATACATTTTTATCCAATGAGCTTGAAATACCCAACGGATGGATATATCGAATAATGAATCTGAAATATTGAATAAAGTCGAGCTGGAATTGGCTTATGACGATAGTTTTCAGGATTAGCTTCAAATTTTAAACTAATTGACCGAACCCTGCCATTCGTACGCTTTGTAGTGACTTGAACCAAAGGATACTGAGAAGTGAACTAAATAGTGAAAGAATGTTATAAGCCATTTCATATATTGGAACTACACACATTTGCTCTACTTGAATGTATGCATACCAGTTAGGTCGAATTTGTTGGATCATGTGCATTGGCAACTGGGCAAAAAGGGAAAATTAAAAAAACATCTTTTAATTACTTTTGCACTTGATCTTATTTTGTATTTACATAAATAATTTCTGTTATACGGTTTTTAACCCAGCAGAATCCAGACGAAGTCGAGAGAACTACATCAAGTCAGAATAGCTTAAAAGCCAATCGAAAGGACTAAAACAAGGAGCCAAACGCAGCTAATGAAAAAATCGTCATCAAAACAAAGCGACATGCAACGAGACTAAATGAACATCGTCGATACAAAGCAACAAAAGAATGTCAGACATCAAAGTCCAAAAAAAATCTAAATGTATGGATCGCTAGCAATCCATACACTATGGGTCGTCAAAAGTCCATACTTCATCACTGGGTCGCTAAGGCATATGGTAAGTGAAGAAAGCCAAAATATGCTAAGTGTATATGGATCGCCACTATGGATCGCCAGCGATCCATACTTGTTCATGAATTCTCGGCAAGCTAACTAGGCGAAGAAGTGAAGGGAGGAGCTAAGTGATTGGCCACGCGAGCTAAATCTATGGATCGCTAGGGATCCAGGGTTTTGGCTCGGGTCACGAGTTGAGCTTCGTTGCATTTTCCTGAGTCCATCTACAAACAATCAGTGAATAGGTCTGGCGTAGAAACTCTCGAACCTTTATAAGTACAATCGTATCTGCAACACAAACGGGATCTTCTCCGGACTGGTTGCTGAAGCTCTGCTGGAAGCTTTCTTCACTCTTCTCCCTTACAACAATCTCCAACGGGATTCGCTGTGATTCTCCACTGGATTCCAACTCTGAAGATTCAATCTAGCTAAGGATAATCAAAAGCTTTGTAATCAAACACTTCTTGTAACAGTAATCACTTTATAATAAAAACTATAAAGTGGACGTAGGCTTCGTTAACAAGCGAACCACGATAAAATTCTTCTGTCTACTTTATTTTACTTTCTTTTTCCACATTTGATGTTCATATTATTGTTCTACGAGAACATGGCTGGTGCTTTCACACTCAAGGCAGGATGTTGATCCATTTTTTGGGTTAACAATTTCTTTGCACAAAATCATATTTAGTGAATATTAATAAATGAGGAGATTATTATTTGGATTTAATTTATTTCGATACAATGTTTTTTCCATTTAGTATACATGTGTAACGTTAATTTAATTATTATTTGGTTTAGGTTCAATTAATTCAATATTTAATCTTAAAGATTAAGTTTCAGAATATGAAAGTATGTAATTTAATTAAATAAACTAAAATGATTTTGAAATGAACATCAAAAGATTGTTTGTGATCGAATCATAGAATATATTTATGAATATACAACGACTACAACTAACACAATATCCTCTTAATATATTTTTCATGTTAATAGGGATATATATATATATATATATATATATATATATATATATATCGACCATATACATAATAATGAAATAAATAGTTTTTAAGCCACTATATAATTAATATAAGTATATAATATATTTTACTTGCGAAAATATATGTATATATACATTTGCATGTTTTAACATTTGAAATTTAATTATAGATCTAATATGATCCATATTACGATATATGTGTGTGTATTTGCGTGTGTATATGTAGGTATATGTATACATGTGTGTGTGGCTATATATGTGTGTGTACATGTGTGTGTGTTTTTCTTTCACTGAAAAAATATTTCTTTAAATACGAGCCCATAATGGTTTTTAACTTTAAAACCCAAGAAACACACAGAAACACATCATTTAAATTTGTATTGGTTTAAAATATGCATATATGTTTCTAACATTATCATAGGTTGATAGGGAAAAAAGGTTTATTTTTTGTAAAAATCATGAATATATATGTTTGTGTGTTCATATTTCATTTTAAAGCAATATATATTAAATGCATATATGCATATTAGTTTTATAGCCAAGCCGTATGTATACATATATTTGCGTGTGTGTAATAATGTTTGCAAATGTTTTAACAATTGATTTCGAAATTAAAATTATTAATTTTTTTGGTCAAAATTATTTTTATAAGATTTGAATGTGTGTGTGTGTAGTTTTGAAATATAAAAATACCATAGACTTGTCGGTTGTCAACACGTTGTACCATTAGCTCTTCCCATCGAATAACTAGTCCTTTCTCCTTCAAGCTTGCTTCAAATATTCTTAATGGAAGCTAGGGTAGTATATATTTGTGTGTGTATTGAATGAGAGGTCAAACTATTTATAACCATCAAAAATATAATATAACCATATTTCTTTTAAATCAAGATCTAATCAGGACCAAAAGACACATTCAAACCCCTTCATCTGCATGCACTAACCACCTAATTTTATGGACTCATGATGTTGGACCTAATTAGTATACTCTATATGAATTAAATAATTAAATAAGCTCATATATTTAATTAAATTAATGTATAACCATTATATATCATTTTAATTAATTATTTTAAGGCCTCAAATAAATAATTAAATGGGATTTTTTTAATAATATTTCTATTAATTTTTATTATTAATTTATAAAACATATAAATTAGTTTAGACTAGATGAACTCGGAAAATAGCTAACAACATAGTTGTGTTGACTCCTTGCTGACAGTATCTGACATGAGTTCAGTTGCTTATAGATCATTTAGACAAAATCCAATTTCTAATTTTTATTAAGCCACATCTTTCTTATGATATTTTGTGCATGTTTTCTTTTCATCATCATCGTATCACTAAGATATCTAGAACTTGGTCAATGTTCAAATACTTTAATAACATCTGTAGTTAGTTACATAGTGTCATTTTAAAGTCCTTAGTTCAATTCGATAATGTTTATTGATTAATTATTCTGCTATGGCCGACGATTTTGACTTTATGTTGAGTACCAATTACAGTTATATTAACTTTCCATGATGAAGGAGACGAATCCTCTCTTGAGTAGTTTTTCACTTTAAGTAGTTCAATGTACTCGACCATGGATGTAGCATGATCATGATATAATGTGACTAATCGTAATTAAAACATAGTTTAACTACTTAAGATCAACATTATTGTCAAGTTCAAAGACAATTGTACGTAGGTCGTTACATGAGATTTTCCATTTCAACTTAGTTTTAAATTTTAGAAGACTTTCATTGAGTCGTTTTATGATTGTCCTAAACAACCACAAATTTGTAATTCCTTGGTATCCCCGTGGCCGAATAATTCACTATCCATCATATGGAGAGCGTTACGTAATATATTTTTTCACGATACATCTCGACTATGAATAAATCAAAAATAAGTATTTTGAGTATTTGATTCAAAACTCATTATTATGAACGTATTCGCACCTTCAATCGATAAAATAATTTTCTTAATGATTTTCTAGTTAAATATGTTTAATTTATTCATATCATTACTTATATCACAATATAACAATACATATAATAAAAAAAAATGAATAATATATATTTTATTTCGAACAAGATTCTTATATGATAGTTCGTTTATATAATTATAATAACTACATAATGTTATAGAACACACCCTTAACTCTATCACAGTTGCGTCCATCCATGAAAATATAGCTTACAGGTTCAGAACTTCGTAGCGTCATTTCATCGTAAAGGTGAAATTCTTTGTCCTCAAATACTATGTGCCCCTATCCCTACACAATCACAATTTTTTATTTCATCAATCTAACTAATCAATTTTAATTAATTAATAAACAATTAAGTGTTTATACTGCATGGGGACGCTAATCAATTTAATTAATTAATAAACAATTAAGTATTTATATTGCATGGGGACGGAGCGCTGAGCAGGGGAATTGAAACCTTAGTCATAAAAGGTAAAGGATGACACCGTGGGCTTGAAACTAAAGATCATAACAAGCTTGATTGAAGGAGAGATGTCTTAGATGTGCAAATGTGCAATATAACAATATGAAGTTCTCCACTTGTAAAAATTATAACACGCAAAAATTACACAGTTACGGATCCATCGCATTCACAAAACTCGCCTAAGCACACCCTTATAAAAAAAAATCAACTTAAATGAATTAACAACTCAAATACAGTAAACAGAAAGAGTAATAGCAATCAAATTGGATTCGGAGGGCATGGGCCACCACCAGTGTTTGGACCATTGGTGCAGCCAGAATGACCGGACGGGGTCACGGGTCCCTGAGGCATCGATTCAAGAACAAACCCTAATATTCTCACAAGCTCCTGTTCATCTCCTAGGAGCCTTGATGCGTCGACTTGATTTATGCCAACAGCTAATGCAACAGCAATAACATATAATGTTACCAAAACGATGCTTTTATACATATTCATCTTGTTTGTTTTTTGTAAAGAGAAACATGAATTATGGGGTATATATAGATAGTAAATCTCAAATCTAAAGACTTATGAATTTTAGGGGTGGAAGTTGTATGTTGTGACTCGTGAGACTGAATGGACCAAGAGTTTTTGATACTCAAGTCACTAGTTTTCATAAGAAAAGAAAGTCTGTACATTAGTAGGTAGTCTTATACATTAATTTGAATATTATTGATTTCAAATTTGGATTAATCAGCAGTCCTCACTTGTTATCCACGGCATGCTTGTTGACTTTGATCAAATATACATTGCTTAATATACGTAAATTCATACATACATACACATTTGGATTATATTTTAACTTTTAAATGATCCAATAAACGAAATGCACAGTTATATCCTAATTCAAATTTCTTTCTAGCAAATCTTTACTAAGAAATTGAGATGCCGATGCTCAAATAAAAAGTAGGATATTATTTAAAAATTGTAAATCATGATGACATTTTTTTCTGAAAAAAATTTAGCTAAGGATCAAGAATGGAATGACAATAGCAACAGTCAAGCTTCCAACCACAGTAAACTACTTTTTTTCCTCCACAAATGGGCTCAAAGTTTGGATTGGTTGACTGTATTGAACTGAATATTGCAGTCAAACATGTTCAATTTCTCATGTGGCACACACAGAGACTTAGTTGTATCGACGGAGTTTTAAGTAGGTGTTTAAAAATGCATTTCAATTACTAAAACGCGTATGAAGGACCAACTTTCAATTATGCGTACTTCATATTATATAAGCTTTCCACAAGCCAAAAGACTGGATATTTATTTTTGTTTTCCCTTTCTTTTCTTTCCTCCTATGTTTCTTAGCTTGTTAGGAAGCATATTCACCTTTGTTGTTTTTTTGCAATAATCCTGTAAAGGTCAGTTCACTCCGTTTAGCTTTGCTAAAAAAAGAGTGGATGTTCTAATTTGGTACAAATTATCTAGTCCAAATTTTGTTCCGTGATTCCAACTTAACTATATTTCATAAAATGGTGGAAGTCCTATTTTCCATTTTGAAACTAGTATGTTTGTATTATTGTATACATTGATATTTTGTTTGATCCACTATTTATATGCAAATTGAAGATTCTTTAATACATCAATTAGTAATAAGTTATTTCACAATCTACGTGAAAACAATTTTGTAGTACTTAAGTAGTTAACTCTTTCACCAAGTAATCAGCAATTAATACCGAGCTGGAAACAGTGGTCTAATAATAGATGGAAAAATCCGATATCTCTAATGTTTTTCAATTTCATTGCAACTGCATGTTCTTTTAGATAATCAAAATGAATTACCATTTGAAGGCATAGTATTTAATAACTAATATTTAATAATTAATGTAACATGCATTTGATGCATCTGAAACGTATGTAGTATAATTAAATAATTTTGCGCTAAAATGATGCAGCGCAATCTACTTTAGACCGCCAGTGACCTAGCAAGTTGGTAAGTCGCCCAAGCGACCTAGCGTGTTGTGACTCGAGTCGTGACATTGATAAGTCACCAGCGAGTTACGACCTACAGAGCTACGACCTAACGGGCTATGTCAACCAGCGAGTTAAGTCGTTTGGATGTTAAGTCGTTTGGTCTTAAGTCGCTCCAGTATGCCAACCAGCGACCTAGCGACCTAGCGAGCTAAGTCGTTCTGACATGCCGCGCTCTATAAGTCGCTCAATTTGTTATGTCGCTCATCATATAGGTCGCAAGTTCTTAAGTCGCATGAAGATAAGTCGCTCAATCCATAAGTCGCAACCTGAAGCAGATTGTTCTTATGTCGCTCGTTCTTCTTAAGTCGTTCCATGGTTAGGTCGCTTGTATATGTTAAGTCGTTCCGGTTATGTCGCTCAAGTTGATAGATCGCTCAAGCTCCTGTTGCCGTGCTATTAAGTTGCGTGGTGTTCTTAGGTCGTAGATCGTAAGTCGTTACTGCTGTAACTTGCATTGTTGTAACTCGTGTATTGTTTGTGTTGTGTCGTATGTGTTAAGTCGCTAATTTGTTAGGTCGTTGTTGACTTGTATGTTGTAGGTCGCGTGTGTTGTAACTTGTATCTGTTAACTCGTGTATATGTTAGGTCGCATGTTGTTAGGTCGGTCTGCTGAGTTGTAAATTCTCTATAAATACGGGTGTATTGCCAGTTGTAAAGTCAGTTGATTTTGAATAAAATTTTGTATGTGTGCTTTGTGCCACTTTTGTTGAAGTTGAGTGTGATCTCCTTCTTCTTCCATCTTCGAATATTCGAGTGCGCTCGAATCAACGAACTTGAAGCCGATTCACATAATCTCGTGCGCGAGATCGACGTCGAAGAATCGTAGATCTTCTAACGCGGAATCATGCGCGATCAACGTGTTGAAGATAATTAGAATCCGGTATCTCGAGAGATCAATGGATTTGGGCATTTATCTTGTTTTACTTGACACGAATCATTTCGTGAGGAAGAAATTTGCATCAATTTGTATCAAACATTAATAGCACGTCAAGTTTGTTAATCCGCTGCGTCAATTTGGTATCAAAGCTTGAAGAGCTTGAAGAGCTAGAAGAGCTAAGTAAGATCAAGGCCGAGCTAAGTTAGGTCGAAACCAAGTTAGGTCGAGCCGAGCTAAGTCCTAGTGCAAGCCGAGTTAAGTCGAACTATATCAAAGTTAGATCGGAAAAGAGATTGTTTGAAGATCATGCCTCTGAGACGTGCTAATCGATTTCAAAATATTGAAGATGTATATAGAAGACAAGAAGCTGAGAAGATGGAGCAGCGTATCAATGAAAAGTTCGATGAAGGTATTGGAAAGTTAGAGAAGTTAATGACAGACGTGAATCAAAGTCAAAGGAGAACTTCACCAGTTTCGCACCATAGTGGAAACAGAGTTTCACCTTCAGTTTCGGGAGAAAGAGACGTGCTGGTAGCAGAAATGTTGATGGTCAGAATCGACATCGACATACGTCAGATTTGGAGGAATCTAGTGATGGCGATAGTAGCTTTTGTCGAAACCATGGCCAAGGACAAAGTGGAAATAGAGATTACGTAGATGATCGTCGATGGGAGTCGGGGATGAAAACAGAGATTCCAGAATTCAAAGGGGGAATGATAGCGGAAGAATTTATGGATTGGTTATCAAATGTTGAAGAAAATTTTGACTTCAAGGAAGTAGCCGAGCATCGTAGAGTTAAGTTGGTTGCTACACGATTGAGGGGAAGAGCTATGACATGGTGGCAACAAACTAAACTTACACGGGAAAGAATGGGAAAGTCGAAGATTGTTCATGGGAAAAGATGAAGAAGTTAATGAAGACTACTTTTTTCCCTTATAATTATCAGTCTCTTATGTATCAGCGCTTACAGAATTTGAGATAAGGGACAAAGTCGGTAAATGATTATGTAGATGAGTTTTATCAACTGATTGCTAGAAACGATATCATGGAAACGGAGGAACAATTGACATCTAGATTTGTTGGAGGACTGAGAATGCAAATTCAGGATATGGTAAATATGTTTGATCCAAGATCCGTTGCTGAAGCACACCAGAAGGCTCTAGCTTGGGAGAAGCAAGGTAGAAGAGGAGGTGGTGCACTTACAAGTTCGATCAATCAAGTGAAAGTGGCTAGTAGCAATACTAATGTTTTCAAGGCTGTTAGTAAACCGGTTGTCAATGAAGTTGCTAAGACCAAGGTCAACAACAATTTCAAGTGTTATAATTGTCAGGAGTTTGGTCATAAGAGCAATGAATACCCGATGCCTAAGAAGCGAGCGATGGTTGCTGAGCTTGAGGATGAGGATGCAGAAATAGAATGTTCCAATTCACCACAAGTTGAGGAGGAAGAAGAATTACTGACGGAAGATGTGGGATATTCTTTAATGATAAGGAGATCTTGCCTGACGCCAAAGCAGAAAGAGGAGACTAGCTGGTTGAGAAGTAATATTTTTCAATCGACGTGCACTATTTTGGGAAAGGTTTGTAAGTTTGTTATCGATGCAGCGAGTTGTGATAACATCATCTCTACAGAAGCTGTAAAGAAGTCAGCATTAAAGACAGTGAAGCATCCCAAACCCTACAAATTGGCTTGGTTGAGGAAAGGTGGGGAAGTGAAGGTTAGTCGAAGAGCTTGTGTAACTTTTTCCATCGGAAAGAAGTATAAGGATGAAATTTGATGTGCCGTGGTAGATATGGATGTATATCATTTGTTGTCGGAAAGACGTGGCAATTTGATAGAGCCGTGCAACACGATGGTAGGACTAACTGCTATAGTTTCATGTTCAATGGCGCTAGAATCACTTTAGTTCCTAAAAAGCGACAACAAAGTGAAAGCAAGTTGGAGGAAATCGAGGAATTAAAGACTCTAATATCTTTGAAGGAGTTTGTCAAAGAAGTAGAGGATGGGCCTGAAGTATTTCTGTTGATTGGACGTGAAAGTAGTGAAACGGTTGAAATTCCTGAGGAAGTTAAGCCAGTGTTGAAGGAATTTGAAGATGTATTTTCTGAAGAATTACCAAAAGAATTACCACCGTTGAGAGACATACAACACAAGATTGATCTTGTTCCGGGAGCTGTGTTACCACATAGACCACATTATAAAACGAGTCCAAAGGAGCACGTAGAGTTGAGAAGGCAGGTGGAGGAGTTACTTGAACAAGGGCGCGTATAAGAAAGTTTAAGTCCTTGTGAAGTATCAGCCTTGTTAGTACCGAAGAAGGATGGAACTTGGAGAATGTGTACAGATAGTTGAGCATTACAGTGAGGTACAGATTTCCGATGCCGAGATTGGATGACTTGTTAGATCAGCTGGGTGGAGCTGCTATCTTTTCAAAGATTGATCTGAAGAGTGGGTATCATCAGATTCGAATTTGACCAGGGGATGAATGGAAGACATCCTTCAGGACACGGGAGGGGTTGTATGAATGGTTGGTCATGCCATTTGGTCTTTCGAATGCACCTCGTACTTTTATGCGAGTGATGAATCAGATCTTTCGACCGTTTATTGGAAAGTTCGTGGTGGTATACTTTGATGATATATTGATATACGGTGGAAGCATAGAAGAACATCTACAACACTTGTGGGAAGTGTTGATGATACTTCATCAGGAGCAATTTTATGCGGAAACAAAGAAGTGCATGTTCAAGACACACAGTATTTTGTTCTTGGGACATGTGTTGTCCAAGAAAGGTATTCATGTGGATCAAGGTAAAGTTGAAGCAATCAAGGATTGGCCACAGCCCAGGACTATAACTGAAGTGAGAAGTTTCCATGGTTTAACATCATTCTACCGAAGGTTTATTCCACATTTTAGTAGCGTGATGGCACCAGTGACAGATTGTATGAAAGGAAAGCAGTTTGTGTGGGCTGAAGAGGCTGAATCTGCTTTCCAACAGATGAAGACACTTTTGACTGCAACACCGATTCTTAGATACCCGGACTTTCAGTTACTCTTTGAGCTGAAAACTTGTAACGACCCAGAATTTCTGTCATTTGAAATTCAGACAATTAATTGATTTTAAATATCAACAAGTAAAATTTGTAAGTCGAAAAATTTATTTTTCGAATATTAGATTTAGTTGGACAATTAAATCGGCAATTTAATATTTGAAATTGCGTGAATATTTGGAAATTGGGTTTAATGTGATTAAAAAAGATTTATAAAGTTATATTAAATCATATTTGAGTTAGAACGATGTTTGTGAACTTTTAAAATTGAATTAAAAGTTAAATTGTGAAAATTGAATATTTTAATATTTAATTGACGAGTTAAGATAGTCATTTTTAAAATAGTCTTGGATTTCGATAAAACCAGTTTCATCGGATCCGTAATGTCAAATTATTGTAAGGTTTTAAATTTCGTGTAAATCGGATTTACAGTTTGTCCGAGGCAAGCTAAAACACATAGAAATTTGGTTTAATCGATTTAATTTAAAATCGATCGTTTATTGTCGTAACTCGCACAGATGATCGAATTAGCTCCCGATACATATTCCATTGTGTCCGGAACGTGGGGTAAACCCTAGAAACATCGGTCACCACGCGAGATTTGGAGTTCGGAAATTTGGAGTTTTCGTTCGATTATCTATAAAAGCACCTCACAACTTCAATTTTTCAAAAAAAAACCCTAACCCTAACTTTCATTGTCAGCCGCCACCATCAAATATACGGCCAGTGATTCACGTTATTCCTCCTCGTTTTTTTCCCAATCGCTCAGCTTTTACCAGAATCTTCCAACTAACAAATTGAAGAGCTCGACATGCTCTTTAAAATCAACGGTGGTGATCGAGTATTATGTGGTGGATCGACGGAAATATGGCGATGAAGGTGGGTCGGTCGAGCATGAAAACAAAGCCAATAGGCGACCGAGCTCGACCGCTCTCTGGTCGTTGGTAGCTCGCTTGATGGCGCATGTCTTGGTGGTAGCTGATCGAGGTGTAAGTGATGAATGGTGGTCGCGAAATTCACGAATAGTGGAGGAAATTGGGTTTCTTCGGCCTGTAGCCGAACGTGATGGGAGAAGACAAAGCATGTGGCCCTGAAATTTAAATTTGTAAATTTGTAAATTAATTATATTTAAAGTTGTATAATCTTTAAACTATCATAACTTTGTCGTACGAGGTCGGAAAATTACGAAACGAATTATGTTGGCTTCATTTTGACGAGTACTACGCTATGAAGCTGGTTTGGAGTCGTTTGGAGTTAGTGAAAATTTCGCGTAAAATTAAACGCACGTTTAATTTTATTCAAAATAAAATGGTTATCGGAAACCAAGGGAGAACTTCTCACTCAATCCAATTGTTTCGATTTAAATTTTAAATAGTTAGATTTAAAATTGCTTGATTGTGTGAATGAATGATAATTTGTTATCTATTGTGTTAAATACACATTATACACCGTATATTAAGCGGAGGTTATTTATTAAAACCACATACCGCGATAATTCCAACTTGTATGGAATTGGTATTATATATGTATTTGGAGTTGATTTTCCCGCATTATATAGCAGATGAGACCCTATTGCGCCGCATAATAGCGGATAGTATTTTACAAATCTCATATCCCGCTATATTCCGTCTCGAAGGGGAATTGGTATTATGCTAACATCTTTGGATGCAGGGAAACAAGTTGGAGGGATCCAACTGGATTCCTCAAACATTTGAATTTGTTTCAATGTTGTGTGTTGATCTATTTATTGATCTATTTATAATCTGCATGATTATCTTTGTGATTTAAGTCATTGAAGGCTAAATTTTAGCCGAATATATTTTTGGTATCGTTAGATGCCGAAAATAAATAGAATTTGATTTTGAAAATTTAAATTGAGAATTCATAATAAAATTTAATTCTGAAATTGATTCATTTTAAATAAAAAAACGTTGAAATGTTTATGTTATAAAATTATGATTTTTGTGAAATATAACCAAAATGTGATTTTTAAAATAAGTAGTCGATTAATATATAAAATGGTTTGAATTGGGATTTTTGAATTATTATAAATGACTTATATAAAAGATTTATAAAATTGATATTTATAGATTAAAACATTGGAATTATAAAACGAGTTTTTATAAGTGTAAAATGAAATATAAATGGATTTCATAAGTGGATGAAATCGATAGATTTATAAATTGGGAAGTTATAAAATGAATGGATTTTTGTAAAGTAAAAGATTTATAAGTAATTAACTTATAAATTGGATTTTTGCATGTAAATGGAATATGGATGGAATTTGTTAATAAAGTGATTTTATAAGTTGAAGTTGTTATAAAATGTAAATGGAATTTATAAACGTTGTTTTATAATCCCGAAATCGAATTATTTTAATAAATTTAATTATTATAGCTTATTAAAGGAAACATATCCACGATTTTGGAAAAGTGGATAATCCTTTAAATAAAATATGTAGAAATTGATTTTGGTTAATGAAGTATATTCACGATTTTGGACGGTGAATAATATATTAAAGAAATATTTTGGGAAAGTGATATTTTAAATAGAATTAAAACGATTTAAAACTTTTTTGAAATGTGTTAAGTATCAAAATCATAGATTTCAACATCCGTTGTTGAAATAGACGTTTTCGTGAAATAGAAGGAAATGATGGACTATAAAACTGTTGTTATAGTAAATGATTTCCGAAAGGAAAAGTTTTGTATAGTATTGGGATTTATATATCTATCTTAATTTCGAATCCCTATACTAATGATTTTGAGTTGTCGTGACGATGTTTTACGCAACATTCGTTTTGACCCAAATAAATGTGTTTAAGAGAAGTTTTCCTTAATTGTGATTTAAGTATATTGAATGTTTTCGAAATGTTGAAAATAAATAGATTGGTGAATTACTTATTATTAAATAAGTATGGAAATGTTTTCCAATATGAAGTGAATGTTTTGAGATTATATCTTTTAAAGATAAATTGAAAGTGAATAATCGAAATCGATGTGAAAAATCGTATAAATGGTGAATATTTAGAAATGTAAATTCACAATGGAAATTTACAAGGGAAATTTGTTTTAAAAATAAACATTGATTTATTTTTGAAGTGTGGAAATAAATTTACTAATTTGGAGCGTAAATTTAATAAATCGGTAAGGATTTATTTAATTGGTTTAAATAAATCATTTTGAAATGAAAGATTGAAGGGTGTAAATTGATTTGAAATTGGTTTTCAAATGGTTGAAGTGTGGAATATATATCTTGTAAAGATATTTTGGGAAAACAAATAATTTGGAAAATTATTTGAAATCGGGTGATGTTGTGAATATTTATTGATAGTTAAATAACCGACTATCAATATTGACCCTTAAGTGGCTATTTGTTGTAAATTGGTTGAAAGTGAATGCTACACTTATTTTTAATTATTGCGCTCGTTATTCGGACTACCCATTCCGAATAGTGATACGACGTAATTGATAGCATTGAAGACCGGTGGTGAAGACCGAGTATTTGTGAAAACGATAGGATGACCTATCGATTGCCTCTGCACCGTTTGCTACGGTATGGAGATTTCCTTTATGATGAGAAATTCGATCGGGATTGTGAATACCCGGATTGCAAGGGCTTCTTTGGAAGTGCCTTCGGTTCTGTTCAAGCCCGGAACAGACTTGTATGTTTACGTGTCTGACATTACATTTTGAGATATAAAGAAGATTTCTTTCAAATACATTTCTGTTGGTGGCGGAGAATTTATTCTCTTAGCTTAACACCCTTCTCTGAGACGTACGAGCTCATAGATTATGTAGTTGAAGGTTATCAACGATATATTCCCAATTTGGTAATGTGGCATACTGAGTGTTGTTGTGTGATGATTATTTATTGATCATTGTTGATCAAAGCATGGTTTTGTGAAAAAGCGTAGCTTTATGAACGAGACTTCGTCAGATCTCACACCTCGGAAATGGTCAAAACAGGAATATGCGGCAAGGTTATGAGGGTCGCGCCCTTTGGGGTGTGTCATTCCCTTCTGGAAATGGGTGGTGTCAGGTATGGAGCCCTGATGCTTAACCTATGTGGTTGCTTCAATCTCATTTTTCTGTGTGGTTGTTGCTTGGTGATAGAGGGCCCTCGGATAAAGGTCCCAAAGGACCGGGGAGTGGCATATTCGTGTAGTAGTTACCTAGGTATAGAGGTAAACCGGCCTTGTGTTGGTAGAGTGCTGGTTAAGTTCTCGGGACGTCCCACCAGAGGCGGTCCCATTGACAGTAGGAAGTTCCTTAGCCTGACCATTTGTTGAAAATCCAAATAAAACAATACGCATCTTGTACGGTTTTAGTTGTAGAACCTGACATTCACTTATGGTGGCGCCCCACTGTTTGGATGGTAGCTATAGTAGGCATAGTTCGGAATGTCTATGCTGGCTAAGATTTATATTCTATTTTCGAAATGATTTCATCACTATGCACTAATAATAATATCAAAAAATAATTTGTTTTGCATAGTAAGTATCTTTGACTCTCATAAGGAGAAATCTCCTCCAATTCTGCGTTTGCATTGTGTGTGTGCGGGGAGGCCTTATGGTAGTTTCATTTTCCAAAAGCATTGCGGATATTTTCCACTTCTATGCTTGTTGTTGTTTTAAAAAGATAAATAACTGTTTTGAGTTCTCACACCAGTCTCATGACTGACCTGGAGTTTATTGTTTCCCTTCCTAAACTCTGGGTGCCCATAATTTTCCACACGGGCAGCCTAGAGTCAGGTTATCAGGTCATTCTGAATTCAGGGGTGCTATGTAGCTCAAGTGGCGAGCTGGATAGCGAGACGTATTACTTGTATATGATATTATCTTTCCGCTGTAAAATTCACTTGTAGGGACATGTATGTATAACTGTCCATTGTCCAGTTGTGATGTATATTGTTGTTGTACACTCTGATGATGATGTGATGTAATGTAATAACTGATATAGTTCTTTTGTTTTTGAAGATATTCATTTATCTATTATATGTTGTTCCGCTGCGATATGTGAGATTCTGATATTGTTTCTGTTCTGTTTCCTTACTTCTTCTATCTTTTTCTTCTACCTCTTCTTTGAACCCTAACAATTCAGTTTTCGGGCATTCGATTATGCGGCATTTGATACCGTGGACGTAAGAATGCCGACCTTCGGATCCCGGCAAGACCACATTTGTTACATTTGGTATCAGAGCATATGGTTAAGTGACAACCTTGGCTCTGTTGGGGATTACTCATTAGAGATAGAGTCAGCAGTACTCTAGAATGAGTTGAGTGTAATAATAGATATGAGCGCGTATTTGTTAGTGAATATGAAATTGTTTTGTATTGTGTTGACTTATCGGTTGATTGTTTATAGATTCTGGTCGGTGCAGTCTGGCCAACTGTTTCGATAGGGATTTCTAAACTCTTAAACAAAATAAACTGACACATTATTGTTTTGAAATAGGGTAAATGAAATAATTTTAACCAAAGCTATTTTTGTACATAAAGGAAATGATTTTCTGTAAATGTTTATAATATATGATTGCTTGGTTGTTTGGAAGTGATGATATTGAAGTATTATCATTATTATATAGGAATTAAAATAATAACCCAAGGAATGAATTTATATACCAATGGAATTTGAGTATGAAAAAAAATGTGATTTATAATTTGGGATAAAATTCATTAATGGGATGAAATTGGTAATGAGAATGTATAAATGAGTTTTATAAATTGAAATGAGATTTGATTGGGATTAAGTTGAATAAAAAAAATCCAAACTTGGGAAAAATAAAAATAGAATGGATTGAATCCAAGTAAATTATTATGATAACTAATAAATTCATGATATAGAAAAAGTTGAATTAGTTAAATTAAAACTTGAATTGTAAGTAAAATAAAATTGATTTAATTTTGCAGGAAAATTCAAGTAAGTAGAAATAAATTGAAAAATTGAACTTTGTTGTGATAAATAAATTTGAAATTTGAAATCCAAGTTGAAATTGATGAATATAAGTTATCAAGTTTTGAATTTATAACATGAGATAATAAAGATTTAACTTTAGTAAAGTTGAAATAAATTTGAGTTAGTATGATAAAATGTATGATTTGAAATTTAACTAAAGGAAGTTAAATAAATTAAACCAGATTTGGAAGTTGAATAATAAGTTGTATAACTTATTAAATGTGAAGATGTAAGTAAAACTAATTATTAAAATGGTTACTTTGTTTAGTAAAATGAAGTATGAATCTGAATAAGTGATAAAATTGACTTTGGTAAAAGTTAAATAGAATTTACTTTTTCGAACTGGATTTTAACTGGATTAGATATGTTGTTGAAATGGAATATAACCTAAGTGATGCTGAATGAAGTTGATTTTGGTATCAAAATGAATTAATGAAATGGAATCATTAAGTGAATATGAACTTGAATTATATAAAGGAGATTAAACTTTATTTGTAAAATAAATTAGTAATTGAACTAATGGATTGAATATAAATCAGTCGAATGTAATGAATTGATATAGAATAATGGATATAAGCGTTAATTCATTCACGGCTAATTGAATGTTAAACCAAATTGAAGGTTAATAAAGTGAACATGAATGTTGAATGTAAAGTGAATAAATTCAGTTGTATTGGTTATACATTGGTTGTTAGATTATTGTTAATTGATTGAATAGAAATTCATATGCAATTGAATGAATAAAATTAAAAGCTAAAGCAATTAAATTCAAATTGGAAGTTAAGTAAATTTAAATTGAAGGAAATTGATTTGAATTGAAAGTGAACCAATGTGAATGTAAATTAGTGAATGTAAACTAATTGAAAACGAATAATTGAATGTCGTTGTATATGAATTGGCTGTAAACAATTACAAGGAATGTTGAAATCATGTAAGTTGCTTATAAACCTTGTTTAGTATGCATTTCTTTTAATATGCATGTGTTGTAGTTACTTAAAAGAGTAAAATGCTAATAATTTCTTATATATGTCATTTACGTGTTTATATTGAGTAAGTACAGGTAGCAGGGCTAATGGTTGGTTGATTTTGGTTGCGCAAAATGCTAAATAAATAACTGCTTTGCTTAAAAATGCTAAAAAGGTACGCCTACGCAATAAAAATAGGAAATATGAACTGTTTTTCTGTTTTTTCGACCGGGTGGATATATTTATATCTATTGTGATATTGTAAAAGCTCCTCCGTACAAAGGAGGTTATGGCGAAATTTTTTGAAAATTTAAGGTGTTAGAAAATTTTCGGGAAATTTTGAAAACTAAGTTTTGATTTGAAGTTAAAGGTTAAACGATATAGTTGATTTTGAAAAGATAACTATATATGGATTTGAAAACTTAGTAAAGTTATTGTAAGAAGTTTAACTATGGATTTTGGAAAAGTTAAACACTTGAGTGAATTTGAAATCTGAATTGAATTGATTTGAAAAGTTAATGGATTTCAAAACTTTTCTTACTTGGTAATTTCGAGGACGAAATTCTTTTAGGGGGGAAGTTTGTAACGACCCAGAATTTCTGTCATTTGAAATTCAAACATTTAATTGATTTTAAATATCAACAAATAAAATTTGTAAGTCGGATATTCTATTTTTCGAATATTTAGATTTAATTGGATGATTAAATCGGCAATTTAATATTTGAAATTGCGTGAATATTTGGAAATTGGGTTTAATGTGATTAAAAAAGATTTATAAAGTTATATTAAATCATATTGGAGTTAGAACGATGTTTGTGAACTTTTAAAATTGAATTAAAAGTTAAACTGTGAAAATTGAATATTTTAATATTTAATTGACGAGTTAAAATAGTCATTTTTCAAACAGTCTCAGATTTAGACGAAACCAGTTTCATCGGATCCGTAATGTCAAATTATTGTAAGAATATAAATTTCGTGTCAATCGGATTTACCGTTTGTCCGGGGCAAGCTAAAACGCATAGAAATTTGGTTTAATCGATTTAATTTAAAATCGTTCGTTTATTGCCGTAACTCGCACAGATTATCGAATTGGCTCCCGATACATATTCCATTGTGTCCAGAACGCGGGGTAACCCTAGAAATCCCGGCCACCGCGTGTGATTTGGAGTTCGGAAATTTGGAGTGAATAGTGTTTTTCGTTCGATTATCTATAAAAGCACCTCACAACTTCAATTTTTCAAAAAAAAACCCCAACGGTAACTTTCAACGTCAGCCGCCGCTATCAAATATACGGCCAGTGATTCACGTTATTCCTCCTCGTTTTTCTCCCAATCGCTCAACTTTTACCAGAATCTTCCAACTAACAAATTGAAGAGCTCGACATGCTCTTTAAAATCAACGGTGGTGATCGAGTATTATGTGGTGGATCGGCGGAAATATGGCGATGAATGTGGGTCGGTCGAGCACGAAAACCAAGGCCAATAGGAGACCGAGCTCGACCGCGCCCTGGTCGTTGGTAGCTCGCTTGATGGCGCACGTCTTGGTGCTAGCTGATCGAGGTGTAAGTGACGAATGGTGGTCGCGAAATTCACGAATAGTGGCGGCAATTGGGTTTCTTCGACCTGTAGCCGAACGCGATGGGAAGAAGACAAAGCATGTGGCCTTGATTTCCTGAAGAAAATTTGGATGGCCAGGATGAATTAGGGTATAAAAGTTAGAATAAATTTGTAAATTAATTATATTTAAAATTGTATAATCTTTAAACTATCATAACTTTGTCGTACGAGGTCGGAAAATTACGAAATGAATTGCGTTAGCTTCGTTTTGACGAGCACTACGCTATGGAGCTGGTTTGGAGTCGTTTGGAGTTAGTGAAAATTTCAGATAAAATTAAACGCACGTTTAATTTTATTCGAAATAAAACGCTACAACTGTTATCGGATACCTAGGTGAGAACTTCTCACTCAATCGAATTGTTTCGATTTAAATTTTAAATAGTTAGATTTAAAATTGCTTTATTGTGTGATTGAATGATAATTTGTTATCTATTGTGTTAAATAGACATTATACGCCGTATATTAAGCGGATGTTATTTGTTAAAAACATATACCGCGATAGTTCCAACTTGTATAGAATTGGTATTATATATGTATTTGGAGTTGATTTTCCCGCATTATATAGCGGATGAGACCCTATTGCGCCGCATAATAGCCGATAGTATTTTATAAATCCCATATACCGCGATATTCCATCTCGAAGCGGAATTGGTATTGTGCTAACATCTTTGGATGCAGGGAAAAAGGTTGGAGGGATCCAACTGGATTCCTCAAACATTTGAATGTGTTTCAATGTTGTGTGTTGATCTATTTATTGATCTATTTATAATCTGCGTGATTATTTTTGTGATTTAAATCGTTGAAGGCTAAATTTTAGCCGAATATATTTTTGGTATCGTTAGATGCCGAAAATAAATAAAATTTGATTTTTGAAAATTTAAGTTGAGAATTCATAATAAAATTTAATTTTGAAATTGATTCATTTTAAATAAATAAATGTTGAAATGTTTATGTTATAAAATCATGATTTTTGTGAAATATAACCAAAATGTGATTTTTGAAATAAGTAGTCGATTAATATATAAAATGGTTTGAATTGGGATTTTTGAATTATTATAAATGACTTATATAAAAGATTTATAAAATTGATATTTATGGATTAAAACATTGGAATTATAAAACGAGTTTTTATAAGTGTTAAAATGAAATATAAATGGATTTCATAAGTGGATGAAATCGATAGATTTATAAATTGGGAAGATAAAATGAATGGATTTTTGTAAAATAAAATATTTATAAGTAATTAACTTATAAATTGGATTTTTGCGTGCAAATGGAATATGGATAGAATTTGTTAATAAAGTGATTTTATAAGTTTAAGTTGTTATAAAATATAAATGGAATTTATAAACGTTGTTTTATAAACCCGAAATCGACTTATTTTAATAAGTTCAATTATTATAGCTTATTAAAGGAAACATATTCACGATTTTGGAAAAGTGAATAATCCTTTAAATAAAATATGTAGAAATTGATTTTGGTTAATGAAGTATATTCACGATTTTGGACGGTGAATAATATATTAAAGAAATATTTTGGAAAAGTGATATTTTAAATAGAATTAAAACGATTTAAAACTGTTTTAAAATGTGTTAAGTATCGAAATCATAGATTTCAACATCCATTGTTGAAATAGACGTTTTCGTGAAATAGAAGGAAATGGTGGACTATAACATTGTTGTTATAGTAAATGATTTTCTAAAGGAAAAGTTTTGTATAGTATTGGGATTTATATATCTATCTTAATTTCGAATGCCTATGCTAATGATTTTGAGTTGTCGTAACGATGTTTTACGCAACATTCGTTTTGATCCAAATAAATGTGTTTAAGAGAAGTTTTCCTCAAAGAATAAAATTTATACTTAATTGTGATTTAAGTATATTGAATGTTATCAAAATGTTGAAAACAAATAGACTGGTGAATTACTTATTATTAAATAAGTATGGAAATGTTTTCCAATATGAAGTGAATGTTTTGAGATTATATCTTTTAAAGATAAATTGAAAGTGAATAATCGAAATCGATGTGAAAAATCGTATAAAAGTTGAATATTTGGAAATGTAAATTCACAATGGAAATGTAAATTCACAATGGAAATGTATAAGGGAAATTTGTTTTAAGAATAAACATTGATATATTTTTGAAGTGTGGAAATAAATTTACGAATTTGGAACGTAAATTTAATAAATCGGTAAGGATTTATTTAATTGGTTAAATAAACCATTTTGAAATGAAAGATTGAAGGGTGTAAATTGATTTGAAATTGGTTTTCAAATGGTTGAAGTGTTGAATATATATCTTGTAAATATATTTTTGGAAAATAAATAATTTGGGAAATTATTTGAAATCGGATGTTGTTGTGAATATTGATTGATAGTTAAATAACCGACTATCAATATTGACCCTTAAGTGGCTATTTGTTGTGAATTGGTTGAAATTGAATGCTACACTTATTTTTAATTATTGTGCTCGTTATTCGGACTACCCATTCCGAATAGTGATACGACGTAATGGATAGCATTGAAGACCGGTGGTGAAGACCGAGTATTTGTGAAAACGATAGGATGACTTATCGATTGTCTCTGCACCGTTAGCTACGGTATGGAGATTTCCTTTGTGATGGAAAATTCGATCGGGATTGTGAATACCCGGATTGCAAGGGCTTCTTTAGAAGTGCCTTTGGTTCTGTTCGAGCCCAGAACAGACTCATATGGTTACGTGTCTGACATTACATTTTGAGATATAAAGCAGATTTCTTTCAAATACATTTCTGTTGGCGGTAGAGAATTTATTCTCTTAGCTTAACACCCTTCTCTGAGACGTACGAGCTTAGAGGTTATGTAGTTGAAAGTTATCAGCGATATATTCACAATTTGGTAATGTATCATGTTGAGTGTTGCTGTGTGATGAGTATTTATTGATCATTGTTGATCAAAGCGTGGCTTTGTGAAAAAGCGTAGCTTTGTGGACGAGACTTCGTCAGACCTCACACCCCGGAAATGGTCAAAACAGGAATATGCGGCAAGGTTATGAGGGTCGCGCCCTTTGCGGTATGTCATTCCCTTCTGGAAAAGGGTGGTGTCAAGTATGGAGCACTGATGCTTAACCTATGTGGTTGCTCCAATCTCATTTTTCTGTATGGTTGTTGCTTGGTGATAGAGGGCCCTCGGATAAAGGTCCCAAAGGACCAGGGGGTGGCATATTCGTGTAGTAGTTACCTAGTTACAGAGGTAACCCGGCCATGTGTTGGCAGAGAGCTGGTTAAGTTCTAGGGACGTCCCGCCAGAGGCGATCCCATTGACAGTAGGAAGTTCCTTAGCCTGACCATTTGTTGGAAATCCAAATAAAACAATACGCATCTTGTACGGTTTTAGTTGTGGAACCTGTCATTCACTTATGGTGGCGCCCCACTATTTGGACGGTAGCTATAGTAGGCATAGTTCGGAATGTCTATGCTGGCTAAGATTTATATTCTATTTTCGAAATGCTTTCATCACTATGCACTATAATAATATCAAAAAATGATTTGTTTTGCGTAGTAAGCATCTTTGACTATCATAAGGAGAAATCTCCTTCAATTCTACGTTTGCATTGTGTGTGTGCGGGGAGGCCTTATGGTAGTTTTATTTTCCAAAAGCATTGCGGATATTTTCCCCTTCTATTGTTGTTGTTGTTTTAAAAAGATAAATAACTGTTTTGAGTTCTCACACCAGTCACATGTCCGAACCGGAGTTTATTATTTCCCTTCCTAAACTCTGGGTGCCCATAATTTTCCACACAGACAGCCTAAAGTCAGGTCATCAGGTCATTCTGAATTCAGAAGTGCTATGGAGCTCAAGTGACGAGCTGGATGGAGAGATGTATTACTTGTATATGATATTATCTTTCCGCTGTAAAATTCACTTGTAGGGACATGTTTTTATAACCTTCCATTGTCCAGTTGTGATGTATATTGCTGTTGTACACTCTGATGATGTGATGTAATGTAATAACCTATATAGTTCTTTTGTTTTTGAAGATATTCATTTATCTATTATATGTTGTTCCGCTGCGATATGTGAGATTCTGATATTGTTTCTGTTCTGTTTCCTTACTTCTTCTATCTTTTTCTTCTACCTCTTCTTTTAAACCTAACAATTCGGTTTTTCGGTATTCGATTATGCGGCATTTGATACAGTGGACGTAAGAATGCCGACCTTCGGATCCCGACAAGACCGCATTTGTTACAATACTGATGCGTCTAAAGTTGGAATTGGTGGTGTGTTAAGTCAAGAGGGTCGTCCAGTTGCTTATTTTAGTGAGAAACTTTCTGGAGCCAAGACAAGATACAGTACCTATGACTTGGAGTTCTATGCTATTGTCCAAGCCATAAAGCATTGGAGACAGTACTTGTTTTATAAAGAGTTTGTGTTGTATACTGACCATGCAGCATTGAAACATTTGCAGGGACATGATAAGATTGCAGCCAGACATGATTCATGGATCGCATACTTGCAACAGTTTACATTTGTTGTAAAACATAAGTCAGGAGTTACAAATCGTGTGGCAGACGCATTGAGTAAAAGAAATCATTTGTTGACTACGATGAGAGTTGAAGTGACGGGGTTTGATGTATTTGCAGAATTGTTTGTTGAGAATCCTTACTTTGCTAAGATTGTAGATGAAGTCGAGAAAGGGAAGACAGATGAGTATGTGTTGGTAGATGGTTTTCTATTCAAAGGAAATTAGTTGTGTATACCAGAGTGCAGTTTGCGAATGAAGATTGTGAAGGAATTGCATGAAGAAGGTCATGTGGGAAGAGATCGTATCTTGCAGTTGATTTCTCAATCATATTTTTGGCCTTCCATGAGGAAAGAAGTTGAAAGATTTGGGCAGAGATGTCACATATGTCATGTTTCCAAAGGGACAGCTACGAATGCAGGATTGTATATGTCATTGCCCGTGCCTACTAGACCATGGATTGATGTTAGCATGGATTTTGTTTTGGGTTTACCAAGAACTCAACGAGGGAATGATTCTATATATGTTGTGGTGGATAGGTTTTCGAAGATGGCACATTTTATAGCTTGTAAAAAGACCGCCGATATAGTCGTGTTGCTCAATTGTTCTTTGAAGAGGTTTATCGACTACATGGGCTACCTGAGAGCATTGTTTCTGACCGGGATACTCGATTTCTAAGTCATTTTTGGTTGAGTCTGTGAAAGATGGTTGGGACTAAGCTGAATTTTAGTAGCGCCTATCATCCACAAACGGATGGGCAAACAGAAGTGGTGAACAGATCTTTGGGAAACTTGTTGAGTTGTCTTGTAAAGGATAATTTTAAGAGTTAGGATGTGAACTTGTGTCAGGCAGAATGTGCACATAATCATGCCGTTAATCGAAGTACGGGATTCAGTCCATTTCAAGTAGTATATTCAGCAATTCCGAAGGGACCATTGGATTTGTCGACAGTTCCACGTCAGAAAGAGGTTGTTTAACGAGCTTGTGATTTCGCGAATGAGTTGCAGGAGTGTTACAGGATTGTTCGTGAACGATTGCTTAAGTCAAATGAGAAGTATAAGCAACTGGCAGATAAGAAGCGAAGGAGTGTGGACTTCAAAGAGGATGATTTTGTTTACGCAGTATTGACGAAAGATCGTTTCCCGGTTGGAACTTACAACAAATTGAAAGCTCGAAAGATCGGTCCAGTAGAAATCTTGAAGAAGATCAATGATAATGCTTATCGGTTAAGATTGCCGGATCATATCCATACTGTCGACGTTTTCAACGTCAAACATTTGATTCCATATCATGAGCACAAGCTTGTCGAGAAAGAGGAGAGTGTGAATTCGGGGTCGAATTCTTTTCAAGTAGGGAAGGATGATGCAGCGAAATCTACTTTAGGTCGCCAGCGACCTAGCAAGTTGGTAAGTCGCCCAAGTGACCTAGTGTGTTGTGATTCGAGTCGTGCCATTGATAAGTCACCAATGATTTACGACCTACAGAGCTACGACTTAACGGGTTATGCCAACCAGCAAGTTAAGTTAAGTCGTTTGGATGTTAAGTCGTTTGGTCTTAAGTCGCTCCAGTATGCCAACCAGCGACCTAGCGACCTAGCGAGCTAAGTCGTTCTCACATGCCGCACTCTATAAGTCGCTCAATTTGTTACGTCGCTCAATCTATAGGTCGCAAGTTCTTAAGTCGCATGAAGATAAGTCGCTCAATCCATAAGTCGCAACCTCAAGCAGATTGTTCTTATGTCGCTCGTTCTTCTTAAGTCGTTCCATGGTTAGGTCGCTTGTATATGTTAAGTCGTTCCAGTTATGTCGCTCAAGTTGATAGATCGCTCAAGCTCCTGTTGCCGGGCTATTGTTAAGTCGCGTGGTGTTCTTAGGTCGTAGGTCGTAAGTCATTACTGCTGTAACTTGCATTGTTGTAACTCGTGTATTGTTTGTGTTGTGTCGTATGTGTTAAGTCGCTTATGTGTTAGATCGTTGTTGACTTGTATGTTGTAGGTCGCATGTGTTGTAACTTGTATCTGTTAACTCGTATATATGTTAGCTCGTAGGTCGGCCACCTGTTAGGTCGCATGTTGTTAGGTCGGTCTGCTGAGTTGTAAATTCTCTATAAATACGGGTTTGTTGCCAGTTGTAAAGTCAGTTGATTTTGAATAAAAATTTGTTCGTGTGCTTTGTGCCACTTTTGTTGAAGTTGAGTGTGATCGCCTTCTTCTTTCATCTTCGGATATTCGAGTGCGCTCGAATCAACGAATTTGAAGCCGATTCACGGAATCTCATGCGCGAGATCAACGTCGAAGAATCGTAAATCTTCTAACGTGGAATCGTGCACGATCAACGTGTTGAAGATAGGTAGAATCCGGTATCTCGAGAGATCAACGGATTTGGACATTTACCTTGTTTTACTTGACACGAATCTTTTCGGGAGGAAGAAATTTGCTTCAATTTGTATCAAACATTAATAGCACGTCAAGTTTGTTAATCCGCTGCGTCATAAAATTATATGCATAAAATATAAAAAGTTAAAATCAACAGTTTTAACAAAGCAATCTGCATTCCATATGCTCATCTGCTACTTGAAGAGAAATAGAAGATTGGTCAACCTACTAATAAAAATGTCCACATACACACAAAGAATCATAGAATCAAACATAGTAGTAACATATTTGAAGGCTAATTATAAAAATAAGATAATACAAAACTGTTGATGACAAATTTACATGCTGAAAGTGATCTATTGTGAACAACTAAATGTAGAAATATTAGACTTACAGCAGTTGATCAAATAAAATGTAGCAAACCCAGTGGTCCTGTTGTGATTTGAATTGTTTAGGTTTCGGCTTCACCCAAAGGAGTTTATTAGAAAGAGTAGTCGTTATGCTGAAACATTTGCTGGTTTCATTGTTCAATCTTCATTGTAACTTATTCTAACATGGACAAAGGTGTAATGGTTAGCATATCTAGCAAGCTTTCCCTCTTTGTGAATATAGCTAAATTATAATATTCACGGGTAGAGCAGATCTTTTGTCTAAAAAGCGTGATATATACAGATAGAACTGTAACATGTCGCACTACAGTAGTAAATGAGAATACAGTTAAAGTGAATATTTAATATAGACGCTTAAACCAGCTAATAACTACATGTTTTAAAATATGGCGTACAGAAGGGTGCAAGTGTGAAATAATCAATTAGTGGGAAAATTACATGTTCTATTATTGTATAAAGATAATATGAAGAATCAGTTGAATAAGCAGTAAATCAGCATCAACTTGGAGCAATGAACATCCAAGGCAGCAAACATATTAAAGTTATGATATATATACATATTAGGAATAAGTCAACTGAATTTTATCACAAAATAATGTACATAGCTTTAGTTTGAAAATTCGATTATAATTTTAGTACATAAATATGAATTAATGGACAGAAACTGAGTATCATTGTTTTACTGTTAATATGAAACACGGACATTCCTATGAGAAAATATGTATATTGGAAAACTAAATACAACAAAGTGAAAACACTATTTTAGATAGGACCATAAGCCGTTGTCAAATAACAAATACTTGTTTATTAAAAAGAAACTAAATCTTTTGACATACTTACAACTCATCTTGTTGAGATTAGTTCTATATCGGACAGTTTATAAAACAAATCATATCTAAATATTATGTGATTTAACAAGGTATCAGAATATGTTTATTTTTGTGCGCTTAACGCCACACTTATTTCATATCATCTAGTATGAATGTTCACCTTTTTGGTTCATGATATGCCATGCATGCTGGTATAGAATGACACTACAGGCTTCTTATTCTTTTATCACTCCCAACTTTACAAAACCAAACAAACCATAAAATGAAACTAAATGAAAGTGAAGAATAAATTATAAGTGTGTAATTGATCATCTTTAAGTTGGTGAATACATTTCAAGAAACTTTAACAAGTACACTGATTTCGTATTTTCAATATGGGTTTAAAACACAAACCCAAACTCGGTTAATTTTATTCATATGCCAATAATCACTCAACATACATCGAAAATTGTAATAAATTAGAATACATAGAAAGTTACTTTACATACATCGTTTCTTTTACAAAATTACTCTTGTTTTCATCTTCGTTATCTTCCCTCCTTCAAACTTGAAACTCATTTACACAAAGTATAATCTTCCTAACACTAAATTAAGTTAAATTCAACAAATAAACTTCAAGTTTTGACGGTAATATTGCAATTTCTTTATTTTATTTTAGTTTTAGAGAAGTTCTTAATTTCAACAAAATCAATTGTAGAATCAATTCTAATTTTAGAAAAAAGTTCAGTACTTTATGTTAAAAAGTCGTGAACGTTAACTTAACTAGTAGTTTAAGTTTTATGTTAAAAAGTTCATTAACTTATTTATCAAAATGTATAGATTTGATCAAATATTATTAATTTTGAAGTTTAGTTTGATGAGTTGTAACAAAAAGACTAAAAATGCAATTAGGAAGAAGGGTAGTTTAGTAATACATTTTGGTATTGAAATAAAGGTGTATATTATGTGATTTTTACTGTATGAATAAAATTTGCCTATAAACTCCCTTAGTGTAATAATATGAAGCTAAGTTGACAAAGTTCAAATAAAACCAAAGGGCAACGAAGTATTTTTCTTTGGATGCATTTGTTAGGCACATAAAAGTGACACAAAAAAAGAATGCTTTACGATGGGGAAATGTAGTTGTGTTATAAAAAAAACATTTGAAATTGGTATTTGAAAGTGGTATTAATTGTTGGTGAGTGTTATTATTTGTCTAAACATGTGGTTGGAAAGAGGTAATGTGTTAATAAGTGGTTGGGAAGGAGGTAATTGTAGTTAATTAACGTTGACATCTGAAACGTTCGAAACAGCTAATACCAGCCCAACATTTGGTCCATTAATTTTAACGGAGCAAAATAGTGGGCCCCCTACTTGATGCATCGGACGCTTCGGATGCGACACTAACTTTAACTGGCCAGTTTTGTGCACGTGAACGGTGCCTTTGACGTTTCTACACTACAACAAAAATACCCTATTACAACGCCGTTTTTACAGCGGACATTGGCTGTCCGTTGTAATAGAAGGCTATCACAACGGTCCATTCAGGCCCATTGTAGTAGATGCCCTATACAACACCCTTTTTACAACGGGCAATGACAGTCCGTTATAATAGAATGCTATTACAACTGTCCTTTCATGTCCGTAGTAATAGATATCAATTTTACAACGTTCACAAAATGCCCGTTGTAATAGATAATTAATATTTAATAATTCATCACTAGCATGGCGGTAACTAAAATTTCAAGGCCCGCCTTATGTTTCTAAATTTCGCTGGCCGCTTAAAGTTATATTTTCTATAACCCTAAATCCCAAATTCATTTCCGCTCCCACTTTCATGGCAGATCTTTAACCCAAAACAACTCCTCACTATCTCGAACCCACATCGCCAGAATCATAGCAATATCGACCACGATCGACCCTGCTTTTATGGCCTTTCCAGCTTCTGATGGAATTTCCAACTTCTCCAAGATGTTCGTTTGTTGAAGCACGACCATAACATCATAGTCGAAGGCGATCTAGATCTTTGGTAGAAGGAGGCTAACAGTATGTTTTTGAGGTAGTCTTTTTGGGTCGCTCTTTTGATCCCAATATATTCAATTTCAATTTGATTTACTACCTTTATTCACTGTACTCAAACTCAATTTGATTTACAAACAATTGAGTCCAGTATATCCTCACATTATTTATTGATTTCAGTTTTTGATTTTTTTTTCCAATACTTTTCACTCTCTGGTTAGTTAGTTTGGATGTGAATGGTGAGGATGGTTTGAACTGTAAGTGATGGTTGTTAGTTTGGATGTGAAGTTGTAGTTTGGGGTGGTTTTGGTTATATGATAGGCAGAGGCAGTGGGATGATGGAGGCAGTTCGTGGAAGTGGAAAATGTGTAGTTGTATGTTGAATGGAGGTAAAATTTTATTCAGGTGATGGGGGGAGGGGTAAGGAACGAAGATGTGAAGGGTCAAGGGTTTATTGTCTATGGTCTGATGGGAGGAGAAAAGATGGGAGGTGAATGGTTTATGGTCTAATGGTTTATAGAGAATGGTAAGCCAATGCGAATGTTTGATAGCGCAATAGTAATGTTGTGTGCACATTGGAGGGGTGCAGTGATGGTCAAGGGTTAAAAGCTATAGTATTTGGATATAGATGGTCAGAGGTATGATGTAAGTGGTGAGGCAGAAGTTTGGGAGGATGGAGTAGTGTGACAGGTTGTTTGTTGGCTGAAGTTTTGAATGAACTGTGAAGTGAATGAATTGTGCACTTTATGATGTGCACTGGAAGTTGTTCGGGCAGATGGTGGCAAAACTGGATGGTGGTAGAGGAATGGTGGAGGTTGTTAGTGATGCAGTGAAGCAAGGCAATGGATATGGTGTGTAGATGCACAGGGAAGGGCGTGGGAGAAGTATTGATAATGGTGATGCATAGAAGTGTGGCGCTGTAATGAGGCAAATGAAGTGGTGGACGGGTGATGAGTTGATGGCAGTGGCAGTGGTGGGTTTTGATGTAGTTGATTAGGTTATTGTAGTGGTTGAATGGTGGAGATGTCAATGTGATGGTGGCAGAGGGTTGGTGGCAGAGGTGATAAAGTTGGTTTGTGCAGATATGCACAATCATGCGGGGTATGTGTCATAAAGAGAGGCGTTGTTTTGGTCGAAGTAAGGCAGCAGCAGTTGACAACAGCGGTTACGGGTAACGTTGAAGTTGATGATTAGGTGGGCAACAGTGTGACTAAGTGTGGCTGGTGGATGAGTAGTGGATGATAAGTGGATTATGTTGGATATGTGCAAATGTGCACAGTTGATACATATGTGATGGGCAGTGAAGTGTGCTGTTTTGTGATGAGGCAGCAAGTAGTCTGTGATGGAAGTTAATCTTAATGGTAAGGGAGGAGGATGGTATGTGCAATGGTATGGTGTTGTGGTTGACTGTGGTGGGTTTTTGGAAGATTTCTTGGTATGTGCTGTTGTGTAAATGCTACATACTATCCCAATTCAGAATGAAATGACACTTCAGGTTTGAAATCCAACTGCATTAATGCCAAAAGATATGTGTCTACCAAATGATAGTAATCACTTCAGGTTTGAATCTTTAACCCAAACCCTTTTATCAACAGTAATAAAAGTTATTTAGACTTCAATAATTCTACTAATAGATTGTATGTTTCTACACAATAACTGATTCTCTATATATGTTGCTTTTGGCCATGCTTACTCATTTGTGTTAGGATATGCATGTTTATCATTTTAACACACACGCATCTGTATGTATGTAATTTACATTATCTTTGTATGTATTGCAGGACATAGCAGAAGCAAAGAAATTTTTGAAGAAAAAAGGTGTTATGTGGGTTTTGATTAACTAAAATATTATGGTTCAAGGTTTGCTTCAATGTCGTACGGTCTAAATTCTAGATCTTGTGTTATTATTTGTATGTACTACGTGTTATGTTAGTTTAGGGTTGTATTCAATGTTTTGTGACTATGTAAAATTTTATGAATGATGTGAATAGAAAATCTTTTTGTTATTTTGAAATATGAATTTCTTTTGCTATTTTTAGTAAATATGAATAAATATGGTTGTCATTAGTATAATAAATTTGTTTCGGTTCAAATTATTTTAAAATTTACAGGTGCATTGTAGTAGTTTTTTTTCTCATTTGAACTTTTTTAACAGTGGGCAAAAATAGTTGCAAAAGACCCTTTTGCAACAGACAAAAATAGTTGTAAAAGGATTAATTGCAATAGGCAAAAATAGTGGTATAAGACCCTTTTGCAACGGGCAAAAACCGTTGTAAAAGACCCCTATTGCAACAGGCAATAACCGTTGTAAAATTCATCCACTCTATTACAACACCGCATAATACAACGGACCTAGGCCCGTTGCGAAACCCCTATTACAACGGGTATTGCCCGTTGTAAAGAGGGTATTTTGTTGTAGTGCTAATTACATATTCATATTGAAGTATTTATTAAAATGAAATGGTATTACATGGAATACAATGTGTAGTATGGATTAAATATTATACGCATGACTACATTGCTTAAATATTACACATTTATGACATAAGAGAACAACCAACTATTAAACATATAGCTGTAAACTATGTAAAGGATATCAACAGCTGAGATCCAATTAAAAAAAGTTACGATATATTGATATCCTAGCTTTAACATAGGTTACTGTGGAGTTAAATATGAAAATAAATCTAAGAATAATCGCATTCTTATTATTATTTCCTTCTATTATTGCAAACGCATAAATTTTGAGATTTCTACGGGCTTTTTTAATAAAATATTTCCGTTAAAAACAGAAGTTGCTAGTGCATGATGTCATAAGTGATAATTCATACCGTATTACCCTAAACCATAAACCCATGCATGTGATCATGAGAATATGAATTATTCTACTAGTTATATTTATCAGAAGAAAAAAGGCAACTACAAAATGCAACCTAAAAGAAAACTATATTTGAATCAATACTTTAATGGATATCAATTTAATATAGCAAGCAACCATCAAGTTTAATGTGTAACATTGTTCTAAGTTTGTAATCTAATATTGGTACAAATCTAAGTATTTAAAAGTTCACATAAGAGTAATGTTGAATATACCAAGGTTTTAAAACCCATCCGGCACACTCGATTTGCGTCCGTTTTGTTTGGGTTCTAACATCACTCGGAACAAAATTTAATAAAAATCTCATTTCGAGATTTAGTAGAAAGAGAAAAGAAAAAATTGATTCATAGAAAGCAAAATTAACCCAAATATTTCCTCTTTTGAGGTTATCTTCCTCGATTTCAAACATTAGGTGAATCGATTTTGTGAACTACAATAGCATTAGCGTCCAATAGAAGATGAAATCAAATTTTGGAAGCGTCAAATAGAAGTAGCATGCTAGATTATTTCTTTCCTTTTGTACTTTTTTCCTACGCTGAAATAAATTGATTGAAATGAAAAATGATTAGGGCTAGTTTGGGTAAGATGAAGGCTTTGAAATATATCTCAGTTTGGAATTTTGGACTGGACCAAATTGGCTTTAAATTACTACAAAATGTTTATATCATGTAATTTGTATAAAAATTTAATAAAATTTGTATCGACTTTTAATAGATTTTTGAAAAAACTTTATGAAATTTGTACAATATGAAACCTTTACTGTATTTGTATCAACCATTTATTAATAAATTCATGAAAAAGATAATAGAATCCACTAACTGGAATTAAAATGGAATTTCCAAAAATTCCGAAATGGAAATGAAATTACAAATTTTTTTGATAACGGGAACGAAAACGAAAAACGGAATTTTGAACCTTGGAATGTACACATGGTTTATTAATATTTACCAATGAATCACTTTAGTTGCTAAAGAGCAATACACTATTATAAATTTGATTAGCCCGCTAATTTTAACCATGAGGTATGAAATCCATCTACATATGAAAAAAGACGAGTTAAAGAAATTAAGTTAGTTTTCAAAGTAAACTAATGAACGCATAATAATTTATAAAGAAAAAACTGCATTTCTATTACTAAGAGTCAAATTTTATTTTCTGTAACCAAACTTCCTCTAAATCTCATGTATTAAGAAAAATTAAACATCAAATATGACCATACCTGGATTTGTATAGAAACTTGCTATCATAACTGCCCTATCGTATAGAAGTAACTAATTTGTAGGAGATCATTCATCAGTTGAAGAAACTCTCATGATTTGGACCTTGATTCAGCAACAGCTTTCGAGGGATATAGGTAGAGACTTGGGTTATCATATATTTTTCCCTCTTTGGAAGCATATTTTGAAGATTTCCATTCCTATTTTCCCGACTAAACAACTTATTAGCTTTAGTTAATTAATACAGTAAGCAGATATAGTTATGTGATAAAAAATGCACCAATCTAGCAAAGTATTGACTTCTTAGCTAGGGGTGTATATCGGACAGACCAGACCGAACATTTTGGTATTCGAACTCGAACTCGATCATGAGTCGGACGAGCTCATGTCCGACTGGATAAAATTCGAACAAATATTTCTTGTTCAAACTCGGTCTGATAAGTAACTAAACATTCTGTGTCCGGTCCAATAAGCTCGCCTGTATAGTCGAACAAGAAATGGACCGGGTCAGACAAAATGTAGACATGCATGGAATCATACTTTATATGAATTAATATGAATAACGATATATGAGAACTATATTCTCATGCAATAATGTGAACGTAATAATGAAAAAGGCAAGATGACCAAGGCATGGACATAAAACAAAGGTAAAATTTGGAGGTATAGTTTGATCAATTTTTTAATAAAACAGGAAACATCAACACAAAAATATACAAATGAATAAGTGAAAACCTCATCATTAACATATTTAATAAATATTATACTTCCAAGACCTGATAGGATTACATAATAATTTCATAGGACACGGTAACAAAGCTATCAGCTTACTTCCAACCTTAAGCAGTTTAGCAACTTTGGCATTATATATAATTATAAAGAGTCTTTTGCAAATAACAGCCATTATTCCTAGTGTGACGACCCGTAATTTCTAACATTTAAATTGGAATAGTTAATTGATTTTAAATGTTTAAACGTTAATTTTTAAACTTGAATTCAAATATTATTATTATTTAGCAATTAAGTTATTGGATTTAAAAATATTATATCTTTGATTTTTGTTAGTATATAAGTGTGGAGAAATATATATATATATATATATATAAGTTAAATTATTTAAAATATATGTAATGAATAAAGTGTAAATGTATGTTTATATAAATGGATCTAAAGTATGTATATGCTTATGTAAGCATCTAACGGAACATCATAATGGCAATTTCAATTTCAGTACACATAAAGATCTAACCTACATAATAAACAAAATCTTTTATTTGAATTAAATTTTGTAATAAAAGAGAATCAAATCAAGGCATGATCAAAACTGTTCGTATGGAAGAAAAAAATTCAAGCCAAGTACACATAAAAAACAAACCTTTTTTCAAATCAGTTTTATCAGGATAAAAATATCTAACAAAGGAAATGTCGTACAAGAGAAGCTTGTTGCGTACAAAAGCACTGCAACTACCTCCTCTACAGATACCTCCATATGAATATACCTTCGGTTGTTTTCTTTTCCCCATTTATTCGAACCCAAACTAAACTATAAAAAAATGAAATCGAAATCGAAGAAGGCCGAAGCCGCGTTTGAATCGTGGCAACTTTGAGGAGCCACGAAATCGAGTTCGACTCGAGTGTTGGATTTAGGGCTCGCGTTTCAGGAAGTTGCGACTTCGAGTTAGGTGATGCTCGTTCGAGGCCGTAGGCAGGATGGGGAGTTATGCCTTCGAGTGCGCACGTGGTGGTGAAAGAGGGATGCTGACATCGTCGTGGTCGGCTTGGAGTTTCACATCGCAGCGGCAGGAGATGGTGAGCGAATTAGGGTTTCGCGAGTACTTTCGAGGCAGTGTTGTGTGAAGGCGGTGGCTCGGCGATTTGAAGCTCGCGTATTGGGGCCGCATCGTATCCTTGGGTTTCACGCGGTGACTTTGTGGTTTCGATGGCTGCTGCGTGGATGAACGATGGCCTCGTGGTGCGGCAGGTTGCTTGTGACTCGAGGACAGTAGGTATAGCTTTTATTTTTCTTATTTATTTATTTATCTAATTTATATATGTTTATAACAGAAAAAAAAATATGTAGCTTCAAGAATATTAAGAAGATTTACTAGTTAGGATTAAATTCTAAGTTAATCAAATTTATTGACAATTGATAGTTCAATTTGTTTGAATATAAATAACCTGTATAAATATTTATGCAAGGTCAAAACGTGGATAAACCAAGTCGAGAATGAAGTGGATTGCAAATTCAGGGATCAAAGGTGAGTAAATCTCACTATGTTGGATTTTTATTTAAATTTAAAGTGGTTAAATTTTAATAATTGGCTGGATGAATAAATTGATTGGATTTGCTATTGAAGATGATGTGACTTTGTTTTGATTTGATCTCGAGTCAATTTGGGTTGACTCGAAGTATTCGGGTTTTTAAATTGTTTTAGATTTAATATTATAAACAAGAGAATGTTGTTAAGGGCTTAATAAATTCTGGTTCATAAATATGAAGTGTAATTAAAATAAATAATTAATTAGTTAAATTAATTAATAATTTGGGTTAATTAATTTAGTAATTAAAGGTTTGGAATTAATTAATTATGGTTTAAGTTAATAAATGAAGTTTAATTAATTCAGAATAGTCATTGGATGGTTTGGTGAATAATTACTTTATTAAAATAAAATATAATTACATTGTGTAATTTATTAAGAGATTAATTAAGACGACTAATTTAGAGGGAAATGATTTATTTAAAGGAGTAAATAAATAGATAGTTAATTTAAAGGTTGAGATAAATCAAGAATGATTAATATTTGTGGTGTAATTAATGATTGATTGTTGAATGAAATTAGTTTAGATTAGGATTAATTAAATTATACTTGAAAATCATTAATTTATAAAATCAATGACATAAATAAAGATTGACTAATTAAGATTGATTAATCATTAATGAGTGACTTATGTGAAGTTAATATAAGTAATGAAGGATTAATGTAACTAAAACAGTTAATTTGTTCATGAAGTAATTAAGATTACTTATCGTTTAGTTCAGGATAGGAAATATGGTGTAGTTACTTAAAGATAGTTGTTTAAATGAAATTGAAGGATAATTAATCCAAGTTGATTAACGCTGATGAATGTTGAAGGGATAATTGAATTATTAGATTTGAAATTAATTAATTATCAAGTAAAGGAAACTAAGTGATTGAGAATTGAAATTCAATTAGAATCAATTGAATTAATTTGGAAGGGATCAAATTTGATTATGGATGATTGAATGTCATTGGATGATTTAAATGGGTTAATATTTCTGATAAGAAATGTTGTGTATTTAATTTGAATACTTGGGTTAAGATAGCATGGGTTTCGAAGAGACTGGGTCGGGTATTAAGAAATACCCGAAACTCCTTCGATTTTTATAAATTGATTTGTGAAACCTATAGGCAGCAATGAAATGATGTAAGTGAATTGGATTAATTTATCTAAGTTTGATACTTATAAATTTATATTTAAAAAAAAACAGGGTTGTCTATGGCGAGATATGAATTGGATAAATTGATATATGTTATCCAGGGTTTTTAAAAGTTGATTTCTTTGGTATTCCATGTTAGTTGGGTTTACTCACGCTGGTTTCCAGCCTGACCTGGGTGTTACTTTGATGTAATGCTCGGGTCAGACCGAGTATTACAAATTTTTAGGTAGGTACGTTCTGGAGCTCAAGAGGAGAGCTGGATGGCAATATCGTATAAAGTATTCCGTTGTATTTATATTATTGTAAATCTGAGACTTGATAATTGTAAGTATTTAGTGACTGTATATAATGTGAACTCTGATGTATATTAAATGTAATCGATAGATATAGTATTTTTTTTATAAACTGTTATTATTTATTATATTTTATCCCTGCGAATGTGAGATGTTGTTGATTTTGTTCTTCTTCTTCTATCTCTTTCTTCTTTTTTCATAACTATCTGGAATTTTCGGGAGCGAAAATTTCGGGTCGTTACATTTGGTATCAGAGCAGAAAGGTTAAGCGAGAACCTTGGCTCTAGTGGGGATTTCTCATTTAATAGAGTCTGTAGTACTCTAGAATGAGTTGAGAATGTGTGTGTGTGTGTATATATATATGAGGGCGTACTTGTTATTTTCCTATATAAAGGTTTTAAATGATTTTATATAAATATATATATTTTGATATATAAAGACATTTCTTTCTAATAAATATTAAAGCGATTGGTTGTTAAATTTATTGAATTAAATTAAGAAGTAATATAATATAACCAAATTGAAGTCTTGAATTGGAATTAAATTTAGTAGAAATAGAAATACAACCAAATTAAAATTTAATGGATTGAAATTAACGTTCTAAATCTGGTTCCAGAATTTTAAAATTTGTTCCAAAGTAATGAAAAATAATAAATAAGTATTATTTGGATAACTGGGACTTGGTGCAAACAATGGATTGTTTGAAAATTGATTTGAATTTAAAACCAAAGGTGGTTTAAATTTTAAAATATGGCTGGGAGAGTCAAGAAATAAATATGTATATATGTATGGATATACATGATATCAAAGATAATTTGAAATAAACTCTAAGAGGTTGAGTTTTGATTTTTCTCTGAAGTGTGATGTAAAAACCCAAAGTGATATAAGTTTTAAGTGGGAAGATTATTATTGTGAAGTTTAAGGATTGAATGAGGTTGATTGGATTTGGTAAATTGGAATTTGATTTTGGGAAAGTTAAATAAATGCAGAAAAGCAACCTGAATTGGAAATTTCAAGATGAAACTGGAATTTAACTTGGAAAGTTAAATGGTTAATGAATTGGGGATTTGTGTGATCTCAAATCGGGTTTGAGATTTAAAAATTGAAAATGAATGGACATTTTAAATAAATTGGATGATATCATTCTATTGTTAATAAAAATCTTTAAATTGGAATGGTACTGTATAAATAAAATAAGTTTGAACAATTGAATTGTAAAATAAACTTGTTTAAGGACTGGCTTCAAAACTGAAAGATAAAATTTAATAATAAATTAAAATTTTAAAATAAAATTGTATTGAACCATGAAATATATAAGTTAAGATAATTTAAAATGGAATTTTGAGAATTGGACTCATAAAATTTAACAGATTAAATTTTTTAAAATAACAGTTAATTTGGTATAAAAAGAGTTAAACCAACCTTTGAGGATTTAACTCGAATTTAAATAATTCGAGATGGGTTAAAGTTGAAATTTAAATTCCATCAGTACAAATTGGATTGTATTATGTTGAAATAATTTGAATTTGAAATGGGTTCAATTGATAATAATTCACATTGATTGGAATAATATGAAATTATAATTAAGGTTGAGCAGGATTAAAATCAAATGGAATTTGATTTAAATTGGGAAGGAATCAAGATTGATTTAACTTGAATTGGGAATAAATCAAGTCCAAGGGAATTTGGAGCTATTTGTATTGGAATTGGGTCAATTTAAATGGAAATTTAAATTGAATTGTTGGGGAAGTGAACAGTTGGCTCTTGACTATTTTCAATATAAATTTTTTTGATATAAACTTATTTTTCTAAGCCATTAAATATATACAACCTTTCTTTCTTTAAGCTAAATTATTTTATACTTGTCATACAATTAGTTTTGGAGCTATTTAACCATTTTTCAACTGTTTTCTAAACTAGTTACTATTTTTCAACTATGTTACAATTAATTACTATTTTACAACTATTTTGCAATCATCTAAAAGTTTTGAAACTATTTAACTATTTTCCAACTATTTTATAATTACTTAACTATTTTATAGCTATTTTGAAAACTAATAATTATTTTTCAACTACTTATCTATTTTTGAAATTTTCAAGCTATTTTCTAAAAATAAACTGGTCGGAGTTCAAACTGTTATTGATTTAAATAACCAACTGAGATAAGAATTGAAGTGATAATCTAAATGGGGATTAAGGCAAATGTGAACAAGTGAATGAAAATTTAAGTGAATGTGAATAGAAAGGAAATTTAAGTGAATGTGAATAGAAAGGAAATTGATATTGAAAAGAGAAATTAAATTGAGATATTTGGTTTTGAATAAAAAAAGTTGTATATCTTTGATATACAAGATGAATCTTTCCTTGTTGAATCTATTGCTGGAAGGAAAAGGATTTTGGAAGTGTTTGAAGTATAAAAGGGTTTTATACAAGTTTGAAAAGATCCAAAGTTTTAAAAATAATATATATCTGGATATATATATATATATATATATATATATATATATATAAAGGATCTTATGAGGATTTTGGAAAAGGTTTTGAGAACCTTTGGTTTCGGAAAGGCTTTTGATTTTTGGGTAAAATCAATATTGGAATTTGGAAAGCCTAGTTTGAGAATTATCGATTTTGGAATAATCGATTTTGTGTAAAGGAGCCTTGTATGAGATCATACTAGGTGTATGATTTGGAAGATACTATATGTATAGTATAAAGTGTTTTGATGATGGATCTGGGGAAAAAAGCGCTCCCTTGAAATGAACTTCTCAGGAGTGCCACTGGGTGGTGCTGCCTTGAGCCCCAGGGGGGGTTCTAAAGTTGATCCTGTGAGGAGTCCAGACAAAACTAGTTCCTGAGGATTATGAGTAGTGTATACCATAGTGGGAGCCGTGTGTGCCGCTGAGAGCCAACATGTCTACGTTTGATTTTATATCGGTAGACTGCGACCTACGGTATAACATAGCGGAAGTCGTGTGTGCCACTAAGAGCCAACATGTCTGCGTTTGATTTTATATCGGCAGACTGCGACCTATGTAGGAGTGGAGAGGTTTCATTTTGATAGCGAAAATCAAAGGCCGCGGAGAGCCTGCAGTTGCATAGACTTTTGCTGTGATGGCAACTTAACCCTGGATGTAACTGTGATTTGTTGTGTGGGATCCATGGCGTAATCGAGAGGCCGCGGATAGCCTGCAGTTACATGGACTTTTGCTGCGACTGCAACGTAACCTTGGGATGTAACTGTGACCATGGATGGGGGTGATGATTTCCAGAGCATTCTCACCAAAGATATTTCCTCTACTTTCAAAAACTGTTTCCGATATTTTCAATAAAATTATTTTCCAAGTATTTTCACTAGATGTTGAAAACGGGTTTACCAAGTACTTATAGATTTTCAGTCCTACGCCTGATCAACGTACGATTGAATTTCCGTAAGAACAAGGATGGACTGGTTGAAACATCGAGTTATAAGAAGTATTTTTATAAACAGCTATTTTAATTGTAATATTTGAATTTAAAGGCATTTCTAAATTTTAAAATAAAAGGGAATCCAAACTGGAATAATGAAATAAATCTAAACTCAAGAAAATTTAATGAAGAGATTTTTGTAAATAAAGTTGGAGGTAAGCTAATCAGCTAAATAAATTATTTGAATAGAAGGTATTATTTAAATTTAGCTCGGCTAAATAAAATGAATTGTATGTTAATAATGGAATTTGGAGATTAATTCGAATTTGTAAATAGAAGTCGACTTGGATTTGATAATAAATTAAATAAGAGGTGATGTTGTATAAATAAAAATAGAGTTGGATCAAATAGTGAAGGTTTGAATTACAAATAAAACACAAAGGTGATATGAATAATATTTAACGAAATTTGCAAATAAATTAGATATAATGGAAGAGTTGTAGAATGAAATTAAAGTGAACTATAATAGTAATGGTTTGAATTGCAACTAAAACCCAGGTGGGTAGAGATAAGTTGAGTATGGCTTTGTATTAATAAATAAATTCGCAAATCAATTAAGGAAGTGAAATATGAAATGAGTTAATGGCATTAAATAATAAATGAATGAAGTCTGATAGAATAAAAACTAAATCAAAGTTGTGATTGGAATTGGATTATCAGACTGAACATAAGTTCGGTGGCATAATAATTTGAAGTATAAGTGAGTTAAATATGAGTTGGATATTATTTTGATAAATTGAGAAGGTGAATTAAAATTAAAATTTAAAATGGATGGGCTAACTAAATTTAATGGAATTTGATTAAATGAGAATCAAATAGAAGTAAACTTAAGTTTGATGTTGGAGAAAAATTAGAGTAAGTTAACTTAAGTCTAAAATTTATGGAAACTTGGCTACGAATAAGAATGAAAGCCCATTAAATAAAAGCTTGGATTGAATTAATTTGGAAATGTCTAGTAGTATACAAGAATGGAATGTGTCGAGCTAAGTAAAATGGTTGTGAATAAATTAAAATGAAATTGAATTAAATAAAATTAAGTTGGAATCAATTTTAATTGGTTATAAAACTTAAGTAATTATTTATTCACATCGATATTATTAAATTTCGTAGAAATGATTGTCGTTTAACGGAAAACGAGATTTAATTAAATTCTATGAATTAGTGGAAGCAAATATAATTGATTTTTGAGTCAATTGATATGAATATGAGTTTGTTTTGCTTAAAAATGAATTGAATGTAAGCAATTGTGTTGTAAACCATTAAAATTGAATGAAATGGCATATAAATTTGATTGGAAGCAATTGGATTAGCTTTAAGTTATATAAATCGCTTATGGTAAGCGTTTGGTGTTTGTTGCTTTGAAATGCTTGTGTTTAGCCATTAAAAATAAGTGCGATGCAAATGGATTTTCTTATATGGCACTTACATATTTAAATTGAGTGAGTACTGGTACCTGAAGGCCGTTTGGCTGGATTTGGATTGCACTAATTGCTTAAATAAATAAGCTGTTTGCTTAAAATGCTAAATAAGGTACACCTACGCAATAAAAATAGGAAATATGAACTGTTTTTGCTTTTTTCGACCGTGTGGGTCGTTGTATATATATTTATATCTCTTTTCAAATTGCAAAAGCTCCTCTGTACAAAGGAGACTCTGCCAAATTTTTTGAAAATTTTGGGAGTTAGAAAACTTTTGAAATTTTTTGGGAAAAATTTTGTTAACGACAAAACAATTTCAAACGGGAAATTAAAGTAAATTAGTAGATGAAACTACTATGAGTCAGTTATAAATGAAGTTAAAATTCAATGCTCAAATTAAAGATGAATTGAATTCATATGAAAATGGGAAAGACTAATTTGAAATAGGTATGAAACCTATATAAGAGAATGTATAAATTGATTTGTAAAGTTTCAATTGAATATGGTTGCTAAACAAGATATGCAGGTATTAAAAAGGGAAAGAAAGTTGGATTTGATTCCAAAAGATAAATGTGAATTGCCCGACAAAAAGGTATGTATTTTAAATTCTGTATGAATTGGATTGGGTTTTTGATCTAGCCACTTGGCTTTCTGTTTTCTTTTTGGAATTTGGGAGCCCGTAGAGGCCTTTTGTAGTAGTACCGAGCTAGCTGCGCAAAGGAGACGCTGACAAAAATTTTCGGGAATTTAGAGAGTTAGAAAATTTTGAGAAAATTTTGATAATTCAAAATTTGGCTTTAAATGGAAATTTAGATGATTGGGCAAAAGGGTATCGTTTGAAACTATAGAAGGTTTTGGGAAATAGGTTAAGTAATAATGGAACTTTAATAAAGAATATATTGTGACAAGTTGGTAAGACTGTTGAATTATGGGTTTTGGGAAGAGGTAAATGGGTATTGGTCCATTCTCCCTAACTAGTAATTTCGGGGACGAAATTCTTTTAAGGGGGGAAGAATGTGACGACCCGTAATTTCTAACATTTAAATTGGATTAGTTAATTGATTTTAAATGTTTAAAAGTTAATTTTTAAACTTGAATTCAAATATTATTATTATTTAGCAATGAAGTTATTGGATTTAAAAATATTATATCTTTGATTTTTGTTAGTATATAAGTGTGGAGAAATACATATATATATATATTTATATAAGTTAAATTATTTAATATATATGTAATGAATAAAGTGTAAATGTATGTTTATATAAATGGATCTAAAGTATGTATATGCTTATGTAAGCATCTAACGGAACATCATAATGGCAATTTCAATTTCAGTACACATAAAGATCTAACCTACATAATAAACAAAATATTTTATTTGAATTAAATTTTGTAATAAAAGAGAATCAAATCAAGGCATTATCAAAACTGTTTGTATAGAAAAAAAATTCAGGCCAAGTACACATCAAAAACAAATCTTTTTTCAAATCAGTTTTATCAGGATAAAAATATCTAACAAAGGAAACGGCGTACAAGAGAAGCTTGTTGCGTACAAAAGCACTGCAACTACCTCCTCTATAGATACCTCCATATGAATATACCTTCGGTTGTTTTCTTTTCCCCATTTATTCGAACCCAAACTAAACTAAAAAAAAAATGAAATCGAAATCGAAGAAGGCCGAAGCCGCGTTTGAATCGTGGCAACTTTGAGGAGCCACGAAATCGAGTTCGACTCGAGTGTTGGATTTAGGGCTCGCGTTTCAGGAAGTTGCGACTTCGAGTTAGGCGATGCTCGTTCGAGGCCGTAGGCAGGATGGGGAGTTACGCCTTCGAGTGCGCGCGTGGTGGTGAAAGAGGGATCTGACGTCGTCGTGGTCGGCTTGGGGTTTCACGTCGCGGCGGCAGGAGATGGTGAGCGAATTAGGGTTTCGCGAGTACTTTCGAGGCAGTGTCGTGTGAAGGCGGTGGCTCGGCGATTTGAAGCTCGCATATTGGGGCCGCGTCGTATCCTTGGGTTTCACGTGGTGACTTTGTGGTTTCGATGGCTGCTGCATGGATGAATGATGGCCTCGTGGTGCGGCAAGTTGCTTGTGATTCGAGGACAGTAGGTATAGCTTTTATTTTTCTTATTTATTTATTTATCTAATTTATATATGTTCATAACAGAAAAAAAATATGTAGCTTCAAGAATATTAAGAAGATTTACTAGTTAGGATTAAATTCTAAGTTAATCAAATTTATTGACAATTGATAGTTCAATTTGTTTGAATATTAATAACCTGTATAAATATTTATACAAGGTCAAAACGTGGATAAACCAAGTCGAGAATGAAGTGGATTGCAAATTCAGGGATCAAAGGTGAGTAAATCTCACTATGTTGGATTTTTATTTAAATTTAAAGTGGTTAAATTTTAATAATTGGTTGGATGAATAAATAGATTGGATTTGCTGTTGAAGATGATGTGACTTTGTTTTGATTTGATCTCGAGTCAATTTGGGTTGACTCGAAGTATTCGGGTTTTTAAATTGTTTTAGATTTAATGTTATAAACAAGAGAATGTTGTTGAGGGCTTAATAAATTTTGGTTCATAAATATGAAGCGCAATTAAAATAAATAATTAATTAGTTAAATTAATTAATAATTTGGGTTAATTAATTTAGTAATTAAAGGTTTGGAATTAATTAATTATGGTTTAAGTTAATAAATGAAGTTTAATTAATTCAGAATAGTCATTGGATGGTTTGATGAATAATTACTTAATTAAAATAAAATATAATTACATTGTGTAATTTATTAAGAGATTAATTAAGACGACTAATTTAGAGGGAATTGATTTATTTAAAGAAGTAAATAAATAGATATTTAATTTAAAGGTTGAGATAAATCAAGAATGATTAATATTTGTGGTGTAATTAATGATTGATTGTTGAATGAAAATCAGTTTAGATTAGGATTAATTAAATTATACTTGAAAATCATTAATTTATAAAATCAATGACATAAATAAAGATTGACTAATTAAGATTGATTAATCATTAATGAGTGACTTATGTGAAGTTAATATAAGTAATGAAGGATTAATGTAATTAAAATAGTTAATTTGTTCATGAAGTAATTAAGATTACTTATCGTTTAGTTCAGGATAAGAAATATGGTGAAGTTACTTAAAGATAGTTGTTTAAATGAAATTGTAGGATAGTTAATCCAAGTTGATTAACGCTGATGAATGTTGAAGGGATAATTGAATTATTAGATTTGAAATTAATTAATTATCAAGTAAAGGAAACTAAGTGATTGAGAATTGAAATTCAATTAGAATCAATTGAATTAATTTGGAAGGGATCAAATTTGATTATGGATGATTGAATGTCATTGGATGATTTAAATGGGTTAATATTTCTGATAAGAAATTTTGTGTATTTCATTTGAATACTTGGGTTAAGATAGCATGGGTTTCGAGGGAATGGGTCGGGTATTAAGAAATACCCGAAACCCCTTCGATTTTTATAAATTGATTTGTGAAACCTATAGACAGGAATGAAATGATGTAAGTGAATTGGATTAATTTATCTAAGTTTGATACTTAGAAATTTATATTTAAAAGAAATAGGGTCGTCTATAGCGAGATATGAATCGGATAAATTGATATATGTTATCCCGGGTTTTTAAAAGTTGATTTCTTTGGTATTCCATGTTAGTTGGGTTTACTCACGCTGGTTTCCAGCCTGACCCGGGTGTTACTTTGATGTAATGCTCGGGTCAGACCGAGTATTACAGATTTTCAGGTAGGTACGTTCTGGAGCTCAGGGGGCGAGCTGGATGGCAATATCGTATAGAGTATTCCGTTGTATTTATATTATTGTAAGTCTATGACTTGATAATTGTAAGTATTCAGTGACTGTATATAATGTGAACTCTGATGTATATTAAATGTAATCGATAGATATAGTATTTTTTTTGTAAACTGTTATTATTTATAATATTTTATCTGCTGCGAATGTGAGATGTTGTTGATTTTGTTATTCTTCTTCTATCTCTTTCTTCTTTTTTCATAACTATTTGGAATTTTCGGGATCGAAAATTTCGGGTCATTACACCTAGAAGCAACCAATAGCAAATGGCTTTCATGCATATCCCATTATCTCCAAAATAACCATCTCACCTGGACAAATAAGTAGCTCATGTCAAATTCATCAACAAGGATCTAATTATATGGACTACTTTATATAGGTGTTATAGTGTATGAATAAACAACCCGGTACACTACTTTTCTTTTAAAAAATATATTATGTCGTTTAATGAGCTGGAATCAACTAATAAATATATTCGTGTGCACAACTCAGTATATGGCAATGGTAAACTCATGTACAGACTTTAAACTCAAGTAAAGAAGCAAATCACAGGAATACAATTACTTTATGGTTTGTAAGAAGAATACTAAAACATATGTACATGTAATGGAGATAAGGTCCTTACAATGACATTTTTTATGACTAACTTCAGAAGGACAATGTTAATATTATAAACTGATGCATGGAGTTCTAACAACAAGCATAAATACATGGACTACTTTACATGATGGACTTATCAGATGTTATGAGAAAATTTTGGTCATTTATGTGTATTCTCATTCTAAAACTTAATACTATATAAATATAATAGACATCAAAACTAAGGTTCTGAAAAAACTTACCCCTAACATATCAATAATTTTATCCAAGCTATTCAAAATTGATTGATTCCATATCATACTCACAAGGTTCAACTTGAAAATAATTGCAGGACAAAACTGATCACAAACATTAGTATAATAAGAGATCTAAAAAATACTACACATAATGGATATCAAATTTAAAGTAAAATATACATCCTTGACTTTGAAAAAAATGTTCTGAAGGTTGAAATTACATGCACGGAACTTATAACTAGGATTTAGGAGTTTTCATTCAAGTATATAAGTCTACATACATAAAGTATATAATATAAGATTATTTTAAAGTCAAGGAATATGAAGCAATATGTACAACATTCAAAATGTGTTATGTGCAAAGGTTGCTACGAAAATAATTGATTAAATTTAATATTATTTAATGAAATATTATGCATGGAAATGTATAAAATTCTAACCTCCAAACTCTTCAAAGCATACTTAAAAATCAACCAATCTCCATTGCAAATTAAAGCTTATACTATTTCAAGCTTGAGAGAACTTCTATACTGGTCCGAAACTCTACCACCAGCTCTGAATGCAAATTCAGAAGCAACACTACTAATAGGAATGGATAGTATATCTCTAGCCATTATTGACAAGATTTTATACTTAGAAGCATTTATTTCCCACCATTCTAGTACATTAAAAGAATCTTCCAAGTCATCAAATTTATCACGATTTTCTTTCAAATATAACTCTAGTTCAAATTGTATAGTCTTAACTACATCTGATTCCTCAGCCCATGTTTCAAACTCAGTCCTACCTTTTGTCTTTTTCCTTTTTGAAGTATTTGAAGTACTTCCATTTCTTAGCCTAGAAGTGTTATCGGTTGTAGAAAAAGCATATTCAAAATATAATTCATCCAAAGAAATCGGAATAAGTTTTATATGTTGTTCGGATTCAGATTTAGGGTAAATCTTAGGAAAATAAAACTCTGTAAGCTCCATTTTTTATCTTGGATCTAAAATTGCAGCAATAGATAATGGCAGTTGCAATCTCCCCAGTACTTGTCATTTTTTTTCATTTTATCTACCATTCCTTTCATGAAAAATGATCCTTTATATTCTACTAACGTCTCAGTTAAAGTCTGCTTAATTTTCCAAAGTTCTAGAAGGAACAGGTTAAAAGTTGGATAAGTTGCACCTGAAAATATATTTGATGCTTCATTAACGACCTCTAAAATTTTACTTATAGAGTCTGCTTTCTCCCAGTCTAATGTTGATGGCAACCAAATGTAAAATGGATCTCTTTCTTGATACGTAGAAAAGACCTTTTTAAATTGTAAAGCACACTCTAGCATTGCATAAGTCGAGTTCCAACGGGTAGGAACATTAAGTATTAACGTTTAGATAAGGGAAGCTGCAATTATTTAACAATATCTGCAAATTTATGTAGGCATTGAGGTGACATTTTAAAGTATTTCACACTTTCACGAATATTTTGAATCACTTCTTTGATCTCATTTAATCCATCTTGCACAATTAAGTTCAACACATGCGCACGACATCGAACATGAAAAAACTTACCCTTGAAATAAAGTTTTCCTTTCAAAGCAAAGTTTTCTTCAAATTTCTCGCAGCAACATCATTTGAAGATGCGTTATCAAGTGTAATTGTAGATATTTTGTTCTCAATACCCCAATCTAAAAGGCAGAAAATATTGCATCGACAATCGCAAGTCCGGTGTGAGGTGGTGGCAAAGTAGCAAAATTCAAAATATGCTTCTGTAATTTCCATTCAGAGTCAATAAAATGACAAGTTAAGCACATATAGCCTATTGTTTGGTTTGATGACCATAGATCAGAAGTTAAACTTACTCTGCGAACACCTTTTAAAACCTCCTTTAACTTCTTTTTTCCAAATTCATGCAATTTTATACAATCATTTTTAATTGTTACTCGCGACACCTTCTCAAACTCAGGATTTAATACTTGACAAAATAGTATAAAAAACTCATGTTCAACCATCCTAAAAGGGTATTCATGCATAGTAATTATTGTAGCAAGAACTTCTCTTATTTTATGTTTGTCATATTTATGGATAGCTAGTTGGCCAATCAGCCCAGTATTTGAAGCTTTTTCTTTAAAGAAGTCTTTGCCTAACAATCTTTGTTGATTTTTTTTAGCATTACGAACACTACATTTATTTAGATGTCTCTTAAATGTAGTGCGTCCATCTGTAGTTCTAGTTAACTTTTTATCACAATGAATGCACTTAGCAAATAATTTAATCTTACCGTCTTTACCTTCTTCTTTAATCTTCTCAAACTCCAACCAACATGAGACCTCTTTTTTCAAGACTGCTTTTCATCTCCACCAACAACATCATCAACGGCTCTAGCAGTAGTTCCATCGGCAATTTCAATAACATTTTCATCACTAAAACCATTTACTAATCTCTTCTCTTTTATATTTTCATCTTCCCCATTGAGGATAAGCTCAGCATGATTATGATCACCAACTACTGGTTCTTGATATTTTTCATCATTTATCAAATCTTCCAAAGATAAAGGAATAATAAAAGCCAAGGGAGTCAGGATAAATAAAATTAAGAAATACATTGTTGAATAATTTTTATATTGCAAGTACACATAAGCTAGTTTTTACCATAATCATAATAAGGTGAATGATTAAATGAAAATCAAATTTGGCAATAATTGACATATATAACCACACTGGATCAAATAGTAGGAATGTTAGAATTATAAATAAGTTAGAAAAGGCAATTGGTTTTTGGTACAATATTTGTCAAAAATTTATCAATCAAAAATGTAAAAAAAACAAAATGATTAAATAAATCCATTTTTGGAATGATACTCCGCAATAATAAGCAAGATTCAATTCTTACAGCAGTAATTTAGATTAATAAGCAAGATTTGTTTCCACTGCATATTCACACAGCAAGATTGGACTAATACAAGAAAGCTAACAACTAATTATGTAAATCCAATTCAAATTTGAATGATAATAATGTGAACATGTCTATTAGTAAATTTAAAATGTTCCTTGGGAAGAGGAAATAATATCATTCACTGATTGCTACTTGCTGGAAGAATAAACAAAGCATACAAAAATATTGATAATCACAAATTGGGTAAAGCTAGTATCAGATTCCTTAAATGAACAATAAAAATCAAATAATTCTCGAAATAAACCCTAAATGAATCACATACTCATACAGTTTCATTAATAGAAACTTGTTTAACAAAACCGGAAAACTCACTTTGTGATTTTGAAGAAGCCATGGCAAAAGTCCGATGGAGCAAGATAGAAGTTTAACCGTATATCTGTGGCTGATGACAGAAATTGTACCATCGATTTGATGATATATATTATTCTCTAATATGATGTACTGAGATCTAAACATTTTAATTCAAACGATGCTATAGAAAATCGAGATTCAGAAAACCAAAGGGTTAAAGGGTTTGTATGGGGAAATTAAACGTTGTTTGATTTATCCAAAAGAAATAATAAGGGAAAGATATATGTTCAGGTTGCAATTTAAAGGAAAGTCAATAAAAGTAATTTATTATCATTAATCTTGTGGCATAATTATTATTTACTGCTACATAGGGAAACCACAGGACATAAAAGTTTCACCAAACCTAACGAATGCCATAACATTAATGTTCACGGACAGTATTCGATCGGACGACCATGTATTTGAGCTCGGGTCCATAATTTTAATCGGATTAGAAATGATACTCAAACCCGACCTATTTCTTAAACGGACCGTACATCAGTCGAATAATTTTTCGAGTCGGACCAATTCAGACAACGGATTGTCCGATCTGATTTACAACCCTATTCCTAGTTTGTTTAAGAGATCTTAGGTTCTAAAGCCATCAAATGCGATTGATGTAGAAGCAGAACCATTGATGCAACCCTATGACATGATTACCATAGATAAAAATGACATGGATGTTATTATAGCAACCTTAATAGACACATCCCTGGCTGCTCAATGCAATGTTAAATGGCTTGCAGGTAATGATGCTTGGATATACCATTCTGGTATATGTTTTGATCCATCAAAGAATAAAATTTTCAAATTCATCTCAGGAGACATTTAGGACCTTAGATATTTATACCATGTTTCTGTTGAGGAAGTGCTTTTATTAGCTTAGGAAGGTCAGTGGGTAGTCATAATAGGGAGCTTCTATCGGAAGATAGTTTGAACAAGGAAAAGATTTACACCTTCAATGACGACATATCTTCGAGAGATATTACTGGATGATGCTGGAATGGCCCAGTCTATTGTGTCAAGCACATAAGCAAGCACAAGGCAAGGATATAGGCAAGCACATGGTAGGCACAAATAAGATGCAACATGGTTCAAGCTATTATAGTGTTGAAGAAAATGCAAACTGATTCAAGTGGAGTTCAAAAGTGTACAAACAACAAAATACACAAGCTGGCAATACATGCACACATAAGCAGGTTATGCTTATGCATACATAAAAGAAAGCTAGGTAGGAATAATACATATGCACTAAACAGAACTAGATTGTAATAATGTGAAACATCACAAACCAGAATAACACAAGTTGCAATAGAGCACAATTCCACAAATGTAACTAGAAAACATTGTAAGGCAATACAGTTCAGGCTCAAAGATTATTAAATTCAGTTTCTATATATAGAAAATGTACAACAAGTAGGTATGTTGGACACAATTTGCAAACATTATCAAGTTCAAGCAAGGCAGCAAATAGATAATGAAAATTCAAGTGCATAGAGTAGGCCATGCATGCACAACTTTGACATACATGATGGATATACCGAAATGAGTAAGATGTCAAAAGCATGCCCAAAACACTCGAAGAAAATTATTCAAATTGAATGCGGTTGAATAATTCAAAGCCACAATCATAAAACAACGCCAAGTAAATTCAAAGCATAATACAAAGAGAACTATAGGTAAAAACCAAATGAAAATCAAAGCCCTAAAATATCTATTTAAAAAATTAAAATTCTCGAGCCGAAAACGAAGAAAAATCTAAAAGATTTTTCCATACTTACATATAAATAAAATTCTCCTTTATATATATATATATATATATATATATATATATTTATCCTGAAATATCGTACGTATCAAATTTTCTTTTCTAAAAATCAATTATTCCATAACAAATTCAAAATAAAAGAATTTCATTTTAAATTATCAACCTTACTTGAATAATTATTTTAAATCATTTTAAATCTTTAGCCAACAAATTAATTCAACCTTAAAATTTATAACCTTAAATTTAATTCATTATAATTTTCTTTTTTTTATTTTCTCGACACAAAATTTGTTTCCAACTCAAAGCAAATCTTTTATACATATACATATATATATATTTTACATTAGAAAATTCTTTTGATTTAAACTTAAACAAATATTTATATTTAAATAAATATCCATAAATTAATTTACATTGATGTAAACAACGTTGCCATCCCATAAATTTAGTTATTCGTTTCGCTAACTAGGTAAAATGTTGTCTACTTAGGATTTTATATCAATAGTGTCTCGCCACTAATCTCAACTTTACACTAACATTCAATGGATGCATACATTGTTCAAAATATTTACATTTAGAAAAATAATATATTTCATTTTCTAAAATAATATACATTACTTTATACAATAATTTATACTTTTATATAAAATATTTCTTATACCATTTCTAAAATATTATGTCGGACTGCCTTGTATAAGCATTTATCGATAACGCCAATCAGACATATTGGCCAAAATTCTTAAATCGCTCTATGGAAAAACTAACATCTAAACAAACTACCCAAATATCTCCAATCATTTTCTAAAACAATCTTCATATTTTATTAAATCTTTTGCTTGTTTAAATAAAAATATTTATTTTCAAAATTCGTATATACATTCAATTCAGCAATCATTAATAACAGTACAAATCATCACACATCCATAATAACAATCAATTATTCTATTAATTTCATTTAATTTCTCATTCCATATTTTAATTTTGTGTATATATATATACACATAACATATATTACTTTTCTTTTATTAAACAAGTTGATATATCCCACGTAGTTTCTTTTTTAAATGAAGAAACCGCTGGATTCTATTAATATTTAGCTTCATTCATATTCAAGCGAGTTTAGAAATATTTAAGTGATAACTCCTCCTCAATTACCATATTCTAAACTCTTCATCATAAAGCTATTTATCAGCATCCATCGAGGGCTCTGATCTCTATGAGAACAGGCTACTCTATTCATGGCTACACAGAGGTTTATTTACTTTCACTAATGCTGACACTACTGGTCTGGCTAACAACTCTTTATTTCGCTACCTCCACTTACAACTTAAATTCCATATGGAGATTAACACTCAAATGTGATAGGGATAAGATAGTAGGTAACAAGTATGTTTCTACATGATTACCTTGTAACCATTCTATGCTCTTACTATCCCTAATTATAAGGTAACTACCCAACACAACTAATGGACATGGATTGTAAGTCTCATCTAAGATCAAGACTCGTGTCTCTTATATATGATGTATTGTTCTGAACCTGCTCTGATGTCAAATTGTAAATATCATACCTCAATACCCATACTATCCAAGAGTACTACTAGGTAATATTGTCAAATAATACGAAGAATGAGGCTAATAAGGTACACAAGTGAATATTCCCTTAGGCTAACGCTAGTACATATTTGAACTTCGAATAAATAACTCACATTTATGTACAAAGTATTAGCATAAAACAATTAAACACATGTGCCTGCAGGATAGAACAACACATAATATACAATAGATAAAAGAGAGTACAGAGTTAGAATCGCAGCAATAATATCTATCACCAAATATACAAGATATATGTAATGTACGTCACTTGATTATAAATACATGAGATAATATGATAAAAAATGATAAACTAATATGCTAAATCATTACCCTCCGCTATGCCTAGTATAAAAGCTAGTCTTACTATCCCTATGCCTGAAATGTCTCGAACTGACTAGAGTATTACATACATAACACATAGGTCAGACTATATCTAAAATGCAGATGATAAAATATTTTCATAATTATATGAGTAGTATAATAGTAATATCACAAACAACATTAAAAATCTCAAAATTAACATCAACTTGTAACGACCCAGAATTTCACTACTTTGATTTGCGACTATTTAATTAATTTCAAATATTCAATATACAGGTTTTTATAACTAAAATATAACTCTTTCAAATAATAATTAATGATGGTGAAATAGTTTTCAAAATTTGTTTACAAAAACATTTAGTTTGAATAAAAATCGAAAATGTGATCGGAATTCGTATTCCGAATTTTTGACTTTTCGTCAGCTAAAAGTTATCGAAAATAGTTGTGAGCTCTAGTATAAAATAATACACATTCGAAATGTAAATAAGTAGTGTATAATGGTATGTGCAAAGGTATATATATTTAGGTATATACATGTATATGCAAAAGGATGTCATAAGATACATGATTTGACATATTAGTAACTTAGTATCTAAACATATTTAAAAATGTTTTCTTTGACATGATGAGGGGGAGGGACAAGGTGGTGGGCTGAAATGGCACGTGTGGTGGAGGGTGTCGAGGTGGAAAAACAATATGGATGGTAGAAATATAAGGGTAGATAGGTAATTCTCTTTTTTATCCTATTTATAAATAGCCTTCCATTTCTTTATTTTCCCTTCTCTTCCTCCTACCATATTTTCCTCATCTCCGATCCAGGTAGACATTTTTTTCCAAACCCTAAATAATTTCAATGACTCAACGTTATTTGTATCATTTCTTTAAAGTTTTAGCTTATCTATGTTTAAATCTCATTTCTTTCAGACCCATATTTTCAAGTTCGAAAATATCTCTTCTTCTTTTGACCATATCTCCCTAAAAGCACATCCAAATTGAGTGATTCTTTTTTTGAAATGATAGAGAAAAGAATTTTCAAGAACTTTTCTTTCTACCACTTTTTAAAATTCTGAGAGTAACATGGTTAAAAATCGAGGATAACATTACTTATTTTTGAGTGGATATTTGTGGTTTCCAAGCTTTGCAATTCTAAAGCATTTCAAGCTCAAATATTTTGGTGGGTAAACCTTTTATCTCTATTTGGAAAGCTGTGACCTTTAGTCATTTCTTATTGTATGGTGATATATTGGTTGAATTGATGAGCTATTGCGTTGGTTGATTGGTTATGTGGATGTTTATTGAATTAGTAAGTTAGATTTGTGATTTGACGGTTAAAGGTTAGCTATGCATGTTAAAGTAGTATTTTGATTTCGTTTGGGTTTGAGTATGTCAATGTTGCTATCAATATGTTTATAAGTTTATTTACTAAGGAAAAGTAGTAACTTGTTTAGGTTATAGACGAAGAATTCTTCTGTGAAAATACGAGCTTTGGTTTTAAAAAGCAAGTTATATATATATATATATATATATATATATATATATATATATTTATATATTTATATATATATTAAGTTAGAAAGTTTGTTAGTTTCAAAATACTTACCTTGGGTTTAAAAGGTTAGAAAGTCTTCAATGTAAGGTTTTCAAAGAAGAAAGTAAGGAAATATTTTTAAGTTATGGCACCCATAGCGATAGGTGCTGTGGATGCAGTTTCGCTTTAAAAATCCGATTTTCGAAAAAACTGGTTTTTAAACTTAAAATTTTTTGTAATTTTTTTATAAAACTTAATAAGATGTTTTAGAAATTTAATTAAGTTTTCAATAATTAATTATTAATTATTTAGGTTTTTAAAAATTAAAAATTAATCAAGTATTAAACAAGGTTTATTAACTTTAATTAATGAGGTTGGTTTCTAATTAATTATCTTCTAACGGTAAGATTAATTTTAATAAATTATTAATTAATTACAAGGTTAATTATTTATTTATTTAATTAATCAAGTGTTAATTTTTTTAATTACAAATTAATTAAGGTTTTATTTTATAAATAACTATTTATTAAAGGTTTAATTTATTATTTAAGTTTTAATTACAAGATTAATTAATTACTTAACTGAGATTAATTAATAGTTAATTATTAATTATGGTTTTCAATTATTATTTAATAATTAATAAAGATCAATTAATGGTATAATTCATAAATAAATTATTTATTAAAAGTTTAATTATTTACTGATTTATAATTAAATTAAGTTCAAATTTAATAAAGATCTAATTAAGATTAATTATGATTTAATAAAGGGTTTAACTTGTGATTAATTATTTTTAAAAAGGTTCAAGTTTAAAATCGCTTTGTTTTTCCAAGAATCAATTTGTTTGAAAGGGAACTTTCTTTTATAAAGGATAGTGTTGAACATAAGGAATTCAAATGTCGATACCATTAAGTAGCCAACCTTTGTAAATTAGTAATGTAAATTGTTGATTATGTGAACATCTAATAACAGAATAAATCCCCGTTCTTGTAACGACCCGTATTTTACGTGTCGATAAATCGTAAAAATTGTTGCCATTAAGTCGTTAGTATTGCTTAAATCGTTCTGAGTCTAAGTCGTAAGTTAGTATAGGTCGGCCGAGCAACCCAAGTCATGTGAACGACTTAGAGAAGTTAGTGGCAGTGGTTGCCGACCTAAGGGTTAACGGCTTAAGGTGTTTGCCGACCTATAGAAGTAAGCGACTTAAGGGTGAGTGAGCTAGAGGACTTAGGAGTTAGCTCGTGTGACCAAGTTAAGGAGGTAACCGACTTAGTAGTTGGCCGACTTAAGAGTTAACGGCTTAGGGAGATAGCGACTTATAGGGGTTAACGACCTAAGTATTGGACCGACTCATAGGAAGGGACGACCTAAAGGATGGAACGATCTAAGGTTAGTGGCTTAGGTCGTAAGACTCTGTGTGTTTAGATAAGTCGTAAACGAGTTAAGGATAGGTTGGCCATATGGTTAAGTCATTAGGTCGGCTATGCCGTGTTGTGGTTAAGCCGCGTATGTGTTCGTGTGTGTTTGGTCTTAGGTCGGCTATGCGTTGGGTCGGCTGTGTGTGTTAGGTAGTTAAGTCGGCTACATTTGTAAGTCGTTGAGCCGTGGAGTGATAAGTTGTAGGTCGTTAGGTCGGCAAGGGTTAGGTCGGCTATGTAGTTGAATCGTTAGGTCGGTAGTGTGAGATGAGTCGTTGGGTTTGTTAAGTCGTGGACGACTTAAGGGATTTCCAGCATATAAATAGAAGTGCCTATCTTCATTTTTGGGATCTGGATTTTGAAGCGACGAAGTGCTGCCATTTTGAGAGCTCAACTACAACACTTCTTCACTTCTTTTCTCTACTCTAATCTAGTGCTTCCATGCATCCAAGATCGAAGATCAAGATCAAAGATCTAAGAGCCAAAGTTGAAGATCTACATTCTTCGAAGAGAGATTTCACCGTTCGAAGCGGAATTTTGTCGGATCAAGCCAGATCCTTTGCTGTCCAGATCTGAAGTTAGTTGCTTTTGTGGTGTTTAGGTGATTTGGTGAGTGGTGGTTATCTCTCACACGGACCCAAAGGAGTATATCGGATCGGTGGATTGTTTGTGTGTTAAAGATAGTGATTTCATGCATTTTTCTTAAGTCTGCATGTAGATCCATCACTCATAAAGTTTTGATATCCATTCTACTACATGTTAACCTATGATAGTTCATTCATCAAGATATTATTTAAAATTCATGCTTGTTAGATTTGGACTCTTTATTTACTAAATTGCCATTATTGTTATAACTGTTTATTTAGATCTTGTCTGAATGATTGATTACTTGGATTAATGTTTGATTTGATTGATTGTTAGAAGTTAGTTGATTGATGATTTGATTTGGACAAGTTGGTCGAAGATGATTCAAAAGCTAAGTGGAAAGGCTCTTGAATAAGGAAAGTTGCCCATGGCATATGAAGCGGATGATAAAGCTCATATGGATAGATTTGATGATGTCATTGAGATGGGACTTTGCTATGATGCGATGAGGCAAAGCATGTTGTTGAGATGGGACTTTGCTATGATGCGATAAAGCAAAGCATGATGTGAGATAGCCTTGGTTTAATCCAGACAGGATCATCCCAAGCATGTTGATAACTGGGTGATATGGTTCGAGTTCGTTGATAATGGATGGCTCGAGAGGCGCTTGAGCTAGTATGAGAATAGTCGTCGAGGAGGATGACTAGAAGGCTGAGATCTCATCGTTATTGAAGGTTCTAGAAGGCTCAAAGCAAGAGTACGCTGGGAAGATTCGATAATTCCAGGCACAGGCTGCGACGACGTGCTAAGTACTCTGGGCAGATTCGATAGTCCTAGGCACGAGCTGCGACGACGTGCGGAGTTCTGTCTAGAACCGGGGTTTCCATTAGCCCTTGACGGACGGATGAAAGAATGAGCTGGTCATTCAGTTAACGATGATATCGAGGCAATGATAACAGTGATAGTCAGAGTCATGGATGCTTGGATGCTTTGGTTGTATCGTCATTCGGTCTCAAGAGCGATGTTTTGTGGGTGCTTATCTGATCTTGGTTTAGGCCTTGGGGGTTTGTACTTGGAAAACATCGACCTTGACTCGGGTGATAATTGCTTTACTTTAATTGTCTGCTTGCTATGTTTGTTTCTGCTTAATGGGTCTGGGGGCTATCACTGTAGAAAGAGGTGGAGTGGGATGATTGAGTTACTATTCCTTTTTACCCTTTATGCTCTTTTGGTATGTTTGATAGTTGATTTACTGCTCACTAGGACTTTTGTCTGACTCAAGGTTTTATGTTCAACTCTTATTACCTTGGGCTGTTCATCCGTTTTGGGATGGGCAGACTAGGTAGCAGGTGACAGGTGCTGTTCTTAGTGACTTACGCTGTTGATGACGAAGACGAGCTGGAGGCTTTTGCATATTGTTTTCTTATTATATGTACTGGATGTTCCGCTGTTTGTATGATTCTCTGAGTGTTATGTAGTGAGGCTTGATGTATTGACTATTCAGATAGTTGTACCAAACTATTATGAGTTTATATGATGAATTCTGTTCTATGGAGCTTCGCTATGTATACTTTTCTATTGTATTTTATCCATGCGCTGTGAGTAATACGATAGAGTTTACTGTTTTACCTTAACCTTGATGATCGTCCATGGCGGCCTGGCACACCTTTCAGCGCACTATTTCCTTATTTAGTGTAGGAGTCATGGGCGGTCGTCACATTTGGTATCAGAGCCTTGGTTAATCGATTTTAACCAACGCTCGCTGACGTAACTACGTATAATAGATGTAATTGTAATTTTGATGGATGATTACTATATATAATATAGTAGCTTAAAAGGATTTGAACCCTTTATGCAGTTGTTCTTAAGGTGTATTAATCATTTCTTATAGATATTAGGAATGAGTCGAAGAGGGAGACTAGCTGCTTGGGAAGGCCGTGATGTTGAGGGGGCTGCTGATTATGCTTCTATGTTCGAGGCCATGATGACTTCGATCATGAGAAGGATGCCAGCTCCGGGGCCATTGGTAGATGTTGGAGTTCAGGTTCAAGCTCCAAGACCAGTGGATTTTGCTAAGTTGTGTAAAGACTATACTGCTCTTGGAGGAAAGGTTTTCTTGGAGACAGAATCAACCATTGAAGTTCAGAGATGGATTGATGCTTGTAGAAGGATTTTTGGTGACTTGGGAATTGAGGATGCAACTAAGAGGAAGCTTGCATCAAGACAGCTTCAGGGAAGAGCTTCTGATTGGTGGAATTCTATCACCATTGATACTCCAGAGGAAGAGATTACTTGGGAGCAATTTCAAGCTAGATTTGAGGCTAAGTTCATTTCTACAGCTCAGAAATCTGTTTTGTTCAAGAAGTTTGTGGAACTCAAGCAAGGTGGAAGACCAGTTCTTGAGTATGTTTCTGAGTTTGAAGCTTTGTCCAAGTATGGTCGGTCATATATTGAGTCTTCATATCAGAAGAATGAGAAGTTTGTGACAGGCTTGGACAATTATCTTGGGAGGCAGTTGGTGGATCATTTGGACGATTCGTTTGAGAAGCTTGTGGAGAAAGCTCTCAGGCATGAGAATTTGTTTCCTAAGGAAGGATCTGTTGTTGCTGTAACCAAGGAAGGGTCTAAACCACAGCAGGGTGGAAACAAGAAGAGGAAGCAGCAGCAACAGAAGGGAAAGGATGACCGCAAGAAGCCGAAGGGTGAAATGACCTGCTACAATTGTCAGCAGAAGGGCCATTGGTCTAGAGATTGTAAGAATCCGAAGGTGCCAGTGAAGTGCCACAACTGTGACAAACCGGGGCATTTCAGGAAGGATTGTCCGGAACCGAGGAAGGACAAGCAGATTGTGCAAGCTTATGCTTTGGGGGCTGTGCCATCGTCTTCGAAAGCTCCTACTGCGGAAGAGAAAGGAAAGAGTGTGGTGGTTCAAGGTACCCTTTGCATTTGTGGTATTCCAGTTAGAGTGTTATTTGATACTGGGGCGTCGCATTCTTTTGTTTGTAATGAACTTGTAGGCCGGTTGTGTTTGGAACCGGATATTGTTGATAGACCATTGGTTGTGACTAATCCAATTGGGGGTTCGTCTTGTTTGTGTATGGTATGCCATGGTCTGGTTGTGTCGAGTCATGATTGCTCTTTTGTTTGTGATTGTTTTGTTCTGAACTTTGCGGGGTTCGGAATTATTTTGGGTATGGACTGGCTTAGGAAGTATGCAGCATAGGTTGATTGTGAAAGGCTGGAGGTGACAGTCGAGAATGTGGAAGGGCGAAAGGTTGTGATACGATGTAAGCATGAGGAAGACGTCTTCATGAGCTTCATGTATTCGCTAGTTGTTCCACGAGATGGACTGTCATCGGTGCCTATTTTGAATGGATTTGAGGATGTTTTTGACGAGGTCAAAGGGTTACCGCCGCATAGAGAGATCGAGTTTCGTATCGATCTAGTTGAGGGAGCCAGACCTGTTGTGATGCCTCTTAGGCGGATGGCGCATAGGGAACAGCAAGAGTTGAAGGTGCAAGTTGATGACCTTTTACAGAAAGGATTCATTCGGCGTAGTGTGTCCGAATGGGGTGCACCAGTTGTGTTTGCAACCAAAGCGGATGGATCGTTGAGGTTGTGTGTGGATTATCGTGAGCTGAATAAAGTGACTTAGAAGAACAAGTATCCATTTCCAAGAATAGGTGACTTGTTTGATCAGCTTCACGAAGCTAAGGTGTTTTCTCAGATGGATCTGGCAACGGGATTTCACCAGTTGAGTGTGGCAAAGGATAGTGTGCCGAAGACTGCTTTTAGGACACCATCTGGTTTCTGTGAGTGGCTGGTAATGCCGTTTGGATTGACCAATGCACCAGCATATTTTGTGGATCTTATGAATAGAGTGTTCAGGGATCAGTTGAACAAGTTCATACTTGTGTTCGTGGATGATATTCTGATTTATTCCAGAACTGAGGAAGAGCACAAGACGCACTTGCGTATTGTTTTGGAAATCTTGCGAAAACAACAACTGAGGGCTAAGTTTTCGAAGTGTCACTTCTGGAAGAGTGAAGTGAGGTTATTAGGCCATGTTATCTCTGGAAATGGAATAGCGGTTGATCCCGACATGGTGGCAGCAATCCATGATTGGGTTAGACCTAAGAATGCATCTGATGTGAGAAGTTTTCTTGGATTAGCAGGATATTATCGTCGGTTTATTAAAGACTTTTCCAAGATAGCTGCACCATTAACAGGATTGACGAAAAAGAACCAAGTATTCAGATGGGATGCTAAGTGTGAGCAAACTTTCAGAATTATGAAAGAGCGACTGACAAGTTCTCCTGTTTTGACTATTCCAAGTGGAAATGATGAGATGGTAGTTTACACCGATGCATGTGGTACTGGAATTGGAGCAGTGCTAATGCAGAAGGATAAAGTTGTTGCGTATGCAAGTCGACAACTGAAGCCGCATGAAAGGAATTATCCGACTCATGCTTTGGAGTTAGCGGCGATTGTTTTTGCTTTGAAGATGTGGAGACGTTACCTATTGGGAGTTCGATTTGAGTTGTTTACGGATCATAAGTCATTGAAGTATCTTTTCTCCCAAAAGGATTTGAATCTTCGACAACAACGATGGCTAGAGTTTTTAGCATCATATGATTTTGGTATAGCCTATACTCCGAGAAAAGGTAACGCAGTGGCAGATGCGTTAAGTCGAAGACATGCAGGATTGGGAGCCATGTTTTCAGAATGGAAGAGTCTTGAGTATTTGGCTGGATTTGACTTCAGGCCTAGATGTGAATTGGAACCTGAAACGTTGGCAAACTTATCGATAAGACCTACTCTCGTGGAAAGAATTGGCGAGAGCCAAAAGCGAGACGATAAGCTTATTAAGATTATCCGTAATTTAGAATCTGGATTGGATCCAGAGAAGGATAAAGGATTCGAGGTCGATCGAGAGTGTTGGCTTCGGAAACAAGGACGATTGGTTGTTCCCGATATAGATGAATTGAGGAATGAAGTTCTGAAGGAGAGTCATCACTCGAAGTTGACAATTCATCCAGGTGGAAATAAGATGTACCGGGATATGAAGAGAACCTATTATTGAGAAGGTATGAAGAAGGATGTTGGAAATTTTATTTCCAAATGTATGAACTGCCAGTTGGTAAAAGCCGAATAGAAGAAGCCAAGTGGATTGCTTCAGCCGTTAGAAGTTCCTACATGGAAGTGGGAGCAAATATCGATGGATTTTATCGATGGACTACCTAGAACAAGAGCGGGAAATGAAGGAATTTGGGTCATAGTAGATCGTTCGACTAAGAGTGCAAGATTCATTCCTGTTCGATCAACTAGGACTGCATCGAAATTGGCTGAGCTGTATTTTAAGTGGATAGTTCGATTCCATGGTATTCCGAAGAGTATAGTAAGTGATCGAGACCCATTGTTCACTAGTGGATTTTGGAAGAGCTTCCAGCAAGTTTTGGGAACCGAGTTGTGTTTGAGTACAGCTTATCATCCCCAAACAGATGGTCAGACCGAGAGAGTCAACTGAGTTTTGGAAGATCTCCTCAGAGCATGTGTTTTGGATTTCGAAGGATCAAGGGAAGATTATCTTCATTTGGTGGAATTTTCGTATAATAACAGTTATCAGTCAAGCATTGGTATGGCACCGTATGAAGCATTGTATGGAAGACCGTGTAACTCTCCGACATGTTGGATAGAAACAGGAGAAAAGTTGACACTTGGGCCAGAAATGATTCAACAGACTACGGATTGTATAGAGATCATTCGACGACGAATGAAGGCGGCCCAAGACCGTCAGAAAAGTTATGCCGATAAGCGTCGTAAGGATTTGGAATTCGACGTAGGAGATATGGTTTTTGTGAAGATCTCTCCACTATAGAATGTTATTCGATTCAGGAAGAAAGGAAAATTGACTCCGAGATTTGTTGGACCATTCCCGATCATCGAGCGAATTGGAAAGCTCGCCTATAAATCGGAGTTACCAGAAAAGATGTCGGGTGTGCACAATGTTTTTCATATATCGTATCTACGGAGGTATGTTCACGACCCAAGTACGGTGGTTTCTGCTGATAGCTGTGAAGATTTGGAGGTTAATCCAGTTATTAGAAGACCTCGTAAGCCGCTTCGTGTTGTGGAAACTGAAACTAAACAGCTTAGGAGGAAGACGATTACGTTACTCAAGGTACAATGGAGTGATGATGTCAACGACTGTACATGGGAGGAGGAAGAGAGGATGAAATCAGCTCATCCTGAACTCTTTGAGGTATGGCCCTAAGGTGTCGTGACATCTCATGAATTTGTAACTTGTTCTAGTCTTAGAATTCTGCATGCTAGGCTAGTAATTGGATGCATGGTTTTTTGATTTCTATGGATGGTAGGCATGTAGAATAATTTTGATTTTTCTTGTTTGTTTGGAATTTCGGGGGCGAAATTCCTAAGGGGGAGAGAATGTAACGACCCGTATTTTACATGTCGATAAATCGTAAAAATTGTTGCCATTAAGTCGTTAGTATTGCTTATGTCGTTTTGAGTCTAAGTCGTATGTTAGTATAGGTCGGCCGAGCAACCCAAGTCATGTGAACGACTTAGAGAAGTTAGTGGTAGTGGTTGCCGACCTAAGGGTTAACGGCTTAAGGTGTTTGCCGACCTATAGAAGTAAGCGACTTAAGGGTGAGTGAGCTAGAGGACTTAGGAGTTAGCTCGTGTGACCGAGTTAAGGAGGTAACCGACTTAGTAGTTGGCCGACTTAAGAGTTAACGGCTTAGGGAGATAGCGACTTATAGGGGTTAACGACCTAAGTATTGGACCGACTCATAGGAAGGGACGACCTAAAGGATGGAACGATCTAAGGGTTAGTGGCTTAGGTCGTAAGACTCTGTGTGTTTAGATAAGTCGTAAACGAGTTAAGGATAGGTCGGTCATATGGTTAAGTCGTTAGGTCGGCTATGCCGTGTTGTGGTTAAGTCGCGTATGTGTTGGTGTGTGTTTGGTCTTAGGTCGGCTATGCGTTGGGTCGGCTGTGTGTGTTAGGTAGTTAGGTCGGCTACATTTGTAAGTCGTTGAGCCGTGGAGTGATAAGTCGTAGGTCATTAGGTCGGTAAGGGTTAGGTCGGCTATGTAGTTGAATCGTTAGGTCGGTAGTGTGAGATGAGTCGTTGGGTTTGTTAAGTCGTGGACGACTTAAGGGATTTCCAGCCTATAAATAGAAGTGCCTATCTTCATTTTTGGGATCCAGATTTTGAAGCGACGAAATGCTGCCATTTTGAGAGCTCGACTATAACACTTCTTCACTTCTTTTCTCTACTCTAATCTAGTACTTCCATCCATCCAAGATCGAAGATCAAGATCAAAGATCTAAGAGCCAAAGTTGAAGATCTACATTCTTCGAAGAGAGATTTCACCGTTTGAAGCAGAATTTTGTCGGATCAAACTAGATCCTTTGCTGTCCAGATCTGAAGTTAGTTGCTTTTGTGGTGTTTAGGTGATTTGGTGAGTGATGGTTATCTCTCACACGGACCCAAAGGAGTATATCGGATCGGTGGATTGTTTGTGTGTTAAAGATAGTGATTTCATGCATTTTTCTTAAGTCTGCATGTAGATCCATCACTCATAAAGTTTTGATATCCATTCTACTACATGTTAACCTATGATAGTTCATTCATCAAGATATTACTTAGAATTCATGCTTGTTAGATTTGGACTCTTTATTTACTAAATTGCCATTATTGTTATAACTGTTTATTTAGATCTTGTCTGAATGATTGATTACTTGGATTAATGTTTGATTTGATTGATTGTTAGAAGTTAGTTGATTGATGATTTGATTTGGACAAGTTGGTCGAAGATGATTCAAAAGCTAAGTGGAAAGGCTCTTGAATAAGGAAAGTTGCCCATGGCATATGAAGCGGACGATAAAGCTCATATGGATAGATTTGATGATGATGTTGAGATGGGACTTTGCTATGATGTGATGAGGCAAAGCATGGTGTTGAGATGGGACTTTGCTATGATGCGATAAAGCAAAGCATGATGTGAGATAGCCTTGGTTTAATCCAGACAGGATCATCCCAAGCATGTTGATAACTGGGTAATATGGTTCGAGTTCGTTGATAATGGATGGCTCGAGAGGCGCTTGAGCTAGTATGAGAATAGTCGTCGAGGAGGATGACTAGAAGGCTAAGATCTCATCGTTATTGAAGGTTCTAGCAGGCTCAAAGCAAGAGTACGCTGGGCAGATTCGATAATTCCAGGCACGGGCTGCGACGACGTGCTAAGTACTCTGGGCAGATTCGATAGTCCTAGGCACGAGCTGCGACGACGTGCGGAGTTCTGTCTAGAATCGGGGTTACCATTAGCCCTTGACGGACGGATGAAACAATGAGCCGGTCATTCAGTTAACGATGATATCGAGGCAATGATAACAGTGATAGCCAGAGTCATGGATGCTTGGATGCTTTGGTTGTATCGTCATTCGGTCTCAAGAGCGATGTTTTGTGGGTGCTTATCTGATCTTGGTTTAGGCCTTGGGGGTTTGTACTTGGAAAACATCGACCTTGACTCGGGTGATAATTGCTTTACTTTAATTGTCTGCTTGCTATGTTTGTTTCTGCTTAATGGGTCTGGGGGCTATCACTGTAGAAAGAGGTGAAGTGGGATGATTGAGTTCCTATTCCTTTTTACCCTTTATGCTCTTTTGGTATGTTTGATAGTTGATTTACTGCTCATTAGGATTTTTGTCTGACTCAAGGTTTTATGTTCAACTCTTATTACCTTGGGCTGTTCATCCGTTTTGGGATGGGCAGACTAGGTAGCAGGTGACAGGTGCTGTTCTTAGTGACTTACGCTGTTGATGACGAAGACGAGCTGGAGGCTTTTGCATATTGTTTTCTTATTATATGTACTGGATGTTCCGCTGTTTGTATGATTCTCTGAGTGTTATGTAGTGAGGCTTGATGTATTGACTATTCAGATAGTTGTACCAAACTATTATGAGTTTATATGATGAATTCTGTTCTATGGAGCTTCGCTATGTATACTTTTCTATTGTATTTTATCCATGCGCTGTGAGTAATACGATATAGTTTACTGTTTTACCTTAACCTTGATGATCGTCCATGGCGGCCTGGCACACCTTTCAGCGCACTATTTCCTTGTTTAGTGAAGGAGTCATGGGCGGTCGTCACATTTGGTATCAGAGCCTTGGTTAATCGATTTTAACCAACGCTCGCTGACGTAACTACGTATGAGAGACGTAATTGTAATTTTGATGGATGATTACTATATATAATATAGTAGCTTAGAAGGATTTGAACCCTTTATGCAGTTGTTCTTAAGGTGTATTAATCATTTCTTATAGATATTAGGAATGAGTCGAAGAGGGAGACCAGCTGCTAGGGAAGGCCGTGATGTTGAGGGGGCTGCTGATTATGCTTCTATGTTCAAGGCCATGATGACTTCGATCATGAGAAGGATGCCAGCTCCGGGGCTATCGGTAGATGTTGGAGTTCAGGTTCAAGCTCCAAAACCAGTGGATTTTACTAAGTTGTGTAAAGACTATACTGCTCTTGGATGAAAGGTTTTCTTGGGGACAGAATCAACCATTGAAGTTCAGAGATGGATTGATGCTTGTAGAAGGATATTTGGTGACTTGGGAATTGAGGATGCAACTAAGAGGAAGCTTGCATCAAGACAGCTTCAGGGAAGAGCTTCTGATTGGTGGAATTCTATCACCATTGATACTCCAGAGGAAGAGATTACTTGGGAGCAATTCCAAGCTAGATTTGAGGCTAAGTTCATTTCGATAGCTCAGAAATCTGTTTTGTTCAAGAAGTTTGTGGAACTCAAGCAAGGTGGAAGACCAGTTCTTGAGTATGTTTCTGAGTTTGAAGCTTTGTCCAAGTATGCTCGGTCATATATTGAGTCTTCATATCAGAAGAATGAGAAGTTTGTGACAGGCTTGGACAATTATCTTGGGAGGCAGTTGGTGGATCATTTGGACGATCCGTTTGAGAAGCTTGTGGAGAAAGCTCTCAGGCATGAGAATTTGTTTCCTAAGGAAGGATCTGTTGTTGCTGTAACCAAGGAAGGGTCTAAACCACAGCAAGGTGGAAACAAGAAGAGGAAGCAGCAGCAACAGAAGGGAAAGGATGGACGCAAGAAGCCGAAGGGTGAAATGACCTGCTACAATTGTCAGCAGAAGGGCCATTGGTCTAGAGATTGTAAGAATCCGAAGGTGCCAGTGAAGTGCCACAACTGTGACAAACCGGGGCATTTCAGGAAGGATTGTCCGGAACCGAGGAAGGACAAGCAGATTGTGCAAGCTTATGCTTTGGGGGCTGTGCCATCGTCTTCGAAAGCTCCTACTACGGAAGAGAAAGGAAAGAGTGTGGTGGTTCAAGGTACCCTTTGCATTTGTGGTATTCCAGTTAGAGTGTTATTTGATACTGGGGCGTCGCATTCTTTTGTTTGTAATGAACTTGTAGGCCGGTTGTGTTTGGAACCAGATATTGTTGATCGACCATTGGTTGTGACTAATCCAGTTGGGGGTTCGTCTTGTTTGTGTATGGTATGCCATGGTCTGGTAGTATCGAGTCATGATTTCTCTTTTGTTTGTGATTGTTTTGTTCTAAACTTTGCGGGGTTCGGAATTATTTTGGGTATGGACTGGCTTAGGAAGTATGCAACAAAGTTGATTGTGAAAGGCTGGAGGTGACAGTCGAGAATGTGGAAGGGCGAAAGGTTGTGATACGATGTAAGCATGAGGAAGGCGTCTTCATGAGCTTCATGTATTCGCTAGTTGTTCCACGAGATGGACTGTCATCGGTGCCTATTGTGAATGGATTTGAGGATGTCTTTGACGAGGTCAAAGGGTTACCGCCGCATAGAGAGATCGAGTTTCGTATCGATCTAGTTGAGGGAGCCAGACCTGTTGTGATGCCTCTTAGGCGGATGGCGCCTAGGGAACAGCAAGAGTTGAAGGTTTAAGTTGATGACCTTTTACAGAAAGGATTCATTCGGCGTAGTGTGTCTGAATGGGGTGCACCAGTTGTGTTTGCAACCAAAGCGGATGGATCGTTGAGGTTGTGTGTGGAATATCATGAGCTGAATAAAGTGACTAAGAAGAACAAGTATCCATTGCCAAGAATAGATGACTTGTTTGATCAGCTTCACGAAGCTAAGGTGTTTTCTCAGATGGATTTGGCAACGGGATTTCACCAGTTGAGAGTGGCAAAGGATAGTGTGCCGAAGACTGCTTTTAGGACACCATCTGGTTTCTATGAGTGGTTGGTAATGCCGTTTGGATTGACCAATGCACCAGCATATTTTGTGGATCTTATGAATAGAGTGTTCAGGGATCAGTTGAACAAGTTCGTACTTGTGTTCGTGGATGATATTCTGATTTATTCCAGAACTAAGGAAGAGCACAAGACGCACTTGCGTATTGTTTTGGATATCTTGCGAAAACAACAGCTGAGGGCTAAGTTTTCGAAGTGTCACTTCTGGAAGAGTGAAGTGAGGTTCTTAGGCCATGTTATCTCTGGAAATGGAATAGCGGTTGATCCCACCAAGGTGGCAGCAATCCAGGATTGGGTTAGACCTAAGAATGCATCCGATGTGAGAAGTTTTCTTGGATTAGCAGGATATTATCGTCGGTTTATTAAAGACTTTTCCAAGATAGCTGCACCATTAATAGGATTGACGAAAAAGAACCAAGTATTCAGATGGGATGCTAAGTGTGAGCAAACTTTCGGAATTCTGAAAGAGCGACTGGCAAGTGCTTCTGTTTTGACTATTCCAAGTGGAAATGATGAGATGGTGGTTTACACCGATGCATGTGGTACTAGACTTGGAGCAGTGCTAATGCAGAAGGATAAAGTTGTTGCGTATGCAAGTCGACAACTGAAGCCGCATGAAAGGAATTATCCGACTCATGATTTGGAGTTAGCGGCGAATGTTTTTGCTTTGAAGATGTGGAGACATTACCTATTGGGAGTTCGATTTGAGTTGTTTACGGATCATAAGTCATGGAAGTATCTTTTCTCCCAAAAGGATTTGAATCTTCGACAGCAACGATGGCTAGAGTTTTTAGCATCATATGATTTTGGTATAGCCTATACTCCGAGAAAAGGTAACGCAGTGGCAGATGCGTTAAGTCGAAGACATGCAGGATCGGGAGCCATGTTTTCAGAATGGAAGAGTCTTGAGTATTTGGCTGGATTTGACTTCAGGCCTAGATGTGAATTGGAACCTGAAATGTTGGCAAACTTATCGATAAGACCTACTCTCGTGGAAAGAATTGGCGAGAGCCAAAAGCGAGACGATAAGCTTATTAAGATTATCCGTGATTTAGAATCTGGATTGGATCCAGGGAAGGATAAAGGATTCGAGGTCGATCGAGAGGGTTGGCTTCGGAAACAAGGACAACTGGTTGTTCCCGATATAGATGAATTTAGGAATGAAGTTCTGAAGGAGAGTCATCACTCGAAGTTGACAATTCATCCAGGTGGAAATAAGATGTACTGGGATATGAAGAGAACCTATTATTGGGAAGGTATGAAGAAGGATGTTGGAAATTTTATTTTCAAATGTATGAACTGCCAGTTGGTAAAAGCCGAACAGAAGAAGCCAAGTGGATTGCTTCAGCCGTTAGAAGTTCCTACATGGAAGTGGGAGCAAATATCGATGGATTTTATCGATGGACTACCTAGAACAAGAGCGGGAAATGCAGGAATTTGGGTCATAGTAGATCGTTTGACTAAGAGTGCAAGATTCATTCCTGTTCGATCAACTAGGACTGCATCGAAATTGGCTGAGCTGTATGTTAAGTGGATAGTTCGATTCCATGGTGTTCCGAAGAGTATAGTAAGTGATCGAGACCCATTGTTCACTAGTGGATTTTGGAAGAGCTTCCAGGAAGTTTTGGGAACCGAGTTGTGTTTGAGTACAGCTTATCATCCCCAAACAGATGGTCAGACCGAGAGAGTCAACCGAGTTTTGGAAGATCTCCTTAGAGCATGTGTTTTGGATTTCGGAGGATCATGGGAAGATTATCTTCATTTGGTGGAATTTTCGTATAATAACAGTTATCAGTCAAGCATTGGTATGGCACCGTATGAAGCATTGTATGGAAGACCGTGTAACTCTCCGACTTGTTGGATAGAAACAGGAGAAAAGTTGACACTTGGGCCAGAAATGGTTCAACAGACTACGGATTGTATAGAGATCATTCGGCGACGAATGAAGGCAGCCCAAGACCGTCAGAAAAATTATGCCGATAAGCGTCGTAAGGATTTGGAATTCGACGTAGGAGATATGGTTTTTGTGAAGATCTCTCCACTAAAGAATGTTATTCGATTCAGGAAGAAAGGAAAATTGACTCCGAGATTTGTTGGACCACTCCCGATCATCGAGCGAATTGGAAAGCTCGCCTATAAATTGGAGTTACCAGAAAAGATGTCGGGTGTGCATAATGTTTTTCATATATCGTATCTACGGAGGTATCTGCACGACCCAAGTACGGTGGTTTCTGCTGATAGCTGTGAAGATTTGGAGGTTGATACAGTTATTAGAAGACCTTGTAAGCCGCTTCGTGTTGTGGAAACTGACACTAAACAGATTAGGAGAAAGACGATTACGTTGCTCAAGGTACAATGGAGTGATGATGTCAACGACTGTACATGGGAGGAGGAAGAGAGGATGAAAGCAGCTCATCCTGAACTCTTCGAGGTATGGCCCTAAGGTGTCGTGACATCTCAGGAATTTGTAGCTTGTTCTAGTCTTAGAATTCTGCATGCTAGGCTGGTAATTGGATGCATGGTTTGTTGATTGCTATGAATGGAAGGCATGCAGAATAGTTTTGATTTTTCTTGTTTGTTTGGAATTTCGGGGGCGAAATTCCTAAGGGGGAGAGAATGTAACAACCCGTATTTTACGTGTCGATAAATCATAAAAATTGTTGCCATTAAGTCATTAGTATTGCTTAAGTCGTTCTGAGTCTAAGTCGTATGTTAGTATAGGTCGGCGGAGCAACCCAAGTCATGTGAACGACTTAGAGAAGTTAGTGGTGGTGGTTGCCGACCTAAGGTTTAACGGCTTAAGGTGTTTGCCGACCTATAGAAGTAAGCGACTTAAGGGTGAGTGAGCTAGAGGACTTAGGAGTTAGCTCGTGTGACCGAGTTAAGGAGGTAACCGACTTAGTAGTTGGCCGACTTAAGAGTTAACGACTTAGGGAGATAGCGACTTATAGGGGTTAACGACCTACGTATTGGACCGACTCATAGGAAGGGACGACCTAAAGGATGGAACGATCTAAGGGTTAGTGGCTTAGGTCGTAAGACTCTGTGTGTTTAGATAAGTCGTAAACGAGTTAAGGATAGGTCAGCCATATGGTTAAGTTGTTAGGTCGGCTATGCCGTGTTGTGGTTAAGCCGCGTATGTGTTCGTGTGTGTTTGGTCTTAGGTCGGCTATGCGTTGGGTCGGCTGTGTGTGTTAGGTAGTTAGGTCGGCTACATTTGTAAGTCGTTGAGCCGTGGAGTGATAATTCGTAGGTCGTTAGGTCGGTAAGGGTTAGGTCGGCTATGTAGTTGAATCGTTAGGTCGGTAGTGTGAGATGAGTCGTTGGGTTTGTTAAGTCGTGGACGACTTAAGAGATTTCCAGCCTATAAATAGAAGTGCCTATCTTCATTTTTGGGATCCGGATTTTGAAGCGACGAAGTGCTGCCATTTTAAGAGCTCGACTACAACACTTATTCACTTCTTTTCTCTATTCTAGTCTAGTGCTTCCATCCATCCAAGATCGAAGATCAAGATCAAAGATCTAAGAGCCAAAGTTGAAGATCTACATTCTTCGAAGAGAGATTTCACCGTTTGAAGATGAATTTTTTCGGATCAAGCTAGATCCTTTGCTGTCCAGATCTGAAGTTAGTTGCTTTTGTGGTGTTTAGGTGATTTTGTGAGTGGTGGTTATCTCTCACACGGACCCAAAGGAGTATATCGGATCGGTGGATTGTTTGTGTGTTAAAGATAGTGATTTCATGCATTTTTCTTAAGTCTGCATGTAGATCCTTCACTCATAAAGTTTTGATATCCATTCTACTACATGTTAACCTATGATAGTTCATTCATCAAGATATTACTTAGAATTCATGCTTGTTAGATTTGAACTCTTTATTTACTAAATTGCCATTATTGTTATAACTGTTTATTTAGATCTTGTCTGAATGATTGATTACTTGGATTAATGTTTGATTTGATTGATTTTTAGAAGTTAGTTGATTGATGATTTGATTTGGACAAGTTGGTCGAAGATGATTCAAAGGCTAAGTGGAAAGGCTCTTGAATAAGGAAAGTTGCCCATGGCATATGAAGCGGAGGATAAAGCTCATATGGATAGATTTGATGACGATGTTGAGATTGGACTTTGCTATGATGCGATGAGGAAAAGCATGGTGTTGAGATGGGACTTTGCTATGATGCGGTAAAGCAAAGCATGATGTGAGATAGCCTTGGTTTAATCCAGACAGGATCATCCCAAGCATGTTGATAACTCGGTGATATGGTTCGAGTTTGTTGATAATGGATGGCTCGAGAGGCGCTTGAGCTAGTATGAGAATAGTCGTCGAGGTGGATGACTAGAAGGCTGAGATCTCTTCGTTATTGAAGGTTCTAGCAGGCTCAAAGCAAGAGTACACTGGGAAGATTCGATAATTCCAGGCACGGGCTGCGACGACGTGCTAAGTACTCTGGGCAGATTCGATAGTCCTAGGCACGAGCTGCGACGACGTGCGGAGTTCTGTCTAGAACCGGGGTTACCATTAGCCCTTGACGGACGGATGAAAGAATGAGCCGGTCATTCAGCTAACGATGATATCGAGGCAATGATAACAGTGATAGTCAGAGTCATGGATGCTTGGATGCTTTGGTTGTATCGTCATTCGGTCTCAAGAGCGATGTTTTGTGGGTGCTTATCTGATCTTGGTTTAGGCCTTGGGGGTTTGTACTTGGAAAACATCGACCTTGACTCGGGTGATAATTGCTTTACTTTAATTGTCTGCTTGCTATGTTTGTTTCTGCTTAATGGGTCTGGGGGCTATCACTGTAGAAAGAGGTGGAGTGGGATGATTGAGTTACTATTCCTTTTTACCCTTTATGCTCTTTTGGTATGTTTGATAGTTGATTTACTGCTCACTAGGACTTTTGTCTGACTCAAGGTTTTATGTTCAACTCTTATTACCTTGGGCTGTTCATCCGTTTTGGGATGGGCAGACTAGGTAGCAGGTGACAGGTGCTGTTCTTAGTGACTTACGCTGTTGATGACGAAGACGAGCTGGAGGCTTTTGCATATTGTTTTCTTATTATATGTACTGGATGTTCCGCTGTCTGTATGATTCTCTGAGTGTTATGTAGTGAGGCTTGATGTATTGACTATTCAGATAGTTGTACCAAACTATTATGAGTTTATATGATGAATTCTGTTCTATGGAGCTTCGCTATGTATACTTTTCTATTGTATTTTATCCATGCGCTGTGAGTAATACGATAGAGTTTACTGTTTTACCTTAACCTTGATGATCGTCCATGGCGGTTTGGCACACCTTTCAGCGCACTATTTCCTTGTTTAGTGCAGGAGTCATAGGCGGTCGTCACAGTTCTTCTAAAATGTAAGTGAACTGATTGTTGTGGACATAGATTAGCTTAATAAATCCCCATTCTGCGATAGATTGGTTGATTGATTGTATGGAAACATATATATATATATATATATATATATATATATATATATATTAGCAGAATAAATACTCATTCTACTATGAGTTAATTGTCTGATTGTTGGACACCTATTTAGTTGGAAAAATCACCATCCTACTATTGTGTTATTTGGACTTATATATGCCAACTAGTTTATGTTGATATGTTTTTTATGATTTGGATATGAATCATATTACATATATGTTAACTTATGTAAATAAATTATTGAATGAATTAAAAGTGAAATTTAAATTAAATGGTGACTTAAATTAGTACCAATGGGATTGCTAAGCTTCCATTTGAATTTATAAAGTATGATTTTAGATTAACTTCAATTCTTTAATAAATTTGGGTTAAAATTTATAAATGATTTTCAAGTTGTATTATTATTTTATATAGTTGAAATAACTTGTTTGTAAAAGGAGTTTTTACGAAATAAAAGGGTTTTCCTAAAGGTTTCACAAGTGATATTTTATATATGATATTTAATAAAGTAGTTATAAAGGAAATTTTATAACAGTTTAAAAATAAAGGAAGGATTTATAAATTATTCTAGAGATTAGCAAAGAGTTTTATAAATTAACTTGGAAATTTATAAAAGTGAGTAATAACTCTATTTTGGGAATTTATAAATTATTTGAAATTTGAAGTGAGCTTTTAAAAAGGGAATTTTTATAAAGGATAAGAAGGTTGGTTTAATAGTAAGTAATGTTTGTAAAAAGAAAAGGGAATTTGAAAGGAAGAAATTTTCCAAATGTTCTGGTAATAAAATTATACCATTGAGATAAGTATGTAAATATTTTCCCAGTATAAAAGGGATGTATGGGGTTTCGAGAATAGTGTTTTGTAAAAGATCTTTTGATCGAATGTTTATAAACTGATTTTAATTAATAAAAGATTAATTAACAAAGGCTTAGTGGATCTCATATGGAATTAAATCAATGTTTGAATGATTGTTTATTTGATAGTTAAATAATCGACAACAAGTCTGGACCAAAAAGTAACTTTGAAAATATCTAGAAGAAACACGTGAGTCATATGGTACGGTAATCTCCAATGATGCAGTACTTTGTGTATAATCTAATTTTTTCTTCTAGGAAAGAAGATAAGGAAATCTGTCCACAAATGACTACGAGGTGAACTCTAGTCTTATCTTTTTTCTTCTTATTTCCTAAAGAATCGGGGTTGAGTTTACTGAAAATTATCGAAAGTTGTTTCAAACAGACCTGGATCGGATATGTTATCCGAAAACCGCTTTGATCCAACACAATTGATTCAAAATGAAGATATCTTGAAGAGTATGTAACCGAAGATGGAGCCATTGAAGTACAAAGGCTACTTGCTATTAATCCTGAGGATTATTCTAAAATGGATGTAGTAAAAGTAGTGCCTTCGGTTTGCTCTTATCCTGGACAACTCGTATGGATGGATGCTGGCATTGCATTACTACCTGGAAGGCAGTGTTAGCATTCCTAGTGGGATTGCTGTTCTAAAAGGTAAAGCCGTAACCTCAAGCCTCATCAACCGAGAATGACTGTAACGGGTTAGTTGCTGATATTTGACCCCTTTTTGTATGCTTTGGCACAGTTGCTGATCCCAACCGTGGTGGTGATGTATTTGGTACTATCCAGTAATAATTCTTGTGTTGGCAGGGAATCCAAGCGAGGTTCTCAGTGTGTTTATTAAGTGATGCACTATGGCGAGGGGTACCCCAGTAGCCCGGTCATTGTATGGAATCCATTCTCCAATAAGTGCCGTACGTTTTTAGTTGTGCCTAAATATGTTGGAATATGAGATGCAAGCATTTTAGCTATGTTCTATATTTACTTTAAAAACCCTAAAAATTATCATAATATCACTGGATTTTCTATAAAATGTGTTTTAGTTATCGTAAGGTAAAAATCCGTCTGTGTTTATGTACAGCGTGATCTTACGAGATACCTTTGATTTTAAAAGGGTTTTAAATATAATAATTCAATTGTTTAGGTTTACTCACACCAGACCCATGTCTGACCTGGAGTTTTATTTATTTTCCTAAAACTCTTAGGTGCTCAAATTTTTATAGGCAACCAAGTAGTTCATGTTTTCCTATGGGTGTATTTTGGAGGAGTTTGGACCAGGAGGCTTCATCGATAGCTAGTTATTATCTTGTCTTCGCTATATTATACGTGTCTTGTATCAGTTAGAATGTGACAGGCTGTTAAAACCATCCAAGGGTAGAATTGTATTAGCATGACTTTGATGTACCATTTTTAAAATGACTTTGTAAAGTATTATGTTGATTAATATACGATATTCCGTTTTGTTGTGAGATTCTACGATTGTTTCGTTTCTTCTTATCTTCTATTTCCTTTCTTTCCCCCAATAATCTGTCTTTTCGGCACTTAGTTGTTCAGAATATGAATACCATCAATGTATTAGTGTCGATTTTTGGGGTACGAAAAGGTGGGTTGTTACAGTTGGTATTAGAGTCCAAGGTTAAGCGAGAACGTTGGCTTTGCTAGGGCAACTCATTAGGGGATAAGATCATGGAATGCCTTATTATGAGGCTGAGTGTGTACATATATATACACACACGCACACGCACACACACACACACACATACAAGAGCACGTATTTTTTAGTGATATAAAAATGTTTTATGTTGTGTTGATTAATCTTTTGAGTGACTTATGGATTTTAGTCAATACGAGTCTAACATTATTGATAGGGATCCCTAAACACATGAACAAAGCCATCCGATACAGTATTGTTTTGAAATTGGGTAAATGAAATAATTTTACATAGAAATATATTCTGTATATAAAGAATTAATTTAAAAATGATATAGTATTTTGAGGTATTGTTGTTAGGAGATAATAATATTCTATTATTATCATTTAGGATTTGTTTAGCCATGCTCGTCCATTTTGAGCATTGACTATTGTTAGTGTGTATAGGTAGCTTCCCTTTTAAAATTTGGGGTGGATAAATAGAAATAGGGAAGACATTGAAGCAAACACCTTATGAATTAAGTTTCACAATCTGACTCTAAAGTATTCGATTAATAATGTGGTGTTAAATTTGATATAATAAAAGCATTATTAAAAGCTAGAATATTTGAAATAAATATTTGGAAAATGTTTTATAAAAGTTGATTTATAAAATAGATTTTTAACAAAGTGTCCTGGATTAAAAAGAATTTCAGTTGAAAACTTGAGAAACTGAATCTGGGGTCTTTTGGAAAAATGTTTCAAGGTTTTGAAAGATAATAATAGTATTATTTGAAAGCAATTTTGGTTCAAGAATAAAATTAAATGTTAAGTAAGAAGTGTTTTCTTTGGATTGGTTAGGGGGAATGAGTCTTGATTGTTTTTTATGATCTGAACAATCTTATAAGTGACGATCATATGTTTGCGTAGGTGAACTTTGTGGTGCACTTAGTAAATTAATCTCTTTATCACTATACAATCGAACAATGTTCAAATCCAAATGAAGCAAAGCAAGTTGGTGACAAATGTTTTGTTAGAAAAATGAAAAGTATTATTTCAAAAACGAGATTCTGAAATAAAATTAATATTTTTAAGTCAATAGTTCAAGTGGCTCGAAAATAACTTAAAATTGGGAAAGTGAAGTGTTGGGATGGTAAACACTTCTCTTGAGTATTACCATCTTGATAAGGGAATGCATCATACTGTTTAGTAGTACCCAGTTCCTTATTATCATTTTAGAGTTACTCAGGCTATATATATATATATATTCTATGATTAATACATTAAAGTTTATATTCAAATTTTTTTGAAATAAGATCGGGTATTTGGATATTGAATTTTCTTACAAAAATAAATGTAAAATGGAATAGTTGAATCAAATAGTGCTGTATAATCTTAGGATGTAGTAGAGTAGTATCCAAGTTGAATCTATGTTTAGTTTTATGAAATATTTTCATAAATAATTTTGTGGAAAATAGAATTGGTTTTAACGGGAACCCATTAAAGTAGCGCATAGGCTGGTCGTAGATCATCTCTCGTTTCCATATAGTTTGATCTAAGATTCGAGTACATGGCTTTGAAGTGTTTTACACCATTCCAGATAAGGATCCATTACTCGATTTTTGACGGCGATCACTTGATGAGGATTATTTGTATGTGTAACACCCCGCCTTTTTATATAAGTAAATAATCAAATAACAATAAATAGTGAAAATAAACATTTTTGTAATTTTCAGATTATAGTCTCAAAACTTATACCATTGTGTTCGTGGCGATTTTCTGATCAATTTATATATATAATGTGTCTCGAATGGAGTTCGTATGAAAAAGTTATTGACGTTTGAAGTTTTGTATATTTGTTATAAATAAATATATGTGCATATAAAATTACAGAAATAATGTGCATTTGAATGTTAAAATAGATACTCGCCAAAAAGGTAATTAATTAACATCAGCAGACAATGTAATCAAATCAACTATTGGAGGAAATTAATTTACATTGGTTGGTCACATGGAAATTTTATAAATTATAAACATTTGCAATTAATTCATAGGATATTTATAAAAGTAGTAACAAATTTATTATGTTTATAATAAAGGTAAATTGTTAAGAGAATCAGATGTAAGTGGGGAAAAAATGTGTGTGGGGAATAAATTAACTAATAACATACACATATTAATTTATAATTGATGCATTCAATTAATTAAGAAATTAATTAGAGACATTAAGTAAGCGTCAATTAATTAAAGAGGAAAACTTATATGTCAATCAACTGGGTGATGAATTGGCGGTTTAAATACATACTAATAAATGTGTGATTTAATTGCGTATAGGAATTAATTTGGTTGTCAATTAAGATGAGAAAACGTATCAATTAATTAATTAGCAACTAGTTGAGTGTTTCAATAAGGGTGTCAATTAATCAAAGAACATGCAATTGCTACAATATCTAATAATGTAAATTAATTAGCTAGAAGAAAACACCAGCTATAGGATTATTTGTTGCAAGTTAAAAAGAAAAAAAATTGGAATGTGTACAAACATCAAACGAAGTAATTAGTTTATGATGAAGGTAAGTTAATAAGAATAAATTAAAAAGTATAACTTTCATATGCATTCAATTAATAGGGATATTAATTAACATGTTCAAATAGGTAAGAAATTCAAATAGGTAAGAAATTCAAATAGGTAAGAAATTATAACGTATAAGAATCAATTAATGTATGATATACATACATACATACATACATACATATATATATATATATATGTATGTATATATGTATGATCTAATTAATTGGACAATTAATGGGAAAATCTTATTTAGAAGGAAACATGAATAAATATGGTCGTATTACAAAGGAATAAATGAATAGCATTGGAGATTATACGTTATAAACTAACGTAAACAAATCAATAAATGATGGTGAGGATTGTATTTAAGGTTAATCGGATGGTTCATATTTGTTCACTACACCTATAAATTGAACGTAACTTAACCCTAGCCCGTACTATTTTCTCGAAATCAGCTGCTATCTTTCGCAGCAAACTCCTCTTCTCTTCGCCCTCTTCCTTTCTCCTCTGTCAATCAAATCTTTCTCCAAACTAAAAGAAAATTAAGCAAAGAAATACATACAAGCAAATCAGAGAGTTACGCAAACAAATCAGAGAATTTACAACGAAAGAAAAAAGGGAAAAAACAGAGAAAAGCGTAGCAAATTAAAAGGGATAAAGATTGAAGCTAAGAACGACATGTGAGTGGATTTAATTATATATCTTTTATGTTTATGATATATTATCATTAGATTCACGTTAAATTATTTTATTCGGTATTTCTAATTCTGTCAATTATTTTATTCGGTATTTCTAATTCTGTCAATTAGTTATGCTGAAACTATAAGAAATTTACATCTGTCTTAAAGTTAAATGTTATCCTAAATGCTAGCTTCTTTTTATTCCCTTTTTATGCTAAGGATATAGTTGAAAAAAAATAATTCGCAATTATGGATTAAAATGGGAAAATACTAGATTTTAGGAAATTAGATATAATAAGAAAAGCTGGAATAAAGCAAGAAAAATAAGAATTTTGCAATAATTATGCTAAAACGGGAGCAACTAATTAGAGAAAAATCTAATAAATTGATTTTGGAATAAGTGATAGATTAATTGGTTGGTTTAGAAAATAGGATACATTTCTATAGTTTAGTATTTAAAAAGATAACGATAAACGTAACTACAAGAATAAAAGAAATAAAAAGAAAATTAGTGTAAAATAGAGAAATCGCTGTATTTTTCACTATCCAAAAAGTAAAGAAATAATAAAAGAAATATCTAATAGTTACGACTTATTGTTTAATTTAGTATTAAAATATAGAAATGGATTTTTAGTACAGTTGTCGTAACCAACCAAATAGAATAGAACTACTTCCTAGAATAGAAGAAAATAGATTAAAGAATTGAAGGAATTGAGTTAATTATTGAATAAAATTAGATGTTGTAAACGGTAATGAACCTAGATCTGCATTTACTGCGTAGACAATAAAATGAGATAGTTATTATGATAAGTAAATTATATAATATAAGAGAAATAAAGAGAATTCAAAATCATAATAAAAGAAGACGACTAGAATAGATAAAGACAGCTATAATTATGTACATATTATAAAAGAAAATAAAAGTGACAATTACAAGTAAAATTATAACATAGGTTATAATTAAGTAGAAAGAACGAAAAGGCTTATTTAAGACTTAAATTAAAATAATAAGCAAATAGAGAACAAATAATAGAAGAGGCTTATTTTAATAAATTTAAGACTCAATTTAAGTTGATAAGCAAGATAATAGAAGTAGCCCCATACCAACAACATTCTCTTTCAGTTAGGAACTGATGCTCTCACAACAATTAGGTGAGGCTGGGACAAGATTATGCTAATTAGGGTAAATAAGTAGCCAATATAATAAGAAAAGTAAACTAAATGCAAAATAAAAGATTATACTTAGGGTCTAATAAAAGAGTGAGATGCGTTTGGAGCAGCCCAAAGAATGAAGAGACTAACGAAGCAGTTCATCACAGATTTCAGCACAGAACAAGCACGTCCAACTTAATTATTTTGGGCTAGAAGGAAGTATTAGACTTCAGCGGAAGTGGGGATACTCTAGGATGGCCCACTAGTGTAGGCATATTGATGCGGTCCTCCAGAGGTAGGTTTGCAGGTGTTCCATCAAAAGAGTATGCCATGACTACTTTTTGCATGGCAGGACCATTGTAGGCAGTTAAAAGAGGTTAGTGTTTGGAGTAGGACTTTCTTATGTCCCAGTACTTGAAAGTAAGTTTAGTGGGTAGGTTCCAAAAGGATAGTCCATGTGGATATCGGCCAGCATCAAAACCAAGAGCGAGTTCGAGAAAGACTAGAGTTAAACCAACAGTCCAATGATACTTTCATTATCAAGACATTAGATGAGGGGTATCGACAATTGGATGTTAGATTGTTTGCAACAAGGCACGACCACTTAACTCTTTAGAGGTCTTTCGATTAGTTGAGGGGTGGCTGCGTGGGGCTATAGCCATGATGAGAAAAGAGACAGACCAAGTAGAATATCTGTATTGTAGGCATAACGAAGCTGTCCTTTATAGATATAGAAAATTCCTGACCGAGTTCCGTTCAAGGTAGACCTTGTTGGTGGGATTCAGGGAGTAGAAAGAATGATTGCGCATAGTCCTCAAGGTATGCACTGAGTGGTACATTGTGGATGTCCAAGAATTAGTATAGACCAGTGCGGATACAGTTTTATGTTTTCACAGTAAACGACGGAACATCTATATTGTAGGCCTCATAGGGCGGTCCTTGATAGATGCAGTCACAAAACACCATGGAACCAAGACGATGGCGTCCTTTGTGTAGGATCGATTTCACCCTAGAGGGGGGTGAATAGGGTGATACTAAAAATAATAAAAATTAATGCAGAAATATATATAATAATTGGAGCATAGATAATAGCAGAATAATAAAAGCAGAAATAGAACAACACGGATTTACCCAGCTTCGGCAAAACCCTACCTATGTGCTACCACTAAGGTTTCTAGTAGAAATTAAGTAGTTAGAGGCTTACAAACATAAACTTACGACGCCCGCTATCGACTAACCTAACTCTACGCTCAAAATCCTGACGTAACTCAGCCACTGAGTTGTGAATTCTCGAACTACACCACCTTAGTTCATCCCTAGTCACACGACTAGAATTTTATAGAGGTTTAAAAGAAAATTAAAAAATAAAAACAATACAAAATAAACCCTTTTTATATAATTTAAGCCCAATATAATATATACCGGCCCACTCGATATTTAAGTGAAGAAAAGGTCTTCCCGTTTCTTATTTTCGTGGCAGCTCCCTTTTGTTTCCTGTTCTATAATTTAGGGTTTTGTTGAATCCCTTGAAGCCACAACTTGGAGTCCAAATTTATTATCTTTCGTTCTTTAATTCGCTTCGCTTGCTTTTGGCTGCTTCAAGGTCAAGTTCGAACCTGTGAAATTGGTATGTGATTTTTTCCGTTTTAATTCCTCTATTGATTGCTTTGGTTCGAACTTGATTCGAGTTATTGATTTGGGATTTTATTTGAAACTTGGCTCTATGATTTTTTTCTTAAACTCGAATGATTTAACTACCGATGAACTTACTTGGTTTTATAGGGATCGAACCCTAAATTATCGTTCGTATTTATTTTGTTTGAATTCTTTACATTGCTATGCTTGGCCACTGATTTTCGATTGAATGCTGGTGATTACTCTGACTTGTTCATTATTGACTTGCTTTAGTCGATTCCTTCTTTTCCCTGATGTGTTTGAATTTTGGTTCCGTAGTTTTCTGCTATGACTTTGACATCATGAATGTTTGAGATAAATCTAACTTCGACTTATTCAATTTCTTTTTGCTCCGATTGAAAATGTGTGACCCACGGTTTTGATTCTCTATATTTCTTGACTAATGTTCATGCTGCTTGCACTAGTTCAACTTGCTACTATTTTGATTTTTCCGTGAACTCTGCTTCATGTTGTAACATTTGTATATCATCATACACTTTTTGCTTGGATTGAAGTATGGTTTTCACTGCATATATATGTCTGTGTTCACACATGTATATATGTATGTCGTGATGCCTTGTTCTGCTTGTTTTATGATGAACTTGAGTTGCTGGATTCATGTAAACATTTGTGCATGAAATCCATCTGCCTTGAGTCCACTTCATGTTGAAGTCTGGTGTGGTTGTGGTTTGATATTGCATTGTGTTCATGTACATTTGGAGTCTTGTTCATGCAGTCTGACGCTTTTTGTGAATCCATGTTGTATGTTGTCATTGATCTGGTCTGTTCATTGCTGGTTCACCACTTTGTCATGGTGTATGTTTAAAGTTGTATACTTAAACTGTAGCTCATTGATTTTGAAAAACGTGTACATATTAATGTATATACATGCATGCGTATGCATGTATATATATGTGTAGTGAATGTTACTGCATATTTATACATGTATACACTTGTATGCTGGTCTGGATCATGTTGAACTAATCTGGTCTCTTTGCTTTGAGTTAAATTCTCTGTACATACCCATGCTGGTCTCTAGTTCCATATGTTAATACATTTTCCTTGAACTTGTCTGGTTTTTGGGTTATGATGATTTGGTCGAGATTGGTTGCAGTATTGTTGCCTGCTTTGTATTGTTTGCTTCGACTGCTTTCTTTTGAAATGATTTCAGGTTGACTTTGTTATCATGTGTTCATTGAGTCTGGACTTGTGTCTAGTCAAGTTGAACTAATATATGTGTGTTCTGACCAATATGGGTTCATTCATGTTGAACTGCTTTGCTCTGTTGCATTGTGTCTTCATGTTGACAGGTCTGGTTCGTATTTTGGTTCCTTGCAATGCTTTGAGTCATGTTTTTGCCTTTGATTTGTGCACTTGTCTTGAGTTTGAATGGTTGAGTATTTTTCATTCCATATTGCTTCATGACTTCACTGCCGAGTCTGTTCTCATGTGTACACATTGAATTTTTGGTCGAGGCTTGTTTTATGTTGGTTTTGGATTCTTGTTGCATAAGAATTGGTACTATACAATTTTGTGATGTTTTTGTATTGCACCTTGGTTTAATCCAGCTTTTGGCTCGGGTTTGACCTTCTGCTCACTTGACCCTGCAATTTTATCAAGTGTACATCAGTGTGCACGGCCTTGTGGCATGTACAATGATACACTGTGCATGTCACAAGTTGTTCGTGTATGATGAATTCAAAAGAAATGATGCTGAACAACCCAAATAACCGAGGCAAATAATATTTTCAAAAACACACATTTTATTTTACACTAGAAAAACATTTATTTTTCAATTTTACTGCGTCAATTTTTATTTTGCAGATAATTCAGATGCTGGATTCAATCTAGAATAAAGTTAAAGGTAAAATACGAGTGAGTGAGTGATATGTAGTGAGGAGAACATTGTAAACTGAATTTTGTGATGCAATCGAAATTGTATTGTAATTGAAAATGCATATACGTAGTGAGAGCTCCAATTTGTACTATTCAAAATTGTAATGAAATATTTGTTTGAATTTAAATTCTGTGTTATTTATTTCATTCAATAAATATTTATTTAATTATGTGAAAAATAAAACAGTACAATAACAAATACATTGAATGAATATATATAGATATATATATATATATATATATATATATTTGTGTGTGTGTGTGTTTATTATCATCAAACAAAAATCATACTAGCATATTCTACAATCTCCCTCTTTGATGATAACAAACATATATTAAGATTTTGACTCTATTAAATGTATTTGATTATTGATGGACTCTATTTGCTACCCATATTTGAATGCTCCCTCTCTACGACAAAGCTTGCCTTTCATATATGCATGAAAATAAATATGCAAATGAACCTAAATGGGAATATGCACATAAAAAATAATATATTTGAAAGTTATTTGTTAAAGTCTTAACTTTTCTCTCCCCCTTTTGTTATCAGCATAAGTGTAATAACATTAGAAAAATAGAGATAAAGTGATAGACATTAATACAACATCAATACCCAATCGAGTGTATATATTAAATTTCAATAAAAAATAATCAAAAATCATAAATACTTTGTTAGGCGCATATTCTACTTTAGAGTGATAGGGATGTTGTCGGCATATAAAACCATATAGTTGTGTCTATTTGTGGTATATTTATATCAGGAATTTGAATATCTACTAAACATGCATAACCGTTAAGACTTTTAAATGAGATTAGTAGTATTCTCAATTTTTTTTAAATGAATTTCAAGTATCTTCTAACCATGCATAACTGTGAGGATTTTTAAATGGGATTAGAATCAACTTGTCTATTAATAATCAATTTTGATATGTGTTCCATATATGTATAACCATGAGGACTTTTAAATGAGCATGAAAGCACATATACAAATATTCCAAGTAATTCATACATGCATAACCGTGACGAATTTCAAATGAGAGTGGGTACTCTAGATGTTATTATTAAAAAAACGAATAATTTCCTGTTTAAAATACCACATTTTGACATACTATATTGGATTTTGATGAGTGATTGTTGTTAGAAACATGATAGAAATAGAGACGGTCATGGAATTTTTACCATCGAAAGTTATTATACTCTTGTTCAAATTTTTAATTTTTTACTAAATATACTGTCTCAAGTCATAATATATGATTAATATCGACACTCATTACTATTTCAATTAGTATTTGTCTTTCCGATAATCAAAAGGGAGTTAGATTAGTTAATGTAGTCATTTAAGATCAAAGCCAAAAATAAATATAAAAACAAATTTTCTAAAATGAATAATCTGAAACGAAGTCAACAAAAATTATTTTCTGAAAGTGGTTTTACAAGAGAAATGTCTGCTAATTAAAAATCAGTTGAAATGAAAAATATGCAGATATTTTCTTTGAAAATGTGATGCAACTAATGAATGTCTTTACATAAAACACGTTTCGCTAGTAATTTTTCTATTAACTAGATTACCAGTGTAATCTACATAATTCTCCTTTGACTCAAAGTTATCATTAGATAGATATCGTAGACAATATCGTGAAGAGTGCAACAAATACCTTATAATCATTTTACAGCTTTTAAAATGTGATTTCTTAAGAATTTGATTGAAAATGTGCACATAAACATCCACAGAATATAATGCCAGGTCAAATATATCCATGTGTATCTAGAATAAACACCATCATTACTCCAAACAAATTTATGTGAATTAGTTCAAAGATGAAAAAATGATTGGCCAACATTTTTTTACAAATTGGAATCAAAATCAACATTTATTTCCTTACTACATAACTGGCTGAATTAAATTAGATTATGGTGCAGATTTTCACATTTAATATACCATTCATGATAAATGTATCGTTACCTATTTTACCTTTACCCGATAATTTTTCATTGTTACTTATTGTGACTCTACCACCTTTGTACCGGGAAAAGGAACTTTGATTTTTCGCCCATCGTGTGCCTAGAATAGCAATAATCCAGGCAACAATGTTGTTGTTCCTTAGCCTGCAACCACACCTACGCGATAAAAGATTTTTGTGACCTATTTGTTTTTATAGATCCATGATTTTTAGTGGCAAAAGATTTTGAAAAATAAGTTTGTGTTGACCCAAGGCAATTTATATTTGTTCCTTTTGGCATCCAGATTTGTTTGACTTTAAGGTATTTTATTTCCGTGTCTTTTGGAATCTAAACTGGAATGATTTTCATTTGTTTGGGTCTATACAAGTAATTGTTGTGAGTGTGTCCAGTTTTTTAAAAAATTGTGCACTTGTAATTGACTTGATTAATTGCACTTCGAACATGTTCAGATTGATTATACCCAAGTCCTTATCTAACAGTATTGATAGTTTGTTTCCCTAATAACATATTTAGTGATCTTTCTCCTTTGGAAAAATTTTCTAAAGTTGTAGACAATTGTTGGACTTGTGTTTTGAGAGATTCATTTTCATTCAATAATTGAGTGCACTTTTTAATAGAATTTTCTCTCCTAGTATTTGCACTTTCTTTCAAAATCAAAATTTCATTTTCAAGTGATTAATTTTAATTTTTGATTTTTTAATCTCTTCTTCAAACAATGGACACTTATCACACTTAAGGCACTTGTTTCGATACTTTTTAACCAATTGATCAAGCCGTTTATTTAATTTTATCAAACTATCTCTTTGTGATTTAATTTTAGTGTACTTTTCCCTAAGTCGTTTAAAACAGCCATTTATTTCATGAAAATATATAAGTAATTTCGAGTAAGTAATTTTGATGCCTCGCTTGGCTCATCATCATCACTGTCAGTTGTTTCTCCTTGAAGGCACAAATTTCCTTTTTCACTCTCAGAGCCGGTGCTTTTATCATCTTCATTAGTTTCATCCCAAGTAGCTGCAAAACTTCTATTTTTTGGTTTCTTTCCTTGGCTGAGTCGATTTTGAAGACAATTTGGCTTGATATGACCGGGTTTGTTGCACTTGTGACAAATGATCTTCTGCTCTTCTGAGTTGTTTAGTACTTTGACTATTTTGCTTTCCAATTGTTGATTTAGAGCTGGATTTCCGTATTTGTGGTTCCACCTTTTGAATCTCTTTATTAACAATGCCAGTTCTGTTGCACCATCATCATCATCGTCACTTTCGGTTGTTCCTTTAATAGTTATTGATTTCTTTCCGTATCACCTCCTTTACATTCTTCCTTGAATTTCATTTCTAACTCATAAGTGGAGAGATTTCCAATAAGTTCTTTGACTTTAATCTGTTTCAAATCCTTCGATTCTTGAATAGCAGTAACTTTGGCTTCAAAATTTCGTGGTGGAACTTAAGGATTTTTCGGACTATTTCTAATTTTGAGTATGGTTTTCCAAGAGCTTTGGATTTGCATACGATTATAAAGTCGTCCATACATCTCTTTGACATTCTCATCCTTGGCCATTGTGAAGTTCTCGTATTCGCTACTAAGCATGGAATTCTTTCGTGAGTCACTTCAAGTGTGTGTCAGATTTCTTGCACTGTTAGACAATGTGAGATGCGATTAAATTCAATTTGAACCAATGAACATATAATAGAATCCATAACTTTAGCATTAGCATTCTGTAGTTTATTTTCAAGATTTGTCCATTGATCCATCGGTTTTCCAATTTCTTGATTATCTGTCACTATGGTTGGTGTCCTACGTCCTATCTCAACAATATTCCAAACATCAATGGTTTTAAAAAAAAATCGTTCTTTTTTTCCAGTTAGCATATTCACCATTGAATATTGGTGGTCTAACTATGGACTGTCCCTCGACAAAAGCATTATTAAAAGAAGCCATTTAAAAAATCAAATTTCTAAAAAAATTGAAAAAAAAATCAAAATTTTAAAACAAAATACAGTTTTTGTTCATAGCTCTGATACCACTTGTAGGATCGATTTCACCCTAGAGGGGGATGAAAAAGGTGATACGAAAAATATTAAAAATTAATGTGGAAATGTATATAATAGTTGGAGCACAGATAATAGCAGAATAACAAAGCAGAAATAGAACAACACAAATTTACCTAGCTTCGGCAAAACCCTGCCTACGTGCTGCCACCAAGGTTTCTACTAGAAATTAAGTAGTCAGACGCTTACACACGTAAACTTGCGACACACGCTATCGACTAACCTAACTCTACGCTCAAAACCCTACCACAACTTAGCCACTGAGTTGCGAATTCTCGAACTACACCACCGTAGTTCGTCCCTATTCACACAACTAGAATTTTAGAAAAGTTTAAAAGAAAATTACGAAATAAAAACAATACAAAAAGAAAACCCTTTTTATATAATTTAAGCCCAATATAATATACAATCGGCACACTCAATACTTAAATGAAGAGAAGGTCTTCCCGTTTCTTATGTTCGTGGCCGCTTCCTTTTGTTTCTTGTTCTATAATTTAGGGTTTTGTTGAATCCCTTGAAGCCGCAACTTGGAGTCCAAATTTATCATCTTTCGTTTTTTAATTCACTTCGCTTGCTTTTGGCTGCTTCAAGGTCGAGTTCGAACCTGTGAAATTGGTATGTGATTTTTTCCGTTTTAATTCCTCTATTGATTGCTTTGGTTCGAACTTGATTCGAGTTATTGATTTGGGATTTTATTTGAAACTTGGCTCTATGATTTTATGCTTAAACTTGAATGATTTAACTGTCGTTGATGTTACTGGGTTTTATAGGGATCGAACCCTAAATTATCATTCGTATTTATTTTGTTTGAATTATTCACATTGCTATGCTTGGCCACTGATTTTCAAACTAACGCAGGCGATTACTCTGACTTATTCATTGTTGACTTGCTTTAGTCGGTTCCTTCTTTTCCCTGATGTGTTTGAATTTTTGTTCCGTAGTTTTCTACTATGACCTTGGCATTGTGAATTTTTGAGATAAATCTGACTTTGACTTGTTCAATTTCTTTTTGCTCTGATTGAAAATGTGCGACCCACGGATTTGATTCTCTATGTTTCCTGACAAATGTTCACACTGCTTGTATTGGTTCAACCTGCTACTATTATGATTTTTCTGTAAATTCTGCTTGTTGTAACATTTTTATATCATCATTCACTGTTTGCTTGGATTGAAGTCTGGTTTCCACTGCATATATACGTGTGTGTTCATGCATGTATATATGTATGTTGTGATGCCTTGTTCTGCTTGTCTTATGATGAACTTGTGTTGCTGACTTCATGTGTACATTTGTGCACTAAACCCATCTGCCTTTAATCCACTTCATGTTAAAGTCTAGTGTAGTTGTGGTTTGATATTGCATTGTGTTCATGTACATTTGGAGTCTTGTTCATGCAGTATGACGCTTTTTGTGAATCCATGTTGTATGTTGTCATTGATCTGGTCTGGTTCATTGCTGGTTCACCACTTTGTCATGTTGTATGTTTAATGTTGTAGACTTGAACTGTAGCTCATTGATTTTGAAAAACATATACATATTCATGTATATACATGCATAAATATGCATGTATATATATGTGTAGTGAATGTTACTGCATATTTGTACATGTATACACATATATGTTCGTCTGGATCATGTTGAACTAATCTGGTCTCTTTGGTTTGAGTTGAATTTTCTATACATACCCATGCTGGTCTCTAGTTCCACATGTTAATACATTTTCCTTGAACTTGTCTGGTTTTTGGGTTATGATGATTTGGTCGAGATTGGTTGCAGTTTTGTTGTCTGGTTTGTATTGTTTGCTTCGACTGCTTTCTTTTGAAATTCTTTCAGGTTGACTTTTTTATCACGTGTTCATTGAGTCTGGACTTGTTTCTGGTCAAGTGAACTGATATATGTGTGTTCTGACCAATATGGGTTCATTCATGTTGAATTGCTTTGCTCTTTTGCATTGTATCTTCATGTTGACCGGTCTGGTTTGAAGTTTGGTTCCTTGCAATGCTTTGAGTCATGTTTGTACCTTTGATTTGTGCACTTGTCTTGAGTTTGAATGGTTGAGTTATTTTCATTTCATATTGCTTCATGACTTCACTGTCGAGTCCATTCTCGTGTGTACACATTGAATTTTTTGTCGAGTCTTGTTTTATGTTGGTTTTGGATTCTTGTTGTGTGAGAACTGGTGCTTGACAATTTTGTGATGTTTTTATATTGCACCCGAGTTTAATCCATCTTATGGCTCAGTTTTGACCTTGTGCTCACTTGTCCCTGCAATTTTATCAAGTGTACATCGGTGTGCACGGCCTTGTGGCATGTACAGTGATACACTTTGCATGTCACAAGTTGTTCGTGTGTGATGAATTCAAAATAAATGATGTCGAACAACCCAAATAACTGAGGCAAATAATATTTTCAAAAACACACATTTTGTTTTACACTGCAAAAACATTTCTTTTTAAATTTTACTGCGTCAATGTTTATTTTGCAGATAATTCAGATGTTGGATTCAATCTAGAATAAAGTTGAAGATAAAAACGAGTGAATGAGTGATATGTAGTGATTTGTGATGCAATCGAAATTGTATTGTAATTGAAAATGTATATATAGTGAGAGCTCCAATTTGTACTATTCAAATTGTAATAAAATATTTGTTTGAATTTAAATTATGTATTATTTATTTTATTCAATAAATATTTATTTAATTATGTGAAAAATAAAATAGTACAGTAACAGATACATTGAAATGAATATATATATATATATATATATATATATATATATATGTTTATTATCATAAAAAATTCATATACTAGCATATTCTACACTTTACGAGGAGGATACGAAAGGTACTATGGCTAGTACCTAGGACCAATATGGTCATTGGGCATATAGCTACATATATATTAGTTATTAGGTTTAATCTGCTAAGGGGTAGATGAGCACGATTCACGCACAGAAGCGAGAGCATTATAAACCTAATGAACCTAATATAACAGTAAATGGAAATAAAATGGTATACGTAGAATTAAGCTTAGAAGTTTATAATTTATCCATTCACCAGAACTTTAGTTCTGATACCCTCATCATACATCCTAAAGGTTAGGTAGATGGCAGAGACTTTCTAGCTTTAAGACAGTTGTTTTGAAAGTGTTATTAAATTGGTGAGTATTTACTTACTATTATATTTTACTCAATTATACTGTGAGATATTTAATTGAGCTCTGGTATATTTGTCTTTTCCTATTTGCAGGATGCCAAATACCCAACTTGGGCTTCAGTGGGCTTTGGTTTTAGCATTTTTTCAAAAAATCCACACCCACTAGAACTTGGGTTGTTACATTATGGGGCTAAAGTTTTATATCATAGTATATGACTATGTAAGGAGAACAGAGGTTTCTATTCAAGGAACCTAATCGGAGTCTGAACTAGAGAATCAAATGAATGATGCTAGCTCGAAAATAAAGTAACGTATTCGAGTAGAGGTCGAATCGTATTTTTTTTATAAGAATGATCTATGTATATCATACGAACTAATGTATAGTGCTAAGCATTTCCTCGGTTAGGTTGAGGTGTAATTTCGGGGATGAAATTCTTTTAGGGGGAAGAGTGTAATGACTTGGGATTTCACTACTTTGATTTACGAATATTTAATTAATTTTAATTATTCAATACATAGGTTTTATAATTAAATAAAACTCTTTAAAATAATAATTAATGATGTGAGATAGTTTTCCAAATTTGTTTACAAAAATATTTAGTTCGAAGAATAATGGAAAATGTGACCGGGATTCGTATTTCAAATTTTCGACTTTTCGTCAGCTAAAAGTCATCGGAAACCTTTTGAACTCTAGTATAGATTTATACACATTCAAAGTGTAAATAAGTTAGTGTATGATGGTATATACAAAGGTATATATACCTAAGTATATACATGTATATACTAAAAGATGCCTTAAGAGACAAAATTTGACATATTAGCAACTTAGTATCTAAACATATTTAAACATGTTTTCTTTGACATGATGGAGGGGACAGGGTGGTGGGCTAAAATGGCATGTGTGGTTGGAGGGTGTTAAGGTAGCAAAACAATGCGGAGGTTAAAAGTGAAACTGACGAATAATGCAAGTTATTACTTAGGATCGACTAATATGGAATTATATTATACTAGTGCGGAAATAAACTAAGTTACTATGGCAATATCAATAAGTAAAATAAAACAAGCACATCAGGAATTTTTATACTGGTCCGAACTTCCCGTTCTACGTCCAGTCCTAGAATCCTTCTGGAATTTCACTAACACAACCCTTACTTAACCCGAAGGAACATGTTTACACTGCCTGAGCTACTGAACAGGACTTCACCCGCCTAAGCAACCGAATAGGACTTCAACTGCCTGAGCAACCGAACATGGCTTATTTTACAAATAACAAATGTATCTGACTGTAGTGTGTTTTTAAATAACACTGATAAGTCAATTGAGTACAATCTTCCTATAATCTTCTCCTTTGTGATATATAATGTGATGTGCTTTGAGAATTGTGGAAGATAAAGAGATTAATGATCAAAGTATGTAAGCAATTTGAATGCAATTTGAAAGTTTGAGAATAGATGAGAATTCAAGAGTGCTAAAAGTAAATTCGGTTTCAGTTGATTGTTTGTTGAATTCTATAATCTATTTATAGTGTATAAAGAGTTGCAACTATAGATGAAAAGTTATATTGAAAAGAATAGATGCAACTATTGATTTTGAAGATGTTTCTCTTCGGCGAAGAGAAATGACTTTTCAAGAAAATAGCAGTTATAAATATTCCGACGTCTGAATAAAAAAATTCAGACTTCTGAATTGGATTAATACGCAAACAGCAAGGAAAAAGGCTATTTTTGGCCTTATTCAGACGTCTGAAAATTTTCATTCAAACGTCTAAATATTGTGAAACAATATTCAGGTTTCAGCATTCAGACGTTTGAATGAAGTTATTCAGACGTCTGAATTTAGTCTGTAACAAAGATTATCATAGCTCATTTGATTGGAGCACTTGCCTTCTAAACTAGTGACCCGTGTTTTCGAGCCCCGCTCCATGCAATTTTTGAAAACTTGATTTTTCATCTAAAATATGAATGTATATGTGTGTATACCATTTGGAGAAGATTTTAACATTTGTAAACTCTAGACACGACACTCTATGACTAATAAAACTTTGTTTGTCACCTTCATCTTGTCTCTATCGTTTATATCTCTTCTTGTATCTCCATATACATTCTTTCATCCTTTTGTACTGTGTATCTTCATTTTGAACGTATTTGATTATCTCTTTTTGATGCTCATGTACCTGCAAATTAGCTTAAAATTCTTTGACATAATTGTATAGTTGTTGTCATTGAAATTCAACAATTGAGGTTCTAACAAAAAGTACAAGGGTAAATAGGTAATTCTATTTTCTCTCTTGTTTATAAATAGCCTTCCATTTCTTCATTTTTCCTCCTCATCCTCCTATCATATTTTCCTTATCTCCGATCAAAATGGAGGTTTTCTTTTTTCTAACCTTGTATAATTTCAGTGATATAACGTTTATTTGTATCACTTATTTAAATTTTGAGCTTAACTATGTCCAAATCACATTTCTTTTAGATTCATTTTCGAACCTATATTTTAAAGTCTGAAAATAGATCATCTTCTTTTGACTGTCTCCCTCAAAAAAAAAAAAATTGAGTGATTCTTTTTCTGAAATGATAGAGAAAATTCTTTTCAAGAACTTTTCTTTTAACCACTTTTTAAAATTCCAAGAGTAACATGGTCAAAAATCGAGGAAAATATGACATATTTTTGAGTGGATTTTTGTGGTTTCCAAGCTTTGCAAGTCTACAGCATTTCAAGTTTTAAAACGTTTTGGTGAGTAAAGTTTTTATCCCTTTTTGGAAAGATGGGATCTTTAGTCATTTCTTATTGTATGGTGATATATTGGTTGAATTGATGAGCTATTTTTTTGGTTGATTGGTTATATGGATGTTTACTTGAAATTAGTTTGTTAGGTTTGTGATTTGAAGGTTAACGGTTAGCTATGCATGTAAAAGTAGGATTTTGATTATGTTTGGGTTTGGAGTGTGTAAATTTTTTCATTGATATGTTTATATGTTTTTTTGCTAAGAAGAGTTAGCACTTTGTTTAGGTTATCGACGAAGAATTCTTTTGTGAAAATACATGCTTTGGTTTTAAAAAGCAAATTATATTTTTTTTAACTTAGAAACTTTGTTAGTTTCAAAATACTTACCTTAGGTTTGAAAGGGTAGAAAGTTTTCAAGTGTAAGGTTTCCAAAGAAGAAACTAAGGAAATATTTTTAAGTTATGGCGCCCATAGCGATAGTCGCTATGGATGTAGTTTTGCTTTAAAAATCTAATTTTTTTTTAAAAAATTGGTTTTTAAACTTAAAAATGTTTTATAAATGTTTTATAAAACTTAATAATGATGTTAGAAAGTAAATTAAGTTTTTAATAATTAATAATTAATTAATTAGGTTTTTAATAATTAATACTTAATTATGTATTAATAAGGTTTATTGACTTTAATTAACGAGGTTTAGTTTCTAATTAATTATCTTCTAAAGATAAGATTAATTTTAATAAATTATTAGTAGGGTTAATTATTTATGCATCTAATTAATAAGTGTTAATTTTTTTTAATTACCAATTAATTAAAGTTTTAATTTGTAAATAATTATTTATTAAAGGTTTAAATTATTATTCAAGTTTTAATTAAAAGATTAATTAATTAATTGAGATTAACTAATAGTTAATTATTCATAAAGGTTTTAAGTTATTATTTAATAATTAATAAAGGATCAATTAAGGGTTCAATTTATAAATAAATTATTTATTAAAGGTTTACTTGTTTATTAACTTATAATTAAATTAAGTTCAAATTTAATAAAGATTTAATTAAGTTTAATTATGATTTAATAAAGGGTTTAACTTGTAATTAATTATTTTTAAAGAGGTTCAAATTTAAAATTGCTTTGTTTTTCCAGAAAACAATTTGTTTAAAAGGGAACTTTCTTTTACTAAGGATAGTGTTGAACATAAGGAATTCAAGTATCATACCAATAAGTAGCCAATCTTTGTGAATGAGTTATGTAAGTTGATTGTGCTGACATCTAATAGCAGAATAAATCCCATTTCTGCCATAATGTAAGCGAGTTGATTATTATGGATATAAATTAGCAGAATAAATCCCCGTTCTGTTATGAATTGGTTGTTTGATTGTAGGGACATGGGTATTAGTTGAATAAATCCTCGTTCTACTATAAGTTACTTGTCTGATTGTCGTGTAACGACCCGTAATTTTTCGACAATTAATTTTTTAATTTAATAAGATTTTGTAATTTAATATTGGAAGAAATAAAAATTTGTGATTTTTTAGAAAGAGAAATAACTAGGATGAGATGAAATAGTGTTACTATAAGGTAATTGATAACTATTTCTAATGTAATTCCAATTTATTGAAATGATTGAACGGTTATAAGTGGTTATAAATTGTAATTAAGAGAATAAATTAAATGTTATATTAATTGGTGAAATTATATGTAAATAATTGTAATTGGATTAAATTAGTGTTATGTAAGGATTTATAACATTTGTTGCAGATAATACACTTATAAATGTGATTAAATTAAGTAAAATGTGACAATTGTTATTTGTTACCTATTTAGTTAATCTGTTGAATTTAATTGGAAATAAATTGCAATTAAATGTAACTAAATATTATGTTAATATGAATTAAGATGATAATTGTAGAATATAGTGTAATGAGGTATAAACCAGTGTTAATTATATCCATAAGATGGCAATTGATTGAATAATAAGATGAAAAATCAAATGGATTTATTGGAATTTAAATTTATAATCAATGAATTTATTCAATTAAATTTTAACACTGTGATTAGTGCAATATCTAACATTGGTTTTGGCTTGGAAAATTATTTTAAAGGACTATAATTTATTATGTAATTAAAAATGATAAAAATTGTTAGTTATAAAATTTGAATATGAAAAGTGATTTAATTAATTTAGTAATAATTTATTTAATTAACGTGAAAATAGCCATTTTGGCCATTGTCTCGGATTCGAAGAAACCAGTTTCATTGGATCTGTAACAGTGAATTATTATAGGATTTCAAGTTTTGTAACACTCGGACTTGTCGTTTGATCGTGCGGGCTCAAAACGCGTAGAAATCAATTTAATGAAATCAATTTGAAAAAAGCTGATTTTAAAAGTAAACTTCTTCATACAATGGAATTAGGACTTGAGATCTGTTTTGATTGAGTTTAAAAATATCGAAAACATCTACTTTGATATATGGGATGACCTACTTTTGTTTCGGAACCGAAACGGGCTTTTCAGGTCGTTATTATCGTTTCGAACCAATCCGATACTTGTTCATTTTCTTATCGGGATTTGTTCATATGGATAGCTTTGTTTCTCAAACCCTAACAGTCTTTCTGTTTCTACAGTACATTCTATCTGACTATCTCCTTCTTCTAATGGCAAAAACAAATTCCAAATACAAACCCTAAATCCAATTCAAATCGAAAATCAAACTCCTCAAAACCATATCATATTATATATCGTTGGAAAGCTCTCAACAAGCATAATCCACTACAATAATTCGTTTTCGATTTGGTTCACCATTTGGCCAGAAATTGGTGATTTATTCCTGATCGTTCATGTTAGGTTTTGGGATTGGACGGTGGATCTTCATCCGGTCGACAATCCGGAGTTGGCGTTGAAAAAGTGTTGTCGAGTTGGCCACATCCATACGGTTCGTTCATGCTAGCAGTCATTATTTTTGCCTGAATTGGCCATTCATTATTAACGGTGGTGATTCGTCCTTGGATGGCCGGAGAAGGCCGCGACCATGGTGGTAGGGCGGATAGGCGAGGAAAGATCGATGGTGGTGGTTGATCGAGGTGAAAATGGTCGTGGCAACGTTGAAAATTTAAAGAAGGTAGGCGATTAAAAGTCTTATGCACGCATGATTGAGATGAGGGACTAGGGTTTCGACTGTGTTGCTTGATGATGTGGTAACGTACTGCCTTCTTTTTATTATTTATTCTATAATATTATAAATTGTCTAACTTTTAATTGTCGTAACTTTTATGTACGAGGTCGGATTTACGCGCCATTTGTTCCGCTATGATCGTATCGGAATTGTGGACATTTTGGCATTAGTTTGAGCGAATTCCAAGACAGTTGAAATTTAGGGCCTTAATTTGGATTTCAAATTTATTTGAAATCAAAGGTGAGTGTTTTACCCACTCACAACTACTAAATTGTCTTATGTTGGTTAAACTAAATTTATGATGTGATTAGAAATTGATTGGTTAATGTTGGTATATTGAAATAGTCATTCCAATTAAATATGCCTTTTATCGCATTTAATTTAATACTGAATTTAATTATCAATTGAATACCTATTGATAATAATCAGTAAATTGATGTTATTTATTTATTGATTGAATGGTGATTGTGATATATGTTTGATTGTTGACATTGGATTATTGGATGTTATATGTTTATATTGTTATAACACTACAAGTTCCCTATGGGTTGGAATGATACATACCCGAAAGATCTAATAGATTAGGGGAAATCGTTATGGGTTGAAATGATAGACTCTAGCGATTTCATGGATTTGTAACTAAATTCAGGATTATGGGTTGAAATGATATATATCCTAAATATAAAATAATTGCGGATTTAAATGATATCCGTATAACTTGATCATAGGGTCGAGAATTATATATGGACAATGGATTGGTTAAATTAAATGATCTTAGATTTTTAAAATTTGAATTCAGTTAAACGATATTTTGAAATAAAAAATTTAATTTGCATAAACTGAATTATTTTCGAAATCCAAGCTTTAAATGTTTAAAATTGGAACTGATTTAATGAACTATTTAAATAATTGTAATGGAAATTTAAAGTTGAAATATTGAAGTATAAATGAAATTTATCGAAATTGAGTTACTGAATTTTTTTGAATATAAACTTTGAAATCTATTTAATTTGAAGTGGTTTAAATTGATAATTAAACATGGATTTTAAATCGATATCGGTTAAATGGTTTAATGAGAATCTGAAACTAAAAACCATTTTTAGTTAGTTGAATTGAAAGCCGGACATGGTCCAAATGTGTTGAAATAGAAGAAATGGTTTAAATTTGATATAGACTCCAAATTAATTATTTTAATATAAAATGTTTAAAGATTTATTATTTTAAAATCCTGATTTTTAGGTTTTCAAACTATTAATCTAATTTAAATCTATTTTAAACTATTTTTAATCAATTTAAAACTATTCAATTTATTTTAATCTATTTAACCTAATTTAACCTAATTATCCTATTTTAAACTAGTTAACCCATTTAATCTATTTTAAATCTATTTAATCTATTTTGAATCTATTTAATCTATTTTAAATCTATTTAAAATATTTTAATCCACTTTAAATTATTTAAAAGTATTCCAAACTATTTAAAATTTATTTTTAACTTTATTAAACTACTTAACTATTTATACTATCTAAACTATTTTCTAATTTCCAGACTATGTAAAGTGGAAGTGTTTATACTTAAATGCTTGATTTAAAAGCAAACGCGGTTAAATGATGTTATAACCTAAGTTGGGATTTAAATGACATATTTGAATGAATATGATGATTTATAAATGAGGATTTAATTCACATATCTTATCGATAATTTCAAAAATGAATATGATTACGAAAGTGAATATGATTCCAGAAGTAATATGGTTTGAATTGAATATAATATTTTGATATCAGTTATGAATTGACTTTTGAGATGTAAAAGAACCATCCAGTGAGAAATAAGCGTATGGTTATTAAAGAGACCGGGATCGGATATTGTCATACTTTCTGTCAATACCAAAAACAACTCTAACAACTGTGTACATGGTGGAGATTTCAGAATGAAGTAAGATGGTTTGGCGAACGATTCTGTATGAGGTATTTATGTAACCTTGAATCCCATGAGTCAGCTTGATGTGGCTAAAACAGGAGTTATACTGGGCCAAGTGAGGTCGCACCTCCTATCGGGCTCATTTCTTCGATACCGTATTATGACTTTGTGATTGATTTGGTGGCCACCTCTTGATTTTATTATGGGAGTGTGTTCTGAGGTGGGCGGTAGTAGCTGTTATGCGTTACCACCAGTCCGAGAGTGCAAATGGAAGAATCCTACCCTGGCATTGCCTCGCATGCCTAGTCACATGCCTTATCGTGCCTTCTATGAGTTTTTTTTCTCGTACCTTTGGAGTGCCTCTAGGTAAACCACCGGTTTGGTGGAGCTTATGGTATTGTATAAACTACGGGAATATATAAAATGTGTTAAGGGGGATATGGGTAATGCCTTAATGCTATTTTAATACTTTATAGACATATTATAATAGTGTATTGTGCTACATAGTAGATAGTTTAACGAATCCTTAGGAGATGGTAATCCCGAATATCTCTTAAGTTCTTACACTCATGTTAGACACTGGATAGGAGATGTCAAACCCTGTAAACATCTTTGACGCCGTTACACTCATATATATTTACTGTTGATTTAACTTACATAAAATCTTTTAGTTATGACTCGAGTGTTTTGTCTTTTCAATCCGCTTGGGTCCGTCTGAGCTTTTCAGTGTATCGAAGACTGCTTTTGGAGGACGAAGACGAAGATTAGTACTATTATTATTTATTTTATTAATTCCACTGTATCATGTTATTCCGTTGCATTATTTATTTATTTCCGTTGTATGTAACTCTAGTTCTATATTGTAAAGGTTTAATCAAATGTTATTTATAAAACAGCTTCATGAACTATTTATTTGATTATTATATTTTGTCATTCCGCTGTGAGATTCTGTGTTTGTTTCTTTCTTCTCTGCTTTTTCTAATTTACCCCATAACAATCATCTCTTTTGAATGGTTTGAGTCTGACGTGTGTGCCTTATCGTCGATTTAAACCGTCCTAAAAGGTGGGTCATTATACTTGGTATCAGAGCTTTGGTTTAGCGACGACCTTATCTTTATGAAGTCTGACTCATTGGAAATATGGTAGTAATACCCTAGAATGAGTCTGTCTGGATGTATATATGAGGGAGCATATTTGTTAGTGTTATAAAAGGTTTGTATTGTGTTAATTTGTTCCATTTAGTATTTATAAATTTTGGTCGTTACAAAGGTTGTGACATCGATAGGGATTTCTAAACACTTAACATGGTAGGCCAACACAATATTGTTTTGAAATATGGGTAAATGAAATAATTTTTCCTAGTATTATATTTTATATATAAAAGAGTAATCTTTATAAATGTATATAATGGTATATGTTATGCTTGATTGTTTGTTAGGAGGTGAAAATTTTATAAACATTGGTTGCCAAATGAGATTATAAATAAAATGAACATAGATTGAAAATTTGAGAACTTAAGTTACAGGATTTTGAAAATTTCTTTCGAAAGACTCTGGAATATAATATTAATATTATTTGGAAGTATTTTCGAATATAAATATTTCAATATGATTTGAAAAAAATGTTTTCAAGGAATTTAGAAAGGAAGTGTAACGATCTATAAATTTTAATGGTTTTAATAACGTAATTACTTTGAAATTTTATGAATTTTTAAATAATTGAATTTGGAAATAAAAATTTAATATTTGGAATAAGTCTTCTTAAACATAGCAACTGTTAAATTTTCAGATAATATGAAAGTTTATTTTCTTATGTAATTTTATTTCAATTTAAATCAGTTAACATTTGATGATAATAAAATAATTTTCAAACCCGAATATATTTATACAATAAATTTGTAAATCATCTTCTGAATGAAACGTCATCTTTCATTTCGTTAAATTTTGACTGCTATTACTCCTTTTATCTTATTTCTGACAAATTTGCAGCATTTTCGGCACCGATTGTCGACTTTTGATTAGATGATCGTACCTCTAATATCTGTATACTATTTTGATCGTCTTCTCGTGCTCATATCTGCGGTATATTCTATTCAGTGTTTTGAAGTCCGATATCCAACGAAATTCGCGAAGACGATAACCGTAATGGTACTGGTTCCGTGCCTTTCGTCTTGTGACCTTTCAATTTTCAATCGTTGATAAATCAACGGCCACTCGCTTTTACTATTTCATAAATTCTCGTGCTACTTTTAAAGTTAATTCACTGCTAACTAACGTTTCTATTCCATCCGTTTATACTCTTTATCTTTTCTAACAGTTCAATTGTATAATAATAATATTTTTTATAACCTATAGCCTGTGGTCCCTCTCTCCCCCCTTTACTTTGAGTCAGTTCATTTTTTTTGCAAAGTAAAATTGTACTATATTTAAAGCATTGTATTTATATTACTGCAACTTGCCAATTCCTCTTCCTCATTGTTTTTCCTTTCTTTCGGCTGCCATTCAAAAACTTTGCCTCCTGACTTCGCCTTCAGCCACTACCTTCTTGCTTGAAGCACCACCGAACTTCCAACGACCTCGGCAACTCCCTCCCATCCTAGCCTTCACCTTCGTTCCGCACCGAGCTCGGCCTCGTACAGCCCCTCCTAAAATCCATCAACGTGACCGCAATTCCACGGCATAGCTACTCCGTCTCCATGCAAATGCAACCCGCGTGCAGCTGAGCCGAGCTTCGCAACCATCACATTGCCGACCTCCATCAGTAATACAGAGCCCCTCTCCCATCACCCCTCTGCAATTGCTATCTTCTTCTTTGTTTGCAAAGGTAGTTTTTATATATATGTTGTATATTTTGTCTACTGTATATTATAAGTGGGGAGCTATTTCAATACCTAGTATTTTGAAATTTTATTAAGCATATAATATATACATATTGTTCTAAGTATAAATACTGTTTTAATTTTTAGGTATTGTATATATCCTTATGTAGTAGCTTTTATGAGTGGATATATATATTTATATATGTGTGTTTATAGGTATATAATGTTTATAAAGTTATTAGTTTTTGCTGCATGTTTTGCCTACGTAACAGTTTTCATAGCCACACACACACATACATACATACATACATACATACATACATACATACATATATAACTTTATACATCTAGTTTATGGTTTTGGGTTTATAACGTGTCTATGTAATATGTTTATATGGTTATGTATATTTTTCTGTTGAGTATAAAGATGTATAGGTGTTTTAGTTTTACAGTTATAGGTTGCGTTTGAGATATTGTATGTTAGTATATAGATTTTATAATATTTGTTTAGTTTACATATATAAGGTCTGTTAGTTTATAGAGTTATATTAGTATAATATGTTTGTTTTGTACGTATGTGGTACATATTATATAGTTTATAAAGTTTAGAAAGTTATAAAGGTATATTCACCTTACTGTCTGCTTTTAGTCGAGGGAAAAGAAAAATTATAAGTATAGTTAAAGTTATTTATATCTAAGTATGCAATTTATCTAAGCCGTATGTGTTGTTATAAAATCTGTTTTACTGTATATATATTGTTAAGTGTTACAGTATCAAGTTGTATCTTGTTGTATATAAGTTTACAAATAAAATAAAATTTATAACCTATTTTCTAGTTTATATAAGATCTGCTGTAGATTTTTTCTTTTATTCTTTATACGTAAGTTATATATATATAGTGGTCTAATTTTGCCGCAAGTTGAAGAATTGTGTACTGTAGGCTGGTTTTAAAATTATAAATGGAAATTTTGGGTTTGGATTGAGTGTTAATTTGAAATTTTGTTTAAACTGACTTTTGAATCTATACATTGATACTTTCAAATGAGCATATACAATATATGTAAGTATTTTGCATTTTATTTAGTGTGTATATATATTTATTTCAAATTATATTATGTGGATATATTGTTTTATTTATGTGTCTTATTTGGAAACAATGATTTTTGATATATACACACACACACACACACACACACACATATATATATATAATATGTGTAAATTTAAGAATATGATTTTTATATATATATAGCTATATATAGCTATATATAGCACTTATCTTCATCGATCCAGTTTTGATTTGATTTCGTCTATTTCCATTATTAGCTTCGTCCGTCAAATTCGTGCCCATCTCACTTTGCTCTGGAATTCATAGCTTGCTCTGTTGCAAAACTCTCTAGCCTCGAAAGATGAGCAATCACTCATGATTAACGTTCTTATATTTATTAAATTTGATTTCAATTGAGAAGACAATTGAAATATAATGCTGTTAGTTATTTACAATGCTGTATATATGTCATCTATTCACCTGTGACATCTGACACCATCATCTATTATATTGTTATTGATGATATATGCATGTTATTATTATTATCATATCTGTTATCACTCTGCAAGTTCCCTATTAGTATAGAATTCCCTATGGGTTGAAATGATACATACCCAAACGATTTGTAAAATAGGAGAAAATCGTTAGGGTTGAAATGATAAATCCAAGTGATTTTCATTTGTTTTGAATTGAGATTGCGGGTTGAAATGATATATAACCGTATATATTTTAAGTTGCGAATTGAAATGATAAATATCTGTATCACTTGACCATAGGGTAGAAAATTATATACAGACACCTTTGATGTGTGTGTATATATATATTAAAAATGATTTCTAAGGTTTTGAAATGAATATCTTGGTTTTAATAAATATCGATTTTAAGATATTATATATATACGTTATTTTATAAGGGTTTAAAATTTAAATTCTTAAATTTATATTTTGAAATTTAAAGGTTATAAGTTGGTTTTAAAATTTCATTTTAAGATAGATTAGATTTTATAAGTTAAGGTTGGGAAGATAATTTTGAAATTGTATTTGATTAAGAATTTTATTAATTAAATCGGTTTGAAACTATTGAATTTAAAATTTAAAGATATGATTTTATAACTTGATTTTGTTTTAAATAATTTAATGAATATTTCACGTTTAAATCAATTGAAGGAAATATTTAGTAAAATGTAATTTAAAGTTATTTAAATGATAACGAATGTATTAAGTGAATATTTCAAGACTAAATAATAATGAAGTTAAATCAAGATCTATATGAAACTGTTGAATTTAGTTTTGAAAATGTTGAATATTTAAAGCTTTGAAATATATTAAAATTTAAACGGTTTATTTTGTGTTTCAAATCTGTATTTAAAATCGATATAATTTGAATTTGTTTATTTAGAAACTGAATTGAATTGAAATTGATAAACTGAGATTGATTTAAATTTGAATTTGAAATTCGAGTTGATTCGAATCGATTTGTGAAATTTAAGGAAATTATAAATATTGTACTTTATAAATTATTTAATATATATATATATACTATTTTTATTATAAACTATTTTTAATATACTTATCATTTTAATATAAACTATTTTATTTTATATACTATTATTAAACTGTTTAATTGATGGAAGTTATAATTTCAAAGTGTTTTGGGTTTTGAAAGTGTTGTAACTTTGAAAGTGTTATAATTTGGAAATAGATATATTTGAAATGGAAATGAATTTTAAATGACCACCGTGTTATAATGACGTTTGGTTCCACGGATTCTTAGAGGATGGTTATCCCAAACATCCTTTTAAGTTCTTATATTTCAGTTGATATTCCACTTGAGTTGGATTTATTGATATAGGAAATGTTAATCCTGACTCGAGTGTTTTGTGTTTTGTTTTATGCTTGGGTCTGACTGAGTGATACAACATTCGAGACTCACCTTTAGAGTTTGGAGATTCGCTTGGAGATCCAACTATCGATTCAGCTTTTCTTGTTGATTTGTTCAAAGATGTCATCAGTTTGTATTGAATACTTCACTATATTTGAGATATTCTGTTGTATTTTATTTCAAACTCTGTTGTTTATATAGTAGCTTCATGAACTACTATTTATCTATTCCGCTGCATTATTATTGTATTACTCTATGCCTGTGATTCTGTGATTATTTTATTTACTGTATATGCTGAGTTTTGCCAAATATAAATTAATAATCTGATATTTTGAGTAATTCAAGTCCAACATGTGTGGATGCGAATGGTTGAAAATACCGGGATGCTACAATTGGTATCAGAGCTCTAGTTTTAGGCAAAACTTAGCATATGTAGTAAATTTATTTTCAAAATCACTTTTATTTGAGCTTGAGTTCTCCCTCTTTGATTCGAATTTCCTTTGAATTTTGGAACGTTCCCCTCGGTTCCAAATTTTATCCTTCTCTCTCCCATTCATTCTGAAATCCATCCTTATCTTTTCTATTCGTGTTCTTCTTGATTCTGGAGTACCACATAGCTCCACTGAATGAATTGTAAAGGGGTGTAACTCCTTTACAACAGGCATTGATTCACCGGAGATTTCTGTATCCTCGGTTTAGATGCTGCTATCTCTTGCTATGCCAAATTCTATCTCTGGTGATCGGATGACGATTTTCCTTAGAAAAATGCATCGATCATATTCCTGAAGTCACGGTTGACCCGGTTAAGGTCGCCCGTGATTTATATAAGTATATCTATCTTCTATTTTGTAATTTAATTATCTCATCTTCGTTCGAGCCTATCTTTGAATCAGAATTCTATTTGATTAGTGTTCCTCTAATTTGAACCTCTATCTTTGTTTTGAAATCCATTCATAAATCATCCTTCGAAAAATCGTGTTTGTTTGTATTTTAGAAATAGTTTTATATATCGAAATTATTATTTTGAAAAGTATGATTTTATTTTATATATAAAAGTGAAAATGTTTTGACAAGGATTATATACCTTTAAAAACGAATTTGAAGTTTCGAAAGGATTTGAAATTTTGAAAAGTATATAAGAAAATTGAGTATATAAGAAAATTGATTTATATAAAAATGAGTTATAACCGAGGGGTTTCAAATTCGAAATTTGAGAAATTGAACTTCGATATTTTGAAATTTGTTTTAAGATTTTGAAAATATATAATAATATGATTTGAAAGTATTTTTTGAATAAGAAATGTTTCAAGTGATTTCAAATGAGTTCCAATGATTTCAAAGAAATTTTCAAGAAAATAGAAGTCCAGAACTCACTTATATCGCTGGAGAATAATTTCGGTGATGAGTGCATGCATCATCGACATTGATTTTCGAGTTTTATAGTGAGGGAGATGCCACTTTAGTAGCTTTGCTACGCGATTGATTTTGTGAAACCAATTTCGATTTCAAATTCCAAAGTATAATTTGATATTCCAAAGATATATGTATATATATTCGAAACGATTTGAAGTGAGCCCGGTGTTCAGTCCTCGAGTTCAGGATTTAAACCTTTTTATTGAAATTAATTTACTGATCGGTTGCTGATTTCCAATTCTTGGATTGAAATTTGATTTCTCCGACTTTTTTGAATGTTCAAACACTTCCAAATAGATGTTTAATTTTCAAAGCTTAGTAATTTCGAAAAGTATAAATTATTTATTAAAGTATATAAGTTTAGTTTTGTATGTTTAAATTATGAAGTAATATGATTTAAATAAGTTTGAAACTGTTTTGTTAGGTAAATGAAAAGACTATTTTGAATTATACTAATATGGAATTTAGTTTTGAAATGTTTTGAATAAAATTTAGTTTTAAATGTTTTTAACTTAGTAACATCTTTTATAAAACTATATATATATATATAATAATTTTCAAAAGGTTAATTGGATCTTTCAAATAGAAATAAATATTTAAAGGTTTTAAAGAGATGGTTATAAACTTGGTAATCATTTTGGGTACAATTGATTTTTAGAAAAATATTTGGTTTCGAAAATAGATTGGAATCTAAAACCCAGTATTTATATGATCATTTTGGAAATGAATTTGTTTGACTTAAATTATGTTGATTTGGAAACTAGGATTACTTTCAAAACCTATTATTTTAGAAACTTTGAAACTGAAGATATTTAATTTAGAAGAAATAATTTGGTGAAATCGTATATGATTTTGAAACTGAACTGATATTGAAACGAATTGAAATTGAGAACCTTGTTTTACTAAATACTTGATCTGGGACTTATCGAACTTATATAAAATTGTCTTGTAAAAGTATGAAGTTGATTCGAAAACTATTGATTTGGAAAGGTATTCAATCTGAAAAGCGAAATCTTATAATCGAAGTATATATAAGTATGATTTGATATACTATTGATTTTGGAAGGTATTCGATTTCAAAATGAAATCTTATATATAATTGACTGTATATAAGTATGATATTTGAAATTGATTTGAAAGTGTACTATATGATACATATTTTCGATGTAAAGATATAGAAAGTGTCTTCTGCTTGATATCCTCTCTGTGGCCACATTTCGGATTCATTCTATCGATATTATTCTCTCTGATTTTGGTTTTTCGGATATGATACTCGAGTGTCCTTCGAATTCCATGGCGTTACCCATGGTCTTTCAAACTCGACTACATAGCATAATTCGCAAGGCAGTGATTGCTTAAAAGTTACGGATGTTTCCTGGGGGATCCAGGCGTAACCATTGGGTATCTGCGATCTATGGTCATTTTAGTAGTGTAATCCGTAAGGCAGAGGTTGCTTAAAGGGTACAGATGTTTTCTGAGGGCTCCAGGCATAACCATTGTGTATCCGCGGTCTACAGCTTTTTATTATCGTAGCGTAATCCACAAGGCAGAGATTGCTTAAAGGGTACGGATGTTTCCTAGGGGATCTAGGTGTAACCATTGTGTATCCGCGGTCTGCAGTTTTTTGGTTATCATGACGAAATTCACAAGGCAGTGATTGCTTAAAAGGTACAGATGTTTCCTGAAGGATCCAGGCGTAACCATTGTGTATCTGCGATCCATGATTCAATTCGATTCGATTCGATTGATTTGTTTGGATTGTATTTTCCATATCGATTTTGAAGGTTTTTCAAGTATTTTCACTAGGTGTTGAAACAGGTCTACTAAGTTGTTGAAGAATTCTAGCTTTGCGCCTGATCAACGATGGCCAGAGTCTACAAGAGCGATGATAAACCTGTTAAGACATTGAGTTATAAAGTATTTTGATAAAGTATTATATAAAGGATATTTTGATCATTTTTTTCTTTCTTTCTAAATAATTTAAAATGTTTAAAATACTGTTTATTTATATACTAAATGGTTTAATCATAAATAATGTTTTATGTAGGTGATTGATCTTTATATAAATAAGTGAATGGAAATCAATTTAAAACTAAATGAAATTTTATGATCTGAATTGACAGTTTGAACTAACAAATTTGAACCGAATGACTATTTATGGATATAAAAAAATGGGTCTAACAAAATGATTAAATACTAATTAATTTAAAATGAAATTTATATAGTTTTAAATTAATGGTTTATCTTGTCTATCAATTTATTTTTCTTTCTCGTTGTTTCTATTCTCCAGCCTCGTTCCTCTTCAGGGACGAAAAATTTTGAGTGGGAGAGAGTGTAACGACCTGTAAATTTCAATGGTTTTAATAAAGTAATTAATTTTAAACTTTATGAATTTTTAAATAATTGAATTTGAAAATAAAATTTTAATTTTGGAATACGTCTTCTTAAACATAGCAACCGGTAAATTTTCATCAGATAATATGAAATTTTATTTTCTTGTGTAATTTTATTTCAGTTTATATCAGTTAACATTTGATGATAATAAAATAATTTTCAACCTGAATATTTTTATGTAATAAATTTATAAATCATCTTCTGAGTGAGACTTCATCTTTTGTTTCGTCAAAATTTGACTGCTATTTCTCCATTTATCTTATTTCTGACAAATTTGCAGCGTTTTCGGTATCGATTATCGAATTTTGATCGAATGATCATATCACTAATATCAGTATACCGTTTTGATCGTCTCATCGTGTTAATCTCTACAGGATATTCAATTCGGTGTTTTGAAGTCCGATACCTAATGGAATTTGCGAAAACGATAACAGTACCGGTACCAGCTCCATGCCTTTCGTCTTGTGACCTTTCAATTTTCAATCGTTGAAAAATCAACGGTTACTCACTTTTACTATTTCATAAATTCTCATGCTACTTTTACGGTTCCCTATATCTAATTCACCGCGAACTAACGTTTCTATTTCATCCGTTTATACTCTTTATCTTTTCTAACGGTTCAATTGTATAATAATAATTCTTATAACCTATACCTGTGGTCCCTCTCTTTCCCCCTTTACTTTGCGTCGGTTCATTTTTTTTAGAAGAAAAATTATAATATATTTAAAGCTTTGTTATTTATATTACTGCGACTTGCCAATTCCTCTTCCTCCTTTGTTCTTTCTTTCGGCTGCCATTCAAAACTTTGCCTCTCGACTTCGCTTTCAGCCACTTCCTTCTCGCTTGAAGCACCACCGAACTTCCAACGACCTCGGCACCTCCCATCCTAGCCTTCTCCTTCATGCCGCACCAAGCTCGACCTTGTATAGCCACTTCGGAAAGCCACCAACATGACCGTAATTCCACGACATAGCTACTCCGTCTCCATGTAAATGCAGCCCGCGTGCAACCGAGCCGAGCTTTGCAACCATCACGTTGCCAACCTCCATCAGTTATACAGATTCCCTCTTCCATCACCCCTCTGCAATTGCTTTCTTCTTCTTTCTTTGCAAAGGTATTATATATATATATTGTATATTTTTTATACTGTATATTATAAGTGCGGAGCTATTTGAATACCTAGTATTTTGAAATTTTATTAAGTATAAATGTATACATACTGTTCTAAGTATAAATACTGTTTTAATTTTTAAGTATTGTATGTTTCTTATATAGTAGCTTTTGTGAGTGGATATATATATTTATATATGTACGTTTATAGGTATATAATGCTTACAAAGTTATTAGTTTTTGCTACATGTTTTGCCTACAAAACAGTTTTCATAGCCGCATATATATATATACACATACACACATATCTAGTTTATGGTTTTGGGTTTATAATGTGTCTATGTAATATGTTTATATGGTTACGTATATTTTTTTGTTGAGTATAAAAATGTATAGGTGTTTTGATTTTACAGTTATAGTTGCGTGTGAGATATTGTATGTTATTATATTGATTTTATAATATTTGTTTAGTTTACATATATAAGGTCTATTAGTTTATAGAGTTATATTGGTATAATATGTTTGTTTTATACATATGTGGTATATATATTATATAGTTTATAAAGTTTAGAAAGTTATAAAGGTATATTCACCTTACTGTATGTTTTAGTCGAGGGAAAAGAAAAATTATAAGTATAGTTAAAGTTATTTATATCTAAGTATACAATTTGTCTAAGCTGTATGTGTTGTTATAAAATCTGTTTTACTGTATATATATTATTAAGTGTTTACAGTATCAAGTTGTATCCTGTTGTATATAAGTTGATAAAAAAATTATAATCTGTTTTGTAGTTTATATAAGATCTGCTGTAGATTTTTTCTTTTATTCTTTATATGTAAGTTATATATATAGTGTTCTGGTTTTGCTGCAAGGTGAAGAATTGTGTACTGTAGGCTGGTTTTAAATTTATAGATGGAAACTTTGGGTTTGGATTGAGTATTAATTTGAAATTTTGTTTAAACTGATTTTTTAATATATACATCGATATTTTCAAATGAACATATACAATATATGTGAGTATTTTGCATTTTATTTAGTATATCTATATATATTTATTTCAAATTATATTATGTAGATATATTGTTTTATTTATGTGTTTTATTTTGAAACAATGATGTTTGATATATATATATGTTTAATATATGTGTGAATTTAAGAATATGATTTTTATATATGTAGTTATATATAGCTATATATATTCACCTATATCACTTATCTTCATTGATCTCGTTTTGATTTGATTTCTTCTATTCCCTTTATCAGCTTTGTCCATCAAATTTGTGCCCATCTCACTTTTCTCTGGAATTCGTAGCTTGCTCTGTTGTAAAACTTTCAAGCCTCGAAAGGTGAGAAATCACTCACGATTAACGTTCTTATATTTATTAAATTTGATTTCAATTGAAATATGATGATGTTTGTTATTTACATTGCTATATATATGTTATCTGTTCACCTGTGGCATCTGACACCATTATCTATTATATTGTTATTGATGATATATGCCTGTTATTATTATTACCATATCTGTTATCACTTTGCAAGTTCCCAGTTAGTATAGAATTCCCTATGGGTTGAAATGATACATACCAGAACGGTCTGTAGAATAGGAGAAAATCGTTATGCATTAAAATGAGAAATACAAGCGATTTTCATTTTATTTGAATTGGGATTGCGGGTTGAAATGATATATAACCGTATATATTTTAAATTGCAGATTGAAACGATAAACATCTGTATCACTTGACCATAGGATAGAAAATTATATACAGACACCGTTGGTCTATATATCTATATATATATATTAAAAATGATTTCCTAGTTTTGAAATGAATATCTTGGTTTTAATAAATATTGATTTTAAGATATTATATATATATATATGTGTGTGTGTGTGTGTATGATATTTTATAAGGGTTAAAAATTTAAAATTTAAAATTTATATGTTGAAATTTTAAGATTATAAGTTAGTTTTGAAATTTTATTTTAAGATAAATTATAATAATTTTATAAATTAAGGTTGGGAAGATAAATTTGAAATTTATTTGATTAAGAATTTTATTTAATTAAATCGATTTGAAACTACTGAATTTGAAATTTAAAGATATGATTTTATAACTTGATTTTGATTAATGTAATTTAATGAATATTTCACGTTTAAATAAATTGAAGGAAATAATCAGTAAAATATAATTTAAGGTTATTTAAATGATATTGAATGTATTAAGTGAATATTTCAGGACTAAATAATAATGAAGTTAAATGAAGATCTATATGAAACTGCTAAATTTAGTTTTGAAAATGTTGAATATTTAAAGCTTTGAAATGTATTGAAATTTAAACGGTCTATTTTGTGGTTCAAATCTGTATTTGAAACCGATATAATTTGAATTTGTTTATTTAGAAACTGAATTGAATTGAAATTGATAAATTGAGATTGAATTAGATTTGAATTTGGAATTCGAGTCGATACGAATCGATTTGTGAAATTTGAGGAAATTACAAATATTGTACTTTATAAATTATTTTATATATATATATATATACTATTTTTAGTATAAACTATTTTTAATATACTAATCATTTTAATATAAACTATTTTATTTTATATACTTTTATTAAACTATTTAAGTGATGGAAGTTATGATTTCAAAGTATTTTGGGTTTCGAAAGTTTTGTAACTTTGAAAGTGTTATAATTTGGAAAAAGATATATTTGAAATGGAAATGATATTTTGGTTTTGAAGTATAAATTATTTTGAAATAACCACAGCATTTGAGACTCACCTTTAGAGTTGGAACTTTGCTTGGAGATCCAACAATCGATTCAGCTTTTTCGGTTGATTTGTTCAAAGATGTCACCAGTTTGTATAGAAGACTTCACTGTATTTGAGATATTCTGTAACAACCCTGTATTTTCTGATTATTGTAATTGTATATTTTAATTATTTTAATTTAAATTACTAATTTAAAAACTTTATTTTATTTATTAAAATGAATATATTTTGTTAATTGAAATATAAATGTTGATTTTGATGTGGATTAGAATTTCAATCATGCATAAATGGAATATTTCCAGAAAAGTGAATTTTGGTCAAAATGGTCAAACTTTGACTTTTAAATTTAAAATTTGAAAGTTTGAAAATTTGAATTTTATATTTTATTTTGAAAGTAAATAAAATTTTAAGAACACTGCTTTTCGTTTCGTTGAAATCTGATTTATAATGTGAAAGTTATGCCTTTTTAACTATTCTGTGAAATTTGTTGTAGTTAACAAAATTGTTTATTTTAAATTATATAAATAATCTTTCAATTGTCATATCTTATTCTAAATTGTATCATATTCTATGTTACATATATTCTTACCTTTTAAATATTTTTAAAGTGATGTTTGAATTTTCCCAAAGCTTATTGAATTTATTTTCTATTTTTAAAGGTTAGTTTCCATTTTTCTGTTATTTTCTTTATTTAAATTATATTTAATTAAAATTTATTTATTCATTTTTATGTATGCATTTTATTTTTATGTTTTTATCTTTATTTATAAATATGTTTCATGTACATACAATTTTTCAAAAGTTCATTTCATTATTTTCAAATTTTCAAGCCTAGTTTACATTTTCTTTGCTATTTTCTTAATTTAATTATATTTAATTAATATTTATTTATTTATTTTTGTTTATTTACAATATTTTAGTGTTTTTATCTGTATTTATATATATTTTACATGTATTTAAAATTTAAAAAGAAATGGTGGAAATTTGAAAGGTTTGTGACTCTTTATTTGCCTTAGTCCTTTTGCATTCTTGTCTTTTCGTTTCAACCATTACTTGTAATTACTATTGGCTGACCTTATCTTTTCTTCAGCTGACTTCCTCACTTCATTTTTCACGTGAATTCTCACATCCAACCTGAAAAAAAATGTCGGCCTCTCCCTTGTTCAAAAATTTGGTAAAAACTCCCTTTCTTTTTCATGTTTCTTTGTTTTCTTCTTTGTTTTACATGGATTTGCCTTGCCTTCACCCCCCTTCTTTGGATCGGCCTGCTCTCATCCACCACCTAGGCCACCTCCATCACCATCCCCTCTGACCAACACCTCCTCCAGCCCCTTCCCATGCCATAGCCGAGCCCTTTGTGATGAAGAACCACCATAGTTTTGAGCAACATCTCATATATATGCAAGCAGAGCACACCTAGGCCTAGCACCACCTCTTTCAACCATCTGGGCCGACCAAAAACCATCACCACTGGCCTGATCTCGACCTAACACACCTCTGCACACCCTCACCTGACCATACCTGAAGTGGCCATGCCCTCCATGCCTTGGCCGAGCCATAAGATGCCTTGAAACCCTTGCTATTGCCTTGTAACATTAGCCTCTTGCCTCACAAACTTGTGCACCACTTTCTCTAGGCTAGGCTGACCCGTTTCAATCCATAACCTGATCCAAATACATGCTTTGGCCATGCAAACTTGATCCATAGCTGAAGCATAGGTGGTAGAAAGCAAGTGCAATAGTTTTGGTTTTGTTTTATTCAATCCATTTCTAACATTATTTAAGTATATCCTGTTTTGAAACTTATGTTTTATATATTTGTTTGTCTCATGTATCTAAGGAGATTTATCTTTGGCTCTCCCACTCAAATCATATTCATGTTGTCGTGCCTTTAAAGATTCTGTGTTGTGTGTTTGGTAGTCATCTCCAGCTTAAACATGTGAGTACATCTCACCAGACAAGTTATACTTATATAAGTAATAAACTGATCACACTTGAATCTGTAATGCACATCATCCTGTTTTAATTGCCATATTATATTCATATGATGTTCACACCTGTATTTACACCTTCTATATCATATGTCACCGTTATTTCATGCTATTCTGTATATTTTATCAGTTTATCACACTACAAGTTCCCTGTAGATTAGAATCACTATGGGTTGAAATGATACATACCCGAACGGACTTTAGAATAAGGGAAAATCGTTATGGGCTGAAATGATAGGCCTGAGCGATTTTCATTTTATTTCATTTACTTGGGACTGCGGGTTTGAAATGATAAAACCCGGATTTTCTTTGTAAATTACGGGTTGAAATGATACATTACCCGTATCACTTTACCTAGGCTAGAAAATTTTATATAGACCCGTAGTTAAAATATATTTTTCTAAAATTTTTAAAAATATGTTTGAAATGTAAATATTATAATATTTTGATTTAAAACATAATTAAAAATGATTTTTGTAAAGTATTATTGATTTTTTTTGGAAATTTATAGGTTAAATAAATTATGGAAAAGTTAGAAAATTTAAATGTAAGTTATTTTGGAAATTTTGATTTAATTATAATTGGAAATTAAATTAAATATGAAATTATGATAAATTTATGATAATTTGAATTTAAAATGAATTTAAAATGATTTTATAATATATTAATGATTTTTGAGTAAAGTTAAAAAAATGAAAGGGATGATTATTTAAGTTGAAATTTTGAAATATAACCAAATGGGAATTTGTGAATTTGGCTTAAAATTGAATTTTAAGTTAAGTGAATAAAATTGAAATTAAGTTATATTTTGAAATTTAAACTCAAGTGTTAAGTTGAAATTTAATTCAATGAATTTAAATTTGAATGTTGAAATTTAATAAGTGAATTATTATTAAATCTTGATTTTTGAATGGAAATTTAACTTTATAAAATCATGAACTTAAGGAAAATTAAATGTTGTTTATAAATGTGAAAATGTATGATTTAAAAAAAATGTTTTAAATAAAATTATAATTGGTTGTGAAATTATATTGAATATTTGAAGTTAATTAACTGTATTTTTGAAATGCTATTAATTGCAATGTAAATGATATTACAGTATTTGTAAATGCTGTAGTTGATGATAATGAACTAAAAAGCTAAATTAAATTAAAGGCTATTATAGCAATCTTTTTAAGTGCTATAATTGTTGAATTTAAATAAGTTATTTGAAATTTAAGTAAACCCTATTACAGCATTTTTAAAATGCTGTCTTTTGTTAAATTGAACCGTTTTGAATGTAAATTTTCGTAGCGTTTTCTAACTGCTGCGAAAAGTGATTTTTCACTGTTTTGATAAACTTAAGTGAATAAATGAACTTTGGAAGTTGAAAATATTGAAATTTAATACTTTAATTATTAAATATAATAACTTCATTTTAATGATTTAAAATGATTTTTGAAATATAAGCTGTTTTGAAATGTGAATTGAATTGGTATTTTGAATTGAATAAAATGAATAATGATTTGAAATGAAGTTTTGGAAAGATATGATATTTTGATATATTAAAATGATTGAAATGACTTGAAATGGATATGATATTTTTGATATATTAAAATGATTGAAATGAGGTTTTGAAATGATATGATATTTTGATATATTAAAATGATTTGAAATGTGGTTTTGAAATGATATGATATTATGATATGATATTTTGATATATTAAAATGATTTGAAATGTGGTTTTGAAAAGATATGATATTTTGATATATTAAAATGATTTGACAAGAATTTCTAGAAAGATATGATGTTTTAAAATGGTTTGGAATTAATTTAATCATTATTTTGATAAAGATTTGGATTTGAAATGATATCCTATTTTGAAGTATAAACATTATTTTAAAAGTTATAACTACAGGTTATAATAACGATTGGTTGGCAAAGAGACCGGGATCGGATATCTGGCATACTCTCTGTCGATACGAAAACCACTTTGACAACCGTGTACGCGGTGGAGATTCCAGAATGAAGTAGGGTGGTGGCGACGTTCTTGAGGTATATTACGTGGACCCAACTCCCGTGAGTTGGCATAAGGTGGCTAAAACAGGAGCGATCTCGGGCCAAGTGAGGTCATTCCTCCTATCGGAAACATTCCTTCGATACTATACTCTTACTTGTGATTGATTAGATGGCCATCCTCCGATTTTGATATGGGAGTGTGTTCCGAGGTGGGAGTATGTGGCTGCTGCGTTACCACCAGCCCGTGTGCGTAATTGGTATATCTACCCTGGCATTGCCTTGTGTGCCGTGTCACCTACCATACCGAGCCTTTACTACGAGTTTGTTTTTCTCCCGTAGCCCGTGTGGTATCCTCTGACAGTCACCCGGAGTGGAGATGGCATGATATTGGATGGACTACTGGGACTATTATGTGTGAAGGGTGATATGGGTAGCCCGGAACGCTATTTAAAAGTAAGTTTATTTTACTGTAGACATTATTATAATAGCGAAATATTATTACATAGTAAATAGTTTAACGGATCCTTAAAGGATGGGCGGTCTCAGGCATCCTTTAAGTTACTTGTACCTTATTACAGTTCACTTGAGTTGGTTTATATTATATAAGTATATATTGTCCTGACTCGAGTGTTTGTATTTCTTTTATTTACGCTCGGGTCAGCCTGAGTTATTCACAGATTTGGATTCCACTTTCTGGAGATTGGAATCGCTGGAGATTATCTGCTTATCTAGTTTTATCTATTCCAGTTCTGTGGTTCTATCCAGCTTGTACTTGGTTATCATCTTGAGACTTCTGTTGTACTTTATTTATTCTGTTGTATCTTATTTAACTCTGAAATTTATATAGTAGCTTCATGAACTACTATTTCTTTTACTTCCGCTGCATTATTAAATACTCTGTGTCTGTGATCTGTGATTTTATTTATTGTAAATTCTGAGATTTGCCAAATTTTATTTACAATGCGGCATTTTGAGCAATTCAAGTCCGACATGTGCGGATGCGAATGGTTGAAAATATCGGGTTGTTACAGTTGGTATCAGAGCTTTTGTAGCTCTAGGCAAAACTCAGTATATAGGGTAAATGTATTTACAGAATCGCTTTCATTCGAGTTTAAACCTTTTCCTTTTTGACTCGATTCCTTTGAATTTTGGAACATTCCCTGTGGTTCCAAAATCCATTCGTGTCCCTCACTATATATCTTCTTTTGTTTCTGGGGTATCCCATAACTCAACTTCAAAAGATCTTCATAATGAGTCGGCGGTCTCGCGAACCTCAAATTTATTTTTAAAGGGGGAAAACTCCTTTACAACAACATCGATTCACCAGAGATTTTATATCCTCGGTTTAGATGCTAGTATCTCTTATAATTTCGAACTCTACATCTTGAGATCGAATGTCGATTTACCCAAGAAATCCACATCGATCTTATTCTTTAAGTCACGGTTGACCCGGTTAAGGTTGCCCGCGATTTATATAAGCTTATCCATCTTTCTATTCTGTTATTTAATTATCTCATCTTTGTTTCCAACTTATCTTCAAATCATTCTTGAAGTGTATTTGTAAACAAATATTTAAAATGTTTTATATATTGTGTTGTTTGAGTTGTTGATGTTGATTTGGGTTTCTAATCGATTCGTCTGATCAACGCCATCGATAAGATTTCCAAAACACTTAGACAGAGAAAACTGACACAATATGTTTTTAAAATTTAGTAATGAAATAAATTTTTGTGAAATAAATTTTGTACCTTTATTATATATCTTTATCTGGATTTTATTTGAATTGGTTGTTAAGAAATAATATTTGATTTTATATATCATTTTCTATTGTTTCATATATCTAATTGAACTATAAAACATGGTTATAAATTTATTTGGAAATTTAAAATGAATGTAAAACAAGAATTTGAGAATTTAATTTCCGATGGATTTCAAACTTGGTGTTTAAAGTTTTAAAGGACATATTATTTAAAGTATTTTGGAATAGAAATTTGTTTCCAAAGAATTTTAAAGTTTAAAACTAGTGCTCTTCTCTTTGTCGCTGGAAAATAACTTCGGTGATGACTGCAGCATCACCGACATTCATTTTCGAGTTTCGAAGTGAAGAGACCATTCTGTAGTCTTGCTACAGTTTTGTTTTGGGAAAATTTAATTGATTTTAATTTCTAAAATAAGAATGGATTTATAACATATGCTGATATATGATTTAAATTTGAATGGATATATATATATATATATATAGTATATGAGCATTTATTTATCTCTAAATAGTTTGGAATTTATCGAAAATTTAATTCCTAAATTTTTCTTCAAAGATAATTTCTAAGTATAATTTCAAGATTTGGATTAATATTCAAGCTTGAAATAATTTAATTAGAAAGTTTTATTTGTATAATACACAATTTCATTCCAATATAACTTACCTTAATTTTCAAAAGTTGAATATGTAATTGGATAATATACAATATAAAAAAAAAGATTTTATAAATAAAATTTGAGTGGTCATTATAAATGTTATATACTTAAATTTTTGTTATAAAAGGATTAACAGAGGTAAATAAAGAAAAAGTGTAATGGAATAATTTACAATATAAAATGATGATAAAGGAACTAAGAATAAATTTAAGGCAGTTACAATGAGTGTAAATATATTTAACATAGGTGATAAAATATATTGAGAGGAATAAATTTAATTTTAATTAAGTGAAGAAGAATTAAATTTTATTTGGTACATTTTGAGTATAATAAAAGATTTTTCAAATACATGATTTTAGGGATTTGTTAATTTTAGATAATTGGATGATAAGATAATGAAATTAGAGATGCTTAAGATTTATTTGACTTATGTAAAATTAATTTTCAGTTTAAGTTGAAATTTTATGGTTTCAAATTTATTATTTTATTTTGTTTTTCAAACTATCTTTTGGTTGTCCTAATTTCCCTTATCTTGCTACAGAATGGGAGGCTATTGCATGTACCAGTCTGTTTAGAAATCTTTCTTAATCTTTAATAATCTTTGCTACTCATCTTTGAATCTAAGCACTGCTTGCCATCCACAGACCGTCGGTCAAACGGGAAGGGTGAATCAGATTCTAAAAGATTTTTTTTTCCATGCTTGTGTTCTTGATTCTAGAGGATGTTGGAAAGATCATCTCCACATTGTTAAACTTACCTATAGCAACAGTTATCAGGTATAATTTTAATCTTCTTGTCTTAATACTATTTCATTCTATCTTTTTTTGTGCTTTCCCGTACCTCATTCCTTTTCGGGGACGAAAAGTTTTGAGTGGGGGAGAGTGCAACAACCCTGTATTTTCTGATTATTGTAATTGTATATTTTAATTATTTTAATTTAAATTCCTAATTTAAAAACTTTATTTTATTTATTAAAATGAATATATTTTGTTAATTGAAATATAAATGTTGATTTTGATGTGGATTAGAATTTCAATCATGCATAAATGGAATATTTCCAGAAAAGTGAATTTTGGTCAAAATGGTCAAACTTTGACTTTTAAATTTGAAATTTGAAAGTTTTAAAATTTGAATTTTATATTTTATTTTGAAAGTAAATAAAATTTTAAGAACACTGCTTTTCGTTTCGTTGAAATCTGATTTATAATGTGAAAGTTATGCCTTTTTAACTATTCTGTGAAATTTGTTGTAGTTAACAAAATTGTTTATTTTAAATTATATAAATAATCTTTCAATTGTAATATCTTATTCTAAATTGTATCATATGCTATGTTACATATATTCTTACCTTTTAAATATTTTTAAAGTGATGTTTGAATTTTCCTATTTTTAAAGGTTAGTTTCCATTTTTCTGTTATTTTCTTTATTTAAATTATATTTAATTAAAATTTATTTATTCATTTTTATGTATGCATTTTATTTTTATGTTTTTTTCTTTATTTATAAATATGTTTCATGTACATACAATTTTTCAAAAGTTCATTTCATTATTTTCAAATTTTCAAGCCTAGTTTACATTTTCTTTGCTATTTTCTTAATTTAATTATATTTAATTAATATTTATTTATTTATTTTTGTTTATTTACAATATTTTAGTGTTTTTATCTGTATTTATATATATTTTACATGTATTTAAAATTTAAAAAGAAATGGTGGAAGTTTGAAAGGTTTGTGACTCTTTATTTGCCTTAGTCCTTTTGCATTCTTGTCTTTTCGTTTCAACCATTACTTGTAAATACTATTGGCTGACCTTATCTTTTCTTCAGATGACTTCCTCACTTCATTTTTCACGTGAATTCTCACATCCAACCTGAAAAAAAATGTCGGCCTCTCCCTTGTTCAAAAATTTGGTAAAAACTCCCTTTCTTTTTCATGTTTCTTTGTTTTCTTCTTTGTTTTACATGGATTTGCCTTGCCTTCACCCCCCTTCTTTGGATCGGCCTGCTCTCATCCACCACCTAGGCCGCCTCCATCACCATCCCCTCTGACCAACACCTCCTCCAGCCCCTTCCCATGCCATAGCCGAGCCCTTTGTGATGAAGAACCACCATAGTTTTGAGCAACATCTCATATATATGCAAGCAGAGCACACCTAGGCCTAGCACCACCTCTTTCAACCATCTGGGCCGACCAAAAACCATCACCACTGGCCTGATCTCGACCTAACACACCTCTGCACACCCTCACCTGACCATACCTGAAGTGGCCATGCCCTCCATGCCTTGGCCGAGCCATAAGATGCCTTGAAACCCTTGCTATTGCCTTGTAACATTAGCCTCTTGCCTCACAAACTTGTGCACCACTTTCTCTAGGCTAGGCCGACCCGTTTCAATCCATAACCTGATCCAAATACATGCTTTGGCCGTGCAAACCTGATCCATACTGAAGCATAGATGGTAGAAAGCAAGTGCAATAGTTTTGGTCTTGTTTTATTCAATCCATTTCTAACATTGTTTAAGTATATCCTGTTTTTTTTTTTTTTTTTTTTTTTGAAAATTGGTTAATTGAATTACTAAACAGGCTTTGCGGCCCAATAGCATTACAAATATATCACAGGCCGACATAACATAGATCAGTCAATATAACTTCCAACTTTCCAAATTGGGGCGATTATGGCGGCTGCCAATTCCCTGGTGGAGTTCGTTCGATCAATTCCATCTTCTTCAACTTCTCCAGTAGTTGTTTTTCTTGTTCCGATGCAATGGTAAGTTTCTTTGTCGGAATTCTTCCAATTACAGTAGCAATTTCTCTGTTGATTAGCTTTGTAATAGTTAAAGTGTCTTGCTTTTTGTTTTCAAAAGTCCTGCCGTTCCGCTCCTTCCAAATGAACCACAAGCTGACTGCGAGGCCAATTTTTCCAATCTCCTTCATCAAATCAGAGAGGTGACTCCTACTGTGCAGGTATTCTAATTCCTCTTTTAGGTTTGTAGCGCATTTGTTGAGTTGGAGTCTGCATTTTTGGGTGTTCCAGATTCTTTTTGAAAATTCACAGTCAAAGAAGATGTGGTCATGTGTCTCCTCTTCTATGCAACAGAAATTACATTTTGAGTCATCCAAAATCTTCCATTTTTTTAATCTGTCTTTTGTTGGAAGTTTTCTCATTATCGCTTTGTAAAGGGTGTGAGCCATTTTGGGAGGGATAGATTTGCTCCAGACAACATCAGACCAGATAACTTCTGTATTTTTTTCTCGTATTTCTTCCCAGATGTCTTTGAACTTGAACTGATCTTTCATGCTAGCCTTCCATACCCATTTATCTTCAGAATTATCTGTATAAATGTATTTCTTCCTGATTTCCTCAATATAGTTAAGAGTTATTGAATGATTATTGCATTTCCAGGTACCATTATCCACTATTTCAGCTACCCTCCAATTAGGAGTACCATATGTCGAGAAGATATCCCAACCAAGTCTATCAATGAAACTTTTCGAGTTCAACCATGGGTCTTTCCAAATGTCTGTATTTCTACCATTTGCTATTTGTTTGTCTAAATGTTTTTGGAGATCATTTCTGATTTTAAGAATATTTTTCCAAGTAACTGAAGCATTATTGTCTATTTTAGTAGTCCAGAAGTTATCTTTCAAATATCTAGCTCGCATCCAAGTAGCCCATAATTTATTAGATGTTAATACTTTCCAGGCTTGTTTAAGGCAATATACCTTTTTGAGTTCAAATAGATTTTTCAATCCAACTCCACCTTCTTTCTTTTTCCTACATAGGTCTGAATATTTAATCTTGTGTATCCCTCCTCTCCAAATAAAATTAGCACAAACAGAGTTAATCTTTGCAATAGAACAATCAGGTATTTGGAAAGTTTGAAGCCAGAATCTGACCTTAGATGTTATAACTGTATGAACTAGCTCCACTCTTCCAGCAAAAGACAGAAGTTTTGATCTCCATCCTTGTAGCTTATCCCTGATTTCATTTATAAGTTTACCACACTCCACATCAGTAATATTATTATTCGATAGAGGTACTCCCAAATATTTGACTGGGAGGGAACCTTCAGTAAATCCCAGTTTATCTAGCATTGATTGTTTGTTTGAGCAGAATTTGTTGAAGTAGCATTTAGTTTTCATTTCATTTAATTTTAGCCCTGCAAAACTTTCCAAATCTCTGAATATATCTTTGATTTTTTCTGCTGCTTTTAAGTTCCCTTTTATTACTACCAGTAAATCATCAGCATAAAGTAAATGAGTTACATATGGTTGATGATTGAAAACTGGTTGTATTAAGCCCTGATTGTGTGCCAGTTCCATTTGGAGAGTAAACCACTCCATTGCTACTGCAAAGAGATATGGTGAAAGGGGGTCACCTTGCCTAATCCCTCTGTTGCTTTGTATGTAACCTGTAGGTTTGCCATTCACCAATATAGAGAAAGTTGGAGTGTCTATACAGTATTTTATCAGTTTTAAAAGCTTCACTGGAACACCCATCGAATCTAGCATATGAATAATAAAGCTCCTATTGACTTTATCATAAGCTTTTTGGAGGTCAACTTTTATACAAATTTTTTCAGCTCCTTTTTTATTAAAATTTCTTATCAACTCATGAGCCAAAAGAGAATTTTCTGAAATACATCTTCCTTTGATGAATGCACTTTGACATTGAGATATCAGATCTGGCAGTACTTTATTCAATCTTGTACAAATAATCTTGCTGAGGATTTTGTATGTCACATTACAGCATGCAATTGGTCTATATTCTTCAATTCTGTCTGGTTTTTTAACTTTAGGGATAAGAGAGATAAAAGTATGATTAATTTCTTTAATAAACTTACCTGTTTGTAAGGCCTCATTATAAGCTTTTAACATTAAATCCTTCAGGTTTATCCAGTGCTGTTTGAAGAAAGCTGCCCCCATTCCATCAGGTCCGGGGGAGGAGTCATTATGGATGGAATAAATAGCTTCTCTCAGTTCCCTTTCATGAATTGGTGCAATCAGCATACTGCTTCCTTCAGTGGAAATGATCCTTCTGCAGTTGACCTGAGGTAAGTGATCATTGCTGTCCCCATTGTATAAATTAGTAAAATATGATATAGCTTGTTCTTCTATATTTTGTATGTATTTTGATGTATCACCATGTTCGTCTATGCAGTTAAGCAGATTGTTATGATGTTGTCTAATGGACATTTTCGCATAGAAGAAATTGTTGCATTCATCTCCCTGCATCAACCATTTTTCTTTTGCTTTTTGCTTCAGTTCAACAGCTTTCTTGTGTATTTCTTCTTTAAGGCATTTTTGAACCGTGTGGAATTCATTGTTTAGGTCTTCATTTAGCGGATCTTCATCAAGTCTATGCTGTATTTCCTCTAAATGTTGATGGAATTTTGTGATATTATCATTGTTTTTGGGTCTGTTTTTGTTCCATTCCTTGAGTCTATTTTTCATGGTTTTAATGAGCATTACAAAACTGTACATGTGGTTACTTGGAGGAATTATAACATTGTTAAAGTTCACCACTTCATCAAATCCATCAATAAGAGGCCAGTGGTTTGCATATCGGAAAGGTTTTCCTTTATGCATTTTGTCATCATCATTGAATTGTACTAAAAGGGGGCAGTGATCACTTGTTGAACAAGGTAGAACAGTCACTTTCAAATTTGTAATTTTTGTAAATAGTTCCGCATTACCCAGAACTCTGTCTAATCTAGAAGTAATTTTCTTTGACTTACCACTTCTCCATGTGTATTTTAGGCCAGAGTGGATAGCTTCAACAAGACCCGCAGATAATACACAATTATTGAATTCAGCCACTTGTGAAACACGCAGTGTAAGTCCTCCTTTTTTTTCATTAGTTTTAAGAACAGAATTGAAATCACCAGTAACTATCCAGGGAATGTTAATATCTTTAGCTAATTCAGTAATTTGTTTCCATAGACTCAATCTTTCAGATGCTAGATTTTTTGCATACACAAACGTGGTTGCTATTTGTAATCCCCCTTTGTTATGAAATTTAATAGAGATTTGTTGTTCACCATTATCAACAATGTTTGCATTCCAATAATTAGTCTCCCATCCTACAATAATTCTGCCTTTATATTGAGATGTGATAAATTGCCATTGATTACCAAACTGACTTTTCAGTAACTCCAAATTAAAGTTATTTAGTTTATTTTCCAAGAGAGCAACAATAGTAGGCTTATGATAAGCCTTTAAAATGTGGAGGTCTAACCTACGTGTTTCATTGTTGAGACCTCTCACATTCCAGCATATGATAGACATTATTTTTTGGTAGATTTACTCCGTGTAACCGGAGCATTACCCACCGAGACTGATTTGAGTCTACCTTTATCAATTTGAATGAATTGATTGCCATATTCAGTATTGCATTTTGTATACTTACTTATGTCTTCTGATGTTTCTTCTTCTTTTTCTTCATCAGTTGATTCCAAATCAATGTCCATCTTGTGGATATCTGTTAGGGAGTTTGGAAGCTCCTCCTCCTCCTTATTATGTTCAACAATTGGAGGTACCTCAGCCTGCAGTACCAGATTTTGATCTTGATCATGAAGTGGTTCATCATGTTCAGCATTCTTCAGATGATCCTTTGAACAGGGTGTCTTCTCTTTCTGAGCAAGAGATAGATGAGATTCTTGCTCTGTTACGCAGTCCGACACCATAGTGACATTTTGCAATTCACTAGGTATGATGATGGGGGATATATTTTGTAAATTTTTTGTAGTATCCTCCTGATTTTTTGGGTTACTAGCTTCAAATGGAAATGATGTGTTTTTTGGTTTTTCAACCCAAATCTTTTGTCTGTCAGTAACTTTATTTTGGCACTGTAAATTTGTATGACCAAAACAAAAACATTCACCACACTTTGGTGGAACGAACTCATATTCCACCTCCTGATTGTAAATGAATCCCCGCTTATCAATAGCTTTAACTGTTTTTGGTAGCACTGTATTAGCTGAGATTTCTACCAGTACCCTTGCAAATTTAATTTTTTTAAGTTTCCTTGTGTTCTCATCAATATCAATTGGCCTCCCTATTATACTTGCAAGTTTGCTGATGCATCTCATATTCCATAAAGCAAGGTCCAGATTATTGAATTTGATCCAAATTGGATATGTTGTTAGCATAACATGTTCGAAATTGAAATCTGCTTCCCATTTCCTCATCAAAATTAATTTGCTGTCCATGAACCAAGGGCCACCGTTGATAATGCGTTGAAAATCTTCCTCTAATTCAAATTTAATTAAGTAGAATCCATTATCACGGGGGAAAACATCCCAAGATCCCTTTGGCTTCCAGATTCGTTTGATATAGGCATTGAAGTGAACAAAGTAAGGCCTTTTCCCAGCCATATACGCATAAATCGAGTGTTGCCATAGCTTTTTAGACTCTTCATAGTCTTCATCATCTATCAATTGATAGATCTCTTCCCCATTTTTCTGTGGAGCATAAAAATTCGCAGATCCTTTGAGTTCAATATTAGATCCGATTGCTTCGATCCAAGATCTGGCTCTAGTTGCTTCCTTGTTGGATTTAAGAGCTTCAGCAAACGTTATTTTCGCTTTTCCCCTACTTTTAACCTCCTTCCAGCCACCACCGTCATCTTCATCTACGTCTAGGGTTTCGGGAATACTTGTTCCAGCCGCCATTATTATGACTTATATTATAAGTATATCCTGTTTTGAAACTTATGTTTTATATATTTGTTTGTCTCATGTATCTAAGCAGATTTATCTTTGGCTCTCCCACTCAAATCATATTCGTGTTGTCGTGCCTTTAAAGATTCTGTGTTGTGTGTTTGGTAGTCATCTCCAGCTTAAACATGTGAGTACATCTCACCAGACAAGTTATACTTATATAAGTAATAAACTGATCACACTTGAATCTGTAATGCACATCATCATGTTTTAATTGCCATATTATATTCATATGATGTTCACACCTGTATTTACACCTGCTATATCATATGTCACCGTTATTGTAACAACCCGCATATTTATCGAGTTTACATTTAAATATTTTTATTTAAATATTATATCGTTAATCGGATTTTGGTCCGAAAAACTACTTTTTGCAAACGGTCAAATTAGGACTCGAGACCACTTCCATTGAGTTCGAAATGTCGTTTACAACTTTTTAAGTATAAACATCGATAGGTTTGGAGTTAGTGAAATTTCACTAACTTTTCCCGCTTTGGACTTTGGGTTAGTTTAGCCTATTAAGCCCAAGTTCCAACCCTCTTCTCCTCACTCTTCATAAATTTCCTAACTAACTCAAGCTTTAGCATTAATGGTGAAGAGAATGGGAAATTAAAACTCCAAGCTCAAATTCAATTGCAACTCCATCATTCAACTCCAAATTCAAGTAGAAGATATTGGATTCAAGCTTTGGATTGCTTCTCCTTGCTTTCAAGCTTCATCTTCATAAATTTTAGTGCAAAGGTGAGATTTTTACCTCACAATTCTAGCCTATAACTATATTGGACTGTTGGGAATGATTCCCTATCATTTTTGCATGCATGTTAGCATTTGGTTTGGATTGGATTGGCGAAAAACTCCAATTTTTAGCGTTTTGGGTGAATTTTCTGCACTTGAGTCGTTCTGGCCATTTTTAGGTCGTTCGGAGTTAAGTCGTTCGTCCTTGAGTCGCTGAGTCGTTGGACCCTTGAGTCGCTGAGTCGAACGTTGGACCCTTGAGTCGCTGAGTCGAACGTTGGACCCTTGAGTCGCTGAGTCGTTGGACCCTTGAGTCGCTGAGTCGTTGGACCCTTGAGTCGCTGAGTCGAACGTTGGACCCTTGAGTCGCTGAGTCGTTGGACCCTTGAGTCGCTGAGTCGTTGGACCCTTGAGTCGCTGAGTCGTTGGACCCTTGAGTCGCTGAGTCGAACGTTGGACCCTTGAGTCGTTAGGTCGTTAGACCTCATTTTATCTTCACTAGGTCGTACCGTTTTGGTCGGGGCGCTGCCCCGCACCCCGCCGGGGGCGCTGCCCCCTGGACCCCCGCGACCTGACCGGGCAGGTCGAACCCCGTAAGCGGTGGCGTTGCCCCCGCACCCCCACCTTGGGGGGTTGCCACCCCCCCGGACCCCCCCTCCGTAGGGGATCTTATCTGAAAAACATTGAGCTGATTTCTTTGGATTTTATTCACATCTCCGTATGCGATTTTTGTGACTGATTGTTTCTACAATTGCTTCTGTGTTTTGTCACTTTATAATATAAAGGTTTCAATACTAGTAGTAAATATCAAAACTCTTTTAACAAACAATTTCAACTCTATTTTTAATAACAAAGCTCTTTTCTTAAACCGTTTTCCAATCTATTAGTATATACAAGCCTTTACCTCACTCGGATGAGAAATCTAATTAAACGACTTAGTAAAACAAGTGGTATGAAACGCTTGCGTTCACTTCGTCGGTTAATTCTTGGACTTGTTCGATTGAACCTCTTGTGACAATTTTATTAGTGAAGATTTACAGTTTGTTCGTAACTATTTAAGTTAAGCAAGTGGTTATGGGACATGAAGCTAAACTTCTATATTTACTAGCTTAGTGTAATTGACACTTCTCGTTGATCTTGATGATCGCTTTATGAATTAGACTAGCAATTGCGCGATGTCTCTTTCATTGCAAGGTTAGACTAGACACCACTTGTGTGATTCCATTCACACATACCTTTCTGCTTTTTGGTTAGTCTTGACCTCATTCTGTGTGATTCCACTCACACATGTGGGGTAGCTCCCCATGGTCTTCGGACCGTCATGTGATAGGCCTCTTTCCCTTTTTATGATTTCTGGATTTCTCGTGTTGATTTCTGGAATTTATGTCATTGACTTGTTATGAGTACAAGTTTAGGGTATGATGCCCCCTTCGAATCTTTGAGAAGATTCTTGTCATATTGATTATCTCTTATTGATTGATCTTCTGTTGATCATTATTTACATACTTATAGAGGTATGTCGTTATGGATGTTTATGTTTATGCCATATCTTTTATGTTATATCATGTCATCTGATATTTATAGCTAGACTGATCCGTTTATTATTTTCTTAAATAATACTCGGATCAGACCGAGATGTTACAGGTGCTTCTGCTTGACTTCTTCCCAGGGATTCATCACTCTGACTTTTGGCTAACTGTTTAGATTAGCAGTTTTTGTTGTGTACACTTGAGATATAGACTCATAGTTGTATTCTTTTGTATAGCACGTGTTGCTATTCTTTTGTATTATCGTGGATCTTATTGACCACTACTCTGATGTACACTTTCATGTGTTAGTTATATATTCATATCTTCTTCCGCCTTTGTGATATGGATATCTGTGACTGATTTGTGATATGATTATTTCTATGTTTGTTTCCGAAGATTATTTATAGCCACCGTGTGATAAGCAATTACATGGATGGTCGCTCCTCAACAGCCTTATTCTCCGTGCTAGTTGACAGCACTTCTCCGGAGTGTTCTTGGCTAGCGTGGGTATAGAGGTGGGGCGTCACAGTTATTTCATGCTATTCTGTATATTTTATCAGTTTATCACACTGCAAGTTCCCTGTAGATTAGAATCACTATGGGTTGAAATGATACATACTCGAACGGACTTTAGAATAAGGGAAAATCGTTATGGGCTGAAATGATAGGCCTGAGCGATTTTCATTTTATTTCATTTACTTGGGACTGCGGGTTTGAAATGATAAAACCCGGATTTTCTTTGTAAATTACGGGTTGAAATGATACATTACCCGTATCACTTTACCTAGGCTAGAAAATTTTATATAGACCCGTAGTTAAAATATATTTTTCAAAATTTTTTAAAAATATGTTTGAAATGTAAATATTATAATATTTTGATTTAAAACATAATTAAAAATGATTTTTGTAAAGTATTATTGATTTTTTTGGAAATTTAAAGGTTAAATAAATTATGGAAAATTTAAATGTATGTTATTTTGGAAATTTTGATTTAATTATAATTGGAAATTAAACTAAATATGAAATTATGATAAATTTATGATAATTTGAATTTAAAATGAATTTAAAATGATTTTATAATATATTAATGATTTTTGAGTAAAGTTAAAAAAATGAAAGGGATGATTATTTAAGTTGAAATTTTGAAATATAACCAAATGGGAATTTGTGAATTTGGCTTAAAAGTGAATTTTAAGTTAAGAGAATAAAATTGAAATTAAGTTATATTTTGAAATTTAAACTTAAGTGTTAAGTTGAAATTTAATTCAATGAATTTAAATTTGAATGTTGAAATTTAATAAGTGAATTATTATTAAATCTTGATTTTTGAATGGAAATTTAACTTTATAAAATCATGAACTTAAGGAAAATTAAATGTTGTTTATAAATGTGAAAATGTATGATTTAAAAAAAAATGTTTTTAATAAAATTATAATTGGTTGTGAAATTATATTGAATATTTGAAGTTAATTAACTGTATTTTTGAAATGCTATTAATTGCAATGTAAATGATATTACAGTATTTGTAAATGCTGTAGTTGATGATAATGAACTAAAAAGCTAAATTAAATTAAAGGCTATTATAGCAATCTTTTTAAGTGCTATAATTGTTGAATTTAACTAAGTTATTTGAAATTTAAGTAAACCCTATTACAGCATTTTTAAAATGCTGTCTTTTGTTAAATTGAACCGTTTTGAATGTAAATTTTCGTAGCGTTTTCTAACTGCTGCGAAAAGTGATTTTTCACTGTTTTGATAAACTTAAGTGAATAAATGAACTTTGGAAGTTGAAAATTTTGGAAATTTAATACTTTCATTATTAAATATAATAACTTCATTTTAATGATTTAAAATGATTTTTGAAATATAAACTATTTTGAAATGTGAATTGAATTGGTATTTTAAATTGAATAAAATGAATAATGATTTGAAATGAAGTTTTGGAAAGATATGATATTTTGATATATTAAAATGATTGAAATGACTTGAAATGGATATGATATTTTTGATATATTAAAATGATTGAAATGAGGTTTTGAAATGATATGATATTTTGATATATTAAAATGATTTGAAATGTGGTTTTGAAATGATATGATATTTTGATATATTAAAATGATTTGAAATGTGGTTTTGAAAAGATATGATATTTTGATATATTAAAATGATTTGACAAGAATTTCTGGAAAGATATGATGTTTTAAAATGGTTTGGAATTAATTTAATCGTTATTTTGATAAAGATTTGGATTTGAAATGATATCCTATTTTGAAGTATAAACATTATTTTAAAAGTTATAACTACGGGTTATAATAACGATTGGTTGGCAAAGAGACCGGGATCAGATATCTGGCATATTCTTTGTCGATACCGAAAACCACTTTGACAACCGTGTACGCGGTGGAGATTCCAGAATGAAGTAGGATGGTGGCGACGTTCTTGAGGTATATTAAGTGGACCCAGCTCCCGTGAGTTGGCATAAGGTGGCTAAAACAGGAGCGATCTCGGGCCAAGTGAGGTCATTCCTCCTATCGGACACATTCCTTCGATACTATACTCTTACTTGTGATTGATTAGATGGCCATCCTCCGATTTTGATATGGGAGTGTGTTCCGAGGTGGGCGTATGTGGCTGCTGCGTTACCACCATCCCGTGTGCTTAATTGGTATATCTACCCTGGCATTGCCTTGTGTGCCGTGTCACCTACCATACCGAGCCTTTACTACGAGTTTGTTTTTCTCCCTTAGACCGTGTGGTATCCTCTGACAGTCACCCGGAGTGGAGATGGCATGATATTGGATGGACTACTGGGACTATTATGTGTGAAGGGTGATATGGGTAGCCCGGAACGCTATTTAAAAGTAAGTTTATTTTACTGTAGACATTATTATAATAGCGAAATATTACTACATAGTAAATAGTTTAACGGATCCTTAAAGGATGGGCGGTCTCAGGCATCCTTTAAGTTACTTGTACCTTATTACAGTTCACTTGAGTTGGTTTATATTATATAAGTATATATTGTCCTGACTCGAGTGTTTGTATTTTTTTTATTTACGCTCGGGTCAGCCTGAGTTATTCACAGATTTGGATTCCACTTTCTGGAGATTGGAATCGCTGGAGATTATCTGCTTATCTAGTTTTATCTATTCCAGTTCTGTGGTTCTATCCAGCTTGTACTTGGTTATCATCTTGAGACTTCTGTTGTACTTTATTTATTCTGTTGTATCTTATTTAACTCTGAAATTTATATAGTAGCTTCATGAACTACTATTTCTTTTACTTCCGCTGCATTATTAAATACTCTGTGTCTGTGATCTGTGATTTTATTTACTGTATATTCTGAGATTTGCCAAATTTTATTTACAATGCGGTATTTTGAGCAATTCAAGTCCGACATGTGCGAATGCGAATTGTTGAAAATATCGGGTTGTTACATATTCTGTTGTATTTTATTTCAAACTCTGTTGTTTATATAGTAGCTTCATGAACTACTATTTATCTATTCCGCTGCATTATTATTATATTACTCTGTGTCTATGATTTTGTCATTATTTTATTTACTGTATTTGCTGAGTTTTTCCAAATATAAATTAACAATCTGATATTTTGAGCAATTCAAGTCCAACGTGTGTAGATGCGAATGGTTGAAAATACCGGGATGTTACAGAAATTTTAAAAAGGAAATAAGTTCTGTACTCCTCTCTTTGTCATTGGAAAATAATTTTGGTGACGAATGCACACATCATCGACGTTCATTTTCGAGTTTCAAAGTGGGACGACTGCTGTAGTAGTTTTACTACACATTTGATTTGATCTATAAAGGATATAAAAATATATATATTATTTTCTAAATGATTTGTAATGTAACCCGGAGTTTAGTTCTTAAAACTTTCTGATAATTAATAGCTTTCAATTATTTTAGTGTAATGAAATATAGACTATATTAATAATTGGAAACTCTTAAAATGGAAATTAATAAATTTGATGTTAAGTGATTAATAAAATGTATAAGAAATTGAAAATCTGTAACTTGTAGATATGAAAATTTAGAAGATTTAACTATTGAACGCTTTTGTTAACTAAATGAATAAGATAAACTTGTGTGATATTCAATTGCATTCTTAAAAGATATATATATATATATATATATATATATATATAAACACACACACACAACTTACCAAAATGTTAAAAGTTGAACGTTAAATAGAAACATATGATAGAATATTATACAAGTAAAACTTTAGTAATGAAAGTTCAATAGAAATATTCCTATAAATAAGAATAGATGTTACAAAAATGTTACAAACTAAAGTTAATAAATTGAAATGCTAATAATGAAATTTAGTAAAAAAGTGAATACCGTAAGTAAATGACTATAATCCTAAGTGATGTTTGAAGCTAATTATAATTAAAGAAAATAGTAAAATGGAATAATATATATAAAGAGATAAAAGTGAAAGGAAAAAAAGAATGAGTTGCTTTACAAATAAATATTGATGTTAAAAGGAAATCAAAGTAAATGATAAGTGTGAAGTAGACAAAGAAAAAATGTATGTAATCCTTCAATAGTAAATTCATTGATTATTTTAAATAATTGAATGAAAAGAACATATGTAAGCAAATGAATGTAAATTAATGGAAAATGGCATTGTATAAATGATTGGGAAATGAATTTTGTAAGTAATGAATGTAAATTAAAGAAAATAATCATTGAATGAATGAAGAAAAACAAAACAACAAAAGATGAACAGTAAATAATGTGAAATGATATTAATAAGCAAAACTTACATGACATTTGAATTTATTGGTTGCTATGGGATGAATGGGAAGTGATACTTCTTATTGGTAACGCTGTATGAATAATGTATTATATTTTGTCTAAAACTGTTGAGTGTATGGTATACGTAGTAGTTTATTTATCATTTTATACGATTAAAGGTTTCTGAACCCGAATAAACCATTTGTTTTGGTCGCTATGGATGTATGATTGATTACTTTGATTGCATGTAATGATTGTATGATTTGTCTGTAAGTGACTATTGTTGTGTTGTGTTGTTTTATTTGTTATTAATTGAAACAACTTAATATTTCTCTTTTTACATAACTATTAAATTCTTTAGATTATATAAGTGAAATACATGATTATGGAGGCAATAGTTAATGCTTTTGGTTTTATAAAATAAGCGTTGTTTGTCCAACAAATTTGCACGTTTTGGGAATACGGTTTTATAGCTAAATTATATTGTTTTCCCATGGTTTGGGTTATATTATTTTGAAATATGTGATATATATTGTTATTATTCATATTATTATGTCTCCCAGACCTCTCCGTACAAAGGCGACTCTGCCGAAATTTTCCATGAATTTTGAAATTGGAAAATTTTGTAAAAGTGGAAATGTTTTTCAAACTTTTATTAAACTTGAACAGGAAATGATTTAATTGTTTATAAATTGATATATGTTATTTAACTTATTTAATTATGTAAATTAATTGTTTATAAATTGAATACTTTAAATAAGATATTAATTTCTTAATTCCTTCTTTTTCTCTTTTCGAGGACGAAAAGTTTTGAGTGGGGGAGCGTGTACCGACCCGTAATTTTCCGATAATTAAAATTTTGAATTTAATAAGATTTTGTAATTTAATATTGGAAGAATAAAAATTTATGATTTATTGAAAAGAGAAATAACTAGGATGAGATGTAATAGTGTTACTATAAGGTAACTGATAACTACTTTTAGTGTAATTCCAATTTATTAAAATGATTGAAAGGTATTAAGTGGCTATAAATTGTAATTAAGAAAATAAATTAAATGTTATATTAATTGGTGAAATCATATGTAAATAATTGTAATTGAATTAAATCAGTGTTATGTAAGGTTTAGAACATTTGTTGCAGATAATAAACTTATAAATGTGACTAAATTAAGTAAAAGGTGACGATTGTTATTTGTTACCTATTTAGTTAATCTGTTGAATTTAATTGGAAATCAGTTGGAACTAAATGTAATTAAGTATTATGTTAATATGCATTAAGATGATAACTATAGAATATTAGTGTAATGAGGTATAAACCGATGTTAATTTAGCCCATAAGATGGCAGTTGATTGAATAATAAGATGAAAAATCAAATAAGTGGATGTACTGAAATTTAAATTTATAATCAATGAATTTACTCAATTGAAATTTAACATTATGACTAGTGCAATATTTAACATTGGTTATGGCTTGGACATTTATTTTAAAGGATTATAATTTATTATGTAATAAAAAATGATAAAATTGTTAGTCATAAAATTTGAATGTAAAAAGTAATTTAATTAATTTAATGATGTAACGACCCGTAAATTTAACTGGTTTTAGCAACGTATTTAATTAAAAATTTTGGAATTTTAAACGATAACATTTTGAAATATAAATTTGATATTTGGAATGCGTCTAGTTAAATATAGCAACTGGTAAATTTTCGTCCGGAAATATGAAATTTTATTTCGCGCGTAAAATTTACTTCAATTTAATCGGTTAAAAAGCGATGAAAATAAAACGTTTTCAAAAATAAAATATTTTTACATAGAAAAATTCTAAACCATCTTCTGAGTAAGATGTCAGTTTGTCATTTTTCCAAATTCGGGCATTTTTGGCTCCGTCGCTCTTATTTTTCTACGTTTTTCATGCATTTTCCGCTATTATAAAATTCAAATTTTTATAATTCAATCAAATCACTAATATCTGTATACCGTTTTGATCGCCTCGTCGCACCGATCAAAATGGTATATTCATACGTGTAAATCGGAGTCCGACGAAAAATCGTCGCGTTAATTTAACCGTTCCGGACGGACCGGTTAAACCATTTTCAGCCCAAGATTTTAAACCGTATCCACTTAAATTTGAAAAAAATTAATCTCAGCTGATGTAATAAATGGGGTAGTTGGAAGATGGAGGTTAGCTCGGAAATAGTTGTGACGTTTGGGAATCCAAAATGGAATTTACTGGCACGATTTATAGAATAGAAAAAAAATGAATGAACGCACTGTTCATTCACAAATCTCTACAGGTAACTCTTCTCCTCACCTATTCTTCCTCTTCCCTTTCAATGTTCTCCACTGTAATAAAACTTACAAAAAGGAAAAATGGAAGCAGATTCACCTAGACTACTCCACCTTCCCTCTCCGGCCTACGCAGTCGCCGACCGCCGCTCCACTTCCGAAGGCCTCCAGTCCATCACCGGCCGCGTCTACCTAGTCGACTTCTCAACCACCACTTCCAGAAACCCACCACCAACCTCCGTCGACCTCCCCTCCTTCTGCCAGGCGAAAGCTCACCGACCCAAGCAGCTCGCCTTCCATCCCCTACTGCAATGTTCACCGCTTCCCTGACCTAGTGCCGAGCCCCATGCACGCATTTCGATATAGGTGCTTATGTTTGTTATGCTATGACTCTTGTATAATTGCATAAATTTATAAATTGTATTATATGTGGGTTATAAAATGCTAAAATCTTTCAGTGTACACATATATGTCAGTTTACCTATATTAGTTTATATATATATATATATATGATATATTCATGTAAGTTATAAGGGTGTATGTGTTAGTAATATAAAGCACAAGATACATCATTTATGGGTTGCATGCTTGTTTCAGAGCATGCTAGTTCAAATGCGCATGCTTTCAAATGTGTATTTCATTTAGTCTCAAAGTTGCATGATTAGTTTTCAATTACAAAATATGAGTTTTTCCAATTGATATTGATTTTGGAAATAACAAATTCCATGTGTATAAATGGGCTTCTTAAGCACATAGTTTTGAATCTATAAGGTTTGTATATTTAATAAATTTGTACATACATATGACAGGTTTTGAAAATACTAAATTCAAATATAAATAAGTATCAGGTTCCAATATATAAAATTGAAGTCTCAAGTATATTTGGATTTAGACATGTATATGAAATTTTCTAAATATATAATTTCGTTTGTGTTTGAGTTACAAATATAATATTATATGTTGTTTATATGAGATTCGTACATACAATGCTATATATATAGTTGGATTAGTTTAAATTTATCTATGTACTAACACAGGGCTGAAGCATATACATTAGCTTGTAAATAGAGTTTTGTAAGTATAAGTAATATATATATATATATAGTTTATAATATAAACATAATAAGACTGTAAATTTGTTTTGAAATTTAAATTTTTGAAGGAAAGTATGGGTTTTGAATATAAGGGAAATTTGGATTTATATATATATATCCATACACGGAGATCTATTTTGTGATGTAATGGCCATTGTATATAGATGTGTTTTAAAAAGGAAATTTGCATATAAGTAGGATAGGAGGATAGTATGTGTGTTAGATCTTGTGAAATATGCTTACTGTATATATTTTATTTTATTTTATTTATTTATTTATTTTTGTATAAATTTGAAATAAATACATGTTTTAGATTGATTTCAGAAAACAATATATATTGTTCAATTTATATCAATTGATTCCAATCGTTCTCATCAATCTCCATTATCAGCTTTTGGTCCGTCGTGCCTGTTTTCTTCATCAAGTGCGCGTTCAATCTTGCTTGATTTGGATTCGTAACCCAGTTCATTCGTCGAACCTCTCTAGCCTCGAAAGGTGAGCATTCACGCACGATTAATATTCTTTGTTTATTAAATTTGATTTCAATTGAAACGACAATTGAAATATGCTGCTGTTAGTTATTTTCACTGTTATATGTGTTATTACCTGTATCAGTTCACTTTGCCATCTGACACAGTTATAGGTTATTTATACAATGATAATGCAGTTGGTTGTTAAATGTTTGATTGTTTGATGTAGATATTGGACGTTAAATTGTTAATGTTGCAAGTGATAAATAATTTGAAATTGAAATTGACGTAGGATAGTTAGATTTGATATATGTGTTAAATTTGATTAGATGACATCTGCATAATACGACCTCTTTTAATTGTTAAATTAATTAACACGTAGAATTTGATAAATTATACTTTGTACCTTGAACTTATATTGGATTAATTGTTATAGTATTAAAATTTAAGTTGAACGATAAATGAAAAACCGTAATGTAATAATCTTTAATCTACATGAAATGATAGTGTAGATTCTAGGAATAATTTTATTAATTTGCATAAATAACAAATGTAAATTAATACGATCATTTCTGGATTATTCGAAAAATTGTTGAATTGTTATGTAGGGATGTTATTGCTTGTTTATTTACTTTGACACCATCCCTGTGATCACACTGCAAGTTACCTTTGCTATGTTTTGATTTTTGAATTGAATTGGAATCAGGATGAAATGATAAATACCCAAATGAACTTGACTTAGGATAGCGAATTAAATAAAAATTCGATTGGTCAATAAATTGATTTAAAAATAAAATAATGATTTTATTCGAATAAAGAATAAGTTTAGAAATAAGGTTAGAATTTGAATCTGTGTGAAAAGGAAAATTTAAATATTGAAATCTGAAACAAATACTAACGTAGTAATTGATGTAAGAACGTTATTTGAAATTTAATTATTTAGTAATTAAATTTGGAATTATTAGTAAATAATTTGAAATTAGTAATAATTGAGTTTTGAAATTATTAAGTTTGAGATCATTTAATCATTAAATTTGAAATTATAATTAAGTTTGAAACTATAATTAAGTTTGAAATTATTAAGTTGAATTTATAATTAAGTTGCAATGATTTGATGATTAAGTTTGAATTAATAATTAAGTTTGAATTGATAATCAAGTTTGTAATTATTAAGTTTTGAATTTATTAATAATTAAGCTTGAAATTATTAAATAATTGAACAAGATTGAATTATTTGATAATTGAATAAAAATTGAATTCTTTGATAAGAGAAATTGAACTTTTGAATAAGTGGATTTGAACTTCGTTACTAAATGAAATTGAGTTTTTTTTTTAAGTTTTGAAAAAAAATTATTTAAGTAAGTGAAATTGAAACTTCTCGATTATGTGGAATTCAGTTCTTTATTAATTTAGTTTGAAATTTTTAACGAAGATAATAAATAAGTGAAAATTGAATTTCTTTAACAAGAAATAAAATGTATTTATCGAAATGAATGGGATTTATTGGAATTAACGTAAGACTTGTAGTCTAAAGAATTGGTTTGACGAATTTAATTTATTTAAATTTGAAGTTTTGATATAATGAAGTTGAACTTAAGTAATTGATTTAATGAATTTGAATTTAAATAGAAGTTGTTTTGAAGGATAAATTTACTTAGTGAATATTGAATGAAATCGATAAATGAATTTAAATTGATTTGAATGAAAAGCAAACCATTTAAATGATTTCGGAATGAAACTTATATTCGAATTTGAATCAATATTTGTATCGTTCAAATAAAAGTTGAAATCGAATTATAAGATTCTGAAATGGTATTTTGGAAGTTTTGAAACGTAAATTTTGAAATTTGATTTAGAAGACAAACGAAATGTTGATTTACGAATTGAAAGTGAAATTGAATTTGATTTGGTTTGAAATTTACTAAACGACCAACCGGTGCAATAATTACGGAAGTTATTAAAGAAACCGGAATCGATTATGGATATACTCTCTATCTAAGCCGAAAACCACTTTAATAACTATACGCGGAGTGATGATCCAGAATGAAGTGGTTGGAATGATGTACGTGATGACTGAAGAAAGAGAACAATAATGTATAGCCCTGACACTTGTGTCAAATTGGAAATGACTAAAATCAGGAGCCGTGCCGGGCCAAATGAGGTTAGCCATCTCGAGCGGACACACTTCTTCGTAACTACTACTCATTACTTGTGATTGATTGGTGCACCCTCGGAATTTCAGGAGTGTTGTTTCGCGGTGTTGCGATCGTTGCGGCGATGCGTTCTCACCAGTCCGGATCAGGCAAACGGTAGTTTCACTACCTTGGGTATTGCCTCATATGCCTTGTCATACTTGTATCCCTATATACGCGACCTCTACGAATTTGTTTTGTGTTATACCTATGGAGTACTCCCTGATATCCCACTAGTTTACGGTGAAGTTTACAGTGTTGTATAGACTATAACGCTTATATAAAAATGTGTTAAGGGGGATAATGGTAACGCCTTAACACTATTTTGATATTGATATTACTGATAGACATTATCTATTTAGCGTATACTACTACATAGTAGATAGTTTAACGGATCCTTAGAGGATGGTGATTCCAACATCCTTTGAGTTACTTGTATTTCGATTATTATTTCACTTGAGTTGGATTTATTGATATGAGAATATTAATCCTGACTCGAGTGTTTTGTGTTTTGCTTTACGCTCAGGTCAGACTGAGTGTACCAGTATTCGAGACTCACCTTTGGAGTTGGAGGTTTGCTTGAAGATCCAGCCATCTATTCTTCTTTCAGTATTCGATGATTCCAGCGATGTATTCTGATTTGTACTTGATGTATCGTATTTCTCTTTTGTTGTAAACTCTGATGTATCTTATATATTTATATAGTAGCTTCATGAACTACTATCTCTTTTACTTCCGCTGCATATTATTACTCTGTGGTTGTGATACTGTGATTATTTATTTACTGTATATCTCAGTTTTGCCAATTATAAATTAACAATTCGGTATTTTGCATTATTCAAGTCCGACATGTGCGGATGCGAATGGTCCAAAATAGCGGGTCGTTACAAATGAAAATTTATTTAATTAACGTGAAAATAGCCATTTTGGCCACTGTTTTGAATTTCGATGAAATCGATTTCATCGGATCCATATCGGTGAATTATTGTAGTATTTTAAGTTTCGTAGCGATCGGACTTGTCGTTTGATCGTGCGGGCTCGAAACGCGTAGAAATAATTTTGAAATAAGCTAGTTTGAAAAGCTAACTTCTTCATACAATGGAATTAGGACTTGAAACCTATTCCATTGAATTTAAAAACGTCGAAAACATCTTCTTTGATATATGAGATGACTTACTTTCGTTTCAAAAGAGAAATGGGCTTTTGGGGTCGTTATTGTCGTTTCGAACCAATCCGATACGTGCTCATTTTCTTATCGGGCATTGTTCATATAGATAGCTTAGTTTCTCAAACCCTAGCAGTCTTTCTGTTTCTACAGTACGTACAATTCTATCCGACTATCTCCTTCTTCTAATGGTAGAAACAAATTTCTAATACAAACCCTAACTCCAATTTCAAATTCAAATCGAAAATCAAACTCCTCAAAAATATGTCATATTATATATCGTTGGAAAGCTCTCGACGAGCGTAACCCACTGCAGCAATTTTTTTTGATCTGGTTCACCGTTTGGCCAGAAATTGGCGATTTATTCCCAACTGTTCATGTTAGATTTTGGGATTGGACGATGGATTTTCTTCCGGTCAACGATCGGGAGGTGGCGTTGGGAAAGAGTTATCGTGTAACGACTTATAATTTCGATAAGTAAAATTAGTTAATTTAATAAAGTTTTGTGATTTAATGTTGGAAGAAATAAAAATTTATGATCTAGCATTAAGAACATAACGGAATGCAATGTAATGGTATTAATTTAAGGTAATTGATAACGGCTTTAAATATAATTCATATTAATAAAATGATTAAAGAGTTATAATGGGTGATAGATTGTAATTTAATTGTAATAATGTGTGTGCTAATTTATAATTTGATTTAAAGAGTAATTGATAATTTAAACGTGTCGTTAATTAAATAGTATGCAACTAATTGTAATTGAATATAATTAGTGTAATGAGAGTTGTTATAACATTTGTTTGTAAATAATAAACTTACAAATGTTATTAAATATAGAAATGGTGGCAATTTGCATTTGTTACCAATTTAATTAATCAATTGCAAATAAATGTTACATTAATGTGAGTTAAGACAATAACTGCAAATTGGGAGTGCAATAAAATGTATAGAAATGTTAATTATATTCACAGGGCAATAATTGATTTAATAACAAGAGTGTAACAAAGATAAATTAATTCATTGGGTTTTAAATTATAATAAAATTTACATAAATTCGATGTCGACGTAATTGAAATATTGAAACTAGTGTGTTAAAGAATGATTATTGTAGAATATTAGTGTAATATTAGTATAACAAGATATAAACAAATGTTAACTATGTCTATAAAGAAAAAATGATTTAACGAAAAGACTAAAATCAAATTGAAAACAATTTATTGGAATTTAATTTTAATTAATTAGATTTAATTACAGTTGAAGTTGAACACTGTAATTAGTGAAATATATTTAACACTGAATTTGTTATGTAAATTTATTTTAAATTATTGTAAATGTCTATGTAATCAAAAATGATAAAAATGGCTAGTTAATTAATTTGAATATAAGAAGTGATAAATTTAATTTAATACAATTTAATTAACGTGAAAATAGCCATTTTGGCCACTGACTTGGATTTCGATGAAACCAGTTTCATCAGATCCATAACGGTGAATTATTGTAGAATTTCAAGTTTCGTAGTGATCGGATTTGTCGTTTAATTATACGGGCTCGAAACGCATAGAAATCAATTTAATTAAATTCAATTGAAATCAATTTGAAATAAGCTGATTTTATGGCTAACTTCTTCATACAATGGAATTAGGACTTTAAAACTGTTCCATTGAGTTTAAAATTATCGAAAATATCTATTTTGATATATGGAATGACACATTTTCGTTCTGGAGGCAAAACGGGCTTTCGGGTCGTAATTGTCGATTCAAACAGATTCGGTATATGTTTATTTTTCTTATCAGGCTTCACTAATATAAATAGATTCTTATAAACCCTAGCAACCTTTCATTTCTTATTACTGTATGTAAAATTCTATCCGCCTATTCCTTTCTTCCAATGGCAGAAACAAATGTCCAATTACAAACCCCACAATGCTATTTTGAAATTCAAATCAAAAATCAAACTCCCACAAACCATGTCAAATTATATGTCGATTTGAAGCTCTCGATGAGCACAACTCAAATCTGTGATTTTTTTTTCCAATTTGGACCATGGGTTGGCCAGAATCGGCAAAAACATTCTCGGCCATTCGTAGGCCACAACCGCGATCAACGGCGGATCGACAATTATAGACGATCAGGTGGTGGCAACGTGTAGAGGAGGTTGTAGGAAGTCGATCTATAGGGTTAGTTCTCCTCGGAGGTCATCAAAATCACCATGGTTGGCTTGAGAATCTCGACGGTGACCATACGGCCAGAGGAGACCGAAGGTGGCGATGTGGGTGTCAGCATGGGCTGCCTAAAGTGGAGGAGTGGGCGGCAAAACCTGATCTTGGCCTAGAGTCGCGTGGTGGCGGTGATTTCATGGAGATCGAAGCGACTTTTTTGGGTGCGCGGTCTTGTACGTATCAGTAGAGACGAGGAAGTAGGGTTCGGTGGGAATCGTGTTGACTTTCTTTTTCTATTCTATTGTATTTAAATTTTATTTTTCAAATGTTCTAATTTACATAACTTTTGCGTACGACGTCCGATTTATACGCGGTTTGTTCCACTACGATCGTATCGAAATTCCAGACATTTTGACTCTAGTTTGGATATATTCTGAGACTATTGAATTTTGGGCCTTAATTTGAATTTTAAGTCAATTTGAAATCAAAGGTGGGTGTTTTAACTTACTCATAATTACTAAACTATCTTATGTTAGTTAAATTAAATTTATGATGTAATTAGAAATTAATTGATCGATGTTTGGTATATTTAAATTGCCATTCCAATTAAATTTGACTTTTATCTCATTTAATCATCGTTTAATTTAATATTAAATTTAATTGTCGAATTTAATACCTATTATTGATGAGCAGTTATCTATTGATGTTTATTGGTTGATTTGGATGATGATTGTGATGGATGTTGATTGTTGATATTGGATGACTGGATGTTGTATTTTAATATTGTTATAACATTGCAAGTTCCCTATGGGTTGAAATGATACGTATCCGAACGATCTATATATTAGGGAAAAATCGTTATGGGTTAAAAGATAGACTCGAGCGATTTTATGGATTTTTATTTAATTCGAGATTGCGGTTTGAAATGATATATAATCATAGATTTTTAAATTGTGGATTGAAACGATAAATATCTGTATCACTTGACCATAGGGTAGAAAATTATATACGGACACCGGATTGGTTAAATTAAATGATTTTTAATTCTTTAAATTTTCAATGCAGTTAACTGACATTTTTGAAATAGAGATGTATTTACATTAACTGAATTATTTTCGATAATCCAAACATGAAATTGGAATTGATTTAATGATTGTTCAAAGGATTTAAACTGGAATTTCAAAGTTGAAGTGACAAAAATAAATGAATTCATCGGAATTGAGTTATTGAAATGTTTGGATATAACTTTGAAATTTGCTTTAAACGAGCTTAAACTATTTTATTTAAAATAACTATTTTAATCAATTTAAAACTATTTTTATTTATATTAATCTATTTTAACCTATTTAATCTAATTTAAATCTATTTTACCAATTTTAAGGTAATTAAATTTATTTAATCTATATAAAATCTATTTAATGTAATTTAAATCTATTTAATCTATTTTAAATTTGTTTAATTTATTTAAAATCTTTTTAAGATAATTTAAATTCATTTAATCTATTTTAAATCTATATAAATCATTTTAAATCTAATTAAATCACATTTAAATCTATTTAAACTATTTTTACTACTTAAACTATTTCAATCAATTTTAAATTATTTTTAAAACTATTAAAACTATTTATGACTAGACTAATTTCTAAAATTTTAGACTGTGGTGATGATACAACCTAAGTTGGAATTTGAAATTGATACCTTTTTTGTGAAATGACATATTTGAGTAAATATTATGATTTTGGAGCGATGATTTAATTAACCTATCTTATCATTAATTTCGTAAGTGAACATGATTTTTGAAAGTGAATATGGTTTTGGAAGTGAATATAATTTCGAAAGTAATGTGGTTTGAAAATCGAATATGATATCTTTATATTAACTAGGACTTTTGAAATGTAAAAGAACCATCCGGTGTGTAATAAGCGTTTGGTTGTTAAAGAGACGGGGATCAGATATTGTCATACACTCTGCCAATACCGAAACCACTTTAACAACTATGTATATTGTGGAGATTGCAGAATTAAGTAGGATGGTTTGGTGAACGATTCTGTATGAGATATTAACGTGACCCTGACTCTAGTAAGTCAACTTAGATGTGACTAAAACTGGAGATATACTTGGAACAAATGAGGTCATTCCTCCAACTGGACATGCTTCTTCGATACCATGTTATGACTTTGTGATGATTTGGTGGCCACCCCTCGAATTTGATTATGGGAGTGTGTTCCGAGGTGGGCGGTAGTAGCTGTTATGCGTTACCACCAAGCCAGTTCTACAATTGGTATATCTACCCTAGCATTGCCTCGAGTGTCGTGTTCACATGCCGTAGAGTGCATTCTATGAGTTTTTTGTACCGTATCTATGGGGTGTCCTCTAGGTAAACCACCGGTTTTGTGGAGCTTACGGCATTGTATAGATTACGGGAATATATAAAATGTGCTAATGGGGATATGGGAAATGCCTTAGCGCTATTTAAATACTTTACTTTATTGTAGACATTATTATAATAGCATATTGTACTATATAGTGGATAGTTTAACAGATCCTTAGGATATGGAAATCCCGAACATCTCTTAAGTTATTGCATCCATGTTGACACTGCATTAGAGATGTTCAACCCCGTAAACATCTCTGACGTCGTTACATTCATATTTATTTACTGTTGATTTAACTTACATAAGATCCTTTAGTTCCGACTCGAGTGTTTTGTCTTTCAATTCGCTCGGGTCAGTCTGAGCTTTTTAGTTTATGGAAGACTGCTTTCTGGAGGATGAAGATGAAGATTTCATACTATTATTATGTATTATATTTATTCCACTACAACATCTTGTTCCGCTGCATTTATTTGTTTATTCTTGCTGTATGTAACTCTGATCTGTGTTGTAAAATGTTAAACAATATTATCTTTAAATAGCTTCATGAAATGTTTGTTTGATTATTATATTTTATCATTCCGCTACGAGACTCTGTATTCATTTTTCATTCTTTCTTTGTTTTTTCTTATTTACCCCATAACAATCTTCCATTTTGAATGGTTTGAATTTGGCATGTGTGGCTTATTGTCGATTTAAATCGTGCAAAGAGGTGGGTCATTACAGTTGGTATCAGAGCCAGGTTTAGCGATAACCTTAGCTTTGTGGGGTCTGACTCTTTAGAAATAAGGTAGTAATACCCTAAAATGAGTCGTTGAGTGTATATATACGAGAGAGCTTATTTGTTAGTGTTATAAAAGGTTTTTGTACCGTTTTAATTTGTTTCATTTGGTATTTATAAATTCTGGTCTGTGCATAGGACGCTATGACATCGATAGGGATTTCTAAACGCCTAATAGGACAGGCCGACACAATATGTGTTTTAAAATATATGTAAATGAAATAATTTTTTCTATAATATATTTTTGTATATAAAATAATAAATTTTATAAATGATATAGTTGGATGTAATATGTTGTTTGTTAGGTAGAGAAATTTTATAAATACTGGCTGAAAAATAAGGTTTACAAATAAGATAATATAAAGTGGAAACTTTAGAAATTAAGTTCTAGGATTTTGGAAAATTCTTCAAAAGATTTTTGGAATATAATCTTCTCATTACTTTAAAATAAAATATTTGTTATCTAGTATAATTATTTCAAGATGATTTGAAAGAAATGTTTTAAAAGAAATTTTTAAAGGAAATAAGTTCTTTACTTCCCTCTTTATCGTTGGAAAATAATTTCGGTGATAAGGGCACGCATCTTCGACGTTCATTTTCGAGTTTCAAAGTGGGAAGACCATTGTAGTAATTTTATTACACAATTTTTTTTGATAAATTAATCTTAATTTTGAATTCCAGATATGATTTGATAAATATAAAAGATATGATCATATATGTTATTTTAAAATAATTGAAATGAAACCCGGTGGTTTAGTGCTTAAGTTTTTGTAAATTAGGAATTGAAATGAATGAAATCTTGACTATACTAATAATTGGAAACTTCTAAAATAAAAATAAGAAATTGAAATTTTCTAAACTATACATAAAGTGGAAATGAAAATAAGAAATGGAAACTATTGATCATTTTGTTAACTAAATATATAAGAGAAACTTGGGTAATATTCAGTTGCATCCTAAAAGACATATGTATATATATATATATATAACTTACCAAATTATTAAAAGTTGAAATGCTAGAGAGAATATATAATAGAATGTTATACAAGTAAAACTTGGAAAAATGAGAGTGTTCAATGGATCTAAAAATAAGAATTCTAATGTTGCAAATTGTAATAAACTAAAGTTAATAGTTTGAAATTCTACTAACTAAATTAATAAAAGTGAATAATGTAAGAAAAATGATTATAAACTCAGGTAACATTTTAAGCTAATTATAATTGGATTTAATGGTAAAGGCGAATACTGTAGGTAAATAATTATAAACATAAGTTAATAATGAAGCCATTTATAATTAAAATGAGTACTATATAGATCGAATGACTATAACTTCAGAAAATATCGAAATGATTTAGAAATGGATTTATATTCAGTAATACTTGTGAGAAATGCGGATTATGGATCTTAAGGCTAGAATAAACACTAGAGAGGGGGTGAATAGTGTTTTAAGGAATTACTAGTTCTTTTTAGTTATTATTAATTTGAACACAAATATATGCAATATTCAGACACAGATATGATCACAGAATCAAACACAGATGTAGAAATAAAGTAAAAGCAATAAAGGAAAAAACACACCGGATTTTATACTGGTTCAGAGTTACCCTACATCCAGTCCCGCACACAAGTACGGATTTCCTTTCAAAAGCAATTGTTACAATTACAACCCTCTATTTCAAGGCCACGAGGTACACCACTCTAGATTCACAATCCTCTGGGTAGAGATACATGATTTTACAAGCAACAAGTTTATCCAATTGATTTCACAGGCTACAATCACAACTTTTCTCGCTTGATTGATTTCACAGGCTACAATCACACATTTTCTCACTTAATTTATTACAAAGAAGCCTATAACTCTGGATAGCACTGAGATCTTATTGAGATAGTGATAGAGAATCAAACCAGGGATGATCTAGTTAGATTCAATGGTGATATCGACAGAGTAATGGTAAAAATATATATAAAGAAATGTAGCAGAAGAAGAGGAGTGAAATCAGAGAAAATATGAACATAAATTCGTTTAAAACTACCCCTATTTATAGTAGAACAGCAGCTATGTCCATTCGTGAAAGGATACGACGAATAGACACTTCCTCTGAAAGTCAAATTTTTGAAATCAACTGCCACCTTGTCGATAAGGGTAGATTAGGGTTGTCGACAGGCCTTTGTAATTTTTGATAATTTGTTTTTCTTTAAAAATAACTTTCATCTTGTATAAAAACTATTTTTAAACTTTAAAAATATACTTAACTATAGTTAAAATACATAGATAAGTATAGAGAATAATATTTTGATATATATAAAATTTTACTATATACTAAAATCTAAGTATGAATATTAAAAGTTAAATATATTATATTTAAAAGATAGTTTAAAACCAAGGATAATTTGGTTTTGAAGATAAAGATCATTTTGAGGCTAAAAGCATTTAAAACCATGATAGATGTTTTTTATTCTTTTAAAAGGAAGATTTTGAAATCATTTTGAAAACAAGATATAATTTTTTAAAACATTTGATTAAAAGCTAGTGGATACAAAACAATGTTCCACTAGATTTTTCGTAGGTTCCATCCTATTTAGGGTTCCATCCCTTTTACGTGCTCGAAGTGGAATCCATTCCACGAATAAATTGGATTTTAAGATGCTAGTGCTTTTCTAGGAGTTTTAACAAAATTCCTAATTAAATTACTTATTATTGAAATCTTGAACTTTTTGATAATCTTGATACTCATGAGTCTTCAATCTTGAATCTCTCTATACTGTACAGTCTTCATTCTTGGTACCTGCATGGTTAAATCCCACATATACATATATTTCAAAACTATAATGTTAGTATTTATATTTTATAATCTTATTCTAAGGTTGTTGTCATCAAAACCATCTTTTCAGGGACTAACAATCTCCCCTTTTTGATGATGACAACCTTTGTTTATAAAATATTACTTCTATCCTAATAACTCCCCCTAAAACTAATAAATCCCCCTTAATCTATGCCTAGCTATCCTATTTTATATTTCTCCCCCTTTGTCATCAACAACAACTAATCCTAAACTAATGTAACTATAAAACTCCCCCTTAAACTAATACTAGAACAAAGTATAGTAAATGGAATGTGAAAGACAATAACATAATTATAGTATAATTATTCAATACATAAATATGTATAAGTATATTTCAGACAATCCAATCAACACACACATCAAAACCAATCATGTTAGACATGTCAAACAAATCAATCAAGTCAATCAAGTCAATCAAGTAAAACAAGTCAATCCAATCAAACAAGTCAATCAAAACATACCAAACAAATCAAAAACTAATAATCCTATATTATATGACAATACTACAAACTCCTCCTAAATAAGATGCACTTGTTATGTGTACATGTATGCAATATGTAGTTTGTAATGTGGTATGAAATGTATGGCATATGCAATGTAGCATGAGATGATATACAGAATTAAGTGCAACTTGTGATGCAAATGATTATGATATTTCATTTTATGATGTAATATGCAATGAAATGTGATATGAAATTGGATGCATAATGATATGTAATACGAAATAAAATGATAACGAAGTAAAAATAATAATATGTAGAATGATATGATTATATACACTATGGTAAGAGATATTCAGATTATAAGATAAACGTGAGTGATAAGAAATATCTAATTGACAAGCATATATATATATATATATATATATATATATATGTATGTATGTATGTATATGTATATGTATATGTATGTATGTATATATCAAACTATTTATTATAAATACTTCAACCAAACAAAGGTAATACACACCAATTACTAGACTTAGGTTTAAGAAAACTAATGAATGAGACTGAAAGAGTAGTAAAGATAAAAGTTTAAAGGTAATAAATGATATTAAAACTATAACATACTCATGAAAGGTTGTAATCAAAATCAATATCAAAATCAAATTGCTAAGAAATATGGATTTAAATTCTAAATTCATTTTATTAAATTCTTAAAGACATAAAATTAGTATCTTAGAAGAACTAGAGTACGAGAAGTAAAAACAATGATAGAAAAGTTAAAATCACGAATGAAGGTATGGTTTTCTACTTAGTATAGTTGTAATAAATTAGTAGTAAGATTTTATTTGAAAGAAAAAACATTTTAAAAGACTTTAGAAAAAATTAGACTGGTATATCGATATTTATACTATGGTGTGTCGATATATGGATCAAAATATCAAAACTTATAAAAGAGAAAAATTTCTATACCTAACTAAATGCATAAATATATATTCCTAAATGCAACAATAAATATGAAATAATAGTAAAGCGTACCAATTTTTGCACTCCATCTTTCTAACTTTGTTGTTCTTCCATTATCATGAACCACACATTTATATCTTTCAGGATTTGACGATGAGATCTGTTCTATTGCTACGGGCTTGTTTTTCTGATCATCGTAGCATATTCATTTGATGAATTTGAATATCGTATGAGAATGTTATAGATGATTTAGTAGACTGACCAACTTGGCGCCAAAACTTTGGACACTGCAACAAACTTTGAATTTGAATTTTGAATGAATGATTAGTAGACGTTACAGCCTGGTTCAGTAGTTGGTGGTGAGTAAAGTAATAATATGTTAGGTTATGATGATGATTTAGACTCTGATTTTACTCAACAAAAGGATATACATGAGTTGTTGAAGAAGAATTCAAATATGGAATTTTTTACTGGGGTTGGTCAACAGTTTGATTCTGCTATTGTATTCCGTAGAACGGTTAGTGCTTATTATTTGAAAAATGAGTTTAAAGTACAATATATTCAGAATTGTAAAGAACGATCGACAATTCGATTGAAAGGGCGAAGTGGTATTTTGATGGCTGCCACTGCAAAAAATGTGAATCAAGGTACTAATTTTGATCTTTTTTTTTGCTGTTGTATTTACTTTGTACTGTTTGCATTAGTTCCTTGTTATAGATTTATGTAACATAGTACTGTTTCTTTAAGTGATTGTTCTAGTGAATTTTATTGTGTGCATATTGCATTTTCTTCAAGTGATTAGTCTACTGTTATATTGTATTGTTTCAAATATAGTGCATTTGGTTGTTTCAAATGTAGTAATATCCAGTTCAATTCATTATTGTTCCTTCTGCGCTAGGGATTAGCATGTGAAATTATTGCAGAAATGAATTCAGACTCATAATTTAGTTCTACTGAAAATTAACGATGATTAATGTTGGTTGTTTTTTTCTTGATAGATACATAATTTAGATGTTTTATTTTTTCAGTTTTTCCACCAAATGTCATGATACCTACTGCTTATACTGGATTCACCAGAATTTGTTATAATTTTAGATGATAAATGCATATATGTTTTTATTTCTAACATCTTCAATCTTGTTGCACTAGTTACAAAGTAGGTACAATTGTTCAATGTACAACCATGCTCTTTCTTATTGTAAATTTTACCTGAAACAAACACTGTAAAAGATTTAATAATCTTTAATTTGATGTACAAAATGTTACTATATACAGGAGTTAAAAAAGATAAATGCATTTATCATTTAAGATAAAGAATTAAATAACGTATTAAGTCATACTTATATATCATAGTTACTACTACATGTTAAACATATTTATTAGTTTTCTCATTATTTGAAGTTCTTACATAAGGTATACAAATGATTTAAACAGCATATAGAATAGATAAAAGCATATATGTTTTAGAAGTTCGAATATAGGTCTTTATATTGTATGCATGAATTATGTATCATATCTTTGCAATTTCTAGCCTTCCTGCGTAGACTACATATTCAAGTAGCAAATTTTTTAAAAAAGGATGAATTGCTTCTAGCAAATTTATTTTTTCTTTTTATTTGGGCTGAGGGCATAGTGTTCATGTGATTGTCAACTATTACATAATACCGTTTCAAGTATAGTGCATTTTTTTGTTTCGAATGTAATACAAAAATAGTGAATTTTTTTCCAGGTTTTTTCCCATTAGCAATGGCTCTTGTTCCCAAAGAAAATGAAGAGTGTTGGAGTTGGTTTTTAAAACACCTAAAGAATGCTCTTAGTTATGATAGAATATTAACTTTTTTAAGTGATAGACACTGGGTTTATTGTTAAGTATTCCAAAAAAAATTCCAAATAGTCATCATTCTTATTGTTTGCATCATATGCAAAACAATGTTGATAGCATTGTGAAAAGTGGAAGGGGTGTTTTGGTAGCTCATTTACTTGGTGTTGTGCTATAGCTTTTAATCATCATTAGTTTGAAAAAACCATGTCCAATTACAAAGAAATTGGAGGTGCCAAAGCTATTGAGTACTTAAACGATAAACCATATGATCATTGGGCCGATTTGTTTTTTTGGGGAAGCGATATGGTGAAAATAAGTCCAATGTAGCTGAGAGTTTTAATTCTTGGATTTTGGATGAAAGAAGTTTGCCTGTTACTGCTTGTCTTGATGGAATTAGGGTAAAACTTATGATGCAAATGTCTAATCGTAGAGAAGAGGCATCAAAGTGGACTAGTGTGCTATGTCCAAAAATGGAAGCTCATTTGTTGAAATTGAAGGAAGAAGGATTTGGGTGGAGTGTGTCTAAATCATCTAGGTATGTATTTCTAGTTTTTTACATGATGTTCTCAATTTCTGAAAAATGATAAATGCATTTATCTTTTTTCAATTTGCTATGTAGCCTGTGTTATGATTTCATTTTGTTGGTGTCGCTTGCTACATATTTTCTCTTGGTCTGTAATGAGGCTTATGATAATATGAATAATGTAAGGACCCAGTAATACAAAGCAAGTATCATTGTAGTGTTTTATTTTTGAGATTTTGTTATGGTAAAAACTAATGTTGTGTATAGGAGTATGATGCATTAGTCTGTCTGCTTAGGGTTTATTCACATGCATGAGTGTTTTATTTTTGATAGTATTTATGAGCAAACATTAGCTCTTTCATCATTAGATCCTTCTAGCTGTGCACTCAATGCATCCTCGGCTCTTTTATTTTGTTTGGCTGCAAGCATGATGCTGCTAATCAACAAACTGCAGCCTTCCCAACTTGCAGAAGAACAAAGAAAAGCAACTCAACTGTTTAAGCAATTGGAAAATTCTATTCATACTGCTATATCTTTAGGCTCTTTTACTGAACTCAATGTAGAAGAGTACTTGGAAAAGTGTAATGACCCGAAATTTTCACACCAGAAAATTCCAGATAGTTATGAAAAAGAAGAAAGAGATAGAAGAAGAAGAACAGAAACTCCAAACATCTCCCATTCACAGCGGATAAAATATAATAATAAATAATAACAGTTTACAAAAGAATACTGTATCTGTCGCTTATATTTAATATACCTAAGAGTTTCACATATATACAGTCACTGAATATATACAATTATCATGTCTCGGATTAACAATAATATAATTACAGCGGAAATATTCTATACGCTCCTACCATCCAGCTCGCCTCCTGATCTCCAGAACGTACCTACCTGAAAATCTGTAATACTCGGTCTGACCCGAGCATTACACCAAAGTAACACCCGGGTCAGGCTGGAACCAGCGTGAGTAATCTCAATTAACATGGAATACCAAAACAAACAACTTATATAAAACTCGAGGTAACTCAAATCAATTTTACAAGTACACAATATTTTATAGACATAACTTATTTCACACATAAGTTTCTAAGGACCAAAATTAAGATCAAATAGTCAAATTCACTTAAATCGCTTCATTCCAACCTATTAATCTCACATATCAATTATAAGAATTCGAAGTGGTTTTGGGTATTTCCCAATACCTGATCCTGGCCTTTTCGAGTCTCATGTCATCCTAACCCAAGTTATCCAACATTTCATATCAGGAATATCAACTCATTCAAGTCATCCAATACCATCCAATCATCCACAACAAATTTGATCATTTCCAAATTAATTCAATTTTTCTAATTGAATTTCTAACCTCGATTACTTAGATTTCATCCTTAATTAACTCCAACCAATTAATTAACCAGTTCTCCCGTATTCATTCATCTTAATTAATCATCCTGGATTAATTATCCTTTAATTTCATTCAAGTAATTGTCTTTAATTAACTTCACCTTATTACTTATCCTTAACCAAACGATAAGTAATATTAGTTACTTCATGAACAAATTAACTATTTTAGTTACATAAATCTTTAATTACTTATATTAACTTCACACAAGTCACTCATTAATGATTAATCAATCTTAATCACTCAATCTTAATTACGTCACTGATTTTAAAAATTAACGATTTCTAATTAAAATTTAATTTATCCTAATCTAAATTAATTTCATTAAACAATTAATCATTAATTAAATCACAAATATTAATCATTCTTGATTTATCTCAACCTGTGAATTAACTATCTATTATTTACTCCTTTAAATAAATCAATTTCTTCTTAATTAATCGTCTTAATTAATCTCTTGATTAATTACACAAAGGAAATATATTTTTATCAATTTTATTAAGTAATTGTTCATCAAACCATCCAAGATTATTCTGAATTAATAAACTTCATTAATTAACTTAATCCAAAATTAATTAATTAAGAACCCTTAATTACTAAATTAATTGACCCAAATGATCAATTAATTGAAATAATTAATTATTTTAATTACACTTCAAATTTGATGAACCAGAATTCATTAAGAGCTTAACAACATTAAAATGAAAACATTCTCTTATTTATAATATTAAATCTAAAACAATTTAAACACCCGAACACTTCGAGTCAACTACAATTAACTCGAGATCAAATCAAAACAAAGTCACATCATCTTCAATAGCACATCCAATCAATTTACTCATCTAACCAATTATTTAAATTTAGCAATCTAAATTTAAATAGAAATCTACAGAGTGAGATTTACTCACCTTTGCACTTATTTGCAATCCACTTTAAAATTTCCTTGGTTACCTCGATTTTTAACCTTGTATAAAAATTAGGTAGTTATTAATATTTGAACAAATCGAAAAATCACTTACCACTTGATGCTTTAATTAACTAACCATAAATTTGACTAATAAATTTAATTTATCTAATAATCCAACTTTTTTTGGAACAACTTTCTTCTCTTTTTTTTATAAATATCCTTAAAATAAAATTTACTGCTAAATTCTATCAACTTCTTATTAAATATATTTACTTGTATTGTTAAAAATAAAATTAAATTGAAAGAATTAACCAGATATTGCCCTAAGACTTGCTGAGACCATCAGTGTAACGCGTGCTGTAACGAAACGAATTTTGCCCGCTCGAAAATCGACATCCATACCTCAAATCGTATTCGAATGCCGTAGATTCGACCGTTCAAATCCGATTCGCCGGAGCTTATAACAACATTAAGTAAACAACACAGCGGAATAAAAGAATAATACATTGATATACAACACTGATACAACAGAGTGAAACAATAAATATCAATATACATCGGAGATACAATAAAATAGCAGCGGAAAGAAAATAGATAACACTAGCAACGGAATAAATAACTCTAAGATAGTCTTCAACGAAGAACTCCAAATCTGAACTCCATCTCCAAGAACCAATCCAGCAATAGCTCGAACTCCCAATAACGATGCACAAAGATAAGCAAGACTGGTGCGAACCAAAGACTGAACTAACTCCAGATAATCCACTATATCTAACTATCTGAAAAACCCAACTCTAGACTGCTCGTGTAGAAAATAATGAGCACCCAGAGTTTAGTAAAGGAACAATAAACTCCGGATCAGTCATGGGACTGGTGTGAGCAACAAAAACAGTTTATCTTTTAATTCAATCAATAAAATAATTTTAAAATAAATTCTCAATGCTTTTTGAAAATGAAACTACCATAAGACCTCCCACCACACACACAATGCAAACGCAGACTTGGAGGAGATTTCTTCTTATGATAGTCAAACATGCTTAATACGCAGAAAATTTCTTTGATATTATTATTATAAGTGCACGGTGCAGAAAACATTTCGAAAGTAGAACATAAATCTTAGCCAGCATAGGCATTCCGCACTTATGCCTACTATAGCTACTATGTTCAATAGCAGGTTACCGCCACATTCTATAGCAGGTAATACAACTAAAACCGTACAAGGATCGTATTGTTTCTTTGGATTTCCAACAAATGGTCAGGCCAAGGAACTTCCCATTGCCACATGAGAACGCCTCTGGATGGACGTCCCTGAGAACCTAACCGGATCTCTGCCAACACAAGGCCGGGTTACCCCTAACTGGGTAACTACTGACACGAGTATGCCACCTCCCGGTTGTAACAACCTTTAACCGGGGCCCCAACATCAAATCACAAAACAAGATATATATATAAATTTGTGATAGCCACATAAGTAAGTATATGGGCTCCATACCATGATACCACTTCTATCCAGAAGGAGATGTACATACCCTAAAGGGGCGCTACCCCCTAATAACCTTGCTGCATCTTTCCTGTTTTGACCATTCCGGGGTGTGAGGCTCGACGAGGTCACGTCCACAAAGCTACGCTTTGGTACAAAGCCATGCTTTGGGTCAACAAATGATCAAAGTAATGATCACAAAGATAAATGATCAAACAAATGATCATATCACAAATGATCAAACAATGATCATTACACAGCAACAATTAGCATGTCACATTACCAAATTGGGAATATATCGCTGATAACCTTCAACTACATAACCTCTGAGCTCGTACGTCTCAGAGAAGGGTGTTAAGGTAAAAGAATAAATTCTCCGCCACCAACAGAAATGTATTTGAAAGAAATCTGCTTTATATCTCAAAGTGTAATGTCAGACACACAATCCATACAAGTCTGTTCCGGGCTCGAACAGAACCGAAGGCACTTCTTACGAAGCCCTTGCAAATCCGGGTATTCACAATCCCGATCGGATTTCTCATCACTTAGGAAATCTCTATACCGGTGCGACTCAGTGCAGAGACAATCGACGAGTTATCCTTTCGTTCTTTGTGAATATCCGGTCTTCATCACCAGTCTTCAAATGCTATCCATAACGACGAATCACATATTCGGAATGGGTTATACGACACAAAGGTCCTTTCCCGGCTAAACCGAATAGTGAGCGCAATACTTAAAACATATGGATATGGGATTTCAATTAAGTCACAACTTAATAATTCAAAACTTACTTTCAAATGGTTTATCCAATTACCATTTCAAATCTTTTAAATAAAAGATTTATTTCATAATGTTCACTTACTTTCATAAATATTCATTATCGGATTTCAAAACAATCCCGTTTCAAAAAGCTTAATTCGTCAAATCTTTAAATTCAAAGATTTGTCTTATAGTTTTCAAATCGTTCCCAAACATTCATTTTCAAAATTTGTTTCCAAATATTCATTTATAACTTGGAAAACTATCTTAGTTTTAACTTGAAATCCCTTTCAATAAGATTTGAAACCAAAGCTTTTTATCATTTAGAAATAACAGCTTTATTTTGGAAAAACCCGATTTCCTTTTTATAAGTTACAATCTTTAGGTTAATTCAATTTCCCAAAAACAATACTTAAAAGTGGTTTAACTCATATATATCCGATATAACATCTTTAATCCCTAATTTCAAATCATAGAATTCAATTTCAAATTTCGGATCTAAATTTAAATAAATTTATTTAATTTCCAAAACTTAACCAAGTAAATTAAAATAAATTTTAACTTGAAATTTCATTCCAAATTTTTTTCACTTTTATTCCGATTCCATTTCCAAAACATTTGAATTTAAAAATTCAAATTCAAAACTATTTCAAAAATCTGTGACTTAACCGATTTCCTCGTGAAATCCATATTGGTGTGTGTATAAGTGTGGTCCAGGGGTTTAACACAATAGTGCAACATCATTCAGTCATCACAGATCAAAACACAGAATATAGTTGATAAGCGATATAAACTATAACGCTTATCGTCCATTCACAGATTCACAGATAATATGCAAATGTAAATGAATAACTTATACACAGCTCAATACTCAGAACAAAATATCACAAGTCAGATAGGACAATCAATTCAAGGCATCACATATAATATGATCATTCATAAGTAAGGTCAAGCATTCAATAAACATTTATAAGCAGGATTAATCAATTGTTTAATCCTAATTTATTCAAGCTATTTCAAATTTAATTAATTACTTATGAATTCATTATCCAATTTTGATTTATTTAATCCAAATCATTTGATATAAATTAATTTATCAAACACTTTAATTAATCAAATCGATCATATTTAATTAAATTAACTTTTGAACCCATTTATATAATTAATTAACTTCTTAATTAATTATTTCAAGAAATTTACTCTTTAATTTCTTAGTTTATTAATTATTTATTCTTATTTAAATTACCTGAGTTAACTATTGATCACATATTAGTTAACTTTACATTAGTTACTTTAAAAACTCTTAGTTACAAATTAATTGAACTCTTCATTATCAATTAATTCATCTTCAATAACAAATTTATAAATCTCAATTTACTCAGTAGATTCTTGTTATCAAATTTATGAACATTCTTGATTACCTTGCAATCTAATTCAATTAAATTATTTATCTTTTTATTTGAGAAATCTTTCTTTCATAACTATAAATAATTTTGTTACTAACTTACAACTAATATTAATTTAAAGAAAAAAAAATCAAAATATTAATTAAGACTAATACTTAGCTGTTCAAGGTGATTAACTAAAATTTTCAAATATTTAAACCAGTTGCAAATGATTCATAGACTAAATTTAATTAGGCTTATCATTTTGAAACAATACCCGAGAAAACCTTTTGTTCACTCGAGCTGAAACTCGAGTTCTTTCACCATTCTCCCCGAGATTCCCTTCTTCTTCCTATTTCCCACTTTTTTTTTTCTTTTTTTTTCTTTTCTAAAGCTAAGTTTAAGTTTAAATGAAAAACATCAGGAAATCAATGCGCGTAACCCAACCCGAGTCTTCCCCCTGTTTACTCGAGTTAAACTTCGGGTTTACCTCCATTTTCCCCCGAACCTTGTTCTCTCCCTCTCTCGTTCTTCTTCTTTTTTTTTCCAGCAAGTTAAGTTTTAACTTAAGCAAAAGTTCAAGCATCAGGACACTCGAACACGAATACAAACCCGAAGCGATTCCCCATGTCTCTCGAGAACGACTCGCGCCCATGGCTTCACCTCACTGACACGTATCACCGCCGCCGTACACGTGCACGGCGGCATCTCCCTTCTCCGGCGAACACGAACGCCTCTGGCACATCACAAAATACTCGCATACTCGAAAACGAAGATCGAATTGCATACAGGAAGTTTGGATCGAATTTCAACAGTTCGACCGAGATTCAGAGCTCAACCCAAATCGACATAATCACCTCACTACCGCCCCTCGCTCCACCGGAGATGCCTAATGTTCAACCACACCACGACAACACGACGAACTTCCACCCTCCTGACCCTCGTGACACTCGATCACGTGTAGGCGACGTACGAGCCTTGTTACAAATACTGACCAAAAACTCTACTAAAACCCTACTTTGATCTCATATTCAAAACTCACGCAATAGAAAAATTATTGCATATTTTTCTTGAGATCACTGATGTACATACTATCATCATACCAAATTTCAATCTTTTAAATTGATTAAAGTGTCTCAAATTTGTAAAAATGTAATTCTTGTTTAAATTCAAACAGCTCTTCAAATACTAACTTAAAAATCCTAATTTTTGTTTTAAAAATCATGACTTGCAGTATGAATTCAAGATATAATCTCGAATTGATATTTTACAACAATCGATTTTTTTTTAATCAAATTTTACTTGCTTACCTGTAAAATGAAGTTACAGTGTGTATTTTACAATCAGGGTTTAAATCAGCTTTTAGAAATATTAATTAAGATTTAAACATCTTGTCTAACTGAAAACTTAAAGTTTTCAATGATCAGTTAAAGCAGATTTAAGTTTGAATGAATATCAATCCCTGTATAACAGTGACAACCAATATACAGAGTAATCTATGCACAGAATGATATCCAAAGTCCAAACAGATACAATATCATATCATAAATGAATCACCTCTACTGATTTAATTAAACTCAAAAATTTTAAACTTGATGTTTACTCACCTGACAAATGAAGAACAAAGAAAGGCAGAGAAGTAAGCTTGATTTGTTTTCCTGGAAACTGATGTATTGAAGCTAAACTTTGATCGTTTTGATCTTCTTTTCTTGCTTTTCAAGTTGAATCTGCAGCTTCAACTTTCAGTTTTAGATCAGGTTGAACTTGACTTTACTTTTAGCTTGATTGGTTTATTTCTTTTCTTCTTGGCTTTGATATGTATTGTAGTTTATATGGTTTTCAGATTTTCTTAGCTTTGTAGATGGACGAAATGAAATGAGGAAGTTGGTATATAAATTTTGAGTTTTCAGGTGATATATTTGTATATAAGGTGAGACCAAATTTTTGTTGTACAATGGCAGACCAGAGACATTTTCTTTGCTTTTGGAGGCTGATAAGCTTGCTATGGTGGCTGAGATTATTTTGTAAAACAATTCGAATTGACTTGTTTGTACTAGCATTAAATTCTCAAGTCTTTTACTTCTTATTTTATTCTTCAATTCTTGCTTCTTACCTTCTTTAACTCGGCTGAGATGTGTATTATACTCTGTACTTGCTTTTACCTTACTTTACTTTGCTTTTGCTTTTGTCCATTCCTTGTTTATTTTTAGTTTACACACATATATTACTGTCTCCTTTTCATTTGTACATACTTATTCCTTTGTCCATGTGTTCAGTTGCATTTCGGCTGAAGTGATGATTTTTGGTGGCTTCATTAATTCACATTGTACAATTGAATATCTTTGTTTTGTTCATATTTTACTTTGTATTAATTGTTTTCTTTCTTTTATTTAATATTTTACATAATTTTATAAATTTTATTTATTATTTACTATAAATCCCAATTCAAATGCAAGTTAAATATTAATTACCAAATTATTTCACAATTTTTTATCCAAAAATGAAATTAATTATTAAATAAAATCAATTCCAAAATTGGGGTCGTTACACGTGCGCTCCGGAAACGCCACAAAAATCGCCACCACGGCCACGTCGAACCCACAGTAACGGCCGCCGTCCTAACTCCTGACGAAAACCCTAGCGACGACAAAAATTCGAGCTTCTTTACCCCGCGGCCTTCCACCATCATTGCGATCCACGCGCCCTAAATCGCCGCCTCCACTTCGCGCGCGCGTACGCGAATCCAATCGTGGCCCCAAATCGAATGGCATGAAGCTTGCGACTTCAACTCGTGCTCTCTCCTCCCTTGCGCGACTCACGTTCGCCATTTCTTTTGTCTTTGAGGGCTTCGGGCATTTCTGTTGTTTATTTTTTTTAAGAACGAAACGATTTGAATTTGGGTGATGATCTGGAAGAAGGAATAGGGCTTCGGCTATTGATTTCGATTTTGATGAGGCCGGCTTCAGCCATTTCTTTTTTTTCAAGAGAACTCTGTTTCATCTCATATTAGCAGAGGGAAGAAGGGAAAGGGAAGTCGCGTGATTAAAGGAAGAAGCAAGCTTACCAGAGAAGGCAAAGCCTTGATTTAACAGGTTAAAATATTATTTAATTATAAATATCTCACTTTACCTATCTCAAAACTTCGAATCACCATCGAGGCGTGCCGCTAAGCGATTATAAGGTTACACCCGTATTCCGAACACAATGAAACGTGTTTCAAAAGCTAATTTGAACGTATGTGCAAGTTACGGAATTAAACGATCGATATTAAATTAAATCGATTAAAATAAATCTAAGCGTTTTGATCTGCCAGGATCAAACGACAACTCCGATTGCTACGAAAATTGAAATCCGATAATAACGAACTATTGCGGATCCAATGGAACTAGATTCATCGAAATCCGAGACTGTGCCTCGGAAGGCTATTTTAAAATTTCAATTTAAACGATATATTATTAAAATTGAACAAACCAGCTTTAAATTAAATTTCAACCATTCTATTATCTTCAGTATCATCATTATAAATTTTATAAGCCTTCAAATTATTTTTATCCGGCTTAAAATTCCATATTCAACATCTTACCCAATTTCAATTTATATAATTCCATAATTTAATTATCAAGTAAATATTGATATTTTGAAATTCAAGTTTAAAATTAACCTTAATTATCCCAATTTAAATTGTTCAAAATTTTGGGTCGTCACAAAAAGGTTACAGCAATCGATAAAGCATATCATCTTCCTCTGCTTCCGCTATAGTATAGCTTCTGTGATTTTTAAGAATATGAACAATATGACCATTGTTAATTGTTTTGGTTTATGAGTCTTATTTTTCACTATTTGTTCACTACACATGAATTGGATCTTATTTATTAGATAGGTTAGAGAGAATATATAAAGTGCTAATAATCCTTTTTTGGAAATGCAATCTATTTATATATTTTAACTATTTTTAATTTTAAATTTTGTAGATATATTTTTGAAGTTCATTCTCCAACATCTCAAAAGGTTGATCTAAAAATTCGCATTTGCAGTTGCAATCAATGGAAAGTGACAGGTTTTCCTAGTGTGCATGCTTTGAAGTGTATTTCTTTAACCAGAAATTCTGTTTATGAATATATTGAGAATTACTTTACCGTTGAGTATTATCGAGCTTTGTATTCACATTTAATCAATCCTATTCCAACTTTTGATAAGGAAGTAATTGAAGCTGAAGAATCATCTATTGTTCTTCCTCCTAAGCTTGTTCATGGAGCTGGTAGGCCTAGGATAAATGGGATTGAAGGGACTTATTTTCATGCTAAGAAAAATAGATGTGGAAAGTGTAAAAAACTAGGACATAATAGAAGGGGGTGTTCTTTGAATAATTGAGTTGATTGTTTTAGTCCAATGTATTTGATTGGTTGTTCTGTGAATACTTTGAGTTGATTATTTTAGTCCAATGTATTTGATTGGTTGTTCTATGAATACTTTGAGTTGAATATTTGGATTATTGCATATGTTGAATTGGATATAATTTGATTTTGATTACTTTTGGTTGTACGCAATTGTTTATGTTTAACTGTTATTTGGAATAAAATGTTGTTAGTTCTATTAAAAAAGATAAATTGATATATCATTGACCTCAAACAAGCTTAGGACTTAGGTATATTGCTACCATAAACATGTATGATTTATTTTGCGGTCATTGATTTCAATCTTGCTCCTACAAAAATTTTCGTTGATTTTTCATAATGGTTGAATACCTATCTATATCCAACAGTTATTTATCTCTTCCTAATAAGTGCTTTTTTAAGAAAGCAGTATTTAACTTGCGTGCAATTGCGGTCGGTTGATGCTACTAATGCTACAGGAAATACTTTTGACAGTAAATGCCTCTAGTTCACAAACTGGTCCACTAAAGCGTTGAAACCTCTCTGCTTCTTTTCCAAATCTAAAGAAGTCAGGCTGTCAACTTAGAAACACAAGTAAATGAACTGACATATGACTGTTAAACTATCTATGCATGTATTTACAAATCAAGTAGTGCAAATATATATTTCAGCAGAAACGACATTATTTTTGGCCTTTTTAATGGCTACGAATGCAATGTATATGAGAAAGAGACTGCATTAGAAACAACATATATAACAAGCGTAACGAGATTCAGTGGTGCTCTAGTGGAAAAACAATAGCAGTAATTAGACTTTGTTAATTTGCCGGATGAGATTCTTTCCAAACTGTACCAAGTAAACAACAAATTATTAATAACAAACGCATCAATTCGCTTGGCAGATTTGAAAAGACACTCCTTATTATACGACCCAATTTTTTTCTAGGACACAACATGAATGAATAGTCAGATTCAAAAGTGATAGTGCAAACAAGTGCACAACGTACACATAAACAAACTCAAGTCTACAACATCTGCAAGTAGGTTGTAAAATTCAAATCATGTGTCCTAAGTCAACCATTACAAATTCATCAGTAAATTTAGATATACTTCTTAAAATCTATAATCAAATAAAATTTTAACAAATGTATGATAAAAAGACTGTTAGACATCAAAGAATTTGTTGCTATCATTGTCAGTTCAAATTTTTTGTTGCTGAAGCTGAACTGCAGAATTTTTCAATTGTCCAGCAGTATGGTTCATTAGAGAGAATTTGTGCAATTATCTGTGCTCTAAATGCGTCTACTTGTTCTAACAACCCAGTATTTTGTGATTATTTTAATTATTTATTTTAATTATTTAAATTGAAGCTCCTGATTTAAAAACTTTATTTTATTTATTAAAATGAATAAATTTTGTTATTTTAAAAGTATATTTTGATTTTGTGTGAATTATAATTTCAAACCTGAATAAACATAATATTTTCTAGAAAATTGGATTTTTGGTCAATCTGGTCAAACTTTGACTATTAAATTTAAAATTTAAATGTTTTAATTTTTTTTAATTTTATCCATTATTATGAAAATATATTAAATTTCAATAATACTACTTTTCGTTTCGTTGAAATCCGATTTATATTGTGAAAGTTATGTTTTTTACAATATTGTATGTGAATTGATTTATTTAATAAAATTGTCTATTTTAATTTATACAAATAATACTTTTATTTGTCATATCATGTTCTAATATGTGTAATATGACATGTTAGGTATATATTTTATTTTTAAAACATTTTAAAGTGATGTTATAATTTTTCAAAGCTTACTGTATTTTATTTTCAATTTTTAAAACCAGTTTCTATTTTTAAGCAATTTTCTTAATTAATTTATATTTATCTAAAATTTATTTATTTATTTTTATTCATAAATTATTATTTTTTTATTTTATTTACTTAAAAATTTCATGTGTTTAAAAATGAATAAAGAAAATTAGAAATATAAAGAGTTTTATATCCTTTCACATGCCTTTGACTTTTCACCTTCTTTTTACCTTTTCATTTGCAAATCAACACTTGTATTCAATTTGGCTGACCATATCCTTTCTTCTGCCTACCACCTTCATTTTTCACGAAAAAATAAGTCTCTCAAACCCTAAAAACATTTGGCTATCAACTGAAGTAAAATTTTGGTAAAATCTCATTTTTTTTCCTACACTTTTCTACTTGTTTTGTATTGATTTTGCACTTGCATCAACTCTATGTGTTCGGTCCTCCCTACTCCAGCACCATGACCACCTCCACCACCACCACAACCAGCCACCATCTCCTCCTTCCCACTGACCTTCCATAGCGGTGGCCTATTAGTTGATGATTCACCAAAGAAAATGAAGAAAACTCCTTGAAATCATCATAGCCGAACTCCACTTTGTTCCACCACACCAACCACCACCTTGGCCGACTTGTGCACCACCAACCAAATTTGAGCCTAAGACCTCTGCCACACATGTACATGAACTCTCCAGTTCAGGCCTTTCTCATCCATGCTTGGCCGAGACCATATATGGCTTTGAATTCCACTTTTGTGCCTTGAATTTGTGTGTACATGCACATATATCTCTCTACTCCTTCATATATTGTTATGGCCGACCTTTGTACCCTTAACCTGATCCAAATCCATCTCATAACAGTGCTCTTTCAACCTATGGCTGAAGCATAAGTTGTTAAATGAAAGTTCAAAAGCTTTAGCTTTGAGTTGTGCAATTATTCCTATCGTTGTTTATAAATATTTTGGTTTGAAATTTATATTGTGCATTGTTTTGTTTGCTATGTGAGAAGGAAATTAGCTTTGGCTCTCCCACTCTCAAATAGTTATCGCGTTATCGTGCCTTTGAAGATCTTTGTTTGTGTATTTGGTTGTCATCTCCAGCTTATACAAGTGATTAATTCTCACAAGACAAATTTATACTTATATGATCAGTAAACTGATCGCAATTGAATATGTAAACCCATATCATTATGTTATATCTGCTATGCTATGATCATATGATGTTCGGCCATGCCTATACACCTATTATATCATATATTACTATTATATTATTCTATTTTGTTTATTTATATCAGTTTATCACACTGCAAGTTCCCTGTAGATTAGAATCACTATGGGTTGAAATGATACATACCCGAACGGACTTTAGAATAGGGAAAAATCTTTATGGGCTGAAATGATAGGCCTGAACGATTTTTATTTATTTCATTTTTAATTGAGATTGTGGGTTTGAAATGATAGAACCCGGGTTTTCTTTGTAAATTACGGATTGAAATGATATATTATCCGTATCACTTTACCTAGGCTAGAAAATGATATACAGACCCGTGGTTAAAATATATTTTTCTAAAAGTTTTAAAATATTTTAGAAATGTAAATATTAAAATATTTTGATTTAAACTTAATAAAAAATGATTTATGAAGTATTATTGGTTTATTAAAAAATTATAAGTTAAATAAATTAATGGTAAAGTTAGAAATTTGAAATATAAGTTATTATGGAAATTATGATTTGGTTATAAATGGAATTTAAATTAAGTAGGAAATATGAAAATAGATTTAAAATTTGATTTAAAATGAATTAAATGATTTTTGTAAAGTGTTAATGATTTTTGAATAAGTTAAAAGTGAAATAAATGAATATTTAAGTTGAATTTTGAAATATAACTTAAATTGGAAATTTGTGAATTTTGTTTAAAAGTGAATTTTAAGTTAAGTAAATAAGATGAAAAATAAGTTATATTTGAAAATTTAAACTTAAGCGTTAAGTTAAAAATTTAATTATAAAGAATTGAAATTGAATGTTGAATTATATAAGTAAATTATTATTAAATTGATTTTTGAATGAAAATTTAACTTTATAAAATCATGAATATAAGGGTATGTAAATGATTGTTTTAAAAGTAAACATATGTGATTTTATAAGTTTAAATGATTTAAATAAAAATTTAATTATTGTGAAATTATATTGAATATTTGGAATTTAATTAACAACATTTTTGAAATGTTATTATTTCTAATGTAAAGTATATTACCGCATTGGTAAATGCTGTATAGTTGATACAAATGAACTATATGGCTAAATTGAATTAAGGGCTATTATAGCACTTTGTAAGTGTTGTAGTTGCTGAAATTAACTAAGGCTTTATTTGAACTAAAGTAACCCTTTTACAGCATTTTTAAATGCTGTTTTTGTTAAATTGAATTGTTTTAAAAGCAGCTTTCCATAGCATTTTCTAAATGCTTGGAAAGTTGAATTTTCATTGTCTTAATAAATTTAAGTGAATAAATGAACTTTGAAATATTAAAATTTTGAAAATTTAATAATTTAGTTATTAAATATAATAACTTCATTTTAATGATTTAAAATGAAGTTTTTTTTTTGAAATATAAACTATTTTGAAATGTGTGTTGAAATGGTATTTTAAATAAAATGAATATGGTTTTGAAAAGATATGATATTTTGATATTTTGAAATGGATTTTGAATGATATTGAATTTTGAAATGATATTTGATTTCGAGGTATACATTACTATTTTAAAATTTTAACCACGGGATGTATTTAATTTATAGTTTAACTGATCCTTAAAGGATGGGTGATCCCAAGCATCCTTTAAGTTATTGTACATTACTACTGCAGTTCACTTGAGTTGGTTTGCATTATATAAGTATATATGTCCTGACTCGAGTGTTTTGCATTTTACTTTACGCATGTGGCAGCCTGAGTATTACAGCTTAGCTTTGGATTTCTTTTCTGGAGTTAGGAATCGCTGGAGATTCTGCTTGTCTAGTTATCTGTTCCCTTTCAGTTTCAGTTGTTCTATTTCAGCTCTGGCATTTATAAACTGCTATGTATTTGAGATTTCTATTGTATATGTTTTTCAGACTGATATTATGTATTATGTTTTGAGAGTTTGTTATAGTAGCTTCATGAACTACTATGGTATTTTAATTTCCGTTGCGAGTTATTCTGATATTTCTGTGTCTGTGATTATGTGATTTGTATTTCATTTGCTCCAAATTTATTTACAATCCGTTATTTTGCAACATTCAAGTCTGGCATGTGTGGATTATTGTCGACTTGAATGGTATGTAATGGCGGGCCGTCACAGTTGGTGTCAGAGCTTTGGTTTTAGGCAAACTGTAACGACCCGATATTTTCAACCATTCGCATCCGCACATGTCGGACTTGAATTGTTCAAAATACCGCGTTGTAAATAAAATTTGGCAAATCTCAAAATATACAGTAAATAAATAATCACAGAATCACAGACACAGAATCAGAATACTCGCAGCGGAATTTAAAAATACTTACTGGTTCATGAAGCCACTATAAATAGTCTCAATCAAATAAAAATTACATAGTCTTTAATCCAAATATAGTTTTAAATCATCAGTAGAACAATCCAAATGTCCACTAGTATTGATTTCAAAAATTTAGATAAAGAACTGGAAGGGAAGTTTGCCAGCAGCTTGAAAGTGATCTACAGAAATCCTAGCTCCGGGATGAAACTGAACTGCAACTTAGGCTGACCCGAGCATAAAATAAAACATAAACACTCGAGTCAGGACATACATACTTATACAGTGTAAGATAATTCAAATGAACTGTAATATAAAGCAAGTAACTTAAAGGATGCTTGGGACCGCCCATCCTCTAAGGATCCGTTAAACTATTCACTACATAGTAATATTTTCGCTATTATAATAGTGTCTATATTAAAATAAACTTACTTTTAAATAGCGTTAAGGCTTTACATCTTCCACCTTAACACATAATATATTCTCATAGTCTATACAGTACCGTAATCTCCCTCGGAATGGGTGTCGTCAGAGGGCACTCCATAGGTATGGTACAAAACCAAAATCGTATAAGGCTCGCTATGGTAGGTGACACGGCACAACTAGGCAATGCCAGGGTAGATATACCAATTACGCATCCGGACCGGTGGAAACGCGTAGCGCGCAGCTACCGCCCACCTTGAACAACACTCCCAAATCAAAGGTGCGCACCAAAACAATCACAAAAGTAATAGAAGGGCATACGAAGAAGTGCGTCCGATCAGAGGTGCTACCTCATTAATCCGAGAATCGCTCCTGTTTTAGCCACCTTATGCCAACTCATGGGAGTCGGGTCCACGTATTTACCTCAAAGAAAACGTCACCACCATCCTACTTCATTCTGGAATCTCCACCGCGTACACGGTTGTCAAAGTGGTTTTCGGTATCGACAGAGAGTATGCCAGATATCCGATCCCGGTCTTTTTAACAACCAAACGTTATTTTAACCCATTGTTACAACTTTTAAAAATGGTATTTATACTTTAAAAATCAAAATAAATTTCAAATACGTTCAATATCATAATATCATTTTTAAACATTAGTCATTTTTATAAAATACCATTTAAATCTATTCAATTTATTTAGGAATTAATTGCCTTTCAACTCACATTTAAAAGTTAAATTCTTCCATTTAAAACCTTTTAAAGTCAATTCCTTATTTTTATTAAATACATATTAAATTCCAAAATTTAAGTTTTTTTCCAAAGATTATTTCCATTAAATTCTTTTATTAAAACAATCAAAATTCAGTTTCCGTAGCACTTATAAAAATGCTACCTAAAGTGCTGAAATAAATTATTAACTTAACAATTAAATTTAAATTCCCAAATATAACTTATTATCAATTATTTTACTTAACTAAAATCTCACTTTTAACAAAATTCGGAATAAGTTATATTCCAAAATTTTACTTAAACTTCTATTTATTTAACATTTTGACACATTCAAAAATCATTATGAATTTCATAAAATCCTTTAAATACATTTAAGCCAGAATATCATAAACTTTCTATTTAAAATATTTTTAAAACATTTCATAAAATATTATATAAACCACGGGTCTGTATATAGTTTTCTAGCCTAGGTCAAGTGATACGGATATATATCATTTCAATCCGCAATTTACAAAAACCCGGGTTAAATTCATTTCAAACCCGCAATCCCAAGTTAAAATAATAATAATAATTAAACAATTAAATAAATAAACGGGTAAATAATTATCGTTCAGGCCTATCATTTCAGCCTATAACGATCCCAAATTTACAGGGAACTTGCAGTGTGATTAACAGTATATAAGCATTTAATAGTATAACTGCAATAATACTTCAATAAATAAACAACTGATGATGTGTCAATAAAAATGGGGTTTAACATCATACGTTTATATCACAGGCAAATAAATAAAATAAATTTTACAATTACACTTGTGATAAATTCACAGATATATAGGTATGTTTGTCTGGTGAGAAATACTCACCTTAAAGCTGCAGAAATTTAGATTCAAACGATTGTATCACTTGATAAAAAAACGTACAACGGCACGATCGGATTTCCGCAGATGCCACGCCTTGATTCAAATCTATAACAGGATCCAAATACCAATACGCGACTTTTAAAATTACGGTCAAAGCAAAATTTTCGAAACAACTGGAACGAATAGACTCCACTTGACTCGACCACTCCCACTACTCGACTCGCCCAAGTTCTCAAGGCCAGGCAGTGAAATCTTAACTATTTACGTACCCATGAAAATTATAGTGGAAAGTTTTAGGCAAAAGCTGGAAAGAAAAAGGTAGACACAATACGTTATTCCCTTTCTACAAACAGGTGGCGTAAACTAAAATTCTTCAGAATTGAAAACAGTGAAATTTGCAACAAATATATCCCCTTTTTTCTTTTCTTTTTCTTTTTTTCCTTCTCTGTATAAATAATCACGTTGCATAAAAGTGAAGCATGTTGGTTCCCAAAACTTGAACACGCAACATAGCACAGCCACTCCTACCTCATCTTTTAAAACATGCATTTCTCTTCTTTTGTTTTGTTTTTTTTTTACTTCTTCCAAAGATGCAAATGAAAATATACTTTTTTTTTCTTTTGTTAACATTTTATTAAAATGACTCATGCATGAATTCACAAAATAAGGTGATGCAATCTAAATAAATGGCACGGTCTCCTTGCCTATTTTAAACCCCGTAAGCATGCACTCAAAATATACAAGTCACTGCATATTTTGGAAATAATTTAGGTAATAAAAAGTTCTACCTATCTGCTGAAACAAACGTGATTTTGCACGTGTGAGTGTATGCAAAATGAAGGATATTAGTTTTGTTTGTTACCATTTTTTTTCAAAGATGACACACTTTAGCAATTCATATTTTAAGAAAAAATGACTCGCGCAAGAAGTTCAAGTGGCCACAACTATAGGGGCCATGCATTTTTCTACAGAGTGCAAAAGGATATTAAGCTTGACTTCCTACAACAATCTGACATGTATGTCAAAATAGATCAGAGAGGGAAAAAGGAGATGTGGCAAGGACAGGTGGTGGAGCAGCCGAGTAGTGTGGACATCGGACCAAATGAACAAGAAGAAGAACAAAATAAATGAAAGCAAGGTTCGGCCATTTACCTAAAGAATTTTTCACGCAAGCAACTGGAACAATGCAAATGGACAATGTTGAGGTGGTGAAACTTTGTGGTGTGGGTTTGATTTATATAAGAGACGAGTTGCGATAATTTAGGCATGAACAAAAATTTGGGCAAGAGTCCCGTTTGTTTCGGCAAGGAAATCAATGCAGAGAAGAATAAACGGCAAGTAAAAATCTTTATATTTTTTTTCTCATTTACTTGCGTACGTGCACTAGAATTTTGGAGATAAACTTGTGGTATTTAGGCAAGTATTTAATTCCTTTGATTGAAATTAAGAAAACGGTAAACAATACCATTTCCATTTTGAACTAAAATGGAGGTTTCTTTTATTTTTTGAACGTTGAAAACTTTCCGGGTAAGAAAAATTGATTGCGGGAGTGAGTATGGGAAGAAAATAATTATTTGCATTGATTGATAAAAGAACAGTAAGGAAGCACGATTTGAAGAATTTCGAACGTTACCTTCTTTTTATATAATAACTTGCGTTGATTTGTCCGGTCAAAATTATTAGATTTGGAACGTTATCCCATCCAAAGATCCTATTTGATTTTGTTCGTGAATTATATGTGAAATCTTAGGTGGAGAAACGGCAGAATTAATTGCTGAGAACGTAAAAGGAAATCACAGATTATATACCTATTAGCCAATTGAAGTTGTACGTAGACCAGCATTGATTTATAAAGAAACGGTAAAGTTTTATTAGACAATTTAAAGCAAATTGAATGCGTTGATATTATTTTTTATTTATTAATACGTTTTCCTATATACGTTATTTATACCATTAAAAATTTGTTTCCTTTTTAAATGCGAAACTTCACGGTCCATAAATACACTGACTTGTCAAAAGTTATTGCTTAACTTAAAATTAAATTCGTTTACATTCTTCGTATTTAAAATATACATAATTCATTTTTATTAAAATTCCAATTGGAGTTGTCTTTTAACAAAGTTAAAATTTCAAAACTTCCAATTTTATATTTAGACTTTTAGGAAATGATTAAATCAAGTTAAAATTTATATTACATTTCAAGGTTTTATAGATAAAAAGAAATAAAGAGTAGGCAATTAAAAAGGCAAGCAATTAAGACAATATAACGCATACCCTTTTAGTTTCTTCCAAGCCATAAATAAAAGATATAAACAAGCAATAATCCAATAAATAAACATGACTGTCTAGACAAAAATAAAAATAGAATGATAAAATAGAGGTGGATATATGAAATAATAATAATAAGAACATATATATATATATAATATGTAATAAAAGTAGAAAAATTTATTGCGTGTAAAACGCTATATTTTATCAAAAAAAAGTACAAGTTTTAAATTCCCAATAAATCCATATATTTGATTTCTCAATCATGTTATTGAATCGACTATTAACTTATCCTCTTATGGGTAATATTAAAATTGGTTTTTACACTAATACATAAAAAAAATTCCCAATTCATCCAAATTTCAATTAATTACTTTCCAATAACTACCATGCTTTAATCCTACTCTTTTATTAAATCTGTTATCACTCTATAAACCTAGTTATTATTTGTTTATCTTTCCTTACAAAAATATATATTCCAATTTTCATCTTTCTTTTGTAATAACTTGTTATTTTCAATTATATTGAATTTCCCAAATATATACATTATCATAAATAAAACCTAAATCAATTTATTCAACTTGGTTTCATTCCTTTATTTCATCTTATGAATAAAATATAAATTTCCATTTATGTCATTTCATTTACATTCACACATTACAGTTACAGTCCTATGTCACATTAATGAACATTTACCTACATTTAAATGTAATTGACTTCCTACTCTGAATTTAGCAGCCCTAAATAAAAAGGTGACTTGCATAAATGTTGTCACTAACTTTATATTACACTCAAGTTTATTATTTCCACTAATTATCAGAATTGCTTATATAATGTTGAATTGCTTATATAATGTTGAATTGCTTATATAATGTTGAATTCACTCCATTACCATACGTTTATTTGCATATATTCAATTTAATACCCAAATGTAACAGTTATAACTACATTAATAGACCAATTAAATAGTAACTTACAACCGTTACTATATCCCTTTTATTTTCATTTCATTTTAAACACTCACTTCATTATAAATTATAAAGGTTTTTTCTTCTTCTTAAATTTAATTACAAAAATCTTATTAAATTAACCAGTTTAATTATCGAAATTTACAGGTCATTACACTCTCCCCCACTCAAAACTTTTCGTCCCCGAAAAGGAAGGAGGTAGGAGAATAGAACATCCTGAAAGAAAACTAGATTGAAACTCAAAATGGAATCATTTATTTAAACCATATAAATTCAATTTAAATTAATTAATATTCAATAATTGATTTAATTCATTTAATTTTTACTGAAGTTAAATCAATCTTAACTATTTCCAAATTAATTATCTTATTATCCAATTATTTTGAAATTAAAAATTTCTAAAATCAGAAATTTGTATAGTCATTTATAATAATCATCTTTTATTCAACAAATTTAATTCTTCTTTATTCCAGATTATTATTAAATGTATTCTACTTAATATATCTTATCGCACATATTAAGTAGATTATATTTATTATAACTATTCCAATTTATTTCTAAATTTCCTTTAACACCATTTGATATTGTATATTATTCAATTATTATTTTTATTCTATTTACCTCTATTTGTCTTTTTGTAACTGAAACTTTCAGTGTATAACATTTATTATAACCACTCAAATTTTATTTATAAAATCCTTTTATATTATACATTATCCAATTACATAGTTGATTTCTGAATGATTTAGGTAAGTTATATTGGCATGCAATTATACAAGTAAAAAAAATTTCCAATTCTATTATTCAAGTTTAAATATTCATTCAAAATTTGACTTTATTTTATCATTAGAATCACCTTTTAACATAAATTTATGAATTAAATTTCCAATTAACTTCAAACCCTTTAGAGATAAATAAATACATACATATAGCATATGTCAAATCAAATTTAAATCATATATCTATATATATTATAAATTAAGTCATATTTTAGAAATTCAAATCAATTAAATTTTTGAAGCAAAACTACAGCGTGGTCTCTTTACTTCGATACTCGAAAATGAATGTCGATGATGCAGCAGTCATCACCGAAATTATTTTCCAGCGACAAAGAGAAGAGCACTAAATTTTAAAACTTTTAAAATTCTTTGGAAACAAATTTCTATTCGAAAATACTTTAAATAATATGTCCCTTTAAATAATATATCCTTTTAAGACCTTAAACACAAAGTCTGAAACTATCAGAAATTAAATTCTTAAATTCTGGTTTTAAATTCATATATATATATATATATATATATATATATATATATATATATATATATATTGTTTCCAAATTATTTTATAACCATTGTTTTATAGTTCAATTATTTTATAACCATTGTTTACAAAACCATAAATAAAATCAAACACTATTATTTCTAAACAACTAGTTAAATTCTAAAAATTATACTTATATATATATATATAATATTAGATTTTTCCCAAATATAGGAATAAATTTTTCAAAACAAGTATAGAGATTCAAATTTGAAGGACTCAAATCAAAGAGAATTTTGATTTAAAGATAAGTTGGAATCAGAAGATCCGATGATTAAATAACATAATAAGGAACCAGATAAGTTTATATAAATCGCGGGCAAACCTTAACCGGGTCAACCGTGACTTAAAGAATAAGATCGATGTGGATTTTCTAGGGTAAATCTACATTCGATCTGAAGAAATAGAGTTCAGAATAACCAAAGATACTAGCATATAAACCGAGGATAAATATAAATCTCTGGTGAATCAATGCTAGTTGTAAAGGAGTTTCACCCCTTTATTAGAATATTGACGAGACCGCCAATTCACTATAAAGATCATCCGAAGTGGAGTTATGGGATACTCCAGAATCGAAAGATAATGAATAGTGAGGGACACGAATGAACTTCGGAACCGCAGGGAACGTTCCAAAATTCGAAAAGGAAGAGATTCAAGCTCAAATGAAAGTGATTCTGTAAATAAAATTTACCATACATTCTAAGTTTTTCCTAGAGTCAAAGCTCTGATACCAATTGTAACGACCCGATATTTTCAACCATTCGCATCCGCACATGTCGGACTTGAATTGTTCAAAATACCACGTTGTAAATAAAATTTGGCAAATCTCAAAATATACAGTAAATAAATAATCATAGAATCACAGACACAGAATCAGAATACTCGCAGCGGAATTTAAAAATACTTACTGGTTCATGAAGCCACTATAAATAGTCTCAATCAAATAAAAATTACATAGTCTTTAATCCAAATATAGTTTTAAATCATCAGTAGAACAATCCAAATGTCCACTAGTCTTGATTTCAAAAATTTAGATAAAGAACTGGAAGGGAAGTTTGCCAGCAGCTTGAAAGTGATCTACAGAAATCCTAGCTCCGGGATGAAACTGAACTGCAACTCAGGCTGACCCGAGCATAAAATAAAACATAAACACTCGAGTCAGGACATACATACTTATACAGTGTAAGCTAATTCAAGTGAACTGTAATATAAAGCAAGTAACTTAAAGGATGCTTGGGACCGCCCATCCTCTAAGGATCCGTTAAACTATTTACTATATAGTAATATTTTCCCTATTATAATAGTGTCTATATTAAAATAAACTTACTTTTAAATAGCGTTAAGGCTTTACATTTTCCACCTTAACACATAATATATTCTCATAGTCTATACAGTACCATAATCTCTCCCGGAGTGGGCGTCATCAGAGGGCACTCCATAGGTATGGTACAAAACCAAAATCGTATAAGGCTCGCTATGGTAGGTGACACGGCACAACTAGGCGATGCCAGGGTAGATATACCAATTACGCATCCGGACCGGTGGAAACGCGTAGCGCGCAGCTACCGCCCACCTCGAACAACACTCCCAAATCAAAGGTGCGCACCAAAACAATCACAAAAGTAATAGAAGGGCATACGAAGAAGTGCGTCCGATCAGAGGTGCTACCTCATTAATCCGAGAATCGCTCCTGTTTTAGCCACCTTATGCCAACTCATGGGAGTCGGGTCCACGTATTTACCTCAAAGAAAACGTCACCACCATCCTACTTCGTTCTGGAATCTCCACCGCATACATGGTTGTCAAAGTGGTTTTCGGTATCGACAGAGAGTATGCCAGATATCCGATCCCAGTCTCTTTAACAACCAAACGTTATTTTAACCCGTGGTTACAACTTTTAAAAATGGTATTTATACTTTAAAAATCAAAATAAATTTCAAATACCTTCAATATCATAATATCATTTTTAAACATTAGTCATTTTTATAAAATACCATTTAAATCTATTCAATTTATTTAGGAATTAATTGCCTTTCAACCCACATTAAAAGTTAAATTCTTCCATTTAAAACCTTTAAAATTCAATTCCTTATTTTTATTAATTACATATTAAATTCCAAAATTTAAGTTTTTTTCCAAAGATTATTTCCATTAAATTCTTTTATTAAAACAATCAAAATTCAGTTTCCGTAGCACTTATAAAAATGCTACCTAAAGTGCTGAAATAAATTATTAACTTAACAATTAATTTTAAATTCCCAAATATAACTTATTATCAATTATTTTACTTAACTAAAATCTCACTTTTAACAAAACTCGGAATAAGTTATATTCCAAAATTTTACTTAAACTTCTATTTATTTAACATTTTGACTCATTCAAAAATCATTATAAATTTCATAAAATCCTTTAAATACATTTAAGCCAGAATATCATAAACTTTCTATTTAAAATATTTTTCGTAAAATATTATATAAACCACGGGTCTGTATATAGTTTTCTAGCCTAGGTCAAGTGATACGGATATATATCATTTCAATCCGCAATTTACAAAAACCCGGGTTCCATCATTTCAAACCCGCAATCCCAAGTTAAAATAATAATAATTATTAAATAATTAAATAAATAAACGGGTAAATAATTATCGTTCAGGCCTATCATTTCAGCCTATAACGATCCCAAATTTACAGGGAACTTGCAGTGTGATTAACAGTCAATAAGCATTTAATAGTATAACTGCAATAATACTTCAATAAATAAACAACTGATGATGTGTCAATAAAAATGGGGTTTAACATCATACGTTTATATCACATGCAAATAAATAAAATAAATTTTACAATTACACTTGTGATAAATTCACAGATATATAGGTATGTTTGTCTGGTGAGAAATACTCACCTTAAAGCTGCAGAAATTTAGATTCAAACGATTGTATCACTTGATAAAGAAACGTACAACGGCACGATCAGATTTCCGCGGATGCCACGTCTTGATTCAAATCTATAACAAGATCCAAAAACCAATACGCGACTTTTAAAATTACGGTCAAAGAAATTTTTTCGAAACAACTGGAACGAATAGACTCCACTTGACTCGACCACTCCCACTACTCGACTCGCCCACGTTCTCAAGGCCAGGCAATGAAATCCTAACTATTTACGTACCCATGAAAATTATAGTGGAAAGTTTTAGGCAAAAGCTGGAAAGAAAAAGGTAGACACAATACGTTATTCCCTTTCTACAAACAGGTGGCGTACACTAAAATTCTTCAGAATTGAAAACAGTGAAATTTGCAACAAATATATCCCCTTTTTTCTTTTCTTTTTATTTTTTTCCTTCTCTGTATAAATAATCACGTTGCATAAAAGTGAAGCATGTTGGTTCCCAAAACTTGAACACGCAACATAGCACAGCCACTCCTACCTCATCTTTTAAAACATGCATTTCTCTTCTTTTGTTTTATTTATTTTTTACTTCTTCCAGAGATGCAAATGAAAATATACTTTTTTTTATTTTGTTAACATTTTATTAAAATGACTCATGCATGAATTCACAAAACAAGGTGATGCAATCTAAATAAATGGCACGGTCTCCTTGCCTATTTTAAACCCCGTAAGCATGCACTCAAAATATACAAGTCACTGCATATTTTGGAAATAATTTAGGTAATAAAAAGTTCTACCTATCTGCTGAAACAAACGTGATTTTGCACGTGTGAGTGTATGCAAAATGAAGGATATTAGTTTTGTTTGTTACCATTTTTTTTCAAAGATGACACACTTTAGCAATTCATATTTTAAGAAAAAAATGACTCGCGCAAGAAGTTCAAGTGGCCACAACTATAGGGGCGCATGCATTTTTCTACAGAGTGCAAAAGGATTTTAAGGTTGACTTCCTACAACAATCTGACATGTATGTCAAAATAGATCAGAGAGGGAAAAAGGAGATGTGGCAAGGACAGGTGGTGGAGCAGCCGAGTAGTGTGGACATCGGACCAAATGAAACAAGAAGAAGAACAAAATAAATGAAAGCAAGGTTCGGCCATTTACCTAAAGAAGTTTTTCACGCAAGCAACTGGAACAATGCAAATGGACAATGTTGAGGTGGTGAAACTTTGTGGTGTGGGTTTGATTTATATAAGAGACGAATTGCGATAATTTAGGCATGAACAAAAATTTAGACAAGAGTCCCGTTTGTTTCGGCAAGGAAATCAATGCAGGGAAGAATAAACGGCAATTAAAAATCTTTATATATTTTTTTCTCATTTACTTGCGTACGTGCACTAGAATTTTGGAGATAAACTTGCGGTATTTAGGCAAGTATTTAATTCCTTTGATTGAAATTAAGAAAATGGTAAACAATACCATTTCCATTTTGAACTAAAACGGAGGTTTCTTTTATTTTTTGAACGTTGAAAACTTTCCAGGTAAGAAAAATTGATTGCGGGAGTGAGTATGGGAAGAAAATAATTATTTGCATTGATTGATAAAAGAACAGTAAGGAAGCACGATTTGAAGAATTTCGAACGTTACCTTCTTTTTATATAATAACTTGCGTTGATTTGTCCGGTCAAAATTATTAGATTTGGAACGTTATCCCATCCAAAGATCCTATTTGATTTTGTTCGTGAATTATATGTGAAATCTTAGGTGGAGAAACGGCAGAATTAATTGCTGAGAACGTAAAAGGAAATCACAGATTATATACCTATTAACCAAATGAAGTTGTACGTAGACCAGCATTGATTTATAAAGAAACGGTAAAGTTTTATTAGACAATTTAAAGCAAATTGAATGCGTTGATATTTTTGTATTTATTAATACGTTTTCCTATATACGTTATTTATACCATTAAAAATTTGTTCCCTTTTTAAATGCGAAACTTCACGGTCTATAAATACACTGACTTGTCAAAAGTTATTGCTTAACTTAAAATTAAATTCGTTTACATTCTTCGTATTTAAAATATACATAATTCATTTTTATTAAAATTCCAATTGGAGTTGTCTTTTAACAAAGTTAAAATTTCAAAACATCCAATTTTATATTTAGACTTTTAGGAAATGATTAAATCAAGTTAAAATTTATATTACATTTCAAGGTTTTATAAATAAAAAGAAATAAAGAGTAGGCAATTAAAAAGGCAAGCAATTAAGACAATATAACGCATACCCTTTTAGTTTCTTTCAAGCCATAAATAAAAGATATAAACAAGCAATAATCCAATAAATAAACATGACTGTCTAGACAAAAATAAAAATAGAATGATAAAATAGAGGTGGATATATGAAATAATAATAAGAACATATATATATATATAATATGTAATAAAAGTAGAAAAATTTATTGCGTGTAAAACGCTGTATTTTATCAAAAAAAAAGTATAAGTTTTAAATTCCCAATAAATCCATATATTTAATTTCTCAATCATGTTATTGAATCGACTATTAACTTATCCTCTTATGGGTAATATTATAATTGGTTTTTATACTAATACATATAAAAAATTCCTAATTCATCCAAATTTCAATTAATTACTTTCCAATAACTACCATGCTTTAATCCTACTCTTTTATTAAATCTGTTATCACTCTATAAACCTAGTTATTATTTGTTTATCTTTCCTTACAAAAATATATATTCCAATTTTCATCTTTCTTTTGTAATAACTTGTTATTTTCAATTATATTGAATTTCCCAAATATATACATTATCATAAATAAAACCTAAATCAATTTATTCAACTTGGTTTCATTCCTTTATTTCATCTTATGAATAAAATATAAATTTCCATTTATGTCATTTCATTTACATTCACACATTACAGTTACAGTCCTATCTCACATTAATGAACATTTACCTACATTTAAATGTAATTGACTTCCTACTCTGAATTTAGCAACCCTAAATAAAAAGGTGACTTGCATAAATGTTGTCACTAACTTTATATTACACTCAAGTTTATTATTTCCACTAATTATCAGAATTGCTTATACAATGTTGAATTGCTTATATAATGTTGAATTCACTCCATTACCATACGTTTATTTTCATATATTCAATTTAATACCCAAATGTAACAGTTATAACTACATTAATAGACCAATTAAATAGTAACTTACAACCGATACTATATCCCTTTTATTTTCATTTCATTTTAAACACTCACTTCATTATAAATTATAAAGGTTTTTTCTTCTTCTTAAATTTAATTACAAAAATCTTATTAAATTAACCAGTTTAATTATCGAAATTTACAGGTCATTACACAAACCTTAGCCTGCGGAGCAAAAAACTAATTAGAGATAGGGTAGAAATACCCTAGAATGAGTGAAATCAATCTCAGAATCATTTCTTGTGAGAGAGCGTATTTTCGAAGTATAAAATAATTTCCAAACGATTTTAAAGGATTTTCAAAGATTATTTTGGTACAAAAATTTCCTTATTTTGAAACCAAGATTTTCTAAACTTCATTCCTTCTGTATCCACCTTGTTAGAAATCTCCTGGTTAGGATTCTTATCGATTTTCCTTGAACTTTGGAACGCTCCTACTTGTTCTGATATCCAATCTTGTATTCCCTATATTACCCTTTTGATTTTGGGGCATTCCATAACTCCACTTTGGAATGGCCTCTATAAAGATCGGTGATTCCGCCAATCTTTGAATGATTTGTAAAAGGGTGAAACTCCTTTACAATTGGCGTTGATTAACCGAAGATTTCTATATCCTTGGTTTACGTTGCTATCTATCTCCTGCTCTATCTAGATTCTATCTCTGGCGATCGAATGTTGATTTGCCTTGGAAATTATTTCACATTGATTATATTCCTAAAGTAACGTTTGACTAGTTGAGGTCGCCGACGATTTATATAGACTTATCCATCTTTTATTTTGTAATAAAATTTTATTATCTTCGTTCGAGCCTTTCTTCAAACTAGAATTCTATTTGATTAAAGTTCCTCTAAATTCGAATCTCTGTATTGTTTGAAATCTAACCTTGAATCATTCTTTGGAAAATTTTGTTTGATTGTATTTTGAATTTGTGCGTACATGGAAATTATTATTTTGATAAGGATGACCATATTTTGTATATAAAAGTGAAATATTTTCAATAAGGATTTTATATCTTTTGAAAATGAGAATTTGAAGCTTTGAAAGGATTTGAAATTTTAAAATTTATAAGAATTTGATTTATATAAAAATGATTTATAACTGAAAGGTTTTTGACTTTGAATTTCGAGGAATCGAACTCCGGTGTCTTGAAATCGGTTTTAAGATTTTGGAAAATATATAATATTAATATGATTTAAAGATATTTTTTCGAATAAGAAATGTTTCAAATGTATTCGAATGAATTCCAATGATTGCGAAGAGATTTCAAAGAAGTTTTAAGAAAATAAAAGTCTAGAACCCACTTATGTCGATGGAAAATAGTTTCGGTGACGAACGCATGCATCATTGAGATTGATTTTCGAGTTTCTGAGTGGGATTGAGGCCACTCTAGTAGCTTTGCTATGCGAGTGATTTTGTGAAACTAAATGTTTATTTCAGATTTTGAAGTATGGTTTGATATTTGAAAGATATATGTATATGTATATGTATATATATATATATATATATATATATATATATTTAAAATAATTTAAAGTAAGCTAGTGTTCAGTCCTCGAGATTCAGATCTGTTTTGGTATAACCTTATCTTTTGGAATTGGTTTACTAATTTATTGGTGATTTCCAACACTTGGATTGAAAATATGATTTCTTCGACTATTTTGAAGATTCGAGCTCCCCCAAATCAAGGTTAACTTTTCAAAGCTAAGAAATGTTGAAAGGAATAAGGTATTTGATAAAGAATATAAGTTTAGTTTTGTTTGATTAATGTATAAAGTAATATGATATATATAAGTTTGAAACTGTTTGTTGAGTGAAATAAATAAGACTATTTTGAATTATTCTGGTATGAAACATAGATTTGAAATGTTTTGAATAAAGTATATATATAGAATAATAATCTTTCCAATGGTAAATTGGATTTTTCATATAGAAATAAATAGTTTGAAGGTTTTAAAAAGAGATGGTTTTAAACTTTATAACAATTTTAGATATTTTAATGATTGTGAAATGGTTTTGAATGATATAATCTTTATTTGATAAAGAATGTGAATTTGGAATGATAATTGATTTTGATAAATGAATATTTGAAGTTTATATTTGTATGAAAGGATGTTTGCTTTACTTGTAATTTGAGTTTATTTAAAAATGATGGATTTATGAAATGAATATTTCAAAAATAAGTAATAATGAAGTAAAATTTGAGATATATGAAATTATAAAATTTAGTTTTGGAATATGGTATATTTAAGCTTTGAAATATATTAAAGATTTAATAGTTTATTTTATGGATCAAATCTTTATTTGAAATTTGATAATATTTGAAATGGTTTTGTTGAAAAACTAAATTGAATTGAAATTGATGATTTGAATTGAATTAAAATTGGAAATTTTAGGTTTGGATTTAATTGAATAAATTTGTGAAATGTGAAGAATTAAAGGAATGTTTTATGATTTCAAATGTATGATTTCGAAATGCTATGATTTTCAAAGTGTAATGATTTCAAGTATTTTGATTTCGAAAGATTTATAACTTAGGAAGTATTATGATTTTTTTTGAAAGTGAATTTGTTTGACATAAATTTTGTTGATTTGGAAATTTGGATTATTTTCTAAATCTATTGTTTTAAGAAACTTCGAAACTGAATATATGTAATTAGGAAGAAATGATCTGGCGAAATCATATATGATTTTGAAACTGAATTGATATTGAAATGATTTGAAATTGAGAACCTTGTTTATTTAAATACTTTGATTTGGGAGTTATCGAACTTATATAAAATTGATTTGTATGAGTATGAAGTGATTTGAAAACTACTGATTTGTAATGGTACTCAACTTGCAAATTGAAATCTTATATAACCGAAGTCTATATAAGTATGATTTGATATACTATTGATTTGGAAAGTATTCGATTTGAAATGAAATCTTATATATAATGGACTTTATATAAGTATGATATTTGAAAGTGATTTTGAAAGGTACTATATGATACATATTTTCGAAGTAAAGATATGGAAAGTGCCTTCTGCTTGATATCCGCTTTGTGGCCACACTGTGGATTCATTCTATCGATATCATTCTCTCTTATTTGGGTTTTTCGGATATGATACTCGAGTGTCCATCGAATTCCATGGCGATCTTCATGGTCTTATGATCGCGACTGCATAGCATAATTCACAGGGGCTACGAGAGCCTAAGGGTACGGATGTTTCCTGGGGGATCCAGGCATAACCATTGTGTATCTGTGATCTATTGGGTCGCTTGGTAGTGTAATCTGCAGGAGCTACGAGAGCCTAAGGGTATGGATGTTTCTTAGGGGACCCAGGCGTAACCATTGTGTATTTGCGGTACTACCAGTCTTCATGGCGTAATCGCAGGGCTGTGGTAGTCAGCCTACTGGTACGGATGTTTCCTGGGGGATCCAGGTGTAACCATTGTGTATCCGCATTCCATGATCGACATGTTTGGTTTGGTTGATTTGTTTGGATTGTACCTTCCATATCTGTTGTTTTTAAAAGGTTTTCCAGTATTTTCACTGGATGTTGAAACAAGTCTATTAAGTACTTAAAGAATTCTAGCTTTGCGCCTGATCAACGAATGGCCAGAGTCTACAGGAATGAAAGTAAACTTGTTAAGACATCGAGTTATAAAAGTATTTTGGTAAAGTATATTATATGAAGGATATTTTGATCATTTATTTTACTTTTCTAAATAATTTAAAAATGTTTTAAATATTGTTTACTTCGAGCTAAGAATAAAATGACTATTTATCATATTATAAAATGTTTAAAATGTTGTAAATATAAAACTATAAATTGAAATGTATATGGTTTTAAAATAATGGTCCATCCTTGTCTTTCAACCTATTTTTCTTCTAGCTATTACTACCTTTTTCCTCTTCGAGGGTTCTTTCTGCATTATGGGAAGAGTTGGTTCTTTGGCTTATCGTTTGGATTTGCCCAAAAAGCATTCTGGAGTGCATGATGTATTCCATGTCTCACATCTTCTCCGGTATCTTCTTGGCCTATCTCTTTCGTTCAGCCTTCTGCTCTTGATGGTTGGGATATTGAGCCTAATCTGACTGTCGAGAGTAAGCCACTTCGTATTGTCGATAGAGGTACGAAGCAGCTAAGAAGAAATCTGTTAGTTTGATCGAAGTACGATGGGTACTGATGATCGAGATTGTACCCGGGAAACGAAGGAGAGCATTTGTGCTTCGAATCTGAATTTTTTTTCCAGGTACTATTTGTTATCTATTGTGCTTTTCCTTATTTTCCTTGTTCGTTCTTTTCGAGGACGAAAGGATTTGAGTGGGAGAGAGTATAACAGCCCAGTATTTTATGATTATTTTAATTGTTTATTTTAATTATTTAAATTGAAACTCCCGATTTAAAAACTTTATTTTATTTATTAAAATGAATAAATTTTGTTATTTTAAAAGTATATTTTGATTTTATGTGAAATATAATTTCAAACCTGAATAAATAGAATATTTTGCAGAAAAGTGGATTTTTGGTTAATTTGGTAAAACTTTGACTTTTAAATTTAAAATTAAATATTTGAATTTTTTAATTTTCCTTTATTATGAAAATATATTAAATTTCAAGAATACTGCTTTACGTTTCGTTGATATCCAATTTATACTGTGAAAGTTATGTTTTTTACAATATTGTATGTAAATTGGTTTATTTAATAAAATTGTCTATTTTAATTTATAAAAATAATATTTTTATTTGTCATATCATGTTCTAATATGTATAATATGATATGTTAAATATATATTTTATTTTTAAAACATTTAAAAGTGATGTTATAATTTTCCAAAGCTTACTGTATTTTATTTTCAATTTTTACAACCCAGTTTCTATTTTTAAGCTATTTTCTTAATTAATTTATATTTATCTAAAATTTATTTTTTTATTTTTTTATTCATGCATTATTTTGTTTGTTTTTATTTTGTTTACTTAAAATTTTCATGTGTTTAAAAATGAATAAAGAAAATTAGAAATATGAAGAGTTTTATAACCTTTCACATGCCTTTGACTTTTCACCTTCTTTTTACCTTTTCATTTGCAAATCAATACTTGCATTTAATTTGGCTTACCATATCCTTTCTTTAGCCCATCACCTTCATTTTTCATGAAAAAATAAATCTCTCAAACCCTAAAAACATTCGGCTATCAACTGAAGTAAAATTTTGGTAAAATCTCATTCTTTTTCTACACTTTTCTACTTGTTTTGTATTGATTTTGCACTTGCATCAACTCTATGTGTTCGGCCCTCTCTACTCCAGCACCATGGTTGCCTCCACCACCACCACAACCAGCCACCATCTCCTCTTTCCCACTGACCTTACATAGTCGTGGCCTATTAGTTGATGATTCACCAAAGAAAATGAAGAAAACTCCTTGAAATCATCATAGCCGAACTCCACTTTGTTCCACCACTCCAACCACCACCTTGGCCGACTTATGCACCACCACCACCAGGCAAACCTGAGCTTAAGACCTCTGCCACACTAGTACATGAACTCTCCATATCAAGCCTTTCTCATCCATGCTTGGCCGAGACCATTCATGGCCTTGAATTCCACTTTTGTGCCTCGAATTTGTGTGTACATGCATATATATCTCTCTACTCCTTCATATATTTTTTTGGCCGACCTTTTTACCCTTAACCTAATCCAAATCCATCCTATAACAGTGCTTTTCCAACCTATGGCTGAAGCATAAGTTGTTAAATGCAAGTACAAAAGCTTTAGCTTTGAGTTGTGCAATTATTCCTTGTGTTGTTTATAAATATTTTGGTTTGAAATTCAAATTGTGCATTGTTTTGTTTGCTATGTGATAAGGCAATTAGATTTGGCTCTCCCACTCTCAAATAGTTGTCATGTTATCGTGCCTTTGAAGATCTTTGTTTGTGTATTTGGTTGTCATCTCCAGCTTATACAAGTGAGTAATTCTCACAAGACAAATTTATACTTATATGATCAGTAAACTGATCGCAATTGAATATGTAAACCCATATAATTATGTTATATCTGCTATGCTATGATCATATGATGTTCGCCTATTCTTATACACCTATTACATCATATATGACTATTATATTATGCTATTTTGTTTATTTATATCAGTTTATCACACTGCAAGTTCCCTGTAGATTAGAATCACTATGGGTTGAAATGATACATACCCGAACGGACTTTAGAATAAGGAAAAATCGTTATGGACTGAAATGATAGGCCTGAACGATTTTTATTTATTTCATTTTTACTTGGGATTGAGGGTTTGAAATGATAGAACCCGGGTTTTCTTTGTAAATTATGGATTGAAATGATATATTACCCGTATCACTTTACCTAGGCTAGAAAATGATATACAGACCCATGTTTAAAATATATTTTTCTAAAATTTTTAAAATATTTTAGAAATGTAAATATTAAAATATTTTGATTTAAACTTAATTAAAAATGATTTTATAAAGGATTATTGATTTTCTAAAAATTTATAGGTGAAATAAATTAATGCTAAAGTTAGAAATTTGAAATATAAGTTATTTTGGAAATTATGATTTGGTTATAAATGGAATTTAAATTAAGTAGGAAATATGAAAATAGATTTAAAATTTGATTTAAAATGAATTTAAATGATTTTTGTAAAGTGTTAATGATTTTGAATAAGTTAAAAGTGAAATAAATGAATGTTTAAGTTGAATTTTGAAATATAACTTAAATTGCAAATTTGTGAATATTGTTTAAAAGTGAATTTTAAGTTAAGTAAATAAGATGAAAAATAAGTTATATTTGAAAATTTAAACGTAAGTGTTAAGTTAAAAATTTAATTATAAAGAATTGAAATTGAATGTTGAATTATATAAGTAAATTATTATTAAATTGATTTTTGAATGAAAATTTAACTTTATAAAATCATGAATGTAAATGTTTGTTTTAAAAGTAAAAATAAATGATTTTATAAGTTTAACTGATTTAAATAAAAAATTAATTATTTGTGAAATTATATTGAATATTTGGAATTTAATTAACAGCATTTTTGAAATGTTATTATTTCTAATGTAAAGTATATTACCGCATTGGTAAATGCTGTAGTTGATAGAAATGAACTATATGGCTAAATTGAATTAAGGGCTACTATAGCACTTTGTAAGTGCTGTAGTTGATGAAATTAACTAAGGCTTTATTTGAAATAAAGTAACCATTTTACAGCATTTTCAAATGCTGTCTTTTGTTAAATTGAATTGTTTTAAAAGTAACTTTCCGTAGCATTTTCTAAATGTTGCGAAAGTTGAATTTTCATTGTCTTAATAAATTTAAGTGAATAAATGAACTTTGAAAGATTAAAATTTTGGAAATCTAATAATTTAATTATTAAATATAATAACTTCATTTTAATGATTTAAAATGAAGTAATTTGTTTTGAAGTATAAACTATTTTGAAATGTGTGTTGAAATGGTATTTTAAATAAAATGAATATGGTTTTGAAAAGATACGATATTTTGATATTTTGAAATGGATTTTGAATGATACTGAATTTTGAAGTGATATTTGATTTCGAAGTATAAATTACTATTTCGAAATTTTAACCACGGGATGTATTTAATTTATAGTTTAACTGATCCTTAAAGGATGGACGATCCCAAGCATCCTTTAAGTTATTGTACATTACTACTATAGTTCACTTGAGTTGGTTTACATTATATAAGTATATATGTCCTGACTCGAGTGTTTTATGCTTTACTTTATGCTCGGGTCAGCCTGAGTATTTACAGCTTAGCTTTGGATTTCTTTTCTGGAGCTAGGAATCGCTGGAGATTTTGCTTGTCTAGTTATCTGTTCCCTTTCAGTTTCAGTTGTTCTATTTCATCTCTGGTATTTATAAACTGCTATGTATTTGAGATTTCTATTGTATATGTTTTTCAGACTGATATTATGTATTATGTTTTGAGAGTTTGTTATAGTAGCTTCATGAACTACTATGGTATTTTAATTTCCGCTGCGAGTTATTCTGATATTTCTATGTCTGTGATTCTGTGATTTGTATTTCATTTGCTCCAAATTTATTTACAATCTGTTATTTTGCATCATTCAAGTCTGACATGTGCGGATTATTGTCGACTTGAATGGCATGAAATGGTGGGTCGTCACACTTGTTCTAGACTGATTTTTGATGTTGTGTCCATTCCTTGTGCCATCTTTTGGATAAACATCATTACCAAAATTCCACAGTCAAACCTGCATTTGTTAATATTTTAGTTATTATGTAACATTCATTGTTGTATAAAAATCTCCAGTATCCAGAAAATTACCCGTTGCTTTGTTGAGCACGGTCAACATTTTTAATCAATGTAAACTTTCCCAGAATTGTTTTCTTGCATGCATCTTGAAAGTCTTTATTGATGTTGTTTATCGCTGCTTTCTACCAAATATATATATAACCTTTTGTAATGATGATAAATCTATTTATCTTTTTTACTTTCTGCGTATTTTACTTACCACATTAATAGCAAACTTTGAATGTCCACTTCTTAACGTCTTAGATCTTCTGGTCTAGTGTAGAGAATCATAATGGTTCCATGTACATGATTCCACTACTAGCTCTAGCAAGCTCCAATGTTCGTTGCCATGTATAGGAAATAATATATTGCAACATAATGGATTTAGAAGTGTTTGTTTAATAAAAGGATTAAACATATTTCTTTTGATGTTTTCCATGTTTCCATCTGTTGCACTTTTCTGTTAAAAAAATAACAGAAAATTTATCTTAGAAACAAATTAAATTTGACATTATAGTTCACTTACTGTCATTGTTGTGTTCACATATATAATGCTAGAACTTTGTTATAATAATTTTGTTTTTCTGATCCAAAACCAATCAATAACCTACATTTCAAAAAAAATATGGATTAAGTATAGATTTTATAATGAAGCAAAGAATATAATTTATATTGAAGCAAAGTATAGTTTTTTGTACTTACTTGACCAGAAATATATTCTCCATAGAGAAGTTCTTCTATCATACTTTTTGTGATGATGATGAAGTTTCCATCATCACATGTAAATGCTTCATCACTGAAAAATTAAGACTAGTATGTACTATGTTGTATGGCACTTACAGTATAAAAGAAAATTAATTAAGATTAGTATACTAAAAAATTAAGATTAGTATGTAATGAAATATTTGTTAATAAAAGAAAATAACAATATTTGTAGAAGTTTGTATGAAAAGATAAAGATAAATTTATTTATCTTTTTTAGTTTAGTTTGGTTTTTTTGATCATGACAAAAAAACATGGGTATTAAATCAATCCTGGTTTTATGGCACTTACAGTATAAAACACAGTTTGATCTCTATATGACAAAAAACATGGAGAATATTTATATGCATATCAACATAACAAAAGTTTTGCTATAATTTATATGCATATCATAAGTTATGTTTGCAAAAGATATAACTAGTATGTTTCATTCTATTTGTTAATGTTACAGGTTTTTTCTGAGTAACAGTATTTGGAAATCCAAAAGAACATGACAAACTAATACAACAGTTCATTGTTAATGTTACCGACTATGGTTCTTACTGCTAGCTTTGAGTACATCTTCTGTCTTTTTATTACTAGTGTGTAAATTTGTGTAGTGTGTATCGTATATAATTAACAAACCTAAAAATGCAAAGCATCAAACCTAATAATGAAAAGGTGAAGATAAGTTAATCTATCTTTTTTAGTTTTGCTTAGTACTTTTTTTTAATTTGTAAATTGTTAGTTTTGATGCTGAAATAAAAAGCTTTATTTGAATTATATGTTGTACTAGAAGTAACATATATTGTACTAGAAACAATATCTTATTGGAATAAATATATATTTAAGTCAATTGAGTGAAAAGTAGTTTAGTTACTTACTTGTTTCCTCCAAGAATTTTGAAATTTTTTTGACAATTTCTTTTTGTTCTTCAGTAAGATATTTGAGTAGTGGACCTTTCTCAACATTCCTTGGCTTCTTCTTCTTTTTTGGTTCTTTTAGGACAACATCTTCAACATCAATTAGATTTTCAGGAGCATTTTCTTGAGCAGACACTTTCAGATTGTCATATTTTAAACTATCTTATGTCTGGTTTTCTAGTATGAAATCTTGAGTTTGCATAATATCAAAAGTTGGAAAATTAGCAGATCAGTTTATGTGAATCATACCAACAATTTTTTTTAACCTTTTTCAGCTTTGGTTTTTCTGTTCAAAATATATGTTTCCTTCACATAGTGCTTTTCTAAATTTTCCAACTTCTGGAGCTTCATTTCAAGAATCTGGATTCTTTTTTCAGCCACTTCTCTTAAACGTCTTTCCTCATTTAATTATTCTACAACATTTTTCATCTCAGTAGTCAAAAAATTGACTTTTGACTATACCTCTATTATGTTATTAGCACATTCTTTGGCATATTTTTTCAGACTTGTGTCTTCCTGGCACTCATCTAATTTTCTTTTATCGTTTTGGTCTTCTTCCACCTCAACAGCTATTATTTTATTGGAAAGAAATTCTTTCTCTTCTTTTGTTATAGCAGCAATTTTTTTTTTTAAAATCAACAATGAATAAATTTAAAGTTAAGCTTGCACATATACTATCGTTGCAGTACTAGAAAAGTTTAGCTTGCACATATGCTTTCTATACTCATTTGGTTTTGTATTATTTAGGCTATAAGCATTCCAAAAAATTGCATTCCAAGAAATCAAAAAAAATGTACAATTAAAAAATAGCTAGCATACTTTGTCATTGTTAACTTCAGTGAGGTTCAAATCTTTCAGTTTGGATAAATCCCATTTTCTCATTCTTGGGATTTTGGTTTGCAGATTTTCCTTCTCATCAATTATTTGTATTCGTTCACAAATCCAGTACTGCAAGAAAAAGATAAATACATTTATATTTTTTTATTAAATATAAATTTGAATATACTTATATTTAGTTAAAGTTATGAAAGTATACCAATAACACCATAGTACAGCCTGGTGTACTTCTAGGCTCAGCATGATACTTTTTAACATTTTTCAAAACATTTTCACATATTGCCCGTGGCCAAGAGATTGAATTTAATTTTTTTTTAAATTCAGCAACTTCGGCAAGAAACTCCACTGCATATAGCTTTGGTTTTTTGGAAAAAGAAAAGTTATAACCAGCAACAACAATAACAATTTCACTAAATCTTCATTTCCTTTTTCCTCTTCTAGCAGTGTATTCAATCTTTTTGTTATTGTTTTTTGGCTGATTATGTCTTCTTCTTGAAAATTGGAAGTTAAAAAAATGGAGAAATTTTCCATGGCTGAGGCTTTATTAGAAGCTGGTATAGGAAATAAGTCTTCTCCAGCTAATGGCATTCCAAAAATTAGACTGACTTCTTCAGGACTAATTTTATTAGACTGACTTCTTCAGGACTAATTTTGAGTAATTTGTTTCCAATTGTGAAAGCATTTTCTTTTACATCAAAAGAAGTAATGATATCATCTAAATTCGAAGCACTTTTCCTTAAATCCTGTCATGCTATTGAATCTCTAAGAAAAACATTGAAGAAGTTTTTGAATGGTGTTTTTTCTATAAAAGCTTTTGCTTCAGGTGAAAGAATGTGTTTCTCTTTTATAATTGACATCACATTATGGATTTCATCCAAATTACATCTATAAATACCTGTGTACTGTTGCTTTTTTTGCTTCTTGGCTATTTTTTTAATTTCATACTGATCAACGTCATCCAAATCAGTACTTTCTTCAGTCAATTGTTGTAAAATCGTTTTTTCATCATCAGATGTGAAGTCTTCTTTTTCATGAGCATCAGGTAATTCTTGAGTTAGTATAGTTTGATTCAACATTTATGAAAATCAAAAAATCAATTAAGAGGTAAAAATAACAAGTTTATCAAAAAAGTATCTCACTACACAAAAATTTGAATGAAAAGATAATATGGTTTATCTTTTTAATTATTTTGTATTTTTATGGGATTAAGATATTTTTTAGTGTATAAAGTACCTCTATTTAAAAAAAATAAAAGATAAAGCACTTTTCTAGTATATAAAGTATCTCTATTTTTTAAAAAGTACAAATTAAATCCAATAGGTTTTTTGTAAAGAACAAATGTTTGAATTTTTTTTAGACCAATTTCAATTTTCACAGTTCAAATTTTCACATTTTCAAAATTTTATTTTAGACGAATAAAAGATAAATGAACATTCACAACTAAAAATCAACAAGAATTATTTGATGAAATGAAAACTTACAATTAGAAAGTTTCAAAGTATAGAAAGATAGTCTGCTTTATCTTTTTTAGTTGTTTAAGTAATGTTCATTTAGAAATCTGAAAACTTAAAGAGAATGAATCATAAAATAGCCATCAGAATATTATGTATAAAAAAGATAAATGCTTTTATCTTTTTTAACAGAGCATTAGAAACAAATTAGCCGTTACAAATTGGTGATCGATTATTAGAATTTCATCATCATAGTAGCCTCGAAGTAATAACAGATATAACATGTATGAATGTAGTGCACAGTGCAGACTCGTATGGTCAGAGATTCGAGCTACAACATGAACGAATAGTCAGATTCAAAAGTGACAGTGCAAACAAGTGCACGGCATACACATAAACAAATGCAACATGAAAACAACTCAAGATCAATGCAAATGAAGCAACCAAACCTGACTGAAGTGTTCAGACATTACATATATATGTGTGTGAAACATCAAGTGAATATGCAACATCATACACATTGAAACTAGAGTCCAATGCAGACATGTCTACAAGATAAGAATGCAAGTGAAGACAAGCTATATGATAATTGAATGAATATAAAGCAACAACTCAAGTCAGTGCACATCAACCCAATACACTACATGAAGTGAATGCACAAACATATATATGCACACATATGCATATACATATGTAGTGACAACATAGCAGACTAACCAAGGTAAACAATGCAAGCTCAAAAAATTTAGCTATTTTTTTATTTAAAATATGGAATTTAGATTCCAATTTAATATGTATATACAAATTGAAGAGTACAACTAAATAGTATAGGAAACGTAAGTAGGAAAACAGTTACCAATGGAGTTGAAGATAATGATGGTCTCTAGCTGTGTTCATTGCAGAAAGGACTAGATATAGGTCTTATGTTTATGCATTGAGTTCCATCTTCATTTATGAATATGCAAGTAGTTTTTCGAATGAATATCTTTGATTTAGAAGACCTTGTATGCATCATTACACTGCATAAAAAATCTCATATATAATGAAATGTTAGAAAGAGTGAAGAATAAATTTTTGTACTTAAAAGTTGTTTAAATATGTTTATTTCGCATAAATCCTTCAGGACAACTGCAATTGACTTGAATTTAGTATTTATTATGTTATATGTAGTAGCTGACATAAAAACTTATCTGGGATTTATTCTGTATTTTAATGTTTTAGAGAAAAACATAAATGCTTTTATCTTTTCCAACTAGGGTTTAAATTAGTTGTATATTTTTTATAATAACTTTAAATCATGATAAAAACAAAATCCTATCTAATAAGTAATTGTAATTATCAAACACAACTAGGGTTTAGCATGTAGTCTAAATATTTTACATTAATAGATAGATATGTTTATCTTTTTTAACAGCTAAATAATAACTTCTTCAGTTTAACACCTAGGGTTTAGTATCATCTGCCATTGAATATTTATGATTACTTAATTAAACAAATGTCGATTATGTTAAATTATAACAAGAACTAAAATACCTTAAATCTATTTTAAGAGCAATCAGCATCGGTAAGAATGAATATTTAACTATTATTTATCATCTAACTAAAACATTTACATCAAATAAAATATAGCTTACTTGTTTCGCATTTAAGTTTAAGGTGATTGTAGAAATAGCTCGATGAAAGTATTTTAGTTTAAGCTAAAATCGATGAAGCAGAAATCGATGATGCTTGTTCAGCCAATCGATAATTCAACTGAGGCAATTTTGTTTCTAAGCCCTAGTTTTGTTTTTCATTCGGAGGTTTGGCGGCAGATATGGATTAGCGAGAAGTAATGGGTTTATGTTCGAGCCGTGTCTTGGAAACTAATTTTTTTGAACACGTGTCCTAGAAAATAATTAGTTGATGGTAATAGGCCCTTATAGTGAAATTCCCCAATATAAAATATATACTACATATACAAGCTGTAAACATAAATCTTTTTAACACAACATCAATATTTTATACACAATAATATATACAAAAGAAATATATTGAAACTATACTGTAAACCAAATAAAGATATATACTAACAGGAGATATATTCTTATATAAATCCAAAAGTCAAAACTTATATATACTTTAAAATATATTGGTAAATGGAAAAATTATGCGTTGAGAGAAAGGCAAAAGAGAAAGACGGTTAGCTATACTATTTATATATACAATACTGTCACACAGAAAAAATATATTAATATATATATAACTAAACCTATATCCATGGTGACATAAAATATATATATACCTATAAAGAGAAGATGGAGAGCTCGACTAGGCTGCACGAAGTAGGGTGGCGGGTTGTACTCAGTGGGAAGGTTGCACTGTCGGTGAGTGGACAAGATGCGGCAATGAGGTCATGATTTCCAGGCTCGGCTGCTCGATCAGGGGAGAGCAATTCAGCCAAAGGAGGATCATGAGGTGGTTGACGAAGTGACATGAGTTTTGGCGGCAAGGGGTCAGTTTCAGGCGAGGCTGCCAGGCTAGGGGTTTGTCTCATGTTGATGGGTTCGGCGGTGAGGGTGACAAGCGGTTGCTGCGTCGACCTCTAGGGATGGTGGTGAGGCGAGCGGTTGAAAGCTGGGAGAGGTTGCTTTGGCAACATGGTAGGAAGGCCAAAGGTTAGAGGGTTGTGTGAGTAGTGAGAAGGAGAAAATGGGGCTGAGATTTGGAAGTGGGGGAGAGAGAGCAACAGTTGTCTGGTTTCAAAATTTTATATGCAATGTACGTTTTATTTTATGTACAAAGTAACGAAACAAAGATATTGGAACTAGAAAAAAATTAATTTTTATGGGGAATAGAAAAGGTCAAAAGTTGAGATAATAAATGTTGATGGCGGTTGTTTTTATACGGAGGAAAGTTGAGTGGTCACAAAAAAATCACAAGCCAAATGGCGAAACCGATACGGAAATCGTTCCGTAGGTTTTGCCACTTTTTGAACTTCAAAATACAGAATTGAATATACCGCAAAGGTCAGTACGATAAGACAATCAAAATAATATACGGATATCAGTGGTACGATCATCCTATTAAAAGTCGATAATGGGTACTGAAAATGCTGATAAAACGCCAAAATTAAGATAAATGGAGCAATAGCATTCAAAATTTAATGGAACGAAATATACCATCTCACTCAGAAGATGATTTACAAATTTTCAATGTAAAATATTCAGGTTTGGAAAATATTTTATCATCATCAAATTTAACTGATTAAATTTAAATAATATTACACAATAAAATAAACTTCCATATTATCTGATGAAAATTTACCATTTACTATAATTGAACAGACATATACCAAATATTAAAGTTCTATTTCAAAATATTATTATTTAAAATTTCACAAAATTCCGTTAATTTACATTATTAAAACTGTTAAATTTACGGGTCGTTACAAAATGTTGTATTAATTAAATAGTATGTAGCTGATTGTAATTGAATATAATTAGTGTAATGAGAGTTGTTATAACATTCGTTTTAAATAATAAACTTACAAATGTTATTAAACGTAGAAATGGTGACAATTGGAATTTGTTACCAATTTCATTACAAATAAATGTAAATAAATATAAATATTAATGTGAGTTAAGAAATAACTGCAAATCGAGAATGAATAAAATGTATAGAAATGTTAATTATATTCACAGGGCAATAATTGATTTAATAACAAGAGTGAAACAAAGACGAATTAATTTATTGGGATTTTAAATTATAATAAAATTTACATAAATTCGATGTAATTGAAATATTGCAACTAGTGTGTTAAAGAATGATAATTGTAGAATATTAGTGTAATATTAGCGTAATAAGAAATAAAAAATGTTAACTATGTCTATAGAGTAATAATTGATTTAATAAAAAGACTAAAATAAGATTAAAAATAATTTATTGGAATTTAATTTTAATTAATTGGATTTAATTACAGTCGAAATTGAACACTGTAATTAGTCAAATATTTAACACTGAATTTAATATGTAATGTGACTACCCGATATTTTCAGCCATTCGCATCCACACATGTTGGACTTGAATTGCTCAAAATATCACATTGTAAATAAATTTGGAGCAAATGAAAAACAATCACAGAATCACAGACACAGATATATCAGAATAACTCGCAGCGGGAATTAAAATACCATAATAGTTCATGAAGCTACAATAACAAACTCTCAAAAAAAATACATAATATCAGTTTGAAAGATATACAATAGAAATCCTAAATACATAGAAGTTTATAAATACTAGAGCTGAAATAGAACAACTGAAACTGAAAGGGAATAGATAACTAGGCAAGCAAAATCTACAGCGATTCCTAGCTCCAGAAAAGAAATCCAAAACTAAGCTGTAAATACTCAGGCTGACCCGAGCGTAAAGTAAAACACAAAACACTCGAGTCAGGACGTACATACTTATATAATGTAAACCAACTCAAGTGAACTGTAATAGTAATGCACAATAACTTAAAGGATGCTTGGGATCACCCATCCTTTAAGGATCCTTTGAACAATAAATTATATACATCCCGTGGTTAAAATTACAAGATGGCAATTTATACTTAGAAATCAAATATCATTTCAAAATTCAGTATCATTCAAAATTCATTTATAATATCAAAGTATCATATTTGTTTTCCAAACCACATTCATTTTATTTAATTTAAATATCATTCCAAGTCACATTTCAAAATGGTTTATATTTCAAATCAAATTACTTCATTTAAACCATTTAAAAATGAAGTTATTATATTTAATAATCAAATATTCAATTCTCAAAATTTTACCATTTCACAATTCAATTATTCATTTCAATTTTATTGAAACGGTGAAATTTCAGTTTTCGCAGCATTTAGAAAATGCTACGGTAAATTTACATTTGAAAACAATTCATTTTAACAAAGATAACATTTACAGAAATGCTATAATAGGTTTTATTTTAATTTTCTACAACTACAGCACTTACAAAGTGCTGTAATAGCCCTTAGTTCAATTTAGTCTTTTAGTTCATTTATATCAATTACAACATTTACAAAATGCTGTAATATCTTTAACTTTAGAAATGATAGCATTTCAGGAATGCTGTCAATTTAAATTTCAAATTTTCACTACAATTTCGTAAACAACTAAAATTTAATTTAAATCGGTTTTAGCCTATAAAAATCATATTTTTCTCACTTTAAAAAACAATCATTTAAATACCCCTTAATTTATGATTTTGTAAAGTGAAATTTTCATACAAAAATCAAATTTCTTTAATAATTCACTTACAAAATAATTGTACAATTTTATGACATTTCATTTACTTCACATTTAAATTTAGTTTAACATTTCATAAATTAAATTTTAAATTCCCTTTTATTTTTCTTAACTTAATCTTATTTTAAAACACGTTTCACATTTCCCATGTTAAGTTATATTTCAACTTTCAATTAAAAACACTAATTTATTTAACTATTTTTAATTCATAGAAAATCAATAACACTTTATAAAATCATTTTAAATTTAAATTTAAATCAAATTATCATATTTTCTTACATAATTTAAACTACATTTATAAACAACATCATAAATTCCAAAATTTACTTATATTTCAAATTCTACTTTACCATTTATTTATTTCACTTATTTAACTTGTAGAAAATCACTAATATTTTATAAAAATCATTTTTAAATTTAAATTTAGACCAAAATATCATAATATTTACATTTTTATAATATTTAAAAATTTTAGAAAAAAAATATATATTAACAGCGGGTTTGTATACAAAATTTTCTAACCTAAGTCAAATGATACAGATAATATATCGTTTCAATCCGTAATTTACAAAGGAAAATCCGGGTTCTATTATTTCAAACCCGTAATCCCACGTAAAATAAAATAAAAAATCATTCGGGCCTATCATTTCAGCCCATAATGATTTTTCCCTATTCTAAAGTCCGTTCGGGTATGTATCATTTCAACTCATAGTGATTCTATTCTACAAGGAACTTGCAGTGTGATAAACTGATATAAATAAATAGTATAGCATTATGTAACAGTAACAGATGATATGACCGATGCATAAACAGGGTGATCATCATATAAATAATATCACAGGCAGGTATAATATGATAATATGGACTACAGATTCACAGGATGTCAATTTACTACTTATATAAGTACGGAATGTCTGGTGAGAAATACTCCCTTGTTTTAAGCTGGAGATAGAAAGAAAAAGCAGACAAACGAATTCCATAAGGCATGATAACATGACTTTTGACTTGAGTGGAGTGGAGTGAACCAAGCTTTATTCGTGTACACAACACAAAACAAGACAAATGTAAATATGATTTCAACACAAATACAAATAGAAAAAATTTAAAATGAAAGCAACTATGAACAAATTTGCTTTGACCATTGCCTCAATCTTCATGTGCTTAGCTTAGGGGTCTTGTATGCACAGCCAAAGTGGTTAATAGGCTAGGGTATGGCATGCAAATAGGCACGGCTAGTAGGAGTTGAAGAGTGGAAGTCACAACATGAAAGAATATCAAGTGTTCAAGGCAAATAAGTGGGATTTGGTGCCACTTTGGGTTCGGCCAAAGGACAACTGGGTTTAGAAATTCATGCTACAGGTCTGGACAAAGGCTAAGGCTGATGGTCAAGGTGGTGGAGGAGCAGGTGGTGGCAGCAAAGGAGGTGCCAAGGTGGAAAAATGAAGGTGATGTTGCATGAAGGGTTCGGCTATGCAATTCAAGGTGATTTTTCAACATTTGATGGTAATAGCTTCAAGGATTGCTCACAGCCTTGCACTGGTCATAGGGAAGGAGGGTAATGTGGCTATGGATGTGGTGGTGCTGGATGGTGGAGGTGGTGGAGGGGCTATGGCCGATCATGACAAGGAGAGGCAAGGTAAAATACAAAGGAAAAATTCAATAAAATGAAGAGAAAAGAGTGGAAAATTTTAAATATGCCATTACCTTTTCCTTCAGATCTGAAGTATGCGTGCAAAGTGAAGTGGGAAGGGTTACGTCAATTTCCGAGGAAAAGTCATGGCTAATGATAGTGAAAGGACTGCCCAAAAGAAAGGGTGTGAAGATGGAAGGTCAAAAGCAAATGAAGAGTTTTTGTCCTTTAAAATTTCCTTTTTCTTTATTCAAATAAATCAAAACAAAAACCATGTAAATAAAATAAAAATGAATACAAAATACTATGAAAATTATATGAACAAATAAATTTTAGAAAAATATAGAAAAACATAAGAAAATAGTTAATTATATGTAAACTAGTATTGAAAATTGAAAACAAAATATAACTAGTTTTAGAAAAAAAACAACTATACTTTAAAAATAAAATATATACATATAACATGACATATTATACATGTATATACAAACTAGAAAATCATATGGCAAACAAAGATATTATTTATATAACTTAAAATAAACAATATTATTAAATAAATCAATTTACACCCAATATTGTAAAAAGCATAACTTTCATAATATTAATCAATTTCAACGAGACAAAAAGAAGTATACTTGAAATTTAATTTATTTTCATAATAAAAGATAAAATTAAAGAATTAAAATATTTAAAATTTAAATTTAAAAGACAAATTTGACCAAATTGACCAAAAATCCACTTTTCTGGAAAATATTCTATTTATTCATGTTTGTAATTATAATTCACACAAAAATAAAAATTTATATTTAAAATAACAAAATTTATCCATTTTAATAAATATAATAAAGTTTTTAAATCGGCAATTCAATTTAAAATAATTAAACTATACAAATAGAAATAATCACAAAATACAGGGTTGTTACACTCTCCCCCACTCAAGTCTTTTCGTCCCCGAAAAGGAATGAGCAAGGAAAATAAAGAAAAGATAGAAAAAACAGATAGTACCAGGAAAAAAACAATTCCAGATTTGAAGCATGAATGCTCTCCTCCGTTTACTAGGTACAATCTCGCTAATCAGTACTTCACAATACCTTGACCAGACTAACAGATCTCCTTCTTAGCTGCTTCGTATCTCTACTTACAATACGAAGTGGCTTCCTCTCGACAGTCGGATTAGGCTCAATATCCAAACCATCAAGAGCATAAGGTTGAAAAAAATAGATGGGTCATGATGATACCAGCGAAGATGTGAGACGTGAAATACATCATGCACTCCAGAAAGCTACTCGGGCAAATCCAAATGATAAGCCGAAGAACCAACTCTTTCCATAATACAGAAAGGAACTTCGAAGAGGAAGAAGGTAAGAGGATAAGAATAGCTAGAAGGGAAAATAGGTTGAAAGACAAGGATGAACCATTATTTTAAAACCATATACATTTTAATTTAAAATTTTATATTTATAACATTTTAAACATTTTATAATATGATGAATAGTCATTTGATTCAAATTTGATAGTTCAAAGTAAACAATATTTAAAACATTTTTAAATTATTTAGAAAAGTAAAATAAATGATCAAAATATCCTTTATATAGTACCTTATAAAAATACTTTTATAACTCGATGTCTTAACAATTTTACTTTTGTTCCTGCAGACTCTGGCCATGCGTTGATCAGGCGCAAAGCTAGAATTCTCCATGTACTTAGTAGATTTGTTTCGACACCCAGTGAAAATACTTGAAAAACCTTTAAAAACAGATATGGAAAGTACAATCCAAACAAAACAACCAAACCAAAACAATTGTCCAACCATGGATCGCAGATACACAATGGTTACGACTGGATCCTTCAGGAAACATCCGTACCTCCAGGCCATTGCAGCCAGGCGAATTACGCAATGCAGTCGCGATCATAAGACCATGCAGATTGCCATGGAATTCGATGGACACTTGAGTGTCATATCCGGAAAACCCAAACCAGAGAGAATAATATCGATAGAATGAATCCACAGTATGGCCACAAAGCGGATATCAAGCAGAAGGCACTTTTCATATCTTTAGTTCGAAAATATGTATCATAGAGGACCTTTCAAAATCACTTTCAAATATCATACTCATATAAAGTCCATTATGTATAAGATTTCATTTCAAATCGAATACTTTTCAAATCAATAGTATATCAAATCACACTTATATAGACTTCGATTATATAAGATTTCTCTTTCCAAATTGAGTATGAGTACCCTTTCAAACCAACAGTTTTCAAATAACCTTCATACTTATACAAACCAATTTTTATATAAGTTCGATAACTCCCAAATCAAAGTATTTAGTAAAACAAAGTTCTCAGTTTCAAACCATTTCAATAATATTCAGTTTCAAAATCATATATGATTTTGCCAAATCATTTCTTCCAAATTACATATATTCAGCTTCAAAGTTTCTTAAAATAATAGATTTAGAAAATAATCCAAATATACAAAATTTAGGTCAAACAAATTCATTTCCAAAACCATCACATACATACTTGGTTTTACTATCCAATTTGTTTTCAAAACCAAATATTCTTCTCAAATCAATTATACCCAAATATGATTTCCAAGTTTATAACTATCCCTTTAAAACCTTTAAACTATTTATTTCTATTCAAAAGATCAATTTACCTTTTTCAAACTACTTAAAACTAAATTTTATTCAAAACATCCAAAACTAAATTCCATATCAATATAATTCAAAATAGTCTTATTCATTTACTTAACAAAATAGTTTCAACTCATTTACCTAATCGAATGATTTATATTTTTTTCCAGGATTACTTAGCTTTGAAAATTAAACCTTCATTTGGAAGTGCTCGAACTTTTAAAAATAGTTGAAGAAATCATATTTAAAATCCAAAAGTTGGAAATCACCAAAAATCAGTAAATAAATTCCCATAGATAAGGTTATACTAAAACAAATCTGAAACTCAAGGACTGAACACCGGCTTACTTTAAATCATTTCAAATATACATACATATATCTTTCGAAAATCAAATCATACTTCAAAACCTAAAATCAAAATTGGTTTCACAAAATCACTCGCATAGCAAAGCTACTAAAGTGGCCTCTCCCCACTTTGAAACTCGAAAATTAATGTCGATGATGCGTGCACTCATCACCGAAATTATTTTCCAACAACATAAGTGAGTTCTGGACTTTTATTTTCTTGAAACTTCTTTGAAATCTCTTCAAAATCATTGGAATTCATTTGACTACATTTGAAACATTTCTTATTCAAAAAATATCTACAAATCATATTATTATTATTTATTTTCCAAAATCTTAAAACCGATTTCAAAACACCGGAGTTCGATTCCTCGAAATTAAAACCCTTCAGTTATAAATCATTTTTTTACAAATCAAATTTCTTATAAATTTTCATAATTTCAAATCCTTTTAAAGCTTTAAATTTTCATTTTTAAAAGGTATATAATCCTTATCGAAAACATTTCACTCTTATATATAAAATGTGGTCGTCCTTATCAAAATAATAATTTCGATGTATGCACAATTTCAAAATACAACCAAACACAAATTTTCAAGGGATGATTCAAGGATGGATTTTAAACAAATAGAGACTAAAATTTAGAGGAACTCTAATCAAATAGAATTTTGGTTACGAAGATGAGATAATTTAATTACCAAATAAGAGATGGATAAGCCTATATAAATTGCGGGCGACCTTAACTGGTCAACCGTGACTTCAGGAATATAATCAATGCGGAGATCTAAGGCAAATCGACATTCGATCGCCAGAGATAGAATCCAGGTAGAGCAGGAGATAGATAGCATCGAAATCCGAGGATATAGAAATCTTAGGTGAATCAATGCCAACTGTAAAGGAGTTTCACCCCTTTACAAATCATTCATAGATTTACGTAATCACCGATCTTTATAGAGGTCTTTCAAAGTGGAGTTAAGGAATGCCCCAAAATCAAAAGGGTTAAATAGGAAAGACAAGACCGGATTTCAGAACAAGTGGGAGTGTTCCAAAATTCAAGGAATCCTAATCGATAAGAATCCTAACCAAGAGATTTCTAACAAGGTGGATACCGAAGAGATGAAGTTCAGAAAATCTTGATTTCAAAATAAGAAATTTTTTATACTAATATAATCTTTGAAAATACTTTAAAAATCATTTGGTAATCATTTTACACTTCAAAAATACGTTCTCTCACAAAGAAAGGATTCTGAGATTGATTTCACTCATTCTAGGGTATTTCTACCCTATCTTTAATGAGTTTTTGCTCCGCGGGCTAAGGTTTGCCGAAAACCAAAGCTCTGATAACCAACTGTAACAACGCGATATTTTTAACCATTCGCATCCACACATGTTGGACTTGAATTGCTCAAAATATCGCATTGAAAATAAATTTGGAGCAAATTAAAAACAATCACATAATCACAGACACAGATATATCAGAATAACTTGCAGCAGAAATTAAAATGCCATAGAAGTTCATGAAGCTACTATAACAAACTCTCAAAACAAAATACATAATATCAGTCTGAAACATATACAATAGAAATCCCAAATACATAGAAGTTTATAAATACCAGAGCTGAAAAAGAACAACTGAAACTGAAAGGGAATAGATAACTAGACAAGCAAAATCTCTAGCGATTCCTAGCTCCAAAAAAGAAATCCAAAGTTAAGCTGTAAATACTCAGGCTGACCCAATCGTAAAGTAAAACACAAAACACTCGAGTCAGGACATACATACTTATATAATGTAAACCAACTCAAGTGAACTGTAATAGTAATGCATAATAATGTAAAGGATGCTTAGGATCGCCCATCCTCTAAGGATCCTTTAAACCATAAATTATATACATCCCATGGTTAAAATTACAAAATGGTAATTTATACTTCGAAATCAAATATCATTTCGAAATTTAATATCATTCAAAATCCATTTATAATATCAAATTATCATATTTTTTCTAAACCACATTCATTTTATTTATTTAAATATCATTCCAAGTCACATTTCAAAATGGTTTATGTTTCAAATCAAATTACTTCATTTAAACCATTTAAAAATGAAGTTATTATATTTAATAATCAAACATTCAATTCTCAATATTTTACCATTTCACAATTCAATTATTCACTTCAATTTTATTGAAACAGTGAAATTTCAGTTTTTGAAGCATTTGGAAAATGCAACGGTAAATTTACATTTGAAAACAATTCATTTTAACAAAGATGGCATTTACAGAAATGCTGTAATAGGTTTTAGTTTAGTTTTCTACAACAACAGCACTTACAAAGTGCTGTAATAGCCCTTAGTTCAATTTAGTCTTTTAGTTCATTTATATCAGTTACAGCATTTACAAAATGCTGTAATATCTTTAACTTTAGAAATGATTGCATTTCAGGAATACTGTCAATTTAAATTCCAAACTTTCACTACAATTTCATAAACAGCTAAAATTTAATTTAAATCCATTTTAACTTATAAAAATCATATTTTCTCACTTTAAAAAACAATCATTTAAATACCCCTTAATTTATGATTTTATAAAGTGAAATTTTTCATTCAAAAATCAAATTTCTTTAATAATTCACTTATAAAATAATTGTACAATTTTATAACATTTCATTTACTTTACATTTAAATTTAATTTACCAATTCATAAGTTAAATTTTAAATTCCCTTTTATTTTTCTTAAATTAACTTCATTTTAAAACACATTTCACATTTTCCAAGTTAAGTTATATTTCAAATTTCAACTATAAACATTTATTTATTTAACTATTTTTAATTTAAAGAAAATCAATAACACTTTATAAAATCATCTTAAATTCAAATTTAACTCAAATTATCATATTTTCTTACTTAATTTAAACTATAAACAACATCATAAACTCCAAAATTTACTTATATTTCAAATTCTACTTTACCATTTATTTATTTAACTTATTTAACTTATAGAAAATCACTAATATTTTATAAGAATCATTTTTAAATTTAAATTTAAATCAAAATATCATAATATTTACATTTTTATAATATTTAAAAAATTTAGAAAAATATATATATATTAACCACGGGTCTATATATAAAATTTTCTAACCTAAGTCAAATGATACAGATAATATATCATTTCAATCCGTAATTTACAAAGGAAAAATCCAGGTTCTATTATTCAAACCCGCAATCCCAAGTAAAATAAAATAAATAAAATAAATAAATCGTTTAGTGCTATCGTTTCAGCCCATAACGATTTTTCCCTATTCTAAAGTCCATTCGGGTTTGTATCATTCAACCCATAGTGATTCTATTCTACAGGGAACCTGCAGTGTGATAAACTGATATAAATAAACAGAATAACATTATATAATAGTAACAGATGATATGACAGGTGTATAAACAGGGTGATCATCATATAAATAATATCACAGGCACGTATAATATGATAATATGGACTACAGATTCACAAGATGTCAATTTACTACTTATATAAGTACGGAATGTCTGGTGAGAAATACTCACTTGTTTTAAGTTGGAGATAGCAAGAAAAAGCACACAAACGAATTCCAGAAGGCACGATAACATGACTTTTGACTTGAGTGGAGTGGAGTGAACCAAGCTTTATTCGTGTACACAACACAAACTAGACAAATATAAATATGATTTCAACACAAATACAAATAGAAACAATTTTAAAATGAAAGCAACTATGAACAAATTTGCTTTGACCATTGCCTCAATCTTCATGTGCTCAGGTTAGGGGTCTTGTATGCAGAGCCAAAGTGGTGAATAGGCTAGGGTATGGCATGCAAATAGGCACTGCTAGTAGGAGTTGAAGAGTGGAAGTTACAACATGAAAGAATATCAAGTGTTCAAGGCAAATAAGTGGGTTTTGTGCCACTTTGGGTTCGGCCGAAGGACAATTTGGCTCAGCAATTCATGCTACAGGTCTGGACAGAGGCTAAGGCTGATGGTCAAGGTGGTGGAGGAGCAGGTAGTGGCAGCAAAGGAGGTTCCAAGGTGGAAAAATGAAGGTGGTGTTGCATGAAGGGTTCGGCTATGCAATTGAAGGTGATTTTTAAACATTTGGTGGTAATAGCTTCAAGGGGTGCTCGCGACCTTGTTGGTCAGAGGGGAGGAGGGTGATGTGGCCGTGGATGTTTGTAATTGAACTTCAAAATACAGAATTGAGTATACCGCAAAGATCAGCACGACAAGACAATCAAAATAATATACGGATATCAGTGGTACGATCATCCTATTAAAAGTCGATAATGGGTACTGAAAATGCTAATAAAACGCCAAAATTAAGATAAATGGAGCAATAGCATTCAAAATTTAACGGAACGAAATATATCGTCTCACTCAGAAGATGATTTACAAATTTTCAATGTAAAATATTCAGGTTTGGAAAATATTTTATTATCATCAAATTTAACTGATTAAATTTAAATAATATTACGCAATAAAATAAACTTCCATATTATCTGATGAAAATTTACCATTTACTATGTTTGAACAGACATATACCAAATATTAAAGTTTTATTTCAAAATATTATTATTTAAAATTTCACAAAATTCCGTGCATTTACATTATTAAAACTGTTAAATTTACGGGTCGTTACAAAATGTTGTATTAAGTAAATAGTATGTAGCTGATTGTAATTGAATATAATTAGTGTAATGAGAGTTGTTATAACATTCATTTTAAATAATAAACTTACAAATGTTATTAAATGTAGAAATGGTGACAATTGGAATTTGTTACCAATTTCATTAATCAATTACAAATAAATGTAAATAAATATAAATATTAATGTGAGTTAAGAAAATAACTGCAAATCGAGAATGTAAAAAAATGTATAGAAAATGTTAATTATATTCAGAGGGCAATAATTGATTTAATAACAAGAGTGAAACAAAGATGAATTAATTTATTGGGCTTTTAAATTATAATAAAATTTACATAAATTCGATGTAATAGAAATATTGCAACTAGTGTGTTAAAGAATGATAATTGTAGAATATTAGTGTAATATTAGCGTAATAAGATATAAACAAATGTTAACTATGTCTATAGAGTAATAATTGATTTAATAAAAAGACTAAAATCAAACTAAAAACAATTTATTGGAATTTAATTTTAATTAATTGGATTTAATTACAGTCGAAATTGAACACTGTAATTAGTCAAATTTTTAACACTGAATTTGATATGTAACGTGACAACCCGATATTTTCAGCCATTCGCATCCACACATGTTGGACTTGAATTGCTCAAAATATCACATTGTAAATAAATTTGGTGCAAATGAGAACAATCACAGAATCACAGACACAGATATATCAGAATAACTCGCAGCGGGAACTAAAATACCATAATAGTTCATGAAGCTACAATAACAAACTCTCAAAAAAAATACATAATATCAGTTTGAAAGATATACAATAGAAATCCCAAATACATAGAAGTTTATAAATACCAGAGCTGAAATAGAACAACTGAAACTAAAAGGGAATAGATAACTAGACAAGCAAAATCTCCAGCGATTCCTAGCTCCAGAAAAGAAATCCAAAGCTAAGCTGTAAACACTCAGGCTGAACCGAGCGTAAAGTAAAACACAAAACACTCGAGTCAGGACATACATACTTATATAATGTAAACCAACTCAAGTGAACTGTAATAGTAATGCACAATAACTTAAAGGATGCTTGGGATCTCCCATCCTTTGAGGATCCTTTAAACCATAAATTATATACATCCCGTGGTTAAAATTACAAAATGGCAATTTATACTTCGAAATCGAATATCATTTCAAAATTCAGTATCATTCAAAATCCATTTACAATATTAAAGTATCATATTTTTTCCAAACCACATTCATTTTATTTAATTTAAATATCATTCCAAGTCACATTTCAAAATGGTTTATATTTCAAATCAAATTACTTCATTTAAACCATTTAAAAATGAAGTTATTATATTTAATAATCAAATATTCAATTCTCAAAATTTTACCATTTCACAATTCAATTATTCATTTCAATTTTATTGAAACAGTGAAATTTCTGTTTTCGCAGCATTTAGAAAATGCTACGGTCTATAAACATTTCACATATTTTAAAACACATTTCACATTTTCCATGTTAAGTTATATTTCAAATTTCAACTATAAACATTTATTTATTTAACTATTTTTAATTTATAGAAAATCAATAACACTTTATAAAATCATTTAAATTAAAATTTAAATCAAATTATCATATTTTCTTACTGTTAACCCCGTTCCAGCATACGAGCTAAAAGGCCTACGAGTTAGAGGCGTCAACGGGTTAAGACTTGAAACGACCTACAACTTAAGTGCCTAACGACTTAGGAGACCTCACGACTTAAGGAAAGGACCGACTCAAAGAATCCCCGACTCAACTAGTAGCGACTCAATGATACAGGCCGACTCATTAAGCTGCCGACTCAAGAAACCTCACGATTCATTCTATCACCGACTCATCTGACCTGGCTCCGACTCATCAAAGACCGACTCATTTGGTCGCGACTCATCCATTCGAGGCCCTTAAGTATTCCATTGGGTTTACGACTCAGGAGATGAACGGTTCATAAAACCTTACGACTCAAGTTCATTAACGACTCAACGACCCAAGGAGAGATCCGAGTCATAAAACCTTATGGCTCAAAAGACTTACGACTTAAGGAGTCTATGACCTAAGGCAGCTACGACTCAAAAGATAGGTCAATTCACGACACACGACTCAGAGACAAGCTCAGAATCATGCTGCAAGGGGATGACTCGTTGATGACTTACGACTTAAGATGAGTCGTACATGATGACTCATTGATGACTCAACCTGAAGCTGCTGTGTAGAAGACCAGGGTCGCCTCATCTTAGACGGCAACTTTTAACTCGCAGACGACTCACGATGAGTCGGCCACGACTCACGACTCATGATGAGTCGGTCACGACTCATGACTTGAAAGTTCCAGCCTAAAAATTTGCCTATAAATACATGGCCACATTCAATGTGGGGGGGACCTTTTTTGGGCTAATTCTGGAAGCATCGTTACTCTGCCATTTTCTCAACTCAAGCAGCACTCCAAGCACTCCAAACTCCAAGGACGCTATTACACACTTCAAAGAAGAATCACAATCATTCAAGATGAATTCGAAAGATTATTCTTCATGGGGGTTTGAACTATTTGTCTGAAGTTAATTGTAATTGAAGAAAGTGATATAAATTGTACTCATATCAGCAATAAAGAGAATCTAAGTGGACGTAGGCCTGATTTTGGGCCGAACCACTATAAAACTTGTGTTTTTACTGCTTTTCTGCAATCTCCTTACTTATAATTCTTTCCCGATCTATCGGGTGGTGCTTTCACAAATACACTTCACACACCGGGGTGTTAGCGTTCAAATTTAAGCGTTAACATTTTTGGTGCTTTCACTGAGAATCGAACTCAGGACAGCTGTCATCATTGCTTCGCAGAGATTTGAAGAAAGAATTTCCTTAAAAACCAGAAGTATATCTGAGATTATGGCTCCTGGAAGGAAAAGCAGATCTATCAGATCTGGGAACATTCAAGAGGGAACCTCCGCTTCCCCTGTGCCTAATCTACCCACTCCGTCTGTTGGAGTTACAAAAGCGGAATTGGATGCTGTGATTCTAGGGCTAAACCAGCAGATAAACGCCCAAAATGCACAACTAGAGGCTCAAAGTGCCCAGAATGCTCTGATTCTGAATAAGTTGAACGACTTACTTGGGGCAAACAATGAACCGGCTGGTAATGAAAGGAACTATGCTGGCAACATTCATGATGTTAATGAAAGGAATGCTCCTGAAAGGCCTACTAGTCCCTTTGAGCAGGCAGTACCTGACGCCGGTGGATCTAGAACTCGACATGATGAGGAATATCTTTCTGGAATGGTCCGGCAGATCATGAAAGAAAGTATGCAAAGGATTGAAGATGAGAAGGAATGGGGTTTCGCTCCAAGTAAAACTCCGTTTACTGAAAAAATCTTGAAGGCGGAATTTCCAAGGAAGTTTGTCCCTCCGACTATTCCAGCTTACAAAGGGACGAGTGATCCGAATGAGTTCCTGTATAAATATGACTGGCACATGACAGGTGCCAGGGCCTCCGACGAAATAAAGTGCCGATATTTCCCCGTATACCTGGAAGGCGTGGCTTTATTGTGGTTCACCAAGTTACCAGTCCGATCTATCGATCAGTTTTCAGACTTGACCAGAAAATTCAAGGAGCAGTTTAGACTATATGCTTCGAAGGCCAAGGATATTATGTCACTATCGAGTTTAGAACAGAATCCTGGTGAATCTATCAGATCCTTCTTGAACCGCTTCAATATAGCACTGGCTGAGGTGGACAATGCTGAACCACGAATGATATTGACTTATCTGATGAGGGCTATCGATAAGTCAAGCGAATTTGGGAAATGGTTAAATATGAAGGAGCCAACCTCTCTCGAAAAGTTCTACAAAAAAGCAGACGAGTTCATTCGCTTGGAAAGCCGTCCTTTACCAGTAAAGACAGTGTTAGAAAAAGCAGAAGACAACACTGTCGCTCCACGCAAGAATGAATCGGTGGGGGAAAAAAGGGAGAATAGTAATGGGAAGAAACAGGGTAATCTGAAGAAGCCCCGATCCTTCAAGCCATCAGAATATACTCCATTATCACATACACCGGAGCACATCTTCCTCGCCACTAAAGATTCCGTCGATTTCCCTAAACCTATCCCGTTGAGAACTGGGAGAAAAGCCATACAAAGTGGGAAATTCTGCCGCTTCCACAATCAACCAGGTCATGAAACTGATGAATGCCGCCAGCTGAAAAATCTGATTGAAGAGTTGCTAAGAGAAAACAAGTTGCAGCAATTCGTAAAAAAGAATAGCAACAATCCTGCATCGTCGAGTCAGGGGCAGCGGGCCCCTGTTCATCAGCCTGGGGCAGGAGAGAAAGCTACGGGGCACGAATCTGGAAGGCCCGTTATCAATGTCATTTCAGGAGGACCTCACCCAGCTGGTAAAAGTTGGGGTGAGATGGAGAGATATTCCAGGGCTTTGAAATATGCTCCAGCCGAAGAAAACGTCTTTGTTCTAGAAGACACTACGCCCCTTAAACAACAGAAAACTTTCAGTGACGATATTATTTTCAGAGCCAGAGATTCTACAGGTATTGAAGCTCCTACTTTAGATCCCTTGGTCATCTCGGCTGGTATTGGACCAGCCATTGTCAGAAGAGTCCTCATTGACTGCGGAGCATCATGCAATATTCTCTTCAAGAAGACATTTGACCAGATGAAAATCCCTATGATCGATGTGCAAGCCTCATCACAGAAAATCATGGGCTTCACAGGGGAGCCAAAGCAACCAGTAGGAACCATCGATTTGTTTGTAGAACTTGGGGAAGGAGAAAGGAAAGTGGCCCGAAAGCAAACATTTGTGATTGTCGATGAGTTTTCTGCCTATAATGCTTTTCTTGGCCGTCCAACACTCGCAGCATTCAAAGCTATCCTAGCCCCGTGGTGCCTCACTATTAAATTCCCTACTGACAATGGAGTAGGAGTTATAAAAGGGGATCAAAATGCTGCGCGAGAATGTTATTGGACAGAGCTGCGAGAGTCAAGAAAAAGAGAAATGGGAAAGGATGCGGCAACTCCAGTCCGCATCAAGGAACCAGCTTTGTAGCAATTACAGAGCGGACCCTGCACTGGCGAGCACAGCGGGGCACGGAAAGAAATGGATCCCAGAAAAGCCAGTACAGGGGAGAATAGAGTAGTACCGGTGGAAACGACAATTCCGGTACCTGTTGACCCGAAGGACCCAAATAAGGTGTTGAATGTGGGTTCGCAGCTTAATGTGTCAATTCAGAATGTCTTGATATCTTTCCTGAAAGCAAATCTGGATGTCTTTGCTTGGACTCATGCCGATATGTGTGGGATATCCCCAGAAGTTGCAGTACACGCTCTGAATATTAACCCAAAGTTTACGCCAGTTAAACAGAAAAGAAGAACCCAAGGTCCAGAAAGGTCAGCAGCATTAAAAGAAGAAGTTGATCGACTCATGGAAAATAACTTCATCAAAGAATCTACGTATCCGAATTGGGTTTCAAATCCTGTGCTGGTCAAGAAAGCTAATGGAAAATGGAGAGTATGCATCGACTTTTCTGATCTAAACAAGGCTTGCCCCAAAGATTGCTTCCCATTACCCAGGATCGATCAACTGGTAGACGGAACTGCGGGACATGAATTGTTATCCTTCATGGATGCCTACTCCGGTTATAACCAAATCATGATGCATGAGCCAGATCAAGAGGATACAAGCTTTATCACAGATGTTGGACTTTATTGCTACAGAGTTATGCCCTTCGGATTGAAAAACGCAGGGGCAACCTACCAAAGACTTGTTAATGCTATGTTCAAACCGCAATTGGGCAAAACTATGGAAGTCTACGTCGACGACATGTTAGTGAAGTCCAGGAAAGCAGTGGATCACATTGAACACTTAGCAGAAATGTTCGCAGTCCTCCGGAAATACAGAATGAAACTTAACCCTCTGAAATGTACATTTGGGGTCGAATCCGGAAAGTTCTTAGGTTTTATTGTCAGTGCTAGGGGCATAGAGGCTAGCCCAGCTCAAATTACCGCCTTAAAAGAAGTTAAAGCTCCTAGAACGAAGAAGGAATTGCAAAGTCTCAACGGAAAGGTCGCCGCTTTGAATCGGTTCATTTCCAAAGCTACTGATAAATGCATCCCGTTCTTTGATGCCCTGAAAAAAGGAAAGAAGAACTTTGAATGGACTCCCGAATGCCAAAAAGCTTTTGAAGAGTTGATCCGTCATATGGAAACGCCTCCGATACTTTCTAGGCCAGGCAATGGTGAGGATCTTCTTATATACTTGGCAGTATCATCTCATGCTCTAAGTGCAGCGCTGATACGGGAAGACAAAAGGATTCAACATCCAGTTTACTATATCAGCAAAAGACTCACTGGGGCAGAGCTGAATTACTCCAAGTTGGAAAAACTCGCCTATTGCCTACTAGTTGCATCGAGGAAACTGAGGCAATATTTCCAAGCTCATCCTATCAAAGTACTCACTGATCAGCCTCTAAAGCAAGTCCTATTTCGCCCTGAAACTTCGGGTCGTCTTCTAAAATGGAACATTGAACTTAGTCAATATGACATCACCTATCACCCCCGAAAAGCAATCAACGGACAAGCTTTAGCTGATTTCATTGCAGAATTCACAGAGAAAGATAATGGTGAGGAAAAAGCAGTCAATGATTCTCCAATCCGGTGGAAGATGTATGTTGATGGCGCAAGAAATGACAACTGTTCTGGAGCCGGAGTGGTACTTGAAACTCCTGAAGGTCGATCATTATGTTATGCACTAAGACTGGAATTTCCTTCAACAAACAATGAAGCAGAATATGAAGCTCTTATTGCAGGTCTGAGAATCGCTAAAGAGCTGAACATTCAAGCATTACAAATTTTCAGTGATTCTCAGCTCATTGTATGCCAAGTCAAGAAAGAATTTCAAGCAAAAGGTGGAAATTTGCCTTCCTACTTGTCAAAGGCTTGGGAACTCCTATGTGAACTCGGTCACTATTCAATAAGCCACATTCCTCGGGAAGAGAATATGAAGGCAGATTCCCTCGCAAAGTATTCAAGTTCTGGTGAAGCTCAACTATTGGGATTGGTCCCTGTAGAAGTCCTTTCAGCGCCAAGTATAGACGAGATGGATATAGACTGGATTGTGAATGTATCTCAAGAACAAGGGTCATGGATGACTCCAATACTGGATTACCTACTCAGGGGTTCTCTGCCAGAAAACTCGATAGAAAGACGAAAGCTTCTAAGAAAGGCCTCTCGCTATGTAATTCAGGATGGCCGATTATACAGACGGGGATTCTCAATGCCATTGCTTCGATGTGTATCCCGGGAAGAATCCAAAACAATCCTAGCTGAAGTGCATGGAGGAGAATGCGGTGATCATTCAGGTGGTCAAACACTAGCAAAGAAAATTCTCCGATACGGATATTTTTGGCCAGAAATTAATCGGGATGCCACAGATTACTCCCAAAAATGTGACAGGTGCCAAAGATATGCCAAAATTCCTAGAGCACCTTCTACCGAACTCACACAGATGGTCAGTCCATGGCCATTTGCAATTTGGGGAATGGATCTCATCGGGCCGCTACCAACTGCTAAATCAGGGATTAAATATGCTGTTGTTGCAGTTGATTATTTTACTAAGTGGGCTGAAGCTGAACCATTGGCTACTATCACTTCTAAGAAAATGATAAGCTTTGTGACCAAGAATATCATTTGCAGATACGGTGTGCCTCAGAAAATAATCACAGACAATGGTACTCAGTTTGAAAGCGAGGAATTCCAGGATTTTTGTAAACGATTCAAAATCCAGAAAAGCTTTTCGGCAGTAGCTCATCCGCAGGCAAACGGGCAAGTGGAAGCAGTGAACAAGATCATCAAATCAACCATCAAAAAGCAACTCGAAAAAGCAAAAGGTGGTTGGGTCGATAAACTACCACTTGCACTATGGGCATACAGAACTACTCACAAAACTGCAACTGGGCATACTCCTTTTTCGTTAGCATACGGATCGGAAGCAATGATCCCGGTTGAAACAGAGGTCCCTTCACACAGAAGAATCCATTTCAATCAAGCGGAAAATGAAAAGCTGCAACTTGAAGCGCTGGACCTCCTTGATGAAAAAAGAGATGAAGCTAACCTCAGAGTTGCAGCTCATCAGCAAAGGATAGCCAGATATTTCAATTCCAAAGTTCGTCAACGCAGCTTTGAAATTGGAGATCTAGTCCTGAAAAGAATTATGACCGCGACAGGTGTGTTTGGGCCAAATTGGGAAGGACCGTATGTAGTAGGTCAGAAGCTTCTTGACGGCACATTCAAGCTCACCACTGTTGATGGAGAGCAAATTCCAAGGGCATGGAACAGCAACCACTTGCGTCCATACTTTACTTGAAAATTTTGTTGAAAAATTGTAAAAAGAATTATGGATGTATGATTCTTGTAATTGAAAGCAATTGTGAAACTGATGCAAGTAAATAATGAAAAAAAATATAAAGTGGATGTAGGCCCAATTTCATGGCCGAACCACTATAAATCTTGTGTTCCTTATTATCATTATATGTTTGCTTTGTTTTCGATATAAAAATATATAAGATGTATTGCTAAAATGTCAATTTAAATTTTTGCAGACCATGGAAATAAAACTTGCGCATAATAAGACTGAACGATTCTCACCATCATTCAACAAACAAATTTCAAGTCACAAAGACCCCGAATTCAAATCCTAGATAGGAAATACTTCAATTGAACGGCTAATGATTTCGATAGAAACGAGCCCTTGCTGATAAATTGAGATCGTTTGAACAAACAAACATCCAATTAGGAAGCTAGTGCCCGTTCTCACGAACTTGCCTGGCAATGAAGTACACTTCCTTGGATTAAACAAGCCACTTGTGAGAGAAAGGGGAATGAAAACTTGAAAAGAAAAAAAAAAAAAAAAAAGAGGATCGCTGAAAAGGCATAAGCAAGTGAACAGAGGAACAACCAAAGCTACCATCAGCGGCACAAGTCCTCTTCGGAGGCGCAACTCTTCGGAGGATAAAAGACCTCTAATGGGTCATACGCCACAAAAAAGAAAGTTCTCTACTCAACAAAAAAGATTGGAGGAGTCATGACCCTCCAACCATGAGAGAGTAACTTCCAGGCGATGAAAACCCTCTCTGAGGCACATTTCACCAGGAGTTGAAGTGTTATAACCGCTCTTCGGGATTTCACTTCACCAGAGTTGAAATGTAAACAAAATAAAAGCCCTCTTCGGAGGCCCATTTCACCAGGAGTTGAAGTGTTATAACCGCTCTTCGGGATTTCACTTCACCAGAGTTGAAATGTAAACAAAATAAAAGCCCTCTTCGGAGGCCCATTTCACCAGGAGTTGAAGTGTTATAACCGCTCTTCGGGATTTCACTTCACCAGAGTTGAAATGTAAACAAAATAAAAGCCCTCTTCGGAGGCACATTTCGCCAGGAGTTGAAGTGTAGCAACCGCTCTTCGGAATTTCACTTCACCAAAGTTGAAATGTAAAAACAAAGACCTTCTTGAAAGCACACGTTTCACCGAGATTGAAATAAAACTTCCAAGTGTTGAAACGTGAAAAGGCTTTCTTCAAAGGCACAACTCTTTGGGGGTACACGTTTCACCAAGATTGAAATAAAACTTCCAAGTGTTGGAACGTGAGAAATCCCTCCTCAGAGGTACAACCCCCTCCCGGGAACACAATTAAGAAAAAAGACCTCTTTGGAAACCCACGTTTCACCGAGATTGAAATAAAACTTCCAAGTGTTGAAACGTGAAAAGGATTTCTAAAGCATAACTCTTTGGAGGTACACGTTTCACCGAGATTGAAATAAAACTTCCAAGTGTTGAAACGTGAAAAAATCCCTCCTCAGAGGTACAACTTTCTATAAAAAAAAAAAAAAATCCTCATCAAAAGCGTACTTTAACTTTCAAAGGAAAAATAATTTGCCTACTGTGGGAAATGATCGTAAAAAGAAAAGAAGTTAAAGTACCCTTCAGAGGTCCGCTTTACCACATAGAGGAATTCACTTGATGAGATATGCACATAAGCAAAAGAAAAAAGTGATTTCTTCGAACGACCAAGCGTAAAAACTTATACGAAGGGAGTTGTACTCTATAAAATTTTCTTTAAAGAATAAAATAATTATTCTTTAGCAAATAAGAGTGTAAGTCCCCTCGAGGTATAGAATATTGCAGCATACTTATGGAATGGGGGCAATATAGTATAATTACACACAATATGGTATAACTAAACCAGCAAAAGGTAACGCTCAAGTAACATACCATAAGCTCGCTGCAATATCAAATAAACTCATGCCAAAACGAATAACAAATGTATTCTTTAATTCAAACAAAAGTTTGTACAAACGAGGAATCATTTTATTCAATTACAACGCAGGTACAGGTTTCAAAATAAAGAAAAGCGGGGGCCGGTACCCGCACAATTCTCGGCCAGTACATGCAAAACACAAAAAACTAGAAACTGAAGATCTTCACTTCTTTTTGCTGCCTTTAGACCCTTTACCCGGCCGAATGATCAGCTTTTCAGGTCGACCAGTGGGTATAAGGGAGGAAGGAGAGGTAGGCGCAGCTGGCCCAACTTCCGGCTCCTCTTCAGTGGCGGTGATTTTCTTCCCCCTCCTCTTTGATGTCCCACGCTTCTCTCTCCTCTGTGAGGAAGACTCACTCCCCGGAGTGACAAGTTTTGATAGAACAATGTCGTCAGAAGGAGTCCGTTCCGGGGAAATGTCACCTCCCTCAGGTCTCTCATCTTTCTGCTCTTGCGAAGTGATGGGATCATCCAAGCCGTGAAGAGCCTCTATTTGTTCCTCCTGTGATCCAGGTTGCGAGGCAGAAGGAGGCACCGCCGGAAGAGACGAAGGAAGGATGACCGGAGGAGTAGAAGTTTGAGCAGCGCTTGGTACTCTCTCTACAGAAGAAAAAAGGTTAAAGTCAGTAAAAAGAGGAGATGAGGGTTCACCAATGAAGTCAGTAAAGAGAGGAGATGAAGGCTCGTCAAGGTTGAGAAAATAGCCAAGGAGCTCGTGAAACTCATGTGAAATAAGCGAGTAACCAGCTTGAGCAGAATTGACAGTAGCGAAATTAACAGTGAAGTTACCTGAAGAAGCTGGTTTCCTGATATCGACTTCATAAGCTTGCGTATCAGCGCTCTCTTCACCCTCGTCTCCACCTTGTGTGCTTGTAATATCAGCGGTAACTTTGGTGGGAGAAGCGAGATGGGAACTGGAACCAATGATGTCGACTTCAGACGAAGAAGGTGGCTGGACTAGAGTAGTTGAAGTGGTTTTCCCCAGCTGATCCCCTTCCGTCACTTCGGTTCTTAGTTTGGCAAGTTGTTCCTTTCCCCTGGCGAGAGCAGCGCGAGCGTCTTCATCAAAATAATGCCTTTCCAGGGCTGACTCATCATAACCAGCACCTTCAGCACCAAGCATATCGAGGGCGGCCTCCCACACTTCAGCTAAAGTGATCTCGTACTTGGGACCAAGAAAGGCGAGGCTTCCACGCCCCAAGACGCTATGCAAGTAGAAGTCGAATAATGTTGAGCCGAAGCTGTTTTTGGTCGCCTCATGAGATTCTTCGGCTGCGATTTTGCCGGCGACAGCCTCATCGCGCTCCCTTTCAGTTCTGGCAAGCTGAAGCTTGAGCATTTGTATCTCCGCCTCCTGGGAGTTGTTTTTCTTTCGAAGCTCGGCAATATCAGAGACATAGCCGTCACTGATTCTTTTTTGTACTTCAAGCCTGTCCTCAGCGTCTCTCTGACTGGCATGAGCATCTCTAACTTGTCTGAGAAGCACTTCTTCTTTTTGAGAGTATGAAGTAGAGGAAGCAGCAAGCTCATCTTTCAACTTCTCAACCTTTGCTTCGAGCTCCTCGTTGTAGGAAGTAATACTTCTCATCTCGGTATCATGCTGCTCAAGGACCTTTTGCCACTCAGCCTTATCGTTTTCCATGGTGAGCATAGCCTCTAAGTTGGCACGGTTAACTCGTTGAAGCTCATCAACAAGCTTCTGCCAGTTTGACATCCTCTCGATATCAAGTTTAACGGCGTCAAGATTTCGTAGCATAGCAGGCTTGTCAATAGGGACTAGGTCGAGATCGAACCTCACACCCTTTAAACACCACTGCGGAAAACGACTTTGTAAAGTGGCTGGGCCCGGTCCCACTTGAAATTTAGGCCTACTTATTATTGTCTGGATGTCCTCCTTCCCAAGAGCAGGAGAGTCAGAAGTAATGTCAAGAGGGGCAGGGGCAGTAGGCTTTTCGGGAATAGTGGAAGTATGTCTCTCACCATGTCGGGCTCGTTTGCCTGAATCTTCAGTTACATGACCTTTTCCCCGGTCGTCGTAAGATTTCCTTTTGTGAGAGTCGTCACTCCTTTGCAGAGAATCATGGTAATCATCCCTATCCCTTCTGTCATAACGCTCTTCTGCATCCCTCCTTTCACGAGCCTTTCGAGCAGCCCTCTCTTCGTCAGACTCTCTATAAGAGGGAAAGTAACGCCGATAATCATATTGACCACGCCCCCCGTAGCGTTGGAAATCCTGATAATACGATCCGCCGCGTGTCATTGAAGAATCTGAAATAAGAAAAGATAAGCTTTAGAAATCTCTAAAGTATAAGAAGATAAGTGCATAAATGTGCTGGAAAATCCTTAGTTGTGTGTGAAGTGCAAGCTACTCGCGTTGGACTAACGAACCACTCCTCTGTTGGGGGGAAGTGATAGATTTCACTGTTGATGACAATTCTCGAGATGAAGGAGTAAGAGTCTGTTGGAGGGCAGATGTTGCTTCAATCGTCGGAGGTATAGCTTTACCATGAGCAGGGTCTTCTTTAAAGAGCTCTTGGGAAGTAATAATTATGTCACTTAAATCCCCAAAGACGTCATCACCGGCATGCCCAACCTGATTCCCTCCATCATCTCCTTTGTCAGCACTCTCCCTGGTTTGGGAAAGGGGCTCCTCTTCTTCTTCAATAATGGGAGCAAGTGCGGGCTTTTCGGAGGGTCCCGTATCATCTCTGGGAGTAGAGCACTTTACTAATAAGGTTTCTGCAGAAATTTCTCCTCGTATGTGCTCTTTAGTGGAGATCGGAAGATCAGGAGTTTTCACCGGAGAGTCAGGAACCTCCGTTGGAGCTTCACGAGGCCGAGTAAAGCGAGAGAGATGGAGGAGTCCGTATTGATGTAAAAGTTCATCGTTTAGCAGAAACTTTATGCTCCTCTCTTCTACCGGCACGGCATTTAATCTTTCAAAAATTTGCTTGAGACTTGGGTCCCTAGCAGGGGGTGGTAGTGCTAAAAACAGAAAAAGAATGAAATTAGCAGCTGAGAGTTCAGATCTCGAGAAAGTTTCAAAACGGAAAAAGTAGAGACAGGAAATCTTACTTCCCACTCTCCAGATGGCATAAAACCCTGGAGGGCAGCGAACGAAGAAAAACTGATTCAAAAATCCGTGAGCGCTTTCGGAGAGATCAGTAATAAGTTTGCGATTTCGAGCGCTTCTTACAACCACGATGGAGGGATGGTCTTTAGTTTTCGTGAATGAGCAAAAATAGCAGATCTCCTCGAAGCTTGGTAACCGATCCAAAACTCTCCTGAATAGAACACATAACCCCATCAAAATGGCGTAGCCATTGGGGTGTAATTGGAATGGAGAGATAGACAACCGAAGCAGAAGCTGTTGGAGAAAGTCGTTAAAAGGAGGAATCGCCCCACTTAAGCACATTTGGCGATTGACTGCAACAAAGCCGTAGGGAGGATTGTCAGCAGTGTCATTTGGCCCCGGAAATAAGATGTCGGCATCATCAATGCCAAACTGGACGCGCAGTTGGTTAAATGCCCGCTGATTCAAAGTTGTGGATGTCCTCTCCGGAGGGTTGTCTATAGGGATGGCTACTGGAAAGACATCTTCAGCCTGACCCATCGGCTCTTCTTGATGAGAGGTCATTCTACACAAGCAACTGGATGTTCAAATGCGAAGGTGCACGTTTCCTAAAAAGTGTGAAGTGTCGTGCAAAGCTAATAAAATAATAATAATAACAAGTAAAGATAACTGGAATTAAACTGGTTGACGATTGATTGACTATGGTAATTTCGGAACTTGTTATTTAAAGCTCAAGCATAATATTAATGCAGGCTGGTCAGTTTCAATTGACTAATCCAGTGCTGCTTTAATATTCCACTTGAAATTGGTAGCACTTCGTTCACACGATTTATTTAAGTTAATTATATATCATTAACTAATCTGTCGTTCGATGTGGACAATCAATGACAGTATATTCGTCCCAGTTTTCTGTGAATGTTGTATTAACAGATTATTAGCTTACAAGTTGAAGTAATCTGTAAAAGAATGCAGCAGTATAGCAGTTCAGAGTCCATGCAATAATTCGGAGTTCAAACAAAATTTACAAGTACTAAGTCGTAAACGACTCAAGGATTCTTTGTACGGGTTAAGCTAAGTCGTTGGCTATTTAGGTGGTTCGACTACGACCTAAGGAAAGTGAGGCGAGTTAAGTTAGGTTACTCCAACTCTAAACCGCTGATGTTATAAGTCGGCAGCACTATGAGTCGTAAGTCAAAGAACAGGAGGAAGGCTCCAGATCAAAGCAATAAGAAACCTTCTAAGTTCTAACCCGGTCACGACTCATGGATTTTGTCGTAAAATTTGCTAAGTCGGATTAAAGTCGATAGTAAAGGCTACTGGGTCGCATGGAAGCCACTGAGTCGTACACGGCTTATGGTTTAAGTCGTGCACGGTTTAAAAGATAAGTCATGGGAAAGTAGCAAGTACTGAGTCGTTGACAGCTCATGGTTTGAATCATTCACGGCCTATGGCTTAAGTCGTTCACGACTTATAGCTTGAGTCGTTTGTGGTTTATGGCTAAAAGCATTAAGTCGTGTACGGTTGTGATTGCAAGGTATTTCAGAATCAGTGGCCGAAAAGCAAAACCAACTGAGTCGTGAGATCCTAAGTCGTTTCCTCAACCAGTCAACCCCTTTCTAACCCGTTAACCCGTTAAGAACTTCCTCATCTCCTCCGAACCCACGGGCCAGTCAAATCAAGACATTGTAATTCATCATCTTCTCCTCACATCATCAGAAAGCACCCAAAAAACCAATTCGAATCGCTTCAAGTGTACGGCGAATCAAACGCGATGCTATAATCTAGAGGATCACAACAACAACGTAGCCAACAATGATCAGAATCGTTCACAACTCAAATCAAAGCCCAAGTGAGACATGCGGCGGTGATTTGGGAACAGGAAGCGAAAATTTGAGCCCTAGCAATGGACGTTGTTGGATTGAAGTTCGAAATCACTTACGCAATGTAGTGGAAAGGATGGATTGATGATCAGCTAACTTGGATTCGCCTTCGAAAGGTTGAAAGGTCTCTAATGGCAGATGCGGCTCTGGGATAAGTAATAAGAAGTGAGAAAGAGGAGAAGCGACTCAAGCATTTTTATACCTGGAAATGTTGGGACTCGATTCGGCACGGGTCATGATGAGTCGAAGCACACGACTTACGACTTAAGCGTGTGCTTCGAGGGGCAAATGTTAACCCCATTCCAGCATACGAGCTAAAAGGCCTACGAGTTAGAGGCGTCAACGGGTTAAGACTTGAAACGACCTACAACTTAAGTGCCTAACGACTTAGGAGACCTCACGACTTAAGGAAAGGACCGACTCAAAGAATCCCCGACTCAACTAGTAGCGACTCAATGATACAGGCCGACTCATTAAGCTGCCGACTCAAGAAACCTCACGATTCATTCTATCACCGACTCATCTGACCTGGCTCCGACTCATCAAAGACCGACTCATTTGGTCGCGACTCATCCATTCGAGGCCCTTAAGTATTCCATTGGGTTTACGACTCAGGAGATGAACGGTTCATAAAACCTTACGACTCAAGTTCATTAACGACTCAACGACCCAAGGAGAGATCCGAGTCATAAAACCTTATGGCTCAAAAGACTTACGACTTAAGGAGTCTATGACCTAAGGCAGCTACGACTCAAAAGATAGGTCAATTCACGACACACGACTCAGAGACAAGCTCAGAATCATGCTGCAAGGGGATGACTCGTTGATGACTTACGACTTAAGATGAGTCGTACATGATGACTCATTGATGACTCAACCTGAAGCTGCTGTGTAGAAGACCAGGGTCGCCTCATCTTAGACGGCAACTTTTAACTCGCAGACGACTCACGATGAGTCGGCCACGACTCACGACTCATGATGAGTCGGTCACGACTCATGACTTGAAAGTTCCAGCCTAAAAATTTGCCTATAAATACATGGCCACATTCAATGTGGGGGGGACCTTTTTTGGGCTAATTCTGGAAGCATCGTTACTCTGCCATTTTCTCAACTCAAGCAGCACTCCAAGCACTCCAAACTCCAAGGACGCTATTACACACTTCAAAGAAGAATCACAATCATTCAAGATGAATTCGAAAGATTATTCTTCATGGGGGTTTGAACTATTTGTCTGAAGTTAATTGTAATTGAAGAAAGTGATATAAATTGTACTCATATCAGCAATAAAGAGAATCTAAGTGGACGTAGGCCTGATTTTGGGCCGAACCACTATAAAACTTGTGTTTTTACTGCTTTTCTGCAATCTCCTTACTTATAATTCTTTCCCGATCTATCGGGTGGTGCTTTCACAAATACACTTCACACACCGGGGTGTTAGCGTTCAAATTTAAGCGTTAACACTTACTTAATTTAAACTACATTTATAAACAACATCATAAATTCCAAAATTTACTTATATTTCAAATTCTACTTTACCATTTATTTATTTCACTTATTTAACTTATAGAAAATCATTAATATTTTATAAAAATCATTTTTAAATTTAAATTTAGATCAAAATATCATAATATTTACATTTTTATAATATTTAAAAATTTTAGGAAAAAATATATATATTAACAGCGGGTTTGTATACAAAATTTTCTAACATAAGTCAAATGATAAAGATAATATATCGTTTCAATCCGTAATTTACAAAGGAAAAATCCGGGTTCTATTATTTCAAACCCGCAATCCCACGTAAAATAAAATAAAAAATCGTTCGGGCCTATCATTTCATCCCATAATGATTTTTCCCTATTCTAAAGTCCGTTCGGGTATGTATCATTTCAACCCATAGTGATTCTATTCTACAAGGAACTTGCAGTGTGATAAAGTGATATAAATAAACAATATAGCATTATATAACAGTAACAGATGATATAACAGGTGCATAAATAGGGTGATCATCATATAAATAATATCACAGGCAGGTATAATATGATAATATGGACTACAGATTCACAGGATGTCAATTTACTACTTATATAAGTACGAAATGTTTGGTGAGAAATACTCCCTTGTTTTAAGCTGGAGATAGAAAGAAAAAGAACACAAACGAATTCCAGAAGGCATGATAACATGACTTTTGACTTGAGTGGAGTGGAGTGAACCAAGATTTATTTGTGTACGCAACACAAAACAAGACAAATAAAAATATGATTTCAGCACAAATACAAAAAGAAACAATTTTAAAATGAAAGCAACTATGAACAAATTTGCTTTGACCATTGCCTCAATCTTCATGTGCTCAGGCTAGGGGTCTTGTATGCACAGCCAAAGTGGTGAATAGGCTAGGGTATGGCATGCAAATAGGCACGGCTAGTAGGAGTTGAAGAGTGGAAGTTACAACATGAAAGAATATCAAGTGTTCAAGGCAAATAAGTGGGTTTTGGTGCCACTTTGGGTTCGGCCAAAGGACAATTGGGGTCAGAAATTCATGCTACAGGTCTGGACAGAGGCTAAGGCTGATGGTCAAGGTGGTGGAGGAGCAGGTGGTGGCAGCAAAGGAGGTGCCAAGGTGGAAAAATGAAGGCGATGTTGCATGAAGGGTTCGACTATGCAATTCAAGGTGATTTTTCAACACTTGATGGTAATAGCTTCAAGGGGTGCTCACGGCCTTGCACTAGTCAGAGGGAAGGAGGGTGTTGTGGCTATGGATGTGGTGATGCTGGACGGTGGAGGTGGTGGAGGGGCTATGGCCGATCATGACAAGGAGAGGCAAGGCAAAATACAAAGGAAAAATTCAATAAAATGAAGAGAAAGGAGTGGAAAATTTTAAAGAGGCCGTTACCTTTTCCTTCAGATCTGAAGTATGCGTGCAAAGTGAAGTGGGAAGGGTTACGTGAATTGCCAAGGAAAAGTCACAGCTAATGATAGTGAAAGGACAGCCCAAAAGGAAGGGTGTGAAGATGGAAGGTCAAAAGCAAATGAAGAGTTTTTGTCCTTTGAAATTTCCTTTTTCTTTATTCAAATAAATCAAAATAAAAACCATGTAAATAAAATAAAAATGAATACAAAATACTGTGAAAATGATATGAATGAATAAATTTTAGAAAAATATAGAAAAACATAAGAAAATAGTTAATTATATATAAACTAGTACTGAAAATTGAAAACAAAATATAACTAGTTTTAGAAAAACAACAACTACACTTTAAAAATATTTTAAAAATAAAATATATATATATATAACATGACATATTATACATATATATATAAACTAGAACAAAATATGACAAACAAAGATGTTATTTATATAACTTAAAATAAACAATATTATTAAATAAATCAATTTACACCCAATATTGTAAAAAGCATAACTTTCATAATATTCATCAGATTTCAACGAGAAAAAAAGCACTATTCTTGAAATTTAATTTATTCTCATAATAAAAGATAAAATTAAAGAATTAAAATTTTTAAAATTTAAATTTAAAAGTCAAATTTGACCAAATTGACCAAAAATCCACTTTTCTGGAAAATATTCTATTTATTCATGTTTGTAATTATAATTCACACAAAAATAAAAATTTATATTTAAAATAACAAAATTTATCCATTTTAATAAATATAATAAAGTTTTCAAATCAGAAATTCAATTTAAAATAATTAAAATATACAAATAGAAATAATCACAAAATACAGGGTTGTTACACTCTCCCCCACTCAAGTCTTTTCGTCCCCGAAAAGGAATGAGCTAGGAAAATAAGGAAAAGATAGAAAAAACAGATAGTACCAGGAAAAAAACAATTTTAGATTCGAAGCATGAATGCTCTCCTCCGTTTGCTAGGTACAATCTCGATCATCAGTACTTCATAGTACCTTGACCAGACTAACAGATCTCCTTCTTAGTTGCTTCGTACCTCTACCGACAATACGAAGTGGCTTCCTCTCGACAGTCGGAATAGGCTCAATATCCAAACCATCAAGAGCAGAAGGTTGAACAAAAGAGATGGGTCACGATGATACAAGCGAAGATGTGAGACGTGGAATACATCATGCACTCCAGAAATCTACTCGGGCAAATCCAAACGATAAGCCGAAGAACGAACTCTTTCCATATTTAGAAGGTAAGAGGATAAGAATATCTAGAAGGGAAAATAGGTTGAAATACAAGGATGAACCATTATTTTAAAACCATATAAATTTCGATTTAAAATTTTATATTTATAACATTTTTAACATTTTATAATATGATGAATAGTTATTTGATTCAAATTTGATAGTTCAAAGTAAACAATATTTAAAACATTTTTAAATTATTTAGAAAAGTAAAATAAATGATCAAAATATCCTTTATATAGTACCTTATAAAAATACTTTTATAACTCGATGTCTTAACAATTTTACTTTTGTTCCTACAGACTCTGGCCATGCGTTGATCAGGCGCAAAGCTAGAATTCTCCAGGTACTTAGTAGATTTGTTTCGACACCCAGTGAAAATACTTGAAAAAACTTTAAAAACAGATATGGAAAGTACAATCCGAACAAAACAACCAACCAAAACAATTGTCCAACCATGGATCGCAGATACACAATGGCTACGACTGGATCCTTCAGGAAACATCCGTACCCCCAGGCCATCGCAGCCAGGCAAACCACGCAATGCAGTCGCGATCGTAAGACCATGGAGATCGCCATGGAATTCGATGGACACTCGAGTATCATATCCGGAAAACCAAACCAGAGAGAATAATATCGATAGAATGAATCCACAGTGTGGCCACAAAGCGGATATCAAGCAGAAGGCATTTTCATATCTTTACTTCGAAAATATGTATCATGGAGTACCTTTCAAAATCACTTTCAAATATCATTCTTATATAAAGTCCATTATGTATTAGATTTCATTTCAAATCGAATACTTTCCAAATCAATAGTATATAAAATCACACTTATATAGACTTCGTTTATATAAGATTTCTCTTTCCAAATTGAGTATGAGTACCCTTTCAAATCTACAGTTTTCAAATAACCTTCATACTTATACAAACCAATTTTTATATAAGTTCGATAACTCCCAAATCAAAGATTTAGTAAAACAAAGTTCTCAATTTCAAACCATTTCAATAAAATTCAGTTTCAAAATCATATATGATTTTGCCAAATCATTTCTTCCAAATTACATATATTCAGTTTCAAAGTTTCTTAAAACAATAGATTTAGAAAATAATCCAAATTTCCAAATACTCAAAATTTAGGTCAAACAAATTCATTTCCAAAACCATCGCATACATACTGGGTTTTACTGTCCAATTTATTTTCAAAACCAAATATTCTTCTCAAATCAATTATACCCAAATATGATTTCCAAGTTTATAACTATCCCTTTAGAACCTTTAAACTATTTATTTCTATCAAAAGATCAATTTACCTTTTTCAAACTATTTAAAACTAAATTTTATTCAAAACATTCCAAAACTAAATTCCATATCAATATAATTCAAAATAGTCTTATTCATTTACTTAAAAAAATAGTTTCAGCTCATTTACCTAATCGAATTATTTATATTTTTTTCCAAGATTACTTAGCTTTGAAAATTAAACCTTCATTTGGATGTGCTCGAACTTTTAAAAATAGTTGAAGAAATCGTATTTAAAATCCAAAAGTTGGAAATCACCAAAAATCAGTAAATAAATTCCCATAGATAAGGTTATACTAAAACAAATCTGAAACTCAAGGACTGAACACCGGCTTACTTTAAATCATTTCAAATATACATACATATATGTTTCGAAAATCAAATCATACTTCAAAACCTGAAATTAAAATTGGTTTCACAACGCATAGCAAAGCTACTAAAGTGGCCTCTCCCCACTTTGAAACTCGAAAATTAATGTCGATGACACGTGCACTCATCACCGAAATTATTTTCCAACTACATAAGTGAGTTCTGTACTTTTGTTTTCTTGAAACTTCTTTGAAATCTGTTCGAAATCATTGGAATTCATTTGAATACATTTGAAGCATTTCTTATTCGAAAAATATCTACAAATTGTATTATTATTATATATTTTCCAAAATCTTAAAACCGATTTCAAAACACCGGAGTTCGATTCCTCGAAATTCAAATTCAAAATCCTTCAGTTATAAATCATTTTTTTATAAATCAAATTTCTTATAAATTGTCATAATTTCAAATCCTTTTAAAGCTTTAAATTTTCATTTTTAAAAGGTATATAATCCTTATCAAAAGCATTTCACTCTTATATATAAAATGCGGTCATCCTTATCAAAATAATAATTTCGATGTATGCACAATTTCAAAATACAACCAAACACAAATTTTCAAGGGATGGTTCAAGGATGGATTTTAAACAAATAGAGATTCAAATTTAGAGGAACTCTAATCAAATAGAATTTTGGTTACGAAGATGAGATAATTTAATTACCAAATAAGAGATGGATAAGCCTATATAAATCGCGGGCGACCTTAACTGGTCAACCGTGACTTCAGGAATATAATCAATGCGGAAATCTAAGGCAAATGGACATTCGATCTCCAGAGATAGAATCCAGGTAGAGCAGGAGCTAGATAGCATCAAAATCCGAGGATATAGAAATCTTAGGTGAATCAATGCTGATTGTAAAGGAGTTTCACCCCTTTACAAATCATTCATACATTTACGGAATCACCGATCTTTATAGAGGTCATTCAAAGTGGAGTTATGGAATGCCCCAAAATCAAAAGGGTAAAATAAGGAAGACGAGACCGGATTTTAGAACAAGTGGGAGTGTTCCAAAATTCAAGGAATCCTAATCGATAAGAATCCTAACCAAGAGATTTCTAACAAGGCGGATACCGAAGAGATGAAGTTTAGAAAATCTTGATTTCAAAATAAGAAAATTTTTATACTAATATAATCTTTGAAAATACTTTAAAAATCATTTGGTAATCATTTTATACTTCGAAAATACGTTCTCTCACAAAGAAAGGATTCTGAGATTGATTTCACTCATTCTAGGATATTTCTACCCTATCTTTAATGAGTTTTTGCTCCGCAGGCTAAGGTTTGCCGAAAACCAAAGCTTTGATAACCAACTGTAACAACGCGATATTTTCAGCCATTCGCATCCACACATGTTGGACTTGAATTGCTCAAAATATCGCATTGTAAATAAATTTGGAGCAAATGAAAAACAATCATAGAATCATAGACACAGATTTATCAGAATAACTCGCAGTGGAAATTAAAATACCATAGAAGTTCATGAAGCTACTGTAACAAACTCTCAAAACAAAATACATAATATCAGTCTGAAACATATACAATAGAAATCCCAAATACATAGAAGTTTATAAATACCAGAGCTGAAATAGAACAACTGAAACTGATAGGGAATAGATAACTAGACAAGCAAAATCTCCAACGATTCCTAGCTCCAGAAAAGAAATCCAAAGCTAAGCTGTAAATACTCAGGCTGACCCGAGCGCAAAGTAAAACACAAAACACTCGAGTCAGGACATACATACTTATATAATGTAAACCAACTCAAGTGAACTGTAATAGTAATGCACAATAACTTAAAGGATGCTTGGGATCGCCCATCCTCTAAGGATCCTTTAAACCATAAATTATATACATCCCGTGGTTAAAATTACAAAATGGTAATTTATACTTCGAAATCAAATATCATTTCAAAATTAAGTATCATTCAAAATCCATTTATAATATTAAAGTATCATATTTTTTCCAAACCACATTCATTTTATTTAATTAAATATCATTCCAAGTCACATTTCAAAATGGTTTATATTTCAAATCAAATTACTTCATTTAAACCATTTAAAAATGAAGTTATTATATTTAATATTCAAATATTCAATTCTTAAAATTTTACCATTTCACAATTCAATTATTCACTTCAATTTTATTGAAACGGTGAAATTTCAGTTTTTGTAGCATTTAGAAAATGCTACGGTAAATTTACATTTGAAAACAATTCATTTTAACAAAGATGGCATTTACAGAAATGCTGTAATAGGTTTTAGTTTAGTTTTCTACAACAACAGCACTTACAAAGTGCTGTAATAGCCCTTAGTTCAATTTAGTCTTTTAGTTCATTTATATCAATTACAGCATTTACAAAATGCTGTAATATCTTTAACTATAGAAATGATAGCATTTCAGGAATACTGTCAATTTAAATTCCAAACTTTCACTACAATTTCATAAACAGCTAAAATTTAATTTAAATCAATTTTAACTTATAAAAATCATATTTTCTCACTTTAAAAACAATCATTTAAATACCCCTTAATTTATGATTTTATAAAGTGAAATTTTCATTCAAAAATCAAATTTCTTCAATAATTCACTTATAAAATAATTGTACAATTTTATAACATTTCATTTACTTTACATTTAAACTTAATTTACCATTTCATAAATTAAGTTTTAAATTCCCTTTTATTTTTCTTAAATTAACTTTATTTTAAAACACATTTTACATTTTCCAAGTTAAGTTATATTTCAAATTTCAACTATAAACATTTATTTATTTAACTATTTTTATTTTATAGAAAATCAATAACACTTTATAAAATCATCTTAAATTCAAATTTAAATCAAATTATCATATTTTCTTACTTAATTTAAACTACATTTATAAACAACATCATAAACTCCAAAATTTACTTATATTTCAAATTCTACTTTACCATTTATTTATTTCACTTATTTGACTTATAGAAAATCACTAATATTTTATAAGAATCATTTTTAAATTTAAATTTAAATAAAAATATCATAATATTACATTTTTATAATATTTAAAAAATTTAGAAAAATATATATATTAACCACGGGTCTGTATATAAAATTTTCTAACCTAAGTCAAATGATACAGATAATATATCATTTCAATCCGTAATTTACAAAGGAAAAATCCAGGTTCTATTATTTCAAACCCGCAATCCCAAGTAAAATAAAATAAAAAAAATAAAAAAATCATTCAGGGCTATCATTTCAGCCCATAACGATTTTTCCCTATTCTAAAATCCATTCGGGTATGTATCATTTCAACCCATAGTGATTCTATTCTACAGGGAACTTGCAGTGTGATAAACTGATATAAATAAATAGAATAGCATTATATAATAGTAATAGATGATATGACAGGTGTATAAACAGGGTGATCATCATATAAATAACATCACAGGCATGTATAATATGATAATATGGACTACAGATTCACAAGATGTCAATTTACTACTTATATAAGTACGGAATGTCTGGTGAGAAATACTCACTTGTTTTAAGTTGGAGATAGCAAGAAAAAGCACACAAACGAATTCCAGAAGGTACGGTAACATGATTTTTGACTTGAGTGGAGTGGAGTGAACCAAGCTTTATTCGTGTACACAACACAAACAAGACAAATATAAATATGATTTCAACACAAATACAAATAGAAACAATTTTAAAATGAAAGCAACTATGAACAAATTTGCTTTGACCATTGCCTCAACCTGCATGTGCTTAGCCTAGGGGTCTTGTATGCATAGCCAAAGTGGTGAGTAGGCTAGGGCATGGCATGCAAATAGGCACGGCTAGTAAGAGCTGAAGAGTGGAAGTTACAACATGAAAGAATATCAAGTGTTCAAGGCAAATAAGTGGGTTTTGGTGCCACTTTGGGTTCGGCCGAAGGACAATTGGGCTCAGCAATTCATGCTACAGGTCTGGACAGAGGTTAAGGCTGATGGTCAAGGTGGTGGAGGAGCAGGTGGTGGCAGCAAAGGAGGTTCCAAGGTGGAAAAATGAAGGTGGTGTTGCATGAAGGGTTCGACTATGCAATTGAAGGTGATTTTTCAACATTTGGTGGTAATAGCTTCAAGGGGTGCTCACGGCCTTGTGCTGGTTAGAGGGGAGGAGGGTGATGTGGCTGTGGATGTGGTGGTGCTGGACGGTGGAGGTGGTGGAGGGGCTATGGCCAATCATGACAAGGAGAGGCAAGGCAAAATACAAAGGAAAAATTCAATAAAATGAAGAGAAAAGAGTGGAAAATTTTAAAGAGGCCATTACCTTTTCCATCAGATCTGAAGTATGCGTGCAAGGTGAAGTGGGAATGGTGTTTTTACTTGAATTTCCAAGGAAAAAGTCACGGCTAATGATAGTGAAAGGACAGCCCAAAATGAAGGCGTGTGAAGATGGAAGGTCAAAAGCAAATGAAGAGTTTTTGTCCTTTGAAATTTCCTTTTTCTTTATTCAAATAAATCAAAATAAAAACCATGTAAATAAAATAAAAATGAATACAAAATACTGTGAAAGTGAAATGAATAAATAAATTTTAGAAAAATATAAGAAAATAGTTAATTATATATAAACTAGTATTGAAAATTGAAAACAAAACATAACTAGTATTAGAAAAATAACAACTACACTTTAAAAATGTTTTAAAAATAAAAAATATATATATAACATGACATATTATACATATATATACAAACTAGAACAAAATATGACAAACAAAGATATTATTTATATAACTTAAAATAAAAAATATTATTAAATAAATAAATTTACGCCCAATATTGTAAAAAGCATAACTTTCACAATATTAATCAGATTTCAACGAATTGAAAAGCAGTATTCTTGAAATTTAATTTATTTTCATAATAAGAGATAAAATTAAAGAATTCAAATATTTAAATTTAAATTTAAAAGTCAAAGTTTGACCGGATTAACCAAAAATCCACTTTTCTGGAAAATATTCCATGTTTGTAATTATAATTCACACAAAAATCAAAATTTACATTTAAAATAACAAAATTTATCCATTTTAATAAATATAATAAAGTTTTTAAATCAGCAATTCAATTTAAAATAATTAAAATATACAAATAGAAATAATCACAAAATACAAGGTTGTTACATGTAAATTTGTTTTAAATTATTGTAAATGTCTATGTAATCAAAAATGATAAAAATGACTAGTTAGTTAATTTGAATATAAGAAGTAAAAAATATAATTTAATACAATTTGATTAACGTGAAAATAGCCATTTTGGCCACTATCTCGGATTTTGACGAAACCAGTTTCATCTGATCCGTAATGGTGAATTATTGTAGGGTTTCAAGTTCCGTAGCGATCGAATTTGTCATTTAATCGTACAGGCTCAAAATGCATAGAAATCAATTTATTTAAATTCAATTGAAATCAATTTGGAATATGCTCATTTTATGGCTAACATCTTCATACAATGGAATTAGAACTTGAAACCTTTTCCATTGAGTTTAAAATTATCGAAAATATCTATTTTTATATATGGAATGACCCATTTTCGTTCCGGAGGCTAAACGGACTTTTTGGGTCGTTATTGTCAATTCAAACAAATTTGGTATATGTTTATTTTTCTTATCGTGCTTCTGTAATATAAATAGATTCTTATAAACCCTATGAGCCTTTCATTTCTTATTACTATATGTACAATTCTATCTGCTTATTCCTTTCTTCCAATAGCAGAAACAAATGTCCAATTCCAAACCCTGCAATCCTATTTCGAAATTCAAATCGAAAATCAAATTTCAGCAAACCATTTCAAATTATATGTCAATTTAAAGCTCTCGACGAGTGCAACCCAAATCTTTGATTTGTTTTTAGATTGTGAACATGGGTTGGCCAAAATCTGCAAAAACATTCTCGGTCGTTCGTAGGCCACAAAAGCGATCAACGGTGGATCGTAGATTACACGACGTTTGGGTGGTGGCAACGTGTAGAGGAGGCTGTAGGAAGTCGATATATAGGATTAGTTCTCCTCAAAGGTCGTCGGAATCGCCGTGATTGGCCTAAGAATCTCGGCGATGGCCATACGGCTTGAGGAGGTCGGAGATGGCGATGTGGGTGTTGACGTGGATGGCCAAAGGTGGAGGAGTGGGCGGCGCGACCTGATCTTGGCCTAGAACTGCAAGGTGGCGGCAATTTCATGGAGATCGAGGCGACTGTTTTGGGTGCGCGATCGCATATGTATCAGTCGATACGAGGAAGTAGGCTTCAGTGAGAATCGTGTTGACTTTCTTATTTTATTTTATTTAAATTTTATTTTTCAAATGTTCTAATTAACATAACTTTTGCATACGAGGTCCGATTTACGCGCGGTTTGTTCCGCTGCTATCGTATCGAAATTCCGGACATTTTGCATTAGTTTGGACAAATTCTAAGACTATTGAATTTTGGGCCTTTATTTGGATTTCATATCGATTTGAAATGAAAGGTGGGTGTTTTAACCCACTCAAACTACCAAACTATCTTATGTTAGTTAAATTAAATTTATGATACGATTAGAAATTAGCAGATTGATGTTCAATATATTTAAATTGTCATTCCAGTTAAATTTTACTTTTATCACATTTAATCATCATTTAATTTTAATATTGAATTTAATTGTCAAACTTAATACCTGTTACTTATGATCAGTTGTCTATTGATGTTTATTGGTTGATTTGGATGATGATTGTGATGGATGTTGATTGTTGATATTGGATGACCAGATGTTGTATTTTTATATTGTTATAACACTGCAAGTTCTCTATGGGTTGAAATGATACATACCCGAAAGATTTATAGATTAGGGAAAAATCGTTATGGGTTGAATAATAGGCTAGTGCGATTTTATGGATTTTTACTTAATTCGGGATTGCAGTTTCAAATGATATATAACCGTAAATTTTTAAATTGCGGATTGAAATGATACATATCCATATCACTTGACCATAGGATAGAAAATTATATACGGACGCCGGATTGGTTAAATTAAATGATTTTTAATTCTTTAAATTTTGAATTCCGTTAACTGGCATTTTTGAAATAGAGATGTATTTGTATAAACTGAATTATTTTCAATAGTCCAAACGTTAGTGCTGAAATTGGAATTGATTTAATGAATTGTTCAAATGATTTAATTTGGAATTTCAAAGTTGAAGTGGCAAAAATAAATGAATTTATCGGAATTGAGTTATTGAAATGTTTGGATATGGCTTTAAATCTATTTTAGACTAACTTAAACTATTTTATTTAAATTAACTACTTTAATCAATTTAAAACAATTTTTGTTCATATTAATCTATTTTAACCTATTTAATCCAATCTAAATCTATTTTACCAATTTTAAACTAATTAAATTTATTTAATCTATTTTAAATCTATTTAATGTAATTTAAATCTATTTAATCTATTTAAAATCTATTTAAGATAATTTAAATCCATTTAATATATTTTAAATCTATATAAATCATTTTAAATCTAATTAAATCAAAATTAAATTTATTCAAACTACTTTTACTATTTAAACTATTTCAATCTATTTTAAACTATTTTTAAAACTATTAAAACTATTTTTAACCACCTAAACTAATTTCTAAAATTTCAAACTGTGTAAAGTTGAAGTATTTATATTTAAATCCTTGATGATGATGCAACCTAAGTTGGAACTTGAAATTGAAACCTTTTTGTGAAACGGCATATTTGAGTAAATATGATGATTTTGGAATGAGGATTTAACTAACGTACCTTATCGATAATTTCACAAGTGAATATGATATTTGAAAGTGAATATGGTTTTGGAAGTGAATATGGTTTTGGAAGTGAATATGGTTTTGGAAGTGAATACGATTTCGAAAGTGATATGGTTTTAAAATTGAATATGATATCTTGATATTAACTATGAATTGACTTTTGAAATGTAAAAAACCATACGGTGTGTAATAAGCGTTTGGTTGTTAAAGAGACTGGAATCAGATATTGTCATACTCTCTTCCAATACCAAAAATCACTTTAAAAACTGTGTATGTGATGGAGATTCCAAAAATGAAGTATGATGGTTTGGTGAATGATTCTGTATATGGTATTTACATGACCCTAACTCCCGTGAGTCAGCTTAGATGTGACTAAAACAGGAGCTATACCTGGGCCAAGTGAGGTCATTCCTCCAACCAGACATGCTTCTTCGATACCATATTATGACTTTGTGATGATTTGGTGGCCAGCCCTCGATTTTGATTATGGGTGTGTGTTCCGAGGTGGGCGGTAGTAGCTGTTATGCGTTACCACCAGCTTGGTTCTGCAATTGGTATATCTACCATGGCATTGCCTCGAGTGCCGTGTTCACATGCCCTAGAGCGCCTTCTACGAGTTTTTTTTATACCATTACCTATGGGGTGTACTTTGGGTAAACCACCGATTTGGTGGAACTTATGACATTGTATAGACTATGAGAATATATAAAATGTGTTAAGGGGGATATAGGTAATGCCTTAACACTATTTTAATACTTTACTTTATTGTAGATGCTATTATAATAGCATATTATACTGCGTAGTAGATAGTTTAACGGATCCTTAGAAGATGGAAATCATGAACATCTCTTAAGTTATTGCACCCACGTTGACACTGGATAGGAAATGTCAAACCCCGTAAACATCTTTGACCCCGTTACACTCATATTTGTTTACTGTTGACTTACTTTGCATAAGGTCCTTTAGTTCTGACTTGAGTTTATCTCACAACTCGCTCGGGTCAGTCTGAAATTTTCAGTTTATCGACGACTGCTTTCTGGAGGATGAAGACGAAGATTTTGTACTATTATTATGTATTATGTATTATATTTATTCCACTACATTATCTTGTTCCGCTGCATTTATTTATTTATTCTTATTATATGTAACTCTGATCTGCATTGTAAAATGATAATCAATGTTATTTTTAAACAGCTTCATGAACTGTTTATTTGATTATTATGTTGTCATTCCGCTGTGAGATTCTGTATTTGTTTTTCATTCTTTCTCTGCTTTTTATTATTTAACCCATAATAATCTCCATTTTGAATGGTTTGAGTTTGACGTGTATGGCTTATCGTTGATTTAAATCATCCAAAAAGGTGGGTCGATACATGTCGATGGGTCACATCCATATGGTTCGTTCATGCTAGTATCATTGTTTTTGCTAGAATTGTCCATTCTTCATTAACGGAGACAGTTCGTCCCTGGATGGCCGGAGATAGCCGCGACCATGGTGGAGGGGTGATTTGGCGAGGTGAGATCGATGGTGGTGGTTGATCGAGGTGAAAATGGTCGTGGCAACATCTCAATTTTAAAGAAGGTCGGTGGCTTCATGATATGGTAATGTACTACCGTTCTTTTTTATTTATTCTATAATATTATAAATCGTCTAACTTCTAATTGTCATAGCTTTTACGTACAAGGTCAGATTTACATGAGGTTTGTTCCGCTGCGATTGTATTGGAATTCCGAATATTTTGGCATTAGTTTGGATGAATTCTAATATCGTTGAAATTTGGGCCTTAACTTGGATTTCAAATTTATTTGAAATCAAGGTGAGTGTTTTAACCCATTCACAACTACTAAATTGTCTTATGTTGGTTAAATTAAATTTATGATGTGATTAGAAATTGATTGGTTGATGTTGGTATATTTAAATAGTTATTCCAGTTAAATATGCCTTTTATCGCAATTAATTATCATTCAATTTAATATTGAATTTAATTTTCAATTGAATACCTGTTGATGATAATCAAAGAATTGATGTTATTTATTGACTAATTGAATGGTGATTGTTATGTTTGTTTGATTGTTGATATTGGATGACTGGATGTTATATGCTTATGTTGTTATAACACTGCAAGTTTTCGATGGGTTGAAATGATACATACCCGAACGATCTGATAGATTAGGTGAAATCGTTATGGGTTGAAATGATAGACTCGAGAGAGTTCATGGATTTGTAATTAAATTCAGGATTGCGGGTTGAAATGATATATATCCGTAAATATAAAATAATTGTGGATTGAAATGATAAATATCCGTATCACTTGACCATAGGGTAGAGAATTATATAAACGATCTTAAATTCTTAAAATTTGAATTCAGTTAAACGATATTTTGAAATAAAAATTTGATTTGCATAAACCTAATTATTATTGAATCCAAGCTTTAAATGTTTAAATTTGGAATTGTTTAAAGAATTAAAATGGAAATTTCAAGGTTGAAATTTTGAAGCATAAATGAAGTTTATCGAAATTGAGGTATTGAAATTGTTTGAATATAACTTTGAAATCCATTTAATTTGAAGTGGTTTAAACATGGATTTGAAATCGATATTGGTTAAATGGTTTAATGAGAATTTAAATTTAAAAATCTATTTTAGTTAGTTGAATTGAAAGCTGGACATGGTCCAGATGTGTTGAAATGGAAGAAGTGGTTTAATTTTTATATAAACTCCAAAATAATTATTTTAATATAAACTGTTTAAACATTTATTATTTTAAAATCCGGATTTTTAGGTTTTCAAACTATTAAACTAATTTAAATCTATTTTCAACTATTTTAAACTATTTTTTTATCAATTCAAAACTATTTTTTTATTTTAATCTATTTAACCTAATTTAACATATTTTAACCTGTTTTAAACTAATTAACCCATTTAATCTATTTTAAATCTATTTAATCTATTCTAAATCTATTTAATCTATTTTAGATCTATTTAATCTATTTCAAATCTTTTTAAACTATTTTAATCCACTTTAAATTATTTTAAATTATTTCAAACTATTTAAAATTTATTTTTAACTTTACTAAACTACTACACTATTTATGCTATCTAAACTATTTTCTAATTTCCAGACTGTGTAAAGTGAAAGTGTTTATAATTAAATCCTTGATTTAAAAGCATATAGGGTTAAATGATGTTGTAACCTAAGTTAGGATTTAATTGACATATTTGAATGAATATGATGATTTTGAAATGAGGATTTAATTAACCTATCTTATCGATAATTTCAAAAGTGAATATGATTTCGAAAGTGAATATGATTTCGAAAGTAATATGGTTTGAATTGAATATAATATTTTGATATTAGTTATGAATTGACTTTTAAAATGTAAAAGAACCATCTGGTGCGAAATAAGCATTTGGTTGTTAAAAAGACCAGGATTGAATATTGTCAAACTCTCTGCCAATACTGAAAACCACTTTAACAACAATGTACAAGGTGGAGATTCCACAATGAAGTAGGATGGTTTGGCGAACGATTTTGTATGAGGTATTTACGTAACCCTGACTCCCGTGAGTCGGCTTGATGTGGATAATAGGAGCTATACCGAGCCAACTGAGGTCGCACCTCCTATCTGGCACATTTCTTCGATGCCATATTATGACTTTGTGATTGATTTGGTGGCCACCACTTGATTAGATTATGGGAGTGTGTTCCGAGGTGGACGGTGGTAGCTTCTATGTGTTACCACCAGTCTGGGAGTGCAAATGGTAGAATCATATCCTGGCATTACCTCATGTGCCTTGTCACATGCCTTATCGCACCTTCTACAAGTTTTTTTTGTACCGTACCTATAGAGTGCCCTCTAGATAAACCACCATTTGGTGGAGCTTGCGGTATTGTACAAACTACGGGAGTGTATAAAAAGTGTTAAGGGAGATATGGGTAATGCCTTGACGCTATTTTAATACTTTACTTTACTGTAGACATATTATAATAGCGTATTATGCTACATTGTAAATAGTTTAACAGATTCTTAGGAGATGGTAATCCCAGACATCTCTTAAGTTCTTGCACTCGCCTTAAACACTGTATATGAGATGTCAAACCCCGTAAACATATCTGACGCCGTTACACTCATATTTATTTACTGTTGATTTAACTTACATAAGATCTGTAACATCCCAAAATTTATTAATTTAAATTTGGTAACTTATTTGAACTTTTGGAATCTAACTTGAAAAGTTTCAAAACAAATAAAATATTATTAATATTAAATATTATAAAAATATATGAATATAAATAAAGTATTTGGTAGTTTAAGCTTTAAATAAATACAGAAAAAAGAATATAAAAACAAGAATTTGTGTTAAACATAAATATATAAGGTAAGATAAACCATAAATAAATACATATGGAAATTCATGTGTGAATGCAAGATAAAGAAAAAAATGTGAATTTTATATAAGCAAGGCAAAAAAAAAGAGAAGAAACAAAAATGTCTACAAACAAATCTAAGTACATATAAGAATAGGATAAGATGTAAACAAGAAAGGAAACATGGCATCAAATGTTATTTACTCTCAACACAAAATAGGGTCATTCAAATGTTAAAATCATTTCCATTTCTGAAAAAAAAATCTTGCTTAGTCAACAAAAGAAAGAAAATTTCAACCAAAAGAAATAAGCTATACCAGATAACACCTACCTGTACAGAACTTCTCTTCATATATACATCCATATTAGTTCTTGTTCGTTTAAACATAACTTAGCAAGCTTGAAAGAAAAGAAAATTAAACATCATTATCTTACAAACTTAAACAATTCATTCAACTAAACAAAAACAAAACAGAAAAGACTTAAAGGCAGATCAATTGCAGTTTTTGAAACAAAAAGTGCTCTCTATTCAAACTGGTTTTCAGGTGAGTAAACATAGATTTTAAACCTTTAAGTTTAATTAAAAATGGTACAGGATTCATTGATAATATGGTTTGTATATGCTTTAGTTTTGAATATAGCTCTGTGTTATATACATAATTTGTTCTGTGAAAAATTAAACATACTGGTATTCTATGTTTGATGTTACAGAGTCAAATATTTAATCAAGATTCAAAATATTATCATCCAACCTTGGTTAGGCTTAAAGTATCAACAAATAAAGTTTGTTTAAATTTAAATTATGGCATAAGAATTTGTTTTCTGCATGATAATGAAGAATTGATTCTGTAAATCCAGTTTTACAGTAAAAAGACAAATATATGATAAATTCAAATAATTTAAAACATTGATTCGTTTGTATAACTTGAATTAACAACTAAAGATAAGATTTTTAAAACAAAAATGGAGATTTTTAGTTGTGTATGCCACGAGCAGTTCACAATTGAACAGATTTTGTATTTTTACCATTTTCTGATGATCAAACCAAATTTGATTGTTAAGATTTTGCTTGAAGAAAGTATGAACCTCTATGATTTTGAGAAAATTGTTGAATAATTTTTCTATTGCACGAATTGGTGGGACGAGTTCAATTTAGGGTTTATGCTCGAGTTTTAGACATGGTCAGTGGCAAGGTGATTGTGTCTCCTCGGAGTGATCGAGCTGCACGAAATTGAGAGGGAGAGTAGAGTGGGGTATCGGCAACGTGAAGCCGAAATTGTGGATTTTCTGATGAATGGCGTGAGTGGGACGAGGCATTTTCGTTTTGGTGAGTTTGAGTTACAGCTTCGAACGAAAGGCTAAATTTCGTTTTCGAGTTTTTGGCTTCAAATCGAGTTTGGATTTCAAGTGTTGGTGAGTTTTGCGACTTGCCGAAGGTTGTGAAGTTTGTCGAAGCGACGATGCGACGCCGTGCATGTGCACGACATCGATTTTGTGTCAGGAAGTTTGGGCTTGGGAGGAACTCGAAGGAATGCTCGAGTAGCAGATGGTTTGGCTCGGGTTTCTCGCGTTCGTATGGAATTGATTCAGCAGTTTATAACTTAAAAATAAAAAAAAGGAAGAAGAAGAAACGAATTTGAGGAAGAGAGAGGTCTCGGGGAAAAGTACAGAGAAACTTGAGTGTTTACTCGAGTAAACCGGAATCATGCTCGAGTTTGATTCCCAAACCTGTAGCAAAATGAAAATGTAACAACCCGCATATTTATCGAGTTTACATTTAAATATTTTTATTTAAATATTAAATCGTTAATCGGATTTTGGTCCGAAAAACTACTTTTTGCAAACGGTCAAATTAGGACTCGAGACCACTTCCATTGAGTTCGAAATGTCGTTTACAACTTTTTTAAGTATAAACATCGATAGGTTTGGAGTTAGTGAAATTTCACTAACTTTTCCCGCTTTGGACTTTGGGTTAGTTTAGCCTATTAAGCCCAAGTTCCAACCCTCTTCTCCTCACTCTTCATAAATTTCCTAACTAACTCAAGCTTTAGCATTAATGGTGAAGAGAATGGGAAATTAAAACTCCAAGCTCAAATTCAATTGCAACTCCATCATTCAACTCCAAATTCAAGTAGAAGATATTGGATTCAAGCTTTGGATTGCTTCTCCTTGCTTTCAAGCTTCATCTTCATAAATTTTAGTGCAAAGGTGAGATTTTTATCTCACAATTCTAGCCTATAACTATATTGGACTGTTGGGAATGATTCCCTATCATTTTTGCATGCATGTTAGCATTTGGTTTGGATTGGATTGGCGAAAAACTCCAATTTTTAGCGTTTTGGTGAATTTTCTGCACTTAGGTCGTTCTGGCCATTTTTAGGTCGTTCGGAGTTAAGTCGTTCGTCCATGGGTCGTGAGTCGTTCACGAGTTAACTTTAGGTCGTTCTGGAAGAATTGGCACTTCAGAATTAGGTCGCTCACGAGTTAAGCCTTAAGTCGTAGGTCGCTCACGAGTTAGGCCTTAAGCCGTAGGTCGCTCGCGAGTTAAGCTTTAAGTCTTAGGTCGTTTCCGACCTATAATCTCTAGGCAAACGTTAAGTCGCTCGCCCTGGTTTATCTCGTAGGTCGTCTCCGACCTAAGCTCCTGATAAGTCGTTCGAGTTAGGTCGTTGGACCATTTACCTTAGGTCGCTCGTCCACTAGGTCGGCCTGGTTTATCTCGTAGGTCGTCTCCGACCTAAGCTCCAGATAAGTCGTTCGAGTTAGGTCATTGGACCATTTACCTTAGGTCGCTCGACTCTGTTAAGTCGTAGGTCGTTAGACCTTAGGTCGCTCGACTCTGTTAAGTCGTAGGTCGTTAGACCTTAGGTCGCTCGACTCTGTTAAGTCGTAGGTCGTTAGACCTTAGGTCGTTCGCATTCCTTAAGTCGCTCGACCCCTCCACACTAGGTCGCTCGGCTTGCTTGAGTCGTAGGTCGTTGGACCTTAAGTCGCTTGCCTCCCTTAACTCCAGTTAGGTCGCTCGGCCATTGTGTTAGGCCGCGTGAACCCTTAGGTCGTTAGACCTCACTTTGCTTTAGGTCGTAGGCCGCTTGTCTTCACTTAGGTCGTACCGTTTTGGACGGGGCGCTTCCCCGCACCCCGCCGGGGGCGCTGCCCCCTGGACCCCCGCGACCTGACCGGGCAGGTCGAACCCCGTAAGCGGTGGCGTTGCCCCCGCACCCCCACCTTGGGGGGTTGCCACCCCCCCTGGACCCCCCCTCCGTAGGGGATCTTATCTGAAAAACATTGAGCTGATTTCCTTGGATTTTATTCACATCTCCGTATGCGATTTTTGTGACTGATTGTTTCTACAATTGCTTATGTGTTTTGTCACTTTATAATATAAAGGTTTCAATACTAGTAGTAAATATCAAAACTCTTTTAACAAATAATTTCAACTCTATTTTTAATAACAAAGCTCTTTTCTTAAACCGTTTTCCAATCTATTAGTATATACAAGCCTTTACCTCACTCGGATGAGAAATCTAATTAAACGACTTAGTAAAACAAGTGGTATGAAACGCTTGCGTTCACTTCGTCGGTTAATTCTTGGACTTGTTCGATTGAACCTCTTGTGACAATTTTATTAGTGAAGATTTACAGTTTGTTCGTAAATATTTAAGTTAAGCAAGTGGTTATGGGACATGAAGCTAAACTTCTATATTTACTAGCTTAGTGTAATTGACACTTCTCGTTGATCTTGATGATCGCTTTATGAATTAGACTAGCAATTGCGCGATGTCTCTTTCATTGCAAGGTTAGACTAGACACCACTTGTGTGATTCCATTCACACATACCTTTCTGCTTTTTGGTTAGTCTTGACCTCATTCTGTGTGATTCCACTCACACATGTGGGGTAGCTCCCCATGGTCTTCGGACCGTCATGTGATAGGCCTCTTTCCCTTTTTATGATTTCTGGATTTCTCGTGTTGATTTCTGGAATTTATGTCATTGACTTGTTATGAGTACAAGTTTAGGGTATGATGCCCCCTTCGAATCTTTGAGAAGATTCTTGTCATATTGATTATCTCTTATTGATTGATCTTCTGTTGATCATTATTTACATACTTATAGCGGTATGTCGTTATGGATGTTTATGTTTATGCCATATCTTTTATGTTATATCATGTCATCTGATATTTATAGCTAGACTGATCCGTTTATTATTTTTTTAAATAATACTCGGATCAGACCGAGATGTTACAGGTGCTTCTGCTTGACTTCTTCCCAGGGATTCATCACTCTGACTTTTGGCTAACTGTTTAGATTAGCAGTTTTTGTTGTATACACTTGAGATATAGACTCATAGTTGTATTCTTTTGTATAGCACGTGTTGCTATTCTTTTGTATTATCGTGGATCTTATTGACCACTACTCTGATGTACACTTTCATGTGTTAGTTATATATTCATATCTTCTTCCGCCTTTGTGATATGGATATCTGTGACTGATTTGTGATATGATTATTTCTATGTTTGTTTCCGAAGATTATTTATAGCCACCGTGTGATAAGCTATTACATGGATGGTCGCTCCTCAACAGCCTTATTCTCCGTGCTAGTTGACAACACTTCTCCGGAGTGTTCTTGGCTAGCGTGGGTATAGAGGTGGGGCGTCACAGAAAAGTAAGTTAAGCAAATTTAAAAAAAAAACAGTTTAAGTAGTAATGACTTAGTTAATGTTTGACAAATTAAGTTAAGAATTTATTTCAAGTTTTAATAAATTAAGTAAATACTTAACAAAGTTTTAAAATCCAATTAATACTTTAAGTAAGTAGTTAATGTAAGACAAGTGTTGAAATTTAATTATCATTAAAGCTTTCAAGTTAGTAATAATAAATTGACTTCAAAGTTTAAGGAAGATTCTTAAATGTTAATTAAGATAAATAATTATTATTAATTAATTGTTTAAAAATGGTAATTAAGTGTAACATCCCAAAATTTTCAATTAAAATAAATAATATATTTAAACTCTTGGGGTTTAATTTGAGAATAAATTGAAAAAAAAAATCTAAAGCAAATAAAATAAGTGAATTATGAGGTAAATTCCAAATTATTTTGGGTTTAAAATATTGAGGTAATAAATGTTTTTAAAGGTCATTTAGATTTAAAATCTTATACGTATGAACATTTCATACATTAGTAAAAATTTAATACACATTGGAATTTAATTTAAAATTGTTAAAAGATAAGTGTGTATATTTCAAGTTTAAATTTAAGTTTGAATTTAAATTTGGAATAAATGTTTTAAAAATTTAGTAGCATTTAAAATCATTGAGGAATAAGTATACAATGGTCAAAACAACCTTTCTTTTGACATTGTACATATGCATATATATACCAATGAACAAAAATATATATGTATTAGTTTATAAAAGTATATGTAATATAGAAAATAAAATTTATAAAAATTTCTTTGCTTTGAAAACAACAAAGGCTGAAAACATACATTCACAATAAAGTTGAATGATTAACAAAATCTAGTGCTTAAGATATTTCCTTACAAATGGCACAAACCATCAACTCTTTAATAAAATATTCAAATAAAAAATTTCAAGAAACTCTTCACCTTCTAAAATTCGAATTTTTAAATCTCCTAACACCTGATACTCAGTAATCAAAAGATCTTTGCAATCTTTACTTCAACATTCAAAGGAAAAAAAAAGTTCAGAAGAAAAAAAAAGAAACTGTCTTCTTCAATTCAAAAAAAAATCTGAAGTGTTTACTTAAGCATCAAAGTGTAGTATTAGACATTCAGGTAAGTTTTGTTCTAACTTTATAGTTTATAAAATTGTGATTTTTTTAAAAATCAAGTTTTAACACAAGCAAAGTTAAACTGCAGATTTGAATTAAAACAAGGTTCCAGGTTTCAAGACAGTACAGTTGTTTTTCTGGCAATAAATTTAAAAGGCAAGTAACTTTTATTTTTAAAGTTTGAATTTGAAGTTATAATCTATAATGAAGCAAAAAATCACTACAATGACATCCAATTATTTGCAGGAGGGATCAAGAATTAAAGGCTGTTTTGTTTTCTAAGTTTCTGTTTTCAAAACTGCAGAGAAAAGAAAGCTTCTCTGTTAATTCAAGCTGTAAGTAATCTGGAAAATTTTTTGTTATTTTTAATGATTAAGATGAATAAAAATAACATGGGATTAATACAACCATATCTAATTGTATTGCAGGAAAATCAAGGTTTAATTTTTCTTTTTTTTGGTTTCAAGTTTCAGAAAGAAAAAAAAAAGAATAATCTTCTCTGCTATAAATCTAAAAGGTAAGTGTAATGAAACCCCTGTCACTGATAATTTGAATGCATAAATACAACTAAAAATAATCATAGATTTGTACACATCAACTTCAGATCTAAAACCCCAAGAGAATTTAAGTAGAAAAGAGGAGAAGTTGCAGGCCTCACCTCTGTTTGAAAACTGTCTGTAATCTTTGGAAAAACAAGTGAGTAAACCCTGTTTTTCTTTATCATGATTGCTATGTGTATGTTTTGGGTGATATAGGAAACTTAAATCTTGTTTGCATGCAAGAAAATTTGAATGTATGATTGAATGCTTGGTTTATCATGATGACTGTACAAAATATTAGTCACTGTTTAGTTCCCTCTGTTTCTATTTGACCTGTGTGACGAACTCTGGTTACCCATACATGATGTTCCAGTTATCAAGTTGGGGTCTTTTTGTTTAAACTTACATCATGTCCTAGTAATAGATCAAAAACAAGTCTTTGTAATTGTTTTTACTGGAAAACAGAATCATTTTTTTTAGTATCAGCTTCTACAAAGTAAACTATACCAAGGTTTTAAGTCTCTCTCTCCCTCTCTACTTCTGGAAATGATTTTTTTTAACAAGCTAAAAATAAAAATAAAATTATGGTTTAACTCTTACTGTGTGTCAGCAATAAATTAAAGCATATAGCTTTCTGTTTATGTAACTCTTTCTTCCTGGAAACTGTAAACTCAATTTCATGTAGCTTTCTGTTTACAAGAATAAAGCATATCAAAATCAAACCCAATCTTTCTCTTCTTTATTATTCCTTCTGAAATAGATTTATAACAAGTTGAAAATTTTGTGTTTGAGCTTGCACCATACTTCAGAAAACTAATTAAAATAGGTTGTAGTCTGACTGGAAACTTTGGAGGAAGAAAAAAAAAGAAATCTGTGTCAAGCTTAAACTCTGGTTACAGAATGAAACACATCCAAATACAATATTCTCTTTCTCTTTTTGCTCCTGAAACATGTTGGAAATTTAGATAAATGATTGTTTAAACTTGTATTTCATCTAAACAGTTAATTTAAGCCAATAAAAACAGGTTTTAACTTCACTGGAAAATGTAAATACAGTCACAACCCAAAACAGGTGAAAATTTGAACCTCATGGATTTGAATTTCAGTAACACCCTTCGCATCACCATCAAGAATAATGATTTTTGAAACAAAAATCAAATTATTTCATTGCATATTTCTTGGGAAAATGGGAGTTGATCGGAAAATAAAGTTTTACCAAAATCTGATGATCTAGGGAGTTATAGGCCTTGAATTCGCAGTCGTAGATGGTTTGAGGGTTTGTGATCACCAGAAAAATGCAGTTTGATTTTTTTTTAAAAAAAAAGATTTTGAATTCAAGTTCGTTTTAGGGTTTAAGACCCATTTTCTGTTCACGGTCGAAATGGAGCTGCCGCACCACCCACAAGCGATCGAGATGCGTGTCAGGGGGTCAGATGAAAGAGTCGCACGATGTAGGAGCTTCGATTTAAATATCACGGCCTCTGATGGCCAGGGAAGGTGGCGCACGACCGTTTTCTTTTTGGCATGACTGATGCTTTTTTGGGTTCTGTTGGTCGATTTGGAATTTCGAAATAAATTCGAGGTCAGGGTGTTCAAATCGATTTAGGAGGTGGACGTTGACGTGATGGTGGCCGCAGCATCGTCCAACAGCGGCGAGAATAGCCGTGCACGTGCACGTGGTTGTTGGGTGTGTCAGCGTGAGGCGTTGGGGAGGACGAGTGGTGACTCGAAGCACAACACGGGTAAGTCGAGTGAAAACTCGAAGAGGGACTCGGGGCGTTTAGTGTGGTCACGGGTAAATTTTAAAACAGAAAGAAAAAAGTTGCACGGGTCATTTTGGGGAAAACCCGAAGTGAAAGGGAATTTTCTCGGGGCAAACCCGAAGCAGGTCTCGGGAGGGATTGAATTTGAAGCAGCAATTAGTTTGTTTTTTTGCCAAACTCAAGTAAATTTATGTTCTGGGTGAATTTAATGATGATGATAAGTAGCATATGAAACAAATGGCATTTCAAAATTTATAATTTTATAAGAGTTGTTTTTAAAGTTTAATTTAACAAATTTTTAAAAGTAAAATGTTTAAATACTAATTTAAAAAAACCAAATTGATTTATAAAAATGAAGAATAATTAACCCTTGAGGCTTGCAATGATTTTACAATCTAAAAGTAAATAATTAAAGAATAGGGAATTTATAAAATATGATTAAAACTTAATTAAAAAAAAATTAAGAACGGTTTATAGTAATAAATCAAATAATAATTAACTAATTAAGCCAATTAAACTAATTTATAATTAAGTAAAATTCAACATTGATTTAAAATAATTAGTAAAGACATTTATATGGCAAATTCACTTTAATCACAGTAACTTGAATCAACGATGATTGACCATCATCAAATACTCTATACTGTATTGACATTTTTGTTGTGATGCTGTTATTGCTTTGTGATGGACTATGATTTATGATTTGTTCCTATATGTTTGTGAAACCCCTTTTGCCCGTAAAACGGCATTCAAACTTCGATGCGACAGGGAGTCAGATTTCAGTTTGTTATCCGAAACCCACATCGAACCCTGAATGTGAACCTTTGAGATTGATACACCCACATGTTTTAAATTTGAGCACTCACTATTCGGATTAGCCGGGAGAGGACCTTTGTGTCATATGACCCATTCCGAATTGTGATTCGACGAATGGATTGCATTTGAAGACCGGGTGTCTTCGAAAACGATAGGATAACCTATCGATTGTCTCTGCACCGAGTTGCTCCGGTATAGGGATTCCCTAAGTGATGGGAAATCCGATATGGATTGTGGACACCCGGATTTGCAAGGGCTTCTTCCTTTATTGGACGAAGTGCCTTCGGTTCTGTTCGAACCCGAAACAGACTTGTATGGTCGTGTGTCTGACACGACGCTTTGAGATATAAAGCCGATTTCTTTCAAATACCTATCTGTTGGTGGCGGAGAATTTATTCTCTTAGCTTAAAACCCTTCTCTGAGACGTATGAGCTCAGAGGTTATGTAGTTGAAGGTTATCAGCGATATACTCCCATTTTGGTAGTGTGGCACGCTAAGTGCTGTTGTATAGTGATGATCATTTGTTGATCAATTGTGATCAAAGCATGGCTTTCGTGTAAAGCGTAGCTTTGTGGACGAGACCTCATCGAACCTCACACCCCGGAAATGGTCGAAACAGGAAAGATGCGGCAAGGTTATGAGGGTCGCGCCCTTTAGGGTATGTCATTTCCTTTTGGAAAAGGGTAGTGTCATGGTATGGAGCCCAGATACTTTCCTATGTGGTTGCTTCAATCTCATTATTCTGTGTGGTTGTTGCTTTGTGATGGAGGGCCCTCGGATAAAGGTCCCAAAGGACCGGGGAGTGGCATACTCGAGTAGCAGTTACCTAGTTACCGAGGTAACCCGGCCTTGCGTTGGCAGAGAGCCGGGTAGGTTCTCGGGACGTCCCGCCAGAGGCGTACCCTTGTGGCATAGGAAGTTCCTTAGCCTGACCATTTGTTGGAAATCCAATTTCCAATACGAACCCCGTACGGTTTTAGTTGTATTACTTGCCATTTACTTATGGTGGTCACCACTGTTTAGATGGTAGCTATAGTAGGCATAGTTCGGAATGTCTATGCCGGCTAGGATTGATATTCTACTTTCGAAATGGCTTTCTACACTATCCACTAGTAATAATATCAAAGAATTTTCCCGTATCAAGCATATTTGACTATCATAAGAAGAAATCTCCTCCAATTCTGCGATTGCATTGTGTGTGTGGCGGGAGGACTTATGGTAGTTTCATTTTCCAAAAGCATGTCGGTTTTTTTGTATAAATCTGTTTTATTTAAAAGCAATTATCTTTGTTTACTCATACCAGTCCCATGAATGACCCGGAGTTTATTGTTTCCTTTGTAAACTCTGGGTGCCCACCATTTCTACACGGGCAGCCTAGTAACAGGTTTCCTGTATTTGGCTCTAGCTACATTTTGGAGTATTTTGGTTTGGAGATTTTTGGTTTTTGGAAGCTCATACCTTAGAGACATTTTGGAAGCTTTTGGATCTCGAGGTGCTTAGTTTGGCGTTCACTATCATTCTCTATCCTTTCAAAGACTTTGGCATATGATATGTAGTTGTTCTATTATGTCATTCTATTTGGAGATGTTATTCATGTATTATGTACTCTGATGTTGTAACAGATATTATTATTATTATGTTGTATTTGTGATATGATGCATGATTTTCATTTTATTTCCGCTGTTATATATTCATCTAATGTTGTTATAAGCTCCATCCGACTGGAGTTCGATGTTTGAATCATTGACAGTCGAGTACAAGTGAGGTATTTGATGTCAATTTTCGAACGTTGAATTTCGGGTCGTGACATTAAGAATGGTTAATTAATTTATAATTGTAATTAACTAAGTAATTAGAGATTAATCAATTTGTAATTAAAAATTGGTTAATTAATAATTAAGTGTCTAATTTATTTGTAATTAAGAATTGTTAATTAGATAATTCAAGTTGATTAATTTATAATTGGCAGTTAACTAAGATAATTAATTAAGGAATAATTAGTTCATAAAGTTAATTAAGATTTAATTAATTTATCATTAAGAATAATTAATCATTGATTTAAAATAATCAATAGAAAGAGTTATGTGGTTAATTCATTTAAATCACATTCACCTTGATTGAAAATAATTAACTACTGTTGTGCACTGGATTGATATTTCTGTTGTGGTTGTGAAACTGTGTGATGTGAGTTGCTTTGTGCTGAACTGTGATTTGTGATTTGTTTCTGTATTTATGTAAAAACCCTTTTGTCTATAAAACAGCATTTATACTTCGATGCGACAGGGAGTCGGATTTTAGTTAGTTATCCGAAACCCACATCGAACCCTGAATGTGAATCTTTGTAATTGATACATCCACGTGTTTTAAAATTTAGCGCTCACTATTCGGTTCAGCCTGGAGAGGATCTTTGTGTCATATAACCCATTCTGAATAGTGATCCGACGAAATGGATAGCATTTGAAGACGGTGGTGAAGACCGGGTGTCTTCGAAAACGATAGGATAACCTATCGAATGTCTCTGCACTGAGTTGCTCGGGTATAGAGATCTCCACATGTGATGGAAAGTCCGATCGGAATTGTGGATATCCGGATTTGCAAGAGATTCTTCCTTTATTGGATGAAGTGCCTTCGGTTCTGTTCGAACCCGGAACAGACTTGTATGGTTGTGTGTCTGACACTACACTTTGAAATATAAAGCAGATTTCTTTCAAATACATATCTGGTTGGGGCGGAGAATTTATTCTCTTAGCTTAACACTGTCACGCTCCAAATTCCAGCATTCGAAAATCGACATCCGTACTCCACTTGTACTTGAATGCCGCAGATTCAATCGTTGAAATTCGAATCGTGCCGAAGCTTATAACACATCAAGTATAACAACACAGCGGAAGAAAAGAAATGAATATCATTGATATACAACATTCGATACAATAATGATACAATATGATTCAATATCAGAGATACAAGATAACAATACTATAGCAGAAAACTCAAAAGACTGGCAGCGGAAACAAACAGAACTTGAAACTCCAGAAGAACACCAATATTATAAATCTCCATAGATAGCTCGAACCACCATCACGTTTCACCAAGATGAGCAAGTCCAGTCCATAAATCCGAAGACTCCAATATCCAAGATCTCCATAAAATTCGAAAGAGAAAGCTGAAAGCTACCAAATCGATATCTATATCTACTATCTGAAAAACCCAACTCTAGACTGCCCGTGTGGAAAATTATGGGTACCCAGAGTTTAGGAAAAGAACAATAAACTCCGGGTCAGTCGTGGGACTGGTATGAGCAAACAAAAATAGTTTGGTCTTTAAAAACAAACAAAAGAATTTAAATTTGAAATCCGCAATGCTTTTTGGAAAATGAAACTACCATAAGGCCTCCCACCACACACATCATGCAAACGCAGAATTGGAGGAGATTTCTCCTTATGATAGTCAAATATGCTTGATACGCGAAAACATTTTTGATATTATTATTAGTGCATAGTGGAAAATATTTCGAAAGTATAATATTAATCTTAGCCAGCATAGACATTTCGAACTATGCCTAGCTACCATGTTCAATAGCAGGTTACCACCACATTCCATGGCAAGTTATACAACTAAAACCGTACAGAGCGCGTATTGTTTCTTTGGGTTTTCCAACAAATGGTCAGGCCAAGGAACTTTCCATTGCCACATGGGTACGCCTCTGGAGGGACGCTCCGAGAACCATCCCTCGGTTCTCTGCTAACACAAGGTCGGCTACCCGCTTCCCGGGGAATAAAACCTAAGATATGCCACCCCCGATCCTTTGGCACCTTTAACCGAGGATCCTCAATACCAACAATATCACATAATAACAAATATACTACAGTGCCCATATGAGTAAGTATCTAGGCTCCATACCATGATACTACCCTTTTCCAGAAGGAATGGTTATACCCTAGGGGTGCTACCCCTGAAACCTTGCTGCATCTTTCCTGTTTCGACCATTACCGGGTTGTGAGGCTCGACGAAGTCTCGTTCACAAAGCTATGCTTTTCACAAAAGCCATGCCTTGATCAACAAATGATCAGCAACACTTCGTATGCCACATTACCAAATTGGGAATGTATCACTAGTAACCATCAACTACATAACCTCTGAGCTCGTACGTCTCAGAGAAGGGTGTTAAGCTAAGAGATTAAATCTCCATCACCAAACAGAAATGTATTTGATAGAAACCGGTTTTGCATCTCAAAGTGTAATGTCAGACACACATCCATATAAGTTTGTTTCGGGCTTGAACAGATCCAAAGGCACTTCCGAAGAAGACCTTGCAAATCCGGATAATCTCTAGTCACATCCAGACTTCCCATCACAATGGGTGCTCAAATCTCTATACCGAGGATCAGCCGATGCAGAGACATTCCACAAGAAATCCTTTTGCTTTCGAAAGTATGCGGTCTTCAACACCAGTCTTCAATTGTTATCCATAACGTCGTATCATTATTCGGAATGGGTTATACGACACAAGGTCCTCTCCTGGCTAAACCGAATAATGAGCGCAATATTTAAAAAGCATATGGATAATGGGATTTCAGTTAAGTCACAACTTAAAATCCTAAACCTTTCATTCAAATGGTTAAACAAATTACCATTTTCAATCTTTTAAACAAAAAGATTCATTTCAAAAACCTTCAATGGTTTAAACTATTTCCATACTTAAATCTTTTAAACAAAATATTTATCTTTTAGGACCCTTTCAATTTAAAACAAGGATCACCAATCTTTAACAAAGATTCATTTCTAGCCTTCCAAAACAATTCCGTTTTCAAATTGAATTAACCCATCTGATCTTTAAATCAAAGACTTATTTCATAGCTTTCAAAACAATTTTCAGAGATTCATCCATACCTTTCAAAACAATTCCCGTTTTCAAATCTTTTATATATAAAAGATACATCATTTAAAATCCTCTTCAATTTCAAAATAGGGTTCAACTATTTTTCACAAAATTCAATTATAGCTTTCAAAACCATTTCATTCCAAACATGAAATCTTTTCATCATAATTGGGAAATTCTTTTCTTATATAAAAGCTATTATTACTATTTGAAACCACTTGTTGTCCGTTTCAGAAAACCCGATTATAATTCCACGAGTTAAGGCCTTTCAAATGTAAACTTGTGTTAAATTAATTTCTCAAAACCATACTCCTAAAATGGTTTAAAAACCCATATAAAACATTTATAGTTTGTATAACCTTTTTATGTCATAGATACCAAATATAGAATTCAATTTCAGATATTGAATTCTAATTTAAATCGAATTATTCAAATTTCAAATCTTTATTGAGTTATTCAAAATAACTTTCATTTTTAAAATACCTTTTCAAAAGTTTTTCACTTTAAACCCCATCCATTTCCAAAACCATTTGGATTTAAAATTCAAATTCAAAATTATTTAAAATCCTGTGACTTAACCGATTTCCACGTGCAACCCATATTTGTGTGTGTATAATGTGGTCCAGTGATTTTACACAATGGTGCAACATCATTCAATCATCACAGATTCAATCATATCGATAAGCGGTATAACCCATAATGCTTATCTTTATTCACAGATTCATCGATAAAATAAATTTATCAAATCACAAGGATTCATTAATACGATTCGATGTGGGTTTCGGTAACCAACTGGAATCCGACTCCCTGCCGCATCGAAATCCAAATGTCGTTTTACGGCCAAGGGGTATTTACACCGAAAACATATCACAGATATCACAGATCAATATACAGCATATTTCACATCACAGAACATTACAGTCCAGAGATAACAATCAATGCAAGGTAATACAATCATTCATAAGAAAGCATGTCTCTAATTCAAATTTTAATTAATTCAAATTAAATTTATTACTTAAGAATTAATCAACTTACCTTGCTTAACCAACCATTAATTAATTAATCACAATCATTTAATTAATTAATCACTTCTTAATTAACCTCGTTATCAATTAATTAATCTTCATTTAATTAATTAATTATTCTTTAACAATTAATTAATAATCTCTAATTATTCATTATTAAAACTTGATTAAATAAAATTTAATCTTTCCTTAATTAATTACTAATTAATCTTTAATTTACAATTAATTAATTTTAACTCATTGCTTAATTTATGACAAATTAGAAATTAATTTATCTTAATTACTTAATTAATTATAAATTAATCAACCTTAATTATTTAATTAATTAATCCTTAATCATTAATTAATTAACTTCTAATTATAAATTATTACATATTTAAAACATTTCCACTTTGTTTAAACTAAATTACTTTTTAAAAATTAAATTTAAAGGAATACATTAACATTTATTCATAATTATTTGATTAATTAATCTTTAATTAATAAATAATCCTTAATTAATTATTCTTAATTAAAAATAACTAATTATTTACTCCTTAATTAATAATTATTCTTAATCACTTCCATTAATTCCATCGAGTAATTATCAATTAATTACTTTACTAAGCAATTACCATCCATTAAGTAATTAAATTAGATTAACCATTGTTAATCACAAATTAATTTATCTTTAATTATCCATTGATTAATCTCTAATTATTTAATTAATTAAATTAACTAATTATTCCTTAATTACCTCATTAATTTAATTAATTTCAAATCATTAAATCTTAATTACATTTTAAGATAAAAAAACATTCTTAATTATGACTAAATTGTCATTAACAAAATATTTGAAAACAAATAAGTTTAATAAGTAAAAACTTGTTTTACCTTTGTTTTTAAAACTTGAATTATTTACAAAATCAAATTCTCTTTGTTTCAAAACTTTTTTTAAAAACATTTGCTGTACAATACTAAAACCTGCATTGTATTGGGTTTTACAAACCCGAGCCAAGAACAGGAAAACTCGAGCACGACTTCGGGTCTTCCACCAAATTCTTCGGCTTCAAACCTGAGTAACTTTTTTTCTCTCTGTTATATTTTAAACTTCTACTATAGTTAACTCTTCGCGAATGCTTCGAGACAAACTTGATCAATCGCGAATTCAACTTCGAGTCCAACCTCTTCGTACCAAACCAACATCATTTCCCCAGATACATGACATCGCGTGCACATGTACACCACGACCACCGATCACTGACCATCGACGCTCCCTCCAGTATGTCGCCAAACCTCCCTCTAGTCGATTTCGACCACCCAAAATCACCACATAGCCCAAAATCTGAAACGAGCATATAAGAACCAAACCTGGAACCACTTGATCACCAACAAGCACCTCGTATCGCCAACCACGACCACTTGAGACCACTTCCTCACGATCACAACTTTGTCGACCATCCATTCGCCTTTTCCCCCATATGCGATGTGTTCCGATGATTGATCGACGCCATACAGAGCTCACAAAAACCACGATCAACATGAGTTTTTAAACCCTAGTTCCACTATGAACAACCACCACGTTAAATTATAAAATCTACCATTATTTTTCCCATAATCAACAATCTTCACACTACCACCAATCTTGATCGCAACCCCCATTTCCTTCCTGTTCGTCGATAATTGATGAAAACCCAATTTTAGGCCAACTGAGGAATTCATAGAAATCGCATATATAAAAATCTGGATAATGTTATTAAAAATCATCATATTCGAATTTGAATTGGTTAATATAATCAAAACTTGAATTTACAATGATTGATTTTTACTTATTTGAAACAATCTCCACTGTAATTTCTTCTTTGAGTAAAATTGCTTGCTAATTTGTCTTATAAATATTTTTAAAAGTTGCATTTTACAAATACAAACAAATCTCTTTCAAATATTATAGCTTAATATTATGTATGTGGAGAGATATGCATTTGTTTTGACTGAGTTAGATCTGAAAGCTGAAGAACAGAGTTGAATGTATATCCATAGGCATGCACACCATTATTTATATGTGCCTCTATACATGCAGGCATTTATCTCATCAACAAGCAATCACATAAGACGATTCACAGTTTCAAGCTTTAAATGGTTAGTTTGCTTACCTGACATTGGAGTTTGAACAGAGTAATATTTGTTGTTGAATGTAAATCTTGCTTCCAGGTTTGCTTTCCAATTTGCTGATGATTGTTTTATTTATTTTCTTCTCAGGTTCTGTTTTTTTTTTTTTTTGAGATTCAATTTCCAGGTTTGCAGTTGAACCAAGAATTGAGCTGGAAATTTGTATCTGACCTGAAGCTTGATTGTTGAAATCTTTGCTTTGGAATGCTTTAGATTTTGAAATAGTTTTACTGCTTTGATTCGAATCCTGATCTTGTTTATTTGCAACCTTAAGCTTGAAACAATTTGATCTTTGTTTTGTATCGTAACTTCTAGTTTGAATCTGTTCTAGTAGTTGTTGCTCAGGTTTTCAAATGTTTGAAAGAAGATGGGGCTAATTTCTTACTAACTTTTAAACATGTATTTCTAATTTAAATTAAAAGAAAATTTTAACTTTACCGCTTGTAATTACAACTAACACTTTTATTAATTTCCATGACAAGATGCTTACACTTGTTTACGTATAGGTATTTTATGTCTTTAACCTTGTAAAAAAATAAATTTACAATTTTTATTTTAAACTCTTTTCATTTTATTTTCAAAAGATAATTTTATAAACAAATTTATTTTCAAACCCTTGTGTTAATAAATTTACACTTTTGTATCTCATACTTTTATAACTTATCATATATTTACGTTTATATCTATGCATTGTCCTATAAATTGTACTTATACAACTTATTAAAAAAATGCTTTGAAAGTAAATTATATTTCAAACTATTATAGCTTTAAATAAGTATTTATCCATATACATAAATAAATAAATAAATAAATAAATATGTATACATATATATTGGGTTTTATTTTTATTTTTAAATAGCTTTTTTTCAGAAATTTACCATATTAAATTCAAATATACTTTCAAAATACATATTACATATGTATGTTATATATATGAAAATAAATCTCTATTAATTTTAAATGATAGAGTTTTTCTTTCAAACCCAATTTTATTTTAAAAATATTTATTTTCTTCTGAATTACAATCCTAAGATATTTTTTTTTTGAAATCTTCTTTATAAACATTTAAACAAACAACCAAACGTCTTATTTTGTTTGGGAAAATTCAAATAAATCCATAATTAAATTCAAAAATTAAATTAAATTGTCAAATTTATTCTAGCTAAAATCCGGGAATGTTAGAAATTCCCCCCTAAAGAAAATTTCGTCCTCGAAATTTGTAAGGGAGATAACATAAGAATATAGAGAGATGAATCACCAGATCAACTAAATATCTATTCTGCATTTGGCTTCCCAAATCAGAATATCAATAATGGATACAAGAACGAATCAAGATACTCGGGTCACCAGAACTACGAAATATACAGAGGTATTGGTTAGTTCAAAGGATAACTAACCGTTCGTAGAATATACCTGGACCCAACAGAATAAACAGATATATATGGGTACAATCCTAAATTTTTTAGTTTAAACAACCAAAATATACCTATTAACTAGCAACCAAAGCGAACAATTCATCCAAACAACAATTCTAACCCGTCTGGAGTTTATGTCCCATGCAAATGTATCAAAGCTACTTCCTGGAGCTGCCAGGAATCATCAAAGAATTGAAAAGACAAATCAAAGGAGACTGATAGAGAAAGTTTGTTTCCACTATTGCAGGGTATCTACCATTTGTATTCGTACTCCCCTGTCCCCTATCTCGTCCCCTTCTTACACTTATACTCACTATCAGTGGATAGTAAGAGAATTTACTGAAGCATTCGAACAAATATCTTAGGGATATGCTCATTCTAAGGTATACTTCACCCTATCTCTAATGAGTTACTTAATGTGTTATACTCCTGAGCTAAAGTTTTCAACCTTCAGCTTTGATACCAAAATGTCACGCTCCAAATTCCAGCGTTCGAAAATCGACATCCGTACTTCACTTGTACTTGAATGCCGCAGATTCAATCATTGAAATTCGAATCGTGCCGGAGCTTATAACACATCAAGTATAACAACACAGCGGAAGAAAAGAAATGAATATCATTGATATACAACATTCGATACAATAATGATACAATATGATTCAATATCAGAGATACAAGATAACAATACTATAGCGGAAAACTCAAAAGACTGGCAGCGGAAACAAACAGAACTTGATACTCCAGAAGAACACCAATATCAGAAATCTCCATAGATAGCTCGAACCAACATCACGTTTCACCAAGCTGAGCAAGTCCAGTCCATAAATCCGAAGACTCCAATATGCACGATCTCCAGAGAATTCTAAAGAGAAAGCTGAAAGCTGCCAAATCGATATCTATGTCTACTATCTGAAAAACCCAACTCTAGACTGCCCGTGTGGAAAATTGTGGGCACCCAGAGTTTAGGAAAAGAACAATAAACTCCAGGTCATTCGTGGGACTAGTATGAGCAAACAAAAATAGTTTGGTCTTTAAAAACAAACAAAAGAATTTAAATTTGAAATCCACGGTGCTTTTTGGAAAATGAAACTACCATAAGGCCTCCCACCACACACATCATGCAAACGCAGAATTGGAGGAGATTTCTCCTTATGATAGTCAAATATGCTTGATACGCGAAAACATTTTTGATATTATTATTAGTGCATAGTGGAAAATATTTCGAAAGTATAATATTAATCTTAGCCAGCATAGACATTTCGAACTATGCCTAGCTACCATGTTCAATAGCAGGTTACCACCACATTCCATGGCAAGTTATACAACTAAAACCGTACAGGGCGCGTATTGTTTCTTTGGGTTTTCCAACAAATGGTCAGGCCAAGGAACTTCCCATTGCCACATGGGTACGCCTCTGGAGGGACGCCCCGAGAAACATCCCTCAGTTCTCTGCTAACACAAGGTCGGCTACCCCCTTCTTGGGAAATATAACCTAAGATATGCCACCCCGGTCCTTTGGGACCTTTAACCGAGGATCCTCAATACCAACAATATCACATAGTAATAAATATACTACAGTGCCCACATGAGTAAGTATCTGGGCTCCATACCATGATACCACCCTTTTCCAGAAGGAATGGTCATACCCTAAGGGCGCTACCCCTGAAACCTTGCTGCATCTTTCCTGTTTCGACCATTACCGGGTTGTGAGGCTCGACGAAGTCTCGTTTACAAAGCTATGGTTTTTACAAAAGCCATGCCTTGATAACAAATGATCAGCAGAACTTCGTATGCCACATTACCAAATTGGGAATGTATCTAACCATCAACTACATAACCTCTGAGCTCGTACGTCTCAGAGAAGGGTGTTAAGCTAAGAGATTAAATCTACACCACCAAACAGAAATGTATTTGATTGAAACCGGTTTTACGTCTCAAAGTGTAATGTCAGACACACATCCATACAAGTCTGTCCTGGGCTTGAACAGATCCGAAGGCACTTCCGAAGAATCCTTGCAAATCTGGATAATCTGTAATCACATCCGGACTTCCCATCACAATGGATGCTCAAATTTCTATACCGGGGATCAGCCGATGCAGAGACATTCGACAAGAAATCCTTTCGCTTTCAAAAGTATCTGGTCTTCACCACCAGTCTTCAATTGCTATCCATAACGACGTATCATTATTCAGAATGGGTTATACGACACAAGGTCCTCTCCCGGCTAAACCGAATAATGAGCGCAATATTTAAAAAACATATGGATAATGGGATTTCAGTTAAGTTTCAACTTAAAATCCAAAACCTTTCATTCAAATGGTTAAACAAATTACCACTTCCAGTCTTTTAAACAAAATGATTCATTTCTAAAACCTTCAATAGCTTAAACTATTTCCATACTTAAATCTTTTAAACAAAAGATTTATCTTTCAGGACCCTTTCAATTTAAAACAAGGATGACCAATCTTTAACAAAGATTCATTTCTAGCCTTCCAAAACAATTCCGTTTTCGAATTGAATTAACTCATCTGGTCTTTAAATCAAAGACTTATTTTATAGCTTTCAAAACAATTTTCAAAGATTCATACATAGCTTTCAAAACAATTCCCGTTTTCAAATCTATTATATATAAAAGATACATCATTTAAAATCCTCTTCAATTTCAAAATAGGGTTCAACTATTTTTCACAAAATTCAATTATAGCTTTCAAAACCATTCCATTCCAAATATGAAATCTTTTCATCATAATTGGGAAATTCTTTTCTTATATAAAAGCTATTATTATTATTTGAAACCAATTATTTTCCGTTTCAGAAAACTCGATTATAATTCCACAAGTTAAGGCCTTTCAAATGTATACTTGGGTTAAATTCAATTTCTCAAAACCATACTCCTAAAATGGTTTAAAAACCCATATAAACACATTTATAGTTTCTATAACCTTTTTACGTCATAAATACCAAATATAGAATTCAATTTCAGATATTGAATTCTAATTTAAATCGAATTATTCAAATTTCAAATCTTTATTAAGTTATTCAAAATAACTTTCATTTTTGAAATACCTTTTCAAAAGTTTTTCACTTTAAACCACATCCATTTCCAAAACCATTTGGATTTAAAATTCAAATTCAAAATTATTTAAAAACCTGTGACTTAACCGATTTCCACGTGCAACCCATATTTGTGTGTGTATAGTGTGATCCAGGGGTTTTACACAACGGTGCAACATCATTCAATCATCACAGATTCAATCATATCGATAAGCGGTATAACCCATAACGCTTATCTTCATTCACAGATTCATCGATAAAATAAATTTATCAAATCACAAAATCAAATTCTCTTTGTTTCAAAACTTTTTTTAAAACATTTACTGTACAATACTAAAACCTGCATTGTACTGGGTTTTACAAACCCGAGCCAAGAACAGGAAAACTCGAGCACGACTTCGGGTCTTCCACCAAATTCTTCGGGTTCAAACCCGAGTAACTTTTTTTTCTCTCTGTTATATTTTAAACTTCTACTACAGTTAACTCTTCGCGAATGCTTCGAGACAAACCCGATCAATCTAGAATTCAACTTCGAGTCCAACCTCTTCGTACCAAACCAACATCATTTTCCCAGATACACGAAATCACGTGCACATGTACGCCACGGCCACGGCCACCGATCACTGGCCATCGACGCTCCCTCCAGTATGTTGCCTAACCTCCCTCTAGTCGATTTCGACCACCCAAAATCACCACATAGCCCAAAATCTGAAACGAGCATATAAGAACCCAATCTGGAACCACTCGATCACCAACAAGCACATCGTATCGCCAACCACGACCGCTTCAGACCATTGCCTCACGATCACAACTTCGTCGACCATCCACTCGCCTTTTCCCCCATATGCGATCTGTTCCGATGATTGATCGACGCCATACAGTCACAAAAACCACGATCAACACGAGCTTTTAAACCCTAGTTCTACTATGAACAACCACCACGTTAAATTATAAAATCTACCATTATTTTTCCGACAATCAGCAATCTTCACACTACCTTCAATCTTGACTGCAACCCCCATTTCCTTCCCGTTCGTCGATAATTGACGAAAACCCAATTTTAGGCCAACTGAGAAATTCGCAGAAATCACATACATAAAAATATGGATAATGTTATTAAAAATCATCATATTCGAATTTGAATTGGTTAATATAATCAAAACTTGAATTTACAATGATTGATTTTTACTTATTTGAAACAATCTCCACTGTAATTTCTTCTTTGAGTAAAATTGCTTGCTAATTTGTCTTATAAATATTTTTAAAAGTTGCATTTTACAAATACAAACAAATCTCTTTTAAATATTATAGCTTAATATTATGTATGTAGAGAGATATGCATTTGTTTTGACTGAGTTAGATCTGAAAGCTGAAGAACAGAGTTGAATGTATATCCATAGGCATGCACACCATTATTTATATGTGCCTCTATACATGTAGGCATTTATCACATCAACAAGCAATCACATAAGACGATTCACAGTTTCAAGCTTTAAATGGTTAGTTTGCTCACCTGACATTGGAGTTTGAACAGAGCAGTATTTGTTAATGTAAATCTAGCTTCTAGGTTTGCTTTCCAATTTGTTGACGATTGTTTTATTTATTTTCTTCTCAGGTTCTGATTTTTTTTTTTGAGATTCAATTTCCAGATTTGCAGTTGAACCAAGAATTGATCTAGAAATTTGGATCTGACCTGAAGCTTGATTGTTGAAATCTTTGCTTTGGAATGCTTTAGATTTTGAAATAGCTTTACTGCTTTGATTTGAATCCTGATCTTGTTTATTTGCAACCTTAAGCTTGAAACAATTTGATCTTTGTTTTGTATTGTAACTTCTAGTTTGAATCTGTTCTAGTAGTTGTTGCTCAGGTTTTCAAATGTTTGAAAGATGATGGGGCTAATTTCTTAATAACTTTTAAACATGTATTTCTAATTTAAATTAAAAGAAAATTTTAACTTTGCCGCTTGTAATTACAACTAACGCTTTTATTAGTTTCCATAACAAGATGCTTACACTTGTTTACATATAGGTATTTTATGTCTTTAACCTTGTAAAAAAATAAATTTACAATTTTTATTTTAAACTCTTTTCGTTTTATTTTCAAAAGATAATTTTATAAAAAAAATTATTTTCAAACCCTTGTGTTAATAAATTTACACTTTTGTATCCCATACTTTTATAACTCATCATATATTTACGTTAATATCTATGCATTTCCTATAAATTGTACTTATACAACTTATTAAAAAAATGCTTTGAAAGTAAATTATATTTCCAACTATTATAGCTTTAAATAAGTATTTATCCATATACATAAATAAATAAATAAATAAATAAATAAATAAATAAATAAATAAATAAATATGTATACATATATATTGGGTTTTATTTTTATTTTTAAATAGCTTTTTTCAGAAATTTACCATATTAAATTCAAATATACTTTCAAAATACATATTACATATGTATGTTATATATATGAAAATAAATCTCTATTAATTTTAAATGATAGAGTTTTTCTTTCAAACCCAATTTTATTTTAAAAATATTTATTTTCTTCTGAATTACAATACTAAGATTTTTTTTTGAAATCTTCTTTATAAACATTTAAACAAACAACCAAGCGTCTTATTTTGTTTGGGAAAACTCAAATAAATCCATAATTAAATTCAAAAATTAAATTAAATTGTCAAATTTATTCTAGCTAAAATCCGGGAATGTTAGAAATTCCCCCCTTAAGAAAATTTCGTCCTCGAAATTTGTAAGGAAGATAACAAAAGAATATAGAGAGATGAATCACCAGATCAACTAAATATCTATTCTGCATTTGGCTTCCCAAATCAGAATATCAATAATGGATACAAGAACGAATCAAGATACGCGGGTCACCAGAACTACGAAATATACAGAGGTATTGGTTAGTTCAAAGGATAACTAACCATTCGTAGAATATACCTGGACCCAACAGAATAAACAGATATATATGGGTACAATCCTAAATTTTTTAGTTTAAACAACCAAAATATTCCTATTAACTATAGCAACCAAAGCGAACAATTCATCCAAACAACAATTCTAACCCGTCTGGAGTTTATGTCCCATGCAAATGTATCAAAGCTACTTCCTGGAGCTGCCAGGAATCATCAAAGAATTGAAAAGACGAATCAAAGGAGATTGATAGAGAAAGTTTATTTCCGCTATTGCAGGGTATCGGCCATTTGTAGTCGTACTCCCCTATCCCCTATATCGTCCTCTTCTTACACTTATACTCACTATCAATGGATAGTAAGAGAATTTACTGAAGCATCCGAACGGATATCTTAGGGATATGCTCATTCTAGGGTATACTTCACCCTATCTCTAATGAGTTACTTAATGTGTTATACTCCTGTGCTATAGTTTTCAACCTTCAGCTTTGATACCAAAATGTCACACTCCAAATTCCAGCGTTCGAAAATCGACATCCGTACTCCACTTGTACTTGAATGCTGCAGATTCAATCGTTGAAATTCGAATCGTGCCGGAGCTTATAACACATCAAGTATAACAACACAGCGGAAGAAAAGAAACGAATATCATTGATATACAACATTCGATACAATAATGATACAATACGATTCAATATCAGAGATACAAGATAACAATACTATAGCGGAAAACTCAAAAGACTAGCAGCGGAAACAAACAGAACTTGAAACTCCAGAAGAACACCAATATCAGAAATCTCCATAGATAGCTCGAACCAACATCACGTTTCACCAAGCTGAGCAAGTCCAGTCCATAAATCCGAAGACTCCAATATGCAAGATCTCCAGAGAATTCTAAAGAGAAAGCTGAAAGCTGCCAAATCGATATTTATGTCTACTATCTGAAAAACCCAACTCTAGACTGCCCGTGTGGAAAATTATGGGCACCCAGAGTTTAGGAAAAGAACAATAAACTCCGGGTCATTCGTGGGACTAGTATGAGCAAACAAAAATAGTTTGGTCTTTAAAAACAAACAAAAGAATTTAAATTTGAAATCCACGGTGCTTTTTGGAAAATGAAACTATCATAAGGCCTCCCGCCACACACACCATGCAAACCAGAATTTGAGGAGATTTCTCCTTATGATAGTCAAATATGCTTGATACGAGAAAATATTTTTGATATTATTATCAGTGCATAGTGGAATATTTCGAAAGTATAATATTAATCTTAGCCAGCATAGACATTTCGAACTATGCCTACTATAGCTACCATGTTCAATAGCAGGTTACCACCACATTCCATGGCAGGTTATACAACTAAAACCGTACAGGGCGCGTATTGTTGCTTTGGGTTTTCCAACAAATGGTCAGGCCAAGGAACTTTCCATTGCCACATGGGTATGCCTCTGGAGGGACGCCCCGAGAACCATCACTCGGTTTTCTACTAACACAAGGTCGTCTACCCCCTTCCCGGGGAATAAAACCTAAGATATGCCACCCCCGGTCCTTTGGGACCTTTAACCGAGGATCCTCAATACCAACAATATCACATAGTAATAAATATACTAAAGTGCCCACATGAGTAAGTATCTGGACTCCATACCATGATACTACCCTTTTTCAGAAGGAATGGTCATACCCTAGGGGCGCTACCCGTTAGACATGCTGCATATTTCCTGTTTCGACCATTACCGGGTTGTAAGGCTCGATGAAGTCTCATTTACAAAGCTACGCTTTTTACAAAAGGCATACCTTGATCAACAAATGATCAGCAGCACTTCGTATGCCACATTACCAAATTGGGAATGTATCACTAGTAACCATCAACTACATAACCTCTGAGCTCGTACATCTCAGAGAAGGGTGTTAAGCTAAGAGATTAAATCTCCACCACCAAACAAAAATGTATTTGATAGAAACCGGTTTTATATCTCAAAGTGTAATGTCAGACACACATCCATACAAGTCTGTTCCGGGCTCGAACAGATCCGAAGGCACATCCGAAGAAGCCCTTGCAAATCTGGATAATCTCTAATCACGTCCGGACTTCCCATCACAATGGGTGCTCAAATCTCTATACCGGGGATCATCCGATGCAGAGACATTCGACAAGAAATCCTTTCACTTTCAAAAGTATCCAGTCTTCACCACCGGTCTTCAATTTCTATCCATAACGTCGTATCATTATTCAGAATGGGTTATATGACACAAGGTCCCCTCCCGGCTAAACCGAATAATGAGCGCAATATTTAAAAAACATATGGATAATGGGTTTTCGGTTAAGTCACAACTTAAAATCCAAAACCTTTCATTTAAATGGTTAAACAAATTACCATTTCCAATCTTTTAAACAAAATGATTCATTTCAAAAACCTTCAACGGTTTAAACTATTTCCATACTTAAATCTTTTAAACAAAAGATTTATCTTTTAGGACCCTTTCAGTTTTAAACAAGGATCACCAATCTTTAACAAAGATTCATTTCTAGCCTTCCAAAACAATTCCGCTTTCAAATTGAATTAACTCATATGATCTTTAAATCAAAGACTTATTTCATAGCTTTCAAAACAATTTTCAAAGGTTCATCCATACCTTTCAAAACAATTCCTGTTTTCAAATCTTTTATATATAAAAGATACATCATTTAAAATCCTCTTCAATTTCAAAATAGGGTTCAACTATTTTTCACAAAATTCAATTATAGCTTTCAAAACCATTCCATTCCAAATATGAAATCTTTTCATCATAATTGGGAAATTCTTTTCTTATATAAAGGCTATTATTATTGTTTGAAACCACTTGTTTTTCGTTTCAGAAAACCCGATTATAATTCCACGAGTTAAGGCCTTTCAAATGTATACTTGGGTTAAATTCAATTTCTCAAAACCATACTCCTAAAATGGTTTAAAAACCCATATAAACACATTTATAGTTTGTATAACCTTTTTACGTCATAAATACCAGATATAGAATTCAATTTCAGATATTGAATTCTAATTTAAATCGAATTACTCAAATTTCAAATCTTTATTAAGTTATTCAAAATAACTTTCATTTTTAAAATACCTTTTCAAAAAAAATTCACTTTAAACCCCATCCATTTCCAAAACCATTTGGATTTAAAATTCAGATTCAAAATTATTTAAAAACCTATGACTTAACCGATTTCCACGTGCAACCCATATTTGTGTGTGTATAGTGTGGTCCAGGGGTTTTACACAACGGTGCAACATCATTCAATCATCACAGATTCAATCATATCGATAAGCGGTATAACCCATAACGCTTAACTCATTCACAGATTCATCGATAAAATAAATTTATCAAATCACAAAATCAAATTCTCTTTTTTTCAAAACTTTTTTTAAAACATTTGCTGTACAATACTAAAACCTGCATTGTACTGGGTTTTACAAACCCGAGCCAAGAACAGGAAAACTCGAGCATGACTTCGGGTCTTCCACCAAATTCTTCGGGTTCAAACCCGAGTAACTTTTTTTCTCTCGGTTATATTTTAAACTTCTACTACAGTTAACTCTTCGCGAATGCTTCGAGACAAACCCGATCAATCGTGAATTCAACTTCGAGTCCAACTTCTTCGTACCAAACCAACATCATTTCCCCAGATACACGAAATCGCATGCACATGTACGCCACGACCACCGATCACTGACCATCGAGGCTCCCTCCAGTATGTCGCCAAACCTCCCTCTAGTCGATTTCGACCACCCAAAATCACCACATAGCCCAAAATCTGAAACGAGCATATAAGAACCCAACCTGGAACCACTCGATCACCAACAAGCACCTCGTATCGCCAACCACGACCACTTGAGACCACTGCCTCACGATCACAACTTCGTCGACCATCCATTCGCCTTTTCCCCCATATGCGATGTGTTCCGATGATTGATCGACGCCATACAGAGCTCACAAAAACCACGACCAACACGAGATTTTAAACCCTAGTTCCATTATGAACAGCCACCACGTTGAATTATAAAATCTACCATTACTTTTCCCACAATCAACAATCTTCACACTACCTCCAATCTTGACTGCAACCCCCATTTCCTTCCCGTTCGTCGATATTTGACGAAAACCCAATTTTAGGCCAACTGAGGAATTCCCAGAAATCTCATACATAAAAATCTAGATAATGTTATTAAAAATCATCATATTCGAATTTAAATTGGTTAATATAATCAAAACTTGAATTTACAATGATTGATTTTTACTTATTTGAAACAATCTCCACTGTAATTTCTTCTTTGAGTAAAATTGCTTGCTAATTTGTCTTATAAATATTTTTAAAAGTAGCATTTTACAAATACAAACAAATCGCTTTTAAATATTATAGCTTAATATTATGTATGTGGATAGATATGCATTTGTTTTGACTTAGTTAGATCTGAAAGCTGAAGAACAGAGTTGAATGTATATCCATAGGCATGCACACCATTATTTATATGTGCCTCTATACATGCAGGCATTTATCTCATCAACAAGCAATCACATAAGACGATTCACAGTTTCAAGCTTTAAATGGTTAGTTTGCTCACCTGACATTGGAGTATGAACAGAGCAGTATTTTTTGTTGAATGTAAATCTTGCTTCCAGGTTTTCTTTCCAATTTGCTGATGATTGTTTTATTTATTTTCTTCTCAGGTTCTGTTTTTTTTTTTTTTTTTTTTGAGATTCAATTTCCAGGTTTGCAGTTGAACCAAGAATTGATTTGGAAATTTGTATCTGACCTGAAGCTTGATTGTTGAAATCTTTGCTTTGGAATGCTTTAGATTTTGAAATAGCTTTACTGCTTTGATTTGAATCCTAATCTTGTTTATTTGCAACCTTAAGCTTGAAACAATTTGATCTTTGTTTTGTATTGTAACTTCTAGTTTGAATCTGTTCTGGTAGTTGTTGCTCATGTTTTCAAATGTTTGAAAGAAGATTGGGATAATTTCTTACTAACTTTTAAACATGTATTTCTAATTTAAATTAAAAGAAAATTTTAACTTTGCCTATTGTAATTACAACTAACACTTGTATTAATTTCCATAACAAGATGCTTACACTTGTTTACATATAGGTATTTTATGTCTTTAACCTTGTAAAAAAATAAATTTACAATTTTTATTTTAAACTCTTTTCATTTTATTCTAAAAAGATAATTTTATAAAAAAAATTATTTTCAGACCCTTGTGTTAATAAATTTACAATTTTGTATCTCATACTTTTATAACTTATCATATATTTATGTTTATATCTATGCATTTTCCTATAAATTGTACTTATACAACTTATAAAAAAATGATTTGAAAGTAAATTATATTTCAAACTATTATACCTTTAAATAAGTATTTATCCATATACATAAGTAAATAAATATGTATACATATACATTGGGTTTTTTTAAAAAAAATAGCTTTTTTTCAGAAATTTACCATGTTAAATTCAAATATACTTTCAAAATACATATTACATATGTATGTTATATATATATATATATATATGAAAACAAATCTATATTAATTTTAAAAGATAGAGTTTTTCTTTCAAACCCAATTTTATTTTAAAAATATTTGTTTTCTTTTGATTACAAAACTAAGATTTTTTTTTTTTTGAAATCTTCTTTATAAACATTCAAACAAACAACCAAACAGCTTATTTTGTTTGGGAAAACTTAAATAAATCCATAATTAAAATAAAAAATTAAATTAAATTGTCAAATTTATTCTAGCTAAAATCCGGGAATGTTACAAACACCCTTCTATGAGACGTACGAGCTCCGAGGTTATGTGGTTGAAGATTATCAGCGATATACTCCCAATTTGGTAGTGTGGCATGCTAAGTGCTGCTGTGTGTTGATGATCACTTGTTGATCATTTGTGATCAAAGCATGGTTTTCGTGTAAAGCGTAGCTTTGTGAACGAGACCTCATCGGACCTCACACCTCAGAAATGGTCGAAATAGGAAAGATGCGGCAAGGTTATGAGGGTCGTGCCCTTTAGGGTATGTCATTTCCTTTTGGAAAAAGGTGGTATCATGGTATGGAGCGCAGATACTTTACCTATGTGGTTGCTGCAATCTCATTTACTGTGTGGTTGTTGCTTTGTGGTAGAGGGCCCTTGGATAAAGGTTGCAAACGACCGAGGGGTGGCATACTCGAGTAGTTGTTACCTAGTTACAGAGGTAACCCGGCCTTGTGTCGGTAGAGAGCCGGGTAGGTTTTCAGGACGTCCCTCCAGAGGCGTACCCATGTGGTATTAGGAAGTTCCTTAGCCTGACCATTTGTTGGAAACCCAAACAAAACAATATGAACCCAGTATGGTTTTAGTTGTAGAACCTGCCATTTAAAATGGTAGCTATAATAGGCATAGTATAATGGTACCTATGCTTGCTAAGATTAATACTATATTTTCGAAATGTTTTCTACACTATGCACTAGTAATAATATCAAAGGATTTTTTCGTATCAAGCATATTTGACTATCATAAGAAGAAATCTCCTCCAATTCTGCGATTGCATTGTGTGTGTGGTGGGAGGTCTTATGGTAGTTTCATTTTCCAAAAGCATACCGGATTTTCTTTTTTAAAACTTGTTTATTTAAAAGCAACTGTTTTTGTTCACTCATACCAGTCCCACGACTGACCTGAAGTTTATTGTTCCTTTCTAAACTCTGGGTGCCCATAATTTCCACATGGGCAGCCTAGTAGCAGGTTTCCGTGTTCTGGTGTTAGTAGTATTTTGGAGGCTTTACCTTGGAGACATTTTGGAAGTTTTTAGATCTCAAGGTGCTAGTTTTGGAGGTTCACTATCACTCGATGTCTTTGAAAACTTTTCGGCATATGATCGCTTGTGATTCTATTATGATGCTCTATTTGGAGTTGTGATATATGTATAAAAACACTCTGATGTAGTAATGGATATTATGATGATGTTGTATCTGTGATGTAATGCATGATATTCATTCTGTTTCTGCTGTTTTTATATTCATCTAATGTTGTTATAAGCTCCATCCGACTGGAGTTCGATGTTTGAATTTTTGGCAGTCGAATACAAGTGAGGTATTTAGTGTCAATTTTCGAACATTGGATTTCGAATCGTGACAAGATCTTTTTGTTCCGACTCGAGTGTTTTGTCTTTTAAATTTGCTCGGTCAATCTGGGCTTTTCAATGTATCGAAGACTGCTTTTGGAGGACAAAGACGAAGATTTAGTACTATTATTATTTATTTTACTTATTCCGCTGCATCATGTTGTTCCACTGCATTATTTATTTATTTCTATTATATGTAACTCTAATTCTGTTTTGTAAAGCTTTAATCAAATGTTATTTGTAAAATAGCTTCATAAACTATTTATTTGATTGTTATAATTTGTCATTCCACTGTGAGATTCGGTGTTTTTTCTTTCTTCTCTGCTTTTTCTTATTCACCCCATAACAATCCTCCCTTTTGAATGGTTTGAGTTTGACGTTTGTGGTTTATCGTCGATTTAAACCATCCAAAAAGGTGGATCGTTACAGTCGGGCACTTATTTAGTAGGACAAATCACCATCCTACTATTGTGTTTTTTGGACATGTATATGCTAGTTAGTTTATATTGACATGTACTTCCTAATTTGGATATGAAGTGTATTTACATATACATTGACTTATGTAAGTAAATTGTTGAATGACTTGAAAGTGAAATTGAAATTATATGATAACTTAAATAAGTAACGAAGGGATTTCTAAGCCTCATTTTGAATTTATAAAGTATGATTTTGAATTAATTTCAATTCTTTAATCTTTGGATAAAATTTTATAAATGATTTCCAAGTTGCATTATTATTTTATAAAGTTATATCTAAGTAATAATTATAAACGAAATTTTTACTAAATAAAAGGGTTTTCCTAAAGTGTTTCACAAATGATATTTTATAAAGGAATTTTTATAAAGTAGTTAAAAAGGAAATTTTATAAAGAGTTTAAAAATAAAGGAAGGATTTAATTTAGAGATTAGCAAAGAGTTTTATAAATTAACTTGGAAATTTATAAAAGTGAGTTATAAATTTATTTGAATGTATAAGTTATTTGAATTACGAAGTGAGCTTTTAAAAAGGAATTGGATAAGAGGTAGGTTTTATAGCAAGTAATGTTTGTAAAAAAGGGAATTTGAAAGAAGGAAATTTTCCAAATGTTCTAGTAATATACTTATATCGTTGAGATAAGTATATAAATGTTTTTCAATTATAAAAGAGATGTAAGGGGTCTTGGGAATAGTGTTTTGCAAAAGATCTTTTGATCGAATATTTATAAAATGATTTTAATTAATGAATGATTCATTAATAAAGGATTAGTGGTTCTCATATGGAATTAAATCAATGTTTGAATGATTGTTTATTTGATAGTTAAATAACCGACAAAAAATCTAGATCGAAATGTTACTTTGGAAATATCATGGAGATACACGTGAGTTATATGGCACAATCATCTCCAATAATGTTGTACATAGCATATAAATCTCATTTCGTTCTTTTACAATAGATGATAAGGAAATCCATCCTTAGACGGTTAGGAGGTGACCTCTGGCCTTATCTTTTATCTGCTTATTTTCGAAAGAACCGGGGTTGAGTTATCGAAAATTATGGAAAGTTATTTCGAAGAGACCGGGATCGGATATATAATCCCAAAACCACTTCGATCTAACTCAAGCATTTCGAAATGAAGACATCTTGAAGAGTATGGAACTAAAGATAGAGCCATTGAAGTGCAAGGGCTGCTTGCTATTAATCCTGAGGATTATTCCAAAATGGATGTAGTAGAAGTAGTGCCTTCGGTTTGCCCTTATCCTGGACAACTTATAAGGATAAATGCTGACATTGCATTAATGCCTAGAAGGCAGTGTTAGCATTCCAAGTGGGATTTCTATTCTTAAAGTTAAAGATGTAGCCTCAGGCCTCATCAAATGGGAATGACTAAACAAAGGAGATGCAGCAGGTCCATGTGTGTTGCACCCATAGAGTATATCATCACCAAATCTAGAATCGATATTTGACCCATTTTTGTATACTTCAGTACGATTGTAGATCCCGACCATAATGGTGATATATTCAGTAATATCTAGCAAGGGGTAGGCCAGTCTTGTGTTAGCAAGGAATACGAGTGAGGTTCTAGGTGTGTTTAACTAGAGTGCGGTACCTCGGTAGCCTAGTCATTGTATGGAATCCATTCTCCAATAATCACCATATATTTTTAGTTGTACCCAAATATGTTGGAATGTGAGATGCAAGCATTTCAACTATGTTCTATATTTACTTTCAAAACCCTAGACATTATCATAATATCGATGGATTTTCTATAAAATGTGTTTTAGTTATCATAAGGTAAAAACCCTTCCTTGTTTATGTGTGGTGTAGTCTTACGAGATAACTTTGATTTTAAAAGGGTTTTAAACATAATAATTCAGTTGTTTGAATTTACTCACACCGGACCCATGTCTGATCCGAAGTTTTATTTTCTTTTTCTAAAAATATAGGGTGCTCAATTTTTTATAGGCAGCCAGGTAGTTTTATGTTTTCCCACGGATGCATTTTGGAGGAGGTTGGAGCAGGCACCTTCATCGATTAGCTAGTTATTATCATGTCTCTGTTGTATTATATGTAGCTTGTATAGTTAGGTAGGGGGATGCTGTTATAACTGTCCAAGGGTAGAACTGTATTAGTATGACTCTGATGTATCATCTTTGAAATGACTTTGTAAAGTATTATGTCGATTAATATATGTTATTCCGTCGTGTTGTGAGGTTCTATGATTATTTAGTTTCTTCTTATCTTCTATCTCTTTTCTTTCCCCTAACAATCTGCCTTTCTGGCACTTAGTTGTTCAATACGTGAATACCATGGATGTATTAGCTCCAACTTCTGGGGTTTGAAAATTCCGGTCGTTACAGAACCTCAAACCATGCATATGGGAAATGTCATCACCATATAAACCAAGTCAAATACTAAACCAAGGAAATAATATCAAATGGGCGAATCATCCATATGTACGATCATTCTTAATATATAAGATATAATCAAGTAAAATAAGGCAAACAGAACAATGCCCAAAACGGATAGAAATGTAACAAGAAAGCAAACATATACCCAAACATATAATTGGTGACACATGCCTATAATGAGAAGAGGGTAACACATGCCTATAAAGTACAGTTGGTGACACATGCCTAAGAGATATAATTGGCAACAAATGCTAATCAGCGGTAATGGGCGACACATACCAAGGAAAGATAATTAGCGACACATGCCAAAGAAAAAAGTATTCAGCGACACGCATCATTGAAGGATATAAGGATTGATCATACTCTGAACACTGTCTCAAGTATATTCGTATCTCGTCATGTCAAGTGTAAGTATAAGTATATGTCTATATTTCACATGCTAAAACCAGACAGAAGACTGACCGACACACTTCCTCCAGGAGACTACACACGTAATTGGCGAACACAACACATGTGTTCATCCAGTACCACTCTTACACTCTTGGTTACCGCGATGTACATCATGACTCATATCCATCGATGTGCTTGGCTATTTGAGAAATCGGTCACGACCCTATACATGCCCCTAAATGGTAATAGACTATTGGACTAGGTGACATAAAGGGATTAATGCATATACCGACATACAGTAATAGGTCGACACATAGCCTCAGCTAAATAAGACATATGTGTCACAGATCCGGGGCACGACCACCGTGATCAGGCCATTAGGGTGGATAGTAACCAATCTGGTTCACTTCTGCATCATAAAAGGAGTCGAACGGTGATAGAAAAATACTCCATGTGTGTGTGTATTAGCCGACACACAACTATATACACATGCCGACACACGGCTCTATACATATGTTGACACACAACATAGTACACACGCCGACACACAACTCTGTATTTTGCCGATACATGGCTTGATACAATTCGCTAACATATGGCTGAATACATGACTCACCGTAATGAACCCCAACATACATAACAAATCCTCTATGAGTGCCATTCATGAGCAAAAAATAATTGGATAGATAACACAATGGTGTCTCATACCACCGGGCATTGCTGGTCCGTTTATTCAATGCTCACACATCACACTTGCTCCTTCAGTATTATATATAACTAGTCCAAAGAATAACTAGTGAAATATTATTGAAAGTCCCATCCAAATGGTATATCTCCATTTATTCAGATTTCTCGTTACACAAAATTAAATATCATGAAATCAAATCAATATTAATGGTGAATCACTTATACAACAAAAATCAATATGGAAAAAATAAGAAATCATATAAGTGTAGTAAAACATAATTTTAACAAATACGAAAATAAACCTCTTATACTATTAATTAAACTTATTAACTTTTAAAATACTTAACTATTAAGTAGAAAATATTTCGTATTTTTAGAAATTATATAATCTTTAAATAATTATTTAAAGCTAGATATAACATTCTTTCCAACAAACTAATAATTTTTAAATGGAAATTTTCTTTAATAAATTTAATATTCTAAAACTAGTAAAAAATTATATATTAAATAATTTCACATCATTTGTATACTACTAAAGATAAAGATTTAACAGTATAATTTACCTTCAAATCCTTATTTATATACATATAAATAATTCAAAATCATTCAACGAGTCAAATATAATTTATTGTTTTACTATATAATTTTTTATAATCAAATTCTATTTTGACATAAATTTCAAATTCCAAACTAGTTCTAATTTTCAATCCCTTAAATATCATTCAAGTACATCATTTTAAATTCAAAATATTTGTAACTCAAAACATAAAATAAATATAAAAACATTCAAATATAAAATAAAAAAGTGATTATTTTTGTAAAAATGTAGCAAGACTTCTTAAGTCAATTTTTTATTCTAAAAACAATTAAAACCTTTAAAATATATATTATATATTGAATAATACATTCACTTTATTCACATAATCCCAAAAGTAGGATTTAAATACAAAATTTTACTTTTGAACCTTTATTTGTTTATTTCGAACCATTCAAGATAACTTTATAAACCAAATATTCATTATAGAAACAATGTAAACTCTTTTAATAGTATTTAAATAACACTTATAAAAATCACTTGAAACAACATTATTATTTTCATAATATATTTTATAAAATACAATATAACATATTTTCCTTTAAGACAATTCAAAACTTATAATATATAATATTAATTTTAAAATGAATTTTATAACAAAACGAAATCTATATTTATATTTATAATTCCAATTATATTTGTAAGTATAAAACAAGCTTATTGAATAATATTTGGCAAATTATTCATAAAATACTTTTAATAAGATTTCAAAATCCTTAAATTTTTAAAAACTTTTCAATCAACTTTTTAAAATATGAAAATAAATAAATATTTAAATATGTAAATTATGGAGTAAAATTACTTCAAGAATATTTATTGACCTATTAACACTATAAGTTCATGTTGTGACTCGATCGAGTTCCATCGAACTCCAGTCATCTACATATAAAATATACATATACATATATATACATACATACACACATATATAGTTCAATTCGCAATCGGGCAGAGTTGCATTTGCAAATTGACACTTTTAATAAACATAATCTTTCAATTCCAATACTAATATGCTCAACGATCCAACAAACAATCCTAAATAGTGAATCAAACTAATCGATTCAACCAAACAATTTATTTCCAAAAGATTACTAAAATAGTTGAAATAAACATTTAGATATAGTGGATAATTCAAAAGATAACTCACCATATTGATGCTTGCTTCTCTCAAATAAGCATCCAAAATCCCCAAATCAACAACACTGCTTTTTCCCATTGTGTTGCAATATCCTTCATTGTTGCCTCTTAATCACACACTGAACAAGTATTCGATCACCAGCTACCCACATGAGGCCTCATCCACGCCCAGTCATGTGCCACCTATGCCTCTACCGCTACCCGACGCATCCCCGTAAAGCCTCCTCCTACTTTAAGTCACTCTCGCGTTAGGTCACACACCTCCAAGCACCCATCGAATTCAAATTACCTCCTCTAGATTGCCTGCTACATTGACGACATTGCCAGGCCGCATCTCTGTCAGGTCACGATGATGTTCTTCTTTTTTTCCTTTACGAGTTGCGATTTTGATTTATTTTGGATTAAATGATAAGAATGCAGGCTTAGTTTAGAAATAGGTTGTATTTATCTGTAAATAATTTTCAGTTTGCTTTAAATTAATTTACACTTCATTCTACGAACTATATTTCGATAATTGGACAAAATTTCTTATTATATAGAATTTAATTAAGTAAAGTTTATTTTCCATAACAATAATTATTAAAATCAAATTCAAATGTTTTATTTTAATTAGATTTATTTATTATTATGGTATGAAAAGCTAGGTAGTTGCAGCTTTCCTTTATATATTTAGTTATATTAGGATATAATTACTTAATTAATTTAAAGTATATAATATGAAAATTCCACAACAAAATGTTATTTGATTGTAGTTGCAAATAATTGTAGTCATGGGTAATTAATCATAAAATAAAATGACATTTCATTTTAAATATTCATGATCAAGATGTTTCGGTAAATGGATATCGATCCATCAATTGAGAATAAAGTCTGTAACCCTCTCTAAATGTTGGGTTGTGTTTTAGTCTTAGCTGCTGGGAGCATCAAGGGATTACTTACTTGTAGATACTGGATAAATATAGAATAACTCATCTGCAACAACTGGGATTTTTGACTTTTGAAAATCGAAACTAATACACCCACTGTATTGCGTGTCAAGCAATCCAATGCTGGAAAATCCAAACAGTAAGGGAAAAGAAGAAAGAAAAAGGGAGAAAAGAAGAAGGGAAAAGGAACTAAAACAACATGAAATCTCATAATCACCGCGGAATAATATATAATATAATATCAAAAAAAATTACAAAAGAAAAACAGTTATATACATACATCAGTTAGAGTACAACAACCAATCGCAATCATTAGCATGAACAGTTATAATAACATTTTCTTATAAATGCTAATGATTTCTACAACAAAATAGTGGAAAATAAATATATACGTAAATACGACCTAAAGAGCTCATGCTCGTCTCCTGAGCTCTAATGCATCCAAAGAAATTTATAAATATTCTTGGTCTAACCCAAGCATTATACAAAAATAACACCCGAGTCGGTTTGGAAAACTAGCACGAGATAACACACATAATTGAATTTAAAATTTATAAAAATCTTTGGAAACATAAGTATCTCATAAGACCACCTCGCACATAAATACGAACTGGTTACCTTACGATAATCTACTAAGTTCGTACCGTGCTTATTGAAGAATGTATCCATATAATGACTGGGCTACTAAGGTGCCGCCCGCCATGGTGCATCTTTAGATAAAATAACACTAAGGATCTTGCCTAGATCCCCTGCCAACACAGAATCAGCCTACCTTTTATTGGATAGTACCGAATATGATCACTCCTCCGTTAATGTGCCTCGAAGCATACAAATGAGAGATAATTTCGACACTATATAGAGATGATCATACCCTACTTGGGAGCGTCGCACTTATCCCTATTGCATCTCCCATGTTTTAGTCATTCCTGTTTGATGAGGCTTGAGGCTACTTTTATCTTTTATATAGCACTTCCCACTTGGAATGCCAACGTTACCCTCCAGGCATCAATGTAATACTAGCATTCATCCATACAAGTTCATTCTAGGACTGAATGAAACACTTGATAGCTCCGTCTTCAATTCCATCATCTTCAAAATGTCAACACTTGAAACGCTTATGTTGGATCTAAGTGTTTTTCGGCAATATATTCAATCCCGGTCTCTTCGAAACAACTTTTGATAATTTTTGGTAAATTCAACCCTGGTTCTTTAGGAAATAAATAGTCAAAAATAAGAACGGAGATAGCCTCCTAACCATTAGTGGACGGATTTCCTTATCATTGTCTTAGGAGAACGAAATAAGATTTATACGCATAGTACAACATCATCAAAGATGACTGTGTCGTATAACTCATGTGTTTCTCCTAGATATTTCTGAAGTTATCTTTGAGTCCATATTCGATAATCGGTTGTTTAACTATCAAGTAAAAACATTCATTAGGGGATTTAATACCATAGAGAAACCAACATTGCTTAAGCCCACAAGCAATCACTAGCCTCCTTTTAATTAATCTTTCATTAATTTAAATTCACTTTGAAAATATTGTAATCAAAATTCTTTTTACAAAGATATATTTATACCCACAAATCCCTATTGCCTAATACTAGGGGAAAATATCCATATGTTATCTCAATGGTATAAGTATATCCACCAACATTTGGGAAGATTCTCCTTTTTATTTGAATCTAAAATCATTTATAACCCCATGATAAATCCAAAAAAATATTAATAAAACTCCTTTTATAAATCTAACCATTACTACAATTTCTTTTATAATATCTAAAACTGTAACGCCCCACCCCGAGACCCACCTTAGTAAAGACAATTAACGAGTAATTCCGTCTACTAAAGCGGAGAATAGGGCTGGTTAAGGGCGACCATCTATAACTTTGTCTTAAACATCTACTGAATACGTCGATAAATGCAATATGATTTTTCTTTTCTATCTCAATGGATCGACATACACAGTAAATGCATAATCCAAAACTATAGGTGGCTAACGGATCTGTCAAAACAAAATACAATAACTAAATGTAAAGCACATCACAGAACAGTAATCAACATCATGTATATACATATACAATGATACATGTTTAGTACAATACAATATGAATACAATAAAGGTGGTTCACTACCATACCATATACATTGAATCAAATATAAATACATCAGAGTATGCGAAAGGACAGAAATTGCTCAAGAGAAAGGGGAGCTGATATCCAGCATCAACTTCAAGCTAAGTCCAATACATGATACCTGAAACAACTCAGTCTGACCCGAGTATAAATACACGGGTCAGTCTAGCTACACAAATCAGTCAATATCGGTAATATGAAGCTGGTAGACACGAAGATACTTCTTCTCGAGAGGATAAAATTATAAGCTCAACACTTAAGTAACAAACGCTACTTAAGTAAACAAATACCTCGAAGGAGGTAACTCAAACTCAATACTCAAATCAAACACAAGTGTCTCATATTATCGGTGACATCCCGAAATGTCTGCATGGTTTCCATGAACCATAAACCCTCAAAAGGAGAAATATCAATACAACTCTCGTTGAAATGGCAAACATAAAACATTCTCAAATAGGATGATCCAAAATTCAACTATAGATGAATCTCCAAATTCAATTATACCTCATCTCATCGGTATAAATGTATATAAACCTCAATCTCAACTTGCCAAAATGGCAAAACCAGAATATCTTATAAAATCCTGAAATTATTAAAATTCATAACTCAAGGAACTCGATAAGAGTTCAAACATCATAATTGAAATCTCCATATATATAACATCTCATCTAGCACTAGGCTATCGATGTAATAAAACATCTTAAAAAGGTGAAATCACAATAAAAAAGAAACTCAGAAAATCTGGATTGGCCAAATCCCCGATTGTAATGCCGAAGCAATGTTGCACGTGCTAAACTCAGATGGCTGAAGTCTCAGACAAGGTCGCTAACACCTCCCAAAGCAGTTCGTCCTCATGACAAGGTCGCTAACACCTCTCCAAGCTATTTTGCCTGCCCTAACAAGGTCGCTGACACCTCCCAAAGCAGTTCGTCCTCATGACAAGGTCGCTAACACCTCTCCAAGCTATTTTGTCAGCCCTAACAAGGTCGCTGACACCTCCCAAGCAGTTCGTCCTTATGACAAGGTCGCTAACACCTCTCCAAGCAGTTCTGTTAGGTAAACATCATGAATGTGTCACAAACTCACGGATAGGAACCCAAAAAGTGTTAACGAGTGTCCTATACCACACGTTCGCACTTAGCAGTTTACTAGCCGCTAGTCGATGCCACACTAGAAACAACATAAAACTCAGAAAATCATATCTTGCCTCGTCTCATTGGCAAGTGATAAATAGACATCATTCTCGTCTCATCTCATCTACAAGTATTAAATGGCATCGTAACTTGTCTCATCTCCTCGACAAGTGAAAACATCATGATGGCTCATCATAAACCATAAACCTCCAAATATGAAATCATAAACTCGAGGCTTGCCCTATATCATTGGCAAGTAAATAAAACATCGTGAATTAAACATCATGATGGTTCTCATCGACCATACTCCTACATAGGAGATCTCAAACCATAATACTTGCCAAATATTGACCATCTTAAATAATTCCAATAAATAGGAATTATAAAACTCAAAATGCGTCATAAACTGGCAAAACATCTCAGAATCAATAATCTCAAATAGCTTCGATCGTACAAGTCCGAAATTAACCGAAATAGTAAACGCACATGTCCCATACCACGTGTTTTACTAAATCGTTTAATTCTCTTTCTCATATGTTCGAATAGTATAAAAGTGTGTATTATATATATAAAATAATTATAAATTTTTGTAAAACATTTAATTTGAATGCTTTTCCATTTTGAAAATCATTTCGAAAACGGTTTAGAAAACACGTGCACAGAAACAGCAAAAATCGATGAAAATTCAATAAAATTAACATACGATAAAACCCAAATGAAACCGTCAATTCATAGTGCGAATCAACATTAATGTCGGCTTTTCTATTAGTAGGAGTTAGCATTTTAGAACCATCTCTAAAAAAAATGCTCGAATCATCGAATTTAAACACAATTCAACGGAAAATGGTCAAACATTGCAAAAGAACTCAGGCCTGCGGCTTGTATTGCCAGTTTGCACCTTTTAAACTCAAAATTTGAGAAAACATAAAACATATGAGTTGAATATAATTGTCATAGTATAAAGTCAGAAAAAGAATCAACTAATTCGGACATTCCAGTCAAAAGTTATGGCAATTCTAATGCTCAGGTATAAAATTATAAAACTGAGAACAATATGCATAACAACAAGGCTGCAGCTTAAAGAGCCATTTTGACCCTGTAGAAGCTATAATTTGTTAAATATTAAAACATGAAAGTTGAAGAGCATTGAAAAATATAAATTACAGAAAAAGAATCATCCAATTTGGACAACCGAACCAAAAGTTATGACGATTTTAATTCTCAGGTCTAAAATTGCAAAACTGTGAACAATTAACATAACAACGGGATTGCGGCTTAAAGAGCCAATTCGACCTTGTATGTCATAGAATTTGATAAATCATAAAACATGAAAGTTTTATAACATTGTCCTAGATAGAAGTCTAAAAAATAATCGCCTTATTTGGACTTACAAGTCAAAAGATATGCTCAAAACAATTTTCAGGTCTGAATTCATTGTCACTGTCTTTTGCTCTCGGGACAGTGACAAAGAAGTGCATTTTCGACTGAATTAAACTCAAAAATTCATAAAACTCAAAACATGAAACTTTTAGCTAAAAGCCTAAGCTTTCCATAACATCTAAAATCATCAAATTTTGATAAGAAACGAGAGAGATATGGTTAAATTAGTTTCAGGTTCAACTCTGGAAGAAAAAATAATTCCAGCAAACAACAAAGAAGACAACATGTAATTGACATTCAAGCTTATTTAAGTTAGAAGTGTGAGATAATACGCACCTTAGGATTTGTTGGCAGCAAATTAAATGATTTTGCTTGCAAAGAAAAGAGCTTTGACCTAGAAAATGGCTTCAATAACCTAAAAATGAAGCTTTACAAACATGCAACACAAGATATAGAGTAAATTAGAAACCTACTTCTCAAATCAGGAATTTAATGAAATTATAAGGTTTAGATATTGATTACCTATTGAAAGAGCTTTAATTTAATAATTTTCAGCAAAAGATTGATTTAATTTGGAAATTGAAGCTTGGATTCTTAAAAAGGGGATGGTTTCTCTTTTGATTTTCTGCCTTTGAGGAAGAAGAAGGTGACGTAGGAAAATGAACGTACAGACAATTTGTTTTCTCATTTCCTTCTTTCAGATTTAGTTCTAAGTGGGCTTGGATCCAACATTTAAAAGAAAAATCAAATGGCCTAAGTTTTGATTCATGTACATAAACAACTATGCTTAAGTTACACTATTTTACAAAACAAATTACATTTCCCTCAAGTTTTTAAACCAAACAAAATATGTGAACTTACATACATATTAAATAAAATGTTTACATCATTAAAAAAAAGATAATTTTAGTTTTTAAAACATTTTTATTAATAAAAACCTTTATTTTACAAAAATACATAATTTCCACAAATAAATGCACAAAACCTTATTTTTAACTTCCAAAATTCCATAAATAAAAAAATTCTTGCTTAGAAAAATATAAATAACCATTCTAAACTCAAATTTATAATTAAAGCTCATTTTTACAACAATTTCCACCTTTTTATTTAAATAAACAGCCTTTAAAAATCAAATACTTCCTTTAAAAATTATTAAAAGAAGTAACTGCCAATAATTAATACAATTATTGCATTTTCTCTAAATAAAAACTATTTTCCATTTATTATAAACCCAAACAAATAAAATAAAGTTCCAAACTTTATTTTCTCATTTTAATTTCCAAAATTCATTGTTTATTCCAAATAAACAAATTAAAATCTTCAATTTTATTTTAATTTGTAATATTAAATTATAACTACCATTATAATTTAGTATTAATAGGTAACCTCAAAAATCAGGGTTGTTACAAAAACCATTTATAAAACCCTTTTATCATTTTAACCAATCTTCCTTTGCGTTTTCGAAAACATGTTATAAGATTCCTCTTATAATTCACATTTGTTTATACAACTCTATTTATAAATCTCAAAAACATTTATAATATAAATTCTAGTCATTTTCTTAAAAACACTATTACATAGTAGTAAACATTATAAATAAATATTAACTTTATACATTTTAAAATAATAATAAATAAATTCCAAAATATCCTAAATAAAACAATAATAATTTATCTTCAATATCTTTATAGCTACTATAACCAATTTCCTAAACTTTATAGATAAATAATTAAAATTAATTTAAAACATATTAAATAATTAACCTTTCAAAATAGTAAAACACTGACTAACCAATTTAAAACAATATTAATACCAATAAATAACTTTTAAAACATAATTATGTTTCCTTAATAAATATTCATACTTAATATCAAACATGATCATTTCCATATTTATAAAACTATACTTATAAATCTCCTTCCCTTTTATAAAACTTCTTTTCATAAAATCCCTTTATTTATGAACTCTATTTATAACTCTATTTCCTTTATAAATCTCAATTATTCATACATTCGATTTAAAAAAACATAATCACCATCCTTTGTAACGTTGCCTCCATATGGATAAATTCCTTTTATGAATTCGTTTCTATTTATAAAATATCGATTAACATTCCAAATTTACCCTCACCTTTAGTTTCATGCATAGAATCAACTATTTTCTAAAATATCAATCCACGTCTTATAATAAATCCACCGTTTGATTTATTTCAATAATTTATTAAATGATAATAGTTTTCTTTAATTTATAAACACCATTTATACATCCATACTTTTATTAACAAAACACAATTTTACAAATCTTCATTTCATTTATAAAGTGTCACTATTATAAATCATCACACTTATAAATCTCATATTTGTAAATAATCATTGATATATGTACATACATACATACATATATATATATATATAACTTTGTACAAAATGGTTAATAAATATTTATATCAAAATATTTCTATTTTTCCTTTAAAAACATATCACTTTATTACAAAATATGGACTTATTTTAAGATTTTAAAAATCTTTAGAATTACGGTCTAAAAATCTTAATTTAAAATATCTTATGATACTGTTAATTTATAGTGTCCAAAAATTATACTTTTATTTTGAAATAAATTTCTTCTTTAATTAATTCAAGAAACATTATTAAAACATATATAATTTTCAGTATCACTTTGAAACACTTTTTTAAAAGAAATCATCAGTTTATAGTATTTTAAAATGCCATAAATAAGGCCCAATGCTCCCTAAGCACTAAATAAGAAAACTCATATCCATGTCATCAAATATAGCATCCATCATATCATATATCAATTTATATGAAAATAAATCAACAGTGTGAGGAATGCTATTGGATCCTTCCAACTTGTCCCTCTACATCACATACATTATATAATTATAAAATATAAATCAACCGCTTCGAGGCAGGATTCGTATATAAAGGTTATTCGCTCTTAGATAGAAACGTAATAGGGTCTCATCTGCTCTAGGGGCGGGAATATATCCACACCAATAATATAAACTAGCAATTCATCTAAACAGTCAATAACAATCGACATAAAGTATCCATGCATCCAATAAAAATAATTTGTTGATTATATAATATTTTGGTTAACCAAAAAGGTGTGATTATCTCACATTGATTTCAGTTTTCATCAAAACATTCCAGTTTGATTTAGAATTGAGTAGGAGTTCAATTTTAACCCATATTCCTACTAGCTCTGATTCCATCCTATCCAACTCCATTGCATAGATTTTCATCGATATGAAAACAATGCAATTCATCATGTCGATTTGGACCTCGTATGAAAAGTTTTACAATTAGATGGTATTGATTTTAATAGTATAATTATTTTAAATGATTTACATCATTAAAATTAATCACCATCATTATTCCTAAATCCATCGTTCCCAATTCAAAAAATACTTCTGCTCTCTCGATCGAACTTTCATCGCTTCGTACCGCCACCTCCAGCCACATTCATCGACTGCATCGCCATGGAAGAGAGCCTAGACCTCGAGCAACCCAAAGACATCGAGCTCGCCTCCCCAAACGCTTCCACCACCAAGCTATTCTTCAAAAACCCGAACACCGTTGAACTTGAAAATGCCGCTACCTAAGATGACCATTAACCGCCGTGTCTCCTTCAATCGAGAGCCCTCGCCTTCCTCGACAGTTCTCCTCCAGGGCCCCCCTCCCGAAAACCACAACCGCCACCAGAAAACTCAAGAATGCAATCGTCGATCGCTGCCAGATCCACGACACTATGTGCCTCTAATTCACGATCCAATTGATTGATGTGCTCGACTCGCCTAGCTGAACTCCCTAGTTAGGACTCTCACCTAAAACGACCTTGAGAGGCTTTGATTGACATAGGCCATTGAATTGGCCATGAATTTAAATTTGAGAAGAACCAACCAAACTCTTTTTGATGAAACATGATTATAAAGGGTAAAGAAGGTATGGGCATGACCTGATGGAAGTATGGAAAGAATGGATGAACAGCTGAAGAAGTATGGGATATTATACATATTAATTTAATTAGAAAAGTCAACTTTTAAACGTCTGAAAATCCTAATCTCCAAATGAGATGTGCTGCCTGGCGTTCTATATGTTATACACCTATTTCAAAAACAATGGTCCTGAGGCTTAATTCGATCACATATAGATGATAGCTTTTCAAACCCAATCATATTACTTTAAATTCCTTTAATTAATTTCTACGCATTTAAAACTCGCACAACCAAATGATACGCCCAATAGCTACGAAATTCGACGACATACTATAACTGATTATAATGGATCCAATGGAACTGGTTTCATCAAAATCCGAGATAGTGCCTCGGAAGGCTATTTTCCCTTGTTAATTAAAATGAGTTATTTCCAAAAGTGGAAAATAGGCACAAGAACAAACTTTGAAAAAATTTAGGCTAAAGGACAACAAGTTTCATTTTTGGGCTGAAGCACAAACTTTGAAAAAAATTAGGATGAATGACAATGCTAATATATAGCTAGCATTTTTATAGTGTAAAACTAAATATAATGCTAGTTATAACTAGCATTTTTTATAATGCAAAAAATGAAATAATGCTAGCTATAATTAGCATTTTCCTTCAGCCTAATTTTTTTAAAAGTTTGTCATTCAGCCTAAATATGAAACGTGGTGTCCTTCTGTCTAATTTTTTTTTTCAAAGCTTGTCCTTCTCCCTAATTTCCTCTTTCCAAAATTGATGTAATTACTTTTAGTCCCAATTTGAAAGTTTCTTATCTTCATTCCGCTTCAAATAGAATCTAAATAAACTTTTCAAAATCATTTTTTTAAATTAATTCAAGATTCAATTATTTAACAATTCCATATATTAAATTCAATAATTTAATTATCAAATAAAACTCTATATTTGAATTCCATGTTATATAACTTGTAAAATTAACTTTTCAATATTAAAAATCAATTAAATATTTCAAATTCAAATGACTGATATTCTGGGTCATTACATTCTTTCCCTTAAAATAATTTCGCCCTCGAAATCAAAAGGCAAGAAAAATGCCCAAATTCATTAACTTTCCAAAACCAATTGGTTGAAACAGATTTTAAAACTTCTAAGTCCTTAAAATTCATTCACAAATTCCCACTAATACCAACTAATTTCCACCTATTCATTCATTCCAGGTTATAACTCAAAACCAAATTTTTAGTTATCAAAAATTTTCTAACGTCTTAAATTTACAAAAAAATTCGCCAATACGATATGTAATTCGAGATGTGTACCTTATTTTAGTATTAGCAAGCATATACAACCAATATAATGTGAAAGCAAGCCCCAAATGGGAAGCACATGCCATCCGTACCTACTGATAGCTTAACAACCAGTTAGAACATGTTTATAGAAAACAACATCATTATATAATATAGAGTATACAAAACTATATGCAAATGTAACGAGAGAAACCATCAAACAATAATATTCATCCAATTTATTTATCATCATACCAATTTGTATTTCCAAGTGTCAACATTATATTTTTACACTTTCATTTCTTATTAACATTTATTTTAATTTGTTTCAACTTATTTACATCTAATTTATTTCCATTAAGTTGATTTACATTTAACTATTCACATTCAATTTTTACTTAGTATACTTCTTTCAACTAATATCAGTTAAGAACCAATCCATCAAAAATTTACTTTAGTTTATTACAAATATTTTATACAATACTTCTTATGTTTATTTTCACTTCAAAACTTATGTTTATATTCAATCCTATCAAAAAACATGCTAAACATATTCATTCATTTTGCAATTCAAATTTATATCCATTCCACAACTTAATTTGCATCTTATTTTACAACTCAAGTACATATTTCATTTCACTAGTTTACTTTATTAACTCATCTAATTCGTTTCAAATCCAATTCAATCTCATTTAAATTTTCTCATGTCAAACTTCATTTTATTTAATCTGTCACTCAATTTATTTAACTTAATTTAAGTTAAATTTTCTATTTCATTTGGTTCATCTCAATTTAAATTTAATTTATTTAATCCATCTCATACCTGGCTTATCGGATCACTCTCCCCAGATATTATCATTTGGTTCTGCTTTGAGAAAAAGAAATATAAATTTTAAATTTTTTAATGCATGGGTTCTCCACCCTGATTTTTTTCAAATTGTTAACAAGGCATGGTCTACTAAATTCTTTGGCAATCCTATGTTTATCTTGCAGTGCAAGCTGAAAGCTGTTAAAACTGAATTGAAAACGTGGGCATTGTGCAAGTTCGGACTAGGCAACTTGGCGTCCTCCACTCTCTCAAGCGAAATACAACATGTTCAGGAGTCCATGTTGAATGACACATCAAATAGTGAGCTGGCGGGAAAAGAGGAAACCTTATCCTCCCAACTTTTTGAGGCATTAAAGATTGAAGCTGATATGGTTAAACAGAAGTCGAGAATTAAGTGGTTTAAGGATGGTGAAAGAAACTCTATGTTCTACCATTCCTTTCTTAAAGCCAAGCAGTCAAGAGAGTTAATTAGTACTCTTATTGATGATAATGGTGAGTACATTAATGACCCTAACCATATTGCTAATATGTTCCTTGATCATTTCAGTAAAATGCTTGGAAACTGTAATCAATCCAATCCTTCGCTTGAGCTACTGGATTCGATTATTATTCCCAAAATATCCTCTGAAGGCAATGCCTTCCTCTACTCTGCTATTACTGACAGTGAAATTAAATCTACCCTCTTTTCCCTGAATGTTAATTGCACTGGTGGCCCTGATGGCTTTAATGCATATTTCTTTACCTCCTCCTGGGAAATTGTTGGCCAAACATTCTTGAAGGCTATTCATAATTTCTTTAATAAGTGCAAAATGTTAGGGTCCATCAATGCCACTAACATTGCCCTAATCCCTAAGGTGAAGAATGCATGTAGAGTTTCTGACTTTAGGCCAATTTCATGTTGTAACACCATATACAAGTGCATTTCGAAAATTATAGCTAATAGACTCAAAATGGTTCTTGATAGAGTCATATCTTCCAACCAAGCTGCATTTCTAAATGGTAGAAGCATTCTTGATAATGTTATAATGTCTTACGAACTGTTGAAGGGTTATAACAACTCTCATATTTCTCCCAGAGCGATGTTCAAGCTAGATATTTCGAAAGCTTTCGACTCTCTGCATTGGGACTCTATAGTTAGAATCATGGGGTTAATGAATTTCCCCAAACATTTTGTTGCATGGATTCACTCCTGCATTTCTACCCCTAGGTTTTCAATAATGGTCAACAACTGTAATGTTGGATTTTTTTCAAGGAAAACAGGGTATTAGGCAAGGAGACCCGATGTCTGCCTACTTATTTATTCTTGTGATGGAAATGCTCACTCAAATTCTTATCCATCTAGTCAATGAAGGTAGGTTCTCTACACACCCAAAATGTAAGAGTCCCCTGGTCACTTCTTTAATGTTTTCTAATGACTTGGTTATTTTTTTCAAGCCTAATATGATGACTGTTAAATCGATCATGAATGGTCTCGATATTTTTTACAGATTATCTGGGTTGACCATTAATTTAACGAAATCTAATTTAATGATAGCTGATGTGAATTCTGACTTAATTTCTCAAATCACTAACTTCACCGCCATCTCGCATCGCACTGAGACGACCATGTACCTTGGCATTCCTTTAGCAACTTCGAGAATTTCTTTTGCTCAATGTATTCTGCTATATGACAGAATTACTGATAGACTCTATATTTGGACTAACAGATTTCTTAGTCAAGCAGGTAGGCTCACTCTCATAAATTCCATTTTATTTGCCATGACTGTGTATTGGTCTCGTTCCTCCATCCTTCCAACCAACTTAATCAAAATGATAAGGTCTGTTATGCCAAACTTTTTTTGGCATGGATCTATTAATTCCAATAAGCTCTCCCCATGTTCTTTCTCCAAACTTGAAAAGCCAAAATCTAGAGGTAGTCTAGGAATTAAAAACTTGCTCCTGTGGAATCATGCGGTTATGGTGTTTCACATTGACAATCTTTTGAATCGTAAAGACTGTTTATGGGTGAAATGGTCATACAAATATATCATAGGCAACAAAAACTTCTGGACCATGGAAATTCCTCACTCGCGTAGCTAGACTTAGCGTAGTATAATCAAAATCAGATCTAAAATTCTCCCATATGCAAGAAGTAAAATTGGTATTAATGTACGTACGTCTTTCTGGCATGACCCCTGGGTGAAGGTAGGTACAATAGTATGTAACTGTCTTATGTTCAATCAACAATTGCAATTTGGTATTAGTCCTTCTGCCCTGGCATCGGACTGTATAAATGATGGTAAAATTGATTTCCCTTTTTCAAGCAATCTGATCGTTAGACAACTATGGAATCAGTTGAGAGGTAGTCAAGTTAAATTTTATCCTGTTGATGGTATATCATGGACTTGTTGCACTGTATGTACAAGCAATTTGTTTGCCAGTCTAATACTGCCTTGCTCAGTTGGCATAAACAAATTTGGTTGAATCACAACACGGAAAGTCAGAACCTCATGTTATGGAAGATTTTTGGTAATGCTTTAAAAACAAAAATTATGCTGAGACAGAGAGGGCTGACCATTGATGCAACTTGTAGTTTTTGCCACGCTATGGACGAGGATACGCATCACCTTTTCTTTTTCTATTCTTATGTCCACAATTTATGGTGCTTAACTAATTCCTTAATCTCTAGTAGGAGTGTTGCAAATGACAGTGAGGAGGAATGGGATATCATATTCAAGGCAACTAGATGGAGAGGTGAATCTTCCTACGTTTTGCTGTTTACTCTTAAAATATTCATAGCATCGATATGGGAGGAGAGAAATGCTATCATCTTCTGTGCAAAAAGGAAAACTTATATTCAAATGAAAGACAGTATCATGGGGAGATTGAAATTTGGAATTACTGCTTCAAGTCATCGATTTGATCCTAGTTTCCTGTCTGCCCTATCCAGATCCTAGGTGTCTTCATGTTTGTGTAGTATGTTGTTTTTTTAGTTTTTTATTTTGATATGCCTGTTTTACTTGTTTTCTTGTTTCTAAGTTTCTTGCTTCCTAATCTTTAGGTGGCTTTGTTTCCTTATTATAATTCGTTCCCGGTATATCAATAAATGGTATGGGTCCATTTCTAACCCCGCTGGCTTTGCCAAAAAAAAAATTCTATTTCATATCCAAACTTAAAATTTTCCTTTCTTGTCTACACCATTCCTAAATTGGAAGTTAGAAGAACACTTGTGGTAGCAACCGTCACCCAGAAACTCAAAAAAGGACGCCGATAATGCTGCAACCATCACCAGAATTATTTTTCCAGCGACTAAAGTGAGTTTAATGCTTTCTATCTCTTTTAAATCCTATTTCAAAATATTTCTAACCAAATATTTTCAAAATAATACTATTATTATTTTTCTAAAACCACTTGAAAAACAATTTTCAAAATCAATGGGTTTTAAATTTTCAAATTTCTTGCTTTAATCCAGTTTAATCTACAAATCACATTCATAAGTATACTTATACTATTTCATTTCCTTCTCATTTATAATCACACTTATAATTCATATTTTTGAAATCCCACTTCTTATGTAATATCGTTTCACAAATGTTGATTATTTTAATCATAATTAATACTCTGTAACTCATACTTATAAATTTATTTTCTTATGTAACCTATTTCGAATGTTTATTTTTGTTTAGATTATAGTAATAACAACTTTTTATTAGAACAACAAACAACAAATGATAATAATCAAATATTTTCATTCTCTAACAACCAAACACACCATATATAACTATAACAATTTTTGAAAAATTATTCCTTTTTATATAAAATATAATTTTGGTAAAATTATTTTATTTATAAATTTCAAAACAATACTATGTTGATTTGCCTTATTTGAGTGTTTTGAAACCCCTGTCAATATCGTGGCGTCCCATGAACTGACCAAGATTTATAAGCCACTGAAGAGATAAATTACCACAATAAAAAACATTTTTATATCACTAGCAAATAAACAGTCATATGTATAATACACTCAAACTCAGAATAAGGCATTCTATTACCTTATCTCTTATTGAGTTGCCCCACCAAAGCCAAGGTTCTTGCTTAATCTTCGGCTCTAATACTAAGTGTAACAACCGAGATTTTCGACCCTCGAAAATTAACACTAATACCTCCACTATATTATGTGTCGAGCAATCGAATGTCGAAAAATCCGAATGTTAGAGTAAAAGAAAGAAGAAAAGAAAGAGAAGAAGAAGGAAAAATGTGATATCCCAGAATTTTTGACAATATCAATTTAATAATCTTTATATAAAGTTAAATTGATTTGATGATAATTGATCAATAAAATATGAGTTGGTTTAATAATCTGATTAAATAAATATTTAATTAGTGATTTTATCTTTTAAAAGCTAAATAAATGTTTTTAATTTTATGTGTATATATATATTTGTATATGTATATTATAGATAATCTTTGTTTTGGAATTTAATAAATAAATGAAGTTTTGTTTTTAAATTCAAATAATATATTTAGTAATTGGGAAATTATGTTTTAAATTAATATTAAGCGTTTAAAAATCTATTTAATTAATAACTATAATATTTATAAATACTTAAAATAAATGTTAAATTGTTGAAAATTATATCTTAGTTTAATTTTTAAATTTAAATAAAAAGTTTGTTTTATTTCTTTCTAAATATTATTTAATAAATATGATTTGGAAATTTTATATATAGGTTTAAAATACAAAATAGCATATGGTTTAAATTTATTTATTAATAAAAGTGATTTATAATCTCTTTTATAAATCATTTAAAATTTGTTAAATTTGTTATTTTTAAGCCATATAATAATGTACTATTTTTCCATAAATATAAAAATAATTAAAATAAGAAAATAGAATTTTCATTTTAAATTGAATAAGTTGATTTTAATAAGGATTTCAAAAGTTTAATTTGAATTTGGAATTTATTTTGAAAATTCAAATTAATAGATTCTTAAAATATTTGAATAAGTTTTAAATTTATAATTTGTTTTATTTACATTTTCTTTAAATAAGAAATTCACATAAGTATAAATAAATTAAGTAAAATCCTTTATGAACATTTAAATATATAACTAATTTAAATAAACAAGACATGTGTTAACCAATTAAGTAATCTAAATAACATGTGTTAGCTAACAAATTTAATAACATGACAAGTGTCATTATATTTTATATTTTTTCTTTTATTTTAATTAAATAAATTTCATCCCTTAAACATTTTCATTTTCCCTTCATTCTCTTTTTCAAACCAAAGCTAAGTGAATCAAAGAAGAAAAAAATCTAAACTCAAAATCCCCTCAAAAGCAAATCTGAAAATTTCACTCCTCAAATTTATAATTGCAAACCAAAAATCTGTAACAAGATTTTCAAATCTGCATTTCTTTGCAAACCTGGAATAAATTCCTGCATAAATCAGATGTTTGCATTTTTAAAAAACCCAAAGATATCAAAGCCTGCATGCAACTGCATTTCATCTCTGGAAAATCACCACCATGCATATAGTTTTGGTCAGAGTTTCAAATGCAAGCAACCTGGAATCTACTTTGATAATCAATGGGCCTGCATGCATGAAGTTTTAAATCAGAGCATCATACCAGTTTTAAAGATCAAATTTTTAAAAAACATTTAGGCTCCTTTTTTTCTAAAAGATACTGGTGAGTAACATTTTTGAAAATTAATTAAGTATAATATTGGTTGCCTAATTTATCTCTGGAAATTAGATTGTTTGTGAACATTTGATGAATGTGTGCATGCCTGTAATTATATAAAAAAAATACCTCTGTTCTTTGTTTTTTGACCCAGATGGCAAAAATAATTTTTATCCTTTGATCCAAGATCTTTAGAATCTTGATTATAGACAAATATTGTTTGTTTAGTTTTGAAGTAAGTTTAAAGATTTAATTTAGTTAAAATAAGTTTGGCAATCTTACTGGAAACCTTGAACAACAGTGAAAACTTGATTAATGTTAATTTTCAAACATACGAATTTACTGATATAAGTATAAAATCAGAAAGCTTAATCAAAATCTTGATTTTTAAAACTAAAGACAAAGTTTTCAGATTGGGTATGGATGTACATTACTGTTTTGATCAGAAATGGAGTTTTGGATCATCTCTGGTGATTTAATTGTTCTAGGGGGTCGTGTTTCTGTATGAAGGAAGATGGATGATCGGAGAATCATGGAAAATTGGTTGTATGGTGATCAAGTTGGTATGGCGAAGACGGTGATTAAAATAAATCTGTAACCCTAGTTTTAAACAAATTAGGAAATGGGATCGTCACTGTCTCTATGGTTGTTCGAGTGTTAAGAGGCTTTGGGGGATGGTAGCTGGGTCCATGATGAGGAAGTGACCGAAGTTTCAACTTTTACGGTGGTCGGAGAGGGGAGATCTGGCCGTTGACAGGTTTGGGCTTTGAAGAGGTTCTGATGTTCTAGGTTTTGAAGTTGCTCCAGGTTGAGTTTGTATACTCGATTTTGAATTCGAGTTTATTTTGATGATCTGTTGTTCGTGTTGGATTCTAGAGATGTTGGTGGATGAGGAACGATCATCGTTGATGATCGGAATCGTCCATAGGCTTCGTGCATGTGCACAGTGGACTTTTGAAGTTTGTTTTGTTTCTGGAAAATTTTGGGGTGAAGTGTTCTTGTGGAATGCTCGAGACACTTGAGGGTTTTACCCGAAGTAGAGAGGAGTAAGACTCGAAGAAATTAGTTTCTGGCTTGAGTAGTTTTGTTTCAGGTTTTTTTTGAAACCTGAAAGTATGCAGGTTTTTAAGTTTAAACTAAATTTAAAATAAAATGGAAGCAAAGTAAGGTTTTAAACAAGAGTTGAAGCAAGTTTAAATTACGAATTCAAATGAATTGGAATTCTAGTTTTCAAATAAATAAATTTTATAAAAATGGAATGTTTAACAACTAAAAATTTATATAGTATTTTATAAAGTGTTTTATAAATCTGAAATGAGATTTTAAACAAGATTTTAAAATTAAGTTTAAAATTAGAATTGTAAATCTAAATTCAAATTTGAATTTGAAATCTTAGGATTTGAAAAGAAAATAAGTTTATAAATTCAAAGGTTGTAATTGAGTTTGAATCATAAAGTATTTTATAACATGTGTTTTTAAAATCTGAAATATAGGATCTAAATAGGATTTTAAATTTAAGTTCTTAAATCTGAATTCAAAGCATGATTTGAATTCTAGTTTGAAATAAAATAAGTTTTTGTATTTAAATGTTTCAAAACCACTTGGAATATTTAAAGTATATTTTAAATTTATTTAATTTGAATATGGATTAAAACTATTTTTAAACTTACCTTAGGAGGTAAGTAATTCTTTAAAAATAAAAATAAAGGTTTTAAATACTTAAACCTTGTTTAAGTTAAAATTCGATTTCATTTTAAATCATAATTAAAAATGGGATTTAGATGAAATTTAAAAGCAAATTGTTTTTAAATTACTTTGATAATGATAATTAAAACCATTAATAAGATTTATGTTTATCTTTAAGTTAATTAGAACTTAGTTATTTATAATTCATTAAATGATTAAGGTAATTAAGTTTTGTAATTAATTAATTTAATTAGTTAATAATTTTAGTTAATTAATTAAAAAATTAAGGTTTTATTTAATCAATTAATGGATTAAGTAAGTTAATTAAGATTGATTAAATTGTAATTAAGAAATCATTATTTAGACAAGAATTTATATTAAATTAATGATTTGAATTTATTAATCAAGTAATTTTAAATTAATTAAGTTTTAGATTATCACTTGATTAATTAAATAATTATAGATTAATTAAATGGGTTTTATAGATAATTAAATTTATTAATCTCAGTTAATTACTTTAGAGAAGTAATTAAAGATTTGTTATTGGTTAATGAAGGTCATTAACTTAAGATTATTTAATATTAATTAATGTAATTAATTTTAATGATTAGTTGGATTAATTAATTTAAATATAATCAATAGAGAATTGTTTAAGTGTAATTACTTAATGGAAGTAATTAAGAAAATTAATTACCGATTTAAATTAATTAAGTTCTATTTTGATTAGTTAAGTTAATTAATTAAGTTTAATTAATTTTAAGTAATCATTGGTTAATTTGAGAAGTAATTACCCAATGTAATTAAAAATGAATAATTACTTAGTGAAGTAATTAAGAAGATAAATTACTGGATGTAATTAAATTGAAGGATAATTGGGTAATGAAGGAGTTGTGGAAATTAATTACTTTGTGTAATTAATATGTCATTAGTATGCAGAATAATTACTTAAAGGAAGTAATTAATAATTAATTACTTAGTATAATTAATTTTGGGTTTGTTAATTGAGTTATTTAAAGATAATAAACAGATGTAATTAATTTAATAATTAACTTACTTAATGTGATTAATCAAGAGTGATAAATCAATATGGATAATTGATAATTAATTTAATAGGGTAATTATAAATAAATAATTAGGGCCATTAATTTATATAATTAATGATGTAATTAAGGATAGATTAATTAAGAAAAATTAATCAATGAAGGAATTAATTAATGTAATTAATTATAATTAATTAATTAATGAAGTAATTACAGGTTAATTACTGAATTTGGTTTGGAATAATTAATTTATGAAATTAATTAAAGGCTAATTACTTGAATGTAATTAAAGGATAATTAATCAAGGATGATTAATTAGGGTAATTTGTTGAGGATAGTTAATTAATTGATTTGTAATTAATTAATGGTTATGAAAGCAAGATTTATATGGATGAGTAATTAATTTAATTTATTTTAAATTAATTAGGGAAGAAGTAATTAATTTAATTCATTTTAAATTAATTATAGAATGGTGATTAATAAGTCATTACTTATGAATGTTGATTGATACTAATTACCCTAAATAGTTGAGATCTCAGATATGAGATAAGTGATGTTGTGTGATTTGGATGCTATGGTTGCATTTGAGTTGATAATATGAATTATCCGTTTGGGATGATAATATGGATTATCTGTTGTGATGATAATGTTGATTATCTATTATGATATTGTGAATTATCTATCTGTGTGTATATAGATAATATTGAATTGTATTGTTTTAAAACATTAAAACAACTTGGACCTAAAAGATGGCGATTTGGATTTCGATGAGACCGGGATCGGGTTTCCATATTTGGATATCCGAAAACCACATCGATCCAAATTAACGATAGGTCATGAATCTCAAGTGAAGATGTAGATTCAGAGTGCAAGGGTTATTGTCGTTAACTCTAAGGGTGATTCCAAAATGAGTGTAACGAGATAATGCCTTCGGTTTCGTTCGAACCCGGAACGAACTTGTATGGATTGAATGCTTTTAGAACATCTCCTGGTGGACGATGAGCATTCTAAGAGATGTGTTCTCTAAAGGTAATCGTAGCCTCAATCCTCATCAACCGGGAAGGGCTAAAACAGGGGAGGTGCAGCAAGGTTAAGTGGGTCATGCCCAAGTAGGACGAGATTTTCCCCTGTTTAGAGGTCCCTTTATATTCGGCTGTGTGGGCGGTTAATTGCAATAACTGCCGGGGTTGTCTTGTTCGGAACTATTCAGTAAGGAATGGTTCTGGCCTTGTGTTGCAGGGGATTGGGATTGATCCTCGGTACGGTGATCTAGGCCACGTACTGTGACGGGCGGTACCATAGTAGCCCTGCCATTGTATGGAATCCAAAATCCAATAAGTGCCAACGGTTTTGATTGTATTACCCACTTTTGTGGCTAGTAGCTGGAATTCAATGAATGTGACAATTTCGGCTATTTCTTATTTATTTGAAAACCATAAACACTATTATAATATCATCGAATTTCCTATAAAATGTTTTGGTTAGCGTAAGGTAAAAACTTTTCCATGTTTATGTGTGGGAAGTCTTACGTGATACCTTTCTTTCAAAAGGTTTTTAAAGTTAAGCAACCTTAACCTGTTACTCACACCAGACCCATGTATGACCCGGTGTTTATCTTTTGTTTTCTTAAACTCTTGGGTACTCAAATTTTTACGAGTAGCCAAGGTATTCAGGTTAGCTTTGACGAATTATGGAGGAGCAATGGAGCAGGAGGCTTCGGCGTTAGATATATAGTTTCCGTTGTGTGTTCTCTATGTTGGTATCTGTTGTTGAGTTGTATTGAGTTGTAATAACTAGACATGTGTTTATAACTGTCTAGTATCTGATGTATATGCTGTGTAACTCTGATTGATGTTGTATTTTATGTAATACTTATGTTATTAATATAATTTATTCGTTCCGTTGTTGAGATTCTAGTATTGTTTCTTCTTTCTCTTCTTTCTTTTCTCTTTCTATCCCTTTCTTTCTTAAAGATGATACGAATTTTTGTGGAGAAAAAGACGGGTCGTCACAGTTGGTATCAGAGCATTAGGTTGAGTGAATACCTAGGCTCTGGAATGGTGTCTATCTTGAGAGAGTGTATTTGTAATTTTTAATATATTTATATTTATTTATTTCTACCTATCTATTGGATTACCTGTTCAGGTTTTCCAATATGAGTTATAAAGGTAGATGAGGTAGTGGTGTGTGTAACACGACTACCATTGGTTGTAGTTTGAATGTTTGAGGTTGGAAGTATATTTGTTGAGACTATAGACCTAATACCGTCTCGAGCGAGCTTTGCAGTGGTGTAAGGACTTCATTGATCTCTGAAGGTAACCTGTTGAGGTTCGGAGTTCACCTTTGAAGTTGGATGAGTAGAGTTTGGATTTGTTGGCTGGACAGAAGTGAGTGATGGTATCTTGATATTCCAAGAAGTAGTGGCTGCGTGATGAGATGCAGTGACTATGAATGTTTTCGAAAATGATTTCTTTGGAACGAGTTTAAGGAAGTAGGTCTGCTTCGGTGTTATGGCTAAGTTCTATAGGGTGTTTCTGTTTGGTTTGAAGTCTGAGTTTCTCGAAGAGCTTTGGATTGGGAATTCTTTGGCATTGGTGTCAACAGTGCAGCTCGGAGTGTTCTGTGTGTCGGCAGAGTTTTCTGGCTTAGCAATTTTCTGGAGATGGAATTCAAAAGCAATAGAGTAGAATCCATTTCTTCGATGGATTGGCTAGACCAGCGTAAGCTGTTCTGATTGGTAAAGAGAGGACAGTTTTCTTTGGATTTTACTTTGGATGGATCGCAAAAGTGACTTACGATAATTGAATATTCTCTTGGATTGTTGGAGATTTTTCTGGATGATTTCAGGGAAGTCAGAAGTTGTCCGCATCTAGAGATTTAGTTTCCTTATCGACCAGGATTCCAAGAGCAGTACCGGTGGTTCAGACTAGTTAAAGGTTGGTTCCTTGAGAAGGAGTTTGTTGAAGCAACTCAGGATTTGAAGGAACTTCTGAATTTTCTCTTGGTTATCAGGGATCTTCTTGGTTATGTTGTCCAGATGTGCTTGTGTTCTACATCAGCATTCTTTTCTACTCCAAATCAGAGTTGTGCAGCGGAAGCAATTTGGAAGTGCATCTGCTTTTCTTTTCCGGATAGGAGAAGTTTGTTTTCTTCTGATGATTGTGAGTGGATTTTGTTCTTGATCTTGGTTGATCTAGGAGGATCATTCTGGTGGATTGAGTTTGGTCCAGTTTGTTTCTTGAGACATCAGCGAGGATTGAGCTGATCAGGTAGGCAGCGCGAGCTGAAGAGTTTTGTGGTTCTGAGTCAGAGATCTGATTATGGATAAGTTTTCTCCGGTTTTAGGAGCTATGAATTTTGGTAAGATTAGGTAAGCTAGCTCCGAGATGTTTTGGATTTCTTCCGTGTTCTATTATGGATAAGTGTTTGGTTTTCTGGATTGAATTGCCAGTTTGGACAACTGAATTCGATGTGTTTCACGTATCTCTGAGGGAGTACGTGTATGATCTATTTCTGGTTTTGGAATCAGCTGTTCTGGGAGATTCGGTGGTTAAGTCAGACTTATCTGTAGTCTTATATCTTGTTCAGTTGTAGATCTAGATGAGTCGGAGTTCTGTAGCTTAGTAGTGTTGATTGTTTGGGTTCTATAGAGCGAGTATCCCGGTGTTTACTTGGGAAACTCGAGGAAACTCTATACTGAATTTTGTCTGGATTGTTAATTTTGTTTGATTAGGTGAATTGATTGCTATGGTTGATAGCATATGTTTGATATATGCTTGTGTTTTGAAATTATAAATCTTGGATAGATTATTAAATTACCTTTGTTTTAAATTTCGGGGACGAAATTCTTTTAAGGGGGAAGGAATGTGATATCTTGGAATTTTTAACAATATCCATTTAATAGTCTTTATATAAAATTAAATTGATTTGATGATAATTGATCAATAAAATATGAATTGGTTTAATAGTCTGATTAAATAAATATTTAATTAGTGATTTTATCTTTTAAAGCTAAATAAATGTTTTTAATTTTATGTATGTATATATATATATATATATATTATAGATATCTTTGTTTTGGAATTTAATAAATAAATGAAGTTTTGTTTTTAAATTCTAATAATATATTTAGTACTTGGGAAATTATGTTTTAAATTAATATTAAGCTTTTAAAAATCTATTTATCTAATAACTATAAGATTTATAAATACTTAAAATAAATGTTAAATTGTTAAAATTATATCTTAGTTTAATATTTAAATTTAAATAAAAGGTTTGTTTTATTTCTTTTTAAATATTATTTGATAAATATGATTTGGAAATTTTATATATAAGTTTAAAATACAAAAAAGCATATGGTTTAAATTTATTTATTAACAAAAGTGATTTATAATCTCTTTTATAAATCATTTAAAATTTGTTGAATTTGTTATTTTTAAGCCATATTAATAATATACTATTTTTCCATAATTATAAAAAGAATTAAAATAAGGAAACAGAATTTTCATTTTAAATTGAATAAGTTGATTTTAATATGGATTTCAAAAGTTTAATTTGAATTTGGAATTTATTTTGAAAATTCAAATTAATAGATTCTTAAAATATTTGAATAAGTTTTAAATTTATAATTTGTTTTATTTACATTTTCTTTAAATAAGAAATTTACATAAGTATAAATAAATTAAGTAAAATCCTTTATAAACATTTAAATATATAACTAATTTAAATAAACAAGACATGTGTTAACCAATTAAGTAATCTAAATAACATGTGTTAGCTAACAAATTTAATAACATGACAAATGTCATTATATTTTATATTTTTTCTTTTATTTTAATTAAATAAATTTCAGCCCTTAAACATTTTCATTTTCCCTTCATTCGCTTTTTCAAACCAAAGCAAAGTGAATCAAAGAAGAAAAAAAATCAAAACTCAAAATCCCCTCAAAAGCAAATCTGAAAATTTCACTCCTCAAATTTATAATTGCAAACCAAAAACCTGTAACAAGATTTTCAAATCTGCATTTCTTTGCAAACCTGAAATAAATTCCTGCATAAATCAGATGTTTGCATTTTTTAAAAACCCTAAGATATCAAAGCCTGCATGCAACTGCATTTTATCTCTGGAAAATCACCAGCATGCATATAGTTTTGGTCAGAGTTTCAAATGCAAGCAACCTGGAATCTACTTTGATAATCAATGGGCCTGCATGCACTAAGTTTTAAATCAGAGCAGCATACCAGTTTTAAAGATCAAACTTTTAAAAATCATTGAGGTTCTGTTTTTCTGAAAGATACTGGTGAGTAACATTTTTGAAAATTAATTAAGTATAATATTGGTTGCCTAATTTATCTCTGGAAATTAGATTGTTTGTGAACATTGGATGAAAGTGTGCATGCTTGTAATTATAAAAAAAAATACCTCTGTTCTTTGTTTTTTGACCCAGATTGCAAACATAATTTTTATCCTTTGATCCAAGATCTGTACAATCTTGATTATAGACAAATATTGTTTGTTTAGTTTTGAAGTAAGTTTAAAATTTTAATTTAGTTAAAATAAGTTTGACAATCTCACTGGAAACCTTGAAGAACAGTGAAAACTTGATTAATGTTAATTTTCAAACATACGAATTCACTGATATAAGTGTAAAATTAGAAAGCTTAATCAAAATCTTGATTTTTAAAACTAGAAACAAAGTTTTTAGATTGGGTATGGATGTACATTACTGTTTTGACCAGAAATGAAGTTTTGGATCATCTCTGGTGATTCAATTGTTCCGGGGGGTCGTGTTTGTGTATGAAGGAAGATGGATGATCGGAGAATCATGGAAAATTGGTTGTATGGTGATCAAGTTGGTATGGCGACGGCGGTGATTAAAATAAATCTGCAACCTTAGTTTTAAACAAATTAGGAAATGGGATCATCACTATCTCTATGGTTGTTCGAGTGTTAAGAGGCTTTGGGGGATGGTAGCTGGGTCCATGACGATGAAGTGGCCGGACTTACAACTTTTACGGTGGTCGGAGAGGGGAGATTTGGCCGTTGACAGGTTTGGGCTTTGAAGAGGTTCTGATGTTCCAGGTTTTGAAATTCCTCCAGGTTGAGTTTGTATACTCGATTTTGAATACGAGTTTATTCTGATGATTTGTTGTTCGTGTTGGATTCTAGAGATGTTGGTGGATGAGGAATGATCATCGTTGATGATCGGAATCGTCCACAAGCTTCGTGCATGTGCACGGTGGACTTTTGAAGGTTGTTTTGTTTCTGGAAAATTTTGGGGTGAAGTGTTTTCGTGGAATGCTCGAGACACTTGAGGGTTTTACCCGAAGTGGAGAGGAGTAAGACTCGAAGAAATTAGTTTCTGGCTCGAGTAGTTTTGTTTCAGGTTTTTTTTGAAACCTGACAGTATGTAGGTTTTTAAGTTTAAACTAAATCTAAAATAAAAGGGAAGCAAAGTAAGTTTTTAAACAAGAGTTGAAGCAAGTTTAAATTATGAATTCAAATGAATTTGAATTCTAGTTTTCAAATAAATAAATTTTATAAAAATGGAATGTTTAACAACTAAAAATTTGTACAGTATTTTATAAAGTGTTTTATAAATCTAAAATGAGATTTTAAACAAGATTTTAAATTTAGGTTTAAAATCTGAATTGTAAATCTAAATTCAAATTTGAATTTGAAATCTTAGGATTTGAAAAGAAAATAAGTTTATAAATTCAAAGGTTGTAATTGAGTTTGAATCATAAAGTATTTTATAACATGTGTTTTTAAAATCTAAAATATAGGATCTAAATAGGATTTAAATTTAAGGTTTTAAATCTGAATTCAAAGCATGATTTGAATTCTAGTTTGAAAAAAAATAAGTTTTTGTATTTAAATGTTTCAAATCCACTTGGAATATTTAAAGTATATTTTAAATTTATTTAATTTGAATATGGGTTAAAACTATTTTTAAACTTACCTTAGGAGGTAAGTAATTCTTTAAAAATGAAATTAAAAGGTTTTAAATACTTAGACCTTGTTTAAATTAAAATTTGATTTCATTTTAAATCTTAATTTAAAATGGGATTTAGATGAAATTTGAAATAAAATTATTTTTAAATTACTTTGATAATGATAATTAAAAACATTAATAAGACTTATGTTTATCTTTAAGTTAATTAGAACTTAATTATTTATAATTCATTAAATGATTAAAGTAATTAAGTTTTGTAATTTATTGATTTAATTAATTAATAATTTGGGTTAATTAATTAAATAATTAAGAGTTTTATTTAATTAGTTAAAGGATTAAGTAAGTTAATTAAGATTGATTAAATTGTAATCAAGAAATCATTATTTAGATAAGATTTTATATTAAATTAATGATTTGAATTTATTAATTAAGTAATTTTAAATTAATTAAGTTTTAGATTATCACTTGATTAATTAAATAATTATAGATTAATTAAATAATTATATATTAATTAAATGGGTTTTATAGATAATTAAATTTATTAATCTCAGTTAATTACTTTAGAGAAGTAATTACAGATTTGTTATTGGTTAATGAAGGTCATTAACTTAGGATTATTTAATAATTAATTAATGTGATTAATTTTAATGATTAATTGGATTAATTAATTTAATGATAATCAATTGAGAATTGTTTAAGTGTAATTACTTAATGGAAGTAATTAAGAAAATTAATTACTGATTTTAATTAATTAAGTTTTATTTTAATTAGTTAAGTTAATTAATTAAGTTTAATTAATTTAAAGTAATCACTGGTTAATTTGAGAAGTAATTACCCAATGTAATTAAAAATGAATAATTACTTAGTGAAGTAATTAAGAAGATAAATTACTGGTTGTAATTAAATTGAAGGATAATTGGGTAATGAAGGAGTTGTGGAAATTAACTACTTTGTGTAATTAATATGTAATTAGTATGCATAATAATTACTTAAAGGAAGTAATTAATAATCAATTACTTAGTGTAATTAATTTTGGATTTGTTAATTGAGTTATTTAAAGATAACAAAGAGATGTAATTAATTTAATAATTAATTTACTTAATGCGATTAATCAAGAGTGATTAATCAATATGGATAATTGATAATTAATTTAATAGGTTAATTATAAATAAATAATTAGGGATCGTTAATTTATATAATTAATGATGTAATTAAGGATAGATTGATTAAGAACAATTAATCAATGAAGGAATTAATTAATGTAATTAATTAAGGATTAATGTAATTAACTATAATTAATTAACTAATGAAGTAATTACAGGTTAATTACTGAATCTGGTTTGGAATAATTAATTTGTGAAATTAATTAAAGGCTAATTACTTGAATGTAATTAAAGGATAATTAATCAAGGATGATTAATTAGGGTAATTTGTTGAGGATAGTTAATTAATTGATTTGTAATTAATTAATGGTTATGAAAGCAAGATCTATATGGATGAGTAATTAATTTAATTTAATTTAAATTAATTAGGGAAGAAGTAATTAATTTAATTCATTTTAAATTAATTGTAGAATGGTGATTAATAAGTCATTACTTATGAATGTTGATTGATACTAATTACCCTGAATAGTTGAGATCTCAGATATGAGATAAGTGATGTTGTGTGATTTGGATGCTATGGTTGCATTTGAGTTGATAATATGAATTATCCGTTTGGGATGATAATATGGATTATCTGTTGTGATGATAATGTTGATTATCTATTATGATATTGTGAATTATCTATCCGTGTGTACATAGATAATATTGAATTGTATTGTTTTAAAACATTAAAACAACTTGGACCTAAAAGATGGCGATTTGGATTTCGATGAGACCGGGATCGGGTTTCCATATTTGGATATCCCAAAACCACATCGATTCTAATTAACGATAGGTCGTGAATCTCAAGTGAAGATGTAGATTCAGAGTGCAAGGGTTATTGTCGTTAACTCTGAGGGTGATTCCAAAATGAGTGTAACGAGATAATGCCTTCGGTTTCGTTTGAACCCGGAACGAACTTGTATGGATTGAATGCTTTTAGAACATCGCCAGGTGGACGATGAGCATTCTAAGAGATGTGTTCTCTAAAGGTAATCGTAGCCTCAATCCTCATCAACCGGGAAGGGCTAAAACAGGGGAGGTGCAGCAAGGTTAAGTGGGTCATGCCCAAGTAGGACGAGATTTTCCCCTGTCTAGAGGTCCCTTTATATTCGGCTGTGTGGGCGGTTAATTGCAATAACTGTCGGGGTTGTCTTGTTCGGAACTGTTCAGTAAGGAATGGTTTCGGCCTTGTGTTGCAGGGGATTGGGAGTGATCCTCGGTACGGTGATCTAGGCCACGTACAGTGATGAGAGGTACCCCAGTAGCCCTGTCATTGTATGGAATCCAAAATCCAATAAGTGCCAATGGTTTTGATTATATTACCCACTTTTATGGCTAGTAGTTGTAATTTAATGAATGTAACAATTTCGGCTATTTCTTATTTATTTGAAAACCCTAGACACTATTATAATATCATCGAATTTCCTATCAAATGTTTTGGTTAGCGTAAGGTAAAAACTTTTCCATGTTTATGTGTGGGAAATCTTACGTGATACCTTTCTTTCAAAAAAAGTTAAGCAACCTTAACCTGTTACTCACACCAGACCCATGTCTGACCCGGAGTTTATCTTTTGTTTTCTTAAACTCTTGGGTACTCAAATTTTTACGAGTAGCCAAGGGATTCGGGTTAGCTTTGACGAATTGTGGAGAAGCAATTGAGCAGGAGGCTTCGGCGTTAGATATATAGTTTCCGCTGTGTTTTCTCTGTGTTGGTATCTCTTGTTGAGTTATTTTGAGTTGTAATAACTAGACAGGTGTTTATAACTGTCTAGTATCTGATGTATATGCTGTGTAACTCTGATTGATGTTGTATATTATGTAATAGTTATGTTATTAATATAATTTGTTCGTTTCGCTGTTGAGATTCTAGTGTTGTTTCTTCTTTCTCTTCTTTCTTTTCTCTTTCTATCCCATTCTTTCTTAAAGATGATACGACTTTTTATGGAGAAAAAGTTGGGTCGTCACAAAAAGAAACTAAACTAACATAGAATCACACAATCTTAGCAGAATAATATGTAATATATATCGATGGCATTTACAAAAAAGAAACTGTTATATACATGCATCAATCAGAGTACAACAACCAATCACAATCATCGGCCTTGATAGTTATAACAACCTATACTCACGAATGACGACGATTTCAGCAGCAAAATAGTGGAAAATAAATATATACATGAATACGACCTGAAGATCTACAACTCATCTCCTGAGCTCCAATGCATCCAAAGAAATCTGCAAATATGCTTGGTCTAACCTCGCATTATAATAAAATACAACCGAGTCAGTCTGGAAAACTAGCATGAGAAAACGCACCCAATTGAAATTTAAAGCCATAAAAACCTTTGGAAACAAAAGTATCTCATATGACCATGCCGTACATAAACACGAATGGGTTTTTACTTTACAATAACCAAAGCATTTTCCATAGAAAATTCCTTCATATTATAATAATGTCTATGGGTTAAAGTAAAATATGAATATAGCAGAAATGCTTACATCTCATGTTTCAATATAGTTGCGCACAACTAAGTCCTTCAAGCACTTATTGGAGAATGGATTCTATATAATGACTGGGTTATTGGGTACCATCCGTCATGATGCATCTCTAGATAAAATAACATCGAGGACTTCGCTTAGATCCCCTACCAACACAGAACCTGCCTATTCGTTACTGGATAGTATCGAATATGATCATCCCTTCGTTAATGGGCCCTGAAGCAAACAAAATGAGAGATAATATCAACTCTAGAGGGATGATCGTACCCAACTTAGGATCGAACCACTTAGCCCTGCTACATCTCCCATGTTTTAGTCATTCCCGGTTGATGAGGCTTGAAGCTACTTTTTACTATTTATATAGAACTTCCCACTTGGAATGTTAACACTGCCCTCCAAGCATCAATGCAATACTAGCATTCATCCATACAAGTTCGTTCTGGGACTGAACGAAACACTTGACAACTCTTTCTTCAGTTCCATCATCTTCAAGATGTCTTCACCTGAAACGCTTAAGTTGGATTGAAGTCATTTTCGGATAACATATCTGATCCCGGTCTCTTCGAAACAACTTTCGATAATTTCTTATAAACTCAACCCCCGTTCTTTAGGAAATAAACAGTCAAAGATAGGAGTGGAGATCACCTCCTAACCGTTAGTGGATGGATTTCTTATCATTCGCCTTGGAGAACGATAAAAGATTTATATGCATAGTACAACGTCACCGGAGATGACCGTGCTGTATAACTCGTGTGTTTCTTCTAGATATTTCCGTTGTAACATTTGGGTTCAAAATCGATAGTCGATTGTTTAACTATCGAGTAACAAACATTCAATCCGAAATTTAATTCCATAGGTAAAAACAACAATGGTTAAGCCCACATTTTAATTAATCTTTCATTAATTTAAATTCACTTTGTAAATTCTTGGATCAAAGTTCATTTTACAAAGATATATAGGGGTTTTTAGGCCCAAGGAAAAAGTTAGAAAAAAATTTAGTTTCATGGACAAGAAGTTTGTTTTTTAGGCTGAAGGACACCTTTTAGTGTAAATCACAGAATGATAGTTATAACTATCATTTTCAGTTTATACTAGAATGTGTCCTTCAGACTAAAAAGCAAACTTGTTGTCCCTGAGACTAAATTTTTTGCAACTTTTCCTTGTGCCTATTTACCTGACACACACACACACACACACGCACACACCCACAAATCTCTATTTCTTAATACGTGGAAAAATATCCATATCCTTGTTTCAACAGTGTAAGTATATTCACCAACATTTAGGAAGATTCCCCTTTCTTATTCGATTTTAAAATCATTTATAACTCCATGATAAATCCACAAAACCAATTATAAAACTCTTTTTATAAATATGTACACCAATTTCTACAATTCGTTTTATAATATCTAAAACCATTTATAAAACTCTTTTACCATTTTAACCAATCTTCCTTTATGTTTTCCAAAACATGTTATAAGATTCCTCTTATAATCCACATCTGTTTATACAACCCTATTTATAGATCTCAAAAACATTTATAATATAAATTCTAATCATTTTCTTTAAAACACTATTACATAATAGTAAACGTTATAAATAAATAAATTTTAACTTTAAAACATCTAAAATAATAATAAATAAATTCCAAAATATCCTAAATAAATAAATAAAATTATCTTCAATATTTTTATAAATACTAATAATTAATTTCCAAAATTTTATTGATAAATAATTAAAATTAATTTCAAACCATATTAAAAATTTAAATAATTAATCTTTCAAAATATTAAAATATTGATAAACCACTTTAAAACAATATTAATATAAATAAACAACTTTTAAAACATAATTACATTTCCTTGATAAAAATCCATACTTAATTTCCAACATGATCATTTCCGTATTTATAAAACTATATTTATAAATCTCCTTCTCTTTTATAAAACTTCCTTTCATAAGATCCCTTTATTTATGAACTCCATTTATAACTCTCATTCCATAATAAATCTCACTTATTCATAAATCCCATTTAAAAAAGAACATCAATCCCCATCTGTTTTAGCATTGCCTCCATATGGATAAATTCCTTTTACAACTTTCTTTCTATTTATAAAAATATCGTTTAATGTTCCATATTTTCCCTCACCTATAATTTCCAAAATAGAATCAACTATTTTCTAAGATATCATTCCATATCTTATAATAAACCCACCTTTTGATTTATTTCACCAATTTATTAAATGATAATAGTTTCCGTTGATTTATATGTACCGTTTGTAAATCCATTCTTTTATTAGCAAAATATGATTTTACAAATCTTCACTTCAATTGTAAAATATCACTTTTATAATTATCACACTTATGAATCTCACATTTGTAAATAATCATCAATATATTTACATATATATAACTTTATATAAAACGGTTAATAAATATTTATATCAAAATATTTCTTTTTTCCCTTAAATACATATCCCTTTATTATAAAAGATGGACATATTTTAAGATTGTAAAAATCTTTGTTTTATAATTCAAAATTTTTTATTTAAAATATTTATAAAAACTATTAATTTAAAATGTCCAAAAATCATACCTTTTATTTTAAAATAAATTTCTTCTTTAATTAATTCAAGAAAAATTATGAAAACATATATAATTTCCAAGATCACTTTGAAATCCCTTTTCAAAACAAATCATCACTTTATAGTATTTTAAAATGCCAAAAATAAGGTCCAATGCTCCCTAAGCACTAAATAAGAAAAATAATATCCATGTCATCAAATATAGCATCCATCATATCATATATCAATTTATATGAAAATAAACCAATAGCGAGGAACGTTGTTGGATCCCTTCAACCTGTCCCCCTACATCACATACAATATATAATCATAAAAAATAAATCAATCGATTCTAGGCGAGATTCATATGCAAAGGTCATCTTCTCTTACACGGAAACGTAATAGGGTCTCATCCACTCTAGGGGCGGGAATATATCCAAACCAACAATATAAACTAGTAATTATCCAGACAGTCAATAACAATCAACAATAAAATATCCACACATCCAATAAATAAATTTTCTTGATTATATAATATTCTGATTAACCAAAACAGTGAAATTAGCTCATATTGATTTCAGTTTTTGTACAAAACATTCCATTTTCAATTAAAACTGAACAGGCATTCAATTCTAACCCAAATCTTGCTGGCTCCAATTCCATCCAATCCAACTCCATATCTTAAATTTCATCGCTATGAAAACAACACAATTCGTCGCGCTCGATTTAGATCTAGTATGAAAAAGTTATACAATTAGAAGATATCAGTTTTAATAATATAATTATTTTAATTAATTTACTCATTAAAATTAATCACCTTCATTATTCCCAAATCTATCGTTCCCAATTCAATAAACTGCTGCCCCCTCTCGACCGAACTTTCATCGCCTCACGTCACCATCTCTGGCCATAACTATCGACCCATCGCCATTGAACAGAGCCCAGACCCCGAGCAATCAAACGACACCGAGCTCACCTCTCCAAATGCCTCCATACCCAAGCTATTCCCTAAAAGCCAGACACCATTGAACTTGAAAATGCTGCCACAGGTGACCATCGACCACCGCACTGCCTTGAATTGAAAGCCCTCGCTTTCCTCGACACTTCTCCTTTAGGGCACCCTCCTAAAAACCACCACTGCCACCAGTAAACCTAAGAATGTGATTGCTGACTACTGCCAGATCTATGGCGCTATGTGCCTCCAACCCACGATCCAACCGGTCGATGTGATCAAATCGCCTAGCCAAACATTTACCTAGTTAGGACCTTTACCTAAAATGGCCTCGAGAGGCTCTGATTGGCGTTGGTCGTTAGATTGGCCATGAATTTAAATTTGAAAAGAACCAACCAAACTCTCTCTGATGAAACACGATTATAAAGGAAAATAAAGGTATGGGCATGACGTGATGGAAGTATGGCAAGCATGGTTGAACAGTTAAAGAAGTATGGGATATTATATATATATATATATATATATATTAATTTAATTAGAAAAGTCTTGCTTTAAATATCCGAAAATCCTGAACTTCATGAGGTGTGCCGCTTGGCATTCCATACGTTATACCCCTATTTCGAACTCAATGAAACTAGTCTCGAGGCTTAATTCGATCATATACATAAGATAGCTTATCAAAACCAATTATATTAATATATATTCCTTTAATTAATTTCTACGCATTTTGAACTCGCACGACCAAACGATACGCTCAATCGCCATGGAATTCGATGACATGTTATAACTCATTAATACAAATCCAATGGAACTAGTTTTGTCAAAATCCGAGACAGTGCCCCGGAAGGCTATTTTCACTTGCTTATTGGAACAAGTTATTTCCAAAAATTGGTTTGACTTTTAATCCTAATTTGAAAGTTTATTATCTTCATTCTTGTTCAAATAGAATTTAAATCAAATTTTCGAAATCATTTTTATTCACATTAAATTCAAAAATCAATTATTTAACAACTCCAAATATTAAATTCATTAATTAATTATCAAATAAATTGCTATATTTGAAATCCAAGTATTTAACTTATAAGATTAAATTTTCTATTTAAAATTAATAAAATATCCCAAATTCAAATGATCGAAATTTTGGGTCGTTACATCATCCGAAAGTTTTCGGTTAGTTGATAACTACTAGTTTAAACAAGAAATCTTAGTGCGACAATGTTATACAGTTATATTGACTTGAAATACCATGGAGCTTCAATATGAATACTCCACTTTGATTACAGTTAAATTATTTCATGGAGATTCATCAATGACATTGTAAGGTCTGAGTTGAAGCATTGGAAGTTTATTACTATTCAATAGATAATTTGTCTCCTCGAATGTATGAGATTTATTCACGGTCAATTGCAGTCAACTCAAAGTCAAAAGCTTTAGTTAGAGTAAAACATTAATAATAAATGTTATTGTTGAACCAAGGACTTTGTTTATGGACTGATCAATTTCAGTATGGATAATGTTGGAGGTTTGACCAATACTAAATTTCATAAAACCTAACATGTTATACTATTCTCGAAGAGAACAGGTGTAAGTTATTGTCACTGTTGGCACCACTTAAGATAATATATAAAATAAGATTTTCTTTTTTACTTAAAATATCTGTAAGTGATGAATTCAATTGAACTGTCATAATATTAGCTAAGGTGATGCATGAATGTTAGTATTTGAATTATTCAATATTAATCGTTGATTGAATTCACACCTTTCAGTCACACAACCCTATTTATGAATTCTCCGAAAACCACATAATTTAATTAGTTTATAAAGTATTATAAATTAATTGATATTTAAGAAATATAAACTATTTATTTATTTGATATTTTGGATGTTGCTAGTAATTTTTTGGATGTATATATAAAAGGTATATATACATGCATGATAAACGATATCAATATACGTTTAAACAGAATTTCAATAAAGATAATTACTCAAACGTGCTTTTGGAAATTTGCTCCAATTAAGATAAGAATGGTTGGCCATGCTTAATATGGGATGAGGTGGCATGACTCACAATTCAATAGGAAATAAAAGGTGAAGTTTTAATAAGGAGAATTGAAAATGTTTCATTCTCCCTATTACAACAACAGGAAATTATTGTGAAGGACGGAATTTTTCAGCATTTTAGCCTTAAGGACAGACCTTCGGTATTTTAGCCTGAAGGACAACTTTCATTAGGTATCATTTTTAGTTATTGATAGCATTTTTTAGGTATCAGTTTGTAGTTATCGGTAGCAGGGTTTAGGTATCAGTTTTTAGTTCAGTAGCAGTTTTGGAAGAATGTTTGTCCTTATGAATAATTTTGAAAGAATATTTGTCCTTTTGAAAAAATATTGAGGTCGTGTCCTTGAAGCTAAAATTATACCAATTTTTGTCCTTAAAATTAATCCCCCTTTAAAACAATCCGTTGATTTCATTTCTTTCTTCTTTAATTTTTGCCTCCTTCTTCCTTCTATCATGGCCACCTACCCTTATGGCCGATTTTTTTCATACTACCCAGCATAAAATAAACTAAGATGTTTCATTCAATTTTAGCAAAGTCTGGATATTGAATCAGGGAATCTAAGGATTTTCAAATCCAGGTGTTACAAAGGGAAACACACTTTCTGTATTGTTATTATTTATTGGATCTAACTCTAATTGTTAATGTAGATTTGATTTACTATTATAAAATTTACATATAGTTTCATAATTTAATTTATTCATAATTATGGATTTGAATTCAATTAATTGAATAATATATATTACGTACATTCACCATTATGTTATTTAATATTAGTAAACCAATGTACAGTTAAATCTTTTGGTTAAATTAATTTTATTTTCAAACAAATATATTCAATGCTTTGTTGTTAGTCAATGTATGTATTTGAAATTTAAATTTAGTTAAAGCATGTGTGTATGGTATGCTTTCAAAATTAGTCATTTTATTGGAGCAATACATAAATTGTGACAATGCTTTATAATGGTCTTATTTACATGTTGGTTAATATTTAAGCTATGCTTTGGTTCTGAGTAAATATACAATCCTTTTCATATAAATATTAAACATTCTATTAATTGGGTGTTTGTAAAAAAGGAAGTTGGAATTGACTCAAATATCACTTTTTTCTATTTCCTTTTTAATCCTGATTTGATTAGATCTAGATTTAGTGCACATTTATATTTCCATCTTCACTTATACATTGAGCATTCTCTTGTTTTGAAGATATGTAACTTCTTATATTTCTAAGTGCCATAATATAGAAAAACAAATTAATATAAGAATCTATAAGGATAAATAAGATATTTTAATTATTAGAATTACCTTAGGAAATTTGATAAATTAAGTACGTGACACTTTAAAAAGTGAATTAAATCGACCAAGGATAATTAGAGCAATTAAAGTCAGCCTTACTAATGAGAATTGAATAAAATGGAATCTTGTAGTACAGGAAATTGATTAATGAGAATAAATTAGAGGGATTTATATCTATTAATATATAAACCTCTCACCGTACCTTTTTCCTCATTTACATTCATTCTCATTCACAAAATAAAATCGAAACCCCTATAATTACAAAGCTGAGCACCGTTTTTAAGGAAAAGAAGAGGAATTCAAACCAAAAAAAATACTTTCATTTCTAAGAAAAAGAGAAGATTTAATCAATGTTTTCAAAGCTTAGGCGAGTAAATTTTCCCTAAAACCTTCCAAACTCATGTTTGGATTTAACATTGTTATGATGTTTTGAATGTTGATAAGCTTGATTGGATGATGGAAAATGATGTTGTTTCTATTTAGTGAATTAAATAAATATAATCTGGTCAGTTTTTAAGGTAAAACATGATTTAATCATCTACTATGCGATCAAAATTTTATATGGTGTTTCTTCCAATAAAATAAAGATGGGTTTGAATTCTGTATATTTTTGGATGAAGAAATAGTTGATTACGGACTTTTAAATGCAAAATGGTTAATAGTGTAAATTAATATTTCAAAATATTAAAATTTAATTTTTTTAAAGAAAATTTTACTTGAGATAAGAATATATTTTAGAATTTTCTTGAATTTTTGGGGATTTTGCTTTTAATTTTCATATTAGTATGATTTTTTAGGAAAAGTATACATTATATTATAATGTAATTAAGGAAATGGTAATTAAATGGGGATTAATTATTGGCAATAGTTAAGGAACACTATTACAAAAGAAAAGTGTAATGACCCTGACTCGACCTTCGAAAATCGGCACCCGTACTTCACTTGTGCTCGAATGTCGCAGATTCAAACGCCGAATCTGGTTCGCCGAAGCTTATAACACATTAAGTATAGCAACACAATGGAAGAAAAAGATAATATCATTGATATACAACAGTTGATTACAATGATACAACACACTGATACAATTTATATCAACATCAGAGATACAAAAATAACAGCGGAAGAAAGTCTCCAAAAGATAGTATCTTCAGAAGTCCTTAAGATAGATACTCCAATTAACTGCAACACCATTGCCAATACTCCAAGACTAGAAAGGCTCCAAACCAAAAGGCGAGAACCATCATCAACAATGAAGTGAAGCAACTCGATCCAATTGCGATTGCCAATATCCAGAGATTGAATGCTATCGAATATACCCCTACTATTCGACGATCTGAAAAATTCAACCCTAGACTGCCCGTGTGGAAAATTTTAGGCACCCAGAGTTTAAGAAAGGAACAATAAACTACGAGCCAGTGATGGGACTGGTATGAGCAAACAAAAACAGTTTATCTTTAAAATAAACAACAAAAGATTTTAAAGTTGAAATCCACAATGCTTTTTGAAAAATGAAACTGCCATAAGGCCTCCCGCCATACACACAATGCAAGCGCACACTTCGAGGAGAATTCTCCTTATGACAGTCAAAAATGCGTGATAAGCAAAAACCATTTGATATTATTATTAGTGCATAGTGTAGAACAGATTTGCAAGTATGATATTAATCATAGTCAGCATACGTACTGTAACGACCCGTAAATTTCAATGATTAAAATTAGTTAAACTAATAGAATTTTGTAATTAAATTTAGAAAAAAAATATTTAATTTGTATTAAAGTAAATGTTAAGAATAAAGTGTAGCAATGGAAATTAAAGGTAAGTATTAACAATTAAAATGAGATTACGATTAAATGAAGTAATGTAAATTGTTATACTAGGCTAAGAATTTAATTATAAGAAAATAGTGAATTAATTAATGAATTAGTAATAATAAATAGTAATTGAATAACTAATTCAATGCAATCTCAATTAATTGAAACAAAATTGTAAGGTTTTAATTGATTGTAATTTGTAAATTGGGAAATAGGTTCAAAGTTATATTAATTTACGGAATAATACGAAATAAGTGCAATTTGATAGAATCAATGTTAGTACAAACCAATGAAATAATAACTAAAATGCAAGGTAAACAATACTAATCAAAGTTAATAAATTTATGAATTGAATGGAATACCAATCAATGAAAATAAATCTAAATATTATACTTGGTTATAAAGGAAATATACGAAACAAAATGTAAGTATGGAATAGATTTATGAAATACCACAAATTTAATGGTAATTGGATAAAATCAATATCATATGAATTATTGCAACATTTTTTTGTAAACTATAAACCTATAAATGTGATTTAGGGCAAATAGTGACCGTTATTATTTGTTACCAGTTTACTTAGGCTATTAAACTTTGATTGGGAATCAATTGAAATTTAAAATGAAACTTGGTATTACATTCATGAGCTAAAGACAATAATTACAAGATATGAATGAAATAAGATGCATAGAAATGTTAGTTTATTTTGTAAAGTAATAAATGATGTAATAAAAGAATGAAATCAAGATAAATAAATTTAATGGAGACTTTAATTATAAATAATGTGTGAAATTGACCAAAATATAATAAATGAAAATAGGGTAGTTAATACAGAGCAGTTAGGGTAGGTTTGATTTGTCATTGAAGATTGTTAATTCAACAATAAGTAACCAATGTAAACCCTATCCATAATATGGCAATTGATTGAATGAGAACAATTGAAATTCATGTTGATTTATTTATTGGATTTGAACTATAATCATTAGATTAATTGCAATTAAATGAAATTAAAATATCAAAATAGTACGTTATTTGAAATTAAGATGAAATGTGAGAATATTAATGTAATAGTTTTGAATCCAATGTTCAATCCATCTATTAGACAATAATGAATGGAATAATCATTAGTTTATTTAGGTAAATGGGATTATTAGTAATTATACTTATAATTTTTGAATTTAATGAATTAAGGCTAACACAGAAATTGAAAAATTAATCAACTCTAAATTGACATTTAAATTTGGTTAAATTATGGTAAATGATTAAGAAATTTAAAAATGATAGGAATTGTCAATTATAGAATTGAAATTGAAAATCTGACTTGAATAATTAATTATTAATTTATTTAATTAGTGTAAAAATAGCCATTGTGGCCACTGACTCGGATTTCGACGAAACCAGTTTCATCGGATCCGTAACGGTGAATTATTATAGGATTTCAAGTTTCCTAGCGGTCGGACTTGTCGTTTGATCGTACGGGCTTGAAACGCCTTGAAATCAATGAAATTGAAATCATTTGAAATCAATTTGAAATGACTTGATTTTAGCATAACTTCTTCATACGATGGAATTTGAACTTGAAACTTGTTCCATCGCGTTAAAAATATTTTAAAACATCTATTTTGATATATGGATTGACCCAATTTCGTTCTGAAGTCGAAACGGGCATTTCGGGCCATTTATCGTTCAGAGCTTTAGAAATCGTGTCCATCCATTCTATTTTCAAATTGCCTATATAGACCATGCTATAAACCTTACCCTTTTTCTTATCTCATTATTCTGTACATACAATTTCATTGGCTCCTCCATTTTTCAATGGCTGCAAACCCTAATTCCCAAATACAATTGCAAATCAAATCCAAAGCCAAAAATTCCAACTCCACAAACAATATCAAATTATATATTGTCGGAAAGCTCTTGAAGAGTGCAATGCAGATCCACTGTTCATTTTTCGATCGGAGCTTTTGTGCATCCGAAATCAGTTGAAACATTCACTGCCGTTCATCGCGCATCGATGAACGTTGTCGGATCGACGAACCATTTATGGGTTTTGAAGAGTGGACGATGGAGAGTTCATCAGCGTAGTTTTTGTCACGAATAGACGGTCAGATCGATGAGAAAATTCACCTATGGTTTAAGAAACGGGGGCGGGACTGCTTGCTACAGGCTCGATTTTCGTGCGCGAGGCCTTGGGTTCGGTCGTGGTGGTCTTAGCCTTGGGAAGATCGACGGCGGCGAGGCGGCACGTGCGTCCGGAGTTCGAGGTGGCGGTAGGGTTTTGTGAAATCGCATTGGCTGCCTAACGTGCGTGTAGGGAAGAAGAAGAGCCTGGTGAGGTGTTCACGTGAGTGGGTATTGTTTTTTTTCTTTTTTTTCTTTTGATTGTTTTATTTAAATTATGTTCCAAACCCTTTTTCGACTGTAACTTTGCATACGGACATAGATTCACACGTGGTTTTCTCCGCTGCAACATTTCGAACATGTTGACGCTAGTTTGGGCGGATTCTGAGACTGTTCAAATTTTGGGTTTAAATTGGATTTAAATTCAATTTAAATTCAAAAGGTGAATGTTTTAACCCACTCACAACTTCAAAAATTTCTTATGTTTGTTAAATTAATTTTTGATGGGATTAGAAATTTATTTATGACCGTTTGGCACATTTTAATCATCATCCAAGTTAAATTGAATTTATTTAATTAAATTGTTATTAATTTATTATTACTGCCTATAAACTGCCAGTTAAATTTCTATTTAATTTATTATTGAATATAAACTGCCAGTAAATACCTATTGTTTATTTTCTGTTCTATATTGATGTTATTGTGTGAATGGATGATGATTGTGATAATTGGTTGATGATTGATATTTGATGAATGGATGTGTATTTCATTTTTCTATAAACTGCAAGTTGTTATGCATATTTATTTTCAGTCGGGATTACGGTTTGAAATGATATATAACCGTATTTTATTTTAAATTACAGATTGAAATGATAAATATCTGTATCACTTGACCATAGGACAGAAAATTATATACAGACACCGTCGGTCTATATATATAAATATTTTGAAAGTGATTTCTATGGATTTGGAAAGAAATATACGGTTTAATAAATATTAAATTTTGATATTATATCAATGTTATTTTTACATATATATAGTTAAATTCTTGAATTTAAGCTATGTATAAATTTGTGTAATAAAAATAAGTTTATTCATGGAGTTTGATTGTTATATATTATATGGTTAAGTACCTGTTTAAGATATTGTATATATAGAGTTTTAATGACTTAAATAAAAATTAAGTTGGAAGATAAATATGAAATTATTTTAATTTGAATTAATTAAGAATTTTACTCAAATAAATTTTATTTGAAATTTAAATAAAATTAAGATTTAAAGGGTGAGATTCTTATAACTTGATTTAGCTTAGAGTGATTTAAATGAATATAAAGTTGATTTAAATGAATATATCAGGTTAATTAAATTGAAAGAATATCCAGTTGTTTGAAGTTAAAGGTTTTACTTAAATGATATTGGATTTATTAAGTAAACATTTCAAATAGAAATAATAGTAATTGAAATTTATATATATGGAATTATCAAAGAATTAGTTTGAAATGGTGGAATATTTAAAGCTTGGAAATATATGGAAATTTGAAGTGGTTCATTTGGAGGCTCAAATTGAAATTTGGAATTTATTGGTGAAATTTAAGAAGCTATTTTATTATATAAAGTAATTTAATATTAAACCATTTAAGTATTAGAAGTTATGTTTCAAAGCTATGGGTTTCAAGATATATACGATTTGAAAGTGCTATGATTTCGGAAAAAGGATATATTTTGAAATAAAAATGATATCATATTGATTTGGGTTTTAAAACGGAAATGATATCGTATTTATATGGTTTTGAAATGGATATTATATTCTGGTTTTGAAGTATAAATTATTTTGAAATGACCGCGGTGTTATAATAACGTTTGGTTGTTAAAGAGACCGGGATCGGAAGTTGTCATACTCTCTGCCAACTCCCAAAACCACCTTAAATACCGTGTACGCAATGGAGATTCCAGAATAAAGAAAGATGGTGGCGGCGTTTCCTTTGAGGTAAATACGTGGACCCGACTCCCGTGAGTTGGCATAAGGTGGCTAAAACAGGAGCGATTGACGGGCTAATGAGATAGCACCTTTTATCGTACACATCCCTTTGATATTATACTTTGACTTTTGGATTTATTCGGTGGCCACTTTTGATTTTGATTTAGGGGTATGGCTCGAGGTAGGCGGTAGATGCGCGCTACGCCGGCCCGGAAGCGTAATTGGTATATCTACCCTGGCATTGCCTAGTTGTGCCGTGTCACCTACCCTAGCACGCCTTGTACGAGTTTGATTTGTGTCGTACCTATGGAGTATCCTCTGGTAGCCTCCTGATCAGGAGGTATTACGGTACTGTATAGACTATTGGCATTATTACGTGTTAAGGTGGAAAATGTAAAGTCTTAACGCTATTTAAAAGTCAGTTTATTTTACTAATAGGCATTATTATAATAGCGAAATATTCCTACATAGTAAATAGTTTAACGGATCCTTAGGAGATGTGAATCCCGAGCATCTCTTGAGTTACTGTACTCACGTTAGACACTGGATAGAAGATGTCAAATCTCATAAACATCTCTGACACCGTTACACTCGTATTATTTACCGTTGTTTTAACTTACGTAAGATCTTTTAGTTCTGACTCGAGTGTTTTGTCTTTTCAATTCGGTCGGGTCAGTCCGAGCATTTCAGGATTTGAAGACTTTATTTCTAGAGGACGAAGACAAAGATTTTATTACTATTATTTATTATATTATTCCACTGCATCACATTGTTCCACTGCATTAATTATTATTCTCTGGTATGTATACTCTAATATGTATTGTATAAATATAATTAAATGTTTTGTAAAACAGCATCACGAACTATTTATTTGATTATTATATTTTATCGTTCCCCTGTAAGATTCTATTTTTTTTTTTTCCTTATTTTTTCTTATTTACTCCATAACAATCCGTCCTTCTGTATGGTTTAGGTCTGACGTGTGTGGTTTATCGTCGATTTAAACGTACGGATAGGCGGGACGTTACATCTGGTATCAGAACTTTGGTTTAGCAATAAACCTTAGCTTTGTGGGGTTTGACTCTTTATTAATAGGGTAGTAATACCCGATGATGAGTCACTGAGTGTGTGTGTGTGTATATATATATGAGAGAGCGTATTTGTTAATGTTATAAAAGGTTTTAATATTGTGTTAATTTGTTCCGTTTTGTATTTATAAATTCTGGTTGGTGCATAGGATGCTATGACATCAATAGGGATTTCTAAACACTTAATAGGACAGGCCGACACAATATTTGTTTTGAATATAGGTAAATGAAATAATTTGCCTATTTTATATTTTTATATATAAAATAATATATTTTATAAATAGTATATTTGGTTGTAATATATTTGTTGTTAGGTAGTGAAATATTAGATATTAGTGAAATAAGTTCTAAAATAAAATAAATGTAAATTGGGAATTTTAGAACTTAAATTCTGGGGTTTTAAAAAATTTCTTTTGAATGATCTTGGAATATAATAATATTATTATTAAAAGTATGTTTTGATATAAATATTTCAAAATAATTTGAAAGAAATGTTTTAAAAGAAATTTTGGAAAGAAATAAGTTTTGTATTCCCCTCTCTGTCGTTGGAAAATAATTTCGGTGATGAGTGCACGCATCATCGACATTCATTTTCGAGTTTCAAAGTGGGAAGGCCACCGTAGTAGTTTTACTACGGATTTATTTTGATAACCAAATATAAATTTCTAATTGTTTTAAGTATAATTGGACATATAAGTTTTAAGTATAAACATTTATCTATTATTTTAAAATGAATTGAAATTAAACCCAGAATTTAAATTCTTAAGTTCCATTAATTAATGGTTTCAATTGCTTTAGTGAAATGGAATTTAATTAATAATTGAAACCTTAAAACGAAATAATAGATCTAATGCTAAGTTATAAAGGAAATTAAAAGAAGGTTGAAATTGTAACCTATAAAACAAAAGATAAAATTATTGAACAATGAATTAATTCAAAGAAATAAATTAAACTTGTGTAACTTTCAATTGCATTCTTAAAAGCATATAGATATAACTTACCAAATAATAAAAGTTACAATGTTTAATAAGAAACTGTAATAGAATATTATACACGTAAAAATTTGAAGTGATAAAAGTATTCAGTGAAATCCTTTAATAAATAAGAACTGATGATATATTGTGATAATATAATTGAAATTTTACTATAAGTAAATATAATTAAAGGTAAGTATTATAAATACATGATTATAAACTTAAGTAAATAAAAATGAAAATGCTAAGAAATTGAATGGGACATGAATACTATTGATAAATGAATGTAAATAAATGAGGTTGTACAATAATAAATGGATGAATAATTATATTGCAATAAAAAGAAACTGGCATGACCTGAACAAATGAAAATGAATAATTGTAAGTAATAAATGAAAATTAATGAAACAAACACTGAATGAGTGAATGAAATTAAAAATTGTAAGAAATAAATGTAAAGCAAGAAGATAAATCATTGTATGAATGAAAAAGAGAAATCAAACCATAAATGTATGAATGGAATTAATAAGGATAAACTAAATCTGTTGTTTGAAAATGTTGTTGTTTATTTTGGTTTATGGTTGTTTGGGTAAGGATACTTTAAAATTGTTTGGATGTATGAATAATCTATTTAGCTTCATCGGAGACTGTTGAGTAAATGGTGTGCTTAGTAGTTTATTTTTAATTCTATACAATTTGAAGTTTTGAACCTGAACAACTATTTGTTTTGTTTGATATGAATGGATAATTGATGTGTATTGATTTTATGTGATGGTTGTTTGCTTGTTACATGACATTGATGTTGTATTGATTTGTTTGTTTATGGTTAAAACAGCTTTAAATATTTCATTTTATATAATTGTTAACCTTTTTGGATTATATAAGTGAAATAAAGGTTATTAAAGCAATTACTATTGCTTTTGGTTTCATAATTTAAGCGTTGTTTGCCTGACAAATAGGTATGTTTTTTGGATTACGGTTTTATAGCGTTATTATATTGTTTTTCTCGTGTTGGGATATATTATTTTGAAAATATATGTTGTATTTAGTTATATTCGATATTATATTTTTTGCCAAGCCTCTCTGTACAAAGGAGACTCTGCCGAAATTTTGCGTAAATTTTGGACTTGGAAAATATTTTGAAAATGTTTTCCAAATCTTATTAACTTGAATATAAAGGATTTAATTGTTTATAAATCTATAAATTTTATTTAAATTATCTTATTCTGTAAATTTATTGTTATGAATATAATGTTTTGAATAATATATATTGATCTATAAGTTCCTCTTTTCCCTTCTTTTCCTTTTCAGGGACGAAAAGTTTTGAGTGGGGGAGAGTGTAATGACCCATAAATTTCAATGATTAAAATTAGTTAAATTAATAGAATTTTGTAAGTAAATTTAGAAAAACATATATATTTAATTCATATTAAAGTAAATGTTAAGAATAAAGTGTAGCAATGGAAATTAAAGCTAAGTATTAACAATAAAAATGAGATTACGATTAATTGAAGTAATGTAAATTGTTATACTAGGCTAAGAACTTGATTATAAGAAAATAGTGAATTAATTAATGAATTAATAATAACAAATAGTAATTGAATAACTAATTCGGTGCAATCTCAATTAATTGAAACAAAATTGTAAGGTTTTAATTGATTGTAATTTGTAAATTGGGAAATAGGTTCAAAGTTATATTAGTTTACGGAATAAGACGAAATAAGTGCAATTTGATAGAATCAGTGTTAGTATAAATTAATGAAATAATAACTAAAATGCAAGATAAACAATACTAATCAAAGTTAATAAATTTATGAATTGAATGGAATACCAATTAATGAAAATAAATCTAAATGTTATACTTGGTTATAAAGGAAATATACGAAACAAAATGTAAGTATGGAATAGATTTATGAAATACCACAAATTTAATGGTAATTGGATAAAATCAATATCATACGAGTAATTGCAACATTTGTTTGTAAACTATAATCCTATAAATGTGATTTAGGGAAAATAGTGACCGTTATTATTTGTTACCAGTTTACTTAGGCTATTAAACTTTGACTGGGAATCAACTGAAATTTAAAATGAAACTTGGTATTACATTCATGAGCTTAAGACAATAATAACAAGATATGATGTAATAAGATGCATAGAAATGTTAGTTTATTTTGTAAAGTAATAAAGGATGTAGTAAAAGAATGAAATCAAGATAAATAAATTTAATGGAGACTTTAATTATAAATAATGTGTGAAATTGACCAAAATATAATAAATGAAAATTGGGTAGTTAATACGGAGCAGTTAGGGTAGGTTTGATTTGTCATTGAAGATTGTTAATTCAACAATAAGTAACCAATGTAAACCCTATCCATAATATGGCAATTGATTGAAAAAACAATTGAAATTCATGTTGATTTATTTATGGGATTTGAACTATAAACATTAGATTAATTGCAATTAAATGAAATTAAAATATCTAAATAGTACGTTATTTGAAATTAAGATGGAATGTGAGAATATTAATGTAATAGTTTTGAATCCAATGTTAAATCCATCTATTGGACAATAATGAATGGAATAATCATTAATTTATTTAGGTAAATGGGATTATTGGTAATTATACTTATAATTTCTGAATTTAATGAATTAAGGCTAACACAGAAATTGAAAAATTAATCAGCTCTAAATTGACATTTAAATTTGGTTAAATTATGGTAAATGATTAAGAAATTTAAAAATGATAGGAATTGTCAATTATAGAATTGAAATTGAAAATCTGACTTGAATAATTAATTATTAATTAATTTAATTAGTGTAAAAATAACCATTGTGGCCACTGACTCGGATTTCGATGAAATCTGTTTCATCAGATCCGTAACGGTGAATTAATATAGGATTTCAAGTTTCGTAGCGATCGGACTTGTCGTTTGATCGTATGGGCTTGAAACGCCTTGTAATCAATGAAATTGAAATCAATTTGAAATAATTTGATTTTTGCATAACTTCTTCATACGATGAAATTTGAACTTGAAACTTGTTCCATCGCATTTAAAATATTTTAAAACATCTATTTTGATATATGGGTTGATCCAATTTCGTTCCGGAGTCGAAACGGGCTTTTCGGGCCATTTATCGTTCAGCGCGTTATAAATCGTGTCCATCCATTCTATTTTCAGATTGCCTATATATACCATGCTATAAACCCTACCCCTTTTCTTATCTCATTATTCTGTACATACAATTTCATCAGCTCCTCCTTTTTCAATGACTGCAAACCCTAATTCCCAAATACAATTCCAAATCAAATCCAAAGCCAAAAATTCCAACTCCACAAACAATATCAAATTATATATCCTCGGAAAGCTCTTGAAGACGCAATCCAGATCCATTGTCCATTTTTTGATCGGAGTTTCTGTGCATCCGGAATCAGTGGAAATATTCACGGCCGTTCATCGCGCGTCGATGAACGTTGTCGGATCGACGAACCATTTATGCGTTTTGACGAGTGGAAGATGGAGAGTTCATCGGCGTAGTTTTTGCGGCGAATAGACGGTCAGATCGATGAGAAAATTCGCCTAGGGTTGAAGAAACGGGGGCGGCGGCTGCTTGCTACAGGCTCGGTTTTCGTGCGCGAGGCCTTGGGTTCGGTCGTGGTGGTCTTGGTCTTGGGAAGATCAACGACGGTGAGGCGGCACGTGCGTCCGGAGTTCGAGGTGGCGGTAGGGTTTTGCGAAATCGCGTGGGAAGCCTAACGTGCGTGCAGGGAAGAAGAAGAGCCTGGTGACGTGTTCACGTGAGTGGGTATTTTTTTTCTTTTTTTCTTTTGATTGTTTTATTTAAATTTTGTTCCAAACCCTTTTTCGACTATTACTTTTGCATACGCACCCAGATTCACGCGCGGTTTTCTCCTCTGCGATCCTAGCAAAATTCCGGACATGTTGACACTGGTTTGGATGGATTCTGAGACTGTTCAAATTTTGGGTTTAAATTGGATTTAAATCCAATTTAAATTCAAAAGGTGAGTGTTTTATCCCACTCGCAACTTCTAAAATTTCTTATGTTTGTTAAATTAATTTTTGATGGGATTAGAAATTTATTTATGACCGTTTGGCATATTTTTATCATCATCCCAGTTAAGTTGAATTTATTTAATTAAGTTGTTATTAATTTATTATTACTGCCTATAAACTTCCAGTTAAATTTCTATTTAATTTATTATTGAATATAAACTGCCAGTAAATACCTGTTGTTTATTTTCTATTCTATATTGATGTTATTGTGTGAATGGATGATGATTGTGATAATTGGTTGATGATTGATATTTGATGAATGGATGTGTATTTCATATTGTTATAAACTGCAAGTTGTTATGCATATTTATTTTCAGTCGGGATTGCGACTTGAAATGATATATAACCGTATTTTTATTTTAAATTACGGATTGAAATGATAAATATCCGTATTACTTGACCATAGGATAGAAAATTATATATAGACACCGTCGTTCTATATATATAAATATTTTGAAAATGATTTCTATGGTTTTGAAAAGAAATATATGGTTCAATAAATATTAAATTTTGATATTATATAAATATTATTTTTATATTTATGGTTAAATTCTTGAATTTAAGCTATGTATAAATTTGTGTAATAAAAATAAGTTTATTCATGGAGTTTGATTGTTTTATATTATGTGGTTAAGTATCTGTGTAAGATATTGTAAATATAGAGTTCTAATGACTTAAATAATAATTTAGTTGGAAGATTAATATGAAATTGGATTAATTTGAATTAATTAAGAATTTTGCTCGAATAAATTTGATTTGAAATTCAAATAAAATTGAGATTTAAAGGGTGGGATTCTTATAACTTGATTTGGCTTTGAGTGATTTAAATGAATATAAAGTTGATTTAAATGAATATATCAGGTTAACTAAATTGAAAGAATATCCAGTTGTTTGAAGTTAAAGGCTTTACTTAAATGATATTGGATTTATTAAGTAAACATTTCAAATCTAAATAATAATAATTGAAATTTATATATATGGAATTATCAAAGAATTAGTTTGAAATGGTGGAATATTTAAAGCTTGGAAATATATGGAAATTTGAATAGTTCATTTGGAGTTTCAAATCGGAATTTGGAATTTATTGGTGAAATTTAAGAAGCTATTTTATTATATAAAGTAATTTAATATTTAAACCATTTAAGTATTAGAAGTTATGTTTCAAAGCTATGGGTTTCAAGGTATATACGATTTGAAAGTGCTATGATTTTGGAAAAAGGACATATTTTGAAATAAAAATGATATCATATTGATTTGGGTTTTAAAACGGAAATGATATCGTACTTATATGGTTTTGAAATGGATATTATATTCTAGTTTTGAAGTTTAAATTATTTTGAAATGACCGCGGTTTTATAATAACGTTTTGTTGTTAAAGTGTAACAACCAGCATATTCTACGATTGTGTATTTAAATATTTTATTTAAATATAGCATCGTTGGTCGGATTATAGTCTGAAATGCTACTTTTTGTAAACGGTCAAATTAGGACTCGGGACCACTTCCATTGAGTTCAAAATGTCGTTTGCAACCTTTTTGAGTATAAACTTCGATATGTTTGGAGCTAGTTAAAATTTGACCTTTGCACTTTCATTTCCTAACACTCCGAGCTTTAATAAAATAGGGGAACAGAAAAAGAATTAGAATTCCTAAGCCCTAGTTCCATTGCAAATCCAAGTTCTAATTCCAAATTCAAAGAGAAGCTATTGTTAAGCATCATCTTCTTCTTCTCCAACTCATTCTACCTTCAATTTCAGAAATCCCTAAAAGTCTAACTTAGGAAATGTTTTTCTTTTAAATTTAGATTCAATCTTCTTAGGTTGGAATTGAAGAATGATTGTTCTTGTCTTGCTCTATAGCTTCTCCATCCTTGTTTTTGTGAGAAAGGTGAGATTTTTATCTCACATCTAAGTCTATAATTATCTTTGGTTGTTAGGTATGAATTTCTAACATCTTTAGTGTTCATTTGATTTTGATTTGGATTGATTTGGTGAATATTTCAATTTTTGGTGTTTTGAAAACAAAATCTATGAAAAACCTTATATGGATGTTGGACATGTTGATCGGAGTGTATTGGTGAGTCTTTAAAATTAGGTGGTCGTTTGGCGTAAACCCCTCGTAGTCGTCACTCATCCGATTGCTACTGATATAATTTGGCCATCAATGGCCTAGGGGAGAAAATACCCCAAGCTTCGGTTTCAGACGTATGAAATAAATGATTCAGACGTATGAATACCATTTTGGGAAAAATTTCATTCCCCAGGTCAGACGTCTGAATTATAAGTTTCAGACGTCTGAAATTACTCGTTGTAACGACCCAGAATTTTTATTAATTTAAATTTGAATATTTAATTAATTTTAAATGTTAATAAGTGAATTTTTAAGTCAAATAAATTTTTATTTGAATTTTTGGATTTAATTAGATTATTAAATCGATAATTTAATATGTTAAATTATGGAAATAATTAAAAATTGAGTTTAAAATGATTGAAAATAATTTGGAAAATTTTATTTAATCATACTGGAGTTATAGAAATATTTTAGAACTTTTAAAATCGAATTAAAAGTTAATCTGTGAAAATTGAATATTTTAATATTTAAATCGACTAGTAAAATAGTCAATTTTAAATGTTAAGAAATGAATTTAAAGTTGAATGGAATTGATTTTGGTATCGAAGTAAATAATCAAGTGGATTAAATGAATATATGAACTTGAGTTATATAAATGAAATTCAACTTTGTAATTGAATTGAATGAATGAATTGAACTGTGAGTCAATTAAATGTGAATAGAATTGATATGAAATAATGAATGTAAGTGTAAATTCATTAAAATCTAATGTTATTAGAAGTTGAAAAAAAAATTTGGAATGGAAATCAATTTAATTAAACCAGAATGAAAGTAAGCAAAGGAATTTGGTTGAAATTAATATACTTTGGTTGTTATATGATTGTAGTTGATTGTATAAAATTCATTAAGTATTAATGAAGTGGAAAGCTAAAGTAAATTGAATTCAAATTGAAAGTAAATAAATTTGAATAGAATTGAATGTGGATTAGATTTAAATTAGTAAATGATAACTAATTAAAATTGAGAATGAATGTTGATAAAATCCAATGTAAATGAATCAAATGTGATTTAAATTGAAAACCCAATTCATTGAATATGAATGAGAATATGAATGAATATTATTGGTTATGGATGTTAATTGGTTGATGGTTGAATGTATATTGCTATTGTTGCATTTGCTATGTGACATATATAGTTGATATGTTGCTATATGTTGTATATTGAGATTTTTTGCACATGTGCATGTTCTCATGTTGTTTGTTGAGTTTAGTAGGTGCGGATCGCGTTTGCTTCCCATTTGGAGCTCGCTTTTGCACTATATTAGCTGTATATGCTCGCTAATAAAATATAAGGTACATATCTCGGATTAAATATCGTACTTTTACACTTTTTTCCCTGCGGGATGCCTCATTACTTGATGAGATGTATATTTGTGATATATATACTGTCATTTTTTTTCGGATCGAGCCGCGCAAAGGAGACTATGGCGAATTTTTCCGAAAATTTAAGGCGTTAGAAAATTTTTGAGAAAATTGGGAAAATTTTGAAAACTTCAACTTTGATTTTGAAGTTGAAAGTTAAACAATAGGTAGTTGTTTTTGAAATGGTAACTAAGTATGATTTGAAAACTTAGTAAAGATTTGTAAGAAGTTTAATTATAAATTTTGGGAAAATTAATAGATTCTGTAATTTTCTTACTTGTAATTTCGAGGACGAAATTCTTTTAAGTGGGGAAGATTGTAACGACCCAGAATTTTTATTAATTTAAATTTGAATATTTAATTAATTTTAAATGTTAATAAGTGAATTTTTAAGTCAAATAAATTTTTATTTGAATTTTTGGATTTAATTAGATTATTAAATCGATAATTTAATATGTTAAATTATGGAAATAATTAAAAATTGAATTAAAAATGATTGAAAATAATTTGGAAAATTTTATTTAATCATACTGGAGTTATAGAAATATTTTAGAACTTTTAAAATCGAATTAAAAGTTAATCTGTGAAAATTGAATATTTTAATATTTAAATCGACTAGTAAAATAGTCAATTTTTGAATAGTCTCAGAATTGAACGAAACCAGTTCCATTGGATCCGTAATAGTTAGTTATTACCGGATTTCAATTTTCGTGTCAATCGGAGTTATCGTTTGACCGTGGCAGCTCGAAACGCATCGATTTGTTTTTAATTTAAATTTGGCGAGTCAAAATAGCCATTTTTCAAAAAGTCTCGGATTTCGACGAAACCAGTTTCATCGGATCCGTAATGTGATATTATTGTAAGATTTCAAATTTCAAGTCAATTGGATTTACCGTTTGTCCGGTACAAATTAAAACGCCTAGAAATCGATTTAAATCGGTTTAATTTAAATTGAGCGTTTATAGCCATAACTCGCACATACTTCCGAATTAGCTTCCGAAACCTGTTCCATTGTGTCCGGAACGCGGGGTAAACCCTAGAAACGCTGGTTACGGCGCGTAAATCGGAGTTCGGAATTTCCGGGATGAATACTGTCGCTCGTTCCTTATAAATAGCCCCTACCCCTTCATAATTTGATAAAAAAATCATTCCAAACCCTAATTTCATAAGCTAGCCGCCACTTATAATTGAAGGGCCAGAAATGCTCAACACTCATCTCTCAATCTCTCTCAATCCATCAAGAATTAGCCAAAGTGTTCAACACGAAAGTTATAGAGCACGATGAGATCTTGAAATCCATACGGTGATGATGGATTTTGGTGCAACGGAGAGGAAGTTATGTGAGGCCGTTCTCATCAGGTCACGCACGTGTTTTTGGGCAAATCTTGGGGCCGAGCTTCAGGCCATGGGTGGTGAGGGTGGCTCTTGGCAAGGCGAGTCGCATGGCGGTGGTTTGATCGAGTTTCATTGAGTAATTTGTTTGCAAATTCAAACCCTAATTGGGCATAGGTGGGTTCGGTTGCGTTTTGGTGTTTACTGGAGCTTGCGTGAGAGATGGAAGAAAGGGGGGACGGTGGTGATGAGGTTGGAGCAAGATCCTAAGGCCTAGATTGCTTAGGGTATAAAATTATAAAGTTTTGTTGTAAATTGTTAATATAAATACGTTCAAACTTGTAAAATTCATATCTTTTTCATACGAGGTCGAAAAAATGCAAACTCAGTTGCGTTGGAATCGTATGGACGAGCACTACGCGATGGAGTTGGTTTGGAGTCGTTTGGAGTTAGTGAGAATTTCGGGTAAAATTAAACGCGCGTTTAATTTTATTCGAAATAAAAGCTAAAACGGAAATTAAAACCAAGGTGAGAACTTCTCACTCAATCGAATAGGTTTCGATTTTATTTTAAATAGTTAGATTTAAAATATTTGAATGCATGTTTGAATGATGACTGTAAATTATTGATTGTTAAAATAGACATTATGCGCCGTTAGTAAGCGGATGTTATTTATTAAAAACATATACCGCGAATATTTCATAGACAGTGAAATTGGTATTATATATAATATCAATATATATATATTGGCATATGTATATATTGGAGTGATTGATTTCCCGCATTTTTTGTTTAGCGGATGAGACCCTATTACGCCGTTATTAAGCGGATAATATTTAATAAGAACATATACCGCGATAATTTCGTACTGGAGCGAAATTGGTATTGTGCTAATGTTTTTGGATGCAGGAAAACAGGTTGGAGGGATCCAACTGGATTCCTCAACAGTATTTATTTTATTTCAGATATTTTGATATTTGATGGATTATCATATCGATATATGATATCGTTGTAGTCGTGATTGACTATTTGGTGTGTAGCATCATTGGACCAAATTTCTGGTATTTTAAAAATGTTTTTAAAGTAATTTTGAAAATATACTATATTTTTGGAATTGATCCATTATAAATAAATAAACGTTATAATTTTTAAAGTTATAAAAATTATGGTTTTTGTGAAATATAGTTAAAAAGCTGATTTTTTTGAAATACGATTAAAAGTCGATTTTTGAGAAATATGAACTAATGATTTTATAAAATAATTTAGATTGGATTTTTGAATATATGATAAAAGTTTAAATATAGGATTTATAAAATTTGATTATTTTATAAATCAGAATGATGAAATTATAAAGGAATTTAAAGACGTTTTAAAAGAAAAATATAAATTGATTTATATTAAAGATTTATAAATTGATAATTTATAAATTAGAACGTAGGAATTATAAAACGAGCTTTTATAAGTGTTAGAATAAATTGTGAATGAATTTCATAAATAGAATGAAATTTATAGAATTTTATACGGTGAAGTCAAAAATGGAATTTTATAAGCAGTAGGTTTATAAAATTTATTATGTTGTTAAAATAATAGTTTTGGATAAATAAATGAATCTTATAAGTTATAAGATTTATAATTATGAAATTCTAAGGAACGATTTTGTGAAATAATCGTTTATAAGTAGTTAACTTATAATATGAACGTTTAGTTTATAATTTAATTATAAACTGGAATAGGTTAATAAAGGAATTTATAAAAAGGAAGTTTTTATAAATAAATAATATGGAATTCATAAACGTTGTTTTATAAATTCGCAAACGACTTATTTTGATAAGTTAATGGTTATAACTTAGGAATAGAGTTATATTCACGTTTTAGACAGTGAATAATTCTTTGAAGTAAAATGAATAAAAGGATGGAATTTGTTAAAGAAGTATATTCACGTTTTTGAATAGTGAATGATATGTTAAAGAAATTGTTTTGAATGAGATGTTTAAATTGAATTAAAACGATCTAACGATGTTTTAAAATGTGTTAAGATTCGAAACCATAAATTTCAACATTGATTGTTGAAATAGATGTTTTCGAGAAATAAAAGGAAATAGTGGACTATAACACTGTTGTTATAGTAAATGATTTCCGAAAGGAAATGTTTTGAATAGTATTGGGATTTATATATCTACTTTAATTTCGAATCCCTGTACTAGTGATTTTGGGTTGTCGTAACGATGTTTTACGTAACATTCGTTTTGGCCCAAATAAATATGTTAAGTGAATGATTTCCTTAAAGAATGAAATATATACTTAATTCGATTTAAGTATATTGAATATTTTCCAAGGTTGAAAATAAAAAGATTTGTGAATTACTTATGAATAAATAAGTATGGAAATGTTTTCCAATAAGAAGTGAATATTAGAATTTATCTTTTTGAAGATAAATCGAAATGAATTATTGAAATCGTATATGCATAGATATTTTGGAAATATAAATTCATTATGGAATTTATATGTGAAAGTGAAATGTGTTTGAAAATAAATATTGATTTATTTTTAAAGTGTTGGAATTTTATATCTTGTAAAGATATTTTGGAAATGTAAATAATTTGGAAAATTATTTGGAATCTGGTGATGTGTGCATATCCAGTGATAGTTCAATAACCGACTATCAATATTTCCCTTTGAATGGGTATTTGATGGGATTTGATTGAATTTGAATGCCACGCTTATTTTTGAATAAGCGCTCACTATTCGGGTTAACCGGGAAAGGACCATGGGGTCGTATAACCCACTCCGAATATGTGATACGTCGTTGTGAATCGCATTTGAAGATCGGTGTTGAAGACCGGTATTTGCGAGAGTGATAGGATGAACTATCGATTGACTCTGCACCGAGTAGCTACGGTATTGAGTTCTCCATATGTGATGGTGAATCCGATCAGGATTGTGAATATCCGGATTGCAAGGACTTCTTTGTAAGTGCCTTCGGTTCTGTTCGATCCCGGAACAGACTTGTATGGATTGTATGCCTGACATTACAATTTGAGATATAAAGCCGATTTCTTTCAAATATATTTCTGTTGGTGGCGGAGAATTTATTCTTTGCTTAACACCCTTCTCTGAGACGTACGAGCTCAGAGGTTATATAGTTGAAGTTATCAGCGATATATTCCCAATTTGGTAATGTGACATGCTGAGTGTTGCTGAAATGATCATTGTGTTGATTATTTGTGATAGGATCGTTTATTTGATCGTCTATCCTTGTGATCATTGTGTTGATCATTTGTTGACCCAAAGCATGGCTTTTGTATAAAGTATGTTTTTGTGGACGTGAATTCGTCGAGCCTCACACCCCGTGAATGGTCAAAACAGGAAAGAAGCAGCAAGGTTATGAGGGGTAGCACCCTTTAGGATGTGTCCATTTCCTTCTGGAAAAGGGTGGTATCATGGTATGGAGCCCAGATGCTTACTCATGTTGAAAACACTTTGTTATGATTGTGTGAATTGATTACGAGCGCTCGGTTGATAAAGGTCCCAAAGGACCGGGGGATGGCATATTCGGTCAGTTGTTACTCAGTTAGGAGTAACCCGGCCTTGTGTTGGTAGAGATCCGGTTTGGTTCTCGGGGATGTCCATCCAGAGGCATTCTCATGTGGCAATGGGAAGTTCCTTGGCCTGATCATTCGTTGGAAATCCAAAGAAACAATACGTGACTTGTACGGTTTTAGTTGTAGAACCTGCCATCTAATATGGTAGCTATTAGTAGGCATAATATAATGGTACCTATGCTGGCTAAGATTTATATTCTACTTTCGAAATCGTTTTATACACTATGCACTAATAATAATATCAAAATTGATTTGATTTTAATGCGTATCAAGCATCTTTGACTATCATAAGGAGAAATCTTCTCCAAGTCTGCGTTTGCATTGTGTGTGTGGCAGGAGGTCTTATGGTAGTCTCATTTTTAAAAGCATTGCGAATTGTTTTAAAAATATTATTCTATTTTGATTTTAAAGTAAATAAACTGTTTTGAGTTCTCACACCAGTCTTGTTAAGCTATTGGGCTATGTGATGGGGGGTTCTCGCTTCGCGGTTAGGTGGCGAACGGGAGACTCTTACTCCCACACATCCTCTTTTAGGGGGTTGGTTAGGCGTAAGCTGTGACAGTCGAGAGGCTGGCCGTAAAAGCAAGTTTGGGATACCAGTGGCATTACTAGTTTATATAGTATTTCTTTTTCCGCTACACTGTTTATTGTTGTATGTTGTTGTACACTCTGATGATATGATGTGATGTAATGAAATGTAATGTAATAACTGATATAGTTCTTTGTTTAAAGATTATTCATTTATTATTATATGTTGTTCCGCTACGAATTGTGAGATTCTGTTGTTGTTCTGTTGTTCCCTTTCTGTCCCGTTCTATTTTCAAATTCTCTTTTTCTATTTTAAAATTTTCTGTTTTCTAAAAATCGTCTATCTTCTTTCCTCTCTATTTTCTATCTTTTCTCTCTTTTTCTTTTCCTAAATTCTTTTTCTTAAAACCCCTAAGGGTTCGTATTTTCGTTCATCTTGAATTAAACAAAGGAGATTAGTGTCTATTCAAGGAGTACGGACTTACGGGTCTTTACAGTTGGTATCAGAGCTGATGGTTAAGCGACAACCATGGTTATGTTGGGTATTACTCATTAGAGATAGAGTCAGCAGTACTCTAGAATGAGTTTGAGAGTAATAATAGCTATGAGAGCGTATTTGTTAGTGAATATGAAATTGTTTTATATTGTGATGATTGGTTTATTGAGTGGCATATGAACCTTCGTCAGCGTGGTCCGCAAGACTATGCCGAAGGGGTTTCTAAACACTTGAATAGAACAATTCGGCACAATATTGATTTAGAAATTGGGTAAATGAAATAATTTTACCTTAAGTATATTTTGTATGTAAAGAAATAATTTTTCAAAATTATTAAAGTGTATATAAGTTGATTGTTAGGTTGTTTGGATAATCTAAATAAAAGAATAATTGTATAAGCAAAAGAATTATAAGAATTGAGTTATAATTAAAGTGAATTACCATTGTGAAATAAACATATATATATATATATATAAGAAGTGAAACTATATGAATATATTTATGAATATGAGTTGTAAATAGAAATGAATTTAAAGTTGAATGGAATTGATTTTGGTATCGAAGTAAATAATCAAGTGGATTAAATGAATATATGAACTTGAGTTATATAAATGAAATTCAACTTTGTAATTGAATTGAATGAATGAATTGAACTGTGAGTCAATTAAATGTGAATAGAATTGATATGAAATAATGAATGTAAGTGTAAATTCATTAAAATCTAATGTTATTAGAAGTTGAAAAAAAAATTTGGAATGGAAATCAATTTAATTAAACCAGAATGAAAGTAAGCAAAGGAATTTGGTTGAAATTAATATACTTTGGTTGTTATATGATTGTAGTTGATTGTATAAAATTCATTAAGTATTAATGAAGTGGAAAGCTAAAGTAAATTGAATTCAAATTGAAAGTAAATAAATTTGAATAGAATTGAATGTGGATTAGATTTAAATTAGTAAATGATAACTAATTAAAATTGAGAATGAATGTTGATAAAATCCAATGTAAATGAATCAAATGTGATTTAAATTGAAAACCCAATTCATTGAATATGAATGAGAATATGAATGAATATTATTGGTTATGGATGTTAATTGGTTGATGGTTGAATGTATATTGCTATTGTTGCATTTGCTATGTGACATATATAGTTGATATGTTGCTATATGTTGTATATTGAGATTTTTTGCACATGTGCATGTTCTCATGTTGTTTGTTGAGTTTAGTAGGTGCGGATCGCGTTTGCTTCCCATTTGGAGCTCGCTTTTGCACTATATTAGCTGTATATGCTCGCTAATAAAATATAAGGTACATATCTCGGACTAAATATCGTACTTTTACACTTTTTTCCCTGCGGGATGCCTCATTACTTGATGAGATGTATATTTGTGATATATATACTGTCATTTTTTTTCGGATCGAGCCGCGCAAAGGAGACTATGGCGAATTTTTCCGAAAATTTAAGGCGTTAGAAAATTTTTGAGAAAATTGGGAAAATTTTGAAAACTTCAACTTTGATTTTGAAGTTGAAAGTTAAACAATAGGTAGTTGTTTTTGAAATGGTAACTAAGTATGATTTGAAAACTTAGTAAAGATTTGTAAGAAGTTTAATTATAAATTTTGGGAAAATTAATAGATTCTGTAATTTTCTTACTTGTAATTTCGAGGACGAAATTCTTTTAAGTGGGGAAGATTGTAACGACCCAGAATTTTTATTAATTTAAATTTGAATATTTAATTAATTTTAAATGTTAATAAGTGAATTTTTAAGTCAAATAAATTTTTATTTGAATTTTTGGATTTAATTAGATTATTAAATCGATAATTTAATATGTTAAATTATGGAAATAATTAAAAATTGAATTAAAAATGATTGAAAATAATTTGGAAAATTTTATTTAATCATACTGGAGTTATAGAAATATTTTAGAACTTTTAAAATCGAATTAAAAGTTAATCTGTGAAAATTGAATATTTTAATATTTAAATCGACTAGTAAAATAGTCAATTTTTGAATAGTCTCAGAATTGAACGAAACCAGTTCCATTGGATCCGTAATAGTTAGTTATTACCGGATTTCAATTTTCGTGTCAATCGGAGTTATCGTTTGACCGTGGCAGCTCGAAACGCATCGATTTGTTTTTAATTTAAATTTGGCGAGTCAAAATAGCCATTTTTCAAAAAGTCTCGGATTTCGACGAAACCAGTTTCATCGGATCCGTAATGTGATATTATTGTAAGATTTCAAATTTCAAGTCAATTGGATTTACCGTTTGTCCGGTACAAATTAAAACGCCTAGAAATCGATTTAAATCGGTTTAATTTAAATTGAGCGTTTATAGCCATAACTCGCACATACTTCCGAATTAGCTTCCGAAACCTGTTCCATTGTGTCCGGAACGCGGGGTAAACCCTAGAAACGCTGGTTACGGCGCGTAAATCGGAGTTCGGAATTTCCGGGATGAATACTGTCGCTCGTTCCTTATAAATAGCCCCTACCCCTTCATAATTTGATAAAAAAATCATTCCAAACCCTAATTTCATAAGCTAGCCGCCACTTATAATTGAAGGGCCAGAAATGCTCAACACTCATCTCTCAATCTCTCTCAATCCATCAAGAATTAGCCAAAGTGTTCAACACGAAAGTTATAGAGCACGATGAGATCTTGAAATCCATACGGTGATGATGGATTTTGGTGCAACGGAGAGGAAGTTATGTGAGGCCGTTCTCATCAGGTCACGCACGTGTTTTTGGGCAAATCTTGGGGCCGAGCTTCAGGCCATGGGTGGTGAGGGTGGCTCTTGGCAAGGCGAGTCGCATGGCGGTGGTTTGATCGAGTTTCATTGAGTAATTTGTTTGCAAATTCAAACCCTAATTGGGCATAGGTGGGTTCGGTTGCGTTTTGGTGTTTACTGGAGCTTGCGTGAGAGATGGAAGAAAGGGGGGACGGTGGTGATGAGGTTGGAGCAAGATCCTAAGGCCTAGATTGCTTAGGGTATAAAATTATAAAGTTTTGTTGTAAATTGTTAATATAAATACGTTCAAACTTGTAAAATTCATATCTTTTTCATACGAGGTCGAAAAAATGCAAACTCAGTTGCGTTGGAATCGTATGGACGAGCACTACGCGATGGAGTTGGTTTGGAGTCGTTTGGAGTTAGTGAGAATTTCGGGTAAAATTAAACGCGCGTTTAATTTTATTCGAAATAAAAGCTAAAACGGAAATTAAAACCAAGGTGAGAACTTCTCACTCAATCGAATAGGTTTCGATTTTATTTTAAATAGTTAGATTTAAAATATTTGAATGCATGTTTGAATGATGACTGTAAATTATTGATTGTTAAAATAGACATTATGCGCCGTTAGTAAGCGGATGTTATTTATTAAAAACATATACCGCGAATATTTCATAGACAGTGAAATTGGTATTATATATAATATCAATATATATATATATTGGCATATGTATATATTGGAGTGATTGATTTCCCGCATTTTTTGTTTAGCGGATGAGACCCTATTACGCCGTTATTAAGCGGATAATATTTAATAAGAACATATACCGCGATAATTTCGTACTGGAGCGAAATTGGTATTGTGCTAATGTTTTTGGATGCAGGAAAACAGGTTGGAGGGATCCAACTGGATTCCTCAACAGTATTTATTTTATTTCAGATATTTTGATATTTGATGGATTATCATATCGATATATGATATCGTTGTAGTCATGATTGACTATTTGGTGTGTAGCATCATTGGACCAAATTTCTGGTATTTTAAAAATGTTTTTAAAGTAATTTTGAAAATATACTATATTTTTGGAATTGATCCATTATAAATAAATAAACGTTATAATTTTTAAAGTTATAAAAATTATGGTTTTTGTGAAATATAGTTAAAAAGCTGATTTTTTTGAAATACGATTAAAAGTCGATTTTTGAGAAATATGAACTAATGATTTTATAAAATAATTTAGATTGGATTTTTGAATATATGATAAAAGTTTAAATATAGGATTTATAAAATTTGATTATTTTATAAATCAGAATGATGAAATTATAAAGGAATTTAAAGACGTTTTAAAAGAAAAATATAAATTGATTTATATTAAAGATTTATAAATTGATAATTTATAAATTAGAACGTAGGAATTATAAAACGAGCTTTTATAAGTGTTAGAATAAATTGTGAATGAATTTCATAAATAGAATGAAATTTATAGAATTTTATACGGTGAAGTCAAAAATGGAATTTTATAAGCAGTAGGTTTATAAAATTTATTATGTTGTTAAAATAATAGTTTTGGATAAATAAATGAATCTTATAAGTTATAAGATTTATAATTATGAAATTCTAAGGAACGATTTTGTGAAATAATCGTTTATAAGTAGTTAACTTATAATATGAACGTTTAGTTTATAATTTAATTATAAACTGGAATAGGTTAATAAAGGAATTTATAAAAAGGAAGTTTTTATAAATAAATAATATGGAATTCATAAACGTTGTTTTATAAATTCGCAAACGACTTATTTTGATAAGTTAATGGTTATAACTTAGGAATAGAGTTATATTCACGTTTTAGACAGTGAATAATTCTTTGAAGTAAAATGAATAAAAGGATGGAATTTGTTAAAGAAGTATATTCACGTTTTTGAATAGTGAATGATATGTTAAAGAAATTGTTTTGAATGAGATGTTTAAATTGAATTAAAACGATCTAACGATGTTTTAAAATGTGTTGAGATTCGAAACCATAAATTTCAACATTGATTGTTGAAATAGATGTTTTCGAGAAATAAAAGGAAATAGTGGACTATAACACTGTTGTTATAGTAAATGATTTCCGAAAGGAAATGTTTTGAATAGTATTGGGATTTATATATCTATTTTAATTTCGAATCCCTATACTAGTGATTTTGGGTTGTCGTAACGATGTTTTACGTAACATTCGTTTTGGCCCAAATAAATATGTTAAGTGAATGATTTCCTTAAAGAATGAAATATATACTTAATTCGATTTAAGTATATTGAATATTTTCCAAGGTTGAAAATAAAAAGATTTGTGAATTACTTATGAATAAATAAGTATGGAAATGTTTTCCAATAAGAAGTGAATATTAGAATTTATCTTTTTGAAGATAAATCGAAATGAATTATTGAAATCGTATATGCATAGATATTTTGGAAATATAAATTCATTATGGAATTTATATGTGAAAGTGAAATGTGTTTGAAAATAAATATTGATTTATTTTTAAAGTGTTGGAATTTTATATCTTGTAAAGATATTTTGGAAATGTAAATAATTTGGAAAATTATTTGGAATCTGGTGATGTGTGCATATCCAGTGATAGTTCAATAACCGACTATCAATATTTCCCTTTGAATGGGTATTTGATGGGATTTGATTGAATTTGAATGCCACACTTATTTTTGAATAAGCGCTCACTATTCGGGTTAACCGGGAAAGGACCATGGGGTCGTATAACCCACTCCGAATATGTGATACGTCGTTGTGAATCGCATTTGAAGATCGGTGTTGAAGACCGGTATTTGCGAGAGTGATAGGATGAACTATCGATTGACTCTGCACCGAGTAGCTATGGTATTGAGTTCTCCATATGTGATGGTGAATCCGATCAGGATTGTGAATATCCGGATTGCAAGGACTTCTTTGTAAGTGCCTTCGGTTCTGTTCGATCCCGGAACAGACTTGTATGGATTGTATGCCTGACATTACAATTTGAGATATAAAGCCGATTTCTTTCAAATATATTTCTGTTGGTGGCGGAGAATTTATTCTTTGCTTAACACCCTTCTCTGAGACGTACGAGCTCAGAGGTTATATAGTTGAAGTTATCAGCGATATATTCCCAATTTGGTAATGTGACATGCTGAGTGTTGCTGAAATGATCATTGTGTTGATTATTTGTGATAGGATCGTTTATTTGATCGTCTATCCTTGTGATCATTGTGTTGATCATTTGTTGACCCAAAGCATGGCTTTTGTATAAAGTATGTTTTTGTGGACGTGAATTCGTCGAGCCTCACACCCCGTGAATGGTCAAAACAGGAAAGAAGCAGCAAGGTTATGAGGGGTAGCACCCTTTAGGATGTGTCCATTTCCTTCTGGAAAAGGGTGGTATCATGGTATGGAGCCCAGATGCTTACTCATGTTGAAAACACTTTGTTATGATTGTGTGAATTGATTACGAGCGCTCGGTTGATAAAGGTCCCAAAGGACCGGGGGATGACATATTCGGTCAGTTGTTACTCAGTTAGGAGTAACCCGGCCTTGTGTTGGTAGAGATCCGGTTTGGTTCTCGGGGATGTCCATCCAGAGGCATTCTCATGTGGCAATGGGAAGTTCCTTGGCCTGATCATTCGTTGGAAATCCAAAGAAACAATACGTGACTTGTACGGTTTTAGTTGTAGAACCTGCCATCTAATATGGTAGCTATTAGTAGGCATAATATAATGGTACCTATGCTGGCTAAGATTTATATTCTACTTTCGAAATCGTTTTATACACTATGCACTAATAATAATATCAAAATTGATTTGATTTTAATGCGTATCAAGCATCTTTGACTATCATAAGGAGAAATCTTCTCCAAGTCTGCGTTTGCATTGTGTGTGTGGCAGGAGGTCTTATGGTAGTCTCATTTTTAAAAGCATTGCGAATTGTTTTAAAAATATTATTCTATTTTGATTTTAAAGTAAATAAACTGTTTTGAGTTCTCACACCAGTCACATGACTGACTTGGAGTTTATTGTTTTCCTTCCTAAACTCTGGGTGCCCACCAATTTCCACACGGGCAGTCAAGAGTTAGGTTTATCAGGATATTCTGGATATTCTGGAGTTGCTAGAGGCAAGCTGGATGGCATGGCGTATTACTAGTTTATATAGTATTTCTTTTTCCGCTACACTGTTTATTGTTGTATGTTGTTGTACACTCTGATGATATGATGTGATGTAATGAAATGTAATGTAATAACTGATATAGTTCTTTGTTTAAAGATTATTCATTTATTATTATATGTTGTTCCGCTGTGAATTGTGAGATTCTGTTGTTGTTCTGTTGTTCCCTTTCTGTCCCGTTCTATTTTCAAATTCTCTTTTTCTATTTTAAAATTTTCTGTTTTCTAAAAATCGTCTATCTTCTTTCCTCTCTATTTTCTATCTTTTCTCTCTTTTTCTTTTCCTAAATTCTTTTTCTTAAAACCCCTAAGGGTTCGTATTTTCGTTCATCTTGAATTAAACAAAGGAGATTAGTGTCTATTCAAGGAGTACGGACTTACGGGTCTTTACACTCGTGATCAACCCGAGAGCAAATAGGCTAAAATTAGCCATTTTCAAACGTATGAATTTAATGACTCAGACGTCTGAATAATGTTCTGGAAAACATTTATTTTCCAGTTTCAAACGTCTGAATCATTATTTTCAGACGTCTGAATCTGCTTATCTCAGCCTAATTTGCCTAAGTTGTTTGGGTTTCCAATTTTAATCGATTCGAGTTGATCCGACTTATTGTTATCATCTATCGACTTTGATGACTTCCCTTATTTGGAAATTTTGGGAATATCCATTTGGATGGATTCGGTATTGATTTTTATGGATTTAATTCACGGCTTCGAATGTGAATTTTGGTGATTGATTGTTTTTACAATCATTTCTGTGGTTTGTCACTTTAAAAATACAAAGGTTTCCATACTAGTAGTAAATATCAAAACTCTTTCATCAAAACGATTTCGACACTATTTTATTACAAAACTTGTTTCTTCAACCGTTTTTCAAACTATTAGTATATACAAACCTTTACCTCATTCAGAGAAATCTAATTAAACGGCTTAGTAAAACAAGTGGTATGAAACGCATGTGTTTACATCGTCGGTTAATTTTTGGACTTGATCGATTGAAACTCTTGTGACAATTTTCAAGTGGAAATCTACAGTTTGTTCGTAAATATTTAAGTTAAGCCAGTGGTTATAGGACATGAAGCTAAACTCATCTATTTACTAGCTTAGTGTAATTAACACTTCTTGATGATCGATGATAATCATTTTGTGATTTAGACTAGCAATGTGCGATGTTTCTTTGTCTGCGAGGAAGACTATACCCCGTTTCTATGGAGCTTCGGCTCAAAATTTGGTGGGGTAGCGACCCATGGTCTTCGGACCGTTTTGTGGAGCTTCGGCTCAAAATTAATGGTTTGCAACCATGGAATAGCTTTCCATTTTGTGACACACGTGTTGGTGAGTTTTCATGCTCCCGTTTTGTGAAAGGCCTCCCCCTTTTTGTGATTTCTGGATTTCTATTGATGATTTCTATAATTTGTGTTTCACCAATTTTTGTGATTACATCGATAAGTTCTATCAATATTTGTGCATTGGTGAATTTGTGTTTCAACAACTTTTACAATTGGCATTGTGATGTTTGCCAATATTTGTGACTTGGTGAATAAAAATAAAGAGTAAGACATTCTTTTTGATCTTTGAGAAGATTCTTGTGATATTAATTAATCTCTGGTTGATTTTCAATTACATACTTATCACAGTATGGATTTACGGTTATCATACGCTTTTGTCATATCTCGTATCCTATATCATTTTATCTGATATTTATAGCTAGACTGATCCGTTTATTATTTTCTTATTAAATAATACTCGGGTCAGACCGAGTTGTTACAGGTGCTTCCGCTTGACTCTTTATATGGAGCCAATTCCGACTTTTGTCTAGCTACATTAGATTTGTAGTTTTTGTTGATATACATTAGAGATAGAGACTCTTTGGTGTATACATATTCTTTTGTGTAGCACTTGTATCTATTCTTTTGTGCTATTGTGGATCTTGTTTGACCACTACTCTGATGTACACGCTTTCATGTGTTATATTTATATCTGTTTCCGCCTTAGAGATATGAACTTCTGTGACTGATTTGTGTTATGCTTATTTCTATATTTGTTCCCGAAGATATTATAGCCACTGTGTAGTAGTTTTGAGTTTGTATTGGTATGCCGGATTTCCTCTTGAAATGAAATGCATGTTAAACTATCTGACATATCGGTGCTCGCACAAAGCAATTACATGGATGGTCGCTCCTCAATAGCCTTATTCTTCATGCTAGTTGACGGCATTACTCCGTAGTGTCCTTGGCTAGCGTGAGTATAGAGGTGGGGCGTCACAGCTTGGTGTAAGAGCCAAACTTCGGAATAATGTAGAATATTCCAGCAAGGATCATCGTCCTAAGTCCATCTTAGGTGTCGTGCCTTAGGATTTAATTCGAGTCTTCGTACCGTCTTATCCTATTTTCTTTTATGATGTCTTGTTTTATCAATCATTATTATTTGATATTCATTTTGTGAATAATCTTTTTTCTTCTTCTTTCTTTCTTTCTTAAAGAAGAGAAATGATTAGACCTGGCCGTCCCAGCGCCGGTCAATCTAGTGCTACTCCCCAGGATGGAGTATTTATGTCTGCACAATAGCTTCTTGATCTTGTAAAGAACGCGCAAGCTGTCAGACCCATTCCAGAGCCTACTCATCCAAAATCCGGATTTGCATGCCTGTGCAGTGATTACACAAATTTGGGTGGAAAGCCGTTCAGGGGTTCCGAGGGCGTTATCGGAGTCCAAGCTTGGCTTAGAACGTGCAATCGCATCTTTTCTCGCATGAATCTTATTGATCTTCATCGAGTCCAAGTGGCTTCTAGCATGCTCCAAGAAAGTGCATTAGATTGGTATAAGCTTCTTATTTCTGAAGTAGTCGAAGTGGATCTTACTTGGGAGCAATTCCGAAAAAGATTCGAATCAAAGTTTGTGCCAGAAGTTGAAAAGGTGACTTTGGCCCGTCGTTTTATTAACTTTGTTCAAGGTGAATCTTCTGTGATGGAATATGTTGCATCTTTCGAATCTCTTTCTAAATACGGGGTTGAGTACATTAATACCCCATTGAAGAAGAATCAGAGATTTGTTTATGGCTTGAATAAAAATCTCAAGAAGCCATTACTTCTGAAATTGGAAGTTTCTTTTGACCAACTTATTGTTATCGCTCTTCGACTTGAAGAGGCGGATAAGGAAAGTGATGTTGAATTTATGGGTGCCAAACCAAACTTCAGCAACAACAAGACTGATCCGTTTATTATTTTCTTATTAAATAATACTTGGGTCAGACCGAGATGTTATAGGTGCTTCTGCTTGACTCTTTATATGGAGCCAATTCCGACTTTTGTCTAACTACATTAGATTTGTAGTTTTTGTTGATATACATTGGAGATAGAGACTCTTTGATGTATACATATTCTTTTGTGTAGCACTTGTATCTATTCTTTTGTGCTATTGTGGATCTTGTTTGACCGCTACTCTGATGTAGACACTTTCATGTGTTATATTCATATATGTTTCCGCCTTAGAGATATGAACTTCTGTGACTTATTTTTGTTATGCTTATTTCAATATTTGTTTCCGAATATATTATAGCCACTGTATAGTAGTTTTGAGTTTGTATCGGTATGTCGGATTTCCTCTTGAAATGAAATGTATGTTACACTATCTGACATATCGGTGCTCGCACAAAGAAATTGCATGGATGGTTGCTCCTCAACAGCCTTATTCTTCGTGCTAGTTGACGGCATTACTCCGTAGTGTCCTTGGCTAGCGTGAGTATAGAGGTGGGGCGTCACATAAAGAGACCGGGATCGGAAGTTTTCATACTCTCTGCCAACTTCGAAAACCACTTTAACAACCGTGTACGCGGTGGAGATTCTAGAATGAAGTAGGATGGTGGTGGCGTTTCCTTTGAGGTAAATACATGGACCCGACTCCCGTGAGTTGGCATAAGGTGGCTAAAACATGAGCGATTGACGGGCTAATGAGGTAGCACCTTTGATCGGACACATCCCTTCGATATTATACTTTGACTTTTGGATTTATTCGGTGGCCACTTTTGAGTTTGATTTAGGGATGTGGCTCGAGGTGGGCGGTAGCTGCGCGCTACGTGATACCACGGACCCAGAAGCGTAATTGGTATATCTACCCTGGCATTGCCTAGTTGTGCCGTGTCACCTACCCTAGCGCGCCTTGTACGAGTTTGATTTGTATCGAACCTATGGAGTATCCTCTGGTAGCCTCCAGATCAGGAGGTATTACGGTACTGTATAGACTACTGGCACTATTACGTGTTAAGGTGGAAAATGTAATGCCTTAACGCTATTTAAAAGTAAGTTTATTTTACTAATAGACATTATTATAATAACGAAATATTACTACATAGTAAATAGTTTAACGGATCCTTAGGAGATGTGATCCCAAGTATCTCTTGAGTTACTACACTCACATTAGACACTGGATAGGAGATGTCGAATCCCGTAAACATCTCTGACGCTGTTACACTCGTATTATTTACCGTTGATTTAACTTACATAAGATCTTTTAGTTCTGACTCTAGTGTTTTGTCTTTTCAGTTCACTCGGGTCAGTTCAAGCATTTCAGGATTTGAAGACTTTATTTCTAGAGGATGAAGACGAAGATTTTATTACTATTATTTATTATATTATTCCACTGCATCACATTGTTCCGCTGCATTAATTATTATTCTCTGGTATGTGTACTCTGATATGTATTGTATAAATATAATCAAATGTTTTGTAAAATAGCTTCATGAACTGTTTATTTTATTATTATATTTTATCGTTCCGCTGCAAGATTCTATGTTTTTTCCTTGCTTTTTCTTATTTACTCCATAACAATCCGCCCTTCTGTATGGTTTAAGTCTGACGTGTGTGGTTTATCGTCGATTTAAACGTACGGAATGGCGGGACGTTACACGTTCAATTATAGTATGCCTATTATAGCTACCATAACAGATGGCAGGTTCTACAACTAAAACCGTACAGGGCGCGTATTGGATGATTAGATTTCCAACAAATGGTCAGGCTAAGGAACTTCCTTACTGAATGGAACGCCTCTGGAGGGGCGCCCCCAAGAGCCAAATCGGTTCCCTACCAACACAAGGCCGTGTTACCCCTGCCCGGAAGTAACCCTACAAGTAAGCCATCCCCGGTTGCTACCGACCTTTATCCTGGGATTCACCAACAAATAGCAACAACCACACAGTTAAATATTTGGTCTTCATACCACGATATCACTTTTATCCAGAAGGAAATCGACATACCCTAGGGGCGCGACCCCTAATAACCTTGCCGCATCTTTCCTGTTTCGACCATTTCTGGGTTGTGAGGTCCTGATGCAGTCTCGTCCACAATGCTACACTTTTACACAAATCCATGCTTTGATCAACAAATGATCACCAGCACTTCGTATGCCACATTACCAAATTGGGAATATATCACTAGTAACCATCAACTACCTAACCTCTGAGCTCGTACGTCTCAGGGAAGGGTGTTAAGCTAAGAGAATAAATTCTCCGCCACCAAATAGAAATATATTCGATAGAACCCAGCTTTACATCTTAAAGTGTAATGTCAGACACACATCCGTACAAGTCTGTTCCGGGTTCGAACAGAACCAAAGGCACTTTAAAGAAGCCCTTGCAAATCCGGATAATCTCTAATCACGTCCGGACTCCACGTCACAAAGGATGATATAAATCTCTATACCGAGGCCATTCGACAGAGACATTCGACAGGTCATCCTTTCGCTTTCGAAAATATCCGGTCTTCACCATCGGTCTTCTATTGCTATCCATTTTATCATATCATTATTCGGAATGGGTTATATGACACAAGGTCCTCTCCCGGCTAAACCGAATAATGAGCGCTATATTTAAAAACCATATGGATGATGGGATCTCAATTAAGTCACAACTTATTACCCAAAACAAATGGTTTAAACAAATTAGTATTTTAATCTTTTAAACAAAAAGATTCACTTCATAAAGTTCACCAATCTTTCACAAAGATTCATTCACAGACTTCAAAACAATTTCCTTTTCAAATTGGATTAGCTCATCCAATCATTAAATCAAAGACCCAATTCATAGCTTTCAAAACCATTTCCAAAGATTCATTCATAACTTTCAAAACAATTCCCATTTCAAATCTTTTATATAAAAGATACACCATTTAAAATCCTCTTCAATTTCAAAACAAGGTTCAACCAACTTTCACAAAGATTCATTCATAGCTTTCAAAACAATTTCAATTCCATTTCAAAAAATCTTTCAACACAATTTAGAAATCCTTTCTTTATATGAAAGCTATTATTATTTGAAACAAATAGTTTTCGTTTTGGGAAAATCCAATTACATTTGCACAAGCTACATCTTTTAAAGTATAAAACTTGGGTTAAACATAAATTCCTAAAATAATACCTTTGAAATGGTTTAAAACCCATATAACCACATTTATAACTTGTATAACCTTTTTAAACCATAATTTCCAAACATAGAATTCAATTTCAAAACTTGAGTTTAAATTCAAATCAAATTATTTAAATTTCAAAACTTAATCAAGTTATCCAAAATAATTTTATATTTAAACCTCCTTTTTCAAAAGCTTTTCATATTTAACCCAATTCCATTTCCAAAACCGTTTGGATTCAAAATTCAACTTTCAAAAATAATATTTAGATTTCAAAATATCTGTGACTTAACTGATTTCCTTGGGCAATCCATATTTGTGTGTGTAAGGTGTAATCCAGGGGTTTTACACAATAGTGCAACAACATTAATCATCACAGTCCAAACACAATAATATCGCTAAGCGGTATAATCCTATAACGCTTACCTTCATTCACAAATTCACAGATAAGTGTATACAGATAAAATAAATAAATAAATAAATTACACACAGCTCAATTCACAGAACAAAATATTACAGTCTAGAGATAACAATCAATTCAAGGCATTTCATACAATACAAACATTCATAAGCAATCCAAGCATTCAATAATCATTTATAAACAGGATTAATTAATTGTTTAATCCTAAATTAATTCAATTTAATTTTCAATTAAATTAATTACTCATGAATTAATTACTCAATCCTGATTAATTAATTACAAATAATTTAGTATTAATTAATTAATTAATCCTTAATTATCCATCTTAATTAATTACCCTTAATTAATTAATTAGTCCTTAATTAATCACATTAATTAAGTTAACCTTTAAGTTAATTACATAATTAATTAACCCTTAATTAATTATCATTTAATTAATTATCCTTAATTGATTAAATTAATGAACCTTTAATTAATTCATTATTTAATTAATTATCCTTAATTAATAAATTATCCCTTAATCATTTTTATTAATTAATTAACTTTTAATTAATTAATTATCCTCAAATTAATTACCTTAATTAATCACATTAATTAATTATCCTTTAATATAATTATTCTTTGATCACTTGGTTAATCAACCTTTATTATTAATCGGCTCTTCTTAATTACTTTCATTAAATAATTATCTTAAATAATTAATTACCATTTATTCATCAATTAAGAAATTGATTAAAAAAAATTCTTTAATTACTATCATTGAGTAATCATCCTTTAAGTAATTATTCTTAGTTACTTTCATGAAATAATAAATCATTAATATTTTAAGATTTTAATTATAAGATAATCGATTTATCTCAATTAACTTCTTAATTACCCTTTAAAATATTATTTAATGAACTTGGGATTTAATTAAGTTTAAATAAACTTAAGATTTAACTTAATCTAAGTTAAAATGAATTTACAAAACATTTACTTAATCAATCATTTAAATAATCCACTATTATTTAAAGGAAATAGTTTTTAAGAAAGTTTAGTTTAAAACTAAATAAACACCTTACAATGGACTCGAGACAATCATGGGATTACCCAATCTAAGTCCCGAGCCCAACCTTCTTTCTTCTTCTTCTTAAAACTTTACTTTGTTTAAGTATAAAATTTTGTTCCTCGGCAAAAACTACCCTAGAGCATCACCGAGCAAATCTTACATTTTTACGGGCACGAACCCGAGGGAACTCTTCTCCCCAATCCCAACGACCCAGATACATGAACGAGAACATGTGCACGTGTACAAACTTGCTGATCACATCCGACCACTGCCCCTACCCTCAACAAGTCATTGACGTCACCACCGACCAGCCTGACCCACCTGAACTTTCAAATTTGCCGCAAGTCGAAAACAAGCTATTCATCGTCAATCTGCTACCCAACCACCATTAACGTTTTGCCTTGACGCCGACGATCTAATCCACCAGAAATCACACCGCTCCACCCAAAACCACGTCACAACATGCCGCATCAAATCCCCTCGGTGCGATCAATTTTAGTCCACCGTTGATGACGCCGCAATTCAATTTTCGACCACGATCAGATTTGGGTATAAAACCCTACTAATCTACCGTGCCACCATCCAAATGATCCGAAAACTGCCTGATCATTTTTCCTAACCTTAGCAACCACCAAGGCACCTTCAGCCCAAAGCACGAGCCTCAATTCGTCGTTTATCACCAGGAAACGAGCGAAAACTCTTTTCAGTTCAACTCGTAAATTCACAAAAACTGCTAATTTAAGAACCTCAATTTTGTTATCGAAATTCATAAATTTCCAGTACAAATCACGCCATATAACTGAAACTTGAATTTTCGATACTTGAAATTTTCTGATGTAAAATGTTTATTACTGTAATACTCAAAATTTAAAATATCCATATATACATTTGCTACTATTTTTAAAATTGGTATTGCACTGTTATGATCAACTTTCATTAAAAACCATCACCTAAATCTATTTATAATCTAAGATACGAATTTTTTTCTTGAGTTTGGCTAACCTGTTACTAAACAAAAACCTATCTATACATAGACAGGCATGCACATCTATTACAAATATATACACACATATTCATATTCATACGAGAGATTTTCATAGCATCAACATCAAGCATTCATCACAACATCACAAAGTATCAACAAAAAGATAGTTTGCTCACCTGAAAATATTTTAAACAGAGATAGGCTTTAAAACTAAAACTTGCTTGATTATTTGATCTTTTGCTTTGATTTTTGTTTTGATCTGGATTTGATTGTTTTAAATCTGGAATTTTGCTTGAATCTGATCCTGCTTGATCTTTGCATTGAGTTAAACTTGCATTTGATTTTGATTTCCAGGCTGAAACTTTTACTTTCCAGGTTGAAACAGATTTTCTTTTCCATTCTGTTTTGATTTTCTTTGTTGTGAGGATCTGTTTTGATATATATTTTTTCTTTTGATTTGTAGTTTTTTTTTCAGGTTTAAGAATCTTGCTTTTGCTGTTTTGATTTCATTTTAGAGAAGATGAGAAATGGAGAGTTTGAAAATTTTGAATTGAAGGGGAATAACTAAATTTTCCTCTAATACATGTTATTAAGGCATTTGCCTCTTGTTAAATTACTTGCAAACTAAATGAACACTTGTTCAATTCATAGCTCTTTAACCTACACTTGTTAAGTCCTATAATCACCACCTAACAAATGTTAATATATAAGAAATTTGTGTTTAAACCCGTTTCTTAAATTTCATTTAATTTATAAATTAAGTTTTAAACCTTTTTATTTTAAAATTTATGAATTAATTTATCTCTTATGTATTATAACTTATCATATATATTATATTTTATATTTATAAATATACAAACTATATTTATTCATTTTAAAAGAAAATATGTTTTAAATTTTTTAATTAAATCTTATTTTATAAATTTACAAACCAATTTTATTAATTTCCAAAAGATATGTATATTTTAAACTTTTATTAAACCTTGTTTTAATATCATATTATATTCACCATTCTAGTTATATTTTTAAAAGATTAAATCTTTTTATCAAATCCTATTTTTAGTTAAAACTATTATACCTTATTAAATATCATATTATCTTGAACTACTATACTTATAAATAGTTATTTATTTATTTTCAAACCCATAATTCAATTTACAATCTATTTATATAATTAAACAGGGAAAAAATTTATTTAATTTGAAAAACTCAAATTAATTCACAATTTATTCCCAAAAATTAAATAAATTAACAATTCAAATTTGATTTAAAAACGAAAATGTTACAAAAATTTACCGCTATCTGATTGATATGTGTATGGATTAGGTTAAAAGCAGTTGTTTTATTAAGGAAAAAATATCATTTCCTATTTAGTAGCTGATTTGCAATATAAGATATGATTGCATGTATAAAAATATCAACCTTCAATAACTCATGTAAATGTCAACATGTGATAGCTACATTCAACCTTCAATGGCCCTAAATCTTAACTTGTGAGAGTAATATATGTTCAACCTAGGCCATCTATAAATGCTTAATTTATGATAGTTATATATGATAACTATAACTGCTCAACTTGCGATAGCCATAGATGCTCGACCCCCGATAGCTTATGAAGATCAACATTAGATAACATGTATAGATCAGTCGCGACAATCATAAGACTCAACATCTGATAATATTAAATTAAACTAACAATGGCTTGTATAAGTTGACTTGTGATAGATTATAAATGTTAAACCTATGATAGCTTCTAAGGTTTAAAGTGTGATGGCCAAGAGGACTCAACCTTCGATAACTTTGAATGTTGAAATGTGATAGATCAAGGTGTGATAGGCTAATGCAGTGGATTTGACATGCAATAGCAAGGGGAGCAAAATCCTACGTAAAACGAGAAAATCCTTGGTTGAATTTTGGAATTCAATCTCTAAGATGTTGGTTTTGAAATTTCGTAAGGACAAAATTATGAAAGAAAAATTATATGTTAAATTGGGTTAACTTATATAAACTTCGCAATGGACTAAACTTAAGGAAACTAAGAAATGATAGTTGCATTATTTAAATTAAAGATTGAAAAATGTATTATCTAAAGAATGTGTAGAGTACACAACAGATAAATGAAAAAGACATGTTGAACCCAAGATCATAAAATATACCAATTCATAGAGTTGTTGAATGAAACTTGCTAAACCAAATGATATTTAAAATTCAACAGTATATATATGACTGAGTGCCATAGCTTAGGAAGTTTATAGGGTTCAATCTAGAAAAATGGAACTTTAATGTAGGTTTATAGTAGGTGTCTAACATCTAAATGGATGTATTTTTAATGATGAATCAATAACATGGAATGAAAGTGCTTTTGGGACTAGGAGGGGATACTTATGCTTAGTAAGGATGCTTGTTATGACCTAGAATTTCGACCAATTCATATTTATATATCTGAACTATTTGAATATTCTGCATCTTGGATTTAATGTTATTAAAATGAATTAATCAGCTTCTTAAACCCTTGTTTAATCATAACTAATGATGATAAACTTGTTTTGAAAAAATGTTTACTAAAATAAATACTTTGAAAAATATCGATAATGTGATCGAAAATCATTTTATCGATAAACATTTTTTACTCGTCAGAAGTTGTTCAAACTTTTTTTGCGTACACTTATTTGCTTAGGAAATCTATAAAATGAAATAAAACTTTTCATTTATAGAAATAAACTTTTTGGATGATATCATGGGTGGTGTCATCAAAGATATTTTGAAAATGAGCTTTGAAGGGAAGACTTAACTTTTTAGTAAAGATGTAAAGGTGTAAAGGTGCATGTGAGAGGAAGGCTCCTTTGTAACCTTTTATGGAAGGTAGAGGGAGGTAATGACCTCTTGCAAAAACCTTTAAATACACCCTTAAGGTAAGAAATAAATCATAAATTCACAAAAAATTGGAATGAAGTAAGGGAATAAAAATGGTGGAAGTGCTTAAGCACTAATCCACTAATTCTTTTCTAAAATTTTCAAATCTAAACCAAATGAACAACAATCTCTTCCAAACTTTCACTAACGCCTTAGAACACCATAAGAAGCATAGATCTAAAGTCAAAGTGGAAGAAAAGAGAAGGATAATAGGTGATGTTGGATGGGCCGTGAGCAATGAAAGAAGAGAGGAGGTGTTGCCTTCGTTTGGAAGTGCTAAGGTTGGATCTTTAGGAGTTTGGTGATGGTTAGAAGTGTTCTTGAGTTTGGTTGTGCTTGAGCATGTGTTTGGCTTAGATATAAGTGAGTTATCTCACTATCTTGTTTGCATATATTGTGTGTAGATATGTTATGTGCAAAGTATAAAGTTAAAGTGACATTAACTAATTATAGTTATAGATTTTATCCCTCTTACTTTTGAAAGAAAATGACAAATTTATATTGTATAAGCATCACTTCTATTACCCTTTTAAACATATAGCGTGGCCTTGACTTGATGTTTAAATGATGGCTTGGATTGTATGTTGAATTAAATTATGTTTGAAAGTGTTTGAAGCAAGGATAGTCACTATAAGTGCACTTTGATATCCCTTCATTTAACTTGTTTAAATTGGATATTATCTTAATGTAATGACCCAAAATTTGGTCACTTTAGTTGGGGATATTTAATTTATTTTAGATATTAAAATATGGATTATTTTCAAAACATAATCAAATTTTGTGAAATGAATCCATTTTGAAAGAATATTCGCAAAAATATTTACTTCGGAAAAATATCGATAAATGGAACCGAAAATCATTTTACCGACAAACAGCTCTATAATCATCAAATGTCGTGCACAGAGCTGGATGCGTACACTTATTTTTATAATTAAAGAGAAATATGAAATAAAGTCAATTATTTTAATTTTGGAAATAAAACATGTTTATGCCATCATGAGTGATGCCTTAAATTCAAACATTCAATAATTATTAAATTATTCTAATAATTGTTTAAATGATGATAATTCATTTTAAATAGTTATAAAGTGATAATAAATCATTTGTAATAATTTATGAAGATATATACATGATTTGAAAATATAAGAAAATTCGTATCGCTTTATCAATATAGTAGCGATTTTAATAAATATTTGTTATTATTAATTTATATGGTTTTCTATATAAAATGTGATCATTTTAATTAGATAAAAATGATAAGAAAATTATTTTCAAATTTTGTATGTAATTTAAAAATATAAGTGAAAATGTGACCGAAAATCGGTTTCTCGATTTTCAACGGTTAATGAACGAAAGTCATGTAAAGGTTGTTGCAACCTTATTTACATGTCATGTACACATATTCGACCATATATATACATTCACAAACTTTTCATATGCACACATGAGCATATAAATACACATAACAAACATATATACACTTATATATATACATATATCTAAGATATTTCTCAAACCTTACCACTTAAGCTACCATAAGTCAACTAAAGGACATGCACATGGCCTTACCCATGCATGATAGGACCTGTACCATCCTAGGTAGTGTAGGATGGTTTAGGTGATGATGCAGCAGGATGAGGCAATGGTGATGTGTTTAACATATATATACATACAAGTTACACACATACAGATATGTATATGTATGTATGTATTAATGTATGTATGTATATACATAATCAAAACATCTTAGTTTGCTTAATACCTAAGCCTCCTTAAGTAAACATAAGTACACACACATGGGGCGATGATGGCATGAGATGGGGTGGCCAAAATGATGCATGGAAAGAGGGCACACGGGTTTGGAGGGGTGAATGACCTAGTTTTAGGCCAAGATTAGTGAACTCAAGGTCAAAGCTTCCCACTTCTCTTCAGAGCCGTGAGCAATTGGAGCTTGGAGGGGTGATTTATTGAGGGTTTGAAGGTGATAAAGGCCTATGGCCAAGAGAAAAAGCATGAGGGGGGGTGATCGAGCACTTGGATAAGGAAATGGTTGTTTAGGTGATGGTAGAAGTGTGTAATTGCAGTATTATGACGATATGAATGATGGTAGAAAGACTGATATTAATTATGGTAAGAAAACTCCTAAACTATAGTTATATATATTATTGGATGATATATATGTTTGGATATGACGTTAATAATGGTTGTTTATCAAATTTGAATATGGTGGATGTTTAATATGGTTGTTGAATATATATACAAGTCACGTTAATACACATCGATAAGCACAAAGGTAATCACTTTCGTTTATTGAATGAAATGATGTATGTGGAATGTTTAAACCCTTTGAAATTGTTTAAATTGATTTAATAATGTTTTATTAAAATATAAATGAGTTTTGATGAAGTTTGAAAAGAAATTGGGAAATGGTGAATATAGGGGCGTCGCATAACGGTAATTTGCGATTTCGTGCCGTAATAATTTAAATATATTTATTTGATGGATTCAGAGTCGGATTTCTCAATAATAAGAATTTTTCAAACTTTTATAATCATAGTTTTCAAATGAAAGAAAAAGATCGAGATTTGGTTTGATAGATTTGAAAATATGAGTAAAACAAGTTTTGAAAATAATCGCCGTTTTACAGTTCGGAATCCATAAAAGGATTTCTTTTAAAAATGATATTTTTAATTCTTTAATTATATAAAATAAATTCTATAAATATTTTAAAAAATTTTAAAATAGATTTGATTTGTAAAAATGAATTTTTAAATAATCGAAAAGTTATTTTAATCAAATAAGCTTTTAAAACACTATTTGTTGCACTTTTGTAAAAATGGATTTTTAAATGCATCTTTTGTGAATCTTTTCAAATGAATAGTAGTATTTTTGAAAGTGATTTGAAAATTCATTTAAAGGGGTTTAAATTTAATTGGTTAAAGGAAAATTATTTAAAATACAATTTGGAATAGTGTTAAGTAAATAAAAATCATCTTTAAAGATAATAAAAGGATTAAGTGTCAATCAAATAACTTGACCACCTTATGAATGATAGAGAGGTAGTCTCTAGTCTTAGATTTGGGAAACAAATTGCCTACCCTCCCTAGCTAGCCAGACTGGCTCAACGGAGAGGATTGTAAATTTGATTTACTCGGATCAAAATTTCCCAAAGTATAAAAGATAAAATTTTCCAAACTTAAATAACCTGGATTACATAGAAATGATCTTCTTATACAGTATTAAATTCAGAGGATGGAACCCATATGATCCATGGAAATTTAAAAGGTGATTTCACCGTAATTCGATAGATAGTAAAGGTTGAATACGAAAATTGATGTTGAGAAGAATTAGTATAATTTTCATGATCCTTTTTACTCAATAATGTTTACCAATATGAGATTTAAATAAATGATTTGGAAATGTTTTCCTAAATAAAAGGTGAAATGATTTGGAATTATTCCAAGATTTAAAATGAATTTAAGTAATCAAAGGATTTGATATGAGAGGTTTAATGATTCTGTATATACCAAAAAGAATGTTTTTAAGATATTTATCTCTCGAAGATATTTTTAATAAAAAAGAAGTAATTAACCAATAAAAGCACCTATTTACCTAACATTTTTTTATCGATGAGGGGTGATTCCTATCGGAAACCACTTCGAACTAATATACGTGATTGAAAGCAATAACATGAAAAGAAATGATTGAAAGATGGAATGTAGGGCTTCTTGTCACTGACCCTCGGGGAAAATTTTCCGTATCAAACCATGTTTGAGACAGTATAACTCTTTCATTTCTTACTGAAATTGCATTTACCAAACCGTTTAATTCTCCTTCTCATTCGCTTGAATAGTGCAAAAACCGTTTATTTTATTTTTAAGGGTGGTTTATTAATTAACAAGGTAGAAATTGGGTTAAAAATATTTTTTGGCTATAAATTATGTTTGGAAATGGTTTTAAAAGCTTGTTTTCTCAAATTAATTATTTTATATATAAAATACACGTTTTTACACTATTCAAGCGAATGAGAAGAAGAATTAAACGGGTTTGGTATTTATGTGATATTAGTTCTTCATTTGAGATCTTCGATGCGAGGACTTCTCGCTACTAATCCTGGGGGTAATTCTTGACAAGATGTGGTAGGAGAGTGCCTCTGGTTTGTTCTATTCCTGGACAACTTGTATGGACAAATGTCTGACGTTGCATTTCTAATTACATTGATTGCTCTCTATGAACATATCATCTTTTTGGTGGTGGAGAATGCAGTTTCTCTTAGCTTAACACTCTTTCCTGAGACGTACGAGCTCAGGAGTTATACGTTTTTAAAAATCATTTGTGTGATCATGGAATGGAAGTGTAGCATATAAAGTGGAATGTGCTATTTTAAAGGTAATCGTTTCTTAACGCCTCATCACCGGTAATGGCTTAAATAAGATACGCCATAAGCTATGTGGTTTGCAACCATTAGGGTATTATAATCACCTTTCTAGATAACCCTCCATATTTTGGTTATGCAGTGTATGCTATGAAATATCTCGGATAGGTCGATAACGACTGGGGCGATGTCATATACGGTTTCTATCCAGGCCATGTCTGAGTGCCAAATAGGGATAGACCAGTCTTGCCAGATGCAGAGATTGTTTGTGTGTCCTCGATACATTCATCTAGAGATGTGCTGTATGGAAGGAAGTCCCTTACTTTCCATTGTATGTAATCCATTCTCCAAACATGCCTTGTAAGAATTCTGTTTGTAGAGCCTAACATATCCAGAATTTATAATGGTAACAATTTAGGCTAAGATTCATAAGTTTACTTGCAAGTATTCTCAAAAGAATGTCATTTAAAATAATATTAACTGAGCAAATGTTTTTTGTTATCATAAGGTAAAAACTCGATCTGTGTTTATGTATGGCGTGGTCTTATGAAATAACTTTTTTTAAAACATTCATATTTTGAGTTTATATAACACCCCTAATCTTTATTGACATTATTCAGGAGATATAATTAGAACAAATTAAGTAGAATAATGTAGATAAAAAGATTGAGGTTGATTAATAAACATGAAGTGGTCGAGCTTATTTAAACTAAATGAACTTATAATGGTTAAGTATTAACTAAAATAAACATTAGGGCATTAGGGCAAATAGCCGCCCATATTCCCATCCTTATACCATTTTCCTTTATCCATACACGTTCATTTTGATTATAAACAAAATTTTAACCGTAAGAAAGAAAGGTGCCGGCTATTAAGGAGGCAGCAAAGAAGAGAAAATCAAAGTAAAGCTTAGGATTCAAGCTAGAAGAAATCAATCTCAATCAATCTTCAATTTTCTTATCCAATCTAAGGTGAATAATAACCACTATATCTCTATTTTCATTTTATAATCATATAGTTTTGAATTTAAGGGATAAATTTGTTTTATGATACATTAAATGATGATATGCTTGACTTATAATCTATAGTGGAAATTAGTGGTAAGGTCCTATAAATCAGGCCAATTATTTTCTTGGACATGGGTTCAAATGGTTTATTTTGCAGGACAAAAACATATGTCCGGCCATTCTTTTAAATTAAATTGACTTGCGAATTTCTTAAATCGATCAGGTGATCTTTCTACATTGATCAGGCGAGGTTATTTTGTTGATTAACTCAGGCAATCTTTCTAATTTGGTCGGGAGAGGTTGTTTTTTTGATTACTTCTGGCGATTTTCTTAATTTGGTCAAGCGAGGCGATTATATCAACTCGATCTGGACGTTTTATCATATTATATTGGTTTCGTGTACGATTTGGTATTGTTGGTGGAATAAGGTGGCGATTGGTGGAATAAGGTATCGATTTGACATCGTTGGTGGAATAATGGCCTTTGAAAATCAATGTTCAAGAGATCAGTTAATGGATTGTGTAATGAAAGGTATTTCTTTTTTTAGTACCTGTTTTGTTTGGTTGTGACAATAATTCCTCAAATTGTTATCTTTTTTGTACACTCTTCTGACTTCCTCCTTTAATTGTTTGATAAATGAATTTGTATTTTTGTTAAAAGTAGTATACAAATAAGGTTGATTATTTTGGTTGATTATTAATTATTGCTTCCTTGTTTATTTTTGATATTTTTTGTTGACAATGCTTCTTCTTTAGTTCTTGGTAAATAAATGGATGACATTGTAATTTGAGTTCTGGAAAAGATAAATGGTTTTATCTTTTTCTGGAAAGTGGGCTAAAAAAGGATTTGTCATGTAATTAGTTGTTAATTAAGATTTGATGTTTTCAAACATTTTCATAAACATATTTATTTGTTTACATCTTTAATTACAGATGTTATTCATTTGTTTTAGTTGTGTTTGATTTCAATGAGAATTCTTTTAGTGCTCGTTTTGGATTGGATGCTTCTATTTCTTGTGTTAGGAATTAGATTTGTGAGGAGTTAAATAATTTTACTCCATTATGCTTCGATATTTTTTATATTCGAGAATCAAAGACCACCTTTGTTGAAACAAATAGTGATCTTCAAGCTGTATTATGCTTATCTTGGTTTAAAAAGGAAGAATATTTGGTTTTTTCAGAGGCTGAAGAATAATTCCATGGATACTTTTGTTGGTGAAAGTAGTAAATCTTGTTCACTTGTTGTTGAAGAATCAAGTAGAATATGTTAGAGTATCCTGATGATTTACAGTCGGGTTTTACACAAGAAAGGAATTTACATGAGTTGATGAAAAAGAATTCAAATTTGGAATTTTTTACTGGGGTAGGTCAACAATTCGATTCTGCTCTTGGATTTTGTCGAATAGTTAGTGCTTATTGTTTGAAGAATGGGTTTAAAGTACAGTATATTAAGAATTGTAAGGAACATTGACACTTTAATGTGTTGTAGATGGTTGTCCTTTAGGATTCATGCTTCTTGCAAATTGAAGCAATTGGACCAATTGTTTGTTAAAAATATTCATTTATGTCATTCTTATGGTGGTGGATTTCGATCGACTAGTAGTCCAACTATTAACAGTGATCTTATGAAAAGTTTAATTGTTAATCAAATTTGTGATGATCCAAAAGGAAAAGGAAGGATATTATGAAAAGTTTTAGAAGAGATTATGATGTGGATTGAGCTATTATTTTGCTTATAAGGGTAAGAAAATGGCTATGAATGATATTTATGGTGATGAAAAGAAATCTTATAATGATTTGGTTTGGTATTTGAAGGCAACGAAAAGAAATAATCTGAATAGTTACTCAAGTATGGAAGTGGATCCGGATACTAATCAATTTCAGAGAGTTTTTTTTTGCTATGAGGCATGTATCTTTGGATTTTGTTATTGTCGTCCTATCGTGTTTTTAGGTGCAACATTTTTGAAAGGTCAAAGTGGTACTTTGATGGCAGCTACTGCAAAAAAGGGGAATCAAGGTATGTTTGTTGTCTTTTTTTATTTTAATGTATATGGGTTATACATTGTATTATTTTCATGCTTTCCTTGTTATAAATTTGGGTTTGATACTTGTGCTGCTGTAATTTATTGTTATAAATTTGGGTTAGATAGTCGTGCTGCTGTAATTTATTGTTGCTATCTGGATTAAAAGTTGATGTATTTTGCTTTTTTGTTTTAGTTTTTATTTCCATTGGCAATGGCTCTTGTACCTAAGGAAAATGAAGAGTGTTGGAGTTGGTTTTTGACTCACTTAAAGAATGCTCTTAGTTGTGATAGACCATTGACTTTTTTAAGTTATAGACATTGGGGTTTGCTTTTAATTGTTCCTAAAAAATTTCCAAATAGTTATCATTCTTATTGTTTGCATCATATGTAAAATAATATTGCTAGTATTTTGAAAAGTAGAAGGGGTTTGTGGGGAGCTCATTTACTAGAATGTTGTGCTTTAGCTTATAATTGTTATGAGTTTGAAAAGGCTATGTCAAAGTATAAAGAAATTGGAGGTGCAAAAGCTATTAAATATTTGAATGATAAGCCATATGACCATTCGGCTGATTATTTTTCCTGGGAAAAGAAATGTTGAAAATAAGTCTAATGTAGTCTGAAGTTTTAATTCATGGATTTTGGATGAAAGAATTCTACCTGTCACTTCATGTCTTGATGGTATTCAGGTTAAACTTATGATGCAAATGTCTAATTAAAGAGAAGAGGCGTCTAAGTGGATTAGTGTGCTTTGTCCATGCTTGCACCAAAATTGGTCACATACATCCAATTACCGATGAAAGCACCAATTCATAATCACAGATAACAAGTATGTAGAGAATTAAAAATGAAGAACGCTCAGAAAATTAAGAAGAAAGCAGTAAAGAACACAGAGTTTATAGTGGTTCGGCAACCCAGCCTACGTCCACTTTGAAGTTGATCACTTTATTGATGTTTTCTTCCTGATTACAATTGATTGCAGCAGATTACAGTGATGAATTTCGAGTACAACAGCAACCTTGGAGTATGAAAATGGTTTTGGTAGAGCCTGGACGTCAAAGAGCCAAAAGATCGTTTTTCTATAAGCCCTGGGGCTCTATTTATGGGCGTAGGAGGCAAATATCTCGCTCAGATCTCGGCAGACTTATTCTGGCACGTGGATGGACCCACATGATCGTTCCCAGGCGGTTTTGACTCGATCCGTGATCGATATGAACGAATTTTGTATCGATTAAGATTCGATCCAATCGAGTCGAAATTTGGCAGGAACATTCTATAGGTTGTACGTCAGCTTCTGTGAAAATATGATGGCATTTGGACTTGTGGATTGCGAGTTATGATCGATGAAAATTCGAGTTTTCGGCAGGCTGCTTAGTTCGAATCGATACATTCGTATCAATCAGTTCGAATCATTATCGATCGCATGCCTGCAAGTTGACGTGGCACTTGATTTTAGGGTCGATCCAAAGTTCATGCCGAATTGACCGAGTCTCCTCTATGCATGTGCCTTGTTCGAATTGATCAGTAGTATGTTATTCATATCGATCTGTAGTATGTTGTTCGTATCGATCGTCTGTTCTGTTCGTACCGATCGGAGTGGGTCTGTTCGACTCAAATCACCGTGGAATTTTTCGTATTGGTTGAAGTCGTTCTGCTTGTGTTGGTGGACCCGGTCTTGTTCGTATCGATCGGAATTAACTTCAGTCGGTCGATATGAAGTTGAACCAGTAACATGGATACGAACAAGTGATAACACAATGGTTACGAGCTACCGATAACGCGATGGATACGAACAACAGGTAACACGATGGATTCGAACAGATGGATAGCGCAATGGATTCGAACAGATTGATTTGAACTATGGCTTTTTGATGGATACAAATAGTCAAAGCTTGATGGATATGAACAAGGTGAAACCCTAAATTGCATCGATCATATCTTGAGCATACAAACTCCGATTGACTTGAAATTTGAAACGCTGGCTTTCATATCTTTGCTTGTCATGTTTTGTCAATTGTAGCTTGATCTGGACTGGGGAAAAATTTACCGACATGTATGACCAATCTGTACGCAACTGGCAATCGAGGAGAACTGTCTTTGGGTTCTAGTTAATCTTTTGGAATCACGGCCTTGCTAAAATCGGGATAACACTTGCCCCCAAAACATGCATTGCGATAGGAAGGCATGTTTTGTAATGTCATAAATTGGATGTCCACATCATGTCAATGACTTGTACCTGACTGTAAGTGACGATCGTTCGAGACTGCATGTCATTTGAGGTGGTATTGACCGTTCGTGGTGGGATGCTGTTCGCGACGAATGGTGACCATTGTGGTCGAGGTGCCGTTCGAGGCGATTTGTGATCGTTCGCGATTGGGTGCCATTTGAGGCGAGGTGTGTGTGCCCGAGGGAAGGGACTTAGTAGCATTAATGTCAGATTTTACGTTTGAGTGAATTTATGACTTGTTTGTTATGGCAGTTTATCGCCATCTCAGAGCATGCTTGAGGACCGTTCGCGATGTCGTACATGTGTAAGTGGCTTAGCCGTTATGGAATCACAAATAGCAGATTCACATTCAAAATGAGTCTTTCAACAGAAATGTCCAACAAAACAAAATCCAAACATGAGAAATAGAAAACAAAAGCAACATGGAGACATCAAAGTGCAAACATCTACACCGATGCGATTAGTAGTCGTATCATAGCATGCCTAAGGATCGTTCGCGATCATGTACATGTGTAAATGATTTAATCGCGTTGGTGTGGAGTTTTCCACTTATTCGTCATTATTTCAATCAGTTGATGACAAGCTAACCCCTCGATCCTGAGTCGTTCCCAATTGATGCAGGTGGTGGTTGTTCGCGTTCCACCGTTGTTGCTTGCCCTCTCACATATTGCGATAGTAAACCATTCCAGATATGACCATCTATCTCATCCTTCAAGTGTCTGCAATCATTCGTACTATGACCATTCAGCTCGTGAAATAATCAATACTTGTTTGATCTCCTCTCATTACCGGTCGGATCCCTTCTCATTGGCTTTCGATGAGGAATCTGCCCGTCCTGGTAAATCTGTTCCAAAGTTTCATTCAACTCCAAATAGGAGGTGAATCTCGGTTCCCTTCGAGGTTACTTGGGTCCATCATCGTTATCTTCGGCCTTCCATTTCCCTTTATCACTTCCTGAATATTTTGTGCGAGGATTTTCGCTTTTGACTGCATAAACATCAACTCCTTCCCTTTCCTCTCTTTCAGCATTTGCATCCTCCGATCACAGAAATCCTTCGGCCTCATGATAAAATTCTCCTAGATCCATAGGGGGTCCCTTGTTAATGAATTCTTGAATTCTTTGCCATCAGCTATGCCAGATACAGCTGCCATCAAAACCATGGATGGATCTGGTCGATCCACAGATGATGCCGCTGCATTGAATTGCGTCAGAAAGCTCCTCAAAGATTCCCCTATTCTTTGCTTTAGTGTTGCCAAACTCATCACGTTCTTGGGTCTCGAAATGTGAACTCTGAATTGCCTCATAAACTTCTCAGTCAAATCGGTCCATGTTCCAATAGAACCACTCTCCAGTTGTTTAAACCATAGCACTGCAATGTCTGTCAAATACAATGGGAAGCACCACGCAATGACCACCTGCGATGCCCCCAACACCTCCATATGCCTCATGTATCGTATCAGATGAACTGCAAGATCCTTCCTCCTATCGTACATCTCTAGTTTTGGTAGCTTGAATTCTGGTGGGTTCCTAGCCTATCTAATTGCGGGAGCGAAGGGGCTCCTTTTCACGTCTTCCATATCTCTATTCGCTAGTCTGCCTCTCATGGTTCATCTAGCCATCTCTGCCAGTCTATCGTTGTTGCCAAGCAGTGTTACTTGTTTGTTGCCTCTGATCTGCCCTTCGAGTCCATGAGGGAATTCCGGAATCTATTCTCCTGGACGAGCATCCATTCCTCTATCAACGCCATGTCGAATAGTTCTGTCTGGTATCCTGCTTGAGGATGGATCAACATACTCCATGGGATTTCCCCTAGCTTTGGGGCTGCTCCTGATGGTCCTGCTCCGTTCTAAATTCTGGTTGCTACGGGCTCGCGATCCCTATCTCCAACATCTCTTGCAGTTGCATTCCCTTAATTTTGTGCTCCAAGTTGCCCAACCTACTAAAACAAATTCGGGATCATCTCCTCTTGTCTTTCCAACATCGTCTCCATCTCATCCTTGGTGATGAAGATCAAGGCTTGGTTCGCTCCTGGGGAAGCCTCCTGGCTCCCTTCATGCTGACTCCTTTTGGTTCTTTGTCTTCTCATTGATTGCTTGGCTATGATTGCTTCTAGATCTGATCCTCTAGCTTTACAAATCCAAACTCCAAGCTTTAGAATCCCTGAGTTTAATTCTCGATGAAAGCACCAAAATGTTTGTGCCAAATTTGGTCACAAACACCCAATTGCCTGTGAAAGCACCAATTCACAATCACAGATAACAAGTATGTAGAGAATTAAAAATGAAGAACACTTAGGAAATTAAGAAGAAAGCGGTAAAGAACATGGAGTTTATAGTGGTTCGGCAGTCCGTCCTACGTCCACTTTGAAGTTGATCACTTTATTGATGTTTTCTTGCTGATTAAAATTGATTACAGTGATGAATTTTGAGTACAACAGTAGCCTTGGAGTATGAAAATGGTTTTGGCAGAGCCTGGACATCATAGAGCTAAAAGATCCTTTTTCTATAAGCCTTGGGGCTCTATTTATAGGCGTAGGAGGCAAATATCTCACTCAGATCTCGGGAAACTTCTTTTGGCACGTAGGTGGACCTATGAGATCGATCCTAAGCGGTTTCAACTCGATCCGTGATCGATACGAACGAATTTCGTGTCGATCAAGGTTTGATCCAATCAATTCGAAATTTGGCAGGAACATTTTATAGGTTGCACGTAAGCTCCTGTGAAAATTTGGTGGATATTTGAACTTGTGGATTGTGAGTTATGATCGATGCAAATTCGATTTTTCGGCAGGCTACTTAGTTCGAATCGATACGTTCATATCGATCAGTTCGAATCGTTATCAATCACATGCCTACAAGTTGATGTGACACTTGATTTTAGGATTGATCCGAAGTTCATGCCGAATTGGCCGAGTCTCCTCTATGCACATGCCTTGTTTGAATCGATCAGTAGTATGTTGTTCGTATCGATCTGTAGTATGTTTTTTGTATCAATCGTCTGTTCTGTTCGTATCAATCGTAGTGGGTCTGTTCGATTCGAATCACCGTGGCATTTTTCGTATCGGTTGAAGTCGTTCTGCTTGTGTTGGTGGACCTAGTCTTGTGCGTATCAATCGAAATTGACTTCAATCGATCGATACGAAGCTGAACCAGTAACATGGATACGAACAAGTGATAACACGATGGTTACAAGCTACCAATAACGCGATGGATACGAACAATAGGTAACACGATAGATTTGAACAGATGGATAGCGCGATGGATTCGAACAGATCGATTCGAACTATGGCTTTTTGATGGATACGAACAAGGTGAAACCCTAAATTGCATTGATCATATCTTGAGCATATGAACTCCGATTGACTTGAAATTTGGAACACTTGCTTTCATAGCTTTGCTTGTCATGTCTTGTCAATTGTAGCTTGATTCGGACTCGAACAAAATTTACCGACATCCATGGCCAATCTGTACGCAACTGGCAATCGAGGAGAACTGTTTTTGGGTTCCAGTTAATCTTTTGGCATCACGGCCTTGCTAAAAGGTGAGATCACAATCCAAAAATGGAAGCTCATTTGTTGAAATTGAAGGAAGAAGGATTTGGATGAAGTGTTTCTAAATCATCTAGGTATATGTTTGTATTTTATTACATGCTTCTCACTGTTTCTGAAAAAGATAAATGTATTTATCTTTTTTTCCATTTGCTATATAACATGTGTATTATGTTTTGATTTTGTTGCTACATGTTATTTTTGCATTAAATAATTCATTTTGTTATCAGACACACTTTTCTGCACATACTTTGAGGCTTATGTGTTACAGAGAATATATATAGTGTGAATAACTTTTGTTTGGAAATTCAACTTGTTTATTTATATACACAAGTTTGTGTCATATGTATGTTACAATATAATGGCAGAATTGGCAGTTGTCTTGCATATGTATATTAGGATATTTCGATAATAATTTTTTAATTTTAATTCAACATTCTAAATGAGAATTGGATAGACATAGATCGAAGATCGTAAACTGAACCGCCACTCTTTTGCTAGAGTTTTTGTTATACAAATAATAATGACTGGAAATTCAGATGCAACAATTGAGAATGATATAAAAGATGCCTTTATCTCTACTATTAATAATGATAATTCATTGAATATGAATTCAACCGCATCTTTCTAGAATACCTAAAAATCCTTTTTCTTTTTTTACGTTCTTTTTCTATGCATTTGTCCCCTTTCACTTTGCTATGAAAAAAACCTAAATTGGCTCACTCATCTCTAATGGTGATTATCTATTAACAGTTCAGCTCAAGGATCGACTATCGCAAGATTCCACACTAATATTGTTATTTGCTGATTTTCAATTGCTTACGCTTTTGGTTAGTATCCCTTCTACATTCTAATTCCCTATATTAATCCAAATATAATACCGATGAAATATTTCTTTTAATTTTTTCACTTGCTATAGGAAAAATAAAAAACCCTAAATCAGCGATCTCGCCTCTAATAGCCACTATCGACCAACACGTTAAGAGTTAAGCTCAAGCATCACCACTCGATATCCTTTAGACTTCAAACTCATGTAATTATTCAATGGTTTTCATCAACTGCTTTCAATTTTGATTAGAGCGATAATCAATTAGAATCTACAACCAATTAGACGATTGAGCAAGAATTACTAAGGAATTTGAGTAGTATATATCATAGATCTGATATCCTTCAAATTTGAATCTCATGTAACTTCACTATTTTCATTACTTCAGATTATTAGTAATTATCGGGAAACTTAATGGTTCACAAGATGAGTAGGCCATTTGTTGTTTTGTTTTACTACTTTCTCTTTACTACAGAAACTGAAAATAGTTATTGTGCCTGATTGTGTTAAGTTTGATTTCATCAATTTTAGTATCGATTCAATCAGAACCCCAAAAAAACAGAAAGGATAAGGCCAGCAAGTGATTGTAATCAAAAATCAACTCCACTGTAGTAAATCAAAAAAAGAAGAGCGGATTTAATGAATATCTAAAAACATAATAAACTTTTTATAGATAATGAAAAGATATCCGCGTAATTGGCTCCGATCTCCTAAAGACTTGAAGCTTCTTTAGGTGTGTTTTGAGCGTATAAAAAATATATATAAGGAAGAAAACAAAAGACATTGCAGGTCCAAAATTTATGTTTTATGAACGAATAAAAGTAGAGTAGCAAAATATTTTATCACTTATGTCCTCACGGAAATGACATGTGGAATTTGATTTATATATGACCACCAAATATGAGAAGAAAACAAATACATATGGTATTGTTTTATACGTTTCTCAAAACTTTGAGATATGCTTGCTGTTTTCATATTTTGCTTTAAATTTATTTCAAATATAATATATATCATTGTTTATATATTTGATTAGGAATTTTAATTTTCTGCCAGAATTTATGAGGCGACAAGTGTAAAGAAGTAAATATTGAGGAGAAGTATAAAATATATTTTCTAAAATTGGAAACAGGTTTAAGGAATTATACAATCACTGTTCATTTTTTACATCTAAATACCAAATACAAGAGAAAATGAATATGTATCATTTCTTTTATTAGCTTATCAAAACTTTGCGATATGTTTAATGTTTTCAAATTTTGCTTCAAAATTTATTTCGAGTATAATATATATTTCTATTTATATATATGATTAGGAATTTCAATTTTATACCACAATTTATGAGGTGACAAATGTAAAGAAGTAAATATTGAGAAGAAGTATAAGATATATTTTCTAAGTATAAGATATATTTTCTAAAGTTGGAAATAGGTTTAGGGACTTATGCAATCACTGTTCATTCTTTACAACTGAATAACAAATATGAGAAGAAAACGAATAAATATGGTGTTGTTTTATCACTTTCTTAAAACTTTGAGATATGTTTAATGTTTTCAAATTTTGTCTCAATATTTATTTCGAGTATAATATATATTTCTATTTATATATTTGATTAGGAATTTTATTTTTCTGCCAGAATTTATGGGGCCGGTGTAATGTCCTGCCTTTTCGCACACTTTAAATCGACACACGTCCAATTCAAACCATACGGAAGGGCGGGTTGTTATGGAGTAAATAAGAAAACAGAGAAGAAAAAAACAAACAGAATCTCACAGTGGAAGGGTAAAATATAATAATCAATATACAGTTCATAAAACTGTTTACAAAACATTTGATTCTTCTTTATACAATAAATATCAGAGTTCACATACCAATAAATATCAATGCAGCGGAATACAGTGTGTAGTGGAACCATATAATATATAATAATAATAATAATAAAATCCTTGTCTTCGTCCTCCAGAAATAAATTCTTCGATCCTGAAATGCTCTGACTGACCCGAGCGAATTGAAAAGACAAAACACTCGAGTCAGAACTAAAAGATCTTATGTAAGTTAAATCAACAAAAATAATTATGAGTACAGTAACTCAAGAGATGCTCGGGATTTACATCTCCTAAGGATCCGTTAAACTATTTACTATGTAGTATATTTCGCTATTATAATAGTGTCTAATTGTAAAATAAACTTACTTTTAAATAGCATTAAGGCTTTACATTTTCCACCTTAACACGTAATAGTCCCAGTAGTCCATCCAATATCATAGTCCCTCCTGAGCGGAAAGCCACCAGAGGATACCACACGGGCTACGGGAGAAAAAAAAACTCGTACAAGGCGCGATAGGGTAGGTGACACGGCACAACTAGGTGATGCCAGGGTAGATATACCAATTACGCTTCCGGGTCGGTGGTAACGCGTAGCTGCTACTACCGCCCACCTCGAACAACACCCCCAAATCAAAGAAATCAAGAGTGGCCACCGAATCAATCCAAAAGTCAAAGTAAAATATCGAAGGGATGTGTCCGATCAAAGGTGCTACCTCAACTAACCCGTCAATCGCTCATGTTTTAGCCACCATATGCCAACTCACGGGAGTTGGGTCTACGTATTTACCTCAAAGGAAAATGCCGCCACCATCCTACTTCATTCTGGAATCTCCACTGCGTGCACGGTTGTTAAAGTGGTTTTCGGAGTTGGCAGAGAGTACGACAACTTCTGATCCCGGTCTCTTCAACAACCAAACGTTATTATAACACCGCGGTTATTTCCAAATTATTTATACTTTAAACCCAGAATATAATATCCCTTTCAAAACCATATAAATACGATATTATTTATATTTTTTCTTTTACCCCAAATCAATATGATATCATTTTTTATTTTAAATATATCCCTTTTCCCAAAATCATAATAATTTCAAATATATATATATATATCTTAAACCCCATAGCTTTGAAACCAAATTTCTAATACTTAAATGGTTTAAGTATTAAACCGCTTTACATAACAAAATAGCTTTTTAAATTTCACAAATAAATTCCAAATATAGGTTTAAATTCCCAAATAAACCATTACAATTTCCATATGTTTCAAAGCTTTAATTATTCCACCATTTCAAAACTTATTCTTTGATAATTTCATATATATCAAATTCAATTACTATTATTTGGATTTGAAATGTTTACTTAATAAATCAAACATCATTTAAGTAAAACCTTTAAACTTCAAATAACAAGATATTCTCTCAATTTAATTAACTTGATAATATTCATTTAAATCGACTTGATATTCATTTAAGTCCTCTAAACCAAAATCAAGTTATAAAGATCGTACCTTTTAAAACCCCAAATTAATTAAAATTTCAAATAAATTTTATTCGAGGATAATTCTTAAATACCTTATTTCAAAGCAAAATCATATTTATCTTCCAACATTTATTTTATTTAAGACATTTTAAACTCCATCAATAAATTTAAATAAATACTTAACCGTATTACATCTAAATAAATTGAACTTTTATTTTTAAACTTCTTTTATTCTTTAAACCAAATTTATTCATAGCTTAAATTCAAGTGTTTAACTATATATAAAAATAATATTTAAAATATCAAAAATCAATACTCATTAAGCCATATTCTTTCCAAAACCATAGAAAATCATTTCAAAGAAAATTATGTGTGTGTATATATATACCGCGGTGCCTGTATAAAATTTTCTATCCTATGGTAAGTGATACGGATATTTATCATTTCAATCCGTAATTTAAATTAAAATTTTACGGTTATATATCATTTCAAACCATAATCCTGAATGAAATGAAATGCATAACAACTTGCAGAATTTAACCATATAAAATACACAATCATTCATCCATTATCAATCATCAAACATTTATCAAATCATCATCCAATTCGGACAATCACATCAATAAATAACAATTAATTACTGACTGTTTTTCAAAAATGAATTAAATAACTGTTTAACTGGCAGTTTTAAATGCAATAAATAAATAAATAACAAATTTAACTGGCAGTTTTAAATGCAATGAATAATTTATATAACAACTTACTGGCAGTTTCATATGCAATGAGTAATTAATTAACAATTTAATTTAAATAAATGAAATTAACTGAGATGATGATATAAAAATATGCCAAACAACCATAAATAAATTTTAAATCACATCATATATCAATTTAACAAACATAAGAAATTTTAGAAATTGTGAGTGAGTTAAAACACTCACCTTTTGAATTTAAATTCAATTTAAACCCAAAAATTGCACAGTCTCTAAATTCATCCAAACCAGCGTCAAAGTGTTTGGAATTCCAATACGAACCTAGCGGAGAAAACCGCACGTCAATCGGATATTGTATGAGAAAGCTACGTGCATAAAACGATCGAAATTAAAATAAAAACAAAAATAAAAAAAGAAAGAAAAACAACAATTCACCTCTACAGCCACGTCATCCATCTCCTGGAACCCCCCCACGCGCAACGCACAACAAATCAATCCTCTTACTGTACAATGTGTTCAACAGGAACAAGATTCACTATCGCACGCATGATCGTCGACATCAACACGATGTTGCACTGCCTCTGACACTCTCGGCCGTCCCCCCTACTCGCGTGACCGTCAGCACGTGAAGGCCTCGACTAGAGCTCGAAAATTCGTACAGCAGTCGCCACAGGAAAACATGAATTCCAAACCCTAGTTTGAATTTTTACGTCGATCCAACCGTCAGATCGACGTGCTACCTATGCCGATGCAATCCCCTCAGCGAGCTCTACAAAACCCCTAAATCAATTTGACGATCTGATAAAGTTAATTGTGGCACTACAAACGGCCGAGAATTAAATCGCGATTTCTGGCCAAACGATGAATCGGGTTGAAAAACGAATTCCACCAGAAGATTTTGCTCATTGAGAGCTTCAATATATTTTTTTTCGGATATTTCTGAGGACTTTGAAATTTATGCTTTGGATTTGATTTGCAATTGGATCTGGATCTAGAGTTTGTTTGTCTGCCATTGAGGAAGAGGAGGAATAGAATGAATTTACGTATAGATAAATGAGAATTAGGGAGGCTAGAGTTTATAGAGAGAAAGTTGGAATAGAATAAATGGATCGGGTTGAATACGCGCAAACGCCAAAGTGGCCCAAAAAGCCCGTTCTGACCCCGGAACGAAATTGGGTAAACCCATGTATCAAAATAGGTGTTTTAAAATATTTTAAACGCAATGGAAAAGGTTTTAGGTTCAAATTGCATCGTATGAAAAAGTTATGCTAAAAACAATATTTTCAAATCGATTTCAAATTGATTTCAATTTCATTTATTTCAAGGCGTTGCAAGCCCGTACGTTCAAACGACAAGTCTGATCGATACGAAACTTGAAATCCTATAATAATTCACTGTTACGGATCTGATGAAACTAGTTTCGTCGAAATCCGAGTCCGTGACCAAAATGGCTATTTTTATATTAATTAAATAAATTTAAAATAAATCAATTAAATCAAATTTTTAATTTCACTTCTATAATCGACAATTTTTACCCCTTTAAATTTCTTAAATCATTTACATCAATTTGAACAATTTATATGTCAATTTATAGTTGATAAATTTATCAAAGTCCAGCGTTAAATTTTCAGTTTTATTAAATTCAGAGATTATAAAATAATTTCAATAATTCCATTGAATTAAATTTTCATTCTATTATTCTATCTATTAGTATCAAATAGATGAAACTAACATTGGATACCTACTTATTATATAACTATCTCCAAATTTCATCTAAATTTCAATCAACATAAAATTTCAATGTTAAATTTCATTCATTCGCAATAAATTCAATTATTGAAATTTTTCCTCAATTAAATAAATAAATCTTTCTTTCTATTTTTTAAATCAGCCAATTTGTCATATTACAAATAGGATTAGCATTAACTACATCTTATAATATTAACCATTTTCAATGACAAATCACACCTACCCTATCTGCATAAATTAAGTCAATTATTGTACTTGATTCCACATTAAATTTTATTAATTTATAAATTGAAATCTCAATAAATCCGTTTATTGATTTAATATCTTGCTATTCAATAAATTGACATTTTAGGTATAATTTACAGTGAATTGTATTACATTTCCTTAATGTATTTATTAAATTTTCAAATAACGTACTACCTAATTCCCTTTAATTGCAATTTGATTTCCAAATTTTATGCATATACTAAAGAATAAAACATATATCAATTGATTCGTTTAATGCAAATCTTTTTATTAAGTTCAACACTACCATATAAACTTAGTTACCTTGGTTTCCCCATTCAATACTTTAATATGCCCATTCTAACAACTCCTAACCATTGTATTACATTTCACACAAATGTAACATTTAATTACATTTATTACAATTTATTCCCAGTTCCAATTAACCATCTCAATAAATAGGTGACCCACAATAAACATTATCGTTCTCTTTAGTCACATAAATAAGCCTTTATTACATACAAATTACAATCAAATGTAGCTTTACAAATCTGTTTCAATTAATTTGGATGGCATTGAATTAGTATATTATTATCTTACATCGACATTTTATAATTTATTCTCGTTATTTATTAATTACCATTAAGGTAACGTTAATTATTTACAACAGTCATTAAGATTACTTATCTACATTGATTGTATAAATTTCCATTAATTGCATATTACTTCATCGGTTACTATAATATTGGATTCATTAAATTATCACTAATTTTATTATTGCATTAGTTAATACAATATTCCCATTTGTTTCCTTATATTAAATTTCTTAGCCTAGAATAACAATTCCCATTACTTCAATGCATCGTAATTTCATTTTTATTTTTAATACTTAGCTTTAATTTCAAATTTTGCATTTCATTTCTACATTTACTTCAATATGAATTATAAACATTTTAATTTCTTCCTAAATTTAATTACAAAATCCTATAAATTTAACTAATTTAGTTATCAAATTTACGGGTCGTTACAGGCGGAAAATGTAAAGAAGTAAATATTGAGGATAAGTATAAGATATATTTTTTAAAGTTGGAAACAGGTTTAGGGATTTATGCAATCACTATTCATTCTTTACATCTGAATACCAAATACGAGAGAAAATGAATATATATCATATTGTTTTATTAGTTCATCAAAACTTTGAATATGTTTAATGTTTTCAAATTTTGCTTTGAAGTTTATTTCGAGTATAATATATATTGCTACTTATATATTTGATTAGGAATTTTAATTTTCTACCAGAATTTATGAGGTGACAAATGTAAAGAAGTAAATATTGAGGAGAAATATAAGATATATTTTCTAAGTACAAGATATATTTTCTAAAGTTGGAAACAGGTTTAGGGAATTATGCAATCATTGTTCATTCTTTACATTTAAATACCAAATACGAGAAGAAAACAAATAAATATGGTAATGTTTTATCAGTTTCTCAAAACTTTGAGATATGTTTAATGCTTTCAAATTTTGTTTCAATGTTGATTTCGAGTATAATATATATTGCTACTTATATATTTGATTAGGATTTTTATTCTTGTGCCAGAATTTATGAGGTGACAAATGTAAAGAAGTAAATATTGAGGAGAAATATAAGATATATTATCTAAAGGTGGAAACAAGTTTAGGGAATTATGCAATCAATATTCATTCTTTACGTTTGAATACCAAATACGATGATAAAACGAATATATATGGTATTGTTTTATTAGTTTCTCAAAACTTTGAGATATGTTTACTGTTTTCAAATTTATCTTCGAAGTTTATTTCAGCTATAATATAATTGTTATTTATATTTGATCAGGAATTTTAGTTTTCTGACAGAATTTATGTGGTGATGAACGGAAAGAAGTAAATATTGAGGAGAAGTATGGGATATATTTTATAAATTTAGAAACAGGTTTAGGGAATTATAGATTCAATGTTCATTCTTTTTAACTAAATACCAAAATTTATCAAAATCAAGTTAAAAATATAAGATATACTTTTTGAAGTAGAAGAAGGTTGAGAATATAAGATATGTTATCATTTATGTCAGAAAAGACATTTGGAATTTGATTTACACATGACCGTCAAATATGAGAAGAAAATAAATAAATATGGTATTGTTTTATTTGTTTCTCAAAATTTTGAGATATGTTTACTGTTTTCAAATTTTGCTTCAAAGTTTATTTCAAAGTAGAAAAATAATCACTGGATTATGTTGTTTGACGTGTTATCTTTCACTCCTCATATTTGTACATATATTACCATAAAAGAATCAATGATAAATATATATTGTGTTGAATTTCTACACATCCTAAGTTGGCTATGAAATATGTGACTACTTTTTAATAAAGCTAGCAATAATTCATTGCTAAAGAAATGACAGTACTTGAACTTATGCGCCTAGAAGTGGGAACTACAAACAAAACATAGGAGTGCTACATGTCTTGCTAAAGAAATGACACTACTCGAACTATATGCACCTGTTAATGAAGTTGAATGTGAAAGCTATTCACAATCCATAAACATTTGGAAAGAATCATAGATTCAAAATCAATCTTCATGAGTTGGTACTTACTTTTATTTTGCTTTTTGACTTTCGGTTTTTATGTGGGGCAAAGATGCACCTATTGATGATGTTAAATGTGAAAGCTATCCACAATCTATGCAAATTAGGGAAGAATCAAAGACTCAAGATCAATCTTCATGATTTGGTACTTGCTTTTATTCTGCCTTTTTGACTTTCATATTTTATGTGCTCTAAAGATGTGTTTTCTTATTGTGCCATGATTAGTATTTTGTGATGAGCTGCTAAGATGATCGATACTATTTTGGTTATTCAGGTTGCAAGTTATTATTATTAATAGCATATATAGTATTTTGTGAGGAGCTGCTAAGATGATCGGTACTATTTTGGTTATTGAGGTTGGAAGTTATTATTGTCAGAAATTCTTTACTGTTCGATCTTTCATGATTAATGATGAACAATTCAAGTAATTGCCCAAGGATCACCAATACAGAATATTTCACAAACAAAGCTTAATATGATTTTTTTTGTTTAAGATGACGTACCTTGATTAACAGCGGAAGATGTAATGGCTATCATCTTCTTCTTCTGACTTTTAATAATTACTCTTCTTCTCAGAATTCGGTTTCTCTCTCTAACCCTATTTCTTTATATGTTTCTTGATAGAGAAGAATACATCTATCTTCCAGGAGAGAGAGGACCCAATCCTTTATATAAAATTTAACTCTAAATCTGCTACGTCCATCATATACCAAATCAACGCTTAAGATTAATCACAGACCTAATGTTCTAATTATAGAACGGTCTATTTATGACTTAATTAGTCAGGTCATATTAAGATTAGAAACTGCATAATGTTAAAGGTAAATGAAACGTTCTATTTATGACCTAATTAATAGGGTCATGTTAAGATTAGAAACTGCATAACGTTAAAAGTAAATGAACGATTGCAGTTTCTAATAGCAGTTTTCTAACATTATCCCACTTAACCCGATTATTCATAATATCAAGTGTTAAACATCATATTATGATAAATTGCTTAGAGTTATGGCGGTTGTGCATTATTAATTAAATGTATTCCCGTCCATATACTACAATACCAGCAATCCATCATTTTATACTCATAATTTATATAAAACAGCACAATGGTCCACATAGTGTCTTATATCATAATGATTAAACATAATATCTTTATAAGACTCTTTCTTGTTTAAAATTACATAAAGTACGTACTACCACATTAAAACAAGAGACACATAATTGTATATCAGAAACACACAAAGGAGCTCAGAATGTTACACATCAATGATTATTAATACAACCAAGACCCATTCTTTGAACATATTCCTTAAATTGTCTTGGCTGTAACCCTTTCGTCAAAGGGTCTGCAATCATAAGTTATGTCCTGATGTGCATGTTTGACACACTTTGTTTCTGAACCTCATCTTTCACAACAAGATACTTCAGTTCTATATCTTTGGCACCTTTAGAGTACTTGTAGTTTTTTGAGAAAAACACTGCTGCAGAGTTATCACAATAAATTTTCAACGGCTTGCTAATGGTGTCGACAATCGCAAGTCCTGAAATAAAGTTCTGCAACCATAATGCATGAATTGTGGCTTCATAACAAGCCACAAATTCTACCTCCATAGTAGATGAAGCAACGATAGTTTGTTTCGCACTTTTCCATGATATGGCACCTTGAGCAAACATAAAAAGGTAACCAAAAGTCGATTTTTTAGTATCGATGCATCCAGCAAAATCTGAATCGCTATATCCAATCACCTCCAATTCATTGGATCTACTATACATGAGCATGTAATCTTTCATGCCTTGTAAGTACCTTAACACTTTCTTTGCAGCTTGCCAATGTTCCCTTCCTGGATTACATTGATACCTTCCTAACATACCGACCGCAAAACTGATATCCGATCTAGTACAGGTTTAAGCATACATTAGGCTACCAACTACAGATGCATATGGAATTGATTCCATTTCCTTTCGTTCAACATCATTCTTAGGACATTACATGAGATTGAATTTATCACCTTTCTGTACAGAACTTTCCCAGGTGAACACTTACTCATTCCAAATCTCCCTAGAATCCTTTCGATATATCCTTTCTGAGACAATCCCAACATTCCTTGTGATTGATCACGAAATATTTCTATTCCAATCACATAGGACGCCTCTCCCATATCCTTATTTTCAAAGTTTGTTGAGAGAAATTCCTTAGTCTCATGCAATATGCTTAAATTATTTGCAGCAAGCAAGATGTCATCAACATAAAGGACTAGATAAATAAACTTGCTCCCACTGATCTTTTGGTATAAACAGTGATCGACCGTATTTTCCTTAAAACCAAAAGATATAATAATGGTATTGAACTTTATATACCATTGTCGGGATGCTTGTTTAAGCCCATATATTGACTTCTTAAGTTTACACGCCAATTGTTCTTTACCTTTTATAGAAAAACCTTCAGGTTGATCCATATAAACATCCTCATCAAGATCTCCATTCAGAAAGGCTGTTTTCACATCCATTTGATGCAATTCCAAATCATAATGTGCTACTAATGCCATTATTATTCTTAGTGAGTCCTTTTTCGAAACAGGAGAAAATGTCTCCTTGTAATCAACACCATCTTTCTGAGTTTAACCCTCAGCAACAAGTCTAGATTTATACCGTTCGACATTACCACTAGAGTCGTGTTTGGTTTTAAAAACCCATCTGCATCCGACTCTTTTACAGCCATGTGGTAACTCAACGAGATCCCAAACTTCATTCTGTTGCATGGATTTTAGTTTTTCTTTCATGGCATTAATACATTCCTTTGACTCTTTACTTTCTACAGCATGTGAAGACGAAACTGGGTCCTTATTAATTCCTATATCATAATCTGATTCTTGCATATAAACCATATAATCATTAGAAATAGCTGACCTACGATCTCCTTGATATCTTCTTAATGCTACTTGTTGTGGTTCATGCATATCAGCATTATGTAAGTCATTTTCTTCAGGAAGTACTTCTTCATTTATATGTTGTTCATCATCATGCTGTTCTCCAACAGCTAGAACAACATTTGGAGTAATAGTAGATGGAGGAACTATTCTAGGCAATGTAACATTTATCCTTGTTTCTTTTATTTCCACTATTTCTCTTCTAGTACTCCCACTGACTTCACCATTCTCAATGAATCTTGCATTACTAGTTTCTATAATCTTGGACTATGATTAGGACAGTAAAACACATATCCTTTAGGTTTTTCAGGGTAACTTAAAAAATACCCACTAATCGTTCGAGAATCTAGTTTTTTTTCATGTGGATTATAATTTCTCGCTTCCACTGGACAACCTCAAACATGCTGGTGTCTTAAGCTAGGTTTCCTGTTAGTCCATAATTCAAAAGTAGTCTTTTAAACAGCTTTACTAGGAACCCATTCAACAAATAATTAGCGGTTTTGAGAGCATACGACCACAATTCTTAGGTAGTGTAGAATCTGACATCATACTCCTAATCATATCTATTAACATCCTATTGCGCCTTTCTGCTACACCATTTTGTTGTGGTTTACCTGGCATTGTGTATTGCGCACATATGCCATGACTTTTGAGGAATTTTGTAAATGGACCTAGACACTGGCCTGACTCATTATGTTTGTCATAATATTCACCACCTCTATCAGACCTTATGATTTTCACCTTTTTATCTAATTGCCTCTCAACTTCCTTTACAAACGTCTCAAGGACATTCACAAATTGAGATTTTTCATGAAGCAAATAGACATAACCACAGCGATAAAATCGTCAATAAAAGTGATGAAATGCTTTTCTCCATTAAAGGCTGGAGTGTCCATAGGTCCGCAAATATCAGTGTATATTATTTCAAGAAGCTGGCTGCTTCTAGTAGCTCCTTTCTTATTATGTTTGGTTTGTTTACCTTTAATACAATCCACACATAATTCTAGATCACTAAAGTTCAAATTTGAAAAAATTTCATTGCTTACTAATCTCATCATTCTTTCTTTGGGTATGTAACCTAGTCTTTTATGCCATAAGAAAGCAGAATTTTCATTCACCATGATACGTTTGCATCCAACATTATCTATTACATTCAGCAAGGAATTCGCATAAGTGTCATTCAGTTTTAATTTATATAAACTATCAATTAGAATACCAGAACCAACATTATCAGTACTCTTATATAAATCAAAACAACCAGATCCAAACGTACATCTAAAACCAAAAATATCCAACTTACTTACGGAAATAAGGTTTCTAGATAACGAAGGTACATAAAGGGTACTATATAAGTCTAATACATATCCACTTTCTAGAATTAGACGATAAGTCCCAATGCCTTCTATTGTGGATTTCATTCTGTTTCCCATAAAGAGAAAACGGTCTTCATTTAGATTTATTGTTCCGATCATAAGAAATCCCTGCATATTATTGGAGACATGAGTTCTAGCACCAGTATCAAGCCACCATGTATTAATAGGAATTTCAGCTAAATTTGGTTCAAAACATACGAAAGATAAATGATTACCTTTCTTATCAAACCAAGCTATCCTTTTCGGACAGTCATTTTGATAATGTCCTTTCCTTTTACAGAAATGACATCGAACATCCTTTAATTCCTTCTTTTCCTTATCCTGCCCATTCTTAGCAGGTGCCTTTTTCTTCTTGAAATGACTTGATTTTTCATTCTTTTCTTTACCAGCTTTATTACTCACAAAACTTACTGAGTGATTCACTTGATTTTTCAAACGTCCTTCTTCCTGAACAAGTCTACTGGCCAATTCATCAACATTCCACTTATCCTTTATAGTGTTAAAGTTAATTGAAAAGGTCCATATTCAGAAGGTAGCGAGTTCAGGATAAACTGGACAAGAAAAGAATCCTCGACTGTAAGCCCAAGGGAGTTTAACCTTACTGCAAGATTAGTCATCTCTATAATGTGAACTTGCATAGTTCGCGACCCATCAAACTTCATGGTTGTGATTTCTTCCATAAGAGTACCAGTGAGTGACTTATCAGTTGAACGAAAACGCTATTTCACAAATGCATATATTCCTTAGCACTTTCTGTTTGCGGAATTGTTGACTTGATGTTGTTAGCAACGGTCATCTTAATAAACATGAGGCTCAATCCATTACTGCGTTCCCAAGCTTTATGGTGTGATTTTTCTGTCTCGGTACTAGCTGTTGTAAGAGCAACAGGTTTATCCTCAAGGAGTGCCAAGTCAAGATCCTGAACACCTAAATGGAAATTGACTTATTCTCTCCATTCATAAAAATTAACACCAGTGAACAATGTAACAGATGAAGCATGTGTATTCATGGGAACTGCTGCACATTAAAAAAATTGAAATAACTATAAGCTCATAGCTAACGCGATTCAGATATGTACATAATAGTATAATATAGTACTCCTTTGGGTAAATACTATCTTATACTTAACATAATTAAATACCAAAACATAAGTAAGTAATAAATATATTCAATTAAATAAAGCTGACATCTTTGGATGATCAATATTTATTTAATCAAGATATCTATTAAACCTCGTCAGGTCAACTAATTATAGAACAAGACTTTCCTTTGGGTAAGTTCTCAGGTTCTACCATTACTGACGCCAATTTTTTTTGGTATTATTATAACTAGCAATTTCCATCAATAATCATTGTGTCACTTATGCACTAAATGATTATTCTGATTTTGACCAATTTGGTTATTAACAAAATCATAAATCTCATGTGCATAATTGACTTATAACACATACTTGATTAAACATCATGAGTAAAGCATAGAACAGATCAATTGCAATCATAGAAAATATTCAGTTATTGATTAGTGGCTCTGATACCAAATGTCAGAAATTCTTTACTATTCGACCTTTCATGATTAATGATGAACAATTCAAGTAATAGCCCAAGGATCACCAATACCGAATATTTCACAAACAAAGCTTAATATGATTTTTTTTGTTTAAGATGACGTACCTTGATTAACAGCAGAAGATGTAATGGCTGTCATCTTCTTCTTCTCAAAATTCGGTTTCTCTCTCTAACCCTATTTCTTTATACGTTTCTTGATGGAGAAGAATACATCTATCTTCCAGGAGAGAGAGAGGACCCAATCCTTTATATAACATTTAACTCTAAATCTGGTACGTCCATCATATACCAATTCAACGCTTAAGATTAATCACAGACCTAATGTTCTAATTATAGAACGGTCTATTTATGACTTAATTAATCGGGTCACATTAAGATTAGAAATTGCATAACGTTAAAGGTAAATGAAACGTTCTATTAATGACCTGATTAATATGGTCATATTAAGATTAGAAACTGCATAACGTTAAAAGTAAATGAAACGATTGCAGTTTCTAATAGCAGTTTTCTAGCAATTATTATTAATAGTATATATGTATATGTATATGTATATGTATAAGTAAATGTATATATATACATGTATATGTATATATACATGTATATATATGTATGTATGTATACAATATGAACATGTGAATGGAAAAAAGGAATCCTTAGTAGTTTTTCATGTACCAATTTTTTCTTTCAATACTTTAATTCTATGAGGATATAAATTATAAAATTAATTATAAGCAGGCCTAAAGAAGTAGATAAATGGAGTAGCTATTTTGATAAGCCTATAGTTGGTATAACAATGTATGCATTGCATAAAACCAATATTTCATACATATAAAGCACTTGGAATGCCTAACATAAGTCTGTTCTAAATGAACATGTGATCATCTTTTCCATTTCAAGTAATTCTATTGTAGAAAATCTAGCTATTAGTTGATGCATCTTGAAAAGTAAACTAAGGTAATGAAAGATGACAATTTACTTTTCTATGTTGTTTGTAACGTTATGGTAATTTATCCAAGAATGTGGAGAATTTTTATAGCTCTAATAATTTAAGAGTGCAGTGACAATCCATCCAAAATCACTACAATTTTAGTAAATGTCACTAATATATGCCCAACATATTTATAGGTGTTAACCATTAATGTGTAAGTGTAGACTGGTGGAGTCCCTGAAGGCAAAGAAGAAGATAGGACAACTGCCTAATGAGGTAAATGAACAGTGCTAAAGACTTTATCATATGTTTAGAATTTAATACAAATATACATCAGGTCAGAAAATAATATATATTGCCATTTCGTCGATAGGTGATAAAATTATGAGTTAATGCATCTTATTGATGTTTGTGATAGGAAATCAACTTTGTTTTATCTTTTTTTTCAACATAGAATATCAGTTAGCATAAAAGAATAATTTTGTTTATAATGAGCTACAAATTTTCTATGCTACATGTCTAAAAATAAGTGTTATAATCATTATGGAAATATTAAGTCATTGATCAAATAATGTTAAATTTGGGTGAACAATGAATACATCTATTTTTAAATTCATTTTCACTAAACAAATATAGAAGCAAGCAACTAAGTAATGAATATATCAATCGTCTAAGTCTAATTCTCTATGTTCTTTATGGAAGAGGTAAACGAGAGAGATTTAGCAAGATATTTGATCCAAAAGTAAAAGAAAAAAAACCAAGAAAGTTAGTGAAAAGCCGATTGCAACATTGAAATATTGAGGTAAGAAAAAGTAATTAACATCTAGATCAATAACGGGTGAATACAGTAATTATCAAATAGATTGTAACGAAGAAAAGAACGTGCTCATTAAAACAATAGCACATACATACCCAAACAAGTAAACGCAACCCTACAAGGATGTACATATATAAGGGTTTTGTATCTATACAGTCTTAAATTCCTAACGTAATGTGCAATTGGGTGTGAAAAAACCTTGATATCTTAATACCAAAAAGAGGTTTAAGGATTGCACTTCCCAACCAATTGCTTTGATGTTTAGATATATTTGTCAATAATAAAATTAGAAAACCCATTGATTTGACAATATAGTTCTACATATAGGCCTATTGCTTATGTCATAAACTTAGGATATGTAATTTGGGAGTAACCATTTGTGTTGTATTTGTCGGATTTTCCATAATTTTTTCCATGATTTCTTTTATATTTATACAAAATTTGCATACATAATATAAGTTTGTTTCATAATTGTACATAAGTTTAATATTTAAGTATAATTGTGCATCTTTAAAATAATCAAAAAAACCAACTGTAGTATGCATAATTAAGTTTAGTTGTTGACGTGATAATAACTTTAATTTGTGTCAGTTTTGTATAACCAAACTCATTTGCAGATGCTTTGTGATAATTGTAATAATTAGGAAATATACCTGAATAAAAATGACATCTAGCAAATCTTTCTAACCAACTTTTATTATGCGTGGATGAAAATTGAAAATATTCATTTTACTACATAGAGAGAAGTGCTATAAAAGAATCATGGTCTTTTTCATATATTGGTAATAAGTATAAATAGAGAGTCTAGTAACTTGATGCTCAGGAGTATACGGATGATTGGTGAGCAAAGTATATCAAATCTGAAGATTAAGGATGATGATTACTCTATATTTTTTTCTACATATAGCCTTGAAGGTACTCCATTTTCATTCAACATATAAAGTGGTTCTGCAAAGGATTTCATGTATACTTAGATGATAATCCATTGAAGTCTCTAGGTATTCATATTGTTGACCATGTCAGTGTAGAAGAAAGTAAGTGTGCTAAGAAAGAGAGATTAAATGTGTATGCTTGGTCCTTTTGAGGTATTTTCACTTTATTCAGACCAAAAGTGTGAGAACATATTCGTATTGGTGTTTTTTTTAACAAGGTTTGTTGTCCCAATTAAAGTGGACATTGTCTATAAACATATTGAGGAAGTATACAAAGATCTTACAGCATATACTAATCGACTATTGCATTACATTATTGAGACTTTTCCTTTACCGTTAAATTTGTTTATAGGATTTTTTTTCCAATCCGGCTCACTTTTTAGAAGTAACCATATAAACACACCCATTTGATATATGCTAAAAATGTAAAAAAAAATCACGATGTCATTAAGTTCGATTTTTATACTTGCGTGATTTGAAATCGCACTAATGTTCTTTTTAAAGAATTTGCACTAGCACAATTTCAAATGATTTTTTTAAAGACGAAATTGCATTAGTGCAATCTCAAATCACTCCTATGCAGAATTAGTTGATGAAATTGCATTAGTGCAATCTCAAATCACTCCTATGCAAAATTATTTGATGAAATTATGTTAGTGTAATCTTAAATCACTCCAATGCAAAATTATTTGATAAAACTATATCAGTGCAATCTCATATCACTTCAATGCAAAATGTTGAAACAGTGCTAGCATGGCAGAAACGGACCTATATGGGTAATATGTTTTGAAAGTGGGCTTATTTTGTAATAACTTTGAAAAGAGATAATATTATATATATATGTATGTATCATATATTATTGCTCACTATGATGTGGAATATAGGTTATTGCAATACAAGATTGGCCTAAGATCACAAAATATGTTGGGTTGGTTTCTGCTCAAGTCCATCATCAAGAGTTGATTGATTATCTTTATATAGAGTGGCAAGATTCACATAAAGGCAAGGTCTTTGGTGGAATGGTCAGGTAGTCTTTTTACTATTTTTTTTGTATTTTTTTGTTTGTCTTCCTTTTATTTTCTTTCTTTCATTTTCTTGGAAAAAAGCACTTTAAGAATGATAAGCTTTGTTTTTCACATATATGGGTAAATTGCTTAGGGACCTTTCGAGAACATTCAATAGAGAAACTGGATAGAAGGCTGAAAGAATTATATTTTAAAGGTTATTATTAATTCTCTTTATGTTATGTACACCGTTTGATGTTTCATTCCTTGCACAAAAATACTTATATTATGCATTTTCTAAGGATGGCGTTAGTGAGGGGCAATTTTACCAAGTGTTGTTGCATGAGATAGATGCCATTAGAAAGGCAATCTCATGGAGTATATTTCCTGAATAATGATTATAATACTTCAGACTAACATACATTTTATAACTATGGATTGTTTATATCAGGCATTTGAATCTCTTGGGCATAATTATCAACCAACGGTAACTTTTGTAGTAATCCATAAATGTCATCACATAAGACTCTTTGCAAATGACTACATGGATAATCGTTATGTTGTAAAAGTATAAACATTTTACCAAGTTAGCGTACAATTCTTAAAATAAAAGTGTTCAAAGTAATCTTGGGTTCTCTTTTTGTCTTAAGAATTATTGCTGTATTTTCAGGAACGGTTATGGATTCAAAGATCTATCATCCAACCGAGTTTGACTTTTACTTGATCTAAAATAGGAGTGTTCTAAATAAAATTCATTATGATTTTTATATATTATGTTCATCATGAATGTGACCTGTTATGCATACTACTAAAGGGCGGTTGAGCTGAAATTTGTATACATTGTGAAAATTTATATGTTGCTATTTGTTGTAGATCGTTTTAAATGGTGGTGCAAAAATATTAATCAAGTTATATGCCAACACTCTACGAAAGTCTATCTGTTTATATCATAAATAGATATACTTCAGCTTACAAAAGTAAATTATATAGAATTAATAGCATTTCTAAGCAAACTGTTGGTAAATATGTTTTTTTTGAAAACCCAGGAGAACCCAACGGGCCGGTAAACTCCTGAAGAGAGTATAGTAAAGCTACCCGCTGATCCAAGCCCCCATACCCCTCGGTAAATATGTTATCAACTAGTAATCTACCATGAATTTCTTAATGCTAGGTGTATAAGTTGTCGATTATAGTAGTATGCAGGCTAAAATGGTCGGTTGATAGGATTATAATCCAGGTACTTGATGACTCAACATAGATTCTTATTGAATTTCAGTTATGGTTGATGAATTTGTTACAACATAGATTTATATGTCAATTATAGTATAATTTCAGTTATCGTTTGATTTTCCGCGTATTAATTTTTCAATGGATTTGAGCTTCCAAGAAGGTTTGAATAGTGAGTTGTTCTTTGACTTTAATACTCATGTTTCTGGAAATTTGGGTGTTTTCTTTGATGATTTTCTGACTGAGATCTTTGACGAACTGGAGCATTCAGTGAGTCTATTTCATGTACGTCTTGAAGATTTGTGATTTTAATCTGCATTTGTCCTTGTGTTATATGTTTATTAATTTTTTCCATTATGTGTGAAACATTTTTTAAAATTTGTACATTGGGTTAACGAACTCGACATGATCACTTGGAATTGATGTAACTGAAATATTGTATTAGAGATGTTTTGGCTATTACATGTTGTTATCCCGCCTTTTGGCCTCACACCAAGGAATTGACTGGAAACCAAAGACGGTTCATCTTGAAAAACCAGTTATATCCAGGTCCACTATGGATGCTGGTAAATTTTTCTCGAGTCCGGACCGAGCTACAATTAACATGACACTGACACGAAAATCAAAGATATGAAAGCCAACATTCCAAATTTCAAGTCAATCGAAGTTCTATGGTCGAGATATGATCGATGCAAACCAAGAAAATCAACTCCTTCGTATCCACCATTTCGCCTCCTTTGTATCGGTTTCATTCGAATCCATCAGAAAAACTAGCACTATTCGCATCCATCATGGCAACACTAGTTTGTATCCATCGAGGTAAGTGGCAGTTCGTATCCATGAAAGGAAGTACCATTCGTATATATCGAACCTTCATTTGTTCGAGTCGATCAAACGTGCCTTACTTTGTATCGTTTCATGTTCATCCTACTTCGCATCCATCGTCCACTGTTTATTCGTATCGATCCACCAATACATGTTATTCGTATCGATCGCCAAAGATCATTGTGAATGATATGCGATGGATCGATACGAACGGCATCCTTATTGATTGTTGCGAGGCAGTTCCTGGGAATACCGATGCGAATGAGAAGTGAAGGAAGCGATGCGAATGGGATGAGTTTAACAACGATGCGAATGAAGCCACGACGATGGATGCGAACGACATGGATACGAAGCACGGGAATGAGAGCAATACGAGGAGACACGTGAAGAAGGAAAGACTCGGTCGTTCGGCATGAAAAGTTGATCGATCCTAAAAGTTAACGCCACGTCATCGGTCATCACGTGCCCAGAAAGCGATGCGAATGGAAGCGATGCGAACTCGGCAGCCTTCAACAAACTCAAACTTGCATCGATCATAACTTGAGATCTACAAGTCCAAATGCCATCAAAATTTCATAGGAGCTTGCATACAACCCCAAGAATGTACCTGATAATTTCAGCTTCAAAGGACTATTTCTTGGATTGATGCGAACTCCATTCTTATCACTCCTAGATCGAGCCGAAATCACCTGAACTCGCTCCCGTGCGCCCATGCACGTAAGAGAAGAAGTCTTCCGAAAGCTGGGCGAGATATTTGCTGCCTACGCTATAAATAGTGACCCAGGACCTACAGAAAAAGGACTTTCGGCTCTTCTACATCCAGACTCTGGCGACATTACTATTGTACTTGGATTATACTTTTGTAACTCATTGTAACCAGCAAGCAAAAAATCAATAAAAGTCAGCCATTTCATAGTGGATGTAGGCCATACAGCGAACCACTCTAAATTTGTGTGTTTCTGTGCATTTTCTTATTTGTTGGTTGGTGTGTTTGTTAGATCTACCTCATTTTACATTTACTTTCTTCATTTTATCTCTTTAAACACATCCGAAGAGTGTTGTGCCCAATTTTGGTACAAACACTTTGGTACTTTCTCTGAGAAAACCCTAGAAGTTCTTTCATCCTATTCAGATTTGTACCAAGTCTAGAAGAGAGCTTCGATATCCACCATGGTCAACACTAGGACTACCTCAACAGCTGCAGACCCAAAAGGACAAGACAGACAGAATCCCGCGCAACTTCCTCCTACCAATCATAATGCTGCAAGACCTTCAGATCCGCAAGGCCCTGTCACCAGAGAAGAGTTTCAACTGCTACTGCAAGAGCTGATTCAAAGCCGCAAGCAGCTTACTCAACAACTCCGTGCTAACGTGGAATTGACCAATCGACTGAACCATGAAAGACAAAGGAGATCTAGAAGGGATCGGCTTCCTATTCATTCACTGAGAGTTCAACCTCTTCTGACTACAATCACCGATCCACGCACTCACAGCTAGATGGAAGCTATACATAGGCAATTGGACATCAGCGCACATTGAATCTTCAGCAATCGAGAGCTGCCCATCAACCAGTCATCAGACCAGACCCTCCTCCTGAGGAGGTACTATTCCTCATCACACTATTGACAACTGCACTGCTACCGCCGCTATTGAGTTGGGAGTTGACGCTCGGAACCAAACGGCTCCAACCCACCATCAATGCAATTAAACTCCTGAGCCTTATGTTCCTAAAGACCTAGAACCAAGGAGGCGAGATATGGACCATCGACCGCGATCGGCCCATCCTCGCATTGTGGAACTCGGCCACACCTTGGCTCAGCATGCCCAGAATGTTCAGATGCCATACATCCCGACAATGATCCGTCAGACGATCCATGAAAGTCAAGGTCTCACCAATGACGATTGGGGAATCTTCCAGAGTCATACCCCTTTTACCGATGATATTCTCTAGGCGATTTAGAATGCCAACTCTACCTATTTATGAAGGGAACTCTGATCCTAGCTGGCACATTTTAAAGGATGAATGTTTAATGAATGTCGCACGAGCTGATGATGTTGTCAAATGCCAAAATTTCCCGATCTCCCTAGAGGGCATAGTGACTATGTGGTTTACTCGTCTACCACCTCGATCTATCTCATGTTTCGATCGGTTGGCAACGAAGTTTGTTGAATAGTTTTGCACGCATGTCACAAGGCCGAAAGATGTTAATAGCATGTCCAGTGTCACTCAAGCTCCTGGAGAGACACTCAGACGTTAAATAGAGAGGTTTCATGCTGCATGTGTGGAGATTAGTAATCCTAATGCCAACTCAATTCTGATGGCACTAACTAAAGGGATCGATCCCGATTCCGAATTCGGTAACTGATTGGCCGAAAAACCTCTTGCGTCATTGGACCATTTTTATTCCAAGGTAGCTCAATTATTGAGAAGAGATGATGCGAAACAGTCTAGGAAAAGGGATGATGCAGGGCCCAGTGTGGAAGCAATCCAAAGCAATGTCATTGTTAAACAGACCGGGAAGAGTTTCAGAAAAGTGCAATTGAACATACAGAATAAACAGAGCCTACAGAAAGGTGATGGAAATTAGAACAGGAAATGAGATCAGAAGCGTGGGCCACGACATAGGGTTCCTACGTTAATTTGACACTCATACTCCTTTAAATACGTCGCTGGAAAATGTGTACTTGCAGACCTGCAATACTATTCAATATAAAAAACCTACTTCGAAGCAATCATCGAAAAACAGATTCAAACGGGGAATTTTTGTAGGTTTCACGATAGCTATGGCCATAACACGAACGAGTGTCGTCATTTACAGGATATTATCGAGAAGTTGGAGCAGTTTGTTCAGGCGTCGCGGTCTGGACGTGTGGGCCCATCGAATCGAAATCAAATACCAAATCAGGCGAGACTAGAGGAACCCGCTCGTACCAGTAGGAGGCTAGTGATTAATACTGTTAGGTGGTGGTCCTCATCCAGCAGAGCTGGAGGGAAATGGAGTCATATGCCAGCTCTATTAGGCATGCGAGCGTCGACTGTTGTAGTAATTTGGAAGACGAGGCTCCGACCAAACAACGGAAAATGATGATAGACGGCATCATATTTTGAAACAGGGATGCCGACAAAGTCAAAGCCCCACCATTGATCCACTTATCATTTCAGCTGAAATAGATCCTGCTTGGATGAAAAGGATCTTAGTGGACAGTGGAAGTTCAGTGAACATATTGGTTAAGCAAGCTTATGATCAGATGAAGATGGAAATGAAAGGCTTGAAGTCTTGTCAGTCTCGTATTCATGTCTTCAATGGGAGTGCAACTATACCTACTAGGATGGTGGAGCTACCAGTGGAGTTGGGAATTGGAGAATACCGGAGAGTCCGGATATTACAGTTTGTTGTATTGGATATAGACTCGCCATACAATACTTTCTTGGGCTGACCCACCCTAGCTGAGTTCAGGGCTGGCATTGCCTTTTGCTGTCTAACTTTAAAATTCCCTACCGACAATGGAGTTGGAGTCATTTAGGGAGACCAGGCTACTGGATGAGCCTGTTATGTTGCTGAGATGCGAGAGGCGCAGTAAAAAGAAAAAGGAAAGGGCATAGAGGAATCTCTCTACGTCCGTTGTGCTGAGAATTGACAGTGAACGCCTAGGCTAAGGCCCGGGAACCCCAACCAATTCCCAAAGGATCTTGACCCAAGAGTTACCGAAAGTGAAGATGAAAGTAAAGACGTCAAGCTTCCCTAACCGAGTTGACGATCGATGATCCGATCGATGATAATGATGACCCTAAAATGATAAAGATTGGATCTCAGCTAAGCCAATAGATGCAGGAGGAATTGGTTGAATTTCTTTGGGAAAACCTCGACGTGTTTTCCTAGACGCATTCCGACATGTGTGGAATCTCCCCGTACATCACAAGCCACACATTGAATATTGACCCATGGCATGTCTCGGTCAAGCAAAAAAGGAGTAGTTTGGATCCAGAGAGACAAGTCGAACGGGTTTATCCGAGATGCATTATATCCAAAATGAGTTTCCAATCCTGTACTTGTTAGAAAACCTAACAGGAAATGGAGAACATACATTGATTACTCGGACTTGAATATAGCTCGCCCTAAAGACAGTTTTCCACTTCCCCGAATCGATTAGCTCGTAGATCCAACAGCTGGACATGAACTCTTATCCTTCATGGATGCGTATTCTACCTACAACCAAATACCCATGCACTTGCCTGATCAGAAGCATACCGGCTTCATCACTGATATAGGACTTTACTACTAAAAAGTCATGCCCTTTGGACTCAAGAACAATGCGGCAACCTACCAACGGCTAGTTAATAGAATGTTCGCAAACCAGGTCGGAAAAACCATAGAGGTATACGTGGACGACATGCTTTTGAACTTGTGATCGTCCACCAATCATATCAATGACCTAGAAACGATGTTTAACATCCTCCGAGCATACAGAATGAAACTCAACCCGTTGAAGTGTCACTTTGGGGTCGCTTTTGGAAAGTTCCTTAGATTTATCATCGACGCTCGAGGAATTGAAGCCAATCCCGAGAAGATCTGGGCAAAAAAAATCTTAAGACTCAAGAACTATAAAGCAAGTCCAGAGCCTCAATGGGAAAGTAGCAGCATTGAGCAGGTTCATTTTGAAACCGTCAAATGCATTCCCTTCTTCGATCTGATCAGAAAAGGAAAATGGAATTTTGAATGGACTACAGAATGTGAGGGCGCATTCCAAGCTCTGGTTCAACACTTGTCCACACTATCCCTTCTGTCAAAGACTATTGATCATAAGAGAATGTACGTCTACTTGGTAGTGTCAAAGAACGCAATCAGTGCTGCCTTAATTCAAGAGGAGGACCGGATACAACGGCCGATATATTATATTAGCAAATGATTGATAGGAGTAGAAAGAAATTATCCGAAGTAGAAAAAGTTGGCTTATTATCTTGTCATTGCCTCGAGGAAGCTCCATCCGTATTTCCAAGATCATGTTATCACTGTATACACCGACCAACCATTACGACAGGTCCTTACATGGCCTGAGACGTCTGGTAGGTTACTCAAATGGAATATCGACCTGAGTCAGTTCGACATCGCATGCACTCCGAGGTGAGCTATCCAAGGACAAGTCCTTGCAGACTTCACCACTGAGTTCACTATCCCGAAGGACTTGCCCAAAATCAGTAACCTCCCAAATATGTCTGGAAGCTACATATTGATGGTGCATCAAATGACCACTGCTCGGGCGCCGGGGTTGTACTTGAAACTCCCGAAGGTTGATTTATATGCTATGCTTTAAAATTAGATTTTCATGTGACCAACAACGAGGTCGAATATGAAGCCTTACTCGTTGGATTAAGGCTTGCTAGAGATTTAAGAATTATTGCTATAGAGGTTTACTACGATTCACAATTGGTCGTATGCCAAGTTCGGGGGGAGTATCAGGCCAACGACTGAAGACAAGCTACTTATCTTTCTCGGGTTCAGGAACTGTTAATCAATTCGATTAGAATTCCATCTACTGCATACCCCGAGAATGCAATCAGAAAGCGAATTCCTTGGCAAAGTTAGCTAGTACCAGTGAGGCACAGCAGACGGGACTCATCCCCGTAGAGACATTATCTTTCCCGAGCATTGATCAGATGGAAACATATTGGGTATTTGAAGTCATTCCCGACAAGGAGTCATGGATGATTCCGTTCAGAAACTATCTCGAGCACGAAATCCTACCGGAGCGCAGGAGTGAAAAAGACAAGTTCTTTGAAAAGCTTCGTGGTTCACTATTCAGAATGGAGTCATGTATAGAAGAGGGTACTCTGTTCCTTTACTCCGATGTATCACCCACGATGAAATAAAATTAATATTGCGTGATGTACACGAAGGAGAATGTGGAGATCACATTGAGGGTAAGCTCTTGCCATGAAAGTGCTTCGATATGGATACGATTGACCGATTGTAAATTGTGATGCATCGGATTACACCAGGAAATGTGATAGATGTCAGAAGCATGCTCAGTCCCAAGAGCCCCGCTTACCGAAGTAACTCAGACGGTCAGTGCCTGGTCGTTCGCATTATGAGGCATCGACATTATTGGTTCTCTACCTCTAGCCAAAGGTGGTGCAATGTATGACATTTTTGCAATTGATTAATTTACCAAGTGGACGGAAGCTGAGCCCCTTGTTACTATCACAACGAAGAAACTAATCAACTTTGTGGTATGCAACATTATCTGTCGATTTTGCCTCCCACATACCATCATTCCTGACAACGGAGCATAATTTAACAGTGTTGAATTTAAGAATTTCTGTCAATGATTTCACATCTAGAAGAAGTTCTCTACAGTTGCACACCCTCAAGAAAATGGGCAGGTTGAAGCTGTTAATAAAGTTATAAAGTACATTCTGAAGAAACGACTGAAAAAGGCTGAGGGCAAATGGGTCGATGAACTTCCTATGGCCTTATGGGCCTGTTGAACAACCCACAAGTCCATGACCGGCCACACTCCATTTTCTCTTTCCTACGGTTCAGAAGCCATTATTCCAGTCGAGATGGAAGTACCTTCTCACCGTGTGACATATTATGATCCGAAGATGAATGTTATATTACTTGTCAAATCTTTGGACTTATTGGATGAGAAGTGACAAGAGGCTGATCTGAGGGCAGCCGCATACCGAAGTCGAGTCGTCCAATTGTACAATGCTAAGGTTAGACCCCGAACCTTTGAACTCGGCGATCTCGTCCTTAAGAGAATTTACATGATTCCTTCACATATGAAACCAACATGGGAAGAGTCGTATGTTATCAAACGAAAGCTCGGAGACGGCACATTTAAATTACCGATCGTTAAAAGTCTCACTCTGCCGAGAGTCTGGAACAGCGAGAGTCTTCGTCGCTACTACACATAACAGGCTTTATTTATTCATTCAGTCTGCTTTTTGTTTGCAATTTTTCATGCATTTCGGAATTTGAATTTTTAATAAGGCAACCGACTTTGTCATATTTTCTTATTTCAACAATAAAATGCAACATCTTCGAGCCAAAGCAGTGATTTCTAAATGCGTCATACGACCATTACAATGCACGGAGTGCTAAGTTCCATCCTACGTTGGGATTTATTCAAATAGGGAGTGACTGTGGCATGACCGGTCACTCGCTAAGTGAAACCTGAGCTCGGGGGCAAGTCATTACATTGAAGCCAAAAAAAGATTGATACACGATAATCCTCTAACTAACTCCAGATTCCCAGAGTGTGAACTGGAGTATAAACTTACAAGTATGGGATCGAAGAGCGTGGATCCGTCTACCTAACAACTTCGCTCATATTTAAACAAAGTTCGAGGAGGATGGACCCGACCATCTAACCTTGCTTGTTAACTTAGGGTGGATGTTATTCGACCATCCACGATCCTGATACATCTATCATTGCCAAAGTGCGAACGAAATTCTGAAACTCACAATAGATGTGATTGACCGTCTGTCAACTAACTCTAAGTCCCCAAAATGTGGACTGGAGTATAAACATCAACTAAATCTAAGTCCCTAGAGTGTGAACTGAAGTATAAACATCAACTAACTCTAAGTCCCCAGAGTGTGAACTGAAGTATAAACATCAACTAACTCTAAGTCCCCAGAGTGTGTACTGGAATATAAACATCAACTAACTCTAAATCCCCAAAGTGCAGATTGGAGTTTAAACACAAACCAGGTGTGAAATGACTACCCGTAGGACAAGTCCGAGTCCATAGAGTGCAGACCAGAGTATAAATGCAAACCGAGCATGTCTGACCACCCACGAATCAATCTAAGTCCCTAGAGTGCAGGCAAAACTCTAAATATCTAACAGGTGTGATTGACCACCCATAAAGTAATTTAAGTCCCCGGAGCGCGAACATATCTCTAAATCTTAAGCGGGTGTAACCGACCACCGACGAACAAGTGCCATCCCCAGAGCATGGTGCAATCACCAATGGATAAGCAGGTGTGATTCGACCACCCGATCTTGTCTTGTTTCAGCCTCGATTCAACAAAGTTAAGCTTGATGTATTAAAGGCGAAATGCAACTGCCAACCGATCTTTTCAATTTATGACTGGAACTGGGGGAAAAACTTGAATACCAGCTACTGATCGAGAAAGTGTAGTATTGGAACTCGACTTAACTTTCGGTCATGACCCGAAGCCATAGTTTCAGAACTTAACAGCAAAACTCAAGTCCAACTCAAAGGCCAAAACCTCACAAGTGTATTGAATGGAAATTCGAACGCTGAAACACTTAAGCAAATAAATACAAACCATGCTGAAGACAAAAATGGAATTTTATTTCAGCTATTCTTTGGAAGAGAAGGATACGTACAAAATTATTCTAAAAAATCCTACTAGTAGGGGTCGAACCCGCATCTATACACGGCCTACAAGAAACAAAAGGAAATTCTTATCTATTTACCAAAAATGCATTAAGAAGACATGCATATTCTCTCACTTTTTTCTTCTCCTTCTTCTTTGGTGTAGACCTGTTGGAACTACCACTTGGACGCCTCTTCGAGCCCTTGCTTTTTAACGGTTAATCTCCGACCAGGGGTACTATGGTAACCTCTTCCTCCAAACTCACATGAATTGGAATGCTTCTTGAAGGTGAAGTCGGAGGAATAGGATCAACGTGAGAAGACGAGAGAGGCGCATCGGTGTCGATAATAGTACCACCGGGAGAAATCATCTACAGAGTAGTTGGATCAAGGCCCGCCACCCCACCTCTAATACCACTGGCCCACGCGGCTGCCTCCATCTCAGCATTGATCTCTACTATGATTTCTTCTTCATGAACTGTTTGGGCGTTCGCAGGGATGCTGCCGGTTGAAACCGAGGAGCTAACCATAGGTGCGCCTTCGCTCATAAAAAATGGCAGATTGGCAAAAGGGTCGCTTTGGTGATCGAGAAGCTCCTTCATCATCTGATCATCAAAATTGAACGTGCTCCCCTGTGCTCAGTCGGTCGGTGCACTGCTGTTGTAGTGGTCGCTTCTATTATGAGGGCCTCCTACGCGTGATGTGGCTCTTGGGCTGCAGGGGCATGGCTGATGTGGCTCCTATCACTGAATAGAGACAAGGAAAAAAGTTGTTAGCGATTACTTAAATCAACTTTTCTGACTTTGAATGAGCATAAGAAATGTTCAAAATACCTTCCTCAGAGTGACTTATAGGAAAAGCCAAAGCAGCTTCAGTGACATGCTCACGGGCTGGAGACAACTGCGGTTGATCAGGATTGTATGCGAGTACAGATTGAGGATCAACCGCAGAGGTAGATTTGGGGAGGGTTGGTACAAGAGTTTCGGAACCTACATCATGATGCTCAATGCCAGAACCTTCTCTAGCCTCCGAATGCTGAGTAGCGAGTCTCTCCTTTTCATATGTGATGGTAATGTCGTAGAGAACTCTTCTCTCATCTTCGCTCAGCACCCGATTCTCCAATTCAAATTCATCTACAGATTCGGCTTGATGCTCATTATTTTCATCTTCCACCAAGCGGCACCAAGCATTGTTTAAGTATGAAGGATAGTTTTCAAGCTAGGTTAGACTTCGATGCTTCAACACATTGGCGTTGTATGTAATAAGAAGATCCTTGATATCAGCCTCCAACCCGACCTCCGCCGCTTTCACTTCATTCTCAACCCTGGCCTTGGCTTTCTCAACTTTAAGCGTTGTCGCATCCCTCTCGTCCCTAAGTACCACGGCCTGTTCATATGCTTTCTAAACAGCTTTATTTGCATTGTCTTTCTCTTTGACAATTTCAACAAGTTTGGCTTTAAGCTCTTCAAGCTCTTTAAGTGCCCCGTCTCTTTCGGCTATAACAGTGGTGTTTTGATGTCCCATCTACTCTATCAGACCTAAATGTGTCTGCCTCATCTCTTCCATCCACCAAGTTGGCTCATCGGCCTTGTATTGGCCTCCATCTTTGAGTTTCTGGCAGACTCGCTCTCATCATGAAGCATCTGAATTATGCGGTCCTTTTGAGCAAGATCAGCTTCTAATTTCTCAATTGTTTTCGCACGCTCAAAGGCCACCGCTGATACTTTGTCCGCGGTCTTCATCCATTCCCGGTATTGGCAGTAAACATCATGAATGTAGTCGTGCATAGTTTATTCTGCCTCAACAGGAATTTTATTTAAGTTAGGGGGAAAGATAAAGCCATCAAAACAGATATTTGGGAAATCTTTTTTCGGCTGGGCGATTCTGATCGCCTCCTCCTCAGTGGGCTCTGTGACAGCTTGCTCAGTGACAGGGGGAGTTTTGGTTTTGGTCCTTCGACATTGTGGATCTGGCCTAGATGCCTGAGAAGGTAGTCTTTGGCATGAAGGTTCCAACGGTTGTCTTCCATGGCCAGAAGGTTGTATTGGAACTCGAGGTGGTGGGGAGCATGATCGAGAATGACGTCTATATTCCCTCTCTCTGTCCCTTTCCTTTCATGGTGGTCCATCTCCTGACTAGAATAACCGCGATCGCGGTCTCTATCAGCCTCTTGTCTACGGAACTCATAATACGAACTAGATGAATGGCATGCGGAGCGAAGACTCCCGAGCATAAATTCTTGCCTTGTCATCGTATCTTTAAAATAAAAAAAGAGAAGCGAAGTTGGTAATCTTCAGAAATAAATAGCTTATGATTGGAAATCGTGCAGTGCCGTGAAGTGTATGTATGCATGTGCAAACCTCCAACCAACCGGTTATATCGGCCATCCTCAAAGGAAGTGACTCGCCTAAATCTAAAGCACTTTGAAGCCCTTCCAATCCGATGTCTTGTTGGAGCGACACATAGTCCAAAATTGGAATGTCAGCAAGTCCTTCGAAGGGATTCTCTATTGTGGGGGAGAAGCCTTTGAAATTCTAACACCGGCGGTTGGCAAGGACATGACCACAGATTTCCATCTTGAAGACTTGTGAAGCTTATAAGAAACCGCCTTGCCTTTCCTCTTTCCCTCTAAATATCGAAGGCTATTTGGGGGCCCACTACGGGTTCATCTTCGGTAAGCGTATCCTCTTCATCACCCTGCTCAACTATTACAATCTCGGGCACCCTGCGTTTAGCCCATCTTGCCACGGCTTCCCTAAGAGCTCCTTCAAGTCTTATGCTCTGGTCTCGATCAATTAGCCCAACGACCCTCAAATTTTCATCCATGTGCATCAATTCAATCTCTCTAATCTCACTAGGCACCTCTTGAAGAATTCGCACTATTTTTTTAAATCGGTCACCTTCGGTCGTGGAATTTTGGCTGCAAAGGAAAGAAAATGTTAGACTTAACATTGATTACAACAACCTCATTAGTCACGAGAGAAATTGCGGCACTTACGTCTAACTAACCACCTTCTAGTAAACCCTAGTAGGCACTAAACATAGAACCATTTGGTCTTGAAGTAGCTAAGTCTAGTCTAGGTTTCAGTCACAACTTGACAATTCCTGATCGCCTCTAAGAATGTGAACGAGGGATTATCTCCCCGACTCTTGACATTGAACAAGAATCTGACTTCCTCCGAAGTCGGGGGCCCATAAGAGATGCTCCATAAAAACAATGAATAGGCTATTCAACAATGCGTATCCATTCAGATGCAACTGTGATGGAGCGACTCCGAAGTAAGATAACACCTCCCAGATATACTGGTTAAATGAAGGAAGCGTTCCAGCAACCTCCCGGATATACTGGTTAAATGAAGGAAGCGTTCCAGCTATACACTAATGTCTGTTAAAAGTAGTGTACCCTTTCGGTGGAGCATGTAGCCTGTCATTCGGCCCAGGTAACAGGACATCATCTAGCGATAGCCCGTGCCTCAAGCTTATTCTTCCCAACATATATTTGGAGATGTTAGATGGTACAAAAACTTATGGATTCCCAATAAATATTGCTCCCAGTGGCTCTTCGAAGCTGGACTTATGACTTCGGCTCAATGACCGCCATCTCTATTATCAAAGGAGGTGGACTTTGGACCTCCTGCTGCTGTGAACATCCAGGTTCCGTAACTAATCAACTCATCAAAAACCATCATTAGGTGATAATAAGCTCGCGTGTACCCTAATGCGAAGTGCATGAATGTGTTGTGTGCTGTGCAATGCTGTACATAATTAATAAAATACTACAAAATATAGAAGGTGCTCAAATGATGAGACTTTGAAATTCAACCAGCATGACCGTCATCGTTGATTGTCACAACCGTGCCATCTAGACTTTGGAGACCGATCCAAGTTAAAGTTTGTTAAAATTTATGAAAGTTACAATTCCATCGACGAGCTTCGAGAGGCAGTTAAATATGTATTGAAAATGTTAAGTCCAATTATGCAGGGCTAAAACTCATCGGAGTCAAATGTTCGAGCATGCAAAGAGTTTGTATCCATTAAAATTTCAAACTTGGGTCGTTCCAAAAGAAGCCTACTTCGTATCGATCGTGGAAATTAGGGTTTCATATCGATCACAAGAGGATCAGTTCATATCGATCAAAAACCCTCAGATTCGTATCGATCATAGGCCACATCTTCGTATCGATCATGAAATCCGAAACTTCATATCGATTGCACAGTCAAGCCTTCGTATCGATCGTTTCAAATCGATACAAAATACCACCACTTCCAATCGATATGAAGTTGCCCATTAATTGTTTCCAAATCGATATGGGCCTCTACGTCTCAGATCAATACAAGAAATGCATCCTCTCGATACGAAATCTAAGGCAAAGCTTCTTCCAATGACTATTTCGTCCACCGGTGGTTCTTCTTCCACAAGCAGCCTAAACGCCATTACTCTCTCCTCGACCTCGCTCCGACCCAACTCTGGCATGAGCATCACTGGAAATCGGCCACGACTTTAAATGAATCAGAATTTGAACTCGAGTCTCCCCATTTTTGATGTGAATTAATCAGTTAATTACCTAATTAAAGTATCGATTCTAGGGATTAGAGTGTTGTTCGATTCGAGAGCAAGAACGAATTTTCTTTTCTCAAGTTTTTGAACGATACGAAAGCTAAAACAGACAAATAAGAGCAAGTGAATTTTTCTAAGTACAAAAAGCCTTTATATGAGCACAAAGAATGGAGGGAAATAGCGCTTCAATTCCTTATTGCTATGACCGGTTAAAACGAGTATCCTCCCAATCGATGTGAAGAGAGTGGTTTGCATCAATGTGCCCTTTATCAAAAGCAACAGCTGTTCGAATCCGTCGGCTTTCATCGATGCGAAGGCCGCCACCAAGTCATATTTAGATTGTTCGGCTCCATCAATACGAAGTGACAACTTCATATCCATAACTTTGAAGACCACCTGAATTCGTATCCGTCGATACGAAATGATTTAAAGAGCCAACTGATTTGTATCGATTGCCATCGATACGAAGAACAACTGTTTAACCTTTCACATCAATCCAGGAGAGGATCGATACGGAGAGACACTCTAAAACAACCATCAACCGTTGTTACAACTCGAATTTCACATTGATTCAAGAGAGGATCGATACGGAATTCGATGCAAGAAAACTGACAACGACTCGTGAACTTATGAACATTAATGGGAGTCAGGTTAGCAAATAATTATGTATGTGATGGACTAACATTCAAATTTCAATATTCATAGGAGTTAAATACTCACCTGGTGACAGTTACGACAACGACCAATAGTTTGCTATCATTCAACATTCAATTACAATAGTGCACAGTACAACAATTGGCAGTCAACAATTCATTATTTGTACTGCTGAAGATCAATCAAAGGTTACATCTTTCGACGGAAAGACAACAACTACTCACGAATCGGATAGGATTTTTTCAGAATAAAGGTTGCAGCTTTTCGAAGCACGTCATGTTCATATAAAACGTACTTTGGGGGCCAAATGTTATCCGCCTTTTGGTAAGACCGTGACACCAAGGAATTGACTGGAAACCAAAGACAGTTCATCCCGAAAACCAATTATACGCAAGTCCACTATGAATGCTGATAAATATTTCCCAAGTCCGGACCGAGCTATAATTAACATGACACGACAATCAAAGCTATGAAATCCAACGTTCCAAATTTCAAGTCAACCGGAGTTTGTACCCTCGAGATATGATCGATGTAAACCAAGAAAATCAACTCCTTCGTATCCACCATTTCGCCTCCTTCGTATCGGTTTCATTCGAATCCATCAAAAAAATTAGCACTATTCGTATCCATCCTGGCAACACTAGTTCGTATCCATTGAGGTAAGTGGCAGTTCGTATCCATGAAAGGGAGTATCATTTGTATCCATCGAACCTTCATTTGTTCGAATTGATCAAATGTGCCTAACTTCATATCAGTTCATATTCATCTTGCTTTGCATCCATCATCCACTATTATTCGTATCGATCCACTTATACATGCTATTCGTATCGCTTGGCCAGGGATCATTGTGAATGATATGCGATGGATCGATACGAACGGCATCCTTGTTGATCGATGCGAAGCAGCGCCTGGGAATACCGATGCGAATGAGAAGTAAAGGAAGAAATACGAATGGGAAGAGTTTAAAAGAGATGCGAACGAAGCCACGATAATGGATGCGAATGGCATGGATATGAAGCATAGGAATGAGAGTGATATGAGGGGGATACGTGAAGAACAAAACACTCGGTCGCTCGGCATGAAAAGTATATCGATCCTACCGCATCATCGGTCATCATGTGCTCGGAAGCGATGCGAAGTCGGCAGCATTCAACAAACTCAAACTTGTATTGATCATAACATGAGATCTACAAGTCCAAATGCCACTAAATTTTCACAGGAGCTTGCATACAACCCAAGAATGTGGCCGATAAATTTCAGCCACAAAGGACTATATTTGGATCGATACAAACACCATTCATATCGCTCCCAGAATGAGCCGAAATCACCTGAACTCGCTTCCGTGGGCTCACTCACGTGAGAGAAGTAGTCTTTCAAGATCTGGGCGAGATATTTGCTGCATATGCCTATAAACAGTGGCCCTAGACCTACAGAAAAAGGACTTTTGGCTCTTCTACATCCAGACTCTGCCGAAATTACTATTGTACTTGGATTATACTGTTGTAACTTATTGTAACCAGCAAGCAAAAATCAATAAAAGTCAGCCATTTCATAATGGACGTAGGCCATATGCCGAACAACTCTAAATTCATGTGTTTCTATGCATTTTCTTGTTTGTTGGTTGGTGTGTTTATTAGATCTACCTTATTTTACATTTACTTTCTTCATTTTATCTCTTCAAACAATCCGAAGAGTGTTGTGCCTAATTTTGGTACAAACACATGTCATACTTCTCTTATCAAGAAATGGTTTTTGTTTTTCTCAAGCAGCCTGTACAAAAAGCCCTATACCATGATTAAATGACGATGGTGTACATGCATATGAGTTGCAGAAGAATATGCATTTTTATGAAAATATCAAAGGATTATAATTTTTTACTTCGTTAAAATTTGAAGTTTCTACTTGAATACTCAGGATAGTTTATTTTTAATGCAAAATCATAGTCATTATAACTGCAAGCTTATAATGCTTTAGACCACAAAAGCCTTATTATATGTGTATCACAAACAAGCTTCGATGATCATTAAAATTAACTTTCACTTTAGGGAAGAATCTTCACCTATATTGTTTTATTTATTTAAAATTTTACTCAAATTAATACTTTGAATTATCTTATATATAAATTTTGATTATAAACAAAAATTATTCATTTATGAAATTTAATAAACTGATGTAAGAAATTTCTATGGTATCTATGGAAATCTTAAGTATTATACACGGGCAGTTTGAGAAATTCCTAATGATTATAAATGACACTCTGTGAAAAACATACAACCCCTCTAAACTTCATAGGGAGATTTACATATTATTTATTAACTTGACTTTTGAATAACAAAACCTTCAAAGTGTTCTAATTAACAGTAATGTACACATGCCGCATAAATAACACATTCAACTTCTTCCATATTCATAACATGATTAACATATACACATCCACGTTGACTAAGCATTTATATTCTAAGTATACCTGAACCTGTGCACGTGACATGATAATAGGTAGGTATATCCATATAAGAAAGAGTTGATGCTTTTTTCGACAAGAATTGTAGGGGTACCACCCGCAAAATTAATATTTTCATAAATTAATCACAATTTAGTTTGTAATATTTAAATTTGATTAGAGTAAGATTTTGAATTATGAAATCTCAACATGAACTGTAAAATGAAAATTGAATTAGAATAATGTGTGTCATAACAAAACGTCTCTGTCATGAGATGGACTTATATAGGTCTATTTAAAATTAGCGCCTTAATGCATTAACATCCCAAAATCAGTACTATATCGTTCCCTGTTTCTACAAGGTTGGAAGTATTTTTAATGTTAAATATTAAACACAATAGCATTTTTATATGTCCAGCATTTTTAAATGTCCACACGTTGTTGAATTAATGCATATGCACTGTGATTCGATGCAAGCCACCTGATGCAGGCCCACTTGAACGTGCGTATATACTCGTACAAGCATAATGAAAGCAATACTCTTTACGATGAAAACTCTCACAATCTAACACCCCATGAAAACTATTTAGATTTCATTCAAACTAGTTGTCTGGATTCAAGCACTTTACAGGACATGTATGTTGAAAATTCAGCTAAAATTAACATCAATAATTCTGTCAACTCTGTCTCTGACATCATAAAGAATCTTCACTAGCCCAATGATATTTGACAACAAATGTAATAGTGGAGAACATCCTTTATTGCGTTTAGACTTCATAGTTCTATTATGTCTCTTTTGTAATAGTGGTAAACATCCTATATTAGGATTTTCCGACAATGATTTTCCCAATATTTGTTCTGATGCAAAATTCTCGGTTTTATTTTCTGTTGTGGTTATGTAAATTTTAGAGCATATCACTGCTTACATTTTTTGGTTTACTCTGTTGATTTTTTATGCTTGATACATTCATCACATTTTTGAAATTTTGTAGATATATTTTTTAAGTTCATTCTCCAACGTCGCTAAAAGTTGATCTTAAAAATCGCATATGTAGTTGCAATCAATGGAAAGTGATGGGTTTTCCTTGTGCACATGCATTGAAGTGTATTTCTTTAACCAAAAGTTCTATTTATGATTTTATTGAGAATTACTTTACTGTTGAGTATTATCGAGCTTTGTATTCACATGTGATCAATCCTATTCCAACTTTTGATAAGAAAGTAATTGAAGCTGAAGAACCATCTACTGTTCTTCCTCCTAAGCCTATTCGTGGAGCTAGTAGGCCTAGGATGAATATAATTGAAGGGGCTGATTTTCATGCTAAGCAAAACAGATGTGGAAAGTGTAGAAAACTAGGACATAGTAAAGGGGCTGTTCTTGGAATAATTGAGTTGAGTGTTTTAATTCAATGTATTTGATTGATTGTTCTTTGAATATTTTGAGTTGAATATTTAGATAATTGGGCATGTTGAATTGTTGCTGATATGTTTCTGATCATTTTTGGTTTTAAGCAATTTTTATGTTTAATTGTTGTAACGACCCACTATTTTGTACCATTCAAATTCGACAATAAATTAAAAACTTGTCAAACTTGAATAGTTCAAAACAATAGATTGTAAATAAATTTGGAGCAAATGAAATCAAATCACAGAATCACAGTCGCAAGAATCAGAATACTCGCAGCGGAATTTAAAAATAACTTACTGGTTCAAGAAGCCACTATCAATAGTCTCAAAATAAGTATAAAGTACATAGTATTAAACCAAATATAGTTTGAAATCTCCACAGAAAATCTCAATATTAAATTGTCTTGATTACAATGGCTAAAATAAGAAATGAACAAAACTTGACGGTGGCTTGAAAAGAGAAGATCTGCTGAAGTCCTAACTCCGGAGGTGAAGTCTGAACTGAAACTCAGGCTGACCCGAGCGTAAAATAAAACATAAACACTCGAGTCAGGACACACATACTTATACAGTGTAAGCTAATTCAAGTGAACTGTAATAAAGTACAAGTAACTTAAAGGATGCTTGGGACCGCCCATCCTCTAACGATCCGTTAAACTATTTACTATATAGCAATACTTCGCTATTATAATAGTGTCTATTAGTAAAATAAACTTACTTTAAAACAGCGTTAAGGAGTGACCCAATATTCCCCTTAACACATAAATAGTGCCAGTAGTCTATACAGTACATGCATATCTCCTGATCGGGAGACTACGAGAAGATACTCCATAGGTACGACACAAATCAAACTCGTACAAGGCTCACTATGGTAGGTGACACGGCACAACTAGGCAATGCCAGGGTAGATATACCAATTACGCTTCCAGATAGGTGGTAACGCGTAGCTGCTACAACCGCCCACCTCGAACAACACTCCCAAATCAAAGGTGCGCACCAAACAATCACAAAGTAATAGAATGACGTACGAAGAAGTGCGTCCGATCAAAGGTGCTGCCTCATTATTCCGTCAATCGCTCATGTTTCAGCCACCTTATGCCAACTCACGGGAGTCGGGTCCACGTATTTACCTCAAAGAAAACATCACCACCATCCTACTTCATTCTGGAATCTCCACCGCATACACGATTGTTAAAGTGGTTTTCGTTATCGACATAGAGTATGCCCATATCCGATCCCGGTCTCTTTAACAACCAACGTTATTATTACCCGTGGTTATAAAATCCAAAATAGTTTATATTTAAATCAAATTCTACCCTTTCTAATAAAAATTGAAGTTATTTTTCTTACAAAATCCAATATAAATCCCAAAGGTTTAGCCTTATTTCATTTGTATCAATTTCAGCACTTGCAAAGTGTGGAAATATGCTTTACATCAGATTTGAGTAAATTAAATTTTATGCTTCAATAAAATTTTAGCAAAATATAAACCTTTATTTAAACAAATTTGACTTATAAATCATAATTTCCACCTTTAAATAGTCATTTAAATTACTCAATAATTTATGATTTTTATAAAGTGAACTTTGCAAATATATATCTAACTTCTTTATACTTACTTATTAAAATCAAGTGCAAAATTTCTATGAATTTTACTTAATAATTAAGTTAAATTACCATTTTCAAATTAAACTAAATTTCCTATAAATTTCTTAACTTACCTTTATTTCAAAACCAGCCTTCCATTTCTAAATCAAGTTATATTTCAACTTCCATATTTTTCACTAATTTAACTATTTAATTCATAGAAACTTAACCTTTATTAATTCGCTTTATATTCAAGTTATACCAAATTTCTTATTTTTTCTCTTAACTTAAGTTCCATTTGTTTTACAAATCCAAATTTTTAAGATAATTTATACTTTATATTTCTAACATTTATTTACATATTTAGATAGTATAATATCACTATACGTATAAAAATCATTTTAATCCAATTTTAAACAAAGAATTATAACATTTAAAATATTTAGTGTTTCCAAGAATATATATATACAAACACGGGTCTGTATAATATTTTCTAACCTAGGTCAAGTGATACGGATAATATATCATTTCAATCCGTAATTTACAAAGAAAACCGGGTTCTATCATTTCAAACCCGCAATCCCAAGTTAAATAAATGACTAAATAAATAAATAATAAATATTGTTCAGGTCTATCATTTTAGCCCATAACGATTCTATTCTACAGGGGACTTGCAGTGTGATAAATAGTAAATAAATAAATGGTATAACAACATAAATATAACAGTAAGAAATATAACTGATGATGGGTAAATTTAATAACGGGGTTTTTAAACATCATAAATTTATCACAGGCAATTAAAATATAAAATAAAATTATTCTACAATTTCACTTGTTAATAAATTACAGATCTATAAGTATGTTTATTGGGTGAGAAATACTCACATTTTCGCTGCCGAAGATTAGACTCAAAACTAAGATAACCACACCGAAACAGCGTAGAAAGCACGATCAAATATTGGAAGATGAGACAAACTGATTTCGATCTTGAAACATGATAAATAAATAAAACTGAGTACGCGGATTCCAATTTCGGACAAAGCAAATTTTTAAATAAAAAAATTGGAACGAGGTAAAATAAAATGAAAACTGGCTCAAATTGCTCGACCACTCCACCGCACGACTTTACCCATTAAAACAAAAGCTCGGCCTGCCCATTTAATTTTTTCCAAATCAAAATTTACAAAATAAATTTATACTCTATTCTTTACCCTTTTTACAAAATATTATGACGTGTTAATAAAAAGGTGCCAAATCTTATGTGGGCAACATGCAATTCACGGCAGTGATAACATAAAGGTGGCGCATGTAAAAAAAAAATTCTTTGTTAGGAAACAAGTAAAATATCAGAATCTCCATATCAAAACAAACTTTATGCTGTTCTTACATATATCATAAATCCTCATACGTAATGTTCTATAATTTAAAACACAGGTGACCAACACAAAACGCGTACGGTCTGAAAATACTTCTTCCCTGAACTCTCGCATAAACAAAGCAGTGGAATTATCTGAAAAATTTTAGACTGAGCTAACCTTAGGTGGTGTATGCCTTTTATATTATATTTTTTTTCAAACTGAAGTGCACATATACTCAAACAAGTATGCAGTGATAACAACATACAGGTGGCGATAAAATAAATATTCAAGTGCTAGGCTAAAACTGCATCAGAGATGTTCGGCAATGCACGGCCAGATTGGAGAGGAGGGGAAGGAAGTTAGGCGTTTGTCATGCGGTGGAGCAGTTTGAACAGAACAATGGAAAAAAACAAAAGAAGAAATAAAGTTGTAGCGACTACCTGATGCTACTGATTCTCACATACGCAAGGAAGAAGAGGAGAAACCAAATGCAGTGAATGATGGAATTTTCCGTGCACTCAATTTATATATATAACATAGGGTGCGCAAATCAAGGGAAGAAATTTTTTATTTGTAAACATTCGTACGTGTTAAATTAAGGAATAAAATGCGTTGATTTGATTGGAGCAATATTTGCAGTAGACATTAATTTTAAATCAGGGGAGATTGCATGAATTAAGGGAAAAGAAACGGCAAGCACAATATGTTTAAAAGGTAAGGAGCATGAAATTTCGAAGGTGTTTAATTTAAAAGATGGAAACTTGCGATGATTTTGGGTGAAAGAATAGGCAAGCAATTAATCTCTGTTTGAATGGATTTAAATTTCAGCGACATGGCGTTGCTTTAGTGGCAGAAGGAACGGCAAGAAATAAATTCGATTTTTGGTAGGCTATAAATATTATTCCTATCAATTTCACACGAGAGGCAAGGAAAATTTGGAAACAGATAATTACAGTGAGTATTGAATTTTTATTACCAGTGTAGATTTCGTGAATTAAGGAGAAAGTGGCAAGAAATGTTAAACAAAATATTTATTGCAGTGGTATCAGTGACCACGTGTTCAAAAGAACTTGCATTTGATTTATAAAGGAATGGCAAGAAATAAAAATGTGAACGGTTATGGAATTTGTGGATAACGTTTCTATTAAATCAGAAGAGAAAAAGAAAAGTGAATATATTTAGAATGCGTACAACAGACGCAATAATTTATGTCCAAAATATAACGAAAATAACGTATTTAAATTTTTATACGTTTTCTTATTCATTCGCTTCTTATATTTAGTAAATATACGTTCAAAGAATATCAAATCAAATACGTACTATTTATGCGTGTAATTTAAACAGCTCATTTACCCTATGTTATTCAATTTAGAAGTCTATTTATTTCGTATATATTATTCAATCTAAAATTTTATTTATTTACTATTTAACTAAGAAACAATGTGTATTCGTAAAAGTTTATTTCATTTACAGAATATTAATTACTTATATTAAATTTAGGAATTTAACTTTCATAAAATAAAACTCCAGAGCTATAAATAAAAGAAAAAAATATTAATAAATATCGGGTTGTTACAATTGTTATTTGGTATACATTGTTGTTAGTTTTGTGAAAATGAAATTCATATATATTTTATTATTCTGCTATATAGCTTGTTTTGTGTTTTCATTTTGTTGGTGTGTGTGATTAATTGCTAGATTTGTTGGTGTATGCACTACCAATTGTCATTGTAAGGCATCAGGTTATAATAAGAACCTAAATAAGTTTTTAGAAGTGTATATATATTGAATACACAGAATGTTAAATAGAAATGCATTGATGACATTGTAGGAAAAGAAATTATTTTTCTATCTGCATAATAACTAGATTGAAAGATACATCAATCTACCAAGTGTCCTTTGCTTTGCAGAAATTATTTTTCTTTCATGTTACACTAATATTTTGGTATGTGTATACTATTAGGTAAAAGATTGAATAATGCTAGCATGCTGTATGTTGTGATGAAAGCTTAAATTTTTTCCTTGTTATCTTTATCTGTGATTAAATTATCACAACATATTGCAAGTATACAGAAAGAGTTATCCGAGATACCAGGTGTTATATTAATTTCATAAAATTAAGATTCCATAGTAATACTGATAGCAGCACCACTTGTATTATACTATTCAAGCTCAAGTTTGACTGATTATATGAAAATTTCTCTGTAACTTGACAAATTTTACTTGCATTAGTATGAGATCTGTAACCTTTTATTTGTGTAGCGATAATTTTTCCATATATTATCTAATCACTTTCTCCCCTCTAAACTTCCAGGAATGAACAAATAGAATTTATACATAACATGCTTTGAAAACAACAAGTTGTATAGGATTTCTCTTGTTGTCAATCCTACAAATGTCATTGTCAGGGTGGCTACTTCAGTGCAACTGATCCCATGAATCTAATTAATGTTTTTATCTAACTTAGTTCTGTAATATAGATGGACCAAAAGGTAAGTAAAAAAATGTTTTATTACCTTATATGTAATGTTTCTTTCAGTGTATCTTGCATTTTGACAAACTTTTTAATTTGACACCTATTATCTTCCAACGTTAATTTAAAGTGGAGATTGACATTTCTTTTGCTTTTGTAGCTATAAGAATCAAGTAAACATGGTGAAAATTTAATAGTTTACCCTATAACAATGTCATCTGCTTGTTTTCAGGCTGCTTGCTCCTATAAAGACATAGGAGAATATGCAGAATGTTAAATAGTACATGAAATAAAGTGAATATTACTATGCATATAAATCTGGGGGACATAAAAACAGTGCATACCATAAAAGATTGATACAACATACTGTTGATAACATATTATTTTATGACATCAGAATATTATCAATAAAAGATAAATGCTTTTATCTTTCTTAACAGAGCATTAGAAACAAATTAGCCATTACAAATTCATGATAAGTTATTAGAATTTCATCATCAAATTAACATTAATTGTGTAATTACTTCCTAGTTACATCAGCCATTACAAATTCATTAACAAATTCATCAGTAAATTCAGATATACTGCCTAAAATCTATCATTAAATAAATTTTTAACAAATGAATGATAAAAAGATTGTCAGACATCAAACAAATTGTTTCTATCGTTCTCAGTTTGCATTTTTTATAGCTAAAGCTGAGCTGCAAAAAATTTCAACTGTCCAGCAATATGGTTCTTCAGAGAGGATTTATGCAGCTATTTACGCTCTAAATGCATTGAGTTGTTCAAGACTGATTTTTGATGTAGTCTTCATTCCTTGTGCAATCTTTTGTATGAACATCATTACAAAAACTCCACGGCCGAACCTGTATTTGTTAATTTTAGTAATTTGAATATATGATAAAACAGATTATCTTTTGTTCATTTTGATAATGAATTGTATTTAGTAGTGTGTTTATCTAAGTAATAGTATGTAAATAATAGTAGTACCTAATTGGCCTAGTTATCATGTAACATGCATTTTTGTATAAAAATCTCCACTATCTTCAAAATTACCATTGCTTTGTTGGGCACAGTCAACATTTTTAAGCAATGTAGACTTCCCTATAATTGTTTTCTCCCCTGTGTCTTATAGCACTTTATTAATGTTGTTTATTGATGCTTTCTGCCAAAAAAAAATATATTTTTTAGAATAAAGATAAATCTATTTTTCTTTTTTACTTTCTGCGTATTTTTACTTACCACATTAATAGAAAACTTTGAATGTCCACGTCTTAAGGTCTTACATCTTGTGGTCAAGTGTACAGAATCATAATGGTTCCAAGTACATGATTCCACTACTAGCTCTAGCAAGCTCCAAAGTCTGTTGCCATGTATAGGAAATAATATATTGCAACATAATGTATTTAGAAGTGTTTGTTTAATATAAGGATTAAACGTAGTGAATATTAGTCATGCATCCCTAAAACCAAAGTTAATTCAAACAGCATCCGCCTTAAAAAAGATTTGTAAAGCGGGTCCCTATAATTTTTTATTGTAGTAGCATGTATTTTTTATGTTTTTTTTGCGTCGGTGCTTAAAAAAATTCAAAAAAATGTAAATATTATAACTAGGTATCTGAAAGAAAAAAAAGAAATTGCAGACATATCTGCAATTATTTTATATAATTGCAGATATGTCTGCAATTATTTACTGAATAATTAGATTCGATAAACATCTGAATAATTGCAAATATGTATGCAATTATTCCATATAATTGCAGATATGTTCGCAATTATTCACTGAATAACTGCATTGAATAAAAGTCTACATAACTGCAGACATGTCTGCAATCATTCTATATATTTGCAGACAAGTATGCAATTATTCATTGAATAACGGCACCTTGATTTAACAATCGGGATATTTACGTAAATATCTGCACTTATTCTGAAAAATTATAGACATATCTGCAATTTTTAGTTACAAAGGCATGCCATCCAGAAAAAGTGCAGACGTGTTTGCAATTATTCTCTAATATTGCATACAAGTCAGCAAGTATTCCTGAAACATACCGTGTGTCATTTTTTCCCTTTTCATCCTTGTTTTTTGAATTTTTTGACACGGTGGATAAATATTAATTGGAATAATTTTTAAAATTTGGGAGTTTTTTTATTTTTTATATGTTTTTGATGATTTTCGAAAAATAAGGACCTAATTTACATACTTTTTTCCACTGGGGTTTTTGTGAATTTTGAAACCTATCAAGGACATGTGCCAAAAGTACCCTTAAACATATCTCTTTTGATGGTTTTCATTTTTTCATCTTTGCATTTTTCTGTTAAAAAATAATTTCAGAAAATTTATCTTATAAAGAAATTTTTAATTTGACATTATAGTTCACTTACTGTCATTGTTGTGTTCACGTAGATAATGCTAGGACTTTGTTATGATAATTTTGTTTTTCTGAACCAAAACCAATTGATAACCTACATTTCAAAAAGAATATCGATTAAGTACAGAATTTATAATGAAGCAAAGTATAGTTTTTTCTACTTACTTGACCAGAAATATATCCTCCATAGAGAAGTTCTTCAATCATACTTTTTGTGATGGTGATGAAGTTTCCATCATCATAAGTAAATTCTCCATCATCGAAAATTTTGATGGTTGTTAACAGAAGAAATTAAGATTAGTACATACTGTATTGTTTCTATTTATTTGTTAATAAAAGAAAATAACAACCTTTGTAGAAGTTTGTACGAAAAGATAAAGATAAATTGAATTTTTTTTTTTTGTTTATTTTTTTTGTTTGTAAATCATCAGATTATGATGTTGAAATAAAAAGCTTTATTTGAGTTATACATTGTTAACATATTGTACCATAAACAATATGTTATTGGAATAAATCTATAAGCAATATACGACTGTTGAAGTGTAAATTTTATGCATGCCTTAATATTAAGGCTGAATTTAGAACTCTTGGAGATGCTCTTATGTGAATTTGATACATATTTATGGTGATCGAGGATTTTAAAAACCTTATATGATGTGAAGTTTTGTTTGTTATCGAAAATTTTGCATAAAACATAGGTATTAAAATAGTCATGCTTTTAAGAAACTTACAGTATAAAACATGGATTTTATCTCTTGCATGACCGCTATTGGGGAATTCATGGACAAAAAAATTCCATGACTTCTATATGACAAAACAAATATAGTCTTCTTGCAAATTCTATAACTTCTATACGACTTTAGTAATATTAGCCTATACGTATCAACTAAACTTTTGCTATGAGTTATATGCATGTCATAAACCATGTTTGCCAAAGATATAACTAGCATGTTTATGAAAATACCAATTCTATTTGTTTATACTATTTTTCCTAAACAATCCGTAGCAAAGGAATTTAGAGTTACTGAATTTGGAAATCCAAAAGAACATGGTGAACCAATACAAGTCATTGTTGATCTTACTGATTGTGATTTATACTGTTAGCTTTGAGTACATCTTTCGTCTTTTATTACCATTGCAAAAATTTGTGTAGTCTGTATCGTATATAATTAAAAAACCTAAAAATGAAAGCATCAAACCTAAAAATTAAAAATTAAAGATAAATTAATTTATCTTTTTAAGTTTTTTTTATTTGTAAATCATCAAATTTTGATGTTGAAATAAAAGGCTTTGTTTGAATTATATGTTGTTATCATATTGTAACATAAACAATATGTTATTGGAATAAAACTATATTTAAGTAAACTGAGTAATTAAGTAGTTTAGTTACTTACTTGTTTCCTCCAAGAATTTTGAAAAAAATGACAAGTTCTTTCTATTCTTCGGTAAGATATTTAAGGAGTGGACATTTCTCAACATTCCTTGGCTTCTTCTTTTTTTGGGTTCTTTTAGGACAACAACTTCAAAACAATAAGATTTTCAGGAGTAGTTTCTTGAGCATGTACTTTCAGATTGTCAGATTTTAAATTATCTTGTGTCTGCTCTTCAATTATGAAATCTTGAGTTTGCATTATATCAAAAGTTGGAAAAGTAGCAGAACTATTTATTTGAATTATACAAATAATTTTTCTTTTTTTCTTACCTTTTTCAGCTTAAGTTTTTTCCTTCACATCATTTTTTTCCTTCACATCATGCTCTTCTATATTTTCCAACTTCGGGGGCTTCATTTCAAGAATCTGGATTCTTTTTTCAGCCATTCCTCTTAAATGTCTTTCCTTATTTCATTGTTCTGCAACATTTTCATCTCAGTAGTCAAAAAGGTAACTTTTGACACTAGCTGCTTTATGTTACTAGCACATTCTTTAGCATATTTTTTCAGACTTGTGACTTCTTGACGCTCATCTAATTTTCTTTTGTTGGTTTGGTCTTCTTCCACCTTAATAGCTATTATTTTATTTGAAATAAATTATTTCTCTTCTTTTGTTACATTTGAAATTTTTTAATAATCTACAGAGAATATATTTAAAGTTAAGCTTGTACATGTACTGTCATTCAAGTACTAGGCAAGTTGCACGCAACCAGCTTTGAGATAGTATAGTCCTGACCTAAATAATTAATGAACATAGTTATGTTCTAGAATCAAAGACTTATATAATAGAACAGGGGTAGTTCCACCTTTCTAGAATGTGAGAAGTTGATCGTTTCTATTTTCAATTACGTTAGTTACGGACGCCCTACTTGTTATTATTATTAGCTATTTATAATAATTAGCACCCTTAACTAACGGTAAAAAGTGTATTACCTCAAACTTATAGAGTGGAATTTGACTTCAGGATTTCAGCTTTTAATATAATATTGTCATGCAATTCACATAGAGGGATGATCTTGTACAAGTACCAACTCAAACCAGCTTAATTTCTATACTCATTTTGTTTTGTGTTATGTAGGCCACTGACATTACAAGAAACGACATTCTAAGAAATTAAAAAAATGTATAGTTAAAAAAAAACTAGCATACCTTGTCATTGTTAACTTCAGTGAGGTCCAAATCTTTCAGTTTTGATAAATCCCATTTTCTCATTCTTGGGATTTTAGTTTGCAGATTATCCTTCTCATCAATTATTGATGTTCATCCACAAAACTAGTACTGCAAGAAAAAGAAAAATAGATTTATAGTTTTGTAATAAAAATAAATTTGAATATATTTATATTTAGTTAAAGTTATGAAAACATACCAGTAACACCATAGTACAGCCTGGTGTGCTTCTTGGATCAGCATGATACTTTTGAACATTTTTCAAAACATTTTCACATATTGCACGTGACCAAGAGATTGATTCAATTTTTATAAATTTAACTTGGCAAGAAACCACGTTGCATATAGCTTTGGTTGTTTGGAAAAAAGGAAAGTTATAGCCATCAATAATAATAACACTTTCACTAAATCTTCATTCCCTTTTTCCTCTTCTAACATTGTATTCAATCTTTTTATTATTGTTTTTTGGCTGATTATGACTTCTTCTTGAAAATTTGCACTTAAAAATAGAGAAACTTTACATAGATGAGGCTTTGTTAGAAGCTGGTATAGGAAATAAGTCTTCCCCCGGCTAATGGCATTCCGAATATTATACTGACTTCTTCAGAACTTATTTTTAGAAATTTGTTTCCAATTTTGAAAGCATTTTCTTTTACATCAAATGAAGTAATGATGTCATCTAAATTCGAAACACTATTTCTCAAATCTTGTCATGCTATTGTATCTTTGAGAAAAACATTGAAGAAGTTTTTGAATGGTGTTTTTGCTATATAAGTTGTTGCTTCAGGTGAAAGAATGTTTTCCTCCTTTATGATTGACATCACTTTATAGATTGCATCCAAATTACATCTATATATACCTATGTACTGCTGCCTTTTTTCTTTTTGGCTATTTTTTTAATTTTGTACTGATCGACATCATCCGAATCGGTAATTTCTTCAGCAGTTGTTGTGAAATTGTTTTTTCTTCGTCAGAGTTTTCTAGTTGATTAAATTTGAAGTACTTATCTGTCAAGTCTTCTTTTTCATAAGCATTAACTAGCTCCTGTGTTGGTCCTGTTTGATCCTACATTTATGAAAATTATATAATCAAATGGGAGGTAAAAATAACAAGTTCATCAAAAAAATATCATACTGCACAAAATTATGAATAAAAAGATAATATGCTTTATCTTTTTAATTGTTTTATATTTTTTTGGGATTAAAATATTTTTTAGTATATAAGTACCTCTTTTTCAAAAAAAAAGATAAAGCACTTTTTTTAGTATATAAAATACCTCTTTTTTCAAAAAAAATACAAATTATATCCAACAGGTTTTTTCCAAGGAACAAATGTTTGAAAAAAAAATTACACCTACTTCAATCTGAACAGTTTAAAATTTTCTTGTTATACATGACATGCAGACATTATGGCCATTAAATATTGTTATCAATTTTAAGATCATTACGATGCAACATGTATATTGATATACAATTATAAGATAAGATTCTAAGTTTTTTCCATTTGTGAATCCATTTTTTAACCAAATTATACTGATATTGTTTTTCTTCAATAAGTGAGTATAGATAAAAAGTAGAAACAAATAGAATTGCTAAAGTAGAATGTGTACATTCTGAACTTTCACTTCATCCAACCATAAGTTTTCACATTAATAAAAAAACTGGTTGTTATAATGTTGCAATTTTAATGTAGTGCCTAAGTTGTGGATCTTCACTAATTTATCAATGAATAACATTATAGTGAATTTTTTTGAGAATTTTTTTGGTAATATTGGTTATGCTAAGTTAGTTAGCAAGTTAAACTAAATAAAACTAAAGTTGAAAATTCATAAAATAGAAAAGTGAATATTCACAACTGAAAATCAGCAAGCATTATTTGATGAAATGAAAATTAACGATTAGAAGCAAGTGAAGAAATTTTCAAAACTTGTCCATAGGAATTTGCATAGAAAGATAATCTACTTTATCTTTTTTTCATTGTCTAACTAATGGTCAATTAGAAATTTTAAAACTTAGAGAGAACCAAACACAAAATAGCCAATATTCATAATTAAGAACATGTTTTCAAATAACTAAACATGTTTGTTAATATTCATAGTTTAGAACAGTTAACATTCATAATCAAAAACATTTTTAGGGAGAAGCAATTTTGGTTGTGGTTTTAGTAGGTAGTTGTCTAGTTGTAGATAGTTGAACTTTTGGTGTAGTATAGTAACTTAGTCGGTTCTGATGAAGTGTAATTAAGGGAAGAGGATTGAAGTAGTATTGATGAGGGTGAGCGGATGATGAAATTTATTATTGAAGTAGTTGAGGTGTATTGTTGAGGAGTTGTTGTCCTTATTTCAGGTTGTAGTTTGGATAGGGTATGAGGATGTCATATTTCAGGTAGAGATTTGACTTCAAATGTATTGGATGGTGATTGGTACAAAGGTTATTTAAGCAGTAATAATTGTGAGGAAATTGAAGGATGGTGAAGTTGTGCTTGTAGAAGGTAGAGAAGAAATAGATGGTGATAAGGAAGGAGCAATGGGTGACAAAGATCAAAGGTTGTATGGATATTGGAAATAGGAGACAGAAATAGGAATAGCAATGATGAATGTAAAACACTAAGTTGAAAATGCAATAGCAACAGTAAAAACAAAAAAATGATCAATGTAACAGCTCATGAACACTATAAAGTGTGTGGATAAAGATATTAATGTGCACATACCAATGAAAACAATAAATGGAAAATAGTGAATGGACATTGCAAAATTTCATAAAAAAATGCAACACAATAACAATAACAAAAAATGGATGAAAATATTGAATGAATACTGAAAATTGTGGTAAAAAAAGGCCAAAATATCTCTATAGAAATTTTTACGAAAAGATAATATGTTTTATCTTTTTTAGTTGGTTTAAGTTTTTTTGAAATTATGCTACTTTATAAACACTACAAAGTGAATGAATAAAGAGTCTAATGTGCAAGCAGAAAGAAAAAAGTGAACATAAATTAGTAAATAAGATTGTATTTCTTATTTTTTGAGAAAAATATGTGATCTTCTAAAAATTGAGGGGAGCACACATATTGAAGAGAAAACTAAATATTATAGGAAACATAAGTGGGAAAACAGTTACCAAATGAGTTAAAGATAATGATGGTCTCTGGCTATGTTCATCACAGAAAGGACAAGGTATTGGCCTTATGTTTATGCATTAAGTTCCTCCTTCATTTATAAATATGCAAGTAGGTTTTTCAATGAATAACTTTTATTTGGAAGACCTTGTCTGCATCTTTATGCTACATGAAAATTGTCATGTATAATAAAATGTTGGCAAGGGTGAAGAATAATTTATTTGTACTAAAAATTTGATTAAGTATGTTTATTTCACATAAATTCATCAGGAAAACTACAAATGACTTAAATTCAGTATATATTATGTTATATGCAGTAGCTAATATAAAAATTTATCTAGGATTTATTATGTATTTAAATGTTTTACATAAAAACATACGACCTATGGTTTAAATTAGTTGTATAATTTTTCTAATAACTTTAAATCATAAGAAAAACAAAAACTTATCTAATAAGTATCAGTAATTATTAAACACATTTAGGGTTTAGCGTGTAATTTAAAACTTTTACCTTAAAAGATAGATGCGTTTATCTTTTTTAATAGCCAAACAATAACTTGTTCAGTTTAACACCAAGGTTTTAATATCATTTGCCATTGAATATTTAGGTATGCTTAATCAAACAAATGTCGAATATGTTAAACCATAACAAGAACTAAAATACCTTAAATCCATTACAAAAGCTATCATCAGCATCACTAAGAATGAATATTTAACTACGATTTATCATCTAACTAAAACATTTACATCAAAATAAAATATAGCGTACTTGTTCCACATTTAAGTGTGAGGTGATTGCAGAGATTGCTCGATGAAAGTATTTTAGTTTAAGCTTAAATCGATGAAGCTGAAATTAATGAAGCTGAAGTCGTTGTAATTGAAATGCGGCTCTGATAAATGATTTGTAATCGTTTTAGCAGAAATATTGGGAAGAGAAACCAATCGTTTGTTTTTTTAAACTAGTTTTGGTTTGCAGCTCTAAGAAATGGTAGAAAGCGAAAGAAAAAATGGAACTGAAGAAGGGCATGAAGTAATGGATTGAAGAGCTGACATAACGTGTATAAAATTTTGTCCTACAAGGTTATTTTTTTAAAGCCATGTCCTACAAACTTATTGTTTGATGAAAGAAGGCCCTTACGGTAAAATTCCCCTAAACATATTATATATCTACTAATTAGATTAAATTTTATAAAATTAAATCTTATTATTAAATTTTATTTTATGTTAAATCTTATTTTATATACAGGAAATTATTGTCAAGGACAAAATTTGTCAGCGTTTTAGCCTCAAGGACAGAACTTTAGTATTTTAGCCTGAAGGACAACTTTATTTAGGTATCAGTTCTTAGTTATTGATAGCAGTTTTTAGGTAACAATTTGTAGTTATCAGTAGCAGTTTTTAGTTCGGTCGTACTTTTGAAAGAATGTTGTCCTTATGAATAATTTTGGAAGAATGTCTGTCCATATGATTAATTTTTAGGGGATTGTTTGTCTTTGTGGTTAAAATATTGAGGTCGTGTCCTTGAGGCTAAAAATATACAAATTTTTGTCCTTTAAATTAATTCCCCCTTTTATATATTTAAAAATAATAAAATTATAAGTAAAATCTTAAAAATTATATTTTCAAAACTAACTTATAAATTTAAATTTTCAAATATTTTTTTTTTTTTAAATCTATATTTTACACATGTATATAAAATTATATACATATATATATATATATTAAATTAATATTTTTTAAAATCCATTTAAAAACCATGGAAATCATTTTCAAAAATGGACCAAAGGTCTCCGTATAAAATTTTCTATCATATGGTCAAGCGATATGGATATTTATCATTTATATTCGCAATAATTTAAATTTATGGGTTTATATCATTTAAACCCACAATTTCAATAATCAATGAAAATCGCTTGGTTTTATCATTTAAACCCATAACAACTTGCTCTTAATCTAAAAGTCTGTTCGCACATGTATCATTTCAACCCATAGTGATTCCTAAAATCAAGGGAATTTGCAAAGTGAGAACAATAAAATGAAGTAACATAACATATTAATTATTAGCATATACGATCGATAACTATTTAAATACAATAGTCAGTCAACATGTAATGGTGTCAATTTACATATGTGAACAGAATATCAACATGTCATATTTAACAGTTAAATAACAAACTATTCTAATTTAACAACATATTTAAACTGTCATTTCATATGAAATCAATTTACTAAGCATAAGAACATTAATCATGAGTGATTGCTCACCTTTCATGGCTAGAGAATGATGGAAATGAGAAGCAACTGACACAGATATGAACACAAACACAGGCACGACACGTCAAATAGCTGCGACAAGCACAAAAAAATTCAACACGAGAATTCGGTGAAAAAGAAACATATATATATGTATGTGATATATATTTATCTTATAGATATTAGAAGGAACCAACACACACACACAACATATAGCTTTCGATCGACAAAGCATACATGTGCAATATATACAATATATATATATACACACACGTATGATTGGATTTAAAACGAATGCAACTTTCTACCAATATATGTGGATAGCATATATATAACTTTGCATGTATATATTTCACATAAATAAGCAGAGAAAAGTTTCGGGTAAGAAAATAAAATAAACTGGAAAAAAAGCAAAACATGTTGGAGGCTTTGGGTCTGCTCGGAGTCGAGATAGCTGCGGTTTGGGGTCTGACTTCGGGTCAGATAGGAGAAAACACGGGCCGAGCTTCGAGCAGAGGGAAAAGGATGGCGACTGGGTTTGCTTCGAGTCATATAGGGTATTTCTTCGGGTCAGGCTTGGGAAAACTAGGGTATGACTTTGGGTTTAGGGAAGAGGATATTGGCTTTAGGTCTAAATTCGTGTCAGGTTGGGGAAAACTCGGGTACGACTTCGGGTTTGGCTTTGAGACAGGTGGTAGGTGCTTAGGTGGTGGCGATGGGTTCAGGGCAGAGTGCGTTCAGGGTTGCAGTGGCGGAGTAGGTGAGTCAGGGCGAATCTGGTGGAGGAAGTGGGGAGTTGGAGCAAAGGAGTGGATCTGGGTATCTCGGCGGTGCTTAAAGGCGGCTTAGAGTCAGGAAGGCTGCAGCTTGGGTCTAGCTTCGGGTTTGTGGTGCGGCGATGTTTTGATGTTGGGATGTGAGGCTGTTTGGAGGCAGCTTGGGGCCAGGAGGGCTGCGGTTTGGGGTCTAGCTTCAAGGAAAACGGGGAAAGCACGAAAATAAGGGGCAGGAGCCAGAGAAGAAGAAGAAGAACGCGATTCTTACTTTTTTCTTAGAAACACGAGAGGAGTGAAGGTAAGAAAAAAATGGAATGAAAGGACGTACAAAATAAATATCAAATTCAAAGGAAATGCAAAGGACACCGGTTGATTTTCAAAAATTAATAAAGAGAAAGGGGCTATAGGTTACACGGCTAGTAATTGAAAAGACAAAGTAAAAAAAAATCTCAAATACGTCACCGATACGACAAACTGTTTTGTCGTTTTCGCCGCATACCGGACACCAAATTACAGGAATGAATATATTGCGGCGATTAGCATGATGAGAAGAATAGAATGGTGCATATATATCAACGATAAAAAAAAGTTATAAAAACTCGATCTTTTGCTGTTGAAAATGCTGCTAAAATGCCGAAAATAAGATAAACGGAGCTAAAACAATCCAAATTTGGAGAAACCAAATATGACGTCTCACGTAGAAAATGGTTTACATTTTTATCATATAAAAATTTTCAGATTTCGAAATATTTAATTTCAACAAATAAACTGATTAAATTTAAATTTTGAAATTTCAAAATTAAACTAACTTCCATATTTTCCAAATAAAGTTTATTGTATGCTATATTAAAACAGACATATTTCAAATATCAACTTTCATTTCAAAATTATATTATTTATTTTTCATGAAAAATTTAGTTAGTTACGTTATAAAATCGTTAAAATTTACAGCTCGTTACATCCTCTTACAACTATATATACATGTACCTACTCAAGTTCTATTTAAGGGGTGCTATAATTGTTCCCCCATTTGTTTATGCACTGGCTTCATAATTAATGTCTCATATGCACCTTCAACTGATCTCATCATGTGCTTTTGCTTTGATTTGTTACTGCAAATATTTTTAAGAAATAAGGTAGCATGTTTGGATTTTTCCATTTTGTTTTTTTCCTAAGAAATAGAGTATAAACTTTGAATGTAAGGTACATTACCAATAATATCTATCTGCATATAATATTTCGAATGGATTTATTTTTATAATTATATCACTCATTATACATTTTTGATATAGGTACCACAATGAATTTAAACTGGATAATTTTTGTTAGCACATTATAACTGAGCAAATGAGCATCCCAATCAAATATGTTTTGGCTTACCATTAAAACTTGATAAAAAAATTACTTTTTTGGTTTCAAACATAGTTTTTCATTAAAAAATCATCATTATATATTTTAATAATATGTTTTGAACTAGTAATGGTTTCACTTTGATTTCGAGTTATACCGGCGTAACGATGTAATGACCCAGACTTTTGGTTAATTGAAATTAGAATATTTAATTGATTTTAAATATTTAAAAGTTAATTTTTAACTCAAATTTCAAATATAACCATTTATTTGATAATTTAATTATTGAATTAATAATTGAAATTGGTTAAATTGAATCTGAAGTACTAAGCTTATTAAAAATAATTTAAAGGCTTATAAAATTTATATTTATAATAATGAAGAAAAAAATTTAAATTGAATTTAAAAGTGATTTTTTCAGTTTTAAAAATATATCTTTGAATTAACGTTCCATTCGGAGCAGCCTTCCGGGGCACAGTCTCGGAATGTGACGAAACTAGTTCCATTAGATCCGTAATAGTGTATTATTATCGGATTTTAAATTTCATAAGGTTTGGAGTTATTATTTGGCCGTATGGGATAGAAACATGTTGAAATTAACATCGAAAATTTAATATAAAAATTAGGTCCAAAACGCTATCTTCTCCATACGATCGAATTAGGACTCGAAATCTTTTCCATTTCGTTCGGAATAGGGGTATAACATTATAAACACCTACGGCACACCTCGATAGGAGGTCAAGATTTTAAGCCACGAAATCGAGACGTTTTATAATTCAGATAATATATATATAATTGATTTGAAAAATATCTTCACATTAGCTTTTATTCTTCTTTCAAAACACTGCATACCCATCCACATACGTTACTTTCCTTTCCATTACTTCTTCCCACCTTTTCCTTTTTAAACGCAACAGTACATTCAAACAAATAATATTAAAATGTTTTTTTTTACTTTATACAGTTTAAATAGCAAGCCAGTTTCCTTTTTCCCCTGTGAACGAATCGAGAGTTTCTCCCTTCTTTCCTCTTTACAGTTCGAAGCCAAAAAAAAAAGAGGCAGCGAATAATGGTCGTGATTTTATATTCGAGACTAAGTGATTTAGGCCGCTTAAAATCATGGAAACGCACTCATGAGCTCGTATAGGGTCGAGCTTCTCATTCTTCGACCCAATTGTTGCTGCGACAACGAGCTTGGGACGCATATTTTCTTTTTCCAACCGATTTAGGGCAGGTATAGGGCCTGTCGAGGTGGAGGTAAGTCAAATTGAAGGGGAGTTTGATTTGGTGACGAGAGAAGCATCAATAAGGCAAGTTTGGGATGATGCAATGGTCATGTTCAAATCGTGATACTGTTTGGGGTGGTCTGATAGCTTCAGGTCGTGATGAGGTAGTGCATTTTGTTGGAGGTCTCCAGTTCAATCTTATGGTGATGGGAGGATGGAGCGAGCGAAGAGGAAGCTAATAGAGAAGTTGGTGGATCGATTGGTGCATGGTGGAGTAAGAGCAAAGAAGGGAAGGAGGATGTCATGTGTTAGTCACGTACAGGCGGAGTGTTTTTTTCCATTGAGGAAGAAGGAGATTTGGGAAGCCATTTTTTTGAATGGGTCAGATTTGAACAAAACGAGTTGCCTTAGGATCGTATCGTCAAATAGTATGAAATGGAATAAGTTTGGTTGAATTTGGAGCTTGTTATAATTTTGGGTTAAAATTGAATGCTAGTTCAATTTAAATTCAAAACAAAAAAGTTTGGATGATAATAAAAATCAAGGTGAGTTAATCTCGCTCAAATTTGGATTTACTGCGATTAATTTTAATTAGTTAAAATTAACTATTGATCGATGGGTTGAATTGATTTATTTATTACCAATCGGACGTGATATTATATATAGTAGTCTCTGTGTGTGTGTATTAGAGTGATTGATATTCCCAAATATATATAGCGGATGAGACCCTATACGCCCCACATAATAGCGGATGACCCTATATACCGCGATATCCCACTCGAAGTGGGATTGGTATTAACATCTGTAGATGCAGGGAAACTGTTCGGAGTGATCCAACTGGATTTCTCAAAAATGTTGAATTTAATTTCATATATATTGATATATGACCTGTTTAAATAATCTGTGGTAGATTATAGTGCAATTTGAATCTACTGGATGCTAGGGTAGTTTTGGACTGGACTTTGGTATTTTTAGAGCTAATAATAAATGTATTGAATTTAAAAAGAAATTAAAAGGGGAAATTGGAAGTAAAAATATTTATAATGAGATTTGGATTTATTAAAAGAAATGAATTTTGGATAAAATAAATAGTTACAATCTTGAAATTGTACTTGGTAATTTTGGAATATGGAAAAATAGAGATTTTTGAATAATGTAAATAAAAGGGTTTTTAAATAATAGAACTTAAGCGATATTGTTTAAGTATAAAAGGGTTATTTTTAAATCGAAATTTAATTAGTGGGAAGAATGAAAAAGAGAATTTTGAAAATAAAATATGGAATTATTGTACTAGATTTTAAATAAAATTTTAAATTATGGAAAGAAAGTGAAATCTGAATTTAGTTGGGTTTTGGAATATATTTGGGTTATTTAAGAAATTAATTTAAAAAAATGGAATTTAACTTAGAAATCGATTAAGTATTGTGAAATCGTGATAAACGAGATATAAGACTATGAAATTTATAAATAAGATTTATAAATAAGTAAAGTGATTATCAGTGGATAAATTGAAGTTATAAATTCACGGTGAAAATTTATAAGGGGATGGTAAATCGGTTTAAAAATAAATGGTAATTTTTTTTGAAATGTGAAAAAAAGGGATTTATGGATCTCAAGTGTAAATCAAATTGGAAATAAATCGAGAGAGATTTATAAATGTTAGATGGTTATATTAGAATTGGAAAATATATTTTTATCGAGAAATTGAGTTTGTTTTAGAAAGAAAGATTTTTAATAATCAACTAGGTAATTTAAAAAGTGTTTAAGGATATTTCAAAAAAATTAATTATTTAGTTATTTTAAATTGTTTTAAGCACATTTAAGTATAACTAAGTTAGTTTATATTAAATCAAGTATTATTTAAAATTAATCAATATGATTATTTCAGTAGGATAGATTATTTAATATTAATATTATTATATACAAGAACTCTTATTTTAAAGAGTATTCGCCTAAATTTAACTTATAAAACTGATAAGTATTATTTTGAAAAATTATTTAATAAAGTCTTTCGAGAAGTAATGGTATGCTTTCATGGCGAAATCGGAGGCAGTGAGTGCCTGTAGTTAAGTTTTGGATTTCTCTGGGATAGAGATGTAACCATTAAGCTGTGAATCCATGATTGATACCGAAGTTGTATGATCCACATTATTTAAAAAAAAGGTTTCCAATATTTTTGAAAGATAGTTTGTGAATTTACAAAATTCGATAAGATAAGTACATACTTTTAGATAAAGAGATTTAATTTACATAAAAATTAAATAAAAATGAGACTTGGTGTTTCGGTGGAAAATGAAATATTTGGTTGAATGATTGTTTATTTGATAGTTAAATAACCGACTATCAAATCTGGACCCAAATAATAAGTTTGCGAATATCTGAAAGAAACAAGGGAATTATATGTTACACTTACCGTTCGAGGTGCTATACTGTACGTATAAACTCGTTTCATTCTTCTAGGACGTTTATAAGGAAATCCGTCCATAGACGGTTAGGAGATGATCTTCGATCTTATTTTCGTCTGTTTATTTCCTAAAGAACCGGGGTTGAGTTTACCGAAAATATCAAACGTTGTTTCAAAGAGACCAGGATCGGATAAGTTATCCGAAAATCACTTCAATCCAATGAGTACGTTTTTAATGTGAAAACAAGAGCATGGAGTCGAAGATGGAGGAATGAAGTGTAAGGGCTAATCGCTACTAATCCTGAGGATTTTTTCCAAAATGGATGTAGTAGGAGTAGTGTCTTCGGTTCCGTTCAGATACGGAACGGACTTGTATGGATGAATGCTATCAGTACATTGTCATTGGAGGACAATGAGCATTCTAAGTGAAAATTACTTAAAAAGGTAATCGTAGCCTCTAGCCTCATCAACCGGCAATGAGTGAAAAGCAGGGGAGATACAGCAAGGCTAAGGGGGTCGCACCCAATTAGGGTACGTTTATCACCTTTCTAGATACCCTCGGATATTATTACTACGATACATGGAAGGAGCTCGGAAAAGGATGGAAACACCTGGGGTAATAGCATATTTGGTCTACTCAGGTTAGGGATAGTCCGGTCTTGTATTGCAGGGGATCCCGGCATGGTCCTTGGTACATTGTTTCTAGACATACCGTGACAGGTGGTACCCCAGTGCCTAGCCATTCGTATGGAATCCATTCTCCAATACGTGCCTTTACGGTTTTGATTGTAGAGCCTAGTATGCTGGAATTTAATTAATTTAACAATTTCAGCTGTATGAATAAGCATTTGTTCTTAGACACTATTATAATATCAAAGGATTTGATGTGAAATGTTTTGGTTATCGTAAGGTAAAAACCCATCGTGTTTATTTATGACGTGGACTTACGAGATAACTTTGATTTTCAAAGGATTTTGATAACTTTAATAATTCAATTTGAGTGTGTTTCATCACGCTAGTTTTCCAGACTGACTCGGCTGTTATTTTATTATAATTCTTAGGTTAGACCAAATATTTCCTATACATGTTAGGATGCTATGGAGCTCAAGAGACGAGCTGGATCATGAAGACGTATTATACGTATTTGATTTTATTCCACTGAGTATGGTATGCTGTATATTCAGCATTTGTGAGGACAAATTGTTTAATTGTCCAGTATTGAGTTATTGATGTATTGTCCTCTTATGATGTAATGTATAATTAACAGTTGTAGTTCCTTTTTTATAGAGACATGTTGTTATCTATTATAAATTATCCTGCTGCGATTGTGAGACTCTGTGTTGTAATTTCCATTTTCTTCTTCTACCTCTTTCTTCTTTTTCCTTAACGATCTGGTATTTCCAGCATTCGATTACTCAGCATGCAATATAGTGGACGTATTGATGTCGATTTTCGAAGGTCGAAAATTCAGGCTGTGACAAACGACACGTATTTTTGATAATTAAAAATATTAAATTTAATAAGATTTTTGGAGTTTAATATTGTAGAAAATTAAAATTTATGATTTATAAATGTAAAAATTATTAGAATATAATTAAATAAGATTGATTGAATGTAATTGACATCTGTTTCAATGTAACTCCAATCAATTATAATTGCAAAGCTTAATAAGGAATAAATTGAACGTTGTGTTAAAAATAGAAATCAATGTTATTTAATTGGATTGGTTTTAATATTTGTAAGTTAATTTATAACCTTTGCTGTAAATAATAAAAGAATTAATGTGTTCAAATTATTTAAATGTAACAACTGTTCATTTCTCATCTTATTATTAAATCTGTTTTGGAATTAATTTGGGAATCAATGAAATTAAATGTAGTTAAATATTGTAGTTAATATAAGAAAAGATATTAGCTGTAGAGTTTGAGTGAAATAAGATGGAAGCTTATGTTGAATAAATTCAAAAGATATCATCACGAAGCTCTCGACGGACGTAATATGTGTCTGCAATTCATTTTTCAATTGGAGGCTCCGTTTTTCCAAAATTTGGCAAAATATTCTCAGTCATCCGTTGTAGGGTTTACAAATCAACGATCGAACATTGACCATTCGACGATCGGGGAGTTGCATCAAGTAGAGAAGGACGTGTGGAGTCAATCTACGGTGGTCGACCATCATAGACCACCACGAGATCGCCAGATCTAGCGTTGAAAGAGGAGGTGGCCTGATTGGGGGCGCCAAAGGTTGTCGCGCATGGTCTTAAAGGGGGGCGGCCTAAGCCGAGGGTGATGGTCTGGACATCGACGAGCATAGGCGGAAACATTTGGTGGTTATAGGTGGCGGCTGAGGGTGGTCTCGCACGAGTAGGGTTGGATCGATGCTGCTAATTTACGTATTTACCCTTGTTTTTTATTTTTAATTTTAATTTAAATTTCAAATCTTCTAACTATCATAACTTTTGCATACGAACTCGGATTCGCGTGTGGTTTCTTTCGTTGGGTTCATATCAAAATTTTGGACAATACGAAAAAGGATTGGTTGAATTTGGAGACTTTTGAATTTTTAGGCTTTATTCGGATTTTAAATCGGCTATAAATCAAAGACGAGTGATTTAACCCACTCACGTAATACTAAACCTTCTTATGTGGGTTGATTTTAATTTATGAAGCGATAAGAATTTTATTTGTTGTTGTTTGATAGTTAAATTGACATTTATTTGAATTTTATATTGAATTAAATTGACATCTTAATTATTGTTGAAATTAACTGCTAGTTAAAGACCGTCAGTTGATAATTAGTAATTGTTGTGACATGTTGGTTGATTTGGATGTTTTTATTATTGTATCTTATTGATTAATGTTGGATGTATGGTAGTTTATTTATCTTAGACATATCCCTGTTGTTACCTATTTATTATTTGACATTATATAAATTGTCAATTGTATTATAGAAATGAATTAAGAAATATGTTAAAATGATATATACCTATGACATCTTGATTTGGATTAAAATGATATATATATATATATATATATATATATCCATGTAATTAAATTGATATAAATAATCAATTGGCCATGGGTAGAAAATTATATACAGATACCGGATTGGTTAAATTAAATGGTTTTAAATCTTGGATTTGGATTTTCATTAAATGATATTCTTTTAAAGAAAATAAATTATGGACTTATATGAATTGAATTATGTCTAATTCATGCTTTGAAAAGTTGAAATTGAAATTAGTTAAAAGAAAATGTAGTTAAGAACTGAATTTGAAATGTGAAGTTATAAATCGATATATGACTTAAATTTTGAAAATTGAATTATTTTAAAGATTCGAATCTTAAAAGTTGAACAATGAGATTTAACTTTATTTAAGTGATTTAAATCTGTAAATTGAAATTGGACTTGAAATTGATATAAATTGAAATGGTTTAAAATAAGAGTTGAATTGGAATTCTTAATCATTGAATTGAATTGTTGAATCGAATTTGAAGTTACAAATGAATTTTTCGAAAATTGAAGTTAATTCGAATTGAAATTGAAATCAAGTTGATTTGAATCTATATCAAAATCGAGTCAATAATTGGAAGATTGGAAATTGAATTTTGTCGATTTGAAATCTGGACATGGGTTCAGATTTGTTGAAATGGAAAGAAACAGTTTGATTTGATATTATTTTCAAAACTGACTATTTTAATATAAACTGTTTAAAATCTATCTTTTTAATATTCGAATTATTTAAATTTTCCAAACTAGTTTACTGCATAAACCATTTTCAATACTCAAATCATTTTACATCAAACTGTTTTAAATCTTTAAACTATTAATAACTATTCAAACTATTTTCTAAAAATTTCAAACTACGTAAGTTGGAATGTTTACATTTAAATTGTTGATTTAAATGTGAATGTAGTTAAATGAGGTCATAACCTAAGTAGAAATTTGGAATGATATTTTCAAGTGGAAATGACATATTTTGAGTAAATATGGTATTTTGAAATGAAGTGATATTTTGAAGTGAATATGATATTTTAATATCAAATATGAATCGTTTCGAAATGTAAAAGAACCAACGGTGTGAAAAATGTCGTTTGGTTGTTAAAGAGACCGGGGCCTCTTATTGGCAACTCTCTATCAATATTGGAACCACTTTAACAACTATGTACGCGGTAAATGATATCTAGAATGTAGATGTTGAATTGGAGGCACTTGTTGGATTTGAAGAAAGAGAATGATGATGGATGATCCCGGCACTTGTGTCAATTGGAAATGACTAAACCAGGAGCCTATGTCTGGCCAAGGTGTTCGCAACCTTTAGGGGCCATCACTCCTTCATATTATTATATTGATTTTGGACTTGATCGGTGCACCTTGTTTTGATTTTGGGGTTGGTGGACTCGGTGGGGCGGTCATGGCTACGATGCGTTACCACCAACTAGAAAGGGTAAACTGATAGAATCCTACTTTGGATGTTGCCTCACATGCCATGTCATACTTTTATCCTTGTACGCAACCACTACAACTTTGTTTTAGTGTTGTCTTATCACGGCGTATCCCTGGCTACTGATGTTGCTGGTTGTGTTAAAGGCAAACTACAGTACAGTACTTAAAAATGTGTTAAGAGGGATCAATGTAAAGCCTTAACGCTATTTTAATACTTTACTAATAGGCACTACATATATAGCATATTCTACTATCTGTATATAGTTTAATGGATCCTTAGGAGATGGAAAATCTCGCAACATCTCAGAAGTCATTGCACGCACGTTACACACTAAATATGAGACGTAAAATCCCGTAAACATCTATGAAGCTATCACACTCATATTTACTTGTTATTGATTTAACTTACATAAGGCCCTTTAGTTCTGACTTGAGTATTTTGTCATTTCATTACGCTCGTGTCAGCCTGAGCATTCAGTGTTTGAAGACATTATCTTTAAAGGATGAAGATGAAGTTTGGTATATTATATTATTAGTATTATTCCGCTACATCATTATCAGTATGTTGTTGTTTGTACTCTGATTATGTTATAAAAGTTGTGTAATCAAATGTATATTGTAAAACAGCTTCATGAACTATTTATCTGATTATTATATTATGTCATTCCACTGCGAGATTCGGTGTTTTGTTTTCCTTCTTTTCTCTTATTTTCTTATTTAACCCCATTGACATTCCCCTTTTTTGAATGATTTGAGTTAGACATGTTTGGTTTATTTTCGACTTTAATCGTCCAAAAAGGAGGGTCATCACAAACAGACCACTGATTCTATAGAGAGAGGGACCATTTTTTCATTTTAATTGTTGTTTATTTTATGCAATTTTCATTGGGTTTATTGCTACTAATTTCCATGCTTATATGATTTCTTGCTCTTCAATCTTTTATTACTCATTTGAAATTTTTTATTTCAAAATTGTTTGTTTCACATATTTAATGATGATACCATTATGTATAAACATATTTGTATTTATAATTCCTTTGGAATTTCCCTATATATATACACACATATAGCACAATTGAAATTATGGTTGTTTATATTTGGCATAAAGATATATAATATTTGTTTAATTTCCACAATATAGAAATTATTTTTTACATGGACATATTAGAATTCCTTATATAGTTGGAAGGCAAATCTACCATTATATCAATGAGTACCATCATTAATACTATATGTAATTTGCCTCTTTTTTCCAATTTAATTTCATATTCCACTATGATTACTAAAAATTTGTCAATATATACATATAAATTACTATTTGTAATTTAACAGCGAGTTTTACATATTATAAGGAGATGATTAACAAATAGCCAGCAATAAGCAATAATTTTGTGATGCTTGTGGAAGTAACGACCAAGACTTTTATTCATTTAAATTTAGAATATTTCACTGATTTTATATATGGAATTATTATTTTTATAAGTTAAATAGCTTAAATTTCAAATATAAGGGTTATTGGAATAGTAATTTTAATATTGGAATTTGTTTAAATAATTTGACCTGGGATTCAATGAAAATAAAGAAATGATTTTTGAAAATTGATTTAATTCTACTTAAATATGAATAAAGATAGTAAATTTGTAAAATTATATTTAAAAGTGATTCATTTGGTTTTTTCAACAAATTATTTTAATTAACATGTGAAAATAGCTTTCTTGGGCACTGTCTTGATTTCAAGGAAACCAGTTCTGTAATAGTGAATTTTAGTATGCCATCAAATTTAATGGCAATTGGACGTATCCTTTGGGCATGTGAGATCGAAACGCATGGAAATTAATTTTAGGAATTAATATAATATAACAGGGTTTGAAAAACTATCTTCTATATATGATCGAATTAGGTCTCGAAACTAGTTCCATTGCATTCAAAATAGGGGTAAAACATACATAGAACGCAAGGCGGCATGCCTCGTTTGGGGTTCAAGATTTTTGAGTTCGTCGACCTAGATATTTTTGATTATATATATTCACCATAATTTAGGCCATACCCTTACAGTTGAGACCATACCACCCATGCTCTGATACATCTTCACTCTACTTAAATTTGCCTGAAAATAAGAAAATGAAGTTTTTTCAAAACTATAAAAATCAAAATCTAAGTATTTACTCAACTAAAAATCTTAATTCTCGATTCATTATACTCATATAATCATTGGCTTTGATCTACTAGAAGCATCGTAAATCACGGCATCATTGAGGAGTTCAACGGTAAATGGATGGGAACTAGTGTTGGGGTTTTCATTTGATTTAGTCCATGATTGTTAAAATTGAGGTGATATTTGGATACGGGATATCGAATGTCACTTGTAGTAGATTTTTGGGGGCGTGCAGTACTTGGGACGTGAATGCGTCATGGAGGGTTGGTGTGGTGCCGGTTAGGCATGCGATTGGCTAGGGTAGTTCGGGCGTGGCGAGGTGATGGCAGGCGAGTTGAGTTAGCAAAGAGAAGGAAGACGGCGTGGTCGGAATTTGGATTCAAGGCCTAGAGCTCCATGTTATAGGTGGAGATGCACAACCATTGTGCACGCTGTGTACAGGGAGGAGGTAATTGGGAAAGAGGGTAATTTTGTAATTTATGGGACTGATTATATAATTAGTTTAATTATATTATAATTTAAGAATCGATAACTTAAAACGTGTGTACCTCTCTCATACGAGGTCAGATCGAGGTGAAACATTTCGCTTGCGCTCATGATGAAGTACGCTTCACGATGGAATTGGTTTGGATCAATTTGGAGACGATTGAAATTTGTGCTAAAATCGGACGTCGTGCGATTTTAGTTCCAAACCGGAACGCCATGGAGACAACAGAAATTTCGGTTAGTTAAACTCGCCTTTATTGGTTAACTAGTATGACATAAGGTTGATAAAAACTTTTTATTTGATATTTAGATGATTTACTATTTAATCGGTTGTTTTGGATTTATTCCTGCCTCTACAGTGGATGACCTTTTTATATACCTGTAACGACCCGTAATTTCGCTACTTAAAAAATGAGAGGTTTTGTTTATTTTAAATTTAAAAAGGGTTGAAAACTTAAATAAATAAGTTATATATAATAAATAATAATAGAGTAATTATTTATTATTGTAACTACTCATTAAAATGTATAAATTTGGATTTTAGAGCAAATCAGCAAAAGTTAAGTTCTGTTAAAAATAAATAAAGGCTTAAATAAATGGACTTAAATATTTATTTGGAAAATTAAATCCTATTAAAAACACCTAATAAAGATAATAAAAGTATATTAAAAGATTTAAAAATATGTTAATAACCGTTTTACAAAAATAACCAAAATTGTTGCATTTTGTCAGTTTTACATACACCGTAAAAATAGATATATTATATAAATATGATTATAAAATATGAATAGACATGTTTTAATATGTTTAAAAGAAGTAAAAATTTCATTTTTGAATTTGGTTTACATAAATAAATAGTTTAACTAAAACGTCAAAATGTGACCGTAAAACATTTTGTCGAAAATCAACGTATTGTCAACTAAAAGTTGTCGCAACATTATCACACCTTTATTTCCTTATATATGAACATATATATTCAAATAGTATATGTATTAATTAATTCTCTAATCAAATTTACTTTGACCAAACATACTTAGAAAATTCTAAGCACAAAATTCTAAAACATGTCAAATCAAACCAAACATAATTATTACTTTACTTTTCTTACTCCTTAAGTGAAAGTGACATAAAGCATGATTTGAAATATGATGTTAAATGTTGAAAAAGGTAAGGTTTCTTAAAAAGTAAGTAAAGGGTATTTTGATCATTTTACATAATAATATTTTATTCCAAACTTTTTCCTATAAATAGTCATGCATACCTCTCCATTTTCATAAAAATCATTCTCTTCTTCTTTCTTTAAGCTATTTTAATGGTTTCTCTCTATAAGAGAGGTGGGAGGGTTAAAAATAGTGGAGTGCTTAAGCACTAATCCACTTGTTACTCTCTAACCTCTTCTTAATTCACTTCTTCTTCTTCTCTTCTTAAAAGTGGCTTTAGGCCATGAGTTTGGGAGTTGATAGGAGGAGGACGTGAGCAATATGGAAGGGAAAAGCTATGACCAAGAGCAAGAAAGGATGTGGGGCGGTGGTTGAGCACTTTGAAAAGGTGGAAGAATGTTTAGGTGGTGGTTTAGTAAAACGTTGAATTAAATGAATATTGGTAAGAAGTTAAATGTTTTGGTTAGAGGTGAGAAAATTCTCACCGCTTTTAAAAGATCGTATTTTAATTTTGCTATAACAATTATCTTATGACATATGCAAGCATACAGCACTTTAAAATGTTGTTATGGATGTTTGGTTATGTTTGTGTTATGTTTGAATAAGTAGCAAGTGTTTATGGTTGTGATTATTTATCATGTTTGGTTATGTATGGACCATAATTATGTTAGTGATAAATGTTAACTCGATTATGCTCATTTTGATTAAGTATCTCCTTTGTTAAATAAGATCCAATTTTGGTGATATGATATCCTTCGGAAAAACAAGTGTCTTTTTTAATTGGAATTGATATTAAAGTGGAAATAAAAGAGAATTTGAAATTAAAGTGGAATTGGCTTTGAAATGGAAAGTAAATTGAAATTGAAACCGAGATGAATAGTGAAATTGAAATCAATTTTGAAAATTGAGATTAAGGTTGAAATTTAAATTAGAATGGAAATTAGATTTGAAATCTTAGTTTTAATTTGGTTTAATTTGAAGTTAGAATTGAAATTTAACTGAAATTGAAATTTAACTGAAATTGGAATTTAAAATTTGATATTAAAATAATAAGAATGAAATAATATTATAATATGGAAATAGTGAAAATACATTTTAAATACTTTAAAAAGTGAAAATATTGATTTAAAATGATTTGTAATGGTTTTATAAGTAATAAAATTCAATTTGAATAGATTATTTCAAGTATTGAAAAATAAGTTAAAACTAGGCGCATCGCGCAATGGTAGTTCGTGATTTCGCGTCGAAAAGTTCAAATGGGTATATAGAGTGGAATATAGCTAGGAATTCTTCGAGATAAGAAAATTCCAAACTATTATATCCATATTTTCTAGACGAAGAAATAAAATCAAAATTTTGATAAGCATATTTTGAATTTAGTCCAAATCAATTTTGTAGAAAAATCACGCTAGTGCAGTTAAGTGACCATAATAGGAAATCCTTTTAAATGAACGTTATTAATTATGAAAAAACGTGGAGTAAATTTGATAAATCTATTTAAATAGTTTAGAAGATATTTGGAATGGAAAATATGAATTTTCATATATTAAAAAATGGTTTAAATCAAATAAGCTTATATAGCATTTTCCGCAGCACTTTTACGCTGCGAATTCTATAACCTTTTAAATATGAGTTCAAATGTAATGATTTTCCTAGAATCAATTATGAATATTTTTAAAAGGAAAATTATGCGTTTAAAAGAAAATTTGGAATCTTTATAATCAAATCTAAAATAAATTTGATAACTGAGTATGCGAAAAAGATTAGTTCATTTGTCCCGCTTGAGAGATCCAGGAAGATAAAATAAGGTGTTTAACTAAGGTTAGAGATGGAGCAACCAGTGCCTTGAATTTACCTGACCTCTATTTTCTCTTCTTTGACGAGGGGTGGAACAGATCGGAAGGAAAACCCGGATGCTCTAAAAAAAGATTATATTAAGTTTTCCAAAATAAAAGAAGATTAGTATTATCCAAATTTTAAGCAATCTCCAAAATGAATAAACTATTGCACAGAGATAATCTTCTTATATTTGGTATTAAAATCTAAAGAGGGAACTCGTCCTATTCATAGAATCTAAAAGGTTATTTCACCGTTATTCTGCCCATAGCACTTGTTGAATAAGGAAATTGATGTTGAGTAAATTCAGAATGATTTCTATAATCCTGTTTACTTAAAAATGTTTACTAAGTTTGATTTTAGGGTTTACAGTAAACGATGTCTTAAGTAACATTGTTTTTGACCGCCTAAAAGTTAAGGAATTTGGATCGAGTGCTAAGTGAGGAAATTGAAATATTATCCAAAGAAAAAGATTAAATTAACTTAGACTTGCTCTAAAACAAAAGGAAGAGATTTTGAAATCATCCAAAAAGAAGTAAAATGAAAAGAGACTTAATAAATCATGTATACTGATATTCACTTTATATCGGTGATTGAATTTCGAAGGAACCGGGGTCGGATTTGGATGATTCCTATCCAAAAACCACTTCGAACCAATTTACATGTTCCAAAAATAAAGAACGGATAGAGAGAATGAAGAATGAAGACCAGGAATTTTCAGGATGAACGGACTGCTTGTTGATAATTCTGGTAAGCTCCCAAATACTAAGTAGTAGTGGTGTTTTCATTTCTGAAATTCTTTGGGTTGCAAGGACTTCTCGCTACTAATCCTAGGATTAATTTTCGATACGATGTGGCAGGAGAGTACCTTCGGTTTCGTTTAGTCCTAGAACGAACTTGTATGGATGAATGTCTGACGGTGCATTTTCGAAGATTATGTACATTGGTTTCAACAAACATGCATTTGTGGTGGCAAAGAAGGCAACTTCTCTGAGTTTAACACCCTCCTTGAGACATACGAACTCAAGGGTTGTAATTTTGTGGAAGGAAATTAGTAGTAAATGAAAATTGCAATGTGACATTCAGAGATGTGATATATGCTATGTGAAAAGGTAATCGTTGCCTCAAGCTCATCAACCAAAAATGACCGAAACAGGATTAGATGCGACAAGGCTAAGTGGGTCATTGCCAATTAGGGTATGATCATCCCCTTCTAGATATATTTCTTCCTGCTATGACGTTTGGGATGTAAATTAATGTGGTGTGTGGAAATCGAGCGCTCGGATAAGGTCGGTAACGACTGAGGATGATATATTCGGTACTATCTAGCTACATAGATAAGCTGGTCTTGTGTTAGTAGAGGATCCTTTGTGATGGCCCTCGATACATTCCTCTAGAGATATACTGCCGGAAGGTAGTCCCTTCACCTGGTCATTTGTATGGAAATCCATTCTCCAATAAGAACCTCGGTTTTTTTATATTGGCGTAATGAATAGCCCCGAAATGCTATATGGGTAATCATTTCGGCTAAGATTAATAAATTTATTTGCAAATGTTTTCAAAGAGATGTCATTAAAAATAGTATCAAATGTTTTGATATAAAAGTGTTTTAGTTATCATAAGGTAAAAACTAGTCTATGTTTATGTGTGGACGTGGTCTTATGGGATACCTTTCTTTTCGAAGATTTTATTCAAGGCTGATATATGAAATTGTCATTTATTATTGATTTTTTCTTACGCTGGTTTATCAAGCCTGATCCGGGTATTTTCAATACTCGGGTCAGATTCGAGTAGTTTCAGGTTTAGTCGAAGATGGCTGGAGTTTCCAAAGAAGAGTTGGAGATATTCATCTACGTATGGACGTATCCTATTATCCGCTTTCATTTTTTTCTTTGATGTGTGTCAGAGATTGTAAGGACGGATGTTTATAATTGTCCAAGTTGAATTTAGGTTAGACTCTAATGTATATATTTTAAAACTTTTCCGCTGTAAAGATATTTGTTTAATATTATATGTTATTCCATTCATGTGAGATTATGTTCTATCTATTTTTCTTTATTACCTCGGATAATCCACAATTCCGTGCAATTTGGGTCTAACATGTGTGGTTTATTGTCGGCACAAATGGTATAGAATTTTGGGTCGCCACAATACCCGTATAGTAGCAGATGACCCGTATTATATAATTATCTATTATTTGTGATGCAGGAGAACAGGTTTGAGGGATATAACAGGATTCCTCACCACTGTTAATTTTATTTATATATATGTAATGATATATATGAGTTATAATGCAAGGGGATAGGTTGGAGGGATCCAACAGGATTCCTTGCCATTGTTGATATTATTTTCTATAATATTTGTAACGATCCGTATTTTTAACTATTTTAAACTTTTAGATTTAATATGATTTTCGAACAAAAATTGTTAGAAATAAAAATTTAATTTATATTTATGTAGTTTATTTGATATGAACTTGAACAAAATTTTGAAATAACCAATTTCGAAGATTTAGGTAAAAATAAGTATTGTAATGAAATTCTATATATTGAATGTGTTTACGATCAATAGCTGGAATTTAATAATGAATGCTAAATTAATTAGATGAGGATAAAATAATTGATTCATAATCTAAATTCATTTGAAACGTTATATTGGGATTTATTGAAATCCTACCATTGGAATTCATTGAAATGAGATTTTTTGAATAAATAAATAAAGAAGTGGTACCAGGTATAGTAGTGGTTTTATTAATTGAATTCATTTCAAAAGTTAAGTTTATAAGTTAAATAACTTATATTTAAAATATGATGATTTATTGGATAATTAAATTGTTTAAATTTAATGTTGGAAATTGTTTAAACAATTGAATCTGGTATTTAATATGAATGAGAATGATTTCAAAAGTTGATTTAAATTTAATTTAAACAATAGTGAAGATTGTTAACTTCTAAAATTGGATTTAAAGTGATTTAATTAATTTTTGAAATTTCTTGTCTTAATTAACGTGTAAAATAGTCATTTTGGCCACTATTTTGGATTTCGACGAAACTAGTTTCATCGGATCCATAGTAGTGAATTATTATAAGATTTCAAGTTTCATAACGATCAGACTTATCAGTTGGATGTGTGCGCTTGAAACGCATAAAATTTAGTTTTGGAATTTAATTAAAATAATTTGACTTGAAAAGCCATCTTTTGCATACGATCGAATTAGACCTCGAGACTAGTTCCACTACGTTCGGAATAGGAGTATAACATACGGAACGCCAGACGACATGCTTCGTTTGGAGTTCGGAATTTCGCGGGTCAATCGGGTCAGATATTTTCTAATTATAATATGTATGTTTATCCTCATCCCAACATTTTGTACCTCCACATACTTCTTTATCACCCTGCACTTCCCCATCTCTCTTCATTTCAAATCTTTGTGGATCTATAGTGGTAAAAAGATAAAAATAAAAAAAATACAAACGGATGAGGGATCGCGACCGCGAGTAGGCTAGGGTTGGAGGCGCCTTCGCAAGCTTGGCTAAGCGTAGCTATTGGAGGGTGCGGCACGACTAGAGCGGCATTGGCGAGGGTTAAGGCGAAGCGCGTGTTGGATTTGGGCATGGGCGATTTTTGTTCTATCGATCATAAAGAAAAAAACGATGTCGTGAAGTCGTGAAAAAGGATGCATCGTGGGTTGCCTGGGTTTCTTTCGCTCATAAACAGTAGTGGGTTGTTGAAGAGATGGGGGTTTGTGTTTCTCTTTTGTTAATTTTATTAGTTAGTTTAAATTTAATTATTTCGAATGTTGTTTAACCCATAAAATTTTCATACGAGGTTGGATTCGAGTAAAATGAATTGCATTGGAATTGTATTGACGTCATCTACGACATGAAATTGGATTGGCATTTATTTGACTCTGAAAATTTTCAGTTTCAAATAAAAGGTGAGTATTTTAGATGCTTACGATTGAGTAAATTATTTTTATGTTAAATTGACATTATGGAGTAATTTAATTTTATTGAATGTTGTTTGGTAATATAACTGACATTTAAATTGACACCTGGATTGAACTGATATGAATTTAAATTGACAGTTCAATTTGAAATTGAAATTAAATAGCCAGTAGACATCCCATATTGATAACCAGAAATTGTTGTGATATTTGACTGATTTAGATGTTGATTACGATGGCTGTTATTGGTTGATATTTTAGATGATTTGGATGTTTATTTATTTTTATATATCATGTTATCACCTTGTATTGACAGTATATAAAACTGTTATTGGAATTATTTCAAATATTTTTAGAAATAGGTTGAAATGATATATACCTATGACACAATGATTTGGATTAAAATGATATATATCCATCCCTAAAATTAAATTGAAATGACAAATCACTTTACCTTAGGATAGAAAATTATATACGGACAACGGATTGGTTAAATTAAATGATTTTAAAAAATTTGGGTTGAAATTATTTAAACGATTTTGATTTAAAGACTTAAAAATTGATTTACGGAAATTGAATTACTTTGGAATTTAAGCACGAAATGTTGAAATTGAAATTTTTTCATAGAAATTGTTTAAATAATCGATTTGAAATTTGAAGTGATAATTGAAATTTAAATTATGGTAATTGATTTGTTTGAAAGATTTAATGTAATGACCCGCAAATTCGTACCCCTTTGAGTCGACAATATTCTCCATTAGTTCAACTCAAATAGGATGGAACTTTGAACCATTAGGGTAAAAGAAGAAAGAGGTAGAAGAAGAAGATAAAAACAACATCTGGGTCTTACAATCGCAGCAGAATAATGTATAATATATATAATAGATTTTTATACAAAAGAATATGTAACTGTTTAATACTTACAATCATCAGAGTACACAATCATTCCATCAAATCCGGACAGTTCGAAAAACTTGTCCTTACACGGCGGAAATACAAATCTACGGAAATACGCCTTGACATCCAGCTCGTCTTCTGAGCTCCGTAGCATCCTATCATGGATCTGTAATGCTCGGTCTGACCCGAGTATCATAACAAAATAACACCCGAGTCAGTCTGGAAAACCAGCGTGAGAAAATCACACTTTATTTGGATTATCATTATATTTTCAAAAATCCTTTGAAAACAAAAGTATCTCGTAAGATCACGCCACAAATCAACATGCCGGGTTATTACCTTATGATAGCCAAAACATTTTTATCAAATCCATCTGATATTATAATAGTGTCTGTAGAAAGTAAAATAGAATATAGCTGAAATGCTTGCATCTCACGTTCCAGCATAGTTAGGCATAATCAAAACCATACGGGCGCTTATTGGAAAATGGATTTCATACAATGGCAGTGCTACTGGGGTACCGCCTGTCACAGTACCTGGTCTAGACCAGCGTACCGAGAACCACTCCCGATCCCCTGCAACACAAGACTGGCCTACCCCTAACCTGGATAGACCGAATAAGATCGCCCCGTGGTTGGGATCAGCAACCGCCACACAACTGAGATCAAGGGATTCTAGATAGGGATGATGTAACGCCCCAACCCGAGACCCATCTTAGTAAAGAGAGTTAACGAGTAATTCTGTCTACTAAAGTAGAGAATAGGGCTGGTTAAGGGAGACCATCTATAATTTTGTCTTAAACATCTACTGAATACGTCGATAAATGCAATATGATTTTTCTTTTATATCTCAACTAGATCGACATAACCAGTAAATGCTTAATCTAAAATTATAGGTGGCTTACGGATCTATCAGAACCAAATACAATAATTAAATGAAAAACACGTCACAGAACAGTAATCAACATCATATATATATACACACTGATACATGTTTAGTATAATACAATATGAATACAATAACGTTGGTACTCGACCACACCATATACATCGAATCAGATATAAATATATCAAAGTATGCGAAAGAACAGAAACTACTCAAGAGAAAGGAAAGTTGATATCCAAATCAACTTCAAGCTAAGCCCAATAGATGATACCTGAAACAACTCGGTCTGACCCGAGTGAAAACACACGGGTCAGGCTAGCTAGAACTTATCATTAGTACAGGTGATGATAAGAGATAAGGGGAAAATCATTCCATCGTTACTAATGGAATGATATAAGTCATCAAGTTATCTCTAGAGTGATACATCAATGGTTCGTCATGATTGCATAGAGGAATACAATATGTATATTATATTGACATGGTTCACCGAATTATATATATAACCGAATGAAATGGGTGAGGATATGGACCATAAAGTAAATCTTCATAAGGTAATTAAAACTTCAAGAATCCATCATAAATAAAACTCATCTAATAGAAACTTCTTAATTATTATACCTCATCTCATCGGTATAAACATAAATACATCTCAAATCCATCATTAAACTCATTATAAAGGAATCTCCATAATCATTTATAACTCATATCATTGGTATAAATATAAATATATCTTAAATCTATTATCAACACTCATCATAAAAGCATTACCATAATTTATACCTCATCTCATTGGTAATGTCTCAAATTCATCTTGATAGAGCCCAGAAAGAATCCAAAACATCATATTCGAAATCACAAATAAAACCATGTATGTCAATAAGCATTTTTCATACATAAGGCTATACTAAAGCATCATCATCAAAATAGTGAAATCGAAACACCTAAAACCTCATGGAAAATAGCACGTGCATTTACATTTTGACTAGTACTACCATTATTTGGTACCATTCATCGTGATGACTTGGGGTCACATAACATCATAACATCGTGATCATCTTGATTGACTATAGTCGGAAACATCTTGATGACACCCAGTCACAAAAACCCTAGTAATAACATTGTGATGATTGGAGTCGAGTAATAACTTCATGAACATCGTGATGACTCCAATCGAGTACTCGGTCTGTAGCACTAGTAACATCGTCAATGTGTCTCAACTTCTCGAATATGAACCCAATAGGCATCAACGTACGTCCCATACCATACGTTTGTACCTATTGGTTTACTAATCGTTAGTCGATACCACATTGGAAAACCATCATAAAACATCATCAAATAAACACTGCCTCATCTCATCGGCGAGTGTAAGATACCTAACTCGTCTTATCTCTTACTTGGATGAATTTTAAGTGACATCGAGACTTGTCTCATTTCATCGACGAGTAAAAATTCATCATAAATATCGAAATCATCATCAATCCATCATAACAACTTGCCTCATCTCCTAGGCAAGTAAAAGAACTCGTGATGGTTATTTCTAACCATAGTTGCAAATTAAAACTTAACATCAATATTGCCTCATTTCATCGGCCATCACAAAATGCATGTAGATTGGTTCGTCGTCGAATGTACTCAAAGAGTAATTCTCAACCAATAATCTTCACCAAAATTTGGTAACTTCTAAATCAACTCAAAATAACACTTCAAATTGGTTTCGATCGTACAAGTCCGATATTAAGCGATAAAGCAAAAATACATGTCCCATCCCACGTATTTTTTTACTAAATCGTTTAATTTACTTCCTCATACGTCCGAAAAAGAATCAAAGTAATTAAAATAAACAAAATTAATTATAAAAGATTTTACTTCATAAAATGCGGTTATAAAACAAATTTTAGAAATTCATCTAAAAGATTATGAGAGAAAACACATCATTAAAAAGGATTTTAATAATTTTTAAAAGCCTTAAAAATAAAGAATAATTGATTAAAAACCTCTAAAAATACATAAAAACATTTATTACTTCAACCATGATGTTAGAAGATTTTCTGGAATTTATTCGGATTTTTTTTTTAAAACTCAAGATAACATCAATTTGCAATTTTAACCGACCTAAACCAATATTCAAATTTAAATCGAATTTAAATTAATTTAAATTCAAATCTCATCCTAACTTGATTAATCCATTGCTGGAAAAAATGATCAAATATTAGCATCGAATTTCATATATAAAAAATTGCAAAAGAATGCAAAGAAATCGTCGAAATCAGACAAATATATAAATATTGTGGCTGTCAATGACAGACCATAAGTAAAAACTTCAATTTTCCACAATTTAAAATTCGAGATTTTACAAAACTCAAAACATGAAATTGTAGCTTACATCATAAGGTTTCCAGAAAATCAAACATTTCAAAATTTCGATCAGTAACGAATAAGTCATGAGCGAAATACTACTTAGAAAAATTTATGTGCACTAGCTATCAACATAGGACAGCGATAAAAAAGTCAGTTATTCACTATGTAAATCTCAAAATCATTCAAAACTGAAAATATAAAGTTGTGTAATATTTCACATGGATTTCATAACATCTAAAAATTTTAAATTCGAATTAGAAACAAGAAAGTTATGATCAAATTACTAAAAAAACAAAACATCAAGCTCAGCCTGAACTTATGCATTTACAGGACAGCGACAAAAAATTGCAATTTTAGCATAGATAACTTCGAAATCAGGCAAAATGAATAAAATTACAGTTGTAGCTTAATTTCTAAGCTTTCCGGAATGACCAAGATCAACAAAATCGGTTAAGAAATGAAATAGTTATGGTCAAATTCGTTACAGCTTCAATGAAAGAGCAAATATTGGTTTTGCTCTCGGGTTTGCAGTACAAAAATTAAATTTTGACATGGCTGACGTCAAAATTACAGAAAACTCAAAACAAGAAAGTTGTAGCACATAAATTAAGTTTTTCGGAACATCAAAAATTATTAAAATCGGATCAAAAACGAGAAAGTTATGCCTAAATTTGTTTCAGCTTCAGTAATTCACTGATTATAATATTTTGATCATATAAAGAGCTAGGGTTTGTGAGTTTTACACTCACCTTGCCTTCATGAAGATTGAATTATGATTTAGATTCCAAAGGTTGATGCTTTTAGCCAAGAGTAGAGCATCAAAACCAGTTAGACTAAGAGCAGATACATGCAAACAATGAGAGAAGGAAATCAACAATTATCATTACAAAAATAGATTTTTTGATGAAGAGAAGGGTTTTAGAAATCGATTACCTGAGTTTAGCTCTTGTTTTAACCTTTTAAGTCATCAATTTTTCTTTTAATTTTATGGATTTAGCATAGATTGAAGGAGGAAAGAGGGTTTCAGCCATTAGCATGCTTCTGGAGGCTAGATGAAGAAGTGAGAAAAAGATACGTACAGGTTTTCTTTTTCTCATTTCTTACAGGCCAATTTGGGATTAGGTTAATGGGTTAAGGTCCAATTTAAAAGAAAATTAGCTTAAGATAATATTCATCACTTATTTAAACACATAACCATGTATGTTGACAAATAAAATCACAATAATACAATTTTTTCTTCTTTAAAAATTATGAACTTCGTACTCTTGATGAATAAAATGTTTTATACTCAAAATAAAAGATTATTTATATATTTAAAACATTCTATTATCATATTTCTCTATTTTAAATAAAATAGCAAATTTACATCTTTAATTACAAAACTCATTGTAACTAACATTATAAATTACACAAAAATCAATTTTTGTGTAATAAAATTTATAACTCGTTTCAAATATAATTTGATGCTCAAATTATTTTTTAAACTCAATTCCATCATTTTATTAAAGATATCCCATTTTAAAAATTAATTACTTCTTTTAAAAATTATTAAAAGAATTAAATAGCAATAATTAACAAAATTATTACTTTAACTCTAAATAAAACACATTTCCTCAATCTTTTAACTCAAACCATCTTAATAAAGTTTCCAAAATTCAAATCTCTCATTTTATACTCAAATATATTGTTTATTTCCAATAAACAATTTAAATTCCTCTTTAATTATTAATTTACACTATTAAATTATAACTGCCGTTATAATTTAATATTTTCAGGTAATCACTAAAACCTGGGTTGTTACAGATGACCTTACCCTAATTGGGTGCTACCCACTTAGCCTTGCTGTACCTCCCATGTTTTAGTCATTCCCATTGATGAGGCTTGAGTCTAAGCGTTGCCTTTTAAGATCGGTTTTTACTTAGAACGCTCATCGGCCTCCAATGACGATGGTCTGATAGCATTCGTTCATACAAGTTGCCCTGGGTCTGGACCAACCGAACCACCATCTTCATCATCTTCACGGTATTCATTTTCTACATTCAAACCAGATCGAAGTGGTTTTCGGATAATTAAATTCAATCTCGGTCTCTTTGAAATGATAAGCGTATTGGCCGATATTAATAGTCGATTATTTAACTACTAAATAAACAATCAATCGACCAAATATTTTATTCCCACTGGAAAACACCAAGTCTTATTAAATTTAGATTTTAAATAAATTAAATCACTTTATCCAAAAATGTACAGTTAAAACATTTAAAATAAAACTACTTAAATCACTTTATTCAAAATAATAGTTATGAAATTCTATAACAATTTCCTAAGTAAAACTTTAGCCAAAAACTACTTTTAAAATAAAACTGTTATATAAGGTATAAATATTTAATACTTATCCTTTAAATCAAAATACTAATTTAACCTTTAAAAATAACTAACTACTGCAAATAACTTAATTAATATCTACTTTAAGACTTTTAAAAAAAATTAAATAATAATTTCTCTAAAAACATTCTTTTAAAACATCTTTAAAACTTCTAATTTATACTTTAAAACCTTTCCTTTAAAACATACTTAACTTTCTAGAAAAATACATTTCTACTTCAATATAGCCCGTCTAATCATTTATAAATCCTTCTCGATTTATACCCAGTTTAAAATTTACGTCTAATCCCGTAAATTTCATTTCCCACACTTTAAAAATAAAACCATTATTTATTTTTAAAATGAATTACCATCTCCTTATAAATTCCCATCGTGAATTTAAAATTTCAAATATCCACTGATATTTACTTCACTTTATTTATAAACCCCATTTATAGATTCCATAATCACATTTCCCCTTTTAATCACCGTTTCAAAACACTTAATTCGGTTTCTAATTGATTTTCTAAATTAATACCATTTTGAAATTTGTTTCTTGATTTACCCAAATTTATTTCAATATCCATTAATTCCAGGTTCAGTCCTTATTTATGATTTAAAACCTTATTAAATCTGAAATATCAAATTTCATGCTTTATTCCAAACTTCTCCTTTAATTTTTCCCATCCCATTTAAAACTTAAATTTTAAAAATAAATCCTTTATACTTAAAATCAATATTGCTTAAGTCTTTACTTTTAAAATCCTTTAATTCACATTTATTCAAAGACTCTGTTCTTTTTCCATATTTCGAAACTTTTTAAATAGGATTTCAGAATCAACTATTTACTTTTTCCGAATTCACCCTTTTTTTATTTATTCAACTTCACCATGAATATTTTGCTTAAAAATTTCCTTTTTATTTCCTTCCAAAAACCCAGTATTTATATTTTTGATATTTCAAAAACCCCAGAATATATCACAGCATCCAATAAATTTAATTCTCCAACATAATCTATCGCAGATTATCAAATAAATCATATCACTGAATATGAAAAAAAATTCAATATTTTTGAGAAATCCAGTTGGATCCCTCCAACCTATCTCCCTGCATCAACAGATGTTAGCACAATATAAAAATACCAATCCCACTTCGAGGGGGATATCATGGTATATAAGGTCATCCGCTAATATGCGGGGCATAGGGTCTCATCCACTATATAATACGGGAATATCAATCACTCCAATATACATACATACATATATATATACACACACACTACTCTATATAATGTTACAGCCAGCAGATAAATTATAATTTATCAATCAAGTCAGGCATCCAATAATTTAAAGCTAACATTTAAATTTTAATAGGTTAATCCGAATGAGTGAGAAATTTTCACCTTTGATTTTTAATTTGCAATCCGATCCAAACCAGCTTGCCTCTCCATGATTTTAGACCTTGTATACACATTATAAGGTTTATTATCATTTAAACTAATCGAACAATCCATTACCATTTAATAATTTAATTTGAACTGATAATTTAATTTTTAAACTAATTTTCCTGTAATAAATAATTTTTAGTAACTAAAATAATTTAGTAATTTAATTAAACAAATTAATCTCCATAATATATATTATTTAAAATTAAACTAGCAAGTGAAAATATGTATATATGTATATTTATTTTATTTTTTTCTTTAAAACTATGTATATAAAAAAATATCCTATATACACTTTAAAAATCCAATTTTTATATAAACGCTACAACATTTTAAAATTCCTATATTTTCCCAAAATCTTATATATATTATGTTTATCTATATACACATACACACATTAAATTCTAATAAAATAAAATTCCTTTCAAGCCTACAAATATATATATATTCAAATTAAAACATAATGGTTTTTATATATCTTACTGTAAAATATATTTTTTCTCTGTACATCCTAAATCTTAAATAATAAGTTGATATATTATATATATTTTCTAACCTATATATATCTTATTAAATAAATAAAAAAAGAGAAGCTATACCTTACTACCTTCGACTGGTCACCGGATCTCCTAACACGTTCACGCAAGCGCAACTTCCTTGATGCGATTTACCCACATCGCCCTCCTCCAAAACCCACCATGACCTTCCGAGCTTCGCCTCCAAGCATGCCTCGCCTTGCCTAACCCGACTCCGGCCTTAACTTCACCAACCTTCGACGCTCGCACACGTGCGATTGAAGACGGCACGCGATCCCTAGCGTTGACACTTTGGCCAGACGACGAACGACCTAATCCACATTTTTGAATGAGTTCGGCCATTTTTTTTATATACATACGAATTTGATTTCAATATGTGAGAGGAAGAAAGAAGGGAGGCGTCGATTTTTTTTGTTCGATTCCTTTTTTTTTGAAGTGGATTCCATTTCCACAAAGAAAGAAGAAGGGATGTTTCGATTTTGAAATGAAGAGGAGGATAGGAAGATTCTGTTCGTTATTATATATATTTTTTCTTTATTTTCCTTCTATCGATTGAAGGAGAAAAGACATGATTTAATGACTGAAAAAATGAAGGTAGCATGTACCAAGAGGGAGACAAGAAGTGACACTGACATATAAGAGAAGAGCTACATTGATCTGAAACAAATGGTTGACTACAATATACAAATATATATTAATTCAAATTCAAATTGTCTCAATAAGTGCAACTTAAAATCTCGACCTCCTATCGAGGCATGCTGCTAGGCGTTCATAATGTTATACCCCTATTCCAAACGCAATGGAAAAGGGCTCGAGTCCTAACTCGATCGCATGGAGAAGATAGCTTTTTGGACCTAGTTATTAAATTGAATTTTCAATATAAATTTTAGCGCGCTTATATTCCGTACGATCACACGACAACTTCAAACACTTTGAAATTTGAGATCCGATAATAATACATTATTATGGATCCAGTAGAACTGGTTTCGTCGAATTCCAAGACTGTGCCTCGGAAGGCTATTTTTAAATGTCAACTTAAATGGTAAATTTTTAAAACTGAACAAATCACCTTTTAAAATCAATTTTAAAGATTTTATTATCTTCAGTATTACCAATATAAATTTTACAAGCCTTCCAATTATTTTTAACAGGCATGAAATTCCAGATTCACAATTTACCCAATTTTCAATAATTAAATTCAGTGACTTAATTACCAAATAAAGTGATATTTGAAATTCAGGTTAAAAATTAACTTTTAAATATTTAAAATAAATTAAATATTTCAATTTCAAATGTCCAAATTTCTAGGTCGTTACATTTAAACTTTTATTCAAACTATGAAATAAATCCATGTAACGACCTGCCTTTTTGGACGCTTTAAATCAACGATAAACCACACACATTAGACTCGAACAATTCAAAAGGGCAGATTACTATGGGGTAAATAAGAAAAAGAAGAGAAATAAATAAACAAATACAGAATCTCGCAGTGAATTGACAAAATACAATAATCAAATCAACAGTTCATGAAGTTGTTTACAAATAACATTGATTATTCTTTTATAATACAGATCAGAGTTACATACAACAGGAACAAATAATAAGTAAATAAATAAATGCAGCGGAACAACATGATGCAGTGGAATACATATAATAAGTAGTAATAGTACAAAATCTTCGTCTTCATCCTCCAGAAAGCATTCTTCGATAAACTGAAAAGCTAAGACTGACCCGAGCGAATTGAAAAGACAAAACATTTGAGTTAGAACTAAAAGATCTTGTATAAGCTAAACCAACAGTAAATAATATATGAGTGTAACGGCGTCGAGGATGTTTACGGGGTTTGACATCTCCTATCCGGTGTCTAACGTGAGTGCAATAACTTAAGAGATGTTCGGGATTACTATATCCTAAGTATTCGTTAAACTATCTACTATGTAATACAATACGCTATTATAATAGTGTGTACAATAAAATAAAGTATTAAAATAGCGTTAAGGCGTTACCCATATCCCCCTTAACACATTTTTATATATTCCTATAGTCTATATAGTACCGTAATTCCTCCATAGGTATGGTACAAAGCAAACTCGTAGATGGATCCCAAGAGTCCAATAGACCATTTTTAAGGGCAGTTTGGAGGAGATGAAGTTTGGTGACTAGGATCTTGGTGGAAGAGCCTAAGTTGTGGAAAGAGGACCAAAGTCACTCAACCAAGTCATTAAACATAGGCTCAAGGACCCATAGGTTCTCAAAATTAAAAGGGGCCCTATGAGGACTTCCATCCCCAGATTTAAGTAGAACGGGGCAATAGTCAGAAAGAAGAGAAGGAAGGTCGCGCTGAAAAGAAAAAGGGTGCATAATTTGCAAGGAAATGTTGATAAAGAATTTGTTGGTTTGGCAAGATAAGGAGTTGAACACTTGTTGGATAGAGTAAAGGCACAATTATCTAAAAGTAGCTCAATTAAGTCACACCAACTAATAAAGTCATTGAATAAATCATATCATGGTTGAAACAAGCATAATTATTTCGCTCATAGGGGAATCTGATGACATTAAAATCCCTTCCAATAATCCAAGGACTGGAGAAAAAGGTAGCAAAATTCTCACAATCTTTCCAAAGGACTAATCTATTTATTGAGTTTAGAGGAACTTTAAGGTTAGAAAAGGCGTAAATCACACTGGACGTGTTGAACCTCAAAATAAGATAAAGAACTACTAAGACCTTAATGACCTGCAGTAAGGTCCAAATCGACTAATCCAAAAAGTTATAACCCTACCCTTGGATCCTAAAGATTCTAAAAAGGCCCAACCAAAAAGGGAACGACCCCCTATACTCCATAGTTTTAAACGGGGACAGGCAATCTTAGACTCTTGGATAAATAAAATATCGAGATGCAAATCACGAATAAAGCTTCTAATTAGATCACATTTATCAGGATTCCCTAAACCCCGTAAATTCCAAGTCAATATCTTCATAAATAACTGAAAACCTTCTCCTTCTCCAAATTTTTAATTACTATTACTAGCTTAGGAGACAAGGCAACAATGAAACATGCAGCCATAAAAATTATAGCAGCATGATCTAAAGTATTCAAGAACAAAAACAGTACCTTCCAAGGGGTGACCCACACTACGGGATAGCAAGCGGCCGTTGCGATGAACGACAATAACATGAGTTAATGCGGTAGTTGCAAGAGGTAGGTTAGGAGCCGGTGGAGAACTAAAAATTTGATGGCTCGTCTCAACATCCAGAAGGCGAGGTAGTTTTGGTGAAGGCCACAACCTAAGTTCATACGAAAGTCAAGATTCATGTCTTGATCAAGTAGAATTCACTTTTCGCAAAGCTCATTGGTGTTGTCTTAATATTTAGTGGCAGCCACCAAACAAATGGACTTGGGTCATTGGCAGTTGAAGACCCGCCTTCCTCAAGGAAGAAATTTTGATTACCTTCTTTCCCACTGCTATCACCTCCCACTTATGTTAAATACAAGTTTCGTTAGACATCACATCGTCGGCAAAGCTTAAAGGCGGTGATGGGATGTCGGCTCAGGTTTTGAGACCTTCATCTTCGAACTATTACACCAGCTTTTGAAACCAGAATTTGAGAGCGTCGGCATCACCAAGTATGGTATGCTTAGGGGGTTAGGTGGATGAACATGCGGCCAAGGGTCGAAAGAGGTGTTGAAGTCATATTCAAAAGCCTGGACAATTAACGATCATGGCGATCAAACCGGTTTATTCATGCGAATCTTCACAAAAGCTTAGCGGTTGTCGGTTGTGGACCAAAAGCAATGGTCAATTGCTATGAATGCTTCGATTGGGTAAAGAACCTCCTTAAGCACATCATTTCCTCAGATAAATATTTTTTAGGTGATTTCAAATTTATGTTAACTTATCAATATTATTTTTTATTGCAATACCCAAAAAATCTATATAAAAAAATATTTTACTATTTATGTACTATTTCCATAGTTCTTCTCATCCTTAATACCAATTTCTCAACAATTTAAGGGATTATTATCATTTACAGTCTTATAATTTTATTTTCACACATTTTAGATATCAATGATACCATTAGTGCCTGTAGGATACCATTAATATCACATAACCTCCTTCCATTTATATGTTTTATCTTGATTTGATTTTTCATTCTAAAAGTAAATAAAGAATAGTTTTTAGTTCATTTTCATGTAAATTTTTTTAGTTATTTACTTCGGATTGACTAATTTTATTTGTATTTAAATTGTTGTAGGTTTTAGATTAAGCTATGGAATTGGTAATTTGGAGAACTGAAGGATTGATTTCCATGAGATTTTGCAATTTTGTGTTTACCAATCTCTAATTTTTGCTACAAGATATCATATTACTATATTAAAAAAGTTCAGTAATTTTCGTTTATTTCTTTAAAAGGGACTTGCTTTATTATTTGCAATTAAATTGTTGCTAGGGAGACCGAGTTCATGTAATCTATAATTTAGAGAACTGATGGATTAGTTATCAAGTGATTTTTAAAGTGGGGTAACTTATCACTAACTATTTATAGTATTTTTAGATTAAAATATGTGTGTGTGTGTGTAAATAAATAGGAGTTTATCAATCTTCCAAAATCGATATCAAATACATAGTTTATTTTCTTAATGTAAGAAAGCATAATAGTAAGGATACCATTGATGTTTAAAGTACCATTAAAATAACGTAACTTATTTCCATTTGTAGTTGATAATTCAGAGAATTAGATGATTAATTTTTAAGTGATTTTTCATTTTGTGATAACGTATCACTATTTTTATTACATATATCATTTATAATGTACGTGTGCGTAAATTAAAGGAAGTTCATCAATCTTCCAGAACCAATATCGAACATATTGTTTTTATACTTAATGTAGGAATGCATAATATTAATAATGATATTGATGTTTGAAGCATACCATTAAGATCATGTAACCTATTTAAACTATTTAATCTTTATTTGGGATTGATATTTTTTGTTCCCATTCAAATTGTTGTAGGTTATAGTGTAAGTTAATGGAATTGATAATTCAGAAAAGTGAAGGATTGATTTTTAGGAGTATTTTCAGTTTGGTTCAAAAATAGATAAAATAAATACAAATAATAACTACCAACTTCAAACCCCTCTCCCTTTAATTTTCATAATTATCTTCAAATATTTTCTCTAACTGTTTACATTCTCTCTTAATGCATCTTATTTAATAATCTTAAACATAGCATATTCTTTATATAATAAAGAATAAATTTAAAGCATGTAAACCTACCTAAAAGTCTAAAATGTGATAGTCTTAAATTCATGCAACTATTTGTTTTGATCTAAGGTTCAAGTTTACTTTATAATCTCATATCATATGATAATTTCATAAGAGAAGCATTTCAATAATGCCAACATAGAACTTAAATTTATAAGTTTATGTTCCTTAGTTTATACCACATAAGAGATTTCGTTTAATATCTCTTGCTTAAAATCGATATTACAAGAAATAATACTAAATAAGTTCAAGTTTGCACTCCTTCTTACTTATACGCACCATTTCAATGACGACTTTAAAAAAACATATTTGGGTTTGTGATAATAACATATTACATACTCATAACATACACGAAAAAGCAATTATTTTCTCTAAGCTATCATTTTGTTTTCATATAGCTCTTTCTATTATATAGGCCAGTGAAGATGAATAGAAGAACAACACTACTAAAATAAATGGTGATATTAAAGCTCAAAAAAAGGTAAAAAAGAGAATGAAGTTAATGTGATAAAATAATATAATAGGACACCTAATGTTGCAAATAATTACTCTTTTCTGTCTAATTGGGACGAGGAACTCAAGTTGTTAATCATTTCAAGTTAACTGTTAAAAACTTATAATGCTACTATACTAACCTCAAAAATTGTGTTGTATTACTCATCTATTTGTGGTCAAAGCATTGAATGTTTTATCTATTTTAAAAACAAACTAAAAAACCCTACACCTGTTTGTGGTCTAAACATTGAATGTTTTCTCCTTTTCAAAAATAAATGTAATAAACCTATTCCAGAATGTTACATGATTTTTTTATGTGGTTTACCATTTTGTTGTAAGATACTTTGTTTATTTACTTAGTTCTTATAACCAATTCTTCTACTCCATTGTTCAGTTACTACAATCATATTGTTGTAATATTGCAAAGTCGTGTAAAATTTTCAATTATATAATCTATACTCCTTTAATATATTTCAGAATTACACTACAATCATAATTACACTACAGTTATGAATATATTTAATAATTACACTACGGTCATAATAAGTTTAAAAATATTTCATGATTACACTACAATATATATTCCTTATGTCATCTAAATACGAATAAATACTTTTATATCATTAATAAACATCATATCACCACTACATTATGATGTAATTTCTAATTTGAAAGTTTTAATGTGTATTACCAGATAGGTTTATGTATTATATCAAATAAATGTCATTGATAATAACGTACACAAGTGCCCTTTTAATATGTGTATGATTCATGGAGCGTGTAGATGTTTGTTTAGTTTTTCAAAATTCCTCATTTATACAAAAATTTAACATTGAACTTCGCCGTAACTTATGTTATTTTCAATTTCTGTAGATTAATCATCGACCTACTCGATGAATTTTGATTTCTTTTCTTTTTCACCATCATTTATATATAAAGGTGTTCAATTGTCTTAATCTTTGTTCTTCAATTTCTATATGTGATATAACATATTTGATTGTTGATGAAAATTTAGCGACATAGAATCATTTTATATAGAAGATACCACATTTTTCGAAAAATTACAACCTTGCTTTAGTCAAAAAAAATATATCAAATTAGATACAACTATTATCATAAGATCATCCAATCTTCTTAATTTTCCTATTAGCTAATTAAATTTGTGCAGTTTATCTTAATGATGTAATATTTAAAATTTATGATTTCTCTATTACACATGAACATCAACCACTAAAGTTATATGTTTAAACTATAAGATTATATTAATATATTTTATGTAAATTGTTCTATATTTGTATGGTTTAATTTCTAAGAGAACTCAACAAAACAATAAGATGAGAAAAAGACTTCAAAATTTTGATTTTGTGACCAATTCATAGATTCCTAGAAAAGTGTTTTTAGAAATATCAATTGATATCAGCATACAATGTTTGGATATTTTTAATTTTATATGATATGTAAGGTCAGAATGAGCATTGCACACATAATACTTTATATCAATTAACTAAACTTCATGTGTGTAGCACAAGTTTGTACTAGTATCAATAGCGAGATAATAAGAATAGTGGGACTAGAATAATAATTAGTGTTTGCCATTGAATTTGCATGAACAAGTAGTTATTAAAAATATGATGAACTTTGTGTGTTGTGAATGAATTTTATTATCCCGGGTAAGCAAGAATTCTTCTAGAATCCACCTTCCCTTCTCCCTCCCATTCTAAAGTATGACATATCTATAAGTGATAGTATAAATATTTTGTAAATATGCTCTTGTTATTATCAAGATTGTACCTTCGAAATTAGGATAAATTCTCTATTTAGGCCAATTTTGCAAATTTATTACAAACTTAGGCCAGTTGCAAAACTAATTACAAAAATAGGTCATTTTTGACTACATCGGCTACCACCTATACTAGTGGCATTTGAAATGCCGCTAGTACATGTTTTATTGCAAAAAGTAACTGGCGGCATTTGAGATGCTGCCATTTTGCAGCATTTGAGATGCAGCCCTAATGTTCCTGCTGTTTAAGCCCACCCCCTCTTTCATTTGTCACTCCTCCCTCAAAAAATCAAATCTTTAAAAAAACCAAAGTATCCAAATCTCAACAAATTTCCCAAACTAAGGACTATGGAATATGTATTATAGTTAAATCTTGATCGAAAGTAGCAATAGTCGAGGACCATTACCTATTTCTTCCTCTTGAACAATTTTGGTATGTTATTCTGTAAACCCTAGTTTTTTTTGTGTATTTCTGTTATCATATGTCGTTTGGTAATTTATGAAAGTAGTAAAATAGATGATTAATTGAAAGGTAGAATGGCTCCCAAGTGTGTACCAACGATTTGTTATCATGATGGTGAACTGGTTATTGACGAACTTAATTGTGGAAAATATGTTGTGGATCGTGTAAACCAACGAAAGTATTTAAATATTATAATCAGGCGCAGTTAAAAGTATCAATTTATAAGGCAACTAAGATAAAATTCGATGAATTTGAATAGAGTAAATGTGTAACTACCTATGGATCTAGGATCAAAAGCCATTAAAATAGCCGACGATGACGATGTAGAGCTAATGTTTTCAGTGACATCAAAATCAATAAAGCTATTTGTTTGGAAAAGTAGGTGGTTGCAAGAAGAAGAACCCGTAAGAGAACAAGTAGTCAATAGTGTAACTGAAGACTACTGTAGAATGGTTGAGACAGTAAGTATTAGTCATGGACTGCATCTTCGAGTTTTAGTAATCCACCTATGACAGCGATTTACGGTTAACAACAATCCCTTTTTAGATTTCCACCGTGTATGAGTTATCAACCGGGCATACAGTATAACTTTCCATATCCAAGTCAAGGTGGCTTTTCACATTTTCTTCGAAGGCGTAATATTATTTATAATTTTTATGTCGTATTACAATGTAAGTTATGCAATAGTTAAAAGTTTTGTCATTCTATATGCAATTATCTTCCTTATCGACCAACACCGCCAAGTACCGCCGGACCATCAAATTGTCATATGTCTCCTTATATGTATCCAACTCCATCCGAGTTATATGATATAGAGATATTTGTTAGGAATAAGCTAACTTTGTTAGCTATTATTTCTGATACTGTGTTTAAATTAATACTTATTTGTTAATTACAGATTTCTGGCACATAATATTGCGACACAATCTAATGTCGAAGTAGAGGATGTGAATGTAACCGCAAATGAAGCAGATGTTGATATTGAAATTGACATGATTGTAGGTGAAGATTTACATGACGATCCCTTTGTAAATAGTATGGATGTAGTGAATATGGCAGAGAATGACATGTCATGGATCGATAGTATGCAAGTGAACAATGATGCTTTGACCTATGATTTTACGATCGAAGACAATATTCCCAAAGACAGTGATAAGGAAGAAATGGAGGTACCTTTGGATGATGATCTGTGCAATACACAAATAATGGCTAGGTCTATTGTTGCAAATCTTGAGTTCAATAGTGAGTTATTTTCAAACGTTAGCATTCTAAGTGGCTTTAAAGTTGGTATGATTTTCGAGATAAAATTGTTACAACAGTTGAGTGAATGGTCAATTCTACATGTCGTATCTTTTAAAGCTATAAAATCAAATAAAAACCAAACACACTGCAGTTTGTAATATAGATGCCAACTGTCCATGGAGAATTCATGTTATTGTTTTAAAACAAATCCGAGCAGAACTGGTGGATTATAAGGAAATACCCGAGCGACCACAACTGTGTTTAACCCAACAGTGAACTCCACTCAAAAGTAAGTGACTTCTAATTTTCTAGTATCAAAGATCTTACCTTTCATGAAAGCTGGTCTGAATATAACAGCCAGGATGGTGCAAGTATTGATGGAAGAACAATTGTGGTGAAAGTTAGTTACATGAAGGCTTGGAGAGCATTAAGTAAGGCGGTGGAAAGGATTTATGGTGATTGGGCAGAATCAAATACCACTCTAAGGCAATATTTTGCTGAAATTGCTTGAACGAATCTAGAAAGTGTTGGACATGTTACTACGGATGAATATGGAGTGTTTGATCAAGCTTTATGGGCCTTTGGCCTTTTTATTGAAGGTATTGTTCATTGTTGTCCATAGTTATGTAGTGACGGCACACATTTGTACAAGAAATACAAGGGATAATATTTGCAGCCACTATTGTCGATGCGGAAGACCATCTATACACTTTAGCCTATGCAATTGTAGTGTCGTAATCTGGCGATAGTTGGGGGTGGTTTTTTGCTTGCATGCGGCGGTTCACTCATAGTGTTAACAATCGACGAATTACCTTCATTTCTGATCGAATAAAAGGAATACTGACAGCATTGGAAATGAAATTAGGTTTGCCTCATAAACACCACTTCTGTGCTAGACATCTAAAGACCAATTTTCAAATTGTAGGATTTAGAGGAAAATGACCGACTGGCCTTTTTTATGCTGCAGCATGTGCTGCAGAGGAAGCCAGGTACAACAAAATTCGAGAAGAAATCAAAACTACAAGCAGTAGGGCACACAACTGGATAGAAAGGAGTTTGGGAAAATAGAAAAATTGGTCATTGTGCAAAGATGATGATGGTCGATTTCATGTCATAATCACTAACTGCGCATAAAGTTTCAACGGTCTACTTGAAGGAATTCGGTCTTTACCTGTTAAAGCTTTGGTTACACGCACCTTTTTTAGGTCTGTTGATTATTTTTGTCAAAGAAGAGAAGTAGCAAGAAAACTTACAACTTGTCTTACTCCAAAGTGGGAAGCAAAGATTGCCGATGGAACTAACAAAGCAAGGCGTGAAAGAATAATTTGCTTTAGTCAAACAAAATGGCAAGCTGTGCACTATTTCGGTGATGAATTCAAAGTACTGATCAATGGTAACACTTGCTCATGTACGTGTAACATACCTCTACTAGAGCACTTACATTGTACGCATGTTATATGGCTGCTTGCTCAATAGATTCCAATTGAATTAATATAGCCCATCATGACTTCGCTTTAATATGGGATTCAGTTAAGCAACAATTGGGCGCTTGCACCCTCAAATTTCATCATGTCTGCGATAAACGCTATTGGAGTTTAAGCGATAATCAGTTGGTCCTACTTTCTATAGCTAAAAGGCAATCAAGACGTTCGCGTACTACTAGAATCAAAGGTATGATGGACGAGATGCAGACTCCTAAAGGAAACAGGTGCATCAAATGTGGTGTTGTGGGTCATAAGAAAAATCGCTGCACTTCGGCAATGTAATATTTTCATTTGAGTTTGGTTGTATTTTTAGATCGACTTTACTCGAATATATTCGAAGACAACTGTTTATATTATCAAATTTTGACATTTGATTTTGGTTGTAATTGAAAAGTTGTATTACTAGTATTATTTTGATGATTTCATAGTTGTATTATTTGGCTAAATAAAATAAAGCTGCTGGATTTGCAGTATAGATAATAGTAGAGTAGCATTTGCCTTGTGCAGCATTTCAAATGCCGCCAACTATTTTTTAAGTAGGCAGCATGTGAAATGTCACGCATGGGGCGACATTTCACATGCCGCTCTGTTGTTACCTTGTTGCATATCCAACTGCAGCCAAATTCAAATGTACATACTTCGAATGTACCTAAATTAATTTGAATAACAGTACACTTCAATAGCATAACTTTGAATAGCAAATACCACAACATTCGTATAATATTACATTACAGTAGACATCGTTCATACGACATAGATAACACATAGACATCGTTCGTGCGACGTAGATAAAGTTCACTTTTCCTTCAATGACCTACGTGGCCATAACTTCGAATACTTGTATCCATAGACCAACAATTCGTTTACATATTCAAGATTAAACTTCTCCAAACGACTATTTTCTGCTTGCATCTCCAAAACGTATTAACCTCCTAGGGCACATTTTAGGATCTGGCCACTTAAAAAAATTGCAGCACTCAACATGATGAGGTCGTATCTTATGATCATTGTACCCACCACATCGGCAGAAACGACGTCCTGCATTCCTCTCATTTCTACAAACAATTACATCACAATCATCTCCATAGTAGCAAAGTACACATGGAGGTTGCGTGCTTAAACTAGCACGATTGAGATTTTGGTGACCAAGGGCGCCTAAAAGACGTGATGTAGTGATTGTTGCTGCAGTCTTTCATTCACGACATTTGTTGTTGATGTTCCATTATCCACAACCGGTGGCAATTCTTCAACTTGTGTCTCTGGAACAAAATCCACACCAAGGTTGGTGCCATTTTCCATCCCGTTACCTTTCTTTTGTTCAAAATCGTCGTAAATCTTCATCATTATTTCATTATCAATCTCCCAATTGTCCATTATCAACCCATAAATAGAATCTAACTATAAAACATAAAAAACATAAAGTTTGGTTTTTGATGAAAGAGTTTTGGGATTACAATGTAAGAGAAATTAAAATTTGAAAGAAATTAATAGAGATTAATGTCATACTTACCTTATAGACGCCTTGTTGAAATAAATTACAATTTGAGATAAATTGAAAATTGAGAAAAATTGAAAAGTTTGATTTTTGATGAAGGAGTTTCGGTAAAGTAAGGGTGGGGTAAGTAGGAGTTGGTAACTATTGTAATATAGAGAAAAAGCCGGAGCGACATTTCAAATGGCGCCTTCGTGCGGCGTTTCATATGCCGCTCACTTACTTACACACTTGATGGCATGTGAAATATTGTGTAGGGGCGACATTTCAAATGTCGTTGTGCTAGTAACACACTGCATAGCAACAACAGCACCATTACACATGCTACACAATTACACGATAAACGGTTACATAATAATCACAACTATCTTCACTACAAACTAAAGTACAACGAAAAACAATATTACAATCGAAAGTAGTTTTCAACCCAATCTCCATTACAAACATAAAACACTACAATCAATACTAAAGACATTCCAAACTACACTATCATCTCAAATTTTTTAGTTCGCGAGGAGCTTTCTTTTTTAATTTTCCTGGCTTCAGCATGAATTCCTCCTCTACAGGCGAAACTCCTTCACCGCCCTCTTTTTGTGCTACTTCCATAGGAGGTTGAGACGGCCCAACCGGATGCGTATGTTGGGAATTTATTGCCCAGAGCTTTCGCCCATACCTTTTTTCGTCTTCGATACTTTCTCTTAGGTTCGGGGGCCGGTGGGGTAGATGCAATGTCCTCAAATGGTGCAGCAGACGCAATGTCCTTAATAAGAGGTGACATTGCAGAAGGAGGGGGAGGCAGCGGCAGGATTGGTCTTTTCATCTTGTTCTTCGAAAACATGATCGTATGAATTTGTTTGAGCGAGAAGCATTTCGCCTTACTTTTTTCGAGAACCTCCTCTACAAGCTCATCGACTATGTCCAACATACGATACAGACCATCCGCCTGCATATAGCATTATTGATTTTACAGCTACCTTAAAAATTGTAAATTTAAATACACACCGCATTTCATTCAAGCAGAGCTCTTGGAGTGTAAGAAGCAATATCTTTCTTAGGCACTTCCTCTCATCTTCTTAACATAAGACGCCGAGTGATATTCCAATGCCAACTATTGTACTCCTCGTCATTCAGCGTGATGTCATGCTCATCTTCCGTCGCTAAGAAGCGGTTATTCCATAACTCTATCATCATTTCAAACTCATCTTCACCATATTGAAGAATATAATCTGGAGCAGGATACGATAAGTGTTGGCGAAGACCAAACTGCCTCACCACTCTATCTGGAAGAAGGTATGCTAGATCGCCAAGGAAAAATATCATCAGTCTTACTCGTCATAACTGCCTCGCCTCAAAGCACAAAGCCGGAAGAGCATCAAGCTCTGCCTCAGTGGATGGAGTCCACCTAATTGCGTTATAGTCCAGGACATCAAACCTGTTCCGATAGAATGCCAAATTCTATCTTGGAGTAATTTTGGTCCAATCCACCTAAAATAGCAAAATTTTATACAAACTATTCAAAATGTATAAGTTGATACAACCGTACAACCAACAATATTTTACCTCGATTCATATGGTTTCGAATTGTTGATTATTGCGCTCTTCATAGTTATATGACCGACCGAAAGATAAGTCTAAGACCATAGTTGCAAGAGTATAAGTTGTATTTCACTAATGTTTATGACATGTACAAACATGAATTAGTAAATAACTATGACCGTACCCGAACTAGAGTCATACAACCATCGGTAGACCGTTGTTGCACCAACGCCACTCTAGTAAGCTCTGTATAAGTGAAAGCTAGCATCGCACTGCCCCATAAAATACTGCCAACAAGAATCGAAGTCTTCTACCAACGGGAGCCGTTAAAGGGCCACTCGAGTCTTCAATCGATCGTAAAAAAATGTTGAGTGATGATGTGCAAAATAATAGCGCGGACACGCTGGGCGATCTGCACTGAAGAGGCACGATGGGGAATATCATCGGCCAACTGCTTCCTAAACCAAGTGGCCACTATTGACTAATTCCTCCATCTTACATCTTTTGGAGGAGACATGCCAAAGCAAGGGCTCACACATATCCATATAATTACATGGGAAATTCGGTTTTAAATGGGATTCCTGTTAATCATCAGTTCAAGCAACATAGCTACATCTCTTAATGTGATGGTCGTCTCACCTACTCTGAGATGAAATGTAGATGTCTTGGGTCTCCATCTATCGATCAATACTGTCAGAAGATTACAATCAAGCTATGTGTATCCCAACTTATGAATAACACCGAATCTGGCCCTATCTAAAAGTTCCAACACACCAGGATGCGTTGACGTGACAAGCTTTAAGATCAAAGAATGGTCAACGAATCCGTTCGGCTCAAGCGTCTGTCGAAAATTAAAACAAAATGTAAGATATTATGTCATTTACTTACATGTTGCAAAATACAAGAAAAAATATATCAACATGTACCTCCATCAAATCGTTATTGCTAGTGCGGTGTTGAGCTTGTAAGTAAAGAACACTATCATCAATCGGTCCGGATGCCATTTCTTCATATTTTACCACAATAACAAAACCAAATCAAATTTATAACCTAAACAATCCTTATATACAATCAAGAACCAATCAAACAAAACGCACCAACTACTTCATTATTTTTTATTGTCTAGAAACAAATATTTATACCTAAAAAAACTTATTTTTTCTAAACCTTAAAATAAAAAATTCTTAATTTGAGATAAAAATGGAAGAATACAAACCTATAGGAGGTACTTGAGAGGATCAAGAAGCCATTCTTCAATTTCTAACCTTCTTTAATGAGTTTTTGAGTGAAAATATTGTTTTTGAGAGAATTGGGATGTTAAGTTCGGATTTGGAGTTTTGGTTTTTTGAGGGTGGAGTAATAAATGAAAGTGGGGCTATCTTAAACAATAGACATACAACAGGGCGGCATTTGGAATGTTGCAAACTGGTGGCATCTCGAATGCCACAGTTACTTTTTGGTAAAAAAACGTGTACTAGCGGCATTTGAAATGCCGCCAGTACACGTGGCGGCTGATGTGGCCAAAACTGACCTATTTTTGTAATTAGTTTTGCAATGGGTTCAATTTGGCAATATTGACCTAAATAGAAAATTTATCCCCAAAACAATGTCATTTGAAGCTTTTCTCATAAAAAATTCGGGTTAATGTCAAACATCGAAAGTTTATAAATTCAAATACTTTAATTGCGTGTATATGGTCTTACGGACGAGTCAATTGGATTCAATAGCCCCTTTTATATATTGATCCTAGCTCACACAAGGCAATTCATGTAAAGCATGGAGCAGAAATATTTAATTGCATTTTAGGTTCAAAATTAAAGCCTAAAAAACAACTTACCCAAAAAACACTGTTCCCAAACATTTATTCAAAATCTCTCGGTTCTATGTACAGAATGACACAAAATCATCTTGGAAATTAAGTGAATAACATACTCGACTTTAAATTCTTTCATCGAACAGCGAATTTGAGGCCAACTGCGACAAGCACTTCAGGACCAGCAATAGCAACAGAACTAATTGTTTTTTTCCCACTCATTTTTATTTTTAATTAGGGTTTATGTCGATATTTTATAAGCTTTGTTCAATATTATACCAAAAGATGGAATCATTGCTTCGTATATAGATTTAAGTTTCAGCTGGTGTTAAATTTATGTATATTTTTGTTTTTGATAGATTTTGTGATAAACATAGTGATTGAAACAATCCAGATTGGTTAGATATATGTAAGAAAGTGTCGAAGGAATAACATATAATAACTGTAGCTTTTCCATTTTAACATTTTCTCTAGGTACTGTCAAAGTTATACCGTTCATTAATGATTTCAATATGAGATTTAAATCTTAAATCGTAAAGTTCAAAAATTATATCAAAACGGGATCCGAATCATGAATCATGGATCCGAGTGGGATTCAAATCATAGGTTGTAAAAATCAAGTATACTTATTTTTAAATTTTACACTCTTTTTTAGTTAATGAAATAACATTTGTAAAAATAAAGTGTACTCATTAATGAAAATTGTACATTTCATTTTTTCATTATGAAAGAAGAATTCTAAACATGTTTGGTTGTCATTAGAAATTGGATATATGATCCATGGTTAAATAAATGCAACATCAAATCGCTTAGCCATATAAAAGATTAACTAAAATATTTTATGCAATGTTATATATCTATATTTAGGTATGTTATACTAATATGTGATTAAATATATAAATACTTCGTAAATGCCAATGTTATATAAAAATTTCTAGTCACTAATCATCCAAATATGAAGGGAGTAGCTACCAACCATACGACGGGCAAAACTATTAGGAGTAAGACTTCGGTAGTTATCGAATACATAAAAAGTGCTAGATTAGCCTATTCGGCAATGGGTAAAATGGGTAAATTTCAAAAATTTCCCAAATTGGATCTTAATAGCCCATGAAATCCAATATTTAACATTGGATCTAATCTGGTTATTTCTAATAAAATTATATTTTATTTATTGTCGCATTTTATTTATTTAATATGTAATGTGATAATTAAATATAACATGTGTATAATTACGAATGTATTATTATATGTATGTGTGTGTGTGTGTGTGTGTGTGTGTTCATGCATATATGAGATGACATTTATGTTTGATGTTTATAATATCAAACAAAAGCATGGTCAAATATATACATGTGTAGATATAAGATTTGTATCTACCATATATATGTCTGTGTTTATATGTATAAATTGCAATGATTAAATTGTTTAATATAAAATATGTTGTTTATTATATATATATACATACTTATTTAATAAAATAATAAATATAATCTTATAAAATATCGTATATAATTTGACCGAGTTAAAATTTTCAAATTTGAATTTTAGATAAAAATCTAATTTTGACTTCAATAAACAAAAATTCATATTAAAATTTAGGTCTAAGATATTAATTCAAAGTTGTAAAATGTAACGATCCCACCGCTATGCCCAGTTTAGCAAAGAACATTACAAGTAATGTCATCTTCTAATCCAAGAATACGCTAGTTAAGGGTGATCGAATGTGAATATATCTTTACACTAACACTGATATGTCTTATTTACTTTTATGAGGATCTAAACTAAAATTTAGACGTATACATTGTTAATATAAAGTAAGAAACACACCGATTAAAATTATTAGAATAGTATATAATATAGATAAATCAGAATCAGAGTCACAGATCACAATATGCATCATATCCAAAATCTTGTATCAGGTACAAAGTTACTACCACATAATATAGATGACATAAACTCCTAATTGTCGATATATACAAATATGAAGCAAACTAAAACCGTTAAATTAGTCTATTTCAATACTAGCCCAAAATCCAAAGGTCAATGGGTCCCTATACATGTAAAGTCTCGGCCTTATCCGAGTATTAAAATAATAAACGGGCCAGACTAATCTAAATAAAAGGTGAGATACTAATATCATAACTTTATGACTTAAAATAATAAGCCATATAATATATGTCGAACAAATAATCATAATAAGGCATATTAATTAAATTCATTATATAAATCCATAAATGACTTAAGTCCAAAATAAGTTATCTCAAAATATTCCTAAAACCCAAAAATTCAGAAAGCCATATCAAACCAATAAATACAGATTTCAAAAATTTGATTTACTAATAACCAAATAAGTCATCAATAAAATATGTCCAAAAACAAATACTCAAGCAAGGCACATCTAACAAATCACCATTTCATAAATACATATCAAGTCTCAATAGACTATCATCTTAAAATATGGTGATAATCAATTCAAAATTCTTCAGAGCCATAAAGGACACATAATATCCATACAAAAATCTCTGAAGAAATAATCATCAATAAAGAAAAAAATAATAGTAGTCATCTATCAATTTAATACAGTGACACGAAATCTATCGAAAGAGACCCGCTACATGAAAAGGAAGCATTCCAAAAGAGATTGCAGATTAAGGATACCGCTCAAGGAAAGAGCAGCCGTGTATCTAATCTGTCCTATGCAAATTACCATCCGAAAGAGGTAAACATAGTCTAACTGTATAAAAAAAATAAACTAATAGGTTGTAGTATCAATAGACTACGATAAATGTAAAAATCTACCTTTCGAAAGAGACAACCTTATTTACACCTTAATAGGTCTTCCGAAAGAGATCCGCCTACCCAAATCTAAAAATGCGTTGATTCTCATATCGATGAAAAATGAGTTATCTTTTCTCGGGGATCTACTGGTCTGAATCCAAACACCCTAAGATAATACAACTCTAAGTGTTAATTATTGTCACTCCAGTAATCACAAGAATTCAACTAACTGTCCCATACCAGAGAGTAAATTCAAGTACTTACCAAAGCTAGCAATTTCCACTCAAACTCTATTTAACAAATTATAATAATAATAATCGAAAGAATTGTACAAAGTGTCCTATACCACCCGATAATTTAACCGTTTATTAAAATTCTCTGCTTCATAGAAAATCATGAAATTTAACAGAAATCCAAGTCAAGCTTGCATAAAAATAGCGAAAAGCTAAATACAATAAAGGACAACGATAGTTTATAAATTGAAAGTAATTAATATAATTTTTATCATATAGAAAACTATTTCTAAAATATTTTACCTATAATTCACTTTTCAAACTTTTATCGCTTTTGAAATCTAATAACTCACATATATAAAAAGAGAAGAGTTACAAAGTTTTAAGTCTTAAAATAACATTTCTTTATTAGGTCTTTGAATCAAAACAATATTTTAATAATTAATAATTCATTTTATTTCAAATCTATATAGATATATATAATATTACTTCATAAACACTATAAAACCATAAACTAATTATAAGCGTAAAAATCTTAGTTGAATTTATTTTAAAACAAAGCTTTAATTTTCATAATTTATAACTTACTTTATTTTGAAATCTATTTAAATACCTAAACCTATTTAAAATAACTTACTTCATAATTTCAAACTCTTTTTAAAATCATTTAAATAGCTTTTATAATTGAAACTATTTAAAATTGAATTTTATTACTTTCATAATCATTTTTATAAAATAATACTATATTTTATCTTTTACTTCTAAGCATTTCAAAATTATATACTTACAAATAAAAAATTTGAAATGATTTTGTAAATAAATATTACCTGTTTTTGAAAGTTTTTAATAGACATTTTATGATAAGCAATAAGTTAAGAAGATAATATAATTTAACTATATATTTTATAAACTAATTTACAATAAGGATCAAAATGGATAAAACTCAATTTTGAAATTCATTTAAAACATCTAGATAATTTAAACAATAATGTGACGCCCCACCTCTATACCCACGCTAGCCAAAAACACTACGGAGTAGTGCTGTCAACTAGCACGGAGAATAAGGCTGTTGAGGAGCGACCATCCATGTAATTGCTTATCACACGGTGGCTATAAATAATCCTCGGAAACAAACATAGAAATAAGCATATCGCAAATCAGTCACAGACATCCATATCACAAAGGCGGAAGAAGATATGAATATATAACTAACACATGAAAGTGTACATCAGAGTAGTGCTCAAAAGATCCACAATAATACAAAAGAATAGCAACACGTGCTATACAAAAGAATACAACTATGAGTCTATATCTCAAGTGTATACAAAAAAAACTGCTAAGCTAAATAGTTAGCCAAAAGTCAGAGTGATGAATCCCCGGGAAGAAGTCAAGCAGAAGCACCTGTAACATCTCGGTCTGACCCGAGTATTATTTAAGAAAATAATAAACGGGTCAGTCTAGCTATAAATATCAGATGCCATGATATAACATAAAAGATATGGCATAAACATAAAATATCCATAATGACATACCACTATAAGTATGTAAATAATGATCAACAGAAGATCAATCAATAAGAGATAATCAATATCACAAGAATCTTCTCAAAGATTCGAAAAGGGCATCATACCCCAAACTTGTACTCATAACAAGTCAATGACATAAATTCTAGAAATCAATGCAAGAAGTCCAGAAATCATAGAAAAGAGAAATAGGCCTATCACATGACGGTCCGAAGACCAAGGGGAGCTACCCCACATGTGTGAATGGAATCACACAGATTAAGGTGCAGACTAACCAAAAAGCAAAAAGGTATGTGTGAGTGGAATCACACAAGTGGTGTCTAGTCTAACCTCACAACAAGAGACATCGCACAGTTGCTAGTCTAAAGCATCAGAATGATCGTCATGATCAACGAGAAGTGTCAATTACACTAAGCTAGTAAATATAGAAGTTTAGCTTCATGTCCCATAACCACTTGCTTAACTTAAATATTTACGAACAAACTGTAAATCTTCACTAATAAAATTGTCACAAGAGGTTCAATCGAACAAGTCCAAGAATTAACCGACGAAGTGAACGCAAGCGTTTCATACCACTTGTTTTACTAAGTCGTTTAATTAGATTTCTCATCCGAGTGAGGTAAAGGTTTGTATATACTAATAGATTGGAAAACGGTTTAAGAAAAGAGCTTTGTTATTAAAAATAGAGTTGAAATTGTTTGTTAAAAGAGTTTTGATATTTACTACTAGTATTGAAACCTTTATATTATAAAATGACAAAACACAGAAGCAATTGTAGAAACAATCAATCACAAAGATCGCATACGGAGATGTGAATAAAATCCAAGGAAAACAGCTCAATATTTTTCAGATAAGATCCCCTACGGAGGGGGGGTCCGGGTGGGTGGCAACCCCCCAAGGTGGGGGTGCGGGGGCAACGCCACCGCTTACGGGGTTCGACCTGCCCGGTCAGGTCGCGGGGGTCCAGGGGGCAGCGCCCCCGGCGGGGTGCGGGGCAGCGCCCCGACCAAAACGGTGCGACCTAGTGAAGACAAAATGAGGTCTAACGACCTAAGGGTCTAAGGGGTCACGCGAACTATCGGGATAAGGTCCAACGACCTATGAGTTAAAGGTCCAACGACCTATTGGGTTATAAGGTCATACGACCTAACGACTCAAGGGTCTAACGACCTAACGACTCAAGGGTCTAACGACCTAAGGTATTCGCGACTTAACGGGTTATAGGCCTAACGACCTAACAGGGTTCACGACCTAAGGTATTCGCGACTTAACGGGTTATAGGCCTAACGACCTAACAGGGTTCACGACCTAAGGTATTCGCGAACATCCTACTGCTTAAGGCTTAACTCGTGAGCGACCTACGACTTAAGGCTTAACTCGCGAGCGACCTACGGCTTAAGGCCTAACTCGTGAGCGACCTACGACTTAAGGCTTAACTCGCGAGCGACCTACGGCTTAAGGCCTAACTCGTGAGCGACCTACGACTTAAGGCTTAACTCGTGAGCGACCTACAGCTTAAGGCCTAACTCGTGAGCGACCTACGACTTAAGGCTTAACTCGCGAGCGACCTAACTCCGAAGTGCCAATACTTCCAGAATGACCTAAAGCCCTGCGACCTATGGTACTAACTCGCGAGCGACCTAACGACTTAACTCGTGAGCGACCTAATTCCGAAGTGCCAATTCTTCCAGAACGACCTAAAGCCCTGCGACCTACGACCCAGTGACCTTGCGACCTATCACCGAACGAGTCAAGTGGCCAGAACGAGCTAAGTGCAGGAAATTTCCAAAAATGCTAAAAATTGGAGTTTTTCGCCAATCCAATCCAAACCAAAGGCAAATGTGCATGCAAAAGTGATAGGGAATCATTCCCAACAGTCCAATATAGTTATAGACTAGATTTGTGAGATAAAAATCTCACCTTTGCACAAATTCAATGAAAAATGAAGTTTTAAGCAAGCAAAAATCAATCCCTCTTCTATCTAAGCACAAGAAGCTTGAATCCAATGTCTTCTTCTTGAATTTGGAGTAGAAAGATGGATTGCAATTGAATTTGAGTTTTGGAATTTTAATTTCCCATTCCCTCCACCATTTTTGAAGAAGCTTGAAGACTTAGGAAAATAGAAATGAAGTTATGAAGAGGAGGGGTGAAGGTTGGGTCTAATAGGCTAAAAGCCCAACCCAAAGTCTCAAGTGAAAAAGCAGTGAAATTCTACTATCTCCAATCATATCAATGTTTATACTTAAAAAAATTGTAAACGGCATTTCGAACTCAATGGAAGTGGTCTCGAGTCCTAATTTGACCGTTTGCAAAAAGTAGCTTTTCGGACCAATATCCGATTAACGACAAAATATTTAAATAAAATATTTAAATATAAAATCGATAAATATGCGGGTTGTTACAAATAAAATCCAACGAAAATTCAACGCCAACATTGCTCTACAAAATATAACTCCAATTATGGAATTATTAGCTATCCGAGTTGTTTTTCAACAACTCCGATCACGCAAACAACATAAATACTTTATATAAGTTAATAAAATGCAATTTGCAATTGAACAGAATTTCGTTCGTAAATTGACTTCTTTTAATCCACATAACAATCCATATATTACTAATAATAAATGTTTCATATTCCGAAAAAACACTTCATTTAAACAATTCAATCAATAACCTTAATCAGTTCAATCAACCAATGCAGTCAACTATCGACATAATTATATATATATATATATATATCAAATAATGGAATAGATATAGATGTGTGAGATAAATTGACTAACTCATCCAATTCAACTTTCAACAACCAAATATTTTTCGCAATAAGATATAGAATTCATGAGTTTTTAACACTCACCTCAATGTTGCAAAGAAACCCGCTACCATTATAATTTGCGATTACTGCCTCCCTCCGCCATGCATCGAACCACCATCGCAGACCATTACTCCTCTACCTTCGGCTAGAACTCACATAGCCTCCTTTATGAACTCGATTCACCCACTTTGGCCATCGCTTCCAGATCGTTCCACCCTTCATCATGTCGGGCATAAGCCTCGATTGAGCTCCACCTTCAACCACGTGCGTCACCATCGAACTCGCACTCCCTTCGATCGATCGTCGTTCTCGTTTATTCATTCATTTTTTTCAAGAGGTTAGGGATTTGAATAAGTGGGAACGGGTTAGGCAAAAATGAAACAAGAATATGGAGGGTCGACTCATATTTCTTTTCTAGAAAAATGGAATAGGAATTGAGTTACAAAGTGGGGTTGAATAAATTTTTCTTTTTGGCCTGATTGTTAACTTATTTAGTTTCTTTCCTATATTCTCCTTGTAAATAATCATTTTTATCACTTTGTAAATTTACTTACCTAACATAAATTGATTAATACTCTGCTTGATAAATTATATTTAGATATCGGTTAATTTTATTTAATTCGGTAATTATTTATTTTTATTTAATTACCAATCACATAATTATGAAATAGATTCAACTTATTTTTCCTCAACTATGTCAATAGTATATATAAAAAATTAGTCACACTTCTAATAGTTATCGTTTATTTCTTACAATAATCCCAAAATTCCCAAGTGTAATTTATTTCACTAATATAAATTTTAATGACTTTTGGGTTTACAAAACACAATTAAAATGCTAAATTAAATTTTGAATCACTTTATTCATTTTATTTCCAAGTGATTCCAAAAATCTAATTTAAATTCTCTAAATTCATTTTAATACATTTATTTTGTTTTAATCTCGACCAGGGTTATTACATAAAATATCTTATATTTGACTAAGTAATATTATAATATATATATATATATATATCAATTTAAATATAATGCCATTGAAAATAATTTTTTAACTAATTTATATATATATGTATGTATGTATGTATGTATGTATGTATGTATTTAAATTGAGATTAAATAAATATTATAAAAATTATATGTATATATAATTTTGGAAATATATTTTTATAAAATGCCAAAAGCAATTATATATATACACATTAACATATAATTTAAAAGAACCCTCTTAATATTATATATATATATATATATATATATTGGCATAATCGTTTTTTTAATTGAAGTGAGCAATTTGATTTTAAATGTTATATATATTATTTTAGATATAGATTTATACTATAATTTAAATGATTTTAATTTATAGTTAATAATTTAAAGTTAGTAAAGATATATATTTCAAATTTAGAAATTTATTTTACATACTTTAGAACGATTATATGGTCAAACAAAAATTACATATATATTTTATTTATATTATTATGCTAAAACGAATAAATGCATTTAACCTACTATTAGATTAATATATTGAATTATAACTAAAGCAAGGCAATCAATGTATATAAAAATGATTCTAATAGCATACAATATAATACATATGTAAGTTAGAATCTACCTGATTGAGACGTAGTCGATTTTGAAAATCTCATAGATCGTTTTGATTTCTAACCAAAGTTGTCGGTTTCAGCGTATCACCACTTGAGTTGAGTTGTTTGATGTTTTAAGGTTCTATGGAGGGCTAAATGGTGGTCGACTATAATGAGGGAGGATAGATGTAAATGAAGACCAAGGATGGGAGAAAGCAGGAACCAAAACAATTTAGGTTTGAGTTACTTATACAAGGAATAAGTGGAAAATATTTTTCCACTATCCTCTCTTGCTAAGTCCAACTCCCAAGATATCTTCATTATCCTCTTGTAGTCGACTCCTTATTGCTCCTTTAATGGACTAATAAACTATAAAGCCCAATTGCGATAAATTCAATTTAAATCCAAATTAAATGTACATCGACATCGTATATTGATATGTATATATATAACTTATATATATATATATATATATATATATATTACTATTAGCACCTATAATATTTCTAAAGACTACTCCATTTACTAAATACACCCTAAACATAAAATATAGCAATATTTAATATTTTTTTTAAATTAATTAATTTACGAATATTATAAACTAAGTAAATCGGGTGTTGTTAATATTAAATGAATACAATCATGCGGCTCACAAGCATGAATTCAATCAGCAATTAATAATTGAATAATTCAAATGTTAACATTCCATGGTTATTTAATAACTATGAGCCCGTAACCCTTTGGTTCCCCAGTAGTCATGATTAATGCACCGTCCAACATTTGGAGAGCGTTACGAATTCCAGTCTCAATGGATGTATCGATGTCCTTTCTCGAAACACTTGACCAAAAATATTTAAAACAAAATGCTATTTTGTGTTGTGATTTATGACACACGACTGCAACTACTTGCAATTACAATACACAATAATTTATTTAAGGATTTTCTTATCTGTATATTTTTAATTAATTTCTTTATATCATAGTATAACAAATCATATAAAAGAAAAAAATACCTTTTATTTTGAGTGAGATCTATCACAGAGTTGGATAATTTATATTAAATTACATAATTATATATTTAGATAATCTACCCCTAGTATCAAGATAAATCCTCTTTGAGGTCTCGGTCAACTTAGTGCAGGAGGAAAACTTCGGTTCCCTCTTTTTTTTCTTTGATCATCCACAGCCATTGTGACGGCCCGGATTTTCGCGTTCAAAAATCGACATCCATACTTCACTCGTATTCGAATAACGCAGATTCGAACCATGAAATTCGATTCGTCGAAGCTTATAACACATTAAGTAAGAACAAACACAGTGGAAACAGAATGAATAACTTTATTGATACAATATCCGATACAACAATGATACAAACGAATATCAATACTATCGGAGATACAAGACAACAACAGAAATAACCAAGCAGCGACGAAAAGATATCTTCAATGCCAAAGCATCAAACTTCAAGCTCGAACCACCATCAAGTTGTATGAAGCAAGGTCGATCATGAATGCGATTGCCAAAATCCAAAGACTCCAAAGAATTCCAAACATAAAGCTGAAGGATACCGAATCTATATCTACTAGCCGATTATCCGAAAATCTAACTCTAGGCTGCCCATGTGGAAAATTGTGGGCACCTAGAGTTTAGATAGGGAACAAAAAACTCCAAGTCAGTCATGGGACTGATATGAGCAAACAAAAACAGTTTTATCTTTAACAAAAGAAAACAAAGGGAAATAAAAGAAATCCGTAATGATTTTTGGAAAATGAAACTACCATAAGGCCTCTCGACACACACACAATGCAATCGCACACTTGGGGGAGATTTCTCCTTATGATAGTCAAACATGCTTGATACGCGAAAATCCTTTTGATATTATTATTAGTGCACAGTGGAAAATATTTGCAAGTATAATATTGATCTTAGCAAGTATAGGTACCATTATATTATGCCTGCTATAGCTACCACCTGAGGTGGCAGGTTATACAACTGCAATCGTAAAGGGCTCGTATTGTTTTTTTGGATTTCCAACAATGGTCAGGCTAAGGAACTTCCTGGGCCACATGGGTACGCCTCTTGAGGGACGTCCCGAGAACCTAACCGGATCTCTGCTATCATAAGGCAGGGTTACCTCTATAACTAGGTAACACCTACAAGTATGCCATCCCCGACCGTTACCGACCTTTATCCGAGGATCCTCAACACCAACAACCACAAAGTAATAAATTTGCAGCAACCACATAGGTTAAATATCTGGGCTCCATACCATGATACCACCTTTTTCCAGAAGGAAATGGACATACCCTAAGGGCACGACCATTAATAACCTTGCCACATCTTTCCTGTTTCGACCATTTCCAGGTTGTGAGGTCCGATGAGGTCACGTCCACAAAGCTACGCTTTTCACAAAAGCCATGCTTTAATCAACAAATGATCAGCAGCACTTCCATGCCACATTACCAAATTGGGAATGTATCACTGGTAAATACCAACTACATAACCTCTGAGCTCGTATGTCTCAGAGAAGGGTGTTAAGCTAAGAGAATAAATTCTCCGCCACCGAATAGAAATGTATTTGATAGAAACCGGCTTTACATTTCAAAGTGTAATGTCAGACATACATCCATACAAGTACGTTCTGGGTTCGAACAGAACCGAAGGCACCTCAAAGAAGACATTGCAATCTGGGTATTCACAATCCTGATCGGACTCCCCATCACATATGGAGATCTCTATACCGTAGCAACTCAGTGCAGAGTCATTCGATGGGTAATCCTTTCGTTCTTGAAAATACCCGGTCTTCAAATGCTATCTATTTCATCGTATCATTATTCGAAATGGGTTATATGACACAAAGTCCTCTCCCGGCTAAACCGAATAATGAGCGCTTAATTTAAAAATCATATGGATATTGGGATCTTAGTTAAGTCACAACTTATTACCCAAAACCTTTCTTTCAAATGGTTTAAACAAATTACCATTTTAATCTTTCAAATGGTTTAAACAAATTACCATTTTAATCTTTCAAATAAAAGGTTCACTTTTGAAGATACACTTTAATTTTAAAGCAAAATTCACCAAATCTTTCACAAATATTCATTCATAGTTTTCAAAACTATTTTCAATTCTAAATCTTTTATACAAAAGATACACCTTTAAGATCCTCTTCAATTTGAAAACAAAGTTTACCAATATTTAACAAAGATTCATTCATAGCTTTCAAAACAATTCCATTTCAAACTTGAAATCTTTTCAACAAAATCGGAAGTTCTTTCGTTATATGAAAGCCATTATCATTTGAAAACAAATACTTTTCGTTTCGGAAAAATCCGATTAAACAAGCACAAGTTATAGCCTTTAAAGTATAAACTTGGGTTAAATTTAAATTCCTAAAATAATACGTTTAAAATACTTTAAAAACGGTTTAAAAAATATATATAACTTATATAAACCTTTCAAACTAAATTTCCAAAATAATTTCAAAACTTAAACAAGATATATTTATATTCAAACTAAATTTCAATTTTCAAACTTCCTTTTTCAAAATCTTTTCATATTCAACCCAATTCCATTTCCAAAACTATTTGGATTCAAAATTCAACTTTAAAACATTTCACCATTTGAATAAATTAATATTAAATTCAAATTATCTGTGACTTAACAAATTTCCTCATGCAATCCATATTTGTGTGTGTGTGGTGTAGTCCAGGGGTTTTACACACAACAATACAATATCATCAATCATCACAGATTCAAGCACAGCAATATCGATAAGCGGTATAATTCTATAACGCTTATCTTCATTAACAGATTCACAGATAAATAATATAAATTCATCACAGATAAATAAATTACATTCATCACAGTTCAAATCAAAATAATTCATCTCACCAAGCATCACATATCAGGGATATCAAACAATTTAAAGCATTTCATACAATCCAAACATCCATAAGTATGATCAATTGATCTCCTGATTAATTTAAACTAGATTAATTACTTATGAATAAATTACTAATCCTGGTTAATTAACATTAATTAATTACAAACCATTTTAGTTAATTAACCTTTAATCATTTATTAATGAACCTTTAATAATAAATTAATCAACCTTAATTAATAAATCAATCAACCTTTAATATTAAATAATTAACCTTTAATTATTTAATTATCCTTAATTAATTATCCTTAATTAATCACGTAAATCAATTAATCTTAATTAATTACGTTAATTAATCATCCTCTAATTAATTAATTAAATTACAATAAGCGATTATCCTAATCACTTAAATTAATTACATTGACTAATTATCCTTTAATCCTTTTATTTATTATCCTTAATTATTAATCAATTTTTCTTAATTGCTTTCACTAATTAATTATCATAAGTAATTAATTACCCTTTAATCATTAATTAAGAAATTGATTAATTATTCTTTAAATACTATCATTAAGTAATTATCCTTTAAGTAATTATCCTTAATTACTTTCATTAAATAATAAATTATTAATAATTTTAATATTTTAATTAATTAAAAGATAATCAATTTATCTTAATTAACTTCATAATTACCCTTTAAAATCTTATTTAATAAAATTAGGATTAAATTGTCATTAATCTTAACTTAAGACTTATAAGTTTAATAAATGATGAAAACATTCTTCTCAATTACCACTTAATTATATTTTATTATTAATTAAGTTTAAATAAACTTAAGATTTAACTTAATCTAAGTTAAAATGAATGTACAAAACTTTTACTTAACCAATCATTTAAATAAACCATTATTATTTAAAGGAAATATTAAAAAAAATTAGTTTAAAACTCGATAATCACCTCATATTGGACCCGAGACAAACATGGGATTACCCGACCTAAATCCCGAGCCCATCCTTCCCTCTTCTTCTACTTAAAACTTTATTTTGTTTTAGTTTTAAAATTCTGTTACTCAGAGAAAACTATTCGAGAGTATCACCGAGCAAACCTTGCATTTGTACGAGCACGAACCCGAGGGAACTGCGTCTTCCTCAAACCTTCAAACAACACCAGATACCCGTTATCGCGCATGCACGTGCACAGATCGTCGAAGCCATTCCGATCAACCATGCCATCGTCAACAAGTCGTCGACGACACCCTTAGCCATCAGAAACACCCAGATTGTCGGTATAAGCAAGAAATCTAAATCGAACAAATAAAGCTCCTATTGGAACCAACTCGACCAACTGAAAACGCTTCGTGCCGCCACCTCCGATTGCCAGAAGACTCGCGATCACGTTCAGATCACCACCGAAGTTTCACGCTTCGATCCTCACCACTCCGGTCGACTCCCATGCAACAATGACGAAGAAACCATCTCGATTTCACCCTCAACCCAAACAGGCAAATGAACCCTAGTTCGCCGATCTCTGGCCACCACAGCCATCTAGAATTTTCCTGGCCAATTTTCCTAAAATCACCCGACCACCCTTTACCTCCAGCCCAAAGCATGCCGGCCAACCTCTCAACGTTCGACGGAATTTGACCAAAATACAAATTCTGATCAACACAAAATATCTCAACATATACTTGTTTAAAAATCATGATTTGATTGCTTAAATTCATCATTTTTCAAAATGATTTAGTTTATGTGATCAAATCATGAAATTGTAATGTTCGATTTTTCTGATTATAATGATTTCCATTGCAAAAACTTATTTTTGAAATATCAGCTAAATAATTCCACCTGAAATTATTTAAAAAAAAATACCTTGTTATAATCATTTTCTTCTTTATGATCATAACTTGAATTTATTTGGATAAGAAGATATGAATTTGTTTCTTTTTTTTCTTGAGTCTGTGAAAACTATAGACAACAGAGGCCATAGATGTATATACACACAGACATATATACCATAGATATAGAGGAATTCAACCATTTTTCAGATGAAAACATTCATACAAACCATCACACTATCAAGCATTATCCAAATATCAAGATAAAGTGCAGACTTAAGGGGTTTGCTCACCTGAGATGTTGAGATAGAGAACAAGTTTGAATGCTTGCAACTGGAATTTGATCCAAATCCTTGATCTAGATGAATTTGCATGCTCCTTGATTTTACAGAGCTTGTTTGAGTTGAATCAAATCTTTGTTTAAGTTTAAATCTTTGCCCCAGCTTAAATGAAGAATTGAAACGGGTTTTTGAATCTGATACTTGAAATTTGATGTTGATCTAAAGCTTTGAATTGCTTTGCTTGATTCAGGTTGAAAACAGGTTGAAGTCTATTGCTTATTTGATTCTTGGGTTTGAATGGTCTTTGATTGCATCGGGTTTTGATTTATCTGAGTTTGATTTTTTAGGTTTTGAATTTGAAAAGAGGTTTTACTTTTATTTTTGATTCTTTAGTTCTTTCTCTATTTTACTTTCTGGTTTCAAGTTTGTACAGGCTTTGTTTTGAAAATTACTAAAGAAAATGAGAAGGTAGGAGAGGTAGTGTTTTATATAGACTTGAATTTTATTTTTATTAATTATTTCAAAGATAAAAGTAGAATGACACTTGTTAATTTTATGTGTTAAAATCATTGCACTTGTAGATTTCTTTATTGAAATGCTTACACTTGTATTTTTCCTTATTATAATGTTTACACATGTTATCTTTTGTACTACTTATGCATGTACTTATTTATATGTTTTTAAATTTATATTAACATTTGTTAAAATCAAATATACATATATTCTTATGTTGTTAGGTACCTTATAATTTTACAAATGTGAAAACAATTATTTTATTATTTTCTTTTATTTATGTATAGATTACTTATATATATATGTGTGTGCGTGTTTGTGTTATGTTTTTAAATGTTTATATTTAAACTATCTTTATTTTTACTTATACAACTTAATAAGAAAATGATTTGAAATCCAAATTATACATTACTAATAAATATTCATATACATTAGTTCCTTGGAAATATAAAGTAAACAAATCCAATTTTATTTTCAGTATATTTATATTTGAATTCCAAATTCAAATTTCAAATTATAATTTATTTATATAAACACAAAACAAACACATATTTTTTAAATTTGGAAAAATTAAAATTTATTCACAATTTAGTCCAAAAATTTATTTTAACCACTAAATTTAATTTGGCTCAAAACAGGGATCATTACAGTCATCGTCAGCTTTTCTTTATTCCTTTATCTTTTCCAGATCTTTCTTTAGATGGTCCTCCATCTTCCACAACGTTAACTACACCGCTCTAGGCTTTTGTGTCCTCCTGGCATAAATATCTCTCAACTTGATAGTAAAGTCTACGAGATCCATTATCTTTCCAATGCTTTCTTAAAATCAATCTTATTAGCGACTACGGAAACCATCCCCATCAGTACTATCAACAAGTATGGTTTCTAAAATGTAATGGCTGTGGCTAAGTATAATCAAGTAAATCTACAAAGTTCATTCTCTAAAATCAACAAAGTTCATTCTCTCTACTTTACACTTGAAAGTGACAGTACATTCCTTGGTCAAACTATATGAACTTTGAATTGGCTCATAAACTTTTCCACTAACTTGGTCCACATACCGATGTTGAACCAATTATCCAGTTGGCGAAACCACATTGCATCCATACCAGCGGGTGCATCGTCCCATCACCTCCTCCGAAACTGCTAACGCTCTCATACGTTGGATGTATATCATTAGGTGAATAATTAGGTCCATCCTTCCATCATACGACTCCAAAGTAGGTAACTCGAACTGATGGATTCCTAGCATATTGGGTGTTTGGGGTAAAATTATTTCCGTTCACATCCTTCAAACTTTGATCCATAGCTTCACCTCGAAGTACATGTCTTACCATCTCAGCTAAGTGGTTATCTGGATTTAGTTGAAATCTCTTCGCAAGCCTTTAATTCAATTCTTCTTCATGCCCCTTCCTATGGGGAACTTTAAGTTCTAATCCTTGTGGTTGCAAGTTTGCATTCTGATCTTGATTTCAAGGCTTGACATCATCCATATGACACACCCTTCCATGCTCGACATTCAGATTGATCATGTTCCCTTGTCTAACTAAACATGTCATTACCAACTGGTCTAGACCTCACCGACTTGTTGGTATGCTAGGGGATGGTTTCAGCTTGTTTTGCTTCATTTCATTACTTATCTACTATGCCTTCTAGCGTTCGGTTCTGATTTTCATCAACTTTAACTTCACTTTATTATTCCATCCTTCAAAAGAATCTATTTATCATCTTTTCTTACCAAGTTATCAATCTGTCTTGCAAATTTGTCATCATCTCATTCATCTCCTTTCTAGTCACATAGATAAAATGTGGATTTGAATTAGCGAACACCTCCTACCTGCCCCCTGCTCTGGTGGACTTGGTCCAATAATAGATATTATAGCATGCCTCTTCATCTTCTCTAATATAAGATCTAAGTTCATCTTTGTGGAAGCACAAAAATGTTGCCTTAAAAAATTGGTACAAGGCCCTAATATCACTAAAAATGAATTAAACAAATATTAAAATAAAGAATCAAAAGAGAATAAAGAAGGGACATGGGATTTTTATAGTGATTTGGTGAAGTCTTCGGCCCATGTCCACTCAACTAGCTTTATTTATGAATTCTCGTCAGAATATACAATTTGCAATCAAACCTAAGTTACAATCTAATATATCTTTGTTTTTAACGATTCGCCTTTTTAACCTCCAAATGTCGATTACATACATCCACGTTATTCTTGTGTCAAGCATCCAAGTGCTGGAAGGACAATTGTTACGGTAAAATAAAAAACAAAATTGAATAAGAAAGAATGAACATAATATTAGAATCTCATTATTAAATGATAATAAATAATATTAAAAGAAGGTACAAACTATCACTCTAAGATACATAGCATTTTAGAGTAACAATTCTTAATGTTATCATCAGCTTAGATAGTTATAACAACTTGTCCTCACAACTGCTGATACATACATAATAGTAATGCTGTGGAAATAAGAATGCTGTGTTAGGTGACACATCCAGCTTGTCTCCTTGAGCTCCAATGAACATCGACTAAAACCCATCTTTCTCCAACTACTCAAAAGAGCGCATGAGAAATTTAGGGAAAACAAAAACCACACGTCATCCATAAGTCTGGTATGAGAAACTCAAGAAATATATAGCTAGCATATGACAGTGCTTTTGACACCACATGGAATGCCATAATGATTATCCCCTCAAAAGAATCACCATCTAACAAGTACATACAGTGATATAATAGATAAAACTCCACTACATCCTAAGAGTTAATGAATATTTTACAACTTAAGTTCATACTCGTATAATACTCCACTACATCTTAAGAGTACACAAAAAACATAAAATTTGTTTTACTTGACAAATATGTTCAACCATTTAAACTTGTTTTAACCTGCCGCCTTTCTAATTGAAATGTTATATAAACTCAGCTTTATATTTTCAAAAAACAGCTAACTCCAAGTTCTATAATGATCTGAAATTTCCGACTATCCAAAATCATGAAAATTGCATTTCATTTAAACAAAAGAAAACTACCAAACAAACACATCAAACATGATGCACATACCATATGATCCTAATGCATATGATACTTGTGTCTAATAAAATAACTCATCAACGTTGTCGATAATTTATTAAACACACTCTACCCGAAAGGGAAAACATAAAAAGTTCCAATATTCTTCTTGGTTATTCCACTATCACTCGGGTAGCATACATAGTATACATATAAAACTATTTTACACAAAATTTTATGTCAAACTTCTTTTAAAAAAACATGGGAACTAAACACCGGGTTTTATTTTAAATCATTTTGGAATAATAATATATACATATATCTTTTGCATATTAGATCATACTTCAAGATTAAACCAAAATTTGTTTTTCCAAAACAACTTTGTAGCATCCCCCACTTAGAAACCCAAAAATGAACGTCGATGATGATGTAGTCATCATTGAAATTATTTTCAAACAATAGAAGTGAGTTCAGTACATCTAAATCATACGTTTAGGACTTAACCCAAAATCATTTCCAAAGCGGTATCAAATACTTCATAAATATTACTAAGTATTATGATCTTAATTTCATAGAACAATTTCCCAAATATATACCTCAATTAATATTATTATTATTTTGATGAAATCTTGAAAAACATTTTTAAAGTCACTAGGATTTAAGTTCTCAAAATATTAGTTTAAATCCATTTCGTTTATAAACAGTATTTTATAAACCACTCTTATATAAAATCACTATCTTATATAAAATCTTTTCACAAATATTTACTTACAAAAGACCTTATCTTTCCTTTAGATTATAATAAACATCTTTTATTAAAGTCAACTTTTAACCCAATATTACCAGCGAACGTCTTATAGTTAAACTCTAAAACTCAATTTATAAGGTATTCGTTCAATGTGTCCCCCAATTACTGTCTACCAACCCATGTAGTAGAAGGTAAAACTACTCATAAACTGGTTGAGCACAAATCAATAATCATCAAATAATAGTTAATGCTCATAAACTGGTCAAGCATAACTAATAAATCAACAAATGATAATAATGCTCATAAATTGGTCGAGCATGGCTAAACTAATTAATGAGAGGTAATGAATGAACATCATCAATCCTTACATTAATTAAACAATACTATCAACTTATGTTTATATAAGTTATCTTATACAAGATCTTTGGAATTACTTTTAAGGCATACATTTATAACAAGTATAAATATGCTCTAATATGTATAATACACTTAACTCATGCTAGGACATTCCATTGTCCTATCTTTTAATGAGTCATGCCAAACTAAAGGCAAGATTCTTACTTAACCTTCGACTTTAATACTAGATGTAACGATCTGCCTTTTAGACCCTCAATGTTGACACTAGTACATCCACGTTATCCTTGTGCCGAGCATTCAAGTGTTGGAAAGACATATTGTTAAGGTAAAAGAAAAGGAAACAGAACAAGAAAGAAGGAACACAATATTAGAATCTCACAATGGAACGATAAAATATAATATCAAAAGACAGTAAAAACCGTCACTCTAAGATACGTAAAATTTTAAAGTACTAATTCTTAATACCATCATCAGCCTATACAGTTATAACAACATGTCCTCATAATTGCTGATGCATACATAATAGTAATGCGGCAAAAATAAGAATTATACAGTAGGTGACACATCCAACTCGTCTCCTTAAGCTCCAGTGAACATCAACTAAAATCTACCTTTCTCAAACTACTCAAAAGAGCATACGAGGAATTTAGGAAAAATTAAAACCACGCGTCAGACATAAGTCTAGTATGACAAACTTAAGAAATATGTGCTAGCATATAATAGTACTTTTAAGACCACGTGAAATACCATAACGGTTAACGCCTCAAAAGAACCATCATCTGATAAGCCCATAAGGTGATATAATAGATGATGTTTAGGGTATATAATATAAATCAAATAAATAGTTGCGACGCTTACATTGATCAAACCACGACAGTAATGAGGTTCAATCAAAACATCTAAGGTACATTCGCATGATAGAATTTCAGCGGAGAGCTCTTCGGTCTAGCCGAATCCGAACTCCATGACAATGATCAAAAACGACCTTTCGAGTGGCATAGATCTTTAGATTGGATATACCATAAGGTAAATACAACTGGCCAATCTCTTGAACATTTTCGTGAACCACAAGGAATTAAGTATCGACAACTCCCACACGTGACATATAGATAAGCATACTCTAGATATGGAGTTAATATACCCTCATGAGTCAGCTAAACCCGAGATTGTACATGCTACTCTGTCTTTAACCATTTCAGATGTCGAGGTCATGTTCGACCTCTTTCACAAGATTCTTCACTACTTAAACAAAACACGAATCCCCAAATGGATTCCAGCATCTCGAACAGACCATGAATCCGTGCATGGATTCGAGCATCTCAAACAGATCTCGAATCTCCACATAGATTCCAACACAAGTTCTTTGACGAATGCTAACGTCGACCTCTCCCTTGATCTTAACCTCATGATAAATAGTTCAACTCTAAAACATTATACTTCACAACCGTTTCCAAAACATAGAACCCGCATATCAGTTTTGAAGTGGTTTTCGATAAGTAAAACACTTATCGATCCAGTCTCTTCAAAACTAATTCGATGTATTTACGGTCAAGTTCGATAGTTGATTGATCGACTATCAAGTTCAAAATTTAAAATCGCATATGGAAATAAAGTCTCGTATACTTATCATGTTTTCGACCTTTTCGTCTCATACTATCCCTCGGTCAAGAGTGAAGCTGGTAGATTGGAGCATTACTACTACTAAACCCTACTTGAACGTCAATCTTAACTCTCATAGATAGACGAGCCTAGTTCATTGTCTTTTAGTGCTAAGTATGTGACTAAATATTTTCCATAAGCGAATAAATACATAAAATACGATCAAGTCACACAAGCAGTATTAGGTCACATAAGCGACTTTTGATCCCCCCTTTAATCAATTAATCGTTTTATTGATTAAAACCTCTTTTATTATTAAAATCTTATTTTATCTAATATAAACTTTGTTTATCAATTTCTACTATTCATTTATGCTTTTTTAAATAATTCAAAGCTTATATATATACTTATCTCAAATGATACAAGTATATTCACAAATTATTAACAAGATTTCTTACTTTAAACTTTCACTTATTCTATCTTTTTCCAAAAGATTCCGTACTTATAATTTTCTTTAAAATCCATTTTAAGAATCTAAATAATTTCACTAATCCATTCAAAAAGATTTAAGACTAATGATACTTAAACATTGTCACTGCAAACCCAAAACCATTCCACTTATGCTTATCTTTAAAACATTCTTTTAAAGATCTATTTACATCCATAAGTATAATAAAAAAGGGTTAAAGATGAACGTTATTAACAAACTGTCACAACAAACCCAAAACCATTCCATACTTATATTGCCTTTAAAACCGTTCTTTTAAAGGTCTAATGGAATATTTGTTTAAGTTCGATGGTCGATGATCCAATTAAGAATGATCGCTAATAGAAACCAAGGTTCGTATACTTAACACATTTCCGACATTCCAACTTATACCATCCCACGATCAACGGTGAAGCTAGGTAAGTTAGCATTGATTATTATTAAAACCTTACCTAGACACTTCATCCTTGACTCTCATAGATAGATAAGTCCATCTCGTCGGTTTTTAGTGTTAAGTATAGTATTAATAACTTTCATAAATAATTAAACAAACAACATGATTAACACATTTTTGACATTCTCGATTTAACTATTCCACTCTTAAGAGTGAAGTCGGTAGGTTAGAGCTCAATTGCTTCTATCTCTACTCGAACATCAATCTTAACTCTCACAAATAGATTATTCTATTTCGTTGGCTTTTAGTGTTAAGCATAGTTAATTACTTTTTCAAAACTTACACATACACTTTAAAAATACTTATAAGTAGGTTTTAAATATCTATATAAAATATTATTTGAAAATAACTATTTTATAATTTGATGAAAATAAATAAAAACATGACTTATGTTATAAAACCTCTTTACTTCCAAAATCCATAAGTAAATATTTGAATATATTTAAACTTCAAACCAACTTTGAAATACTACAAATATGTTAGGAAACATCCTTAAAAAGATTAGAAAAAAATACCAAATTTAAATATCATGTTTAAATACTTAAAACTATAAACGATTTACTACAGCATTTAAAAATGTTGTTAAAAGTCTTTGATAAAAAATAACATAGAAAAGCACAATTGTTGCGACCAGTTTTAACTACTCCAATAAATGATTAAGACTTGAATTTTTTCCAGTAAGTACTACCCTTTGGGTACTTAAAAACCATGGAAAACCCTTAAGGATATCCTCCGAATTAATTAGAAAAATTCCCGAAAACAACGCATTTACTAAAATGTTCGTTTAGCGATATTTTTACTCCAACTTTATCCATTTTGTTTGACCGGTTAAAAAAACCTTTTAGGCTCCAGTTTTTTTCCAGTGATAAGTACATAAATAATATTTATTAAATATGCAAAGAAGCCCCTAAGGATGTGTAACGACCCAGTATTTTGGACTATTCAAATCGACAATAAGCCACACATGTCGGACTTGAATAATTCAAAACAATAAATCGTAATATAATTTGGAGCAAATAAAACCAATCACAAAATCACAGACATAGAAAAATCAGAATAACTCGCAGCAGAAATAAAATAACCATAGTAGTTCATGAAGCTACTATAACACAGAGTCACAAAACAAGTACAAAATACTAGAGTCTGAAAAGTAAATACAATAGAAATCTCAAATACATATATGTCCACTAGTACAAAAGCTGAATAGAAATACTGAATGGAAATAGATAACAACTAGATAGATAGATAATCTCTAGCAAATCCTAGCTCCAAAAGGTGAAATCCAAAGCTGAAATACTCAAGCTGACCTGAGCGTAAGAAAATAAGCACAAACACTCGAGTCAGGACATACATATTTATACAATGTAAACCAACTCAAGTGAACTGTAATAAATGCACAAGTAACTTAAAGGATGCTTGAGACCGCCCATCCTTTAAGGATCCGTTAGACTATTTACTATGTAGTAATGTATGCTATTATAATAGTGTCTAAAGTAAAGTATAATATACTTAAAAATAGCGTTAAGGAGTTACCCAATATCCCCCTTAACACATTTTATATATTTTCATAGTCTATACAGTACCGTAATCTCTCCCGTACTGGGCGTCGTCGGAGGGCTCTCCATAGGTATGATACAAAACAAAACTCGTATAAGGCGTGCTAGGGTAGGCGAAACAACACAACGAGGCAATGCCAGGGTAGATATACCAATTACACATCCTGACTGGTGGTAACGCATAGCAGCCACTGCGGCCACCTCGAGCCACACTCCCAAAATCAAAGGGTACCCCAATCAATCACAAAGTAATAGAATAGTATCGAAGAAGTGTGTCCGATAAGACGAGCTACCTCATTGACACGGAATCGCTCCTGTTTTAGCCACCTTATGCGAACTCACGGGAGTCGGATCCACGTTCATACCTCAAAGGACGTCACCACCATCCTACCTCATTCTGGAATCTCCACCTCGTACACGGTTGTCAAAGTGGTTTTCGGTATCGACAGAGAGTATGCTCATATCCGATCACGATTTCTTTAACAACCAACCGTTATTATAACCCTGGTTATAAATTTTCAAAAATGGTTTATATCCCAAATAAAATCAATTCATTTAAAACATTTAAGCATGAAGTCGTTATCCTTTCAAATCAAATATTCAATTTCCAGAATTGTAGCATTTTCTAAGTTCATTCGTTCAATTACAAAAATTTCAAAACATTGTATTTTTCAGAAACAGCAGCACTTATAAAGTGCTACAGTACATATATTAGTATTTCAAAACAGTTCAATTTCAATAACAGCAGCACTTATAAAGTGTTACAGTAGATATTTAGTATTTCAAAAATAGTTAAATTTCAAAAACAGCAGCACTTATAAAGTGTTAAAGTAGATAAAATTTATATTTCAAAAACAGTTAAATTTCAGAAATAGCAGTGCTTATAAAGTGCTACAGTATATAAAATTAGTATTTCAGAACATAGTTATATTTCAGAAATGGTAGCACTTAGCAAATGCTACCATAAAACCACATCATTTTGGAAATGCTGCCAATACATAACTAAGAGGTTTATTACAACATTTCAGAGACATTATAATTTCAATTTTTCACCATTTTTAACTAATAAAACATATCTCACTTTTCCAAAATATTTATTTGGATATCATTTAACTTATGGTTATATAACATAAAATTTTATAAATAAACATCCAAATTAAACTATAATTTATTTATTACGTCAGAATGTACATTATTTTACTTAACTTTTTATCTTAACAGTTGACTTAATAATTTATTTAAAATTTCCCATTTCATAAATAAAATATTCTTTTTTTTAAGTTAAGCCTAAAAATTTCCATTTAGAAAACTAAATTTCAATTATCAAGTTAATCCATATTTAAATTACATTTTAAACCATTTATTTACTTATACATTTTTAACTTATAAAAAAAATCACTATAACATTTATTTAAATCATTTACATCCAATTTAAGTTAAAATTTCATATTTTAAATTTCAAAAATACTTAATAATTTTCAAAAAAAAATATTTAAAAATTAACCACGGGTTTGTATACAATTTTCTAACCTAGGTTAAGTGATACAGATATGTATCATTTCAATCCGTAATTTAAAAATAAAAATCCGGCCTTTATCATTTCAAATCCGCAATGCCAAGTCGAATAAAATAAATAAAAATCGCTTGAACCTGTCATTTCAGCTCATAACGATTTTTTCTTATTCTAATGTCTGTTCGAGTATGTATCATTTCAATCCATAGTAATTCTATTCTAACAGGGAACTTGTAGTGTGAGAGGCAGTAAATGAATAAACAGTAAAATATAGCATATCATATCAGGTGATGTAGCAAAGAAATATCAGGTTATAACATCATGAAATATCATATCACATGCATATATAAATTACTATCATATCATAACCTACAATTCACATGCCATTGTTTCACAATTATATAAGTACGAAATGTCTAGAGTGAATAACTCACCTTCTAAAGCTGGAGTTAATAATTCAAAACACACGAATAAATTTCGGAAAGCACGATAAAGCACGACTTAGATTTGAGTGGATGGAGAGCTAAGATTCAGATCTGTAAACAGATAAATATAAACATACATAAGTATAATATTCAACACAAGATTTTAAATCAAAACAATGTACAAAATGAATCAAAAATTGAAGCAAAAAGGTTTAACCACCACAAGTGGGCTCGGCCACCACCACTATGGGGTTGACACACGGCAATATGGCTCGGCCATGATTGGTTTGAGGCATCTAGGCTTGGCTATGGTCACACAAGTGCATGGCTATGGCAAGAATATGAAGAGATTGGCAAGTTCAAAGCAATAGGAAGGCAAAAGGCATGGATCAAGTGATCTTTTGGGCTCGGCCTATGGCTATGTGGCTCGGCTTGGGTTAGTTTTGCTTGGATCAGATCTGGTCACATATGGATGGGCTTGGAGATGGGGATGGTCACGGCAAAGCAAGGCAAAGGTGGTAGCAAAAGTGGTGGCTGAGGCTAGTGGATAGGGATTGGATGAAGTGGTGGGCTCGGTTAGGGTTTGCAATCAAGTTTGGTGATGGGATTGGATCTAGGTGGTCACGGCATAGCATAGGAATGAGGTGGTGATGGTGGAGGCCGGTCTTAGGTGGTGGACGAGGAGGAGAAGGTCGGCAATAGGGTGATGGCCGAGCCTTGCAAATAGAAAAACAAATGAAAAGAGAAAAAGAAAAGAGAAGATGAAGCCATGAGAAGAAAAAAATATACTGTATTTTTTCTTTCAGGAACGCAAATGAGAAATGATGAGGTGAGGAACTTTTGTACATGAATTACAAAGATAAGTGACAGCTAGGGTTAGTGGAGTGAATGGCTAGGGAAAAATGAAGAGGCTAGAAAAGGAAAAGTCGTAAATTAAAGAAAAAGAAACCAAAATCTCTTGAATTTCCTAAGCCCAAAATTTAAAATGAAAATCAAATAAAAAAGGTCCAACAAAATAGAAGATGGAAAATAAATATAAAATAGAAATGAACATAGGAAATAGACAATAGAAAATAACAAATAAAATACAGAAAATAATCGCGTGTAAAACGCCAAATTTTATCAAATTTAAAAAGTATAAAACAGTATTTTACGAAATGAAAAGCAGCACGAATATCAGAATCAAATAAGTTTCAAAGAAAAAGATTAGAAATTTAAATTCAAATTAAAAATTTTCAACTGAAAGTCAAAGTTTGACCACGGTTAACCAAAATATAAAATTTTAGAAAATATTTATTTTATTGTATTTAGAAAATAAATTATAAACAGCATCCAAAATTACATTGGAAAATTCCAAAATTTCCAATTTAAAATGATTTAAAATCAAAGTTTTCAAATAAATTGAATTAAAATATTTATAAAAGTATTTATAAAATTATGGTTTGTTACACTCTCCTCCACTCAAAACTTTTCATCCTCGAAAAGGAACGAGACACGAAAATAAGGAAAGATAAAATAGAAAAGCAAATAGTACCTGAAACAAACAATTCCGAATTCGAAGCACGCATGCTCTCCTTCGTCTCCCAGGCACAATCCTGATCATCGGTACTCCACTTCACTTGGACCAGGTTGACAGATTTCCTTCTCAGCTGCTTCGTACCTCTTTCGATAATACAAAGTGGCTTCCACTCGACAGTAAGGTTAGGCACAATATCCAAATTCTCGAGAGCAGAAGGCTGGAAAATCAAAGATGGATCATGCAGATATCAACGAAGATGCGAGACATGGAATACATTATGTACTCCAAAAAACTTCTCAGGCAAATCCAAACGATAAGCTAAAGAACCAATCCTCTCTAAGGTACGGAAAGGACCAACAAACCTAGGAGCAAGCTCCCTCTTCGACCAAACCGAATCACATTCCTTAAGGGAGAGACCTTAAGGAAAACCAGATCATTAACAGAAAACTCCAAACTCCTCCTACACCGATCAGCATACTTCTTCTGCCTATCCTGAGCAATCCTCATCTTCCTTTTAATCTCCTCAATCTTCTCAGAAGCCTCTAAAATAACATTAGGACCAAGAACCAAACGATTAACAGATTCAATCTAGTAAGATGGAGATCTACAACGTCTTCCGTAAAGAGCAACAAACAGAGACATTTCAATACTGGCCTGAATTTAAAGACGAAATGAGATAGATAAAAGATTAAGATAAGATTAAAACATAAGATTGACAATATACCTGATAACTGTTGTTATAGGCGAATTCAACAAGATGGAGATGATCTTCCCAAGATCCTCCATAATCAAGAACACAAGCATGAAGAAGATCTTCGAGAATTTGATTCACTCTTTCCGTTTAACCGTTGGTTTGCGGATGGCAAGCAGTGCTCAGATTCAGCTGAGTACCCAAAGATTCCCAAAAAGCTTTCCAAAACTGACTGGTAAAGATAGGATCTCGATCACAAACAATGCTGATAGGAACACCATGGAGACGAACAATCTTCCTCATACATATCTCAGCCAGACTGGAAGTAGAACGGGTAGATTTGACCGGAATGAAATGAGTTGATTTGGTCAATCTATCCACAATAACCCAAATACTCTCATTACCCCTCCAAGTCCTTGGTAATCCATCAATGAAATCCATGGAAACCTGTTCCCATTTCCAATTGGGAACCTCAATGGGATGCAACAAACCAGGGGTCTTTTGATGGTCTGCCTTGACTTGTTGACAAGTCGCACACCTACTAACAAAGACAGAGATATCTCACTTCATACCTCTCCACCAATAAAGTTTCCTCATATCCTGATACATCTTCATCATACAAGGATGAATAGAAAGTCAGGATCGAAGATTTTCCCAAAGTAACTCTTGCCTCAATCCATCAGCATTCGGGGCACAAATCCGATTATTAATCCTCAAAATACCTCTATCATCGATCTGAGCTCCACTGCCACCAGGACTACTACCACCAACTCTGCTACGAACACTCACCTTCATAAGCCTAAGCATCTCATCTTCATCCTGCTCAGCTATAATACGATCCAAAAGAGGAGAAGAAGAAACAACAAGCTGACACAACATAGCCTTCTTCCGACTCAAAGCATCGCCTACAACATTAGCTTTCCCATGGTTATAGCTAATGTCAAGATCATAAGAAGCAAGGAACTCAAGCCACCTAACCTGCCGCTGATTCAAATCCTTCTAGGTGGAGATATATTTCAAAAACTAATGATCAGTAAAGAGCTCAAACTTAGCACCCAAAATATGATGCCTCCAAAGCTTCAAAGCAAAAACTACAGCAAGCAATTCCAAACCATGAGCTGCATAATTGGCCTCATGGGTCTTCAACTAGCGATTGGCATAAGCAATCACCTTCCTATCTTGCATCAGAATAGCTCCCAAATCCTCACAACTGGCATCAGTGTATACCGTTAATCCCTCATTTCTATTTGGAGCGGTAAGCACTGGTGCGGTAGTAAGCTTACGCTTCAACTCATTAATGCAGTTTTACACTTATCACTCCATATAAACTTAGCATTCTTTCGAGTCAAAGCAGTGAGAGGTGTAGCAATCCGAGCAAAATTCTCAATGAATCTCCGATAATAACCGATAAGGCCTAGAAAACTGCGAATATCAGATGGAGTCCTAAGAGTTTCTCAATCATGCAATGGAATAGGGAGAAATAAGGAGCACAGAAAAGATAGAATGATCAAATTACAGAAAGAGAAGAAGGGAAAAACTTACACCGATCGCAGCGATCTTGAGTGGATCAACTGAAACTCCATTACTAGAAACAATATGCCCGAGAAACCGGATTTCATCCTTCCAGAAATGGCATTACGAGAATTTAGCTTTCAACTGATGACTTCTAAGAGTTCCCAGAACAAAGCTCAGATGGGATTTATGCTCTTCCTCAAACTTAGAGAACACAAGAATATCATCAACAAAAATAGAACAAATTTATTAAGCACCTCACGAAAAACACGATTCGTCAAATCAACAAAGAAAGCAGGAGCATTAGTCAAACCGAAAGGCATAACTAACCATTCATAGAAACCATTCTCAGTGCGGAAAGAAGTCTTGGGAATACTTTCCTCAACAACTCTTAGCTGATGAAAACCTGTGGCAAGATCAGGCTGAGAGAAAACAGTAGCTCCATGGAGCTGATCAAACATATCATTAATGCGAGGCATATGATATATGTTCCTCAAAATGAGATTGTTCAGCTCCCTATAATCAGCACATATCCTCAAAGAACCATCGGACTTAGTGACGAAAACCACCGTTGCTCCCCATTCTGAATGGCTAGGTCTGATCAGACCCTTGGAGGACAAGTCCTCAATTTGCTTCCTCAACTCAACCTTGTCATGGGGTGCCATTCTTCTAGGAGGAAGAACTACAGGTCGAGCTCCAGGAATAAGATCAATACGAAAATCAATTTCCCGCTTAGGAGGTAAAGAAGTGGCTTCACCAAAAACATCGGGATATAGTCTGACCATAGGGGTAGAATCAAGATCATCCGAAGAAGAGTCAAGAGAATAAATAAAGCTGTCTACATAATCCTGAGGTAAGCAACACCGAATCACCAAAGAATTACCCAAATCATCAATAAGAGAAACAGTTTGGGATTTACAAGAGATAACGGCATCATGCCTTTTCAACCAATCACCCTCAAATAATAGATCAAAAGCATCAAAACCCAGAACATAGATATCATCACTGAAACAGTGATCAAAATAGAGAAGTTTCACTTCGTTACAAATCCTACTAAGGTTCACGAGACCCCCAATAGGATTTGAAACACACAAAAGCTCATCAGCAAACTTAGGAGAAAGGAGATGCTCAAATTTATCACAAAGGTCCATGGAAACAAAGCTATGGGAAGCTCCAGTATCAAACAGAACACGAACAGGAAAATTAAACAGAGAAAAAGTGCCTTGAAGTGTACCTTGAGCATCACTAGGAACAGGAGCAGGTATAGGTGCAGGATGTGGAGCTTGTGAAGATGCAGAGGTGACAACAAAAATATTAGATGGCTTGCAATTCTGCTGAGTAGAGCAGTCCTGCTTGAAATGGCCAGACTGCAGACAAATGTAGCAGAGATCACGCCTGGTCAACTGAGTTGGAGGAGGAATAGCAGCACCAACTAAAGTAGGACAACTATTAGCATAGTGTCCCATTTGATTACACCTGAAGCAAGTGATAGAGGATAGGTCGATAGACTATCTCTGAGACGAAGAAGATCCCAGACCTAGAGTCTTGTTCCGATTCTTCTTCTGATGATGAAAGTTGGGCTTTCTTTTCTTAGGATTACCAGAAAAAGAATGAGATAAAGTAGAACGGGCAGCTGGAGGATCCTTAGAAGTAGGATTCTCATATCTAATGGTCATATCCATCAAAGTAGTGAAAGGGCTATGCACATGAGTGATGAGACGATCATAATACTCTGAACGAGCACCAGCTATGAACTTCTCATTCATCTTGAGAGGAGTGTCAATCAAATTAGGGTCAAACTTAGAAAGTTCATTAAACTTCCTCTCAAACTCAACAAAAGACATATCACCTTATTTATGGTCCATGAATTCCCGATACAGCTGAGACTTCCCTGCCTCGGGCATTCATTTCACAACAAAAGCATCCCTAAAGCACGATGAAGAAACATAAGAAAATTTTCAAAAGAGAAAATGAACCAAATTCAAAACAAACAGAAGATGATACGTAAACTGTTCCTAAGAAATGTCAGTCTCGGCAGTGTGAGCTGTGACAAACTCCCACCAATCCAAGGCTACTCCCTTCAACTGCCAAGCTGCCAACTGACATTGCTGGGCGTTAGTGATCTCAAGACCGGAGAAGATTCTCTCCATTCCCTTCGACCACTGTTGAGCCTCAATAATGCTCTCAGATCCGGTAAACTTGGTTCCACCAAGTTTAGTGTATTCCTTACAGAGTTTAGTGAACCTAAGTGGTGCAGCGGGCTCAGAAGCTGGGGCAACACCACGTTCCCTACCTCTAGCGTTCCTTCGATCCATCGTAAAAAATCAAGAATGAATTTTAGGACAGAGGTAATTGAGAAATGAAGACAAGATTAGATGAGACAAGATAAAGATAATATTCAACTTGAAATAAATTCCTAAACATAGAAATAACTAACAAGATAAATAAGGAAAAGAAAGAAGTTAAGGAAAATTTGATTTCAAAGCAAGAAAAGTTTTTATATCAAAATACTATTTGAAAATCCTTTGAAAATCATTTGAAAATCATTTTATACTTTAAAATACGTTCTTTCACAAAGAAGGATTCCATGATTGATTTCACTCATTCTAGGGTATTTCTACCCTATCTCTAATGAGTTTCTGCTCCGCAGCTAAGGTTTGCCTAAAACCAAAGCTCTGTTACCAAATGTAATGACCCACTATTTTGGACCATTCAAATCGACAATAAATCCACATATGTCGGACTCGAATAATCCAAAACAATATATTGTAATATAATTTGGAGCAAATAAAAGCAATCACAGAATCACAGACACAGAAAAATCAGAATAAATCGCAGCGGAAATAAAATAACCATAGTAGTTCATAAAGATACTATAACATAGAGTCACCAAACAAGTACAAATTACCAGAGTCTGAAAAGTAAATACAATAGAAATCTCAAATACATATATGTCCACTAGTACAAAAGCTGAATAGAAATACTGAATGGAAATAGATAACAACTAGATAGATAGATAATCTCCAGCAAATCCTAGCTCCAAAGGTGAAATCCAAAGCTGAAATACTCAGGCTGGCCAGAGTGTAAGAAAATAAACACAAACACTCAAGTCAGGACCAACTCAAGTGAACTGTAATATAAGGTACAAGTAACTTAAAGGATGCTGGGGACCGTCCATCCTTCAAGGATCTGTTAAACTATTTACTTTGTAGTAATGTACGCTATTATAATAGTGTCTAAAGTAAAGTATAATATACTTAAAAATAGCATTAAGGAGTTACCCAATATCTCCCTTAACACATTTTATATATTCTCATAGTCTATATAGTACCGTGATCTCCTCCGTATTGGGCGTCGTAAGAGGGCACTCCATAGGTATGGTACAAAACAAAACTCGTATAAGGCGCGCTAGAGTGGTGACACGGCACAACGAGGCAATGCCAGGTAGATATACCAATTATGCATCCGAATTAGTGGCAACGCATACAGCCACTACCGCCCACCTTAAGCTACACTCACAAAATCAAAGGGTACCCCAATCAATCACAAAGTAATAGAATGGTATCGAAGAAGTGTGTCCGATAAGAGGAGCTACCTCATTGGCCCGGAATCACTTCTGTTTTAGCCACCTTGTGCCAACTCATGGGAGTCGGGTCCACGTTCATACCTCAAAGGACGTCACCACCATTCTACTTCATTCTGGAACCTTCCCCGCGTACACGGTTGTTAAAATGGTTTTCGGTATCGACAGAGAGTATGCACATATCCAATCCCAGTCTGTTTAATAACTAACCGTTATTATAAGTCGTGGTTATAAATTTCAAAAATGGTTTATATCCCATATCAAATCAATTCATTTTAATCATTTAAGTATGAAGTTGTTATCCTTTCAAAACAAATATTTAATTTCCAGAATTGTGGCATTTTCTAAGTTCATTCGTTCAATTACAAAAATTTCAAAACATTGTACTTTTCAGAAATAGTAGCACTTATAAAGTGTTACAATGGATATATTAGTATTTCAAAACAGTTCAATTTCAGAAACAGCGACACTTATAAAGTATTACAGTAGATATTTAGTATTTCAAAAATAGTTAAATTTCAAAAACAGCAGTACTTATAAAGTGTTACAGTAGATAAAATTTGTATTTCAAAAACAGTTAAATTTCAGAAATAGCAGCACTTATAAAGTGCTACAGTAGATAAAATTAGTATTTCATAACATAGTTATATTTCAGAAATGGTAGCACTTAGCAAATGCTACCTTAAAACACAGCATTTTGGAAATGCTGCCAATACAAAACTAAGGTTTATTACAACATTTCAGAGATTATAATTTCAATTTTTCACCATTTTGAACTTTTAAAACATATCTCACTTTTCCAAAATATTTATTTGGATATCATTTAACTTATGGTTAAATAAAATAAAATTTTATAAATAAACAACCAAATTAAACTATAATTTATTTATTAAGTCAAATGTACATTATTTTACTTAACTTTTTATCTTAACTATTGACTTAATACTTTATTTAAAATTTACCATTTCATAAATAAAATATTCTTTTTTTTTCTAAGTTAAGCCTAAAAATTTCCATTTTGAAAAACTAAATTTCAATTATCAAGTTAAGCCATATTTAAATTACATCTTAAACCATTTATTTACTTATACATTTTTAGCTTATAAAAAATCACTGTAACATTTATTTAAATCATTTACATCCAATTTAAGTTAAAATTTCATATTTTAAATTTCAAAAATACTTAACAATTTTCAGAAAATATTTAAAAATTAACCACGGGTCTGTATAAAATTTTCTAACCTAGGTCAAGTGATACAGATATGTATCATTTCAATCCGTAATTTAAAAATAAAAATCCAAGTTCTATCATTTCAAAACCGTAATCCCAAGTCAAGTAAAATAAATAAAAATAGCTTGAGCCTATCATTTCAGCTCATCGATTTTTCCTTATTCTAATGTCCGTTGGGGGTATGTATCATTTCAACCCACAGTGATTCTATTCTAACAGGGAACTTGCAGTGTGAGAGGTAGTAAATGAATAAACAGTAAAATATAGCATATCATATCAGGTGATGTAACAAAGAAATATCAGGTTATAACATCATGAAATATCATATCACGGGCATATATAAATTACTATCATATCATCAACTACAATTCACATGCCATTGTTTCACAATTATATAAGTACAAAATGTCTAGAGTGAATAACTCACCTTCTAAAGCTACATTTAACAATTCAAAACACACGAATAAACTTCGGAAAGCATGACAAAGAACGACTTAGATTTGAGTGGATGGAGAGCCAAGATTCAGATCTTGTAAACAGATAAATATAAACAAACATAAGTATAAAATTCACCACAAGATTTTAAATCAAAACAATGTACAAAATGAATCAAAAATTGAAGCAAAAAGGTTTAACCACTACAAGTGGGCTCGGCCACCACCACTATGGGCTAGACACATGGTAATATGGCTCAGCCATGATTGGTTTGAGGCATCGAGGCTTGGCTATGGTCACACAAATGCATGGCTATGGCAAGAATATGAAGAGATTGGCAAGTTTAAAGCAATAGGAAGGCAAAAGGCATGAATCAAGTGATGTTTTGGGCTCGGCCTATGGCTATGTGGCTCGGCTTGGGTTAGTTTTGCTTGGATAAGATCTAGTCACATCTAGATGGGCTTGGAGATGGGTATGGTCACGGAAAAGCAAGGCAAAGGTGGTGGCAAAAGTGGTGGCCGAGGCTAGTAGACAGGGATTGGATGAAGTGGTGGGCTCGGCTAGGGTTTGCAATCAAGTTCGGTGATGGGATTGGATCTAAGTGGTCACGGCATAGCATGGGAATGAGGTGGTGATGGTGGAGGTCGGTCTTAGGTGGTGGACGAGGAGGAGATGGTCGGCAATAGGGTGATGGTCGAGCCTTGCAAATAGAAAAACAAATGAAAAGAGAAAAAGAAAAGAGAAGATGAAGCCATGAGAAAATAAAAACTTAATGTATATTTTTGTTTTCAGGAACGCAAATGAGAAATGATGAGGTGAGGACCTTTTGTATGTGAATTACAAAGGTAAGTGGCGGCTAGTTAGTGGACTGAACGGCTAGGGAAAAATGAAGAGGCTAGAAAAGGAAAAGACATAAATTAAAGAAAAAGAAACCAAAGTCTCTTGAATTTCCTAAGCCGAAAATTTCAAATAAAAATAAAATACAAAAGGTCCAACAAAATAGAAGATAGAAAATAAATATAAAATAGAAATGAACATAGGTAATAGACAACAGAAAATAAAAAATAAAATACGGAAAATAATCGCGTGTAAAACGCTGAAATTTATCAAATTTAAAAAGTATAAAACAGAATTTTACGAAACGAAAAGCAGCACGAATATCAAAATCAAAATACAGTTTCAAAGAAAAAGATTAGAAATTTAAAATTCAAATTTAAAATTTTCAAATGAAAGTCAAAGTTTGATCACAGTTGACCAAAATATAAAATTTCAAAAAATATTTATTTTATTGTATTTGGAAAATAAATTATAAACAACGTCCAAAATTACATTGGAAAATTCCAAAATTTCCAATTTTAAATGATTTAAAATCAAAGTTTTCAAATAAATTGAATTAAAATATTTATAAAAGTATTTATAAAATTATGGGTTGTTACAGGATGTCTTTCCGTTAATTACAAAAATTCCTAAAAATATAACATTTCAAAGTGCTCATATAGCGACCTTCTCGCTATAACATTATGCTAATTTGTTTCACAAGTTAATAAATGACTCGGACTTCCATATTTTTCCAGTAATAAGTACACTTGTAATACTTATTAAAACGCAAAATGCGCTAACGATGTCTCTCAAAGTTGTCTTTGAAAATCACCGAACACAAAGCATTTTCAAAGTGCATCCATAACAACCTTTTCGCTTCTAACTTTCACAATTTGATTTCAAAATTTCTATAACTTCTCAAATCATTTCATTAATGTCACATACAACAAACTATGTATGGAGAATAACTAAATCAAATTATCCTAAGTTAAGTTTATAAATCTTCATACAAAGGTTACAGTTAAGGGATATTAAAGTGAACTTATAGCGACTATTTTTTCTTCAAATACTTTCAAACATACTTTAATTCAACACACAAGCCAACTAAACATGTCATCTCAAACTCTAGGTTAAGCCACATATTATAAAAAGTAATAAAGTGATCCTAATTACTATATTGACCCCGACTGTCAACAATCATATTCTCGCACGACCTCATCAACTCCTCAATCCCCAACAGACCTAATAAATTCCCAGGCCTCGCAACTAAATGATCTACAGAATTTATATGAACGAAGTCAAGCCCATTTGCAACACTACATTCAAAGAAATCAATTCCTAGAACAAGAAAACCAGAAGCATGTATGCGTCCACAAAACTAACCAATTACTAGAACAACGTATTTCACAACTAGTTCAAGAAAAGGAAGAACTCCTCAGCCAAATTCCAAAAAGACTTAAAACCCTAACCTATAAACAGCTTTCAAACCATCTCAAGCTACGACCAGAACCGATCCTTAATGAATTATACAAACGAGGAGGACAAGAATTAATCCTCAAGATAGAAAAGCTAACGTATGATCGATGGAACAGTTACCAGGAAGAGCTACAAAAACTACTTGCAACATATTTCAAACGAATAATAGAAACAGTTCAGTTTAAGGTAGTCCAAGACAGAAGGTCTAATATGTTACGAGCTAGAGTCGATAGTACACAATTACCATGCGACATGGAAAAAATAGTGAGCTTATTCGATCACGGAATGCTATCTAGAATAACCTTCAGCAATCCAGTTGAAGAATCAGTATTAGAGCGCTTTGGTAAATGTTTTGCATTAATAGCACAATAATACCTATGTATTTTTCCAGCTATAATAGTATGTATCAGTTCAACCACTCCAATCTTTCAGTTTGACAAGAAATACACAATTAAGCCAGCAACGCATCGAATGGCCATTTTTAAGCATATAAATTATACATGACACAATGTATCAAAATGCCTAAGATGTTATTTCCAGATGTATGAAGGAACGCCAATTTGGTTCGGAGCAGATAAGCCTTGGCAGTATCATCAATCAAAGATGACTCTAAGCCCTCCGCCTAACTGGAAAGAGCTAGTTCTACAAGCAGAGACATCACGATATCAAATATGGGGCTAAATGGAGTTAAAAGTTCTGCTACCCTTACCAACAGCAGAACATATGTTTGATCCGAATAATGATGTTCTAATTTACGATCAAGAAACATCTGAACCAGAGTTAGAATCTAGCCCAGATCTTAGCGCAAATGATAGAATGAGAATAGAAGAATTCAATCCTATGGACCAGATGGCAGACACAGATTGAAAGGAAGCTTTCAATTATTCTACAGCTGTAAACCCCACTAGAAGTTCCACTAACGATAAAGATAAGAAGGAATCTTTTCTTTATAAAAGAAGAACAAAGAACTCTCCAGACTATATGTGCTGATGTATTTCACATCGTTGCTTTAGGTAGTGCGTATATTTTTATGTAAAGGCAGAATATTCTCAACTGCTTAGTGTGTGTATTATGTAACCGGTTCAACCGGCTATATAACTATATATATGTATAAGTTGTAAGAAGAAATATATACGAAAGCACTTGAAATAATATAAGCTTTCAAGAAACTTTAATGGTAGCTTAAATCACTTCCTCATTTCTCTGTGCTTACTTATTTTTCCGGTTACACTTCATATTTTTAGAGAGAGAGATAAAAAATATATTCTCGAACTTCCTGCTGCTCAGTTGTAGAAATCTTCTCAAACTTCCTGCTGTTCGTCTGTATAAGTCCTCATGAATCAGGTATCCTCTTTGCTTCCTCTCCTGTGTAATATAATTCTGTTTGTGTTTAATTTTCTACTTGGATATCTTTTAGGAATTTACCTAGAAGATTTTGTGTCATTACTAGCCTGTTTTATTGATTTCTTCAGTTAAAAAAAATTCCTTATTTACACCCTCCCCCAATCTGTACGCTAAGGCAAAGGCTCCTTACGTTGGTCCTAGACAAATCATGGACATCAAACATAGAAAAAGATCTACTCTCAGGAATGGAAATAGATTTAAACGATAAATCAGCTTTAGTATACTGTGTTCCAGATATTCTTAAAAGTATTAAAGATCTAAAACATTTAAAACTAGGATTCAAAGCAAACGGTTTTGAAAACTATGTTGGCAATAATTTAATTATAAGTATAGGAATAATTGGTAAAGCGAGTGATAGATCAGGAATGAAGTTCAAAATTAATCTCAACGGAATAGTACAGAACATAGCCAGTAAAGGAATAAAAATGATTGAAACCCGTAGAATTAGTCCAGAAGACTTAGCAGGTCTTGAATGGCAACTAAAAGATATTGTACAAAATGACAAAAGTCCTTTTATCCCAGAATCACACGTTATATACAATAACCAATTTGGAGAACCAAGTCTAAGATTTGGAAATTATAAATTCAAACAAAATGAAGAAGAAACTGATACAGAATCTGAAATAGAAATAAGATATAATCTAAATGAACATTTAGATCATTTTAATACTGTGAATTGGGATGATGAACCAATTTATGACCATTACAAAACGGATAATGAAAGTATTGAAGACTTTGATATACTAGGCTATTTACTAGATGAAGAACAAGATGAAGAACAAGATGAAGAAAATAATATAGATCCAGAAATAGAAGAAACGTTTAAAACAGAAAGTAAAAGAACATTACATGAAATAATTAATAAAAAAATAACAGTAGAAAATATAAGAGAAGAAACAGATAATATGCTTATTGCTTATATAACAGAATTAGATATGACATACGAAGACGCTTTTACAACGTTATCAAAAATTTTCAACATGCCATTAATTGAAGATATCCTAAATAAACAGATCCCTCTTAGTGACTTTTTTATTGAAACAAGTTTTATGGATCAGGCTATGATACCAACTAATAAATTTGACAACGAACCAAGTAGCCAATATAAAGGACCATTAGAAAGAGAAAAATAGGCAAAACTCGAAGTAGATTATTTACAAGAAAGTCCATATATAGGAAAAGGAATAAGAAAACCCTATGGAAAACTTTATAGCCATAATATGCTACCGTTAGAAAACCAGTCACCACAATTATGGCCAGAAGAAATTCTAATATGGAAACAAAATGTAGTTCGAAATCGGGAAGTTAATAAAAAGCCAAAAATGGATATGTGGGCAGTATTAAAAACTACCCTAGGTCCATTAGCCTTAGGAATATATCAAAGTAGAAAAACAGATAATCCAACCGTAATAACTGAACAAAAAAGCTTTAGGAAATAACCCTTATAATTTTACAAGTTTTATTAGGCTATTACTAATTGGTAATGATCCAGGAAAAGGCGGTACGTTAATGCAAAACACAGCAATAAGAAACCTAGAACAATTAAGTATAAGAGATTTTAAGTATATAAAAGAATTTGGCCAAGACTTTGTAGTTACTTTAGCACAGACAGGAAAGGCAATGGACGAGGATTTATGTAATAAGTACTTTTCAAAATTACCAGGAGACTTAGGACGAAAATTGCAAGAAGGCTGGAATACACAATATGGAACATTACCTAAACTATGAATTGGTCCAAGAATAATGTTTGTATTCCAAGAATTAGAAAAATGTTGTAAAGAAGCAACTTTACAAGAACAAATTAAAAGACAGGCTTGGGCATTTTGTCGAACAGCTATTTATACTCGACAAGCTTATGGTTATTATAAAATAAGGAAATATCTTAGAAAATCCAAACGTTTTGATAAACGTAAAAAAGAAAAATATGTTAAAAGAAGCAAGCCAAATAGAAAATGTAACTGTTTTATTTGCGGTGACCCAAATCACTTAGCAAATAGATGTCCCAATAGGCAAAACAACCAACAACGTTCTAATCTAATCGATGAAATAGGAGAATACGAAATAGAAAGTCTTAGTGAGAACGATTTCGACGACACTGAATCAATATATAGTATTGTTTCGGATAACGATAAAGGTACTTCACAAAACAGTATTAGTTACACATTAATGAATAACGATAATGAATGTGAACACCAGTGGATACAAAATAGAGGTAATGATCACATACCCTGTTTTGTATGTTATAGATATCCTGAAATTATTAAACGATTTCAGTGTGATAAATGTTTTATAGAAATATGTTTTCTATGTGCTAAAAGACATTTTAATTTAGAACTTTCATTAAAGCAAAATAAAATAAATGAAAAAACGATATTACAAGAAATGGTAGACAAACACGATGCACAAATAAAATTATTACAGTTAGAAGTTAATACTTTATAAAATGATGTTAGCTTCTTAAAAGAAAAACATAAAAGCTATAATCAGGATGAAATAGGAAGTTCATCTAAATCAACTAAAACAATAGATAATTTGAATAATAGTATACATGAAAATACAGAATTCTCAGTCAATATTAATAAATATAATACATCTCTACTTACAGTAAATTGTCGTATCTTGTTAGATAATAATAAATTTATAGATACAATAGCAATAATAGATATAGGTAGCACTAAAAGCTTAATAGCACATTCATTAATACCATTACAATATCACAAACCTCTAAATTACATTATTACTTCAAAGACAGCTAATCAAAGTCTAATGACATTAACACACAAGTTACCAAACGAATCAATGATTCGGTTTAAAGACTTTGCCGGTAATTACAGCTCTAAATACGAATTAGGACAATGCACTATTACTCCAAAAGAGATTAAAAGTCAAGAATTTCTTTTAGGTTTAAATTTTATTCTTAATTATCGAGGTAGTATTTCAATTTTCAAAAATAGTATTACTTTCAGTAAATATAACTACACATTGCCTACAAACTACCACAATCATCAATCAGAGTTAGCTCGAAAGCGTGGTGGACAGGCTGAATTAGATTTTTTCAAACCAGAATAGAAAAACATCATACTTCACCAATTAAAGAACATAAAGAAGCGTTAGCCATGGTAGCATTTGAAACAATTAGAGAACTAGAAAAAGGAAAAGAAATCAAATTTATTCCATATCAGATTATTACGCACTTAGAAAAACTAGGACTAATTAGTGAAGATGTTACAAAAAACAAAGTTAAATACACTTGTAAAATAAAAATCATAAATCCAGAAATAACTATTAAAGCAGCAAACGTTGATTATTCACTAGCTGATATAAAAGAATTTAAAACACAAATTGAAGAGATGTTAAAACAAAACTTAATTAGAAGGTCTGACAGTAAATATAGATCAGCAGCTTTTTTAGTTCGAAATCATTCCGAACAGAAAAGAGGTAAGCCAAGAATCGTCTATAATTACAAAAGGCTAAATGATAATACAGAGGATGACGGTTATAATATACCAAACAAAGACACATTAATCAATTTAATACAAAATAAACGATTTTTTAGCAAGTTTGATTTAAAATCAGGATATAATCAGTTAAAATTAGAAGAAAGCTTTAAACCTTGGACAACATTTATGTGTTCCAAAGGGCATTTTGAATGGAACGCATTAAGCTTTGGATTAAAAGCAGCGCCTGCAATTTTTCAAAGGTTTATGGATACAATATTTAAAAAATATGATTTCTGTTTAGTCTATATAGACGACATTTTAGTTGCAAGTAAAAACATTAAAGGATACGAACAACATTTAAAAATGGTATTTAAAGAAATTGAAAACAATGGTTTAGTAATATCAAGGAAAAAGATGGAGCTTTTTAAATAGAAAATTTCATTTTTAGGCTTAGAAATTGGTAATGGAAAAATTGAACTTCAGCCACATATTTCCCAGAAGATTATAGAATTTCAAGATAAATTAGACAGTAAAAAGAAAATTCAAGCTTTTTTATGATTAATAAATTATGCTAGAAAATTTATTCCTAATTTAGCAAAATTAGTAGGACCCCTATATGGTAAAATTTCAAAAAACGAAGAAACACGATTTAATTCGGAAGATACTAAATTGTTCAAAAAATTAAAAAAGCAGTTAAGAAAATTAGTCCATTAGAACTTTCACTAGAAACGGATTACATTATTATTGAATGTGATGGATGCAAAAAAGGATGGAGAGCAATTCTAAAATGCAAACCATCAAAATACAGTGACAAGTCAACAGAAAAAATTGCAGCTTACGCAAATGACAATTTTAACAAAGTAACTAATTGGACATCCTTAGATTTTGAAATCCAAGCATTAATTAATGCTCTAGATAAATATAGGATATATCTAAATAAAAAATTCACAGTCCGAACAGATTGTGAAGCAATTGTAAAATTTATTTCAAACGAAAATTCTTAAAAAGTGGACAGAACTAGATGGCTAAATTTGCAAAACCTTATACAAGATGATGGATATAAAATAAATTTTGAACACATTAAAGGCAAAAATAATCAGTTAGCTGATATTTTATCATGAAGATTGTTTTATGTATTTAACCAAGTTTGTTGTATGCAGGAAAGATACAATATGAATAAAGAAACAGGAAAGTTTGTAGATAACGGCAGTATAAAAACGAATGTGGAGGCAAAATCACCAACAATCAAAACAGAGGTGAAAACACCTACAACGCCACCAACAGAATCTAGTTCACAAGCTCAATCTCCAGTAAGAACAAGTGATAATCAAACGATGGAGGTTAACACCCTATGCATGACCTTTGGTCAAACTTCTCTTATTCGGTTCAAAAACAATGATCCCAGAAAATTCAAGCCGCTTGTCCGAATAAACGATTTGTCTCAACAATGTTTACTTGACCATCTTTGGAATTTAAAAATGGTTGAAAATGGACGGAGAAATAAACAACGACTAGGAAATTGTTTTGCATATTATTTTTCAAAAATTCAGCAAAAGCCTCTTTCAGAAAATTTCTTTTGTTATATAGTTTTCAGAGGCAATTTGTAACGACCCGATATTTTCAATCATTCGCATCCGCACATGTCGGACTTGAATTGTTCAAAATACCGCGTTGTAAATAAAATTTGGCAAATCTCAAAATATACAGTAAATAAATAATCACAGAATCACAGACACAGAATCAGAATACTCGCAGCGGAATTTAAAAATACTTAGTGGTTCATGAAGCCACTATAAATAGTCTCAATCAAATAAAAATTACATAGTCTTTAATCCAAATATAGTTTTAAATCATCAGTAGAACAATCCAAATGTCCACTAGTCATGATTTCAAAAATTTAGATAAAGAACTGGAAGGGAAGTTTGCCAGCAGCTTGAAAGTGATCTATAGAAATCCTAGCTCCGGGATGAAACTGAACTGCAACTCAGGCTGGCCCGAGCGTAAAATAAAACATAAACACTCGAGTCAGGACATACGTACTTATATAGTGTAAGTTAATTCAAGTGAACTGTATTAAAGAACAAGTAACTTAAAGGATGCTTGGGACCTCTCATCCTCTAAGGATCCGTTAAACTATTTACTATGTAGTAATACTTTGCTATTATAATAGTGTCTATTAATAAAATAAACTTACTTTTAAATAGCGTTAAGGCTTTACATTTTCCACCTTAACACATAATAGTCCCAGTAGTCCATCCAATATCATAGTCCCTCCTGATCGGGAAGCCACCAGAGGATACCACACGGGCTACGGGAGAAAACCAAACTCGTACAAAGCTCGCTATGATAGGTGACACGGCACAACTAGGCAATGCCAGGGTAGATATACCAATTATGCTTTCGGACCGATGGTAACGCGTAGTGCGCAGCTACCGCCCACCGTGAACAACACTTCCAAATCAAAGGTACGCACCAATACAATCACAAAAGTAATAGAATGGCATACGAAGAAGTGCGTCCGATCAGAGGTGCTACCTCATTAATCCGTCGATCGCTCCTGTTTTAGCCACCTTATGCCAACTCACGGGAGTTGGATCCACGTATTTACCTCAAAGGAAACGTCTCTACCATCCTATTTTATTCTGTAATCTCCACCGCGTACACGGTTATCAAAGTGGTTTTCGGTATCGACAGAGAGTATGCCAGATATCCGATCCCGGTCTCTTTAACAACCAAACGTTATTATAACCCGTGGTTACAACTTTTAAAAATGGTATTTATACTTTAAAAATCAAAATAAATTTCAAATACATTTCAATATCATAATATCATTTCAAAACATCATTTATTTAAACATCAGTCATTTTATTTAATATAAAATACCATTTAAATCTATTCAAATTATTTAGGAATTAATTGCCTTTCAACTCACATTTAAAAGTTAAATTCTTCCATTTAAAACCATTTAAAGTCAATTCCTTATTTTTATTAATTACATATTAAATTCCAAAATTTAAGCCTTTTTTCCAAAGATTATTAAAATTTATTAAAACAATCAAAAATTCAGTTTCCGTAGCACTTATAAAATGCTACCTAAAGTTATAGGTTAAACAGTTCATTTACAAAAGACAGCATTTAAGTGCTGTAATAGATTTCTTTATTTCCAACTAAACTTTAGTTATCTTTATCAACTATAGCACTTACAAAGTTCTATAATAGCTTTTAGTTCAAATTAGCCTTTAAGTTCATTTAAATTTAACTACAACATTCACAAATGTTGTAATATCCTTTATATTTAAAATTTCAAGGTTTAACTATAACTTCATAACTAAGTAAATTTTTATTTAAATCATATTTAAATTACAAATCATATATTTTCACATGATGAAGTCATAATTTCAATACTCATATTTTTATGAATTTATAAGTAAATTTCATACAAAAATCAAATTTTATTATGAATCTCTTATTTAAATCCAAGTATTAAATCCCCATTTCTTTAATTAAATTATTAACTTGACAATTAAGTTTTAAATTCCCAAAATATAACTTATTATCAATTATTTTACTTTATAAAATCTCACTTTTAACAAAAATTCAGAATTTTCCAAAATAAGTTATATTTCAAAATTTTGCTTAAACATTCATTTATTTAACATTTGACTCATTCAAAAATCATTATAAATTTTATAAAAATCATTTAAATACATTTTAAACCAGAATATTATAAATTTTCCATTAAAATGTTTTAAATCATTTCAGAAAAATATTATATAAACCACGGGTCTGTATATAGTTTTCTAGCCTAGGTCAAGTGATACGGATATATATCATTTCAATCCGCAATTTACAAAGAAAACCCGGTTTCTATCATTTCAAACCCGTAATCCCAAGTTAAATAAATCACTAAATAAATAAATGAATGCATAAATAAGTAAGTATCGTTCAGCCCTATCATTTCAGCCTGTAATGATCTCTTTTTTTTCAGGGAACTTGCAGTGTGATTTTTAAACAGTAAATAATAATAAATAGTATAACTGCAAAATATAACAATAGATAATACAACTAATGACGTGTGTCAATTAAATAATAGGGTTTAACATCATAAGTTAATATCACAGGCATATAAAATTAAATAAAATAAGTTTACAATTACACTTGTGATTAATTCACAAATATACAAGTATGTTTGTCTGGTGAGGAATACTCACCTTTAACAGCTAGAATTGAAATTCAAACCCAAATCTAAACTCCGCAAAGCACGAAAAGTCACGACAAAGCACAACTATATTCTTTTGAGTGGATGAAGAGTCAGATCCAAATTTTGTATACAAACAATTATACAAACATAAGTGTATAATTCAACATACAAGATTATGAATCAAACTATGAACAATATGAATCAAGGGACATAACCTTTTGATAAAACAAGGCAAGACGCAAACTTGAGTGAAAAGAGAGCCAAGATCCACATCTTGTACATAACAAAATAAAGAAAACAAATATCACGACATAAGAACATGATTCAATACAAAGGAATATAGATAAAACAATGAAAGATAGGGATTAAAATGACATAACCTTGATAAATCAACGCAAGGTGATCAATACATGGCTTGGTTAGGGTTTGTATTAACTTTTGGCAATGTATGGCCACTAGGTGGTCATGGCCATACGGTGGAGGAAGTGAGGAGGTTATGGAGGTGGTCATGGTGGTGGAGGCCGAGCAATAGCCTGAAGAACAAAAACAAAAACAAGATGGAAGAAGGGGAAGAAAGTGGAAGAAGCCACGGGATTAGAGCTTTCTATTTTTTTTCATGCCAATGAAATATACGAGGTGAGAACTTTTCACATGAAATAATAATAAAAGTGGCGGCTAGGGTTATGGAAAATGAATGGCTACAAGAATGACAAGAAATAAAGAGGCTAGAATTGAAAAGGTCACGAGTTAAGGTAAAAGAAACATATATATTTAATCTTATATGCAAATGAAAAAGAAATGAGATAAGGAGAAGATTTTGGAGTGATTAGGAAGAGTAATACAAAACTAAAGTACGGTAATTAAATAGATAGGTAGATAAAAAGGTAAGAAATAAACAATTTAGCGTATGCGTAATTTAAAACAAAGTAACGTATGTATAATTGATTTTTTTTTTCAAGTTATTAAATAAAAGATACACATAAGAAATATTTAATAGATAAAATAAGGTCTAGACAAATAAATAAAGAAATAAATGTCAAGAGATAGACATAGGAAAATAATACAGAGACTAGGCAAATAAAAATGAGAAGTGGGAAATAAATCTTTTTATTTGAATGGCAAAAAGAAATACACAGTTATGAATGAGGTGGAGGGGTAAGGTAAGAAAGAAAGAGGGTATAAACGAATAACTTGATGTATTAAATTTTCTTTCTTTCTAGAATTGCATGAGAGATGAGAATGATTGGCTTTGTACGTGAATAACAAGTACAATACACGGCCAAAAGAAAATGAACAACTAAAAGAAATAAAGAGTAGGCAATTAAAAAGGAAAGCAATTAAGACAATATAAACCATACCCTTTTAGTTTCTTCCAGGCCATAAATAAAAGATATAAACAAGCAACAATCCAATAAATAAACATGACTGTCTAGACAAAATAAAAACAGAAAAAGATAAAATAGAGGTGGATATAAGAAAATAATAATAAGAAGAACATATATATATATACATATATATATATGTAATATGTAATAAAAGTAGAAAAATTTATTGCGTGTAAAACACTGTATTTTATCAAAAAAAAGTATTAAGTTTTAAATTCCCAATAAATCCATATATTTGATTTCTCAATCATGTTATTGAATCAACTATTAACTTATCCTCTCATGGGTAATATTAAAATTGGTTTTTATACTAATACATAAAAAAAATTCACAATTCATCCAAATTTCAATTAATTACTTTCCAATAACTACCATGCTTTAATCCTACTCTTTTATTAAATCTGTTATCACTCTATAAACCTAGTTATTAATTGTTTATCTTTCCTTACAAAAATATATATTCCAATTTTCATCTTTCTTTTGTAATAACTTGTTATTTTCAATTATATTGAATTTCCCAAATATATACATTTATCATAAATAAAACCTAAATCAATTTATTCAACTTGGTTTCATTCCTTTATTTCATCTTATGAATAAAATATAAATTTCCATTTATGTCATTTCATTTACATTCACACATTACAGTTACAGTCCTATCTCACATTAATGAACATTTACCTACATTTAAATGTAATTGACTTCCTACTCTGAATTTAGCAGCCCTAAATAAAAAAGCGACTTGCATAAATGTTGTCACCAACTTTATATTACACTTAAGTTTATTATTTCCACTAATTATCAGAATTGCTTATATAATGTTGAATCCACTCCATTACCATACGTTTATTTGCATAATACCCAAATGTAACAGTTATAACTACATCAATAGACCAATTAAATAGTAACTTACAACCGTTACTATATCCTTTTTATTTTCATTTCATTTTAAACACTCACTCCATTATAAATTATAAAGGTTTTTCTTTTTTTTCCTTCTTAAATTTAATTACAAAAATCTTACTAAATTAACCAGTTTAATTATCGAAATTTACAGGTCATTACACAATTTTACAGACATATTTAAACATTATAGCCAAGTGCAGATGGCTATATAAAATTTTCAAAATCCAGTTTTCAAAGGTTTTTACAATCTGCAACAAGCGATAGACAAAGCAAGAAATTGCTTTGGTCCTAATTATTATATTGACCCCGACTGTCAACAATCATATTCTCATACGGCCTCATCAACTCCTCAATCCCCAACAGACCTAATAAATTCCCAGGCCTCGCAACTAAATGATCTACATAATTTATATCAACGAAGTCAAGCTCATTTGCAACACTACATTCAAAGAAATCAATTCCTAGAGCAAGAAAACCAGAAGCATTTACACGTCCACAAAACTAACCAGCTACTAGAACAACGTATTTCACAACTAGTTCAAGAAAAGGAAGAACTCCTCAGCCAAATTCCAAAAAGACCTAAACCCTAACCTATGAACAGCTTTCAAACCATCTCAAGCTACGACCAGAACCGATCCTTGATGAATTATACAAACGAGGAGGACAAAAATTAATTCTCAAGATAGAAAAGCTAACGTATGATCGATGGAACAGTTACCAGGAAGAGCTACAAAAACTACTTGCAATATATTTCAAACGAATAATAGAAACAGTTCAGTTTAAGGTAGTCCAAGACAGAAAGTCTAATATGTTACGAGCTAGAATCGATAGTACACAATTACCATGCAACATGGACAAAATAATGAACTTATTTGATCACGGAATGCTATCTAGAACAACATTCAGCAATCCAGTTGAAGAATCAGTATTAGAGCGTTTTGGTAAACGTTTTGCATTAATAGCACAACATTACCTACGTATTTTTCCAGCTACAATAGTATGTATCAGTTCAACCACTCCAGTCTTTCAGTTTGACGAGAAATACAGAATTAAGCCAGCAACGCATCGAATGACCATTTTTAAGCATGTAAATTATACACGACACAATGTATCAAAATGTCTAAGATTTATTTTCAGATGTATGAAGGAACGCCAATTTGGTTCGGAGCAGATAAGCCTTGGCAGTATCATCAATCAAAGATGACTCTAAGCCCTCCGCCTAACTGGAAAGAGATAGTTCTACAAGCAGAAACATCACAATATCAAATATGGGGCTAAATGGAGTTAAAAGTTCTGCTACCCTTACCAACAGCAGAACATATGTTTGATCCGAATAATGATGTTCTAATTTACGATCAAGAAACATCTGAACCAGAGTTAGAATCTAGCCCAGATCTTAGCGCAAATGATAGAATGAGAATAGAAGAATTCAATCCTATGGACCAGATGTCAGACACAGATTGAAAGGAAGCTTTCAATTATTCTACAGCTGTAAACCCCAGTAGAAGTTCCACTAACGATAAAGATAAGAAGGAATCTTTTTTTTATAAAAGAAGAACAAAGAACTCTCCAGACTATATATGTGCTGACGTATTTCGCATCGTTACTTTAGGTAGTGCGTATATTTTTATGTAAAGGCAGAATATTCTCAACTGCTTAGTGTGTGTATTATGTAACCGGTTCAACCGGCTATATAACTATATATATGTATAAGTTGTAAGTAGAAATATATACGAAAACACTTGAAATAATATAAGCTTTCAAGAAACTTTAATGGTAGCTTAAATCACTTCCTCATTTCTCTGTGCTTACTTATTTTTCCTGTTACACTTCATATTTTGAGAGAGAGGGATGAAAAAAATCTTCTCAAACTTTCTACTGTTCGCCTGTATAAGTCCTCATGAATCAGGTATCCCCTTTGCTTCCTCTCCTATGTAATATAATTCTGTTTGTGTTTAATTTTCTACTTGGATATCTTTTAGAAATTTATCTAGAAGATTTTGTGTCATCACTAGCCTGTTTTATTGATTTCTTCAGTTAATTTTTTTTTATTCACACCCTTCCCAAATCTGATAAAAAAAACAAATTCGATCCTTACCATGCGTTTTTTTATTTTTTATAAATTTAGACGATGCATGGCAGCAGGTGACTTCACTATCACTTTCCTTTAATGTGCATTCAGAGGTGTTTTTCCGGCCCGGTTCTACGTTCTAAAAAAACGGCCCAATCTTAATACGGACCATCATCTTCCTCCCGAAGCTTAGGGTTTTTAACATTTCAGGTTTGCTGCTGCTGCTTCTTCCTATTCCGCCTTTATTTTTTATTTATTTCCAGTTCGATGTTTAACTTGAAATCGCTTGGAATCGCGATTCAGTATTAGATTCCAATATTTTCGTTCTGAAATAGAATCGCACATTTTACACGGGTTGCGTTCACATTTAATTCTTGGATCGCCAAGGCTGCGATTCCTACCAAATCGCGTTTTGGAACGTACAATCTCGCGATTTTTGCAATCACTGCCGTTCATCACTTTCATTCTTTGGAAAACAGTAAGTAAATGGTGAACACTGAAGTACTAGATCTATTCTTATCTATTGGCCTAGACAAGCGAATAGCTGAAAACACACTTGCGAACTCCAAGGTCACTTCAAATCTAACCAAAGTCATTCAAGAGGTATGCAAGCTAGAGAATTTCTACTTATCTATTCTTGTCAGATTTTTTGCTTAGGTCACATGTCTAATTTTGTATTTTCGTAGGCTAATATTGGGAATGGATGTAGTAAAGCAATCGGCAATTTACTCTATATGGTAGGAATTTTTTAATTATTTTTCTCCTTTTTAATTGTACATTTTTTTTTAAAGATATAAATGTTAGTGTTGGTGCAGCCGATGAGAAATTCAATTGAAGAAGAGGTGGATATTTGGATAACATGGGGTTACTTTATGTTCAGTTTCTGTAATAGTAATCAAACTCGCATAATTATAATTATTGACAAACTGGTTAGATTTCAGCTCTAGTTTTCAGTATGAATTTTGAGGTCTGTGAAGAGATTGATTGAAGTACACATGGACCAAGGTTTTCAAAATGGGATTTAAATTGCAAATCGTAAATTTCAAACATTAAACCAAAACGGGACTTAGGATCGTAGATTGTAGATTTGAAAAGATTCATATTTTAAGGTTTTTACACATTTTGAAATTAATTTTTATGTTTTAACATCTGCCACTAAACATAAAACTCAATTTTCTCACTTATTCCATTTTATTTATTTTAATAGTAATCAAACTCACATAATTATAATTATTGACAAACTGGTTGGATTTCAGCTCTACTTTCAGTATGAATTTTGAGGTTTATGAAGAGATTGATTGAAGTACGCATGGATCAAGGTTTTCAAAATGAGATTTAAATTGCAAATTGTAAATTTCAAACTTTAAACCAAAACGGGATTTAGAATCGTAAATTGTAGATTTGAAAAGATACATATTTTAAGGTTTTTACACACTTTGAAATTAATTTTTATGTTTTAACTTCTACCACCAAACTTAAAACTCAATTTTCTCACTTATTCCATTTTATTTATTTTAACATTATAATTGGAATTGTGAATCCAAACATGTTTGTTAAATATGTTAGTATGAGTGGAATGTTTTTTATTCAATTATGGTTTTGACTAAGTTTGAATCATCATGTAAATTGAATCGCAAAGGGAGAGATCCGATATGACTTGGAATTCAAATTGTAAGATTTTAAGATTTTGACAACTTGTGAGCTGAGGTTCAATAAAAGATTGATGGAAGTACATGTGTTCTTCTAAGTACATTGTGACTGCGGATATCATTATTTAATGACGACGATGACATTTACGACGATGACATTTACGTGAACCAAGAATAAGATAGTCATAATATGTACTTTATTTCCCAACTTCTGTGTGCATTTTAATTTTTTCACTGAATATCATTTATCAAATTTGAAATGTTTCCTCTAGTACTCCATGTTTATTACACTACTTAAGACTTTAGCTTTTTGGGCAAATATATGTTCTTCCAGGTGCACTGTGACTGTTGATGTCATTACTTAATGACATATATGTGAAATAAGAATAAGATATAATCATAATGTTTTTTTCCTCAACTTTTGAGTTGCATTTAAAAAACAAATATGACTTTCTTTTATCGAATTTGAACGTTAGCTCGTATTATACCACTTAAGACTTCCATTTATTTAACAAATATATGTTCCATTAATTAATGATTTAAAGTATTTTTAATCACAGATTGCTACTAAGCATCCTTCCAATGCTTTGGTTCATCGTCCATTTTTAGTCAACTATGTTGTTTCACTAAAGGTATTGTATTTTTGGTAATATAATATTCTTTGGAAGTTGGTTGTTACATTTCTTACACTATTTATGATAAGTATATGTATATATATATATATATATATATGTTGTAGATTAAAACTACAGCGCAATTAGATGCAGCTTTCTCGTTCTTATCCAATGTGGGACCTGAAACTTTCAGTGAGAATGAATTTGATGGCGCCTGCGGTGTAGGTAAAAGATAATACTTTTTTTTGTTCAATTTCTCTCTCTTAATATGCTTTCTAAGGTTGATTTTATTTTATTCATGCTAGCATGTCTAAGCACACAATATGTGCATGTGCTGTTAAATATATATGCCATTTAAGTTCCGGTTCACACTCATTTTTATAGAGAAATGTAAAAATAAATGTGCAAAATAACAATCGTAGAATGCATAGATTAATCAATATTATATTTTGATTAATATAAGTTTTCATAAATTTCCTCCGGTTCATCACATTATAATGTTTTCTCAAAATTTAAAGATTTATCTAAAGAAAAAGTTATATTGTTTATGTTGATTTTGATTAATCATATGTTCACAAAAATGGTAGGAATAAACGAAAACACGTGATAAACTATAAAACGATGAGGACCAAGTAACTTGTTGGAAGGCTGATGTTCGCGCTTTTAGCCTAAGTAGTAATTATATGGAAGAGGATGAAGTTAAAAAGCGGTATAGTCTAACCATCCACACGGTTACTGTCAAAAAGTTCAGTCTTTAGCAATAGAGATTGGTTATCTTAGCTTTCAAACATAACGCTCGTCAGTAAATGATGAACATAAGGTCAAAATATCACTCACCTACTTTAGTCGATAAAAGTGCCTTTTGAATGGTCAAATTGTGTTAAGCTATGAATGAAGCGAGCCAAGCCATTCACTGCTCTTTTTTTATTAAAACACGTTTCTCTTTCCCTCATCTTTGGGTTACACTCTGGTATTGTTCTTAGATATTTTGCTTTGAGACCGTGTATTTCATGGAATGCTCGCACATTACAAAATTAAACGACTGTATTCTTAAAGGTGCTAATACCTATAAGATTTCTTTTTCTCTCTTCATATGTTAGTAGTAGTAAGGGGCAGGAAGTGAAATGTTTTAAATGCATGCAAGGATCAATGCAATATTACTACACAAGGCATGAAAAGATGAAGATGAACATCGATAGCAATCATTGTTCAACATGTATTCAAAAGCTTAGAAGGGAGATTTGTTGTACTTGGCGAGTTAAAAGAGAATTAAGTAAAGTTAATTCATTTTCACTTTAGTCCTAATACTTGGGAGTTTTGGTTGTAGGCAAAATTCCATCAAAATTATTATCAAAAATAGATATTAGCACTATTGTTCAAAATTGGCAGCCTATCGGTATTGATTGTTAACAAAGAGACATTTTGTTCTATTTATATTAGAGTAGCATAATCTTTTGTCATATTTTGTAACCAACAGTTTATGATTGCAGGAGTTGAAGTCTCTCTTGATGAAATAGAACATGTGGTTAATATGGTTGTGCAAGAGAATATGGAACCCATCCTAGACCAAAGATATCGAATAAACGGTATAATTGTTAATTATTACTACATAATTGAAATTGGGAAAGACTTTATATTGGTGACTTTTGAATTTGACAAAAATATCTTTGCATCATACCGGTCATCTCTATTTTTTAACTTCATAAGGAAAACTACGTTAGATGTATTTTAGATACTGACATTTTATTAGCAACAAATTTGTGTACTGTTATTGCAATACGCATGATGCAAGTAAGGACGAAGTTGATAGTTTGAAGCTGTAGAAGAGGCTTCTCAATGGAGGAACTTCCTTAATTTACAGTTACTTCAAGCAGTTGTTTAGGCCGTCTTTGTATGACACCTCATACCTATGTCACCGGTTTATCTCTATACATCTAGTTACTGTTGTAATATACGTAGCGTTCATAACTGAAAAATAGTTGGCGTTGCGTCGTCCATGTATTTACTCCGTTCAAAATGAACCGTTGGAATTGAACGGTTAGCTTTTGACACATCAGACGCCACCCTGACTTCTCCAACGGTCGCCTTCCCATCTTTATATTCTCCTCTCCTTTTTTTCCTATATCTTCACTAGAAACTTCCCATTTCTTCACCAAATCCGAATTTTCAAGCATTTTTTGCTGCTTCTACATCACTTTTTTTTTGTGGTAAATTTCTTCGAATTTGGTTTTTTTCCCACTCATATCTACCTTCTATATTTTTCTCGAATTTTTTTGACCATTATGGATTTTTTCTAGCATTTTATAATTTATAAATAATATAAATTCATTAACTATATTATTTAAATATAAGTATTCATAATAAAAAAATAGCACACCTCTTTCAAATGCCTATTTCGTAATATGACAACGTATTCTTCTTCTGTCCAACCTTCTCTTTTCGTGCCCCTTTCGTCAAACACAAGAACACACCACCTATAGGGTTTTGCAAATGTTAGACAAATCATTTAATCGTTTGTTTTTTCCCATCTATTTGTGACCTGATTAACTTTATTTGTTTGAATATGGAACTGTATTCATTTAAGTTTTGACAAAACAGTTTTTTGTTGTCGTGTGATATCAGTTCTCGTCCCATTTCCCCGAAGGGGGAAAAAAACCTCTTGTGTAACATTTGCAATGTGTAAAATGTACCTATGATGGGTTCACAAATTTTTTTGGTCGCTTTGGGTTCACATAAAAATCCTTTTTTACTTGCAATATTTTGCAGCACTTTATGCCTTTTGAACCTGTTTATTTTTTATAATGGTGACTTAATTATACTACTTTAGTCTAACTATCGGTAATTATTTCAGATCCAATATTATGTTTTGTATTATTATATAATAATTAAGTATTAACTATATTTATATTGTATATGATTTACAATAAAGGTTTTAAAATGAACATCAAAATATTTATCTAATTCAGGATCGTTTTCAATCTTGAGAATGTTCTGAAATTGATATAAATTGCTCACCTCAATATTGAAACCTGTCCGTCTCCCTGTCCCATTCTATCATGGTATCACCTGTCATACCATACATTCAAGGTCGGTCTCAATATTAGGGTTGCTGTAGCTATAGTGGATTTTCGTTGCTTCACATTATAATAAACTTAGGAGTAAACGGTGATTTGTTCAAATAAAAATGAAGAAACTGGAGAAAAATGCAATTTTGACGAAATTTGTGTTTTTGTAATTTATTGTATTATTATATGATGTTATGTTCTTATCCAAATCATGATTAACTTGGGCAGTTGATTTGTAATGTAAACCGCGTTTATGACTTATAAATCTAGCAAATGTGGATGTGAGCTTTTGTAATACACACAACGTTTATTTGCGAGGTTTATTTCATCTATATGTTATTACTTCTTACCTGTTTGGCAGATCTTAACGTTATGCTTTTCATCAATTTTTACTGTCAGTTGGTAATTTGTGTGGACAAGTCAGGAAAAGACTTCCATGGTCTGATGCTAAAATTGTGAAAGTGAGAATGATTTAAAATTTTAAAATTTGCATGATAATCATAAAAACATTTTGATTTTGATTTTGGGATTTCCTTGTGATCATCGTGGAACAGGATGTTATTGATAATAAGCTTTATTCTATACTTGGTGAAAGAACCGCAGAAGATGACAAAAAGCCTCTGAAAAAGAAGAAAGAAAAACCTGTAAAAATCGAAGTAAGATCATCAATCACTAGAAAAACAGTCCACAATCCATTATAATTGTTATTTCAATTCTGCTATGTTATCATTGTTGCAGGAACAAAAGAGTTGTGCAGCTTCTTCCGCCGTTCCAACTGAAGAAGAGACAAATCCTTACTCTATATTTCCTCAACCAGAGGAGAACTTTAAGGTAACATGAATGGAATACGACTTATTTTTGGTTTATATACATTTAATGCATGTTGATTTTTGAAAAGGTGTACTTTCTTTTGTTGCATTAATCATAAGTATGGTCCAACATAACCTTACATCTACAATCTTATTGTGTTTATTCCCAGCTGGCTTTGTGGTAAACTGGATTGAATTTTTTTTCTCCACTTGCAAATAATCGTTTTAACGACTTAGATTCTGCAGTATTTACTTTCTTTGAATACCCAAGTACCAAGATTTCCAAGATGAGATTTAAATCGTAAATCGTAAAGTTCAAAACTTTGAATCAAAACGAGATTTGAATCATAAATCGTAGATTCAAAAGATCCATATTTTAAGGTATGTAGATATTCTGAAATTGATTTTAATGCTTGAACTTCTATAGCTAAACTTAAAACTTAATTTTTTCTTTAATTGCATTTATATATTGTTTTGAAAACATTATAATTGGAATTGTAAATCCAAATGAATATTTTAATTTGTTAGTATAAGTTAATTTTTTTTGAAATTGCGATTTTGCCTAATTATGAATCGGAATGTAAATTAAATCGTAAAGGGAGATATCCTAATTGAATCGGGATTTAAATCATAAGATTTTAAGATTTTTGACAACAATGCCCAGTACTATGCAGGTGCATCATACATGAGCCCTTAAGTTTTATCTACTATATCAGCTAAGCAAAGTTAATTTCAACAAAAAAGTTAAGATGTGCATGCTTTAATGACTGAAATGAATCTATATTTTGGGTATGGCATAAGCATTTTAATTTTTTTTAATCTATTACTAATAGACATCTAGAATTGAAGTGGAGTAAGTGAACAGAAGAAAAGAGATTCTTATTACTTTATACACTTCCATGAGGTGTAAACATACACCACTTCAGTAAAATGAGCTAGTATGTTAACGACTTATTTACTTATGTATAAAATGTAATAAAAATACGGGATTAATAAAGGAAGACTGGGTAAAAATTAAAATCGCATGGAATGAAATATAATAAATGTAACAAAAAAGTAAGTAAATTTATCGAGGTGGAAAAAAAAACATCGCAACTTATGTTTAGTATTTTAACCTTTCAAGCATGACACACATAAGCTTATTTCCTTTTTACATCGTATATAAAATTAATGAATGTGTAAGCCGTGTACATTGAAAAAGTAAAAAAAAAAAAAGGGATCAAAAGCAAGCCTCTTCATTATCTAAAACAATTCGTTCCTTTTATTTATTCCATTCGAAATCTGCTACGAAGAAACCATATCTTCTTAAAAACACTTTTTTATTCAAAAATACACATGTATAATAATAATAATCAATTTTCCTGTTAAACCTAAATTTTTGACCCTAAGTCCAATCCTTGTGAATTTCAAGTACAATTCTTTGAATACGATGCCTGTAACGAGGGAAGAAAGCAAGTGGATATTAAAACATAGCAAAGACAAAAAGGCTAAATTCTATTGGTTAATTTTGATTAAATAAAAGTGTTAAGGTATTTACATTTTGATAGTTTCACTTGTTTATATATGTTTTTTGGTAGAGGAATGTTAGATGTATATAACATGAATATTGTTAGTGTTTTCTTGCTTATGTTACATCCTTGTTTGTTTGGAAAAAATTATACTACCGGTTGAGTATATTTTTTTCCTACTAAACCATCGCTAGTACATATATGGAGATAAAGTTACTATAGGAAGACAGAATTGTATATGCAAAAATAAGCAGTTTAAAACAGACTAGTTGTTCTACGAAGACACATCTTATTAACTAAAACAAAAGTATACAACAAAAGTCCTAAACAAACTAGCAGATAAAAAAGGAAGAATGAAAAATGTAACTGTAACAGACATTTTTCACAAACGTGTTCAATACTAATGATGCAAAAGTTATATTTGATCTTGATCCATCTTCTATGGTAGATTGAAGTTTCAACATTATTACTTTTCATTGTAATGGAAAACTTCAACATTATCAGTTTATCATTTGCTTATATATTGATAATCATATCTAAATAAGATTATTAATTTCTTTACTTGCAGAATATTGATGCAGCCAAATTTAAACAATTTAGACCAATTTAATTTATTTGAAGCGAATCAAGTGACCGCTATATAGTTTGGAAACGATATAATCTATTAATCAGTTCACTATAATTATACTGGTATTGACTGATTTAATAAATTCGTAGCAGCCATCTAATTCTACACAGAAAAGAATATCAATTGATTATCTGTTTTCTGATACAATTATTAATAGTTTTAAGTATCGGAACATTAAACCTTAGCCTTGAACTTGAAAAAATAGTATCAATTGTCTACCACCTGCAATGAAAATCATTAATTTGTTGCCGACAAGAAAATGCATACAATATAACAGAAAAGATATAATGTGGGAGTAGATAGGTTGCACAAAATGTTTTGATAACCAAGTAAAAAATCGAGTCTTAACCCACAGTGATATTTTAAAACTTAGTATCCCAAAGATTTTTCAATTTGATATTTTGTTTTCAGAAAACAATTTCTTACACAAATTGTTAGGTAAGAAGTCTTTTTAACTATTTCTTAACTATGTCGTCATATTTAAGAAATTGTTAAAAAGACTCCTTCTCTAACATTTTTTTATGGTGAGAGATTTATGTAACATACTGACCATATTATAGTATATGTTTTTCAGAAAACAATAGGTCCCCCTCCCTCCCTCCTTTCCAACAACCCCCCCCCCCCCCCCCCTTTTCCCACCACCCCCTTCCTCCTCTCTGTAGGTACTTGCTGGCATTTGAATACAGTTATATAGAAGGAAAATCTTATCTTTGCAAGTTTTTGAAAACAAAACATTATTCGAGTATTTTCATTACTATTAAAGATGGATCCAGCAATATTTTTTCCATCAAACTTTGATATTTATGAAGGGGTTTGAGAGAATGTCGGTGATTTTCCTTAAGCAAACAATAGCTATATCTCTTCTCTCTGTTATTATTAAGTTATCTAATACAACCGTAGACCAGTTTTAGTTAATATGAATGCATGTGCTTAGTACTTGCAAAAATTTCTTAACTTAAATTATTTCACCATAACTTGCTTATTTTTTAGAAGTCAGGATCCCAAACATTTCATTCAACAATAGGATGTTTAGCCAAACACGTGCCAAATATTTTCAGAAATAGTTATATCTGTTTTTACCTGCTTTTGTGCCAAACAGAATGACTAGATCAATGCTTTACTTATCTTTGATCTATTAGTTGCAAGGTTATTTAATTTGGTCCACCATTGTTGTTTCTTATTGAGTGTTATTAGTTCCATTGATCCGCGGTTTGCGGTTATTAATGGACTGTTATTTATTCTATTTCATGTTTCTAAAATCACGATTATTTTTGTTTGTACCTCAGAAGTGTAGACGACTTGTTAAATATCATTTTTAGTATATATTGTAATCATCACTGTGGAACTTGAAGTAATGTATCATATTTACTTGTTTTTTCACTTCTTGCTTGCAGATGCTAATAGAAGTGGTTTAATGTTAAATAATCTCATACAACTATTATGATTACTTCAGGTTCACACTGAAATATTTTTTAGTAATGGAAATATATGGAGAGCTCACAATACAAAGGAAAAGTTGGAAAAACATCTCAAAGCTACTGGTGGTAAAGTATTGACTCGCTTTCCTCCTGAACCTAATGGGTATCTTCACATAGGTCATGCCAAGGTAAAGAGGTTATAAATTTAAAACACGTTTCATGTAATTCTGCAATGGAAATTTTGTTTAATTGCCTATTTAATTGTGGAACAGGCTATGTTTATTGATTTTGGCTTGGCCAAGGAGAGAAATGGATCATGTTACTTGAGGTAAGCGTAAACAATTTATCGTCGAATTGGTGGATTCATCCATGTTGTTTTCTGCATGATTTCCTATGGGTTGTTTTGCAGCATGATTTGAGTTTTCTTTTCATGCATTTAATGAAACCAAATACCGTCAACTACTATCATAAGTAATTGAATTGTTGTATTTTTTATCTCCATTGGAGAGTGTAATCATGACTATATGCAAGCTACGAGGAACAAAATTTCACTGTATTTGAGTGCTTGTCAGCTTCAAACTTTTTATAATATTGCTATTTAAATAGTTTGTCACGATCTATTCCCTATTTTAATTAGTGGACTCCCATATCAGATACCCATCTGTACAAACCATTATATGAAATGATCATATCACCAATGTAAAAGTTTCCAAGGTGCCTTTTGTTATTGGTGGGTCTACAGTCAAATATCACAGTTGAGTAAGTGTCAAATATCTTCACAATGAAAATTCTTGGTCATGGTTTTAAAATGAATAACATATTCCTACAATTGTCCAACTTATGTTTATACATACATTAGGAAATTTCGTGTGTGTGTGCGCGCGCGCACGCGGCTGCCGCGCGCGCACACACATATATAAGAGAGAGGAAGAGGTTCAGTGACACCCTTGTTTTGGAGCATACCTTCAATGTCCATATCATATTTTGAGCTACATTATTTCAAATGCTCTAAAATTTTGTAGACGTTCAACCCACGTATCGAGGATCATATCTACAAAATTTGGGCTCATTTCGTTATATATACAGCCTTTTCAAAATCATAATTCAATTATTTACCGTTCAAGCATTTATTTTAACTGTTAAATTTAAGTTACATATATCAAAATGAGCCCAGATTTTGTAGACATTGAACATCTACAATTTTTTTATAACATTAGAGTTGTGTAGCTCAAAATATAATCGAGGTGCTCCAAAAAAGGAGTGTCATTGAATCTTCCTTATACGTACATACATATGTTTGTATATGTATAGAGTATTAAAAGTGATTAAAAAGGTACTTTGTTGCTAATCAATGAATAAAACTTGTGCAAACAAAACAAATATGAAACATTGGCTAAGAAGGAAAGACAGTTCAGTATTCAATAAAATCTACATTTCCCCATGAGCAGATCACACACTTCTATAGATTTTCTCTTTACCATGTAGGATATTTGGTCTCATGGTACATAAATGAATTGATAATGTGTATTCAAGTTAATATTTCCACACTCATACGAGTTAAGTTAAAATGGAGTATCCATAACATAATTGAATCTGAACATTTCCAACTGTTTTTAATTGATCAAATTTCTTGAAATCTTCTTTGGCATTCCACTTCATCTTTCATTTTCTATTCTTTTATTATTTAGCATTGAAACGGTTTTCTATTTTTCTGTTTTTATGTGACGATTATTTTAGGATTTCCACATGATAGTGCAAAATAATGTGTAGCTTTGCAATTTTGCTAATTACACACATAATTTGTTCATGCAAATTTGTCAGTTCATATAAATCTATATACGTACATATACACAGATATATACATAGACAGACACATAAATATGTGTGTATACACATACACATTACACATAGACATCAAGATTGTAAAAATAGCTAAGCAGATGCTATGTGGTATTGGACTATCGATAAGTCGTATGGGTGGTGATTAATCGAAGGTTAATTAGAGCTCGGTGTTTTTAATAAAACGTGTATTTTTACCAAAGATAAATTAGTTCAAGTTGCGATGGTATCATTCTATTTTCAATTGAAAATTTCATATCATTTAGCGTATATTCATATCTGTGGAGCGTAACTATACATTCTAAAGACAATTATTTAGATGCTAGACGGAGACTAATAAATGTCTGTAATGATTTTTGGAACGGTGATACATGGACATGCTCGCGCACCCACGCACGCCCATGCACGCACGCCCATGCACGCATGTGCATGCACACACACATTTATTGGATTTAATAGATACATGTGCATGCACACACGATTAGGGAGGCGTTACATCCATCCATTAATTTCTCTCATTCAACAGGGAATATGAATGCGTTACAAATAAGCTAAGGTTAGAGGATTTATGGATCCCTACTCTCTCTTTCTATACATGCATGTGCATGCACACACGATTTGATTTTGCGTTAATTGCCATTTTAGGTTATCTATCTGTCTATATTTCTTTTCATTTAGGGCTAAAGCACTGTAAGAATTTCATCCATGATTATGTTGGATTATCAACTTTAGTAATTTTAACATATCTCTCTCTCTCTCTCACACACTTTTGTATCTATAACAAAATAGGTATTTTGTTATTTCCTTAAAAGTTGGTACTGTGATTTGCAGTAATTCATCAGGATATATTTTCAATTAAAGATTGCATCCAAATTTTAAGTGGCAACTAATCAAGAACGGGCTATGTGAAATGGGCATATTACAAAGCCTTTGTCAGCAGAAGATGATAAAATTAAACATGTATATATCTGAAAACAATATACCTTTGTCACACTATTGAAAGCAAGCATTTCTTTAGTAATTTAACACATGTTAACCTTTTCCATATTCCGTTTAAAGTAAGAATATCATTTTACAATTTTTTCATCTGAAGCACTATGCACCGAATCAAACTTGCATATATTGAAAGGAAACCATTAAATGTTGAATATTAAATATTTGAGCATGACTCTAGTACACTTTAGATGGTCCTCATTTTTGTATGTTTTTGGCCAGCTTTAATTATTTTCTAGCACAATCCTGATTGTATTATACTTAGGTAACAAATTTCTTCCTCTTCGCCTAAATTAATGACATTTTGAATTTAGGAAGACATGACACTGACAACTTATTATAGATTGGGAAAGATAAGTGTAAATTTGGATTAAAAAAATAGCCAAAAGTTGGTTTTTTTGCATGACTTGAAATGTAAACCAAGTTGAATTCTTCCCAGTGGTCTATTCTTTATATTTCTGATATGATTCCAGTTTCCAGGAAAGCATTTTACCCGTCTAAATATCACAGCATCAACTGAAACAACAAAAAAATCACATTTTTTTGGAAAACATATAAATACCATATATTAAGTTTTAGCTAGGCATCTAATTAGGTGTCTGGGCGGATCAACTAGGGTTTGCTCCCTAGGTGGAAAAAATAAGTACTTTCTCCGGTTCAATTAATTTAAAATCCATTTTCAATCTTAAATTATGTTGAAACTCAATCGACTTCAACTTTGACTAAAGTTAAAAAAAAAAAAAAACCATACCACAAATTGAGCTCAAAGCCGCCGTCGCCGCCACAACCTCTGCTGCGATCGACCACCGTGACAATCTCCTGCCGAACGCCGCTGTCACGCCGTAGCTCCTCTGCTTCGTCTTCTCATCCCATATACTGTTTTTTCTTATGTATTTAACGAAATTAAGTAAAAATTTAAGTTAGTATTTTAAAAGTAATTATTGTTTATAAGTTAAATTTAACTTAAATAAAAATTAAATTTAAACTTTCAAATTAAGTTAAATTTAAGTTAGCGATTAATAGTAATTAGTTTAATATTAACTTTAATTTTAAATTTAGTTTAAAGTTTAGTTAATGTTAATTTAATTTTTTGTCCGCAACTCTAGTTGAGTTGATAGGGGCTCCCAGCGGAGGGAGAGGGTTCGAGCCCTAACAGTTTCATTTTAACTGTTTGTTATTTGCGAAGGCATGTAATAATACCTTAAATGAGTGAAAGCCTCGAGATCGAAAATTGCCTCTGTGAGAGCCTGGCTTAAAGCGGGGTCGGCAGCGGCGGGCAGATCGAATTCCTGAGCTCTACCATCTGGAGTAGGGTTTTTAGAATTAAAAAAAAAATTTGATTTTAATTTGAATTCGAAGTTTAGTTAATTTTAATTAATTTTAATCTAAAGTTTAGTTAACGTTATTTTAATTTTAATTTAAGTTGTTGCTCTATGTTTTTGGTGATGTAGACTTGAATTTGACGTCGTTTTTGTCAAGGCTATCATTTGTGGCTTCATTTCTAGTAGCTAGTGTTTTCTTATTTGAAAAAAAAAAAGTTTACAAATGTTTTAATGCTGAAATTATCATTTTTAATGTTACTTTATAGTGCAGTATTTTTAGTGCAGAAAAAGTGCAAGGTTGTATAAAAGAGGCACAAAAAGACTCAGCGAAAAAGGCCCAAGGCGCAAGCTTTGACGTCTTTTGGCATCTCATACCTTGGTGTTTATAACTTTGTTTGCGATGAGACCCTAATCTGATAACATTTTTTGTTTGTTTGCAATTAAAATTTGTACTTATTTGATATTTTTATCAAGCAACCTCGAAACCATGAAAATTATGATAATGAACATGTGATATCTTTCAAGGTTACCTTATTGCTTGAAAATGTAATCAGATTAGAGCTTTATTGCAAACAAAGTTATAAACACTACCTTAAGTATTGCCACATATAAATTTGATCCCATGACACGAAAAAATTGATGAACATTCATAGCTAGTACTTCTCATTATTTCATATATATAGCCTGCAGGCTACATCATTATAATGTTAATGCTCTAACTATCTGCGATCCTTTTTTTCCAACTGGTAGGTTCGATGATACTAATCCTGAAGCTGAAAAAGCGGAATACATTGACCATATTAAAGAGATAGTTAACTGGTTGGGTTGGGAGCCATTCAAGGTTAATAACAATGTTATCAATGCTTTATTTCTACTCTTTAATTATCATCTATTGAGTGCAATTTTGTCAGATTACATACAGCAGCGACTATTTTCAAGAGTTATACGACCTCGCAGTTAAGCTAATAAAGAATGACAAAGCTTATGTGGATCACCAGGTCTGCCATCTGTGATTCGAATAATTTTAAGCTTATGTTGTTTTACTTTATACAATTAATACTACTCTTGGAGTTGCTTTGTTATCAAATACGAAACATAAATACATAATAAACAATGATGTTTAAATGCTTAAAACTTGCAGAGCCCCGATGAAATCAAAGAGTACAGAGAGAAAAAAATGGATAGCCCATGGAGAAATCGTCCTATTGAAGAATCTCTGCAACTTTTTGAGGAAATGAAAAGGGGTATGATTGACGAAGGTAAAGCAACACTTAGATTAAAACAAGATATGCAGAGCGACAACAAAAATATGTGTGATTTGATCGCATATCGAATAAAGGTTAGATCAGTTAATCAAAATTTTCTTTTTATATCTCCTATAATAGGCCCCTCACCGTTTTGGTTTCTATGTTTATACAGTTTACTCCCCATCCACATGCTGGTGACAAATGGTGTATTTATCCAAGTTATGATTACACTCACTGTATTGTGGACTCCCTTGAAAATATTACACATTCGGTAACTCAATCTATTCTTACCGTCGTTTTTATATCAAAATTATATAATGCAGGGTTCTTGCTGTCATCGTAAATCATTTTTTTTTCAACATTGTCTTCATGCCATTTTTCAAGCACATATATTTTCATTAGTTAACTACAAACCACTTCTGTTGGATGCCATTGCTTTTATTAGCTCTTTAGGTTCCATTTTATTGTCATTAATGACGGTACAGATCATAAAAATATCTTGTCTCGCTAACATATCACATTATTCTTGTACTAATTACTTTAAATTAATTGTTTGCATCTTTATATTCTTTTTTAATGTTACTGACCAAAGGTATTTAGCAATAAGAATCACTTATAGATTGAAATAAATAATTGTGACTTTGAGCTTACATATCATTAAGCGCGACAAGCACAACGAGGTACAGTTCTATAGAAGAACAAAATAAAAGGTTATAGTTTTGCTTGAACAAAACTAGTATCATGATGGGTAACATTCTGGGAAGTTCTCGAGTTTCATAGCATGGGCTCTTTCTTTGCCCACCGTTTGGCCAAAAGAAGACAAGTAAGCTATGATGGATGGAGTGTAAAATCACATTTCTGTCTCCTTGCTATGTTCTTTTATGTTATTTAACAATAACAATCACTTCTATTGAAATAAATAATCGTGACCTTGAACTTACATATCATTTATGTGTGTGATAAGCATAATGCGGTACAGTTGCACTAAAAAAAGTTGAAGTTTGCTGGAACAAGACTAGTATTATGAAGTGCTTGAGTTGTACCCATGAGCTTCTTGCCCTCGCCATTGACCAAAAGAAGACAAGTTACTGCATGGATAAAATATAAAATCACATTTATTTGTTTATTGGATGTATTAACTCATGCTCTGCTATTGTTGCTGATTCTATATAACATCAAGAGAAATATAAACTCATCATTTCTGTGCGTGTATGTGTGAGTGTAGATTACGTATCCATTTCTCTGTTCTGAGTATTTTTATTTTTAATGTGTTCGAAGCTATGCACTCTTGAATTTGAGATACGCCGGCCTTCTTACTACTGGTTGTTAGAAGCTCTTGGGCTTTACCAACCGTATGTTTGGGAGTATTCAAGGTTAAATGTTTCAAACACAGTGATGTCAAAGCGAAAGGTATCTTACATGATTAAATTGTGGATTAAATAAAACAGTTATGTCCATATATCCAAATCATGTAAATTGCTATTTCAGTTGAATCGATTAGTTATGGAAAAGTGGGTTGATGGCTGGGATGATCCACGTTTGTTGACACTATCTGGATTAAGACGTCGTGGAGTTTCTTCTACATCTATTAATTCTTTCATTCGTGGAATGGGAATCACAAGAAGGTTAGAGGTCATCATAAAATATTTGTAAATAGCATTATTTAGGTTTCTCAATGGTTTTCTCATGGCTGCATTAATGGCTGGCACATAGAATAACAGGCACAGTTTATTAAGATGACAATAATTATGAAGTGGTTCCTTTAAGATTCTCTCTTACCTTCCTTTCCTGATTTATGACTTTAACAGGCTATGCATATACATATTAGTGAACTTACTCCTCGTGAACACCTACACATTTGAATCTATAGCATATCAAATATATCTGAACTGTTTCAATTAGTCATGCAACCCCTTTCATATAAGTCATCTATTCCTTAATGTCTACTTGCCACATTTATGAATTTTATTGAAGGCAGAGGAGTCTCTCTGGAGATTGAAGTTAATCATAATTAAAAAGACCAAATTACGTTGAATCGTGCTCTAGACCAGTTATCTCAAATTATACTTCGGATAATCACCTTACTGTTTTAAGTAAAGCAAGAAATTGCTAAGATTCATAGAGTATTTTTTTTAATGCAGTGATAGTAGCATGATACATATCAGCCGACTTGAATATCATATTCGAGAAGAACTAAATAAAACTGCACCGCGTGCAATGGTTGTGTTGCACCCTCTTAAGGTAGATATTGAGACGTTAGCTGTTCTTTTTTTCTCTGGTATACTTTTATTAATCAAATTCTGTTGACGTTGGATTAAATTTCCAGGTTGTGATAACAAATTTTGATTCTGGTTCGACAATTAATCTTGATGCTAAGTTGTGGCCTGATGCTCCAGCAGAAGATGCATCTTCTTTCTACAAGGTACATGCTTTGATAACTGACTGGATTTTCTTGTAAGTAGCTCGATTGAAATGAAATGCTAATAACTCTGAAATTAAACAGCATGTCACCTTCATTTCTTGAATCATACGATTCTTGTGTAAAGCACTTATATCCTGGGCATATAATTTGTATTCTGGTTTCGTCTTCCATTTGTGAATTTTCTTTATAGTTACTAATATAGCCTATTCAGTTGAACATGTTTCGCCTTTAGTCTCTGTCCCAGTAAGGTGCGAAAACCTTATCGACACATTAGAACTTGATACCAAACTATTTTCCTGCGTATTTTTTTTTCAATACAGTACCTGCCTTGTTCAGATCTAAATGTCATATTATATTATGACATTTTTAACAAATGAAAAAACTTTTGTAATGAAAATTTATTATGTCAGTGTCATATAAGTATCATTTAAAATGATCAGACGTATATAACAATTCTGCAAATAAATGTTTGATTGAATTAATCAAATAAAATGCTAATTTTTCTCTTGTTCATAATTTGGTAATAAATACCAAATTTTGGTAATGATTTCTTTCTTTCATAATTGATGTCTTGTAAATATTAGTTGGACAATTGTTCATCTAACATACCTGCAAATAAGTGTTTGATTAAGCAAATTAAATGACATGCTAATTGTTCCCTTATTTGTTAATCAATAATTTCTTAATACGTAATATAACATCTCTGATCCTGGATTCCTTGCCAAAATAGTTACTCTTTGTTTTCAACACGGTACGTATTTCTTTCATATAAAATGAATACTTGGTGCACCTTGGTAGTTTGGACGTAAAGGTGCTTGAAAGCTCGAAAGTTTGGTATCATGCAGACTTCAGTTCTTCTCATGTTAACAAGATGGTATATATTTTGGAAATGTCTTTTATCCTCTCCTTACTTCATGTAAATTATAAAGCTGGCTTCATTGACTCTTTACTAAATGGGTTTTCATTCTTGAGCATATTGATCAATCTTCTAGTTAAAGATATTTCTCCAAATGTTTTTTTTCCTTTAGGTTCCTCTCACAAAGGTAGTATATATAGAAAACACTGATTTTAGACTCGAGGACGCAAAAGATTACTATGGGCTTGCGCCTGGTAAATCTGTTCTACTCAGGCAAGTCATTCTGTGTAGTAATGTTTTTATTACAATTTTACTAATTGATTATAATGATGCGCCTCTCTTTGTAAATTCGCAGATATGCTTTCCCAATAAAATGCACCGATGTTGTAAGGAGCAGCGACAATAAAACTGTTCTTGAGATTCGGGCTGAATACGACCCTTCTAAGAAATCTAAACCCAAGGTTTTAATTGAACCATTGAATAAAAATTGCGATTTGCTCTTTTTCATCACATTAATGAAAATATCATATCAAATATCAGGGTGTTCTTCACTGGGTTTCTGAGCCATCTCCTGGGGTTGATCCTCTAAAAATTGAAGTGCGGTTGTTTGATAAATTATTCAAATCCGAGGCGAGTGTTTCTTATTGACCAAAGTATTTATGAAGAAATTAGTTTGTTTCAACTTATTAAACTGATATTCTGTGATAGGATCCTTCTTCGCTTGGGGATGATTGGCTATCCGATCTTAACCCAAATTCCAAGGAGGTGATATCAAATGCATACGCAGTGCCTATGCTTGGTGATGCTGAAGTTGGAGATAAGTTCCAATTTGAAAGACTTGGTAAGCTTTAACTTCTCCAGCTATAATCATCACGCATATGATTTTTTTCAATGGAGTACCACTGAATAAATTTTTGTCATGTTGGGGATCCTTCATTCGATAAATATACTGATTAGGAATTATATATTTAGTACCAAGAAATTATAGGTGCATTAAACGATATTGGAGCGCCTATGATGTAATAGTTAGAATTGGTTGGTTGACCCATGTAACATAGACAACACAGTAATCGCTAACTTAACACATTTAACATTCCTATTTAATTAGTAACTTAATGCTATATTATACTAATGCTACCTTAGGTTCCAAATTGACCATTAGTTTTTTTTTACCATTTAGTCTAATGCATCAAAGATGTAAAAATAGTGCAGTTATTGAAAGTGGGTAAAGAATGCAAAACCATATACAAGCTTAACCGATAAACAGTTTTTGGCTCATTAAGTTTGAAAATTTGAGTAGAGGATTTAAAGAGGATTAGTTTTGCTTTCTTTGTTTAGGTTATTTCCATTATTTTTCTGGTTCCATAATACAATTATAGAAGACTCAATAAGACCCTTTACTAGATTGTGCTAATTGTATTAGTTACATGCTGGTTATCAAATGCTAATAATCGTATCCCTGTGCAAGACACAGTTCTATTTTCATCTCATATTTCAAAGGGAAAAAATGTTATGTTATATTTAATCACGTGACCGATAAACATTTGTTTATTACAGGATACTTTGCTGTAGATACAGATTCTGGGCCTAATAAACTTGTGTTCAACAGAACTGTCACTCTTCGGGAATCCGTAGCCAAAGGTGGGAAAAAATAGTTCAACATTGGAAAGACAGTTTTAAGTCTTACATTTAGGGGAGGTTATTCTGTATTTAACTTACAGCTCATTTCTTTGATCTCATATTTTGTTAAGGCTTGTATTTCAGATGAAACAAATATTTTACTTCACTCATCCAATTAAATTAACAACTATATATTTTGGATGCTTTTTAAAGTTCTGATTTGTTCTATTTCCTATATCATCCAATACGGGTTGATGAACAGTGAACATGTTGAATTAAATTAATACGGTAATTGTTTGGAAGGCAAGTGCGATAGTTTTTGTGCTTGGTGGATGTGTGCTAATAGGATATTTTTGTACTTGTATATCTAAGAAGGGACTGATGCATATTTTTTCTGCATTGTAAAATGCATGCCGTGTTTTCAAGCTACATTGGTGTATTGGTTCTGTATGAATCACTTGCTATATCCGTGAAAGTTAATGATTTATAGTGGTAAAACGAAAATGAGTCTTGTAACATTGAAAATGTTGTTCTTTTATAAACGAGTTTAATTATTCTGTTAAATAGTCGGATGTTTTTACAGCATGCGTTCTTTTTCATAATATGCTATATGGTGCCAAGGCAAGGATGGGTAATTTATATGGAGATACACGTTTACAATTATTATTGGACTTTCTTTTATTTGGGATTTGCTCTTTCATTTTTCACTTGCTTTCGTTTTCTCTTTTTCAGGAATCATTAAAAAATCATGGTTTTTATTATTTTTATTGCTTTAATCACGGTTGCTCTTTGCTTAGAATAAAAAGATAACGGTGAAGATGATTATTAATTTATCTTATTATTTAATACATAATTCTGGTGAACTAGAGGTTTGAAAAAGGAAATTTTTATTCCCACCTTTTGTTAATTTTTAAAAGGGTTGTGAAATCATAGTTGCTTTTTAAAGGGGTTTTGAAATGTTAATTTAATAAGTATAATTTTGGTATCATGTAATCGGTTTGGATTCAAAGTTAGAAATGTCTGGCTACAGTAAATTCGGTTAATCGATTATTGTTGTCGATTGAGCTAAGTAACTTCGGAGCTCGTCTTTGCAATTAAATAAGGACATTACTAGGACTTTGACCAATGATCTAACCCTAGATGTCTACGAGACAGCTTTGACAAAGAGATAAACTTGCACAAATATCGTTGCATGACGGTACATGTTATTTCATAGAACTTCACCTAGCTTCAGCAAAGTTCGTGTTGACTTTGATATTTAAATAGTCTAAATATGACTTTGATATTTATATAATCTAAATATTAATCGAGATCGAAATTACACCTTTGAGTCACATTACAAATAATTATAGATGTGATTTCACATTATTATTAATAGCTAAAATTAGTGTAAAACGCGGTCTATGTTTGTGCACTAACCTCAGGGTCTAAAAATAGTGGGCCATTTGAATGAATTAATTAAAACAATTATCAGAATAAATCGATAATATATTACTTCAACATGTATGTTAAATACAAGTGTCAATATCACAAACTATAGATCTTTTATTCGTCCATATCCATTTTTACAAGTTCTTTAATATAAAATAGAAGAACTGATACTCGATAAAAATTTAAAAAGGCGCACAACCTTAAAGCATGAGCCATAGACTCACATCATCCTATTCCCCTTGTCTTTACTAGTAAATATAAGAAATCAATATGGACATATACAACATAGAAATGCACGATAGGACAAACGGAAAAGAAAAATGAGAAAACAATTTCAACTAGTTTGGAATGTACCTTATCCTATCCCCCCCAGCTCAACTCAAGTTGTTTGGTGGCTATTGTATAAGGAAACACTGTCTACGTAACTTTTAGGACCAGCCCATGTAATTCTGTATTCATACATGTACCTGCTCTTCTCCTACGGTAACAAATGTCAGAACAAGAATCCCTTTTACCGTTGGCACGTCCGCACAACAATATATGCATATCTATCCTATCATCCATATTTTAATAATACAAAATAGGGAACAATACTCCAACGCACAAACCCAACCAAAAATTATCCAATTCCTATTTCAACCGTGCTGATCAAAAGCTTACACCAATGCTCAACAAAAAAGTGAACATACCAATTCATAAGCATGAACAACACTAGTCATACGTCAAACAACAACAATTTTTTATGCAAACAAACAATCGCACAAAGTTAAGAAAATTGTAATTACTAACAACTACACACACAAAGCGTAGCAAAATCATCCCATTATTATTCATTCAAGCAACATCAATTCATTTGAGATAATATAAATTATTTAGTTATTATTTACTGAATGTAAAATAATAATAGTTTACTTCATGTATCTGAAGGTTGCTTTATGGCTATTTACCGCAAATAATGATATCAGTTAACTTTAATTACTTTGAAACTTTGTATTACCGTTTTTCAAAATAATAGCAATTATTATAAAATCTCTCTTTCAAAACATATTATTATTCTTTTTCGTAAAATAGCAATTTTCCACAAAACCCTTTTTAAAATCACTTTGTTCTTTTCAACCCAAAATAACATAATAATTCAAATTTAACTATTTCAATAAGATAATGCTTCGGTTTCTAATATAAACACTATTATTATCCATTTTTGAAAATATTACCCAAAAGTACTTCTGAAAATATCTCTTGATTATTTTCGAATGCATCTCTCATTAATTTAAATAAAAATATCAATTCCTAATAATACTGGTAAAAAAAGTCATTATTATTTACCTAAAAATAGTAATAATACTCATTCAAATTTTCATAAACCTAAAATCACTAGTTATCTCAACACTGCTAATTTATCTCAATATTCTCTTACATTTAATTATTACTGCAAAAATCAAAAGTAATAACAGTGTAACGACCCTAATTTTTAGTAATATCATTTAGGACATTTAACTAGTAAAATTAAGTGGAATAATGTAAAATGATTAAAAGATTGAGATTTGTGATTAATAGAAGGGTAGCCGTGCCTATTTGAACTAATGGGCTAAGAAAATTAAAATGAATTAAGTTAGGGTAGTAGACAAGGAAATATAGGAATAAGTAATAACCTTATACCCTAAACCCTTAAACCATATTCATTTTACACATTCAAAACAAAAAATAAATAGGAGAGAGGCCGACCACCATTAAGAGAAAACAAGGGAAGATTTTAAGAGCAAGAAGTTAATCAACTTAATCCAAGATCAAGTCTCAACTCTTTAATCATAAAGCAAACATGAATAATAGGTTACATCTCATGTTGTTAATTGTTTTCACTTTTAGATTGAATCCAAATTATTTTGCAAAGGTTACGCCCTGTTTTTGATTGCTAAATTAGATATATATACTTGTTGATGATTTACGCCAATTCATATAGATTTTATGATATGTTATAATGTGAAAATCCTATTAAATGACATCTAAATGTCTCGAGATCTTAGAATAAGGTCTGAAATGATATTTTACAGATGGGTTTTAATTCTCATAATTTTTTGAATTAATGTGGATTTATTATGAATTTTCCAGTGAAGAAAATAGTTATTTTGGGTTTAAATTGATTACGGCTATTTTATGATGATTTTTGGGTCTGAAATTAATGTATATTAGAAAACATATTAAAAATGATCTATGGAAATTTTTATAGTTTTTTCCTAAGTGTTTTAATAGATTTATAAAATTATTTAAGGAATGAGACTTAAATGTTTTATAAATTTATAAAAGGAAAAGGGATATCTTGTAAATATATTAATTTGATATTTTTGAAATTTCGACAGTACTTTTAGAAAAGAATTAGCAACCAATCATGTTTTGACAAACAAGGTAGGTTAGTTGAAAAAATTTCTTTAAAAAGTTAAAAATCAGATTAAACATGCTCTTCACATCTTTCGCCACTTTCGGCACCTAGCTTTCGACCAAGTACTTCTGCCTCCATCACCATCGAAACCAAAACATATGGTGTTAAAGATTTGGTACGCAGCGACTTGGAGATAGGTGAAAGGTATGTAGTCGAAACAAGGGGTTCCGAAAGAGTCGAAGCTTTACTTTGTTTTTAAATGAAAAACGCGTCTGCTTTTCTTTTGCTTTCGACTTGGTTAGCTTTCGACTAGATCAAATTGCTTTAAAGGAATGGTTTCGAAAGAGGTTGTTCCTTTTGTTATAAGTAAATGCTTTCGAAGAGGGTCGAAACCCTTGCTGCCGCTTTTCACCTTCCGAAGCAAATGGTTTCGAAAGAATTACTTTGTTTCTAAAACTTAGCCACTTTTCCAATGATTTCGACATCATCACTTCTTTACTTTGGAAATTGTTTTCAAAAGAGTGCTTTTGACTTTGTTTTACGGCCCTTTGTCCTGTTGAAGATAAAACCCAAAGGTCTCCAAAGAAATAGTTTTAAATAGCTTCGAAAGGTTATTTCATATGTTTTACTTGAACCCAAATGCTTTCAAAAGGTTTGATTTTATGAAAAGGATTTAGTACTTTCAAAAGGTTTAAGGTAAAGGTTTCAAGGAGGCGGTTCCCCAATGTTTTCGAAAGGTTTTAAGTGGAAGGTTTCCAAAGGTTTCGAAAGGTACATTTATAGTATTTTGATAAGAGGATGTCTAAGGCTTTGAAGCTTTGGAAAGGTAGGTTTTTAAGGTTTTCGAAAGATTTATTAAGAATGGTTTCGAAAGGTATGTTTTGGCTTTTTGGCCTAAGGTTTTACTTGGTTTCGAAAAGGGTACTTTCAATGGATTCGAAAGGGGTACTTTCAAAGGTTTAATGTTTTCATCAAAAAAAGTTTTGTATATAGTATATGTAACATGACAAGGTGATTTGAGTAAAGAATAGAGTATATTTCCCTTGTTTAAAGTATGATTTAAATGATTAAATTAATTTTGAAAGAAAAGGTTTTCAAGAAAAATTTATGGGTAGTTGACCCTAAGCAAAATGACTCAAATATTAGAATACCAAATGAGACTGGTATAGTGTTGCACCCTATACATTAGCTACTAGCCCTTAACTAATTTAGTCCAAAATTCCGGTGTGTAAGGTTTTATCACATGTAAGACTAAAATGATATTATACACAGAAAGGAATATATAGAGTGAGGATAGGTTATTGATGAGCCCGCAAAACCATTAGGTTTAGTTGACCCTGGAGAACTAAGTTAGGAACAGACCGTCCAGAAGAGGAGTATCTAACAAAAGTTAGATTATTTGTTTATTTTGTCTGGTAGGCCCGAGTCAGCCAAAGGTTAGTAGTTAGCCAAACCAAACTATATTGTTCAGACAGATAGTCCATTTGTTGCATAATTTATATGCTTACATGATATTGCTTTATTGTTTTAACCAGTTTCGGTTACAAGATTAAGATTTGCAAAATATATGTTTTAAAAGGATATTAGTAAGAGAAAACTCATTCCGCTAAGCGGCGTGTCTCACTTAATATCAAATACCCGAGATGTATAGTATTATTCACACCAGGCTTTATGTATGACTCGAAGTTTATGTTTTTCCCCCTAAACTCTCGGGTGATCAAAATTAATTTGAGTAGACTGAGAGTTTAGGTTTACAGGTTAGTAGGTGGACGAATAAAGCTTCCGAAGAGGCCGATGATAGCTATATTTTGGAGTAGTTTCGTTTTATTTTTGATGTGTTGTATTAAGTCTGATATGACTATTTATTACTCTGGTCAACCAAGGGGGCATCTTCATATGTCGCTCTTGGCATATTTATGTAATAATTATATTTGTTCTGAACCGAGAAATGATTCGGATTATGTAATGGAATATGAAACATGTTTTATGAAATGTAATCAGAAATATTGTTTTTATAAATCTGTGATTTTGTTTCATATTCATGTGCTTCTGATATTATGGATACCATAAACATTACCGTATTTGGTCACCGAAAGTTAATACTATGGATGACTGCAGCATCTGTAGCGCTTAGCTTCGGCCTCCAGATAGGAGATGTTACAACTTGGTATCAGAGCATAGGTTTATGAAAAACTTTAAACTAAAATGATTTTGGAAACATAATCCTAAGAAATTAGAGATAAGATCGGGGTATGAGATAACGCTATGGTAACACACTTATATTTGCTATATATACAAGTATATGCTATATCTCTATTCTCTTATCTTTCTTAGGCTATTCTTCTGTATCTTACGAGGCTTGAATATAGATATGGATGCTAGAGGTGGAAGAGTTAATCTTAGAGGGGGAAGCACCTTACAAATGGAAATGCTAGACCAAATACGAGAAGGAACAAAAGTCATGCACAAGCTGGAAATGTGGGTGCTGGAGCCCCATAAGTAGACATTGGTGCAATGCATCAGTTCTTTGTCAACATGTTTTAGGTAGGAATTGATGCTGGAGTAGTCGGAGGAAATCCTGTAGGAGGGAACCAAGAAGTCGCAGTGGTGAATAACTATGCTATTCTGAGTAGAGATTTTGCTCGGTTAGGAGGAAAACCCTTTATTTGTATCGAAGATGCAATCGAAGTGGAGAATTGGTTTCATTGCGAGAGGATTTCCGCTGTCTTAGGGCTCATCAGTAAGCATAATAGGAGACTCGCCTCTAGACAACTTCAAGAGGCAGCACTATTGTGGTGGAATAGTGTGACAGTTGGAGTCAACGAGGAGAATATGACATGGACTGAATTTAGAAGGAGGTTCGAGGTAAGGTTTATATCAAAAATTAGTAAGTCCACTCTGCTTAGAAAGTTTTTCAAGTTGGATCCGGGGGATATGACTGTGCTCGAGTATGCGACGAGATTTGAGGAGCTAGAGAGATATGGCTATGCTCTAATTGATACTATGATTAAGAGGAATGAGAAGTTCATTAGGGGGTTGAAGCCTGAGCTTGCTAGGGCAATGTTAGTGCATATCAGGGATCCTTGTGATGTTGTAGTAGAGATGGCTTTGAGGAATAAGGAGATATTTTCTTTTCTGGAGAGAAACAATGCAAAGGAAGTCCAGGTGGGGCAGAGTCAGAAAAGGAAGTTTTTCCACAAGAAGGGAGCTCAGAAGGGTGGAGCTGCAAAGAAAGGAAAGGCAATGGTTGTCTTCTTTAAGTGCTACAAGAATGGGCATTTTGCTAATGAATGTCATTCTGGAGATGGAAAGAAGGTGATCGGGAAGAAGAATATCAGATGCTTCAACTGCAATCAAATTAGACATTATAAGAACCAGTACAAATAGCCAGCTAAGGATGAGAAGGGCAAAGTGTTTGCATTGGAGCCAACTATCTCAAGGCCAACATCAGAGGAAAAAGGAAAGGCTGTATTGGGAGGTACGCTTTTGATTCATGGTATGTCAGTTAGTGTTCTATTTGATACCGGTGCATCACATTCTCTTATATCTCATTGTTTGATACGTAAGCTTAACCTAGAACCTTCATACTTAGTTACTTTCTTAAGGGTTGCGAATCCGATAGGAGGGTATGCGACACTTGGGATGAAGTGTGACCACCTAGAGTTTGACTTGTTAGATAATACCTTTGTTTACAGTTTGCATATGTTTGATTTCTTTGGGTTTGGAATTATTTTGGGTATGGCTTGGTTAAGTAAGTACGATGCTAGGATATTTTTCCATGATAGGAAAATATCACTTAGACACCATGATTGTAGCGATCAGATTGTATATATCGTAAAAAACGCTAATTATGAGGTGAATGCTTTGATGGGTGTTATGGAGGTAGAGGACGAGTTAAATTGAGTTTCCATGGTTAGGGAATTCGTAGATGTTTTTGAACCTGTAGTAGGATTGCCACTGAAACGAGCCATTGAGTTTCGGATAGATTTAGTGCCTAGAGCAAAACCAGTGAGTAGACCCCTAAGCAGAATGACACCTATCGAGATGAGGGAGCTGAAGGTGCAGTTGGTGAAGTTGGAAGGCAATAGTTTTATTAGGCCAAATAGTTCACCTTAGGGAGCAGCCGTGGTATTTTCTAAGAAGCCGGATGGATCGTTGAGGTTATGTATCAATTATCGTAAGTTGAATGAGAAGATGATAAAGAATCGATATCCATTATTTAGAATTGACCATTTGTTCGACCAGTGAAGTGGAGCCAAAGTATTTTTCCAATTGGATTTAGAAATAGGGTTCCACCAACTTAGAGTGGCAGAGGATAGCATCCCTTTGACGGCGTTTAGAACTAGACATGGATCGTATGAATGGTTAGTGATGCCGTTCGGACTACTAATGCACCAACATTCTTTGTGAATTTGATGAACAGAGTTTTCCAAGAGCACTTGGATAGGTTCGTGTCGGTTAGGGATGAGCGTTCGGTTGGTTTTGAGGTAAAAATGTCAAATCGAATTGAAATTGAAAATAATCAAAACCAAATCAAACCGTACCAGTAACCTATTTAACCGAACTAAGAAAGCAAGTAAGAGAATTTACCATATGTTATCATTCAAATGGATTGATATAGTCAATGGAAAACATAAATTTATGTTTATATAAACTATTTTGAGTATTTTTTTAAGTTTATAAGAAAAACTAATCTATTTTTAATAGCTAAAGTTTGTTTTTTATTACTAAATCAATTGTTTAGAGTATTGTAATGCTATGAGTTTGGATAATGTAATAAAAGTTCAGTTAATTCGGTTAAACCGATAACCAAAATAAAATTATTTTACAAACCGTATTCAAACTGATATAATTTCATAACCAAACCGAACCTACCGAAATGAACCAGTTTGGTCGGTTAGTTCGATTCTAACCGAATATTTCTCACCCCTAGTATTGATGTTTATAGATGATATTTTGATATACTCTAAGGATGAAAGGGAGCATGAAGTTCATCTTAGAGTGGTGTTTGAGACACCGAGGCAGCATTGGCTAAAGGTGAAGTTTTCTAAGTGTCATTTCTGGAAGAAGGAAGTGAAGTTTCTTGGTCATGTAGTCTCAGAGAAAGAGTTGTCTATAGATCCGACTAAGATCAAAGTAGTGAATAATTATAAGAGACCCGAGATAGTGACCTAGATAAAGAGTTTTCTTGGATTACCTAGGTATTATCGAAGATTTATAAAGGATTTCTCATGGATAGCAGCACCGATGACCAAGCTAACGTGAAAAATGTGAAGTACGTATGGATCGATAAATGTAAGGAAGCATTCCAGAGCCTAAAACACTTATTGACTAATGCACCTGTGTTAGTTGTTTCGGAAGGGAATCAAGACTTAATAGTATATACAGATGCATGTGGAACATGATTAGAAGCTGTGTTAATGCATAGAGGTAAAGTGATTGCTTATGCAACTCAACAGCTTTGACCGCACGAGATTAGATACCCAATTCATGATTTGAAGTTAGCTGCAGTGATTTTTGCATTGAAGGTGTCGAAACATTACCTTATGGGAGAAATATTTGAGTTATATAGGGATCATAAGTCGTTGAAGTATTTATTCCCTCAGAAGGAGCTGAATATGAGACAATAGAGATGGTTGGAATTTATAGCTGCTTATGACTTTGGAATTGAGTACATACCAGGGAAAGGCAACAAGGTTGCAGATGCATTTAGCAGAAGACATCAGAATGCAGTATTGCGATGATAGCCGAATGGAAGAATTTGGAAGCATTGACGACATGTAGAGTACAGTGGAGATCCGAAGCTAGATCTAGTAAGGAAACTGTTATGTTGTCATTTTAGAGGTTCAACCGGTGATAATTGAAAGGCTTTCTTCTAAGTAAGGAGAAGATCCAGTATTAGCAGAGCAGATCAGAAAGTTAGGAGATGGAACGGAGAGCAATGACTTAAAAGATTTCAATATTGACCAGAATGGGTGGTTAAGAAAGAAAGGAAGATTGTGTGTTCCGAATGTAGGAGACATTAGGAAGGAAGTTTTGGAGGAATGCCATCGTTCAAAGTTCACTATTCATCTGGAGGGACTAAGTTGTATCAGGATATGAAGAGGAGTTTCTTCCGGGAAGGTATGAACAGGCATGTAGGCTTATGGGTGAAGCAATGTTTGAACTGCCAACAAGTAAAAGCCGAACATCAGAAACCAAGTGGGTTACTTCAGCCTTTAGGTATTCTAGTATGTAAATGAGATTCTATCTCAGTGGATTTTATAGACAGGTTGGGTCAAATAGAGGAAATGAAAGTATATGGGTCATAGTGGACAGTTGACCAAGAGTATCCATTTCATTCCAGTTAAGTCAACCAGGACGGCACCTGTTTTGGCTAAGTTGTTTATGAAAAATATAGCTAGACTTCGTGGACTTCTAGTAGTATAGTACGCGATAGCCTTATTCATAGCGAGTTCTGAAAGAGTTTACATGATACTTTAGGTATGAAGCTCAAGATGAGTACCACTTACCATTCACAGACTGATAGGCAGATGGAAAGAGTTAACAAAGTCTTGGAAGATTTGTTACGAGCTTGTGTGTTAGATTTTAGGGGATCTTGGGAAGACCATATGCACTTAGTCGAGTTTTCATATAACCACAGTTATCAGGCTAGTATAGTGATGGCACCGTTTGAAGCTTTGTATGAAAGGCCATGCAAATCTCCAGTTTGTTAGTTAGAGACTGGGATAGGTTGGTTGTTGGTTCGGTTTTAGTTAGAGAAGCTGTAGAGAAGATTGATTTGATTCAAGCTAGGATGAAAGAAGCTCAGTCTAGACAGAAAAGTTATGCATATAGAAGACGGAAGGACTTAGAGTTCTCAGTAGGAGATCATGTTTTCATTACGGTATCACCGATGAAAGGTGTAATCAGATTTGGAAGGTTAAGGAAATTGGCACCGAGATTTGTAGGACCATTTTCCATTATAGAAAGGATTGGGAAACTCGCATATAGAGTAGAATTACCAAGAAGTTTGGCAGGAGTCCATGATGTTTTTTATATCTCTCTTCTGAGAAAGTGTGTTTGAGATCCGAAAACTAATATAGCACCGACCGTGTTAGAGGACTTAGTAGTAGAGCCGAATTTGACTATAGTCAGAAAACCAGTTCGTATAGTCGCGAGATATGAGAAGAGGCTAAGGAATAAGGCAGTCGGATTAGTTAAAGTCCAGTGAAGCGACGATGAGAGAGACTGTACGTGGGAGACTGAGAGCAGGATTAGAGACGCTTATCTTAATTTGTTTGATGGTATGTTTCACCTTTTTAATTGATTGGTTATGTGCCTTATCGTAATTTCGAGGACAAAATTCTTTAAGGAGGGGGTCTATAACGACCCTAATTTTTAGTATCATTATATAGGAATTTAATTAGTAAAATTAGATGGAATAATGTAAAATATTAAAGGATTGAGATTTGTGATTAATAGAAGGGTATCCGTGCTTATTTGAACTAATGAGCTAAGAAAATTAGAATGATTTAAGTTAGGGTAGTAGACAAGGGAAATATAGGAATAAGTAATAACCTTATACCCTAAACCCTCAAACCGTATTCATTTTACATGTTCAAAACAAAAACTAAATAGAAGAGGGGTCGGCCACCATTAAGAGAAAACAAGAGAAGATTTCAAGAGGAAGAAGTTAACTAACTTAATCCAAGATCAAGTCTCAACTCCTTAATCACAAAGCTAAGGTGAATAGAAGGTTACATCACTTTTAAAGTTATTTCGGTTTTAGATTGAATCCGAATTATTATGCAAAGGTTTTGCCTTTTTTTTATTGCTAAAATGGATATATATGCTTGTTGATGATTTATGCTAATTCGTATATATATTATGATATGTTATAATGTGAAAACCCTATTAAATGATATCCAAATGCTTTCCTATTTTAGAATAAGGTCAGAAATGATATTTTACAGATGGGTTTCAATTCTCATAATTTTCTGAATTAATGTGGATTTATTATGAATTTTCTAGTGAAGAAAATAGTTATTTTGGGTTTAAATTAATTATGGCTATTTGATGATGACTTTTGGGTCTGAAATTAATATATGTTAGAAAACATATTAAAAATGATTTATGAATTTTTTTATAGATTTTTCCTAAGTGTATTAATAGATATATAAAATTATTTAAGATATGGGACTTAAACGTTTTATATATTTATAAAAGGAGAATGGGTATCTTGTAAATGTTTTAATTTGTTATTTCTAAAATTTCGGTAGTACTTTTAGAAAAGAAACTAACAACTAATCATGTTTGACAAACAAGGCATGTTAGTTGAAAAGCATTACATTAAAAAGTTAAAAATCAGATTAAACATGCTTTTACATGTTTCGCCACTTTCGACACCAAGCTTTCGACCGAGTACTTCTGCCTCCATCACCATCGAAACCAAAGCGCATGGTATTAAAGACTTGGTACGCAACGGATTGGACATAAGTGAAAGGTATGTAGTCAAAACAAGGGAAACCGAAGGGGTCGAAGCTTTACTTTATTTTTAATGAAAAAAACGTATGCTTTGCTTTTGCTTTTGACTTGGTTTGCTTTCGACCGGGTCAAATTGCTTTAAAGGAATGGTTTCGAAAGAGGTTGTGCCTTTTGTTTTAAGTAAATGCTTTCGAAGAGGGTCGAAACCTCTTACTGCCGCTTTCCACCTTTTGAAGCAAATTGTTTCGAAAGAATTACTCTGTTTTTAAAACTTAGCCACTTCTCTAATGCTTTCAAAGGTTTGGTTTCGATGCCATCACTTCTTTACTTAGAAACTTATTTTCGAAAGAGTGCTTTTGACATTGTTTTTTTACGGCCCTTTGTTCTGTTGAAGGTAAAACCCAAAGATTTCAAAAGAAATAGTTTTAAATGGCTTCGAATTCCACATGTTTTACTTGAACCCAAATGCTTTTGAAAGGTTTTATTTTATGAAAAGGATTTAGTACTTTCGAAATGTTTAAGATAAAGGTTTCGAAGGGGTGGTTCCTCAATGTTTTCGAAAGGTTTTAAGTGAAAGTTTCCAAAGGTTTCGAAAGGTATGTTTATAGTGTTTTGATAAGAGGATGTCTAAGGTTTTGAAGCTTTCGAAAGGAAGGTTTTTCAAGGTTTTCGAAAGATTTATTAAGAATGGTTTCGAAAGGTATGTTTTGGCCTTTCCACCTAGGGTTTTACTTAGTTTTGAAGGGGGTACTTTCAATGGATTTGAAAGGGGTACTTTCAAAGATTTAAATGTTTTCATCAACAAAGTTTTGTGTAAAGTATATGTAACATGGCAAGGTGATTTGAGTAAAGCATAGAGTATATTTTCCTTGTTTAAAGTATGATTTAAAGGATTAAATCATTTTGAAAGAAAAGGTTGTCAAGGAAAATTTATGGGTAGTTGACCAGATGTAAAATGATTCAGATATTATAATACTATATGGGACTGGTATAGGGTCGCGTCCTATACATTATCTATTAGCCCCTAGCTAATTTAGACCAAAATTCCAATGTGTAGAGCATTGTCACAGGTAAGACCAAAATGATATTACACACAGAAAGGAATATATACAGTATATTGGTGAGCCTGCAGATCAATTGACCCTGGAGAACAAAGTTAAGGACAGACTGTCCAGAAAAGGAGTATCTAACAGAAGTTAGATTATTTGTTTATTTTGTCTGGCAGGCCCGAGTCAGTCAAATGTTAGTAGTTAGCCAAACAAAACTATAGCGTTCGGACATATAGTTCATTTGTTCCTTAATTTATATGCTTACATGATATTGCTTTATTGTTTTAACTAGTTTTGGTCATAGGATTAAGATTTGCAAAAGATATGTTTTAAAAGGATATTAGTGGGTAAACCCATTTCGCTAAGCGGCGTGGTCTCACTTATTATCACATAACCGAGATATATAGTATTATTCACATCAGGCTTTATGTCTGACTTGAAGTTTATGTTTTTCCACTTAAACTCTTGGGTGCTCATAATTAATTTGAGTAGATTGAGAGTTTGGGTTTACAGGTTTAGTACGTGGACGAATAAAGCTTCCAGAGATGAGCAGGAGGCTGATGATAGCTATATTTAGGAGTAGTTTCATTTTATTTCTGCTATGTTGTATTAAATATGATATGACTATTTAGTACTCCGTTCATCCAAGAGGGTATCTTCATATGTCGCTCTTAGCATATTTATGTAATAATTATATTTGATCTGAACCTGGAAAACGATTGAGACTATGTAATGAAATATGAAATATGTTTTATGAAATGTAATCAAAAATGTTGTTTCTGTGATTTTGTTTCATACTTATGTGCTTCTGATATTATGGATACCATAACATTACCGTATTTGGTCATCGGAATTAATACTATAGATGACTGCAATATCTATAGTGCTTAGCTTTGGGCCTCCAGATAGGGGATGTTACAAACTGTTTACAAAATTTGTATTATTATTTATTAAGCTGTAGATCATAAATTAGAATATTCTCTCAAATTCTCTTTATAATAGGATTTCGTTATTGGTTATGAATTTCCTAAAAATACATAAATAATAGCTTCTTTAAAATACACATATTAGTTTCAGTACAATTTTATGAACTACAATTATTCACAAATATTAACACCAAATTTACTGAATAATCTTATTTAATCTCTAGTCACTCGTTTATAATAAATCCTAATAAATTAATTAGTTTTTTCCAATCTATAATCGATTATCGTAAAATATCTATCATTCAACACTGTAATAATTTATGCAATGACCCACTCCTATCATGATAACAAAGAAGGTAGGGGGCCTAGAGTAAGCAGAGTACCCTTGTTACTAAGGTGCTTGCATGAAGGCTGGTCGAAAGACTAGACTAAAGTGGTAGCTCGCATCCTAGCATAACGCTTCTGTAACGATACAGAATTTTAGTCTTTTGAAATTGAAATATTTAATTGATTTTAAATATTCACAGGTAAAATTTATAAGTTGAATAACTTATATTTCGAATATCTTGATTTATTTGGATAATTAAATTGTTGATTTAATATTTGAAATTGCAGAAATAATTGAAAATTGAAATTAAATGTGAATGAAAATGATTTATAGTGTTGTTTTAAATTCTATTTGAATTAGAATGATGTTGGTAAATTTTTAAAAATGAATTAAAAGTTAATTTATGGAAATTGAATATTTTAATATTTAATTAATGTGTAAAAATAGTCATTTTTAACATAGTCTAGGATTTCGATGAAACTAGTTTCATTGGATCCATAATGTTATATTATTATAGTATTTCAAATTTCGTGTCAATTGAACTTACGGTTTGGTCGTACGAAGCTGAAATGCGTAGAAATTTGTTTAAGTAAACTTTAATTTAGAATAATTCGATTATAAAACCTATCTTCCAAATACGATCGAATTGGATTTCGATATATATTTCATTGTGATCAGAATAGGGGTAAAACATTATAAACTCCAGACGTTATGCTTCGTTTGGAGTTCAGAATTTTTTTGGATGAATAGTGTCATGAAATTTTCTATAAAACGCCATATTTTTTCTCTATTTTAACTCAAACCCTAGAAAACTGGTCTAGCCGCCATTTTTATTTCAATGGACAGAAAACATCGATCTTCATCATCTCCTATCTCCTCATCCATCCACTTTCAACGAAAACTTCCAACTACAATATTGAAGAGCACATCGAGATCTATAAGTCCAACGGTCAAATTTTGTTATCATCGTTGATTGGGGTAAAAAGTTTCCACGTTTGGCCGGCTTTCATGCACAATTTTCAAGGCTGTGGAGTAGCCAAGCTTGACTGTTCTTCGATTGATGGTGGAGGTCGTGGTGAGCTTCGAAGTGGTGGTTGTTGATCGACGTCTAGTCGAGTGAAGAGGGTCACGACAATTAGGGTTTACATCGGCTATGGGTTCGTGCTCGCGATTTCATACAAACATGGAAGAAGAAAAGAACATGCGACTTAGATCTAGAGATGATGGAATGCACGACTGCGATTAAAAGTTGGTTTTAAAAATAAAAAGAAATTGAAATTAATTTATATATAAATTGTATAAACTTTAAAAATATCATAACTTCTACATACGAGGTCTGTTTTTGACGAAACAAATTGCGTTGAGATCGTATTGACGAGCACTACATTTTAGAGCTAGTTTGTAGTTGATTGGAGCTAATGAAAATTTTGGAGAAAATTGAATGCTTGTTTAATTTTATTCGGAATAAAACGCTGCAACTTCTATTGGAACCAAAATGAGTACAACTCACTCTTTCTAACTCGCTTATATTTTTATATAAGTGAGAATAAATTTATTTCGTGTCGATTGATGATTGTTTAGATGATATATGATGTATTATATATATTGATTGGTATTTGGATATATTCCTTCCTATTAGAGTAGATAAGACCCTATACGTTCCCGTGCATGAGCGGATGACCTTTTGTACGTCGTCTGCCTCGAAGCGGACATTGTACATATTTTATCATATGTATATTTGTTCTGCTGACTAGTTGGAGAGATCCAACTGGATTCCTCATCAGTGTTGGTTTTGTTCATAAATATTGTTATATATGATGTTATAATGTGATATATGATGTTTTGGATGCCGTGATTGATGTATTTAGTGCTGTTGCAGCATTGGGCCTATTTTTGGTAATTTAAAAATATTAAAGTGACGATTACAAATTAAAAAGGATTTCAAAGTGATTTTGAAAATAGATGTTTTATTAATTTTTGAATCGTTAAGGAAATGAATTTATTTTAAATAAATGAGAAATTATAATTTGTATGTTATAAAAATTATGATTTTTATGAAATATAATCAGAATGTAATTTTGAAATATGGAGTTAACTATTTTGTAAAATAAGTTAAATTGAGAATTTTTGACTTATTATAAACGGTTTATATATAAAATTTATAAAATCGATATTTTATAAATAAAAGTGATGGAATTATAAAGGAGTTTTGTAAGTGTTAAAATGAAGTATAAATGAATCTTATAAGTAAATAAGATATATAAATTTGTGAAGTTATAAAAAAGGAATGAATTTGTAAATAAGAGATTTATAAGTAATTAACTTATAATTGGATTTTGAAAAATAAATGAGATAAATGGAATTGGTTAATAAAGGAATTTTGTATATTGAAGTTTTTATAAAATATAAATGTGAATTTATAAACATTGTTTATAAATCCGAAATCAATTGAATTCAATAAGTTAATTATAAAAGCTTATTAAACATACTATATTCACGATTTTGGACAGTGTATAATCCTTTAATAAATGTGTAGAAATAATGAATTTGGTTAGAGAACCATATTCACAATTTTGAAAAGTGGATAATCCTTTAATAAATGTATAGAAATAATGAATTTGGTTAGAGAATCATATTCACGATTTTGGACAGTGGTAATCCTTTAAATAAAATAAATGTTTTGGGAAGTGATCTTTTAAATAGAGTTAGATGGTTTGAAGATGTTTTAAAATGTGTTAAGTATCGAATACATAGATTTCAACATTAATTGTTGAAATAGATGTTTTCGAGAAGTAAGGAAAGCATGAACTATAACACTGTTGTTATAGTAAATGATTTTCGAAAAGATATGTTTTGTATAGTATATGGGATTTATATATCTATCTAATTAACGAATCCCTATACTAATGATTTTGGGTTGTTGTAACGATATTTTACGCAACATTCGTTTTGACCCAAATAAGTATGTTTAAGAGATTGTTTTCCTTAAAGAATAAAATATATACTTAATCATGATTTAAGTATATGTAGTATTTTCTAAGTGTTGAAAATAAATTGATTCGTGAATTACTTATTATTAAATAAGTATATGGAAATGTTTTCCAATATTGAAATGGTTCTGCGAATATATCTTTTTTAAAGATAATTTAAAGTGAGTATTTGGAAAGTGATTTAATTAATAAAAGATTAATTAAAAGGGACTAGTGATTGGTTATGGTGCTAAATATTATTTGTTTGCTTTGATAGTTAAATAACCAACTATCAAATTTGGCCATTTTAGTTCCTCGAATTGATGTGGTAACTATTTAGTTGTACACTTAGTATGTAGCCATCTGTGTAGGCTTGATTATCGTTTGTTTCGAGGATGTTGATTTGTGTAGTATGGAGTATTACTCCAATCTATCGAGCTTCCTTCTTGGCCAAAGGATAGCAAGTTGAAAGTTGGAGACGTGATAAGTCTATGAGACTTAGTTTCTGTGTGAGGTTGAGAAACGCTTTTGTGTTGTTGGTACGAAGAGACCGAGATCAGATTTATCTGAAAACCACTTCGAACCAACATTTATGCAATGATTGTGCAGGTTGATTGTGATGATATTGATATTCAGGATTTTCATAGTAGAGGACTGCTTGTTGATCGTTTGGGGTTAGAATCCTAATATACATATAGTAGCAGTAGTCTTTTCGTTATGAAATATCCAATGCAAGGGCTATTCGCTACTAATCCTAGGGATTTCCCGACAGGATATGGTAGGAAAGTACCTTCGGTTTGTCATGTTCCTGGATAACTTGTATGGACGTTTTTCTGACGTTGCATTTCTAAAGATTATGTACATTGGTTTTTACAAACGTACATCAATGGTGGCGGAGAAGGCAATTTCTCTTAGCTTAATACCCTCTTTGAGACATACGAGCTCAATGGTTGTATTTTGTGGAAGTCAATCAGTAGTCAACGGAAATGGCCATGTGGCATTCAAAGTGATGTGATATGTGATATATAAAAGGTAATCGTTACCTCAGGCCTCATCAACCGGAATGACCAAAATAGGGCTAGATGCGGCAAGGCTAAGTGGGTCATTCCCAATTAGGATATGATCATCCCCTTCAGGATATATTTCTTCCCGCTATGACGTTCGGGATGCAAATTATTGTGGTTTGTATGCTATGAGGGCCCTAGGAAAGGTCAGTAACGACCGGGGGATGATATATTCGATACTACATAGTTACAGAGATAGGTCAGTCTTATGTTCGTAGAGGTTCCTTTGTGATGTTCCTTGATACATTCCTCTAAAGATGTACTGCCCGAAGGTAGTCCCTTCACCTGGTCATTTGTATGGAAATTCAAACTCCGCTACGTGCCTGCCATTTTGATTGTATTACCCAATTTGGGTTATATGCTGGAATTTAATCAATGTAATAATTTCGGCTATGATTAATATTATTTATGCAATAGACACTATTATAATATAAGAGAATTTGATATGAAATGTTTTGGTTATCATAAGGTAAAAACATGTCCGTGTTTATATGTGGGCGTGTCTTACGAGATACTTTTGTTTTGAAAAGAAAAAATTGGTAATAAAAATTAATTCAGTTGAGTGTGTTTCTCATGCTGGTTTACAAGACTGATCTAGGCATTCTTCCCTTACAATGCTCGGGTCAGACCGAGTATATTTGCAGGTTCAGGTTTGGTGCTTTTGGAGCTTCAGCAGGAGAGATGGAGATCTTCATTTTCGTATACACGTATCTGTTTATTATCCGCTTTGCACATTGTTGTTGTTTATATTGTTAACATTTGTAAGGACGGGTTATTATAACTATCCAGGCTGATGATTAGTGATTGATTGTTGAACTCTGATTGATGTATGTATATACAGTTTCTGTTTCGTAAAGATCATTGAAATGATATTATATGTTATTCCGCTGCGATGTGAGATTCTGTATCATTCCGTTTTGTTTTATCTTCTCTCTTTATTTTCTTCTCTTCTTCTCTCTTCTTTTCTTTCCCATGACTTTCTGTCAGTTTTTGCTTTTCAGGTCGGACATGTGTGGTTTATTGTCGGTTCAAATGGTGTGGATTTGCGGTTGGTCACCTCCCGCTTCTTGTAGTCCACTCGTTAGACTTGTGTCACCTCTATAACCATGCCACCTCTTGCGATCGTGCTCTCATAGACCATGCAAAAATTCGAGGCTATTAATATTAAATTAATTAAACATGGATTTTTAATAAAAGAGTGAATTTAGTGTTGTATTTATAACCGTTGCATACGAATTTTCGATCTAATCAATTTTATGTATAATTTTGATGGATTTGGAGTTTTATTTTACGAAATAGAGATGTTATAGTGTTTAAATACAACACGGAACACTTTTCTGTCAAATGGTTACACATAACTGAACCCTCCTTGTTGTCTGTATAAATGAAGCTTAGAAACTCTAGGAAGCAACTATTATATCAGTATCTCTTTCTCAATCCTTAAATTCCTCTTAGTCACATTTTAATGACGGAAGATTTTCATTAATTACAAATTGTTTTAAAAATTAAAGCATTCGATACCCATCAAACTATTTATCATTTCACATCTCTTGATGAATGAAGTCGATAGGTGGTGTTCCTTTGTCAAAATATGGTCCAAATTGTAAATCCTAGACGTCGATTTGAGCATTTTTTATTCTTACCATAATAAGTGAAAGTGATGATGTAGGGATGTATATATAGATGATTGGTGGTGGTGGCACATCCTAACTCGGTCTGAGGCGATGTGAATTAGCTGAATAGGGTGTGATGGCTCTAGAATTGGGGGTGGCGATAGCAGCTCCAAAGGGTGTTAGATCTGGCAGAGGTGCAGGCAAGATCAAAGGGATTCGGGTGGTGGCATTGCGGCATTGGATAGTGGCGGAAGTAGCCTGGGGGGTGGTTAACGGTGGCGGTTGAGGGGTTCGAAGGAAGAGACGGGGTATAGAAAATAATGTAGGAGGAGGTGAGAATTTGCAATTAAGTCCATGTTTAATATTTAATTACATTTTAAAACCTTGAAACTTCTAACCTTTATATCTTCCACATACGAATTCTGCTTCACACAGTTTCTTCCATTGGACTCTTGGCAGAACTCCAAATAATTTGGCACTAGCTTTGCTGAGTTTTGATGCTGTTTGCAAAAGCGCATCGGTAACTATTGATGAAAAGTCATGTTTATTGATATTTGTTGTATTCTATGAATAACTATTTGATTATTATAATATTTTGAATGTACTGTGATTTGATTGAATAATTATTGTTGATTATAGTATTTTTGTGGTGTTTAATTAAATGATTTAAATTAGAAGATAAATAATTGAAATAAAGTTCATAATAATGAGAAAAATAGATAAATAAATAATTATTGCGGTTGTTTACAGATTTTAGATGGTATTTGTAAATAATGATGATTTGATAAATTTTACTAAAATTAAAGTATGCAATTAAATAAGGTTAAATTTTATGAATTTCTTACGAAATTCATAAATAATAACTAAAATTATATTTTAAATTGGGATTTTGGAAGTTTATTATTATTTATAAAATAAAATGGGATTTCAAATAATCGTAACAAGAAATTTCAATGCAAAAAGTATTGTTTTGTGTAAATGTCAAAATGATACGACTTTAAGGTATTTATGGCAGTAAATATTGTTATTATTGATTGAAAATAAAATAAAACGGTATTTTTTGAATTATAATAAAACTAGAAAAGAAATGTTATTAAAAGTTTGTTTGGATAAAATAATTACCATTTTGAGATGGGTTGGGATAAAAAGGAGTTTTGGTGATTTAGAATATAGTATTATTATTTTTGAGATAACTAGTAATAAATTGGTGCAGAAAAATATTAAATGAGAATTTTTTTATGTATTTCATATTGTAATGTCAAATAATGAATTATTGCTTTGAAAAGTGAAATAATGTAAATTGCTATATTTGGAGAAAAATACGACATTCTAAGCGATTCAAAGCAACAAGATTATATAAAGAGTTATAGAAGCATATTATCATTTCAGAAAGGTTATTATTATTTTCAACATATGTAAATAGAAGCGATATTGTAATAAACAAAATGATTCTATACTTAAGAGTGAAAAATTAGTCGTAAATATACTATTTTGGAGGAATGTAATATATAATTAATTGTTAATTTGAATTACTACATATGTCGTTGTAGGATGACGAAATTGAATTAGCATAAGTATGCGATATTTTACTATTTTTACTACCAGATGATGAGTGGTTGATTATGGTTATTTGCTGATTGATGTTGTGTTAATATTATGGAATGATTAGTACAGATTTGATCACTTATACTTACATCGATGAGAAACAACTATAGTTGGTAATTAATAATGTATGTAAGTATATTTATGTTGCTGTTATTTGATGATTTGGGTTGGCATTCGGTGTTGTAGATATAAGTATGCTATTATTGTTGTTGTTCCATATGATGATTTGTTGTGATGGATGAATAGAATTACTATTGTACTTTTACATTAGTTGCATTGTTGTTATGTGTTAACAAATATTTGGATGCAGGGGAAGAGTAGGAAATAGAACTAAGTGGGCTTTCCAAAAGTGGTATGTAGAAAGTCTTGTGCTATGCAATAGCTACCGGATCCCCTAGGCTGGGTTGAGGTGCATAGGTTTAGGAGCAGTTCAATCATAGTTGAGTAGCGACCCGGGATTTTGGACCCTCGAAAATCGACATCAATACGCTCATGTATAGCATGCCGAATATTCAAGTACCGGAAATACCGATTGCTAGGGGTGAAGAAGAAAAAGGAATAGAAGAAAACAGAAAAAACGCATAGAATCTCACAAATCGAAGCGGAACAATATATAGTAGATAACAGTAAATTTTTATACAAAAGAATCTATAGCTGTTAATATACACATAATCATCCGAGTAAAACAATCAACAATCAATCTGGATAGTTATAAAATCTTGTCCTCACAATACTGAATATACAACATGACTCACACATCATAATATAATTGTTTGCGTCAAAATTGGGCACAACACTCTTCGGGAGTCGTTGAAGAGATAACAGTCAAGTATGCAAGTTCAAAACAGATATTATCTAACAAAAACTCCAATCAACGGTAAAGAAAATGCGTTGACAACCGATTTATAGTGGTTCGGCGTGTTGCCTACGTCCACTGTGAAGTTTTTTGATATTTTATTGATTCTCTTTCAATGATTACAAGTTGTTACAGCGATCAACAGCAAGTTACAACTGGAAATTCGAAATCAACAATCAAGTTATGGTATAGGATGATGGAGATCTTGATCCGGCAGAGTCTGGGCGTCTCAGAGTCAGAAGATCCCTTTTCTGCTGGCCCTGGAGCTCTATTTATAGGCGTAGGCTGCTGATATTTCGCTGAAAACTCGGGAGACCACGTCTGGCACGTGAGGGGGCCCACATGCACGGTCTCAGGAAGTTTGGGCCCACTTTGGCATCGGTTCGAACTCCATTCGAACCGATCAAGAATTCATCCAATCGAGGTGAAATTTGGCGTGGACATTCTTCAACATGTACGCAAGCTTCAGTGAAAATTTCGTGGCATTTGGATCAATAGGTTAGGAGATATCATGGATTCGAAATTGGGTTTTTGGCATAGCTGTCTGGTTCGAACCCATGTATTCGAAACGATGGTTTCGAATCCATCATGGCACGCGGCTTCGTGGTGACGTGGGGCGCAAACTTCGAATCGATCCGGACTTTACTCCGTGTTGACCGCTTCGACTCCATGTATCTCGGCGCATTCGAACCGATGGAAGACACGTCATCGTGGTTGGTTGACCCAGTGGGTTCGAACGAAGTTACTCAGGATGGGTTCGAAGATGTTATCACAGATGGGTTCGAAGAAGGCCTCTGTGATGGGTTCGAAGCATGGCTTCTGTGATGGGTTCGAACTTGTGTTCCTTGGATGCACATGAGCTCTGCAACCCCTCCATGGATACGAGGCATATGGATTCGAACACGAGGGAGTCGAAGGTGAGGCGCTTTAATGGTTTCGAAACCGATGGGTTCGATGTCCTTCGGTTCGAAGGTGATGGTCTCGAGTGGTGCATGATGATGGGTTCGAAGACACCCATCATGGTGGGTTCGAAACCAGCATGTCCCCTCCAAGTTGAACCGATCATAGCTTGAGCATGCGAACTTGGATTGACTTGAAATTTGAAATGCTGACTCCTGTGGTCTCTCTTGCCGTGTCCTATCAATTGTAGCTCAATCTGGACTCGGATAAAATTCAGTGATATCCATGGCGAAAGGAAGTACGATCAACCTCCGAGGCGAACTTGTCCTTCGTTTTCGATTGATCTTTTGGTATCGCGGCTTTGCCGAAAAGCGGGATAACATTTTGCCCCCCAAAGTACGTCTTGTGGGAACATGACGTGCTTTGAATAGCTGCCACTTCTCTCTGAACAGTCATTGCTTTCTTTTTTGTCGAAACTCATATGTTGTACTGCTGTAACCTTGCGTTGACATGATTGATTGCTGCATAATAGTGCTTAGCCGTTGGCTGTCGCATTTGTAACAGGATGAGTGTTTGATCCCTGTGAATATCCAAAATCGAATGTTAGTCCGACATGTATGCGCATATGTTAATTTGACCCCTGTTAACGTCGTGCGTCCACGAGTCGTCGTCAGTTTGGTTTGCTATAGAATTTCGTATCGATTCTCTCCTGAACCGATTTTGAAATTTGAATTGAGACAACGCTTGGCGGTTGTTTTGAAAGGTTCCTTCGTATCGATCCTCTCCTGAACCGATGTAGAAGGTTAAAGGAATCGAATTTGTATTGCGCGAGCATAATGTTTCGAACCGATGCATTCGAGCATTGATGGGTTCGAAATCCACGTTTGCATGGACGCGGTACGCTTGCTGCTATGATGGATTCGAAATTGACATTCGAACCGGTCTGAAAGGATGGAGTATACTTGTGTTGTGATGGGTTCGAAACTGACATTCGAACCGATGTGAAAGGATGGTTTCGGGACTTTTGTTCGTGGCAGTGGTCCGTGTGCTTCACACGATAGAGCCTCAAACGTATGGGTTCGAAAGTGGATTTCGAATCGGTTCTGCATTCTGACCTGTTGTAATCGGTCAAGTCTACCGGCATGCGAATCGACCCAGTCATCTCCAACCCCCCATATAAATAGCAAAGACCTCGGCATTTTTTCACTTTTTACTTTTACTCTTGTTTGCTTTTTACTGTGCTCTTCATCGTTTCGGAGCTCCAAAAGAGAAAGCACTGCGTCGCGCTCTCGAATCATTCAAGATCCGAATCTTCAATTTCTCGAACTCGTCATTCAAATTAGGTAATTAACCTCGGATTCAAACGGCGAAGTTATTTCGAACCCATTTCTTTTTATCGATTGCGTAGCCTCGAGATTGTCAGAACCAGATCTGGTTTGGGAGGGATTCGAACCGATGCGTGGGCTCGAGTTCGAATCGGTGACGGTGGCGTCTTTTTATTGGATTTTGAATCGATCCTAGGAATGTCCTTGTTGGGATGCGCAGTTCGCGCCGATCGAGGGATTCGAGGGGTCCATTCGAACTGATGGGTTCGAACCCATAGGCTATCGTTTCGAAGTCCATAACTTCGTATCGATACGAAGTGGATCGGTTCGAACGTGAATGATGCGGAGTTGAGGTTTCCTTATCGGTTCGAACTTGTCATCTGTTTATCGGTTCGAAGCGCGTCAGGATGGGTTCGAACGCATGGGTTCGAAGCGACGTCAGGATGGGTTCGAACGCATGGGTTCGAAGCGACGTCAGGATGGGTTCGAAAGAAGAGATGTTCGGTTGGGTTCGAACGAAGTCCTGGTGATGGTTTCGAACCCTACATGATGGATACCAAAATTTGAGATTCTCCAAGCATAACTCCGACGAGCTTCATTCCTACATATTTGGACTTGAATATTAAACTGCATACATGACTACCTTTTGAAGCTCGTCAATGGAACTATAACAACTTCTACCCGAACCAACTTCCATCATGGAAACGGTCAGCGATGACGGTCAGCGATGACGGTCAGCGATGACGGTCATTATAGCTGGACTCCGTAGCCTTGTCGTTTGCATATTTCTTTAACTCTGCAACATTTATTCAAGTAATGCATGTCACTGCACAACACACACTCATACACGCTACACTGGGGAACGCACGGGTTTTTGTCATCTAACGATGGTTTCTCGTGAGTTAGCTAGTTATGGAATCGTCAAGTTCACAGCAGCAGGAGACTCAAGTTACAGTCTCTCCGAGGCTAGAGATTCCGGATATTGACCCTGAGATTATTGGTCCAGCCCCGGATGAACTTCCCGATGCGTCAGTCATTGCCAATCCATCAGATTCCGTTCCGTCCAATATCTCTGAAGACATGTTGGGGAGAATATGTTTGAGACACGGCCTGTCGCTGGATGATGTGCTACTGCCGGGGCCGAATGATAGACCGCATAATCCGCCGGAGGGATATACAGCATTTAACCGCCACGCGTGCACGGTCGGGACACTTCCTCCGTTCAACGAGTATATAAGGGGAGTATTGTCGTTTTTGAGGATTGCCCCATCTCAGCTGCACCCGAACGGATATGCGTCGATCAATAGCGTGTTCATTGCATTTATGGAATATCTTCATCGACCACCGCTCCCAATTGAGATCAGATACTTGTTCAATTTCAAAACTCGGGGTGATTATCCCTCCTTCACATTCCTGGAAGCGGTGAGAAATTGCCAGGTGGTTACCGGGTCTTGGACCAGGTTGAGCTATTATAGGACAGAATGGTTTTATGTCAGATGTCCTCCTGGATTCGCCCGACGATGGCTATTCAGACGTGAGTATAGTTGAGTTCGTAAATAATTACTATGGCAATCGCAGCCGAAGTGGAACTTATATTTTATTCTTTTTTGCAGCGGTGATCCAGCGACCTGAGGGCGAGCACTTTAGGGAGATGGTGCGAGTGCTTCGAGAAGTCCCGGGTGGAGATAGGGATATCGATGTGTTATCGACGGATAGGAATCTCCGGGCCTGCGGTTTGATCGAACGAGGGCAGAGCATAAGCTTTGAAGTGGCACTAAGGGTCGTCTCGAAGAAACGAGTCAAGAACAAGAAACCCAGAGTTACCGCAGCTGAGGAAGCGGACTCTGAAAGAACCCACACCGATGATGAGCCGCTGACCAGGCCTACTGACGCAGTTTCGGATGTCGCGGAGCATAGAAAAGGCAAGGCTTCCATGGTTAAGTCAAGTAAGAAGGGGAGATGGAAATCGGTCGTCACGGCCCGTTCTGCTCCCGGAGTTAGAATCTCGGAGACGTCTCCTCCGAGAACTGAAAATCTTTTTGAAGGGCTTGCCGATCTTCCAATCCCGGACGATATGTCTTTTCAACATGATGCCGGGTTGGAGGAATTCCATCGCACCCTAGAATTGAACGAGCCTCTTATTACTAGCGAGGTCGACACTTCCGGTTGGTCGGGGGGAATGCATATTCATACACATTTCACGACACTGCATAACCTTTGACTGAAAACTATCTGTTTTGAAAGGTGATTAATTCTATTTTATCTTGCTTCGCAGATATCATGTCTAAGCGCGGTTCAATGCTTGGGAGTCTTCGTCATGCCCGCAAGCCTTCATATTACGACTTGCACAGACGAGAAGGGGATAGAGGTTATGATCATGGGCGTTCTGGGCATTCTAGTCACGAGAGATATGACACGGACAGGGGCTATAAGCGTCGATCGCGGTCGCGTACCCCTCCTCCTTCCAGAGATCCCGTACAACCTCCTGCTCATGTCCCTCATCCTTCCGAGTCTTCTCGATATACGTCGGTTTCTCAACCTTCCCGATCCGAGGCGATGACCCCGATAGTCGCAGAGCAGCCTCCTACAGAGATCTCGGGAGAAGGGGCAATTAGACTCGCGCAATTAAAGAGGGAGTTCCCGAATATTTGTTTCGATAACTACGTCTTTCCTCCGAACCTGAAAAGAATCCCGCCGGAGGCCGAGCGGTTAGCGCTCGACTATGTGCATGACTTTTACTCCCAATACAAGGCGTGGTATTGGGCGGCCGATAAGGCATCAACGTTGGCCTTCGAACGAGCGGCTACCATTGAAAAGCTTCAAACCGAGCTGGCTCAAAGAGATCGCATCATACAAGTGCTGAATACTGAGGCTGAATCGTCTCGAAAATCAGAGATGGAGGCTCTTACAAAGGTCGACGAAGCTCAAGCAGCCATGGATAGAATGAAAAAGGAGCACTATGTTACGGTGGAAGACATGGGCCACCGGAACACTGTCGTCACTGTTGAGCGGGATGCAGCGTTGAAAGAACTTAATGAGCTCAAGGCTAAATTTGTCGAGATTATTAAAGATAGAGATGACGCGCATAACACGGCGCAAGAGGCCTGCGAGCAAGCCGTAGTGCTTTGCACTGAGATGCGGCCGTGGCCAAAGTTCAGGCGGTCGAAGCAGAGGTGGAGGAGAAGGTTCAACATGCAGAGGCCAGGCTAGAGGCCGATATCGAAGATTTGCTCATAACTTACAACGCCAATGTGTTGAAGCACAGAAACTTGGCCTGGCTTCAAGATTATCCAGTTCACCTTCATAGCGCCTGGGACCGATTGGTTGTGGAGGAAGAGGAAGCGCACCCAGGTGAAGCGGTCGATCGATTCGAACTTGAGAATCGGCTGCTCACAAACGATGAGAAGAAGGTTCTTCATGACGCTATCATCGCTCATGAGAAGGAAATGATCGGTGGTCGCTCCCTGGAAGTCGGAGAGGGGTCAGGTGTTGAGCACCATTCTGCTGTCACTGAAGTCACCACACCATCTTCGTCGGTGTCTGTATCTGCGGTCGGTTTGCAACCTGTTCCTGCTTACGACCCGGAACAACCGCGCTTATCTCCTATTCATGAGCGTACTTCCGAGGCCGTTCAGCCGTCTGTGAGCCAAACTGGGGAAGGTATTCCGAAGTTATCTCAAGCGTTTTCTGAATAGAGTGTTTGTTTTGTAGCAGTTTTTAATAACTTCTTATTTTCTGCCTAGTGACTGGAGTTGCGCCGACTGTTGTGGCTCAAGAATCAAGTAGAGGAGATAAGGCCATCGCTACCGAGACTACTGTTGTTACCGCGGTATCTGCTGAGACGACGCAGGGGGGATCCTTATCTGCTGACGAACAAATGGTGAGCGAACTGCTCGGTGAGCAGGGTGGTTCTTTCTCTGACTTGCCATTTATCATCGTTAGTAGCCTCCCGCCGTCCTCAAGTTCTTCGATGCAGGCTGTAGATGCCCCCAGCCAAGCCCATGCGACTCGTGATGAGGAAATTTTGGCTGAGATCAACGCCGAAATAGAGGCTGCGGGGCATAGCGGTATCGTCGGCGACAGCACGTCGGCGCAGAGTCCAGCACCTGCTACGGTAGCGCCATCGGGTGGCACTGTTTCAACTTCCGTTACGGATCCGGTCCCCCCTGCTCCTCCGGCAGGAAGCCTCCATGCAGACTCAAGCTCCGAGGAGGATATTGACATCATGCCTCCAGCCGAAGAGCCACCGCCGGAGAGGAGACATTCAAAACGAAGAATTTCTGTCCCTAGTGACACTGATGATGTACCACTAGTAAGAAGGACGAAAAAGAAGAAATAAATCGGCTTCTCAAGTAGATGTTTTGGTAGATGGGTACTTGTCTTCGTTTTTTGTCAGTAGGTCGTGTATAGATGCAGGTTCGGCCCCTGCTAGTAGGCATTCTTTTTTGGAAGAACTTATCTGCGTGTAAGTCCTTGTTTTAAGTTAGTTGAAATAAAATTTTATTTCTTTGTTTCAACTCTTGTTTTATTTGTGCTTAAGTACTTGCAGTGTCTTGTTTTCGGTCCGGTGTACTTGTGGCGTTGTTACCGTTTAAGTAGAGTTCGTCTCATTCGCCAAGCCTGAAAATCTTGGTCATAGGTTGCGATTGATGAATGAGTTGAGCTTCGGACGTTGTATCACTTCGGTTAGTGATTAATATTTAGCTTTCGTGCCCCCCAGTTTTGGGGAACAGCACTTGTATTTTTGGTGGTTGATCGCACTTGTTGCAAGTCTTGAGCACACGTCCGCATTCCGGGGACTTAGAATAATTTGAGATCGATAACCCGGTTTGCATTCCAGGAATTCGAGAGTTATTGATGCTTGTAACGTGGTTCGCGCTCCGGGAACTTGGGAATGATGTTCACATTCCAACTCGCACTCTACTAACTCGGAGTTAGTATTAACACTTTAATTCGCACTACGGGAACTTTGACTTGGTGTTTGTGCTCCAATTCACACGCCGGGAACTTGGATAAAACATGTGTGTTTGGGTTCGTACTTCAGGAACCCGGAATTGACGTTTATACTCCAACTCGCACTTCGGGAATCTGGAGTTTGCACGGATGCTTCGGTTCGCGCTCCGGGAACCCGTAACTTATGTTTATACCCCAATTCATGTTTTGGGGATCTGGAGTCCGTTCGCACTCTGAGGACGAATTATTGAATGTTTATACTCCAATTCGCGCAGTGGGAAGTTGGAGTCCGTTCGCACTCCGGGAACGAATTGTTAAATGTTTATACTCCAATTCGCGCTGTGGGAAGTTGGAGTCCGTTCGCACTCCGGGAACGAATTGTTAAGTATTTATACTCCAATTCGCGCTCCGGGAATTTGGAGTCCGTTCGCACTCTGGGAACGAATTGTTAAGTGTTTATACTCCAATTCGTGCTGTGGGAAGTTGGAGTCCGTTCGCACTCCGGGAACGAATTGTTAAGTGTTTATACTCCAATTCGTGCTCCGGGAATTTGGAGTCCGTTCGCACTCTGGGAACGAATTATTGAATGTTTATACTCCAATTCGCGCTGTGGGAAGTTGGAGTCCGTTCGCACTCCGGGAACGAATTGTTAAGTGTTTATACTCCAATTCGCGCTCCGGGAATTTGGAGTCCGTTCGCACTCTGGGAACGAATTATTGAATGTTTATACTCCAATTCGCGCTGCGGGAAGTTGGAGTCCGTTCGCACTCCGGGAACGAATTGTTAAGTGTTTATACTCCAATTCGCGCTCCGGGAATTTGGAGTCCGTTCGCACTCTGGGAACGAATTATGGAATGGACTGTCGTGTGTTGGTCCAGTTCAGCCTTCGATGTGTTGGCTTGCCCCCGAGCTGGGGTTTCACTTAGTGAGTGGCCGATTGTAACGCAGTCACTCGCTATTTGAATAAATTCCATTGTTCGATGGAACTTAGCTCTTCGTGTGTCGTGATTGTTGAATGTTGTATTCGGTGAATCACAGCTTTAGCTTGAAGAGATAGCATTTTATTTGCTGAAATGAGAAAATGTGGCAAAGTCAGTGCCTTATTACAAATTCAAAATTCAGAACGTAAAAGAAATTGTAAAGTATTCATGGATTGAAGGGGCCTGTCATGTGTGACAGTGACGAGGTTCTTCGTCGTTCCAGGCTTCTGAATGAGTAGGCCCGCCACTGATGGCGTTTATCACCAATCTCCCACGGGGACAAGTCGAGTCCTCCTGCCTCGGGCGATTGGGTTCATTGATTGGATTGGATGGGCCCGCATTTCTGGGCTGCGGTGTCCGCACAAACTGTTCCAGTTTCCCTTCCCTGACCAGTTTTTCAACAAGATCCTGTAAGTGACGACACTCGTTCGTATCGTGCCCGTAGCCCTCATGGAACCTGCAAAATTTTCCCGTCTGGATTTGTCTCTCCGACGACGGTCTTGGAGCAGGTTTTTCATATTGAATCGTGTTACGGGTCCGCAAATACAAGTCCTCCAATGAAATATTCAAAGGAGTATAACTGTCGAACTTCGGATTTTTGCGTTGCGGGCCGCGATTTTGATCTTGTTTTTTAAGTTGATTCACGCTCTCTCTTCGCCGAGCTTGTTTATTTTTAATGTTCAACTGAACGTTTCCGGAGTTCTCGCCGGACTGTTTTGTTGCAACATTGCTTTGGGTTCCTCCCGCATTTGGCCCTGCGTCAATTTGCTTCCTAGACTGTTTCGCGTCTTCCCGTCTCAGGAATTGAGCTGCTTTGTCATGGAAACGGTCCAATGACGCAGGTGGTTTCCCAGCTAGCCAATTGCCAAATTTAGAATCGGGGTCGATCCCCTTAGTTAACGCCATAAGGATGGAGTTATCGTTTGGATTACTAATCTCTGCACATGCAGTGTGGAATCTTTCTAAGTAGTGTCTGAGTGTCTCTCCGGGAGCTTGTGTGACACTAGATAGAGTGTTGACATCTTTCGGCCTTGCGACGTGCATGCGGAATTGCTCAACGAATTTTGTGGCCAGCTGGTCGAATAAGGAGATGGATCGAGGAGGCAATCGGGTGAACCACATGGTGGCGATGCCCCCCAAGGATATGGGGAAACTATGACATTTCACAGCGTCGTCGGCTCTGGCAGCAGTCATCGACCATTCATATTTTAGAATATGTTGATTGGGATCGGAGTTTCCCTCATACATGGGCAGAGTTGGCATTCGGAATCGCCGTGGGGGTTCAGCATTAAGAATGTCGTCCGTAAAGGGAGTGTGACTTCGGGAAACTCCCCAATCGTCGTTTGTGAATCCCTGACTCTCACGGATCATCTGACGTATCATAGTTGAAAGATCCGGCATTTGCGCCAGAGTATGGTCACGTTCCATACTTCGGGTTTGAACCGGATATCGTTGACGGTTCACATCTTGCCTTCTCGGCTCATAGTCCTCTGGGACGTATGGTTCAGGAATACGGCCGCTATGACGACGGTCTAGGTCCGACTGGTCTTGAGCGTCGACCCCTGGTTCAGCCACGACGCTAGTGGTGCGGTATTCTGCGGCGTGATGAGGAACGGCGCCTCCTCGGGAGGAGGGTCCGGTTTGGAAGCTGGCCGACGGACCAACTCGTATTTGTCCAACGGTCAATGTTGGTTGGTTTCCAGCGGGTGGCATACGACTCTCATCTAACCGGGGTCGTGGAGGTCGGTTATGATAATCAGAAGATGAAGAACTTTCGCTGGAAGAGCGAGAAGCACGATCTCTCATGGATCTTTTTCGTTTTTGGCGATCCAGCTTGTTGATTAGCTCAGCGTTAGCGCGTAGCTGTTCTTCTAGTTGTCGCCGACTCTGGGTCAGCTCTTGAAGTAACAACTGCAATTCTTGTCGGGTAACCGGACCCGACGGTTCTGAGTGCCCAGCGGCATCTTGATTAGGAGGAGGTAGAGGGGCAGGATTCTGTCTATCCTGTCCTTCTTGATCGACGGCGTTCGAGGTGGTTCTTGTGCTAACCATCTTTAGAATTGAGTTCCTTTCCTAGACTTTGTGCAAATCTGAATAGAAGGGAAGGAAATTGGATTTAACAATCTGGATCTCTCTCTTAGATTTATTCAATCCGGTATCGATGACAGATCCAACGAGCAGGAGAAAATCTGGGTTTTCTCAGTGAAAGCACCAAAGTGTTTGCGTCAAAATTGGGCACAACACTCTTCGGGAGTCGTTGAAGAGATAACAGTCAAGTATGCAAGTTCAAAACAGATATTATCTAACAAAAACTCCAATCAACGGTAAAGAAAATGCGTTGACAACCGATTTATAGTGGTTCGGCGTGTTGCCTACGTCCACTGTGAAGTTTTTTGATATTTTATTGATTCTCTTTCAATGATTACAAGTTGTTACAGCGATCAACAGCAAGTTACAACTGGAAATTCGAAATCAACAATCAAGTTATGGTATAGGATGATGGAGATCTTGATCCGGCAGAGTCTGGGCGTCTCAGAGTCAGAAGATCCCTTTTCTGCTGGCCCTGGAGCTCTATTTATAGGCGTAGGCTGCTGATATTTCGCTGAAAACTCGGGAGACCACGTCTGGCACGTGAGGGGGCCCACATGCACGGTCTCAGGAAGTTTGGGCCCACTTTGGCATCGGTTCGAACTCCATTCGAACCGATCAAGAATTCATCCAATCGAGGTGAAATTTGGCGTGGACATTCTTCAACATGTACGCAAGCTTCAGTGAAAATTTCGTGGCATTTGGATCAATAGGTTAGGAGATATCATGGATTCGAAATTGGGTTTTTGGCATAGCTGTCTGGTTCGAACCCATGTATTCGAAACGATGGTTTCGAATCCATTATGGCACGCGGCTTCGTGGTGACGTGGGGCGCAAACTTCGAATCGATCCGGACTTCACTCCGTGTTGACCGCTTCGACTCCATGTATCTCGGCGCATTCGAACCGATGGAAGACACGTCAAAGTGGTTGGTTGACCCAGTGGGTTCGAACGAAGTTACTCAGGATGGGTTCGAAGATGTTATCACAGATGGGTTCGAAGAAGGCCTCTGTGATGGGTTCGAAGCATGGCTTCTGTGATGGGTTCGAACTTGTGTTCCTTGGATGCACATGAGCTCTGCAACCCCTCCATGGATACGAGGCATATGGATTCGAACACGAGGGAGTCGAAGGTGAGGCGCTTTGATGGTTTCGAAACCGATGGGTTCGATGTCCTTCGGTTCGAAGGTGATGGTCTCGAGTGGTGCATGATGATGGGTTCGAAGACACCCATCATGGTGGGTTCGAAACCAGCATGTCCCCTCAAAGTTGAACCGATCATAGCTTGAGCATGCGAACTTGGATTGGCTTGAAATTTGAAATGCTGACTCCTGTGGTCTCTCTTGCCGTGTCCTATCAATTGTAGCTCAATCTGGACTCGGATAAAATTCAGTGATATCCATGGCGAAAGGAAGTACGATCAACCTCCAAGGCGAACTTGTCCTTCGTTTTCGATCGATCTTTTGGTATCGCGGCTTTGCCGAAAAGCGGGATAACAATAATCAAGTACGTTGAATACACCCGAGACACCTCCAGCTCGTCTCCTGTGCTCCATAGCATCCTAACCTGAATCTGTAATACTCGGTTGATCCGAGAGTTATAATAAAATAACACCGGAGTCAGTATGGAAAACCAATATGAGAAAACACACTTAATTTGAATTATTATCGTGATTAAAATCCTTTGAAAAAAAAGGTATCTCATAAGACCACGCCACACATAAATACGACGGGTTTTTACCTTACGATAACCAAAACATTTTATATCAAAATCATCTGATATTATAATAGTGCCTATAGAAAATAAACTATAAAATAGCTGAAATGCTTGCATCTCATGTTTCAGTATAGTTGGGCACAACTAAAACCGTACAGGTTCGTAGTGAATATTGGATTCCATACAATAACAGGGCTACATGGGTACTGTCCACCACAGTACACCTTTAGAAAAATATACCGAGATCGTACCTAACGATCCCTGCCAACACAGGACTGGCCTACCCCTTACCGGATAGTACGGAATATGTTATCACCCCGGGTGTTCCCATTCTATCAAATGCTCTCTTTTTCATGCACAACCATATCCATAGTTATAATAAATCCGATGGTATCTAGAAAAGTGATAACGTACCCTACTTAGGTGCGACACACTTAGCCCTACTGCATCTCCTCGATTTTAGTCATTCCCAGTTGATGAGGCTTGAGACTACGTTTACCTTTTTGAATAGCAATCCCACATGCTAACACTACCTTCCAAGCAACAATGCAATGATAGCATTCAACCATACAAGTTGTTCTGTGTCTGAACAAACCAAATCTCTTTCAAGATTACCATCTCCATTATCTTCGAGATATCACAATTCGTAACACTCAAATCGGATCGAAGTGGATTTCAAATAATTAAATCCTATCTCGTTCTCTTCGAAATGATTAACGAAAATTGGCTAGGTTTGATAGTCGGTTAATTAACTATCAAATGACACACATAAGCAGTCAATAAGCCATATTACAAATCTTTCAAAATATTTTTACAAAGATATATATTAAAATCTCTTCTAGTATATTCAATAATTGAAAACAATTTCAAATACTTATATCCATAACATGATATTTCAAATCATATCATACTTTAACACTTAGTGAAATATTTCCAAATTCGATTTATAATCCATTACTTAGAAAAATATCTCTATATAAATCCTTTCGTCGCTAACATATTTCCAAAACCTTTCATTTCAGCACTTAGGAAAAAATTGTAAGTCTATTATCCGAAATCATTTCTAATATCAATACATAGGAAATATTTCAGAACTTATCTCCTAAATTTCTAGAATTATAAATAAATTCCTTTTACAATTTCCAAAAACGCGCATTAGCAATTTATAACTTCCTTTATGAATTCAGATTCATTTTCGAAGTTCCCATGTCTAAAAATTTGAATTTTTTTTCAAGTTTTCAAAATTTCGTTATAAGATTTTCTCTTATAAATCACATCCATCAAATAAAATACCCTTTACAAATCTCAAGAGCATTATAAATAAATTGAAATCACTTACTTTTAAACTATATATTTATATAATAATAATTTCAAAAACATGGTTAAATAATTATTTAAAATATCAAAGCACTTTTAAAATACACATCAATAACTAATTCCAGTTAATTTATAAAATTGCTAATCGATTTATGAAACTTGTTCATAACTTAGAATTCATTTCAAAAAATTTAAATATTCAAATAACTAACTTTTTGAAATATTTCAATGCTAAAATAGTTTTAAATTACATAGTTTAATAATTAAAATCCTCTTTTTAAAACAAACCTAACTTCTCGATAAAAATATATTTTTAAAATCTCAATATAACCAATTTCAATTTATAATCTCTCTTGATTCATAACACATCGACCACATCCCAATTTCATAACCTTTTTCACATTCCAAAAGTAGAATCTACCATTTCTTTTAAAACCGATTACCCTATCTCATTACAAATTCTCACCGTGAATTTATATCCCTAATTGATCAAATGATAATCATTTCATATTATTTATAAACATTTTTTATAAATTTCATAGTCTCCTTTCTAGTTTGCAACGGTTTATATTACAAAAATCTATTTATAAATCGATTTCTAATTAAAATTCCACTTATAAATTTATTTCTTAAATAATCCAAACAATATTCCAAAACCATTCAGATCTCAATTTTGACTTCCATTTCATATTTTGAAAATCTTATTTAAATTCCATTGTTTAAAAATCCTTGATTTAAAACTTTCTATTTGATATTTTATGAAACAGCTGCATAAATAACCAAATCCACTCATTTATTTTATCCAACTCAATTCCCTTTTAAATAATTCCAAAATTAATTATAAATATTTCCATTTCCAAAATCGCTTTTGAATTCCATTTTTAAAATCAAAAATATTATTATTTATAGTACCAAAATTTGGGCCAGTGCTATTATAACATCCAACAAAATCAAATCATACAACAATCCATAACAAATTATTCAATCATGTCATATATTGCCATATATGATAAACAATCAATATATTTGAGGAATCCAATTGGATCCCTCCAACCTGTTTCCTGCATCCACTGGTGTTATATAACATAAAACACCAATCTCGCTTCAAGGCGGGATGTCATGGTAATATAAGGTCATCTGCTATTATGCGGGACGCATAGTGTCTCATCCGCTCGAATCGGCAGGAATATACCCAACTACTAATATATGCAGTAATATATATAATATAACATCCAACTGATAAATTATTATCAATCCATTCAAATCAACCAATAAATAATTTTTAACATTTTTTTATTAAAACCATTATTCCAAATGAGTGAGATTTACTCACAATTATTTCAGTTGTCGCTTCCGCGTTATGGTTTTGATAGCTTCGAATTTAGCTACAAAATTCTGAAAGCTCAAATTTCAGTCAATCAAATTCCTATGTGTAGCAATCACAGATACAGGTGCAACGCAACTCGTTTCGTTCGTTTTGGACCTTGTATGAACATGTTGCAGTATTTAGAAAATACATGAATTAAAACAAATAATTATTTTAATTACATAAATTAGTTATTTTTATTCACTGTTAATTAACCCCCTTTTAAAAATAACAATGCACCGCGTCTTCTCCCTCCAAGCAAACCACGATCCCAGCCAAGCCCAACACTTCGAATGCTTCCCAGCGCCGCCACGTACCACATCAGCCCACCGCATCACCAGAGACGATCGCCACAACCTTCCTCTACCTCTTACTACCCAAGTCGATGCTAAAATTGCTGCCAATCTCCCTAGCTTCTGTAGAAAGTCATGACTTCGCCCTCCACTCTACCGTACAATCGTCGCGACCCATTGAAGATCGCCATCACCATAGTGTCCTCTCCGACCACTCACCACATCTAGTCAAAGCCTCGACTTTTCCCTCTTCCACTCTGCTTCGCAGTCGCCCGAACCCTACTTCGCAGTCGCTCGAGCCCACGCCACCGCGCCTCTCCCACGCAACTTCGTTGGCCATTTTTTATCATGATGTCGATCTATTCAATAATTAGGAAGAGAAAGTCACAGTTTAAAATAAGAAGGAGAAGGAAAAACATCGTATAGGGTGGCTGAACATTCAGGGTAGGTCGGCTGAGATGTTGACCTTGATTTTTTTTAATGTTATTAAATTCCAGAATATCTCGTTATAGTAACTTAAAATCCCGAACTTCTATTGAGGCGTGCCGCCTGACATTTCTAATGTTAAATCCCTATTCTGAAATCAAAGGAATTAATCTCGAAGTGTAATTCGATTGTACGGTGAAGATAGTTTTTTGAACCCAATTATAGTATTAAATTTTCGATACTAATTTCAACGCATTTCTATCCCGTACCACCAAATGGTTACTACGAATGCCACGAAATTTGAAATTTGATAATAATACACTATCACAGATCCAATGGAACTAGTTTCATCAAAATCCAAGACTATGCCCCGGATCGCTATTTTAACGCGTCGACTAAATCGACGATTTCAAAAATTGACAAAATCACTTGAAATTTCAGTTTTAAAACTTTCTAACTCAATTCTAATTTAAATAGAGTTTATATCAACATTAGAAATCATTTCGATTCATATTCAATTCAAATTTTAATATTCACCATTTCCATATTACGATAATCGCTATATTTGAAATTTTAAATTCATTCTACAATCCTAACCAAAATATTCATTCAAAAATCAATTTATATTTCAAATCCAATATTAAAATGATTTAAATATTAAAAATCAAACGACGGAAAATCCGGGTCGTTACATTCCCCCTAAAAGAATTTTGTCCCCGAAATTGCTAAGTAGGAAAAACATAACAAACTCAACTTATCAAAACCCACTTAATTAAAACTCGATATTTCATTTTTCCAAAATCTTTTAGTTTCATTCAAAACATTTAGTTTTCATTTCTAAATCAAAATCTCTTATTTCAATTACAATTCAAAATCAAATTTTGGTTAGCAAAAATATTCCAAAAAATTTCTAACATCCTAAATTTTCGATTTTTTTGGGCAGTCTCTCCCTTGTACGGAGAGCCTTTTGTAATATGACAAATATGATAAAAAGATATACGTCAGCTCTTATGGCTGGAAAACGCAATATACAACAATATTTTTATTTTTCGCGCGCTAACTTCATAAGCATACATTATTTTAGCGTTATCAAGCGAGCGAGCTCAATTTATATGCAATTTCGCAACCAAATCTTGCCCAATAGTCTCCTTGTACCTGTACTTACATAAATAAAACCCATAAGTACCAGACATGTGAAATTTAATAACTTTCATTCAATTGACTAGTTAATCGCATAAATACCACAACTAAATGTGTTATAACATGAATTCATCAATAATCACAAGGTTCCAACATTCAATTATTCATTTCAATCGATTTACATACCATTTTATTCAATTATCAGTGATTCACACAATTCATTGTATTCATTCCATATTCATATCCAATATATTCATATCTACTCTCAGTTGATTTTAAATCAATTTGTTCACTTTCTATTGATTCACCAAATTTTGTTTACTTCCGTTTACGTCAAACGACAAATTTTTCCATAGAAATTCATTTAATTTAATTTAATTTAATAAAATAGTCACTTAAGCTACAAACTATTTTGAATTAATTCCAAATCAGTTTATCAATTTTTTATTAATTCACATTTAATTTATTCATAGAATCTTATTTTATCAATTTTATATTCAATAACCAACCAATCCATGCTAATTTATTTATGAATCATCTCATAAATTAGTTACTTAAGTAGAATTCCATTTATAACTCGAATTCCACATTCAATTTCAATTTACTAACTAATTTGTCTAATTAGTTACTTCCATTTCCCACTTCACAACTAGACTTTTATTTCAGAAAATAATTTCATTTAGCTGGCTTGAGTCTAAATGCATTTTATAATCTAAATTTGGATTTGCATTTCAAGTTTAAGCTTACTTTCCCTTAATTCAGTCCAGATTACCTTCAATTTTGTTTTATATACTCAAGTCTATATTCATTTTATTAAGCTATTACAAATTCAAATCCAATTCCATTTAACACATGCTAAATTCAATTTAATTTCCTTTACTTGAGTTAAGTTTATTTCGGAAATCATTCCAGCAAAATTATTTCTTAAGTCTTATTATAAACATTTTATACCATTTCTTAAGTTTATATATACAACTTTAAAAGTCAAGTTCATATTCACTTTAGTCATTCAATATTTCCTATTCAAATTCTATTTACTAATTAATTTGTCTAATTAGTTCACTTTATTACCATCAAATTCCATTCCATTTTTGGATCAAATCCAATTTCATTGAACTTAACTTGCATTAATCTCGTTTATAATTCGATTCTAGCTTTGCTCATCTCAACCAATTGCTTAATCACTTTAAAATTGGGTTTTATTTAAAATTATTCTAAAATCATATATAACCTTTTTTGTAAGCCATTTAAACTTATTTATCCACAATTCCTTAATTTTCCACTTAAATTTTATTCCACTCAAAATTTATAAATTATAGTTATATAGTCACTTTACAATTCAAACTTTATGTCCAATTCAATTTGATATTGTTTCAAATACAATCCAATTTTATTTTAACTTAGCTTAAGTTAAATCTAAATCCATACAAATTTAATTTATTTAACTTGCATAAGTTAAATTTTATTTCATATTGGAATTCACATTTCCCAAGTTTTAGTTCAATAACTTATTCTCTTTTGGTTTCACTCTCATTTAATTGGAAATTTCAGAATTCGATCACTCGTTTCTATTTCAAATCATTTTGAAATCCCATATATAAATGTATATTCCTTTCTGTATATCAAATCTCACTGTTGGAATTTTTTAAATCAAAATCTGCTTTTTACCAAAACAATTTTGAAGCCAAATAATCATAGTAGCAATTAGTCACTTAGAAACTCGAAAATGAATACTTATGATGCTGCGTAGTCATCATTAGGATTATTTTTCAGTGACTGAAGTGAGTTCAATGCTTTATCACTTTCAATAATCCTTTTTTAAATCCAATTTAAAGCATTTTCAATTCCAAAAATAATATCACCATCATCTATTTCAAAATGCCTTGGAAACATTTCCAAAAATCTTCGGGATTTAAATTTCCAAATTCTTGTTTGATTCCATTTTTAGCTTTTACTCATTTGTATAATTCATACTTATACCTTTCAATTTGGTTATATATGACCATTTCAATTTATAGTCTTGTTTTGATTATGATAATAACAACCAAACACATCAACATACTATAATAATTTTAGAAATTATTTCTTTCATATCAAAATATAATTTGGATAAAATTATTTCATTTAACCACTTCAAAACAATACTATGTCGATTCAACTTGTTTAGAGTTTAGAACCCCTATCGATACAGTTGTCCAAACCATTCCGACCAGAATTCATGAACACTCAACCGATAGTTCAACACAATATAAAACAATTTTTAATCGCTAACAAATACACGCTCATATCTATAATACACTCAGACTCATTCTAGGGTACTACTGACCCTATTTTTATTGAGTAATTCCCACCAAAGCCATGGTTCTTGCTTAACCTTCAGCTCTGATACCAAGTGAATTGTAACAACCCGTAAATTTTATTAATTTAATTTTTTGTGAAATTTTAAACAACAAGATTTGGAAATAAAATTTTAATATTTGGAATACGTATATTTAAACATAGCAGATGGTAAATTTTCAATTAATAATATGGAAATTTATTTTTATTGTGTAATTCTATTTCAATTTAAATCAATTAGTAATTGATGGTAATTAAATGTTTTCCAAACCTAAATATTTTTCTATACAAAATTTCTAAATCTTCTTCTGAGTGAGACGTCATCTTTCATTTTCCAGAATGTGAACTTCCGTTGCTCCGTTTATCTTATTTTCTGCAAAATAGCAACATTTTCGATACAGATCATCGACTTTTGACCGGATGATTGTACCACCAATATATGTACAACGTTTTGATCGTCTCGTCGTACTGATCTCGTAGCCTATTCATTTGTGTGTTTAGTATCCGGTATGCGACGATACCGGCTTAACAGATAACCACATTGGAATCAGTTTTAACCTTTTCTAGTGTCCACTCAAATTTCCCTACGGTTGAAATCTAACAGCTCTATGCATTTATTAATTCATAAATTCCCGTGGCTGGCTTTCAATGCTTTGCCATTCCAATTTGGGTTCGTTTCTTTTTTTACATTGATTGGGCAACAACTCATATTTCAATTGCGTTTATAAATCAATTTCCACTTTTGCATCTTTACTTTGCTTCGGTTTCGAAAATTGAAACGTGCAATAAATTGTCTTAATTTTTTCCAGCAGTTTATGCGTGACAGTTGCTATTCCCTTCACTATTTCCTATTCATTCCTAACGTTCATATTCTTCCGTTTATTCACTTTATTTCAAACTGTTCATTTTGAATGCAACTTTATATTTAGCAGTACCCAAACTTTCTTCTTCCTTCCTGTCCTTTTTCATCCTTCATGTTTGCCTATTGCATTTTTGAATTTCTATTCCTCTCTCACTCTTCTCTTCTCGTCACTTGTGCCCTTCAATTTGCTGAGATCTCGGCCACCACATTCCCCCTCACTGTGCCAAACCCCTCTCACTTCCCCAAAAAAAGCCGTGCTTGCCTGTAGCCTTCTTCCTCCTCCCATCTATGCAACGCACCCACTCCCGCCTTCCGCATGCGAAGCCAAGCCCGATCACCTCCACGTCACCTTATCCTCTTCCACCTATATCTCTCCTCCCTCTGCAAACGGCCATGCCCGACCCAAACCTAAAAATTTGCACCACCTCACATCGCAAGCTCCTCCACGTCGGCTGCCAATCAATCGAGCCTCTTCTTCCCCCTGACTTCGGCGCCTCATCCACGTGAATCCACCACAACCGAGCATGCCCAAAGCCTCTACCATCCCGGCCTCTTCCTCTTTCCTTTTATATAACTTCAGGTAAATATTTTGGTTCATATATATAGATATTGAATAACATGTATATATATCTATAATATGTATAGACTGTTATATGAATTTGGTTTTGGATGAAGTTGTTTATAAATTATATATTTTACAGTATAAACTATTGATTCAATTTGCATTTATATAGTATGATTTACCATTAATTTAAATATAAATTTTATGCTTATGAATATATATTGTTGTTATATACATGTTTGTACAATTATTGTATCCATAAGTATATATATGATTGGTCTGAGCTTATTTATAACCTATAGTATAGTAACTCGTATTGTTTTAAGTTATTTTATGTTATTTTATATAGATTTAGTTATAGTTATAGGTCAGTTTTGTGTGTCAGTATATATATAGGTTAAGTTGATTTTTTTTATATAATGATTTTTATATTAAGTATTGTTTTAAATATAACATATAGAGTTTGCATATATATTGGTTTTACATGTTAGTTTATAACTATTTATACAGTTTATAATATTTCTTTTGTTTATTTATAATATATAATGATTTCGATAAATATAAATATAAATATATATATATATAAATATGTTTGTAGTTATAATAGTTAGTCGTATATATAGCTGTTGTGCACTTCTATAAGTATATTTGCTGAGTTAAAAATGGTTGTTCGTGTAAATGTTACAGTACATGCATTTTAAATGAAATAAGGCTTATAGTATATATTTTTTATAAAGAGTATTATATATATGTTCTTTTCAGTAATGTGCTATTTACAATATATATGTATAAGGTGTATAGTATAACATTTGTTACTTCATATATATTTATATGTGTACAGGTTTGTACATTTTATGTAAGTTTATATATATAAAAAATTAAGCAAGTTGTATAAATTTGTTTCAAATAAATGTTACGGACATAACAAGTATGTAAGTATTTTGTATGTTTAATAATAAATGTATGTATTTATTCCAAGATATATAATTTATATATATGTTTGATTTTTTTATATGTGTATTAATTCAAAACTATGGTTTTGAAAACCATATAAATATATGTATATATATAAATTTAATTTAATATATTTTAGATTTAGAATATGACTTTATATACAGTTATATATGGTTATATATATTTGAGTTCGCTTATACCAATTATCAACATCGATCCAGTTCTGATTTGAATTCTTCTCTTCCTAGTTATCAGCTTGTTCGTCGAACCCATGCCCATTGTACTTCGCATCGTAGTTCGTGCGTGGATTTCGTAGCTAAACTTCATTGTCCATCTCTCTAACCTCGGAAGGTGAGCAATCACTCATGATTAACGTTCTTATATTTATTAAATTTGATTTCAATTGATACGACAATTGAAATATGCTATTGTTAGTTAATTAAATTGTTATATATGCTATTATCTGTATCTGTTCACCTGTGAGATATGACACCATATCCTATTGTTTATATTTCATATAATTACAGATGATATATGCCTATTGTTATATTATTATCATATATGTTATCACTCTGCAGGTTCCCTGTTAGTATAGAATTCACTATGGGTTGAAATGATATATACCCGAACGGACTTTAGAATATGAGGAAATCGTTATGGGTTGAAATGATAGACCCAAGCGATTTTCATTTGATTTGAATTTGGGATTGCGGGTCAAAATGACATCTACCCGTATATATTTAAATTATGGATTGAAATGATAAATATCCATATCACTTGCCCATAGGATAGGAAATTATATACAGGCACCGCTGGTCCATATATAAATATTTTGAAAATAATTTCTATGGTTTTGAAAAGAAATATAAGGTTTTAATAAATATTTATTCTTAAATATTATATATAAATGGAAATACAATATATAGATTTAATAATAATATTTAATTAAATGGAGATTGATTTAATACATATAATATGCTCAAGTACTTATTTAAATTTATAGATTTTGGTAATAACTTGAATAAGTTAATGCTGGGAAGATAAATTTAAATGTATTTGAAATTGTATGTAATTAAAAATTTTAGTAAATAAACATCGATTTGGAACTATTGAAATTGAAATTTAAAGATATGATTTTAACTGGATTTTTGGATTTAAGTGACTTAATGAATATTCTATGTTAAAATAAATTAAAGGAGATAATTAGTAAGATGTAATTTAAGGTTACTTAAATGATATTGAATTTTAATGAGGGAATATTTTAAGACTAAATAATAATGAAGTTAAATCAGGATATATGAAACTATTAAATTTAGATTTGAAAATGTGAATATTAAAGCTTTTAAATATATTGGAATTTAAATGGTTTATTTTGAGATTTATATCGGCATTGGAAATCGATATAATTTGCAAATTGTTTATTAGAAACTGAATTAAATTGAAATTTGTTGAATTGAGATTTAGTTAAATTTGAATTTGGAAATTGAGTTGATTTGAATCGTAACTTTGAAAATAATAAAATTTGGAAATATGTATATATAAAATGGAAATGATACTCTAGTTTTGAAGTATAAATTAATTTGAAATGACCACGGTGTATAGTGTATATTTCTACATTGTCGATAGTTCCACGGATCCTTAGAGGATGGTTATCCCAAACATCCTTTGAGTTACCTGTATTTCAGTTGTTATTTCACTTGAGTTGGATTTATTGATATAAGAATGTTAATCCTGACTCGAGTGTTTTGTGTTTTGCTTTACGCTCGGGTCAGACTGAGTGATACAACATTTAAGACTCACCTTTTGTAGTTTGGAGCTTCGTTTGGAGATTCAACTATCGATTCAGCTTTCAGCTTTTCCAGTTGACTGGTTCAGAGAAGTCATCTGCTCATACTGGAGACTTCACTGCATCTGAGATATTCTGTTGTATTTTATTTCTAACTCTGATGTTTATATAGTAGCTTCATGAACTACTATTTATTTATTCCGCTGCGTATTATTGTACTACTCTGTATCTGTGATTCTATGATTGATTTATTTACTGTATATGTTAAGTTTTGCCAAATTTAAATTAACAATCTGGTATTTTGAGCAATTCAAGTCCGACTTGTGCGGATGCGAATGGTTGAAAATATCGGGTCGTTATAGTAGTGACCGAGGATTTTCAACCCTCGAAAATCGACATCAATACGCTCACCATATAGCATGTCGAATATTCAAGTACCGGAAATACCGGTTGTTAGGGGTGAAGAAGAAAAAAGGATAGAAGAAAACAGAAACAACACATAGTATCTCACAAATCACAGCGAAACAATATATAATAGCAGATTTTTATACAAAAGAATTTGTAGTTGTCATGTACACACAATCATCAAAGTATAACAATCAACAATCAATCTGGACGATTATAATAACTTCTCCTCACGAATACTGAATATACAACATGACTCACTTAGCGGAATATAATCAAGTAAGTGTTATACGCTTGAGACTCCTTCAACTCGTCTTCTATGCTCCATAGCATCCTAACCTGAATCTTTAATACTCAGTATGACCCAAGCATTATAATAAAATAACACCCGAGTCAGTCTGGAAAACCAGCATGAGAAAGCACACTCAATTTGAATTATTAAAGTTATTAAAATCCTTTAAAAACAAAGGTATCTCGTAAGACCATGCCACACATAAGTATGATGGGTTTTAACCTTACGATAACCAAAAATTTTAGATCAAAATCATCTAATATTATAATAGTGTCTATAGAAAATAAGCTATAAGATAGCAGAAATGCTTGCATTCCACGTTTCAGCATAGTTGGACACGACTAAAACTGTACAAGCTCATAGTGGATATTGGATTCCATGCAATGACAGGGCTACCGGGTATCGCCCGCCACGGTCACCTCTAGAAAAATATATCAAGATCATACCCAACGATCGCTTCCAACATAGGACTGGCCTACCCCTTACTAGATAGTACCGAATATGTTATCACCCCGGGTGTTCCCACCCTATCGAGCGCTCTCTTTTCCATGCACAACAATATCCATAATTATAATACATCCGAGAATATCTAGAAAAGTGATAATATACCATACTTTGGTGCGACCCACTTAGCCCTACTACATCTCCCCTATTTTAGTCATTCCCGATCGATGAGGCTTGAGGCTACGTTCACCTTTTAGAATAGCAATCCCACTTGGAATGCTAACACTGCCTTCTAGGAAACATTGCAATGATAGCATTCGTCCATACAAGTTGTTCTGGGTCTGAACAAATCGAATTTCTTTCAAGATCACCATCTCCATTATCTTCGAGATATCACAATTCGTAACGCTCAAATCGGATCGAAGTGGTTTTCGGATAATTAAATCCGATCCTAGTCTCTTGGAAACGATTAACAAAAATTGGCCAGTTTTGATAGTTGGTTATTTAACTATCAAATTACACGCATAAGAAGTCAATAGGCCATATTATAAATCTTTCAAAATATTTATTTCAAAATATTTTTACAAAGATATATATTCAATTCTCTTCTAGTATATTCAATAATTGAAAACAATTTCAAATACTTATATCCATAACAGGATATTTCAGATCATATCTTACTTCAACTCCTAGTGGAATATTTCAAAATTCGATTTATAATCCATTACTTAGAAAAATATCTCTATATAAATCCTTTCATCGCTAAAATATTTCCAAAACCTTTCATTTCAGCACTTAGGAAAATATTGCAAGTCTATTTTGCAAAATCATTTCTGATATCAATACATAGGAAATATTTCATAACTTATCTCCTAAATTTTCAGAATTATAAATAAATTCCTTTTACAATTTCCAAAACCGATTATACTTATTTAAAATCCCCATTAACAATTTATAACTTCCTTTATGAATGCAAATTCATTTTCAAAGTTCACGTATCTAAAAATTTGGAAATTTTATCAAGCTTCCAAAATTCCGTTATAAGATTTTCTCTTATAAATCACATCCATCGAATAAAATCCCTTTTACATATCTTGAGAGCATTATAAATAAATTGAAATCACTTACTTTTAAACTGTATATTTATATAATAATAATTTCAATAACATGGTTAAATAGTTATTTAAAATATCAAAGCACTTTTAAAATACACAGCAATAACTAATTCTCATTCATTTATTAAATTGCTAATCGATTTACAAAACTTGTTTACAACATAGAATTCATTTCAACAAATTTAAATATTTAAATAACTAACTTCTGAAATATTTCAATGCTAAAACAGTTTTAAATTACATAGCTTAATAATTAATGTCCTCTTTCTAAAACAAACTTGACTTCTCGATAAAATTATATTTTTAAAATTTCAATATAACCAATTTCAATTCATAATCTCTCTCGATACATAACACATCGACCACATTCCCAATTTCATAATCTTTTTCACATTCCAGAAATAGAATCTACCATTTCTTTTAAAACAGATTACCCTATCTTATTACAAAATCTCACTATAAATTTATATCCCCAATTTATCAAATGGTAATCATTTTACTTTATTTATAAACATTGTTTATAAATTTCATAGTCTCGTTTCTAGTTTACAATGGTTTGTATTACAAAAATCTATCTATAAATCGATTTCTAATTAAAATTCCACTTACAAATTTATTTCTTAAATAATCCAAACTATTTTCCAAAACCATTCAAATCTCAATTTCAACTTCCATTTCGTATATTGAGAATCTTATTTGAATTCCATTGTTTAAAAATCCTCAGTTTAAATTCTCTATTTGAAATCATTTTATGAAATAACTACATAAATATCCAAATCCACTCATTTATCTTATCCAACTCAATTCCCTTTTAAATAATTCCAAAATTAATTATAAATATTTTCATTTTCAAAATCAAAAATATTAATTATGGAATTTATAATACCAAATTTAGAGCCAGTGCTACTATAGCATCCAATAAATCAAATCACACAAAATCCATTATAGATTATTCAATCACGTCATATATCACTATATATGAAAAACAATCAATATATTTTAGGAATCCAGTTGGATCTTTCCAACCTATTTGCCAATATCCACAGATGTTATATAACATAAAATATCAATCCCACTTCGAGGCAAGATGTCGTGGTAATATTGTCTCATCCACTATTATGCATGGTGCATAGTATCTCATCCGCCCCAATCGGTGGGAATATACCCAACTACTAATATATACACTAATATATATAATATAAAATCTAACTGATAAATTATAATCAATCCATCCAATCAACCAATAAATAATTTTTAACATTTTATATTAAAATCAGTAATCCAAATGAGTGAAATTTACTCACATTAATTCCAGTTGTCGCTTCCGTATTCTGGTTTTGACGGCATCGAATTTAGCTACAAGTTCGGGAAGCTCCAATTTCAGTCAATTAAATTCCTATGTAGTATTCATAGATACGAGGGCAATTGTAACGATAACGAATTTTGCCCGCTCGAAAATCGACATACATACTTCAAATCGTATTCGAATGCCGTAGATTCGAACGTTCAAATCCGATTCGCCGGAGCTTATAACAACATTAAGTAAATAACACAGCGGGATAAAAAATAAAATAATACATTGATATACAACTTTGATACAATATCTGGTACAACAGATGATATAATAGATATCAATATACATTAGAGATATGATACAACAAATAGCAGCGGGAAAGAAATAGATAACACAAGCAGCGGATAATCTCCATCTTCAAGCACCAATCCAGAAATAGCTCGAACTCCCAATAACGATGCACCAAGCTAAGCAAGACAGGTGCGAACCAAAGACTAAACTAACTCCAGATAATCCACTATATCTAACTATCTGAAAAACCCGACTCTAGACTGCTCGTATGGAAAATAGTGAGCACTCAGAGTTTAGGAAAGGAACAATAAACTCCGGATCAGTCATGGGACTGGTGTGAGCAATAAAAACAGTTTATTTTAAAAAACAATCAACAAGAGAATTTTAAAGTAAATTCGCAATGCTTTTTGAAAATGAAACTACCATAAGACCTCCCGCCACACACACAATGCAAACGCAGAATTGGAGGAGATTTCTTCTTATGATAGTCAAACATGCTTGATACGCAGAAAATTTCTTTGATATTATTATTATAAGTGCACGGTGCAGAAAAGCATTTCGAAAGTAGAATATAAATCTTAGCCAGCATAGGCATTCCGCACTTATGCCTACTATAGCTACTATGTTCAATAGCAGGTTACCGCCACATTCCATAGCAGGTAATACAACTAAAACCGTACAAGGTTCGTATTGTTTCTTTGGATTTCCAACAAATGGTCAGGCCAAGGAACTTCCCATTGCCACATGAGAACGCCTCTGGAAGGACGTCTCGGAGAACCTAACCGGATCTCTGCCAATACAAGGCCGGGTTACCCCTAACTGGGTAACTACTGACACGAGTATGCCACCTTCCGGTTGTAACAACCTTTTACCGGGGCCCCAACATCAAATCACAAAACAAGATATATATAAGTTTGTGATGTCCACATAAGTAAGTATCTGGGCTCCATACCATGATACCACTTCTATCCAGAAGGAGATGTACATACCCTAAAAGGGTGCTACCCCCTAATAACCTTGCTGCATCTTTCCTGTTTTGACCATTCCGGGGTGTGAGGCTCGACGAGGTCATGTCCACAAAGCCACGCTTTGGTACAAAGCCATGCTTTGGGTCAACAAATGATCAAAGTAATGATCACAAAGATAAATGATCAAACAAATGATCATATCACAAATGATCAAACAATGATCATTTCACAGCAACACTTAGGATGTCACATTACCAAATTGGGAATATATCGCTGATAACCTTCAACTACATAACCTCTGAGCTCATACGTCTCAGAGAAGGGTGTTAAGCTAAAAGAATAAATTCTCCGCCACCAGCAGAAATGTATTTGAAAGAAATCTGCTTTATATCTCAAATTGTAATGTCAGACACACAATCCATACAAGTCTGTTCCAGGTTCGAACAGAACCGAAGGCACTTCCAAAGAAGCCCTTGCAATCCGGATAATCCCTAATCACGTCCGGATTTCCCATCACATATGGAGATCTCTATACCGGGGATCAGCCAGTGCAGAGACAATCAACAAGAAACCCTTTCGTTTTCGAACATATCTGGTCTTCACCACCGGTCTTCAAATGCTATCCATAACGACGTATCACATATTCGGAATGGGATATATGACAGAAAGGTCCTCTCCCAGCTAAACCGAATAGTGAGCGCAACATTTAAAAACATATGGATATGGGATTTCAATTAAGTCACAACTTAATAATTCAAAACTTTCTTTTCAAATGGTTTAAACCAATTTCCATTTTAATCTTTTAAACAAAAGATTAATTTTACCAAATTCACCCAGTTTCACAAATATTCATTTCCAGATTTCAAAACAATTCCATTTCAATTTGATTAATTCACTAAATCTTTAAATTAAAGATTTATCTTATCGATTTCAAACTATTTCCAAATATTCACTTTTAAAAATTTGTTTTCAAATATTCATCAATAACTGGGAAAACTTTTTCAGTTTAAACTTGAAATATGTTTTATACAATTTGAAATTCATTTCTTTTACGAAAGCTTTTTATCATTTAGAAACAACAATCTTATTTCGGAAAACCCAATTTCATTTATACAAGTTATAACCTTTGGGTTAATACAAATTCCCCAAAAAAATAATACTTTAAAAATGGTTTTACTCGTATATAACTAGTATAATATCGTTAATCCCTAGTTCCAAATCATAGAATTCAATTTCAAATATTGAATTCAAATTTAAATCAAAATATTTAAATTTCAAAACTTAATCAAGTTACTCAAAACAAATTTCATCTTTGAAATACCATTTCAATTGCTTTTCACTTTAAACACAATCTCATCTTCAAACCAATTGAATTTAAATTTTCTATTTAAAATTGTTTCAAAATCTGTGACTTAAATCGATTTCCTCGTGAAATCCATAATTGTGTGTGTGTGAGTGTGGTCCAGGGGTTTAACACAATAGTGCAACAACATTCAATCATCTTAGATTCAAAACACAGAAATATAGTTGATAAGCGATATAAAACTATAATGCTCATCGTCCATTCACAGATTCACAGATAATATACAGATGCAAATAAATATACACAGCTCAATCTACAGAACAAAATATCACAAATCAGATAGGATAATCAATTCAAGGCATCACATATAATACGATCATTCATAAGTAATTCAAGCATCCAATAATCATTTATAGACAGGATTTATTAATTGTTTAATCCTATGTAATTCAATTTACCTCCAATTAAATTAATTACTTATGAATTTATTATCCAATTCTGATTAGATTATTTCCATTAAGTAATTACATTTAAATCATTTATAATTGATTATCTAATTTATTTAATCCAATAAATCATTAATATTAATCACTTTAAATCAATTACTTAATAATCCTTAGTTAATTATCCTTATTAACTAATAATATTTCTTAATCACTTTCTTAAGAAATTATCTTAGATTAATTCATTATTAATCATTTCTAATTATAAATTAATCTAAATTATTTACTTATAAATCAATTCTTTAATTCCCTTATAAACTAAATCATTTTATTACCTTAATTATCTCTAAGATCATTAATTTCTTTATCAATGATTTCATAAATCATTTAAGTGTATTTTTAAACATTACACTTCAAATTTAGACTCAAACTTCATTTTGAATTTGAAATTATATATTTAACATTAACCAAATTTTAAATATCAATTAATAAACCTATATACGAAAAATCCTAACTAAATTACTCAAATTTTTATTTAAAACTTAAGCTTTAAAATATATTTTATTTTATCTTGCAAATTCAAGTTAAAACAATTTATTTAATTTTTCACTCAAAATTTAGGAAACCTTTATGATAGAATTTTATCAAAATCAAGTTAAACATTTGTTTAAAACAAACTTACTTTTAAAACTATTTATTTTAAACTTATTTTTAAAACATTCATATTTAAAAAGTGATCTGAATTTCCAAATTTGAATTCAAAGTAACTTGAATTGATACTTTAACCTTTAATCTAACTCAGTTCAATTTTGTTATAACTTAAAGTTAAGCTTCAGGAGATTGAACAGTTCCTGTAACCTGTAACCATCACATTCTGGAGCAAATCTCCCATTGTATCGAGTCAACACTCCAAAGACCCGAGTGAAACCCGGGCAAAAACTGCACATCCCACAAAACCAACAGGCCTTCAAACATGCACGGTGCACGTTGTGCACGTTCACAAGCGCCGCCACCCTCCGTTTACCATCGCGACCATCAGCAACAGGCGCTCGCAACCCCACGACCCCAAACCACTACCTAGTTCGACGCTTCCTGGTTCGAATCAAAATTTGAACCCATCGACCCAAAATTTGAAAACACGTGAAACCAAAACCTGGAACAATTCGCGCACATCACCACGAGCCCGTCAACGCGTCGCGTCCCCTCCTCCGACCACCGGAGCACCAGCACCACCGGCCACCACTTCGTCAATGTCAACGCTTCCACTTCCCAGTGTTACGCCGAACTCGATGCACTAGAGAGAGAGAACGATCAATCTTTTCCAGCACATCCCAAACTAGGGTTACAAAATAAAACTACTCGCCGCTGTCACCATGTTGATCAGACCACCCTCTGGGTATTTTTCCAAGCCTCACCGTACCTTCCCCTATCTCCGGACCGAGCCCCGACCTCCCTTGTCGCGCCGTTCACCGGAATTTGTCAAAAATAGAGTTTTCGTTCAACACCCAAATGCTCATGATATACTAACTTAAAAGTCATAAAATCTATTTTAAAAATCATGGTTCATAATGTTGAACACAATGATATAAATGCAGTTTGTAATTAGGACACTTGAATTTGGACATAGTTTGATTTTTTTTTTCACTGTATATCTTCCTTCCTGACCAAATTGTCTTCATTTTTAACTTAACAATATTTTTAGCATTTGTATCTTAATCATATAACATATTCAATTTTAATCTTAAGACCTAACAAGAATTAGATAAGAAGATTTTGGATTTCGATTTTGATTCAGAACCTGTAACTAGAACAGGGGTTCATCTTCTTGTTCCCAGACATGCTCACAAATTTCTATATACATATATATGTATACATATAACCATTCTTATTCACAAAAACACATTTCTAAATTTTTGTTTTCATTCATCATCACAAACTCAAGAGAATAAAGGTAACCAAGTAAAGAAAAGATGTTTGCTCACCTTGGTTTTTCACAGAAAGGAAGGACAGAGCCTTCTTTGTGTTAATAGAGGCTTTGAATTTGCCGATGCAAGCCTTCTACTTGATGTTGAGTTTGTATTGATTTGTTTTGATATTTTTAACTAAAGTTTGTCTAAGTTTAAAATGACATTCACTTCAGTTTTGCTTAGTTTTGTTTGAATGGAACGAAGATAAGAAAGTTGATGTATATGAAGAAATGAGTAGCACAGGTTATAATATATTTTGTACAGAGTACAATGGTTTATATTTTTATATAAAAATGTGGGCATGCATACTTTCATTTGCTCGGCTGAGAGATGATATGCTGGTGGCTAATGTATTAAAGGGGATCTTGCATTTATTTGTTGTGTACTTTGTTTGCTTATATGCTTTTCACTTTTGTTTTTAGTTTACTAGTTTAATACTTGCTTGTACTTTGTTTTGGTTCCATATTTGGTTTTGTTCTTGCATTGCTTTCTTTACTTACAGTTTGTATATTTACTTGCCTGGTTTCATATTTGTGAATATATTTATATTCTATTTATTTCTTAGCTTTGCTTTTACTGTTGAATGATATATATATCAGAGATTTTTATTTGCTGTTTGACTAATGCTATTTCGGCTGGAAAAAAAATTTGGTGGCTTGAAAATCTTCTTTTGTATGCTAGAGAATATGGCATTTAATGCTAAGGACATTTGGTATTAATGACTATTGTACAAATCTACACATACTATTCTCATTTCTATTCATACTTGTTATATATGCATATTTTGTTTTTGGCTTTACCTTTGCATTTGTTTGTTCAACAAGCTTAGTTATATTTATCTTGCTTTTACATACTTGTTTTATATGTCAATACAAATTTATTATTATTGTAGTACATTTGTTTGTATTTTATTTTACTTTACAATATTTTTAAATCCCAATCCAAATATTTATTTAAATACCATTTTCAATAATTCATAATTTAACTAATATTTTATATAATTACCAATTAATTTCACAATTTTTTATCCAAAAATGAAATTAATTATTAAATAAAATCAATTCCAAAATTGGGGTCGTTACAGACTTCCCCCCTTAAAAAGAATTTCGTCTTCGAAATTCGCCAGAGAGAGATAACGAAGATAGATGAAAGATAGAGAAACGATTTCAAAATTTTTAGTTTAAAACTAAGGTACACCTATTAACCAAAGCAACCAAAACAACCAATCCATCCAAACAAACAATTCTGACCAAATTGGAGTTTATGTCCCATATTAGTATATCGAATTTCCTTCCTGGATCTACCAGGAACTATCAAAGAATTGAAAAGAGACTCTGAACAAAAGAGATTGATAGAGAAAAAATTGTTTCCACTGTTGTTACAGGGTATTGACCATTTATAGTCGTATTTCCCTGTCCCCTATCTCGTTCTCTTCTCGTACTCATACTTACTATCAGTGGATAGTAAGAGAATTTACTGAGGCATTCAAACGGATATCTTAGGGATTACTCATTCTAGGGATACTTCATCCTATCTCTAATGAGCTACTTAATGTGTTATACTCCTGAGCTAAAGTTCTACCTTAGCTCTGATACCAAATGTAACGATAACGAATTTTGCCCGCTCGAAAATCGACATACATACTTCAAATCGTATTCGAATGCCGTAGATTCGACCGTTCAAATCCGATTCGCTGGAGCTTATAACAACATTAAGTAAATAACACAGCGGGATAAAAAATAAATAATACATTGATATACAGCTTTGATACAATATCTGGTACAACAAATGATACAATAGATATCAATATACATCAGAGATATGATACAACAAATAGCAGCGGGAAAGAAATAGATATCACAAGCAGCGGATAATCTCCATCTTCAAGCACCAATCCAGAAATAGCTCGAACTCCCAATAACGATGCACCAAGCTAAGCAAGACAGGTGCGAACCAAAGACTGAACTAACTCCAGATAATCCACTATATCTAACTATCTTAAAAACCCGACTCTAGACTGCTCGTGTGGAAAATAGTGAGCACCCAGAGTTTAGGAAAGGAACAATAAACTCCGGATCAGTCATGGGAATGGTGTGAGCAACAAAAACAGTTTATTTTAAAAACAATCAACAAGAGAATTTTAAAGTAAATTCGCAATGCTTTTTGAAAATGAAACTACCATAAGACCTCCCGCCACACACACAATGCAAACGCAGAATTGGAGGAGATTTCTTCTTATGATAGTCAAACATGCTTGATACGCAGAAAATTTCTTTGATATTATTATTATAAGTGCACGGTGCAGAAAAGCATTTCGAAAGTAGAATATAAATCTTAGCCAGCATAGGCATTCCGCACTTATGCCTACTATAGCTACTTTGTTCAATAGCAGGTTACCACCACATTCCATAGCAGGTAATACAACTAAAACCGTACAAGGTTCATATTGTTTCTTTGGATTTCCAACAAATGGTCAGGCCAAGGAACTTCCCATTGCCACATGAGAACGCCTCTGGAAGGACGTCCGCGAGAACCTAACCGGATCTCTGCCAACACAAGGCCGGGTTACCCCTAACTGGGTAACTACTGACACGAGCATGCCACCTCCCGGTTGTAACAACCTTTTACCGGGGCCCCAACATCAAATCACAAAACAAGATATATATAAGTTTGTGATGTCCACATAAGTAAGTATCTGGGCTCCATACCATGATACCACTTCTATCCAGAAGGAGATGTACATACCCTAAAGGGGCGCTACCCCCTAATAACCTTGCTGCATCTTTCCTGTTTTGACCATTCCGGGGTGTGAGGCTCGACGAGGTCACGTCCACAAAGCCATGCTTTGGTACAAAGCCATGCTTTGGGTCAACAAATGATCAAAGTAATGATCACAAAGATAAATGATCAAACAAATGATCATATCACAAATGATCAAACAATGATCATTTCACAGCAACACTTAGCATGTCACATTACCAAATTGGGAATATATCGCTGATAACCTTCAACTACATAACCTTTGAGCTCGTACGTCTCAGAGAAGGGTGTTAAGCTAAAAGAATAAATTCTCCGCCACCAACAGAAATGTATTTGAAAGAAATCTGCTTTATATCTCAAATTGTAATGTCAGACACACAATCCATACAAGTCTGTTCCGGGTTCGAACAGAACCGAAGGCACTTCCAAAGAAGCCCTTGCAATCCGGATAATCCCTAATCACGTCCGGATTTCCCATCACATATGGAGATCTCTATACCGGGGATCAGCCAGTGCAGAGACAATCAACAAGAAACCCTTTCGTTTTCGAACACATCCGGTCTTCACCACCGGTCTTCAAATGCTATCCATAACGACGTATCACATATTCGGAATGGGATATATGACAGAAAGGTCCTCTCCCGGCTAAACCGAATAGTGAGCGCAACATTTAAAAACATATGGATATGGGATTTCAATTAAGTCACAACTTAATAATTCAAAACTTTCTTTTCAAATGGTTTAAACCAATTTCCATTTTAATCTTTTAAACAAAAGATTAATTTTACCAAATTCACCCAGTTTCACAAATATTCATTTCCAGCCAAAACAATTCCATTTCAATTTGATTAATTCACTAAATATTTAAATTAAAGATTTATCTTATAGATTTCAAACTATTTCCAAATATTCACTTTTACAAATTTGTTTTCAAATATTCATCAATAACTGGGAAAACTTTTTCAGTTTAAACTTGAAATCTTTTAGATACAATTTGAAATTCATTTCTTTTACGAAAGCTTTTTATCATTTAGAAACAACAATCTTATTTCGGAAAACCCAATTTCATTTATACAAGTTATAACCTTTGGGTTAATACAAATTCCCCAAAAAAATAATACTTTAAAAATGGTTTTACTCGTAGTATAATATCGTTAATCCCTAGTTTCAAATCATAGAATTCAATTTCAAATATTGAATTCAAATTGAAATCAAAATATTTAAATTTCAAAACTTAATCAAGTTACTCAAAACAAATTTCATCTTTGAAATACCATTTCAATTGCTTTTCACTTTAAACCCAATCTCATCTTCAAACCAATTGAATTTAAATTTTCTATTTAAAATTGTTTCAAAATCTGTGACTTAAATCGATTTCCTCGTGAAATCCATAATTGTGTGTGTGTAAGTGTGGTCCAGGGGTTTAACACAATAGTGCAACAACATTCAATCATCATAGATTCAAAACACAGAAATATAGTTCATAAGCGATATAAAACTATAATGCTCATCGTCCATTCACAGATTCACAGATAATATACAGATGCAAATAAATATACACAGCTCAATCTACAGAACAAAATATCACAAATCAGATAGGATAATCAATTCAAGGCATCACATATAATACGATCATTCATAAGTAATTCAAGCATCCAATAATCATTTATAGACAGGATTTATTAATTGTTTAATCCTATGTAATTCAATTTACCTCCAATTAAATTAATTACTTATGAATTTATTATCCAATTCTGATTAGATTATTTTCATTAAGTAATTACATTTAAATCATTTATAATTGATTATCTAATTTATTTAATCCAATAAATCATTAATATTAATCACTTTAAATCAATTACTTAATAATCCTTAGTTAATTATCCTTATTAACTAATAATATTTCTTAATCACTTTCTTAAGAAATTATCTTAGATTAATTCATTATTAATCATTTCTAATTATAAATTAATCTAAATTATTTACTTATAAATCAATTCTTTAATTCCCTTATAAACTAAATCATTTTATTACCTTAATTATCTCTAAGATCATTAATTTCTTTATCAATGATTTCATAAATCATTTAAGTGTATTTTTAAACATTACACTTCAAATTTAGACTCAAACTTCATTTTGAATTTGAAATTATATATTTAACATTAACCAAATTTTAAATATCAATTAATAAACCTATATACGAAAAATCCTAACTAAATTACTCAAATTTTTATTTAAAACTTAAGCTTTAAAATATATTTTATTTTATCTTGCAAATTCAAGTTAAAACAATTTATTTAATTTTTCACTCAAAATTTAGGAAACCTTTATGAAAGAATTTTATCAAAATCAAGTTAAACATTTGTTTAAAACAAACTTACTTTTAAAACTATTTATTTTAAACTTATTTTTAAAACATTCATATTTAAAAAGTGATCTGAATTTCCAAATTTGAATTCAAAGTAACTTGAATTGATACTTTAACCTTTAATCTAACTCAGTTCAACTTTGTTATAACTTAAAGTTAAGCTTCAGGAGATTGAACAGTTCCTGTAACCTGTAACCATCACATTCTGGAGCAAATCTCCCATTGTATCGAGTCAACACTCCAAAGACCCGAGTGAAACCCGGGCAAAAACTGCACATCCCACAAAACCAACAGGCCTTCAAACATGCACGGTGCACGTTGTGCACGTTCACAAGCGCCGCCACCCTCCGTTTACCATCGCGACCATCAGCAACAGGCGCTCGCAACCCCACGACCCCAAACCACTACCTAGTTCGACGCTTCCTGGTTCGAATCAAAATTTGAACCCATCGACCCAAAATTTGAAAACACGTGAAACCAAAACCTGGAACAATTCGCGCACATCACCACGAGCCCGTCAACGCGTCGCGTCCCCTCCTCCGACCACCGGAGCACCAGCACCACCGGCCACCACTTCGTCAATGTCAACGCTTCCACTTCCCAGTGTTACGCCGAACTCGATGCACTAGAGAGAGAGAACGATCAATCTTTTCCAGCACATCCCAAACTAGGGTTACAAAATAAAACTACTCGCCGCTGTCACCATGTTGATCAGACCACCCTCTGGGTATTTTTCCAAGCCTCACCGTACCTTCCCCTATCTCCGGACCGAGCCCCGACCTCCCTTGTCGCGCCGTTCACCGGAATTTGTCAAAAATAGAGTTTTCGTTCAACACCCAAATGCTCATGATATACTAACTTAAAAGTCATAAAATCTATTTTAAAAATCATGGTTCATAATGTTGAACACAATGATATAAATGCAGTTTGTAATTAGGACACTTGAATTTGGACATAGTTTGATTTTTTTTTCACTGTATATCTTCCTTCCTGACCAAATTGTCTTCATTTTTAACTTAACAATATTTTTAGCATTTGTATCTTAATCATATAACATATTCAATTTTAATCTTAAGACCTAACAAGAATTAGATAAGAAGATTTTGGATTTCGATTTTGATTCAGAACCTGTAACTAGAACAGGGGTTCATCTTCTTGTTCCCAGACATGCTCACAAATTTCTATATACATATATATGTATACATATAACCATTCTTATTCACAAAAACACATTTCTAAATTTTTGTTTTCATTCATCATCACAGACTCAAGAGAATAAAGGTAACCAAGTAAAGAAAAGATGTTTGCTCACCTTGGTTTTTCACAGAAAGGAAGGACAGAGCCTTCTTTGTGTTAATAGAGGCTTTGAATTTGCTGATGCAAGCCTTCTACTTGATGTTGAGTTTGTATTGATTTGTTTTGATATTTTTAACTAAAGTTTGTCTAAGTTTAAAATGACATTCACTTCAGTTTTGCTTAGTTTTGTTTGAATGGAACGAAGATAAGAAAGTTGATGTATATGACGAAATGAGTAGCACAGGTTATAATATATTTTGTATAGAGTACAATGGTTTATATTTTTATATAAAAATGTGGGCATGCATACTTTCATTTGCTCGGCTGAGAGATGATATGGTGGTGGCTAATGTATTAAAGGGGATCTTGCATTTATTTGTTGTGTACTTTGTTTGCTTATATGCTTTTCACTTTTGTTTTTAGTTTACTAGTTTAATACTTGCTTGTACTTTGTTTTGGTTCCATATTTGGTTTTGTTCTTGCATTGCTTTCTTTACTTACAGTTTGTATATTTACTTGCCTGGTTTCATATTTGTGAATATATTTATATTCTATTTATTTCTTAGCTTTGCTTTTACTGTTGAATGATATATATATCAGAGATTTTTATTTGCTGTTTGACTAATGCTATTTCGGCTGGAAAAAAAATTTGGTGGCTTGAAAATCTTCTTTTGTATGCTAGAGAATATGGCATTTAATGCTAAGGACATTTGGTATTAATGACTATTGTACAAATCTACACATACTATTCTCATTTCTATTCATACTTGTTATATATGCATTTTTTGTTTTTGGCTTTATCTTTGCATTTGTTTGTTCAACAAGCTTAGTTATATTTATCTTGCTTTTACATACTTGTTTTATATGTCAATACAAATTTATTATTATTGTAGTACATTTGTTTGTATTTTATTTTACTTTACAATATTTTTAAATCCCAATCCAAATATTTATTTAAATACATTTTTCAATAATTCATAATTTAACTAATATTTTATACAATTACCAATTAATTTCACAATTTTTTATCCAAAAATGAAATTAATTATTAAATAAAATCAATTCCAAAATTGGGGTCGTTACAGCAATGCAACTCGTTTCGTTCGTTTTGGACCTCGCATGAACATATTACAGTTTTTAAAAGATACACGAATTAAAATAAATAATTATTTTAATTACATGAATTAGTTATTTTTTTATCACCGTTAATTAACCTCGTTTTAAAAATAACTAAGCATCGCGTCTTCTCCCTCCAAGCAAACCACGATCCCAACCAAGCCCACAACTTCGAATGCTTCCCAATCCCCGCCACGTACCATATTAGCTCATCACATCACCAGAGAGGATCGCCACAACATTCCTCTGCCTCCTACTGCCCAAGTCTAGGCATGACGGTCGGTAGAGTGGATGAAGGCAAGGTCAAGGCTTCGGCTAGATGCGGTGGGTGGTCAGAGAGGTCACTACGGCGGCGGCGATCTTCAATGGGTCGCGATAATTATACGGCAAAGTGGAGAGCAAAGTCGTTACTTTCTATAGAAGCTAGAGCGACTGGTAGCAATATTATTTATTTGGAATCTCACTTGGTTACTTAATATTTCTTTTTAGGAGAGAGGATGACCCTACAACCACTTAGTACCTCAAACCAAAAGCGAACCCCTATGGAGATATCCCTCACCCCTTCTAATTCCAAATTTGGACCATTTAATACTTCTCAATTAAGAAAACAGGCCTAATATCTCACGTCATCATGGGTCCTAGGATTATGGATATATCATGTTAGCAGTAAGTCACCTGACGCCTTAAAGTGAAGGGAAGTCTTCCGTCGAGTGACTCTACTGACCTCACATACTAACCTATTAAGTCCAATTAACCATCCTTAGTCTTTACATATACTATCTTAGGTTGACATTGGACTTAGCTTATGAATTCTCTTTTTATTTAAGGCAATATGATCAATCTTAAATATTTATCAATCCATAAATCCCCATTTAATGCTCATAAATATCAATTTGTGCATAAAATCATAACAGACATTTCCCAAGCCATTTATGTATGATTATTAATTTCAAACTAGTAACCTTTTATATATATTCCATTTTTATCAGTCTCATTAATCCATTTACCCTATCTGATTATTGCAACTCCCATATTTATCACCATTTATTCCCCATTTGTTGGAGTTACAACCTTTTAAATTCCTTTTCCATTAGTCAATTATCCTAAACGCGAATATTACGTGCGGGCATCATTATTAGCTTTTTATTTAATTATTATAAGCGTAGTAAATTATGTACAAATATCTACTTTTATCAAAAATATTCTAGCTGTGTATCTTCACTTGAATATCTTTTCCATGTTTAATTATTGGAATCATATTTAAAAAGATTATATGCTATAATTTCCATACATTAGTCCAGAACAAAGCAAAATTAACTTTAAAAGATTACATTGTTTGAAATTGCAAGGAATAATCATTCTTTTCATTACTGATTTAAATAGTGTAAACTACAATGAATTCATACTTTACACATCTTTTTCTCTTTTTATTTGCATTAAATTCCTTTTAGATCAAATGATGTATTTTTCTAAAAGGGAAAGAAATCAAACAAATTTACAAATATTAAACGGATCTAAATTCCAATAATTCCAAACATATAAAAGTTTACATTCCAACAAGATTAAGTAATAATCTAAATTTACAACATTATTATACAACCTATTTCAGATATGGAATAAATTTCATTCAAATAAATATTCTAAATTCATATTTTTGGGACTGATTACGAGATCAGGTTGTAAACAATTCTAAACAATTCATAAACAAAAATATGTATGTGATATTTATTATATTCAGATTATATTCAATTTGCTGCCTACAACTCATATACAATTATTCAACTAGGCGTAAAAATCAAATAAACACAAACGGGATAATTTTCATATTATAACCATCTATAAAATTTCCTACTCACCTTTTATAAGCGTCCCAAATCTCCAGATCTAAAGTATAACCTTTAATTCATCTCCAAATCCTTTTTAATCCAATAGATATGTATAAAATGGTATATACATACATTAGAACTAAATATTCGAGAAGAACTTTGGGATAGGGTGAGAATATATATATATATATATATATATATATATATATATATATATATATATATATAGATTACCTCAAATAGGTATATGGTTGATTCTCTTCTCTTCTCCTTTTTATTAGATTTCAATTCTTCCCCAATTTGTATGAATATACATACAAATATTTCATTTTTATAATTTAGAAAGAAATTAGAGAAAGAAATGGCAGAGCTTCGCTATTGCCTCCAGAAAAATATGAGAAGAGAAAGGAACGCTAGGCTTGAATTTATAGGTGCTAGAAAAAACCAAAGCCATTAGAACGAAATATATTAAATCCGGGCCGTCCATGGCCCAGGTTTACTGGAGCCGCCACACATGAAGCAGTCAACTGCTCTCTACATAGTGGTCGACCACCCCTGGTCAACTGCTCTAATATCCAAGTAGACCCTTGGGGCCTAACTAATTAATTAAAATGTTAATTTTTCTTATTTATTCCGAATTCTATTTGTCCATAACTTCTTCGTTTGGACTCTTATCGCAAAACTTCAAATATGAAAGTTGCTTAGAATTTCACCATGAATATAATGATGCAAGTTTCATGGTAAAATTTTATCATTTTCACGAATTCCATTTTTGGAGTATGATTAATTAACTAACTAACTAATTAAATAACTGGTGAATATGCAAGTATATGATTTTTGTTTGATGATAATTAACATATATATATATATTCATTTAAATGTATTTGCTAATGTACTATTTGATTTTTCACATAATTGAATAAATATTTGCTAAATAAAATAAATAACACCGTATTTAAATTCAAATAGATATTTTATTCAAACAAATATTTTATTGCAATTTTGAATAATACGAATTTGTTCTCTCGCTATATATATACAATTTGAAATTACAACATAATTTCTATTACATCACAATTTTTCAAATACAATTGTTACATACATTTGCACCTCACTACATTTCACTCATTCACTCGTATTTGATCTTCAACTGTATTCCAGATTGAATCCAGCATCTGAGTTATCTACAAAATACACACTGACACAGTAAAATCCAAAAAGAAATATTTGTGCAGTGTAAAATAAAATGTAATTTTGAAAATATAACTTGCCTCGGTTATTTGGATTGTTCGTCATTATTTAATTTTTGAATTCATCTTACACGAATAGCTTGTGACATGCACAGTGTATCACTATACATGCCACAAGGCAGTGCACACCGATATATACTTGACAAAACTGTAGGGACAGGTGAGCACAAGGTCAAACCCAATCAAAAGCTGGATTCAACTCAAGTACAAATATTCAAGTGCAATATAAATAAAGTCACAATACAAGCACAAGGTAAAATCCAAGCCAACGCTAGGTTCAACTCGGGTGCAATACAAAAACAAAAAAATATGGTCAAGTTTTAATGACTGGAGCAAGCCTCGACCAAAAATTTCAGTGATGTACACATGAAGATAGTTCAAATTGGTCAACTCCAAAATCAGCAATAAACCAGCATAAAAAGTGTGAACATCACAAAAAGAAGGCAAACAACTATACATAATGTGAAGATATTAAGTGAAGGCCACACCAACTTGAATGTACATAAACAGACTACAAAATGTTCAGCTACAAAATGAAGACATCAAGCACCAAACATATGCAGCAAGTTGACAGTGCAACCATGTGCACAAACCAATGTGACTGTGATCAAGCCTCAACATTTACAAGTACATATTCATATGGACATAAGTTAAACCACAAACAGTCATGACAGTGAAATTATCAAACAAGTCAAGTCTAACCAAGCAGTGACAATAAGGGATGCACCAGTGAAACAAGACCAGGTACAAGTATGGTGAATGCAACATTTCTATAAGGCATATATACAAAGGCTGATGCCAGGAAATGGACAGTGCAATCAAGTTTCCTATACCAGACTACAAATATCAAAGTGAAAAATGAATGTAACCAGACCAAATACAAGTAAAATAATGGCCAGAACATGAAGCAATGAACACAACATCAACGAAGACCGATGCAACTACAGATGCAATAGAGATGTGTGCACACACATTGAAACCAGACTCGAACAAACAACATCTCTACCAAGTGCATGACCATGAATATAATGCAAGCTCAAATCAAAGCATGTACAGAGCAGTAGCAAGCATCAAATACATATGTACTCGAGGCAACCAGGCAATATGCAAACAAAGCATATGGAATCAATTACAAGACCACAATAATGAATATATCAAAAGGAAAAAGCGAACTAGACCAACAGAGACCAAAACAACACATACACATGCCCGGGCTCAATCAAAATCAAATGCCTTCAAATGTACAAGATGATCTGCTTAAAGCACATGATTGGAAGCTATGCAATAGACCAACAGTGAAACAAAATGGAGATGACCATTAACCAAAATGCAGATGAGTTCAGTCATGAAACAACAGTCAAATGGTCGAAGTCAATTCTCAAAGCAAATGCACTGTCGAAGTAAAATTCGGATCTCGAAATATTTTCACAAAATCAAGTGACCGAAGTTAACATAAATTCAAAGTACTAGAGAACTCAAAGCCATGGTAAGCAAGGGATCAAGCAGTTCAAAATCAAAGCCATGATAATCAAGTAAACATAGAATTATACGAATTGAACAAGTCAGAGAAATCTCAAGCATTTAATCAAAAATCAGTGGTCGATAAAAATCAGTTGACGAATTCAAGTAAATATACTCGAACTAAATTATAGGAATCCGAATCCTATTTAACCATAGCATCATCGGCATACTAAAAGCATCGAGTTCAAGAAAATTAATCAGAAAAGCAAAGAGAAAAAAGAACATACCAATTCAAGTCGAACTCGATCGAGAAGGAGCCGTGTGCAGATCGAAGAAACACTCGATCGACAAAGCAAGGAACGATAAATCATTCATTCGATCGAGCAATTGAAGTCGGCTTCTTAGAAATTCCAAAAGCCCTAATTTTCACACAGAGGAACGAATGAGCAATTTTCACAAAGAAGAATACAAGGCCAAACTAAATAAAAAGAGAAAAAGGGGCACAGTGTCTTTTTGTTGGGCCGGCTATATTTTGGGCTTCAACTTTAAAATTAGGGTTTATTTTTTTAAATTGTTTTTAAATCTGTATTTTCTCTTTTAAACTTTTGTAAATTCTAGTCGTGTGACTAGAGGACGGACTACGGTGGTGTAGTTCGAGAATTCGCAACTCAGTGGCTGAGTTGTGGCAGGGTTTTGAGCGTAGAGTTAGGTTATTCGATAGCGGGGGTCGCTAGTTTACGTGTGTAAGCGTTTGAATACTTAATTTCTAGTAGAAACCTTACGGGAAGCACATAAGTAGGGTTTTGCCGAAGTTGGGTAAATCTGTATTGTTCTATTTCTGCATTTTTATTCTGCTATTATCTGTGCTGCGATTATTCTGCTATACCTGTGTTGCAATTATTCTATATACTTCCGCATTAAATTTTTATAATTGATAGTGTCATCCTATTCATCCCCCTCTAGAGTGAAATGGATCTTATAAGTGGTATTAGAGCTTGGAAAAAAAGTCATTTTTTGTTTTAAAATTTTGATTTTTCAAGAAATCTACATAGAGACTGGATAATATAAGAAGTATATGAACAATCTCTAAAATACGCAACCTATTAGAAAGTCTAATAGGTAATCTTGCATGCCAAAGAGATACTAGGAGTTTCTCATAGGCAACAAGAACGTGGATTTTTTTATTCATGATGATGATCTCCTTAAGTACTGACATCACTAGAGAGTAGAGACTTTGCACTGTGGATTAACGCACTGAAATTCGAAATGGATTCCATGTACAAGAACAAAGTATGGACATTGGAGAGTGTACCCGAAGGGGTGAGACCTATCGGCTGTAAGTGGATCATTAAGAAAAAGATCGATGCAGATGGTAAGGTTGAAACCGGTAAAGCGAGGTTGGTCACAAAAGTTCTTCTAAAAATTCAAAGTGTTGATTATGATGAAATATTTTCGTCGGTTGTCATACTTAAATCCATTCAGATACTACTTGTTGTCCCCGCTTATTATGACTATGCAATATAGTAGATGGACATTAAAACAGTGTTTCTAAATGGTGATTAAAAAGAGACTATTTATATATTACAGCCAAAGGGTTTCGAGGTCGGTGGAAGTAACGATAAAGTGTGTAGACTCTTAAGGTCGATTTATGGTCTTAAGAAAGCGTTAAGGAGTTGGAGCAAAATTTTTAGCAAGGTTATCAAATAGTTGGTTTGAGTCAGAACACAGAGGAATCTTGTGTATATAAGGAGGAAAGTTGTGTTGTTACATTTTTTGTACTATATGCCGCTACTGATCAGCATGATGTACCAATATTAAAATCAGTGAAAGCTTGGTTGTCCAATAATTTATTAACTAAGGATTTAGGTGAAGTAATATATATACTAGGTATAAAGATCTATAAAGATATAGATAAGAGGATATTGGGAATGTCCCAATCCATGCACACAGATGCCATACTATGGCAATTTAGTATGGAAAATTTCAAGCATGGAAATGTCCCATGTTCCAATGTGGCTTTGAATTGTTCTTTCTAAAGAGAGTTCCCCATCTACAGTTGAGAAAAGGCAGTGCATGAGCTGAATTCCTTATGGTTTGGAAATATGATTGATCATGTACTCCACGCTATGTATAAGGCGAGTATCGTTTTTACAATAGGTGTAGTAAGTCGCTATCAATCAAATCTGGGAGAAATTCCTTAGATGGCTGCTTAGGTCATCTTTAAGTATATAAGAAATACTAAGGATATATTTCTTAGTATGCTAACGAACCCCGTTGGAAGGGGTATTAGGACTCAAATTCTGAAAGCGATATTAACGATGGTAAATCAGTTTAAGGTTTTTTGTTTACACTTAATGGAGGATTTGTTATCTAGAAATGTTCCAAATAAGAATTTTTCGTTAATTATATCATGGAGGTTGAGTAAATCTCCTTGAATAGTGCCATAAGGAAGTAGAGTGGATATGTAAATTCACTAAGGAGCTAGGAGTGATCCCAAGCGTTGAAGGTTCGATGCTATAGATTACGATAATAATGTGACAACATGCATTGCCTAGGAAATGTGTGCTCACAAAAATTCAAGACACATCCTCTGCAAGTACCACATGATAAGTAAGTTTATCGTCAATAGAGAGATCATGATCGAGATAGTAGATACAAAAGATAACATAGTAGATCCATTCACTAAGGTGCTTTCTCGGTCTGTTACATGAAATGTGACGACCGCTCTACACCACCAACTCCCAATATACATAAGATGGTGCACTGCTAACGTGCATGTCCAATGTAGAACGATCATCAGGGTTTAAAATGAAATGAACATCATAGAACTTGTCGTATATCTCACAGCACATGGAATAAAATATAATATGCATCATAGATATAAACAGGAGAGATTGAAATAACTAAGTGATCCAAATATCATAGTTTAGATTCACAGAGTTATACAATTAGCAATAGAGTTTATACAACGGAAATAAACTCAAATAACTGTCCCATAATAATAAGCAAGCACTGCCAAGGCCCTATAGTGCTGCACATCGGAATAAGCATAGAAATCTATATATAATGCGAGATAGCTCCATCCAGATCATACTCTGCATAGCTACAATGTCACACCTAGACCTTCTCTCTAGTCTACTCATTTAAGAGTACTTGAGATAATAAGAAGCAAAACATAAAATCTTGAGCCGAAAAATAGTCTGATATGAGTGATAAATGAATCTCAAAATACTATACAAGTTAATATAGTAAGGAACAAGGATATACGAACCATACTGACATGTCCCGGTAAACAAAGAGTGGGCACATAAGAAACATATTATGCTACTCTACAAATATAGTAAAGGTAAACTACAAACAAAGTGTGATGACGGGTGTGTAGGTATACTTATCTCTAATACCTATCTACAATGACATTTCTAAAGTGATATACTATGGAAGAAAAATCAAAACAACAATAGCATCCATCAAACAATCCTCACTATCACTCATTGTACTCTATATATATAATAACTCGTATGACATGTCAACTGCCAGGGACTAAAGGAAATTTCGGATTTCAGTGTACTCGCTTTAGCCCAAAGCTGATACTATATCCATTCAACTGGTCCAGGATACACGGATCCATTCAATCGGTCCCTTAGCACGCATGTCCGAGTCCTTTCTTTGCTCCATCCAATTTCCAGTATCCACGAGGAACCATTCTATATTCATCTATTCCACGATAGAATCATTCAATCTTTCTACCCACGGGTCACCTTTCTTAAAACCCTCCCTTTTATAGATAACCCCTTACGACTCTATTCAATATCAAGCCACCATCATCAAAATCTAACTCCTTCCATCATCGAGTTGTCATCAAAGCCCCGAAACCATCTTCGTGCCACTATATTGCCATTGAACCCTAAGTGAATGAACAAACACCTTCGACACGATCTATAGGGCCTCTGCTTCCACTTCATGAACTTTTACATATATTGGACCCAACAAAACAACTCGGTACCAAGTTGATCAACTCGTCAACGATTTATATACTTAGCCAATTTTGGCTAAGTACCCTTTTTTGCTTCTAGTATTCCATTCCCAGATGTTTTAGACCCCGACCCTTCCATCAAAACAACTCGATCCTCACACTAAAACATTCTACTTCAAGTTCTAGAAATAACTCAGCATAATATCCAATAGTTAGCCAATCTTCTGCATCTTGTTACGGGAAACCTTCACTAGCCATGCTTTATCCATCCATTAAGTTGGCCAATCCATTCGAGCCTTCAAAATAACTCGGTGCCGACCCTTCAACTCGTTGCCACGTTGAGTTCTTAGCGAATTCTACCGCAAGCTCCTTCCTTGCTCCAGAGCCTCTCCTTCAAGTTTCATCAAATTTCAATCAACTTTGCCTCCAATTTGCCAAATTCACCAACCTATCTACCTAAGCATCCAAAACACTAAAAAAACAATATCAAAGTACCACAAACAACCATACAATAACATGCATATACGTCCATTCATACAAGCAATGTACATGAATAATTTATACTAGCCAATTCTAATCTAAAACTGACTTTTGTGCTAGCATATGCATATGATTAGTAGATTGCAAAACCATTCAAAAATAATTTATACCTTAAAAATTAATTTTTAAATATTTATAAAAGTATGACTGAGGTTAGAAAATGTTTTAAGTCGAAAGCATGTCAAAACACCGTTTTTAACTGTATAAACATGCATAGTAGCATGAGAGATTAATAACCACTCATCAAATACTTAAAATACCAACTTTTCTCCTTGGATCTGAAGTGGACAGCAAAGGAGAAGGATTCAAATCACCCAAAATGATAATCTCTAGGTTCTATTTGCTAATGACCTCTATAATCAATGATGTGGATAAGATTAGTAAGGAAAAGATGTGATTTTTGATGGAATTAGGGTTAATGGAGGTTTAGGACTATTTTGGGAAAGATGGAAATGACCTAGATCGGTTCATATAGCCTCCCCTTAACATAATTTTGAAGTGGGTTAGTGGGCTTAAGCATAGGCTTAGTTAATTACTCGCTAAAACTGGTTAGCATAAACTGATTTATTGTTTAGATGTTATGACCACTCTACGGAATGGAAAACCATCATTCTAAAGCAATGAAATTCGGCTCCAACCAAAATTTATAGTCTAAACAAGATTTTCAGTTCAAAATGGTCACACGGAAATTTGGTAAAAATCATAGATGTGGAAAATGTCCCTAATGGTCATTTCTAAAATTTAGAGTCATACGACTTCATATGAATAAAATAAAAATATTATATGATCCTGCGATATGTAAATCATTGGTCTTTACACTCTCTTCCACTTTAGAAATTTCGCCCCCGAAATCCCCAAATGAATTGAGGAATAGTAAACCATGGTTACCCCGCATGCCTATCAATCATGTGCAACTATCAAACACATCAAACAAGCATTCATGCAAGCAATAACATAAGCAAAGCTATCGTAGCATGCAAGATACTAAACAACCCTATATGAAATCAAAAGGGAAAGCAAATGCGATAAATAGTAGGCCTTACCATACAAAGAGTACCAGATGAGTGGCCCTCATGCTCTCCATGGTTTCCCACATGCAATCACCTTCACTTTCACCTCATTGAACTTTCACTAACTCCACCGTCTTCCTCCTAAGCTGTTTCGTATCGCATCCGCCAATACAAACTGACCTATAAGGTCTCGAAGCTTCTAGTTCAATCTAAATATCATCCAGTTGATCCTGTATAATTATCACGCCTGAGTCGTGCACAAACTTCCATAAGTAAGAAACGTGGAAGACATTTTGCACACCTGCCATCTTCTGAGGTAAGTCGACCTCATATGCTAGGTTCCCAATCCTCTCTATTATAGGAAAAGGACCTACGAATCTCGGTGCCAACTTTCCCTTACCACCAAATCGAATAACATTCTTCAAAGGGGAAATCTTCACAAACACCATATCACCTATAGAAAACTCCAAATCTCTATGTCTCATATCAAAGAAGCTTTTCTACCTATCCGAAGCTGCTTTCATTCGTTGTTGAATGATCTTTATCTTCTCCTTGGTCTTTCTGATCATATCTAGCCCACATATCAGTTTCTCACTCGCTTCTCACCAACACGAAGGAGCATTACATGGTCGGCCATACAATGCCTCATATGGTGCCATGCCGATACTAGACTGATAGCTACTATTGTATGCAAACTCTACTAAATGCAAGTGATCATCCCATGAGCCTTTGAAATCTAGAATGCAAGCACGCAAAAGGTTCTCTAAGATTTTATTCACTCTTTATGTATGCCCATCAGTTTGTAGGTGATGTGAGATGCAGCTCAGTACACAATGCCTCTTTTAAGCTCTTCCAAAACCCACTAGTGAACAACAGGTCTCGGTCGCTCACAATGCTCTTTGTCACACCATGAATTCGTACAACCCATTTCACATATAACTTGGCCAATTTTGTTGTTGTTCTACTTGTCATGATGGGTATAAATCTAGCACTCTTGGTTAACCGATCGACTATGAACTAAATGTTGTCATACTCAGCTCGGGTCCTTGGCGGTCCATCAATAAAATCTATCGATGCTTACTCCCACTTCCATTCATAAACTTCAAGTGGTTGCAACATTCCACTTGGCTATTTCTGCTTTGCCTTTACCAACTGGCAATTTAGGCATTTCGAGATGAATGTCCCGACATCCTTCTTCATTCCCTTCCAACAATAGGTTGTCTCATACCGCGGTACATCTTATAACCGCCGGGATGTATGGTCAACCTAGAATGTTGGCACTCTCGTAGCACCTCATCTCGTAATCCATCAACATATGGAACAAACAGTCTCCCATCCTTATGGAGCCAAATTTATCAGTGGAGTCTGTATTGCTTCATATCTTCAGACTCTACTCCTCCTTCTATTATTGCCACAATCTCCACTAGCCTAGAAAATCACCCCCGAATAGTACCAATCTGCTTAATCATAGTAAGCCTGATAGTCAAACTCGCCAACATCCTTGGCTCTATCTCATAATGGGGTTTGAAGTCATAGCCAATAGTGCACTCCAATTGTTTTCACTCCATAAACATCGCTTCCAAACTGGCATGTCTTCTGCTCAATGTATCGACGACTACATTTCCTTTATTGCGTGTATAAAAAATGTTGAAATTATAAAAGGTCAAGAATTCCAACCATCGCTGCCGGCGAAGGTTGAGATCCTTCTGGAAAAAAGATAGTTTAAGGATTTATGATCAGTGAATAGATAGAATCTTTCCCCTAATAGGTAGTGCCTCCAAATCTTCAAAGCAAACACTATAGCTGCCAACTCCAAATCATGAGTTGGATACTTCCTCTCATGTAGTTTCAGCTGTCAACTAACGTAGGCGACAACTTTTCCCTTCTACATCAACACCGCACCTAATCTAGTACCATAGGCATCTTTGTATACTATTAACTCCTCATTCCCGCTTGGAATGGTCAATATTGGTGCATTCATTAACCTTTATTTCAGAAATACAAATGCAAGTTTGCACTTTGAGTTCCAAATAAAATTCTGATTTTTCTACCACCTTCGAGAAGCCCAGGATAAAAATGTCTATAATATCCCGCCAAACCTAGAAAACCCTCATGTCCGTAGCATTCTTGGGTTAGTTCCAATCCTAAACCGCTACCACCTTAGCAGCATCTACTATGATGCCCTGCTTCGAGATGACATGACCCAAGAACCTCGCATCTTTCTTCCAAAAGTGACACTTCAAAAGCTTCGCTTTCAACCTGTGCTTCTCAACACCTCAAGCACGATCCTCAAGTGCATCTTATGTTTCTCCTCTGTCCTAGAATAAATCAAAATATCATCCACAAGCATGAACTTGTTTAGGTGATCCCTAAGATACGGTTCATGAGATCAAAAAAGTATGCTAGAGCATTGGTTAGCTCGAACAACATAACTAACTACTCATAGAAACCAGATGGCATAGGAAATGTCATGATTAGCACAATCTCCTTCACTACTTTCAACTGGTGAAATCCCATTGTGAGGTCCAATTGAGAGAACACCTTCACATCATGGATTAAATCGAACAAATTGTCAATACATAGGAGTGGATACTTGTTCTTCTTCGTCATCTTTTTCAGCTCACGGTAATCTACACACAACCTCAGAAAGCCATCCATCTTAGTGGCGAACATCATGGGTGTGGCCCACTCAGATATTCTCCTATGAATAAACCCCTTCTTTGATGGGTCATTTAGTTGCATCTCCAGCTTCTTTTTCTCTCTAAGTGCCATATACCTCAAAGGCATAACTATCGGCCTGGCACCCTTCACTAAGTCTATCTGAAATCCAATATCTCTAAGTGATAGTAATCGATTACTTCCTCAAATACATCAGGATACTCTCAGATAATAGGCACAGATGACAATCCGTCCTATGGAGTCTCAAGCGAATATAGAAGGCTGACAATAGCCCCTATCCTATGACGGGCAGCCAATCACTTCCATCTGCCACTCCAAAGCTCCAATCGTCACCAACAGCCTCTTGCAATCCACTACTACTGCATACCTGCTTAGCTAGTCCATTTCCAAGATAATTCCAAACCCCAAAAAAAATTCAAAATAAGCAATCACAAACAAAATGGCATCCATGACTCGATAATGTCAAACCACGACAAACCATGCATAGGCTAGTGAAGCCTCCAGTGGGGTTCATCACAATCAAAGGTCGATCAACTATTTCGGGTTTTAATCCTACCCATCTACCAAATCACTAGATATGAAGGAATGTGAAGCCTCGGTATTGAATAAAATATGTACGGGAACATTGGAAATGGAAAACATACTTCGAATAAGAATGCTCTTCCCCTTATCTTTCACTGATAGAGCACCCGATGAAGTTGGAACAACATCCAAAGCATATGCCTTCACAATCTATTTCTGCTACGATGGTTCCAGACAATTCTTCGGTATATTTCTAGGTTTTCCATGGTTATAACACTTTTCTTCCCATCGTTCTTGTAGTCTCTGATTAGGTGACCCTTGTCTCTTCAACCATAACAATTTGGATCCCATTTAGCCTTCTTTTGAGCATTCTTTCCCTGAGGCTATTTCATCATCCCATTTTTTCTTGCCCCACTACTTTGTTGCGGTTTCGTCTCTTTCTTAACAACCATGGCTGATTTGGACCTAGGGGATGTAACGACCCGAAATTTTCGATCCTAAAAACTCCAGATAGTTAGGAAAAGAAGAAAAAGATAGAAGAAAAGAAGAAACGGAAACACCAACATCTCACTTTCGCAGCGGATAATATATAATATCAAATAATATTCTTTACACAAAGAAGCTGAATCGGTCAATTACATATTAATACATCAGAGTTACAATATTTCACAAACACTGGGCAATTAAAATAACTTGTCCCAGAAATACAAACAATATATCACATGGGAATACACTACATACATTCCTGCCATCCAGCTCGCCTCCTGAGCTCCAAAAAGTCCTTACCTGAAAATCTGTAATACTCGGTCTGACCCGAGCGTTACATCAAAGTAACATCCGAATCAGGCTGGAAACTAGCGTGAGTAAACCCATATAATATGAAATACCAAGCTATAACTTAAGTGAATTACCAGGGTAACTCATACCTTTTACGAGTTATTACTTAATAGTCAAACATTTATCCCACACAACAATTCACCGGTTAAATGTCCATGTTACTTAATCTATTCCATTCCAGCCTGTTTACTTCTAACCAAACTATAAAGGATTACAATAAACTACTAATCGAAGTGGTTTCGGGTATTTGCCGATACCCGACTCCGGTCTCTTCAGGTTCAATATTATCATTATTCACAGTTTAAATGGATACTAACCAACTGTAATTCCAGGTATCATAGTCACACAACAAATCAATTATCGATAGACAACTCACAATATCACAGTTCACTCATCAAAGCATTTCACAATACATCATAATTCCATATCAAAGTTATCACATAATCCAAGTCACCTAATAACACCCAATCATCCATAAGCAAGATTGATTGATTCATAATTAATTTTATTAATCTCCAATTAGATTAAGTACCCTCTTAAATTTCTTGGATTACCAAAATCCTGTTTACCTAATATTAATTACAACCTAGTTAATTCATCATTCTATAATCATCCATCTTAATTAATCATTCTTGATTAATTATCCTTTAATTACATTAAGTAATTAATCTTTAATTACTACATAGATTAATTAGCCTTAACCATTCACATTAATTAATCTTTGTTTAAAAGTTTAAACTATTTAATTCAATTCAATACTTGAATTCACACAGCATTAACATAGATAAATATCACACATTTATCACTATATATACAATATCATATCACAGAATATCACAACATATCATCCAATAGATATCATCCAATTCACATATTCTACACAAACAATCATCCATAAGCAAGCATTATTAACTCATATCATAATTAATTTAATTAACTTAAACTGAATTAATTACTTAAGAATTAATCATCTAATCCTGCTTAATCAACCATTAATTAATTACAATCATTTAATTAATTAATCACATCTTGATTTCCTTATCAATCAATCAATTAATCTCTAGTCATAGATTAATTATCCTTTAACTATCAATTAATAAACCTTAATTATTAATTAATCTCCTTCAATACAAAGTAATAAATCCTTAATTACTTTTATAATCAATTAATTATCACTTAACAACTTATTAATTAATCTTTGTGTGACGAACCAGAATTTTAGGCAATATCAATTTAATAATCTGAATTAATAATTAAATTGATTTGATAATTTTTCTTTATAATTTTAATTTAAATTGGTAAATTTAATCTTTTAAAGGTTAATAAATTTTCAGTCTGACAATATTGATAAGATTTATTTTTCAAAGCTAATAAAATTTTATTCTATTTACAATATATATATTTGATATATATTGTGAATAAGAAGATCTTTTGTTCTAAATAAAAGATTGTATTTTCAAATTGTAATATATATGTATGTATACGTTATAATTTGAAGTTGTTTTAAAATATAATCTATTAATAATTTATATATGTATGAATATTGTAATTTAAAGCTTTGTTTTAAAATTAATATTTTTCAAAGGTTAATTTAGGATTAATTCAATTATTTTCAAATTATAAAATAATTATTTATTTTTAAATATGATAGTTTAAATAAAGTTTTATTTTTGTTTTCTTTAAAGTGTTTAAATTAAAATGGTTATAAATGTATATATATAAAAGTTTTAGATTTTTAATTCCATGTATAAAGATTTATTTGTATTATAACTAGCTTTATAATATTTTCTTTAAAGATTAAATTTATTTATGCATACATAAGTATTTATTAATTTAGTAACTTAAATAAGTAAGTTTATATGAACATTTTAAATTAAATAAAAATTAATTAAAAATACTTAAGAAAACATGTGTAAACATGTTAATCATCTTAATAACACTTGTAAGAAAATTAAGTTATTTGAACGACAAATGTAAAATCTTGACAACAAGTGGCAATATTTCTATTTTTATTTTTAATAAATGTTTTAAGAAGAAAGTTAGTTTTTCACAAACACTTTTCCTTTGTCTTCTTTTCTTAAGTTCAAAACAGAAAATCATTTTTCAAAACCTGATAATGAAAATCAAAAGCAAATCTGAATTAAAATATGCAGTTCTTCATATCAATTAAAAACTGCAAATTTCAAAACTGTGTTTCAAATGGATGTTCAAAAGCAAAATTTAAATTCTACAAAGCAAGATTAAACCTACAATTCAAAGGAATTCTCAACAGCAACAACAAGTTTAAATCAAATTAAAGGCATGCAAGAATTCAATTTCTTCAGCAAAGCAAAATTTGATCTGCAAGTTTTTCAAGCCTGGAAGATACAAAAAAAAACCTGCTTTGTTCTCTGCATATTAAAATGCGAGTAAATATTTTTTTTTAAAATAGTTGATCTGATTTTACTGCCATGCATGTGTTGATATTGACTTGTATTAAAATTCTATAGCTTGAATTTATATGAATTGGTATGTATATGATGGGTGAGCTTGTCTGTTTATATGCATTCAAGTGTGTTCTCTGATGTTTTACTGGGAAATCTCTGCTTACAAAAATTTCAATATCTACGAATCAAAATCCATATTAGCCTTTAGTATTTCAATGAAAATTGTTTGTAATTGTATGATGAAGGTTATAAAATAGTTCCAGGAATTTTAAATACCACAAATCATGTTTAAAATAAAAATTTACAAAGAAACTAGAATTTTGTTAAAAATCAACTACTTTAAATTTTAATTTGAATTACATGCATGTAATCATGATGGAAAATCATGAATTTGATATGCAATTTTTAATTTTTAGTTGGGTATTTAGTGTGATATTTGGGTTTTTTCGATTTGGGGATTTTGGTGATTTGCCGAAGATCAACGTGATGATTGAAGCTAGATTTTTGATTGAAGCTTGTTCTTGTGTAGTGGATGAAGGGAAAAATGTGACGACCTGCCTTTTTGGACAGTTTAAACCTACGATCAAATACACACGTCGATTCCAAACCATTCAAAAGGGCAGATGGTTATTGGGGTAAATAAGAAAAGAAGAGGAAAGAGAAATAAGCGAAAGGAAACAACACAGAATCTTGCAGCGGAACGATAAAATATAATAATCCAATAAACAGTTCATGAAGTTATTTACTATACTTTGATCATTATTTATACAACATTTATCAGAGTTATACATATACAACAGAACAAATAAAATAATGCAGCAGACAACATGATGCAAAGATAATAATAGTAATAGTATACCAAATCTTTGTCTTCGTCCTCCAGAATAGATCTTCAATAAGCTGAAAACTCAAGTCTGACCCGAGCGTAATGAAAAGAAAAAACACTCGAGTCAGGACTAAATATCCTTATGTAAGTTAAATCAATCGTAAATAAATATGAGTGTAACGGCGTCAGAGATGTTTACGGGGTTTGACATCTCATATAAAGTGTCAACGTGCGTGCAATAACTTAAGAGATGTTACGAGATTTTCCATCTCTCAAGGATCCATTAAACTATCTACTATGTAGTACAATACGCTATTATAATATGTCTACAGTAAAGTAAAAGTACTAAAATAGCGTTAAGGCGTTATCATAATCCCCCTTAACACATTTTTATAATGCCATGGTCTATACAGCACCGTAAGCCCCACCGTAAACTAGTGGTTATCAGAGGGTACCCCATAGGTATAACACAAAACAAAACGTAGTGGTCGCGAATAGGATAATCAGTATGACAAGGTACATGAGGCGATACCAACTAGGATACTAGTAGTTGCGTGATCCGGACTGATGTTGAGCATAGCCAGCAGCTACCCCAACACCGCGAAACAACACTCCCAAATCAAGGGGTGCACCCAAATAGAATCACAAATGTAATAGATATGGTATCGAAGAAGTGTGTCCGCTAGAGATGGCGAACCTCAATGGCCCGACGCGACTCCTGTTTTAGTCATGTCAGGGGTCATCCAATATCGTTCTCTTTCTTCAGTCAACGCGTTCACCAAACCATCCACTTCATTCTGGATCAACACTCCGCGTATAATAGTTATTAAAGTGGTGTTCGGTATCGACAGAGAGTGTGTCCATATCCGATCCCGGTCTCTTTAATAACTACGTATTATTACACCGTTGGCTCTTTTACATTTCAAATTGATTCATAATTGATATCAAAATATCATATTCGCTTCAAAAATCAAATCCATTTCAAATATCATCGTATCTATTCAAATGTAAGATTCCGTTTCAAAAATCATTTTTGCATCAATATCTCATTTCGATTCAAAATCATTTCGAATTTCAATTTAGGTTGCAGCTTCATTTAACCCAATTCGTATTTAAATTCAAGATTTAAATATAAACATTTCACCTTATTGACCAGCTTAGAATTTTAGAAAACAGTTTTAAGTAGTTTAAAAGTAGTTTTAAATAATTAAAATAGTCAAAAAATACTTAAAATCTTAAAATGGATTTGAAATAGATAAATTAGTTTAAAATAATTTAAATTGGGTTAAGTAGATTTAAAATAGATTAAAATAGTTTAAGTATTCAAAAATGGTTTATATAACAGAGTAATTTGGAAAACAAAATAAAACAGCTTCAATACCAATCCATTTCAATTATAACTTTCCAATTCAAATCAATTTCAATTTCCATTCTACCGATTCAATTTCGATTTCAATTCAAATCAATGTCAACTTTGACTTCAAATTAATTCAATTTTACATTCACCTTTAATTTATTCAATTTCAATTTATATCGATTTGGAGCTTGATGTTCAAAATACCAATTTATAACACTTAACAAAATTATCCTTCAATATTCAAATTTAAATCCAAATTTCAAATATGATACAATTTCAAGCTCAATTTCAAAATATCATTTTTATATCACTTTTACTTAGTAATACTCAAAGCTTGAAATAATGTTCAATCTTTTTAAAACAAATAAATTTTTGAAATTCAATCATATCCAAATTTCAAATTTCAAAGTCTCAACTTAAATTATTTAACAATTTCTTTTAACCCAAAATTTTATTTCAACATTCCAAACTCAAATTTTTCAATAAATTCGATTTCTATAAATTGATTTTATTTATAACTTTTAAATCAAAACATTTAAATAAATTTCAAATCAACGATTTTAAAAATTATTAATTTAGCCAATCCGGTGTCCGTATATAATTTTCTATCCTATGGCCAAGTGATTAATTATTTCAGTTAAATGTCAGGGATGAATATATATCACTTAAACCAAATCACAGTGTCATATGTATGCATAACAGTATATATATAAGCAAATAAACATCCAAACAATTAAATATCAACCAATAACATCCATCGAAATACATCATCCAATTGACAATACAATTCATGGCAATTTCATAATTATCAATGTCTGGTAATTTAATCGCAATTCAATTTTAATTTCAATTTAACTGTCAATTTAATTTTCAACGGTTAATTCAAATGACAATCTATATGACAATTAAATTTTATCGAACAACGACAAATAAAATTCATGTCACTTCATAATATTAAACTTAACTACCATAAAGATATTCAGTACGTTGTGAGCGTTATAAAACACTCACCTTGATTTCAATGTAGTTCCAGCGTTTTATTTCGAATAAAATTAAACGAGCATTTAATTTTACCCGAAATTTTCACTATCTCCAAATGATTCCAAACTAGCTCCATTGCGTAGTGCTCATCGATACGATTCGAATGCAAAAAGTTTCGTTCCAATCGAACCTCGTATGCAAAAGTTATACATTTTAAAAGATGACAACAATTTAATTTAAAATCGAATAGCTTAAATTCAAATTACACAATTACCCTCCAATCTTCTTCCCCCCACTGTCAACATTTGCACGAGACACAGCAACCCATCCACTGAGCACGCACGGCCACTGACACCACTCAATGATCATCGATCGAACTAACGGATATCGCCATCCACCTTCTCGCCTCGAGCTCGACTCGACGAGCACCTTTACGCGACGGCCGAGGCCCCTACCACCATCGCGAGTTGCTCGTTCTCCCCCTAACCGTACAAATGGTCGCGCCACCCCAAGGTGAACCGCACACCACCAAACTATGGCCACGCGTGCGCCCTCTTCTCTTGATCACGAATCCACCCTCGCCTTGAGCAACCTCAAATCCAAACATCCAAAAATTGAAAACCTAGTTCTCTCTACCCACTGTCGATCTACACCAACGAGTGCCGCACCCATCGAAAGCCATACCAGATCGAAGCTAAGGGAAAAACTTGATTTTTAAAATTGATTTCGCATTTTTCTCTTGAGTATATTTTTAGATATAGATTTTTGAATTTTTGTTTTAATATTTTCTTTACTGTCTGTGCGTGCCGAGCTTAATAAAAGGAAGGGAGATGCCTTGCGTGCTGAAGTGGGAAAGGCTACCGTGATTTGAAGTGAGAAAAAGCTGTTGTGAAAAGTTGACTAGACAATATATTAAATTAGATTTCACAATATCCCAATTTATGTAACTCAAAATCTCGAACCCCTATCAAGGTGTGCCGCTAGGCGTTCATAATGTTATACCCCTATTCCGGACGCAATGAAAAAGGTTTCAAGTCCTAATTCGATCGTCTGTGCGAGTTACGGCAATAAACGATCGATTTTAAATTAAATCGGTTAACTAAATTTCTAGGTGTTTTGGCTTGCCCCGGACAAACGGTATATCCGATTGACACGAAATTTGAAACCTTACAATAATATCACGTTACGGATCCGATGAAACTTGTTTCGTCGAAATCCGAGACTGTTTGAAAAATGACTATTTTAACTCGTCAATTAAATATTAAAATATTCAATTTTCACAAATTTACTTTTAATTCGATTTTAAAAGTTCTACAACATCAGTCTAACTTTAATATGATAAAAATAAAATTTTACAAATCATTTTTAATCATATTAAACCCGTTATTCAATTATTCAATAAATTCCAAATATTAAATTTAAACAATTTTGGTTATCTAATAATTCATTATCCTTTGAAATATTTGAAATTGAGCTTATAAGATTCAACTTTTAAAACCAATTCACATCTTAGAACACTATTTCCATTTTACAGTTATTCAATTATTCAATAAGTTTTAAATATTTACTTTAAACAATTTACCTGTTCAATATTCAATTATTTGATTTTAAATAGATTTCACTTATCAATCAATTACTCTATTATACCCAATGAATTCGACATTTATTATCCTATCCAACTATTGATTTCAAAGGCATTCACTAAGTAGCATTTATTTTCCAATACTTATTACTATTCAAATCTTCGAAACCAATCTATTAAATTTGTATTTCTACCTAAATAATTCACAATTCTTATTCACTTATTTACATTTGTTTTTTCCATATATTCCCTTATAACCAAGTTATAACATTTGAGTTAATTCAATTATATTGGAATCCATTCAATCTATAAATAATTATTTGGATATTTATTGTTGCAATTCATTCCAGTTATTATTATTCCAAACGTATTACAATTTTTTTCTAACACTAAATCACGAAATATTATTAAATTAGCTATTTTAATTATCAAAAATTTACGGGTCGTTACACTCTTCCCCACTCAAAACTTTTCGTCCCCGAAAAGGAAAAAGAAGGGAAAAGGAACTAAGTATAGAATTCAACATTAGATATATTTTATTCAAAGTTACCAACTTATAAAACAATGAAATTCCATTTATAAAGTCATAACTACGCTTCCACTAAGTTACTCCGAACGGCTTTCTAACTTTAAAAGTTAGTTATCAAAACAAGTTATAAAATTTTAAAACTTGAAAATTTTCTACCACCCGGATTTACGGAAAATTTCGGCAGAGTCTCCTTTGCGCAGCTCGATCCGGAAAAAAACGACCGTATATATATCACAAATATACATCTCATCAAGTGATGAGGCATCCCGCAGGGAAAAAAGTGTAAAAGTACGGTATGTAATCCAAGATATGTACCTTATATATTATTAGCGAGCATATACGGCTAATATAGCGCGAAAGCGAGCTCCAAATGCGAAGCAAGCGCACTCCGCACCTACTAAACACTCAACAAACCATGAGAAACATGCATATATGAAAATAACATCAATATACACAATATAGCAACGTAACAACTACATGTGCCAACATAGCAAATGCAACAAAACAACAAATGCATCCACCAAATCAATTATCATCCAACTATCATCCAACAAATCCATAATCAATCAATATGAATTCACTTTTCATTAATATTTATTGACTTGGTTTTCAATTTTAATCACAGTTGATTCATTAACGTTGGATTTTACTAACATTCATTCTCAATTCAATTAGTTAACGTTCACTAATTTATATTTACATTAGTTCACTTCTGAATTAAACTAAATTCTATTTAAATTCATTTAACTTCCAATTTGATTTCAATGATTTATAGCTTTCAATTTTAACACTTAATGAATTATATACAATCAACTAATAATCCTATAACAACCAAATCATACCTAACATAACCAAATTTTTAATTGTACATTCAATTTGGTTTATCTCTTTCAATTCCAATTGATTCTTAGCCATACTAAATTCTTTTGTTTACATTTACTTCAATTTTATAATTTTAGTTAATAACAAATTCATTTGCGGAACATTTTATTAATCTTCACTTTAATTTATAATCATTCCATAAAAGTCTAACTTCTTATATATGACTTTTCTTAGTTTATAGTTATCTCAAAAGTTACAAATTTATCTTCACATATTTGGCATCTTAAATTTTCAATATTAACTTTTTATTAAGTCCGTAAGCCGTACATATATCATCCGTGAGCAATATCAATCTAATCGCTTATTCGATCACACAATTTCACTTCCAAACTAGTATCGTTCATACGACTCTCTAGTGCGGACTCAGATTTGGTTCCTTGATTGGAAACTGTTACTCTCCTTGCATAGCCATATACTATGATAGAGAATTCCAAAATCAAACCAAAAATCAATATCCAGGGTTCACCGTCGAGAATCGAGTGGAAAATCCTAACTTGGATCGATATAAATCATCTCGAAATTTTGCGCTCGAATTTGGATCAAATCGTTATGCGAACAAAATAATATACGTACAACTCACGTATTACCTTCCAATGGATTTCTATCCAATTTATCTATACTAAATTATTTTATTGGCTTTTATTTTTTATTTACAATTAATTATTCACAATCCATTATTCAGTTAGTATATTCATTTCTTTACATAGCATGTTCTTTAACATTATCTTTTCTTAAACATCATATCATAGAATTTGCTTATTCAAGTTCATTTTAAACATTTTATATAATTTAATTAAATTCAATTTCATTTTCCAATTGATTCTTAGCTATACCAAATTCTTTTGTTTACATTTACTTCACTTTCATAATTTTAGTTAATAACAAATTTATTTATGGAACAATTTATTAACCAGCACTTTAGTTTATTAATCATCCTATAAAAGTGTAACCTCTCATAAATGACTTTTCTTAGTTTACAGTTATCTTAAAGGTTACAATCCCTTTGCAATTTATATTTATTTTCTATAACCAATTTAAAAAGATATAATACGATTCATTTATCTTTTTTCTTAAGTTCACCTACTTGTTCCATTTATCCATTCATCATTTCATGTTATATTTAAGTATATAACATTTTTATCACAACCAAAATTTTCATTTATATACATTTAATTCCCTTTGAGTTTTCCTTACTTGTATATTTCAATTACTTTCAGGTTCTGTTTATCTATACAATATCTCATTACATATCCAAAACATCATTTTAACTTTTAACATTTGGTAAGTCTTGTTATATGTTATCAGAATGTAATTTTGGTATTATACAAATTTATAGAATTTCATTTTACTTAATTAGAATGTTCACAAATTTAATTTGTTAAAATCCTCTTTACCTTTCAACTTTAAAGGTACACTACAACTCTAAAGTTTTCCCAAAACATAAGCTTAGATATCTTAATCCTCTTATTTTAGAATTTTGGTTATTCACATTTCATTTGAAAATTACTAATTTGCATAACTTAGAATTTTAAATGCCCGGTTCTTTTCAAATCGTTTGAAATAAACATATACACTTATATCTTTAATATATCAAATCATACCTTTGGAGTTTAAACCAAAACCCATTTACCCAAAATAATTTCGAAGAAAAGCAAAGCTTCTTAGAAGTCTCCTCCACTTTGAGACTCGAAAATGAACGTCGATGAAGCTGCGCAGTCATCACCGAAATTCTTTTCCAGCGACATAAGAGAGGAATACTGAATTCATTCCTTCTTTTTAAAAATCCTTTCAAAATATTTCCATAAACAATTTCCAACTAATATTACTATATATTTCTTCAAAACTTTGAGAACCATTTTTCAAAATCTCCAGGTCTTAAATTCAATATTTCCAATTTAAATCTATTTTAATTTATAAGTCACCTTTATAAAGTATTCTTATAGGTTTTTCTTTCTTAAAACATTTCACAAGTGTTTTATCATTGTTCATTTTGTAATTCACCTTATTTATTAAATTACAATATCAAATTAATGATAATAACCAATATTTTCATTCCTAACAACCAGGTAAGCTAGATAAGTCACAATAATTTTTGAAATTTTTTTCTTTATATTCAAAATATAATTAGCGCAAAATTATTTCATCTACCCAATTTCAAAACAATACTATGTCGAATTGTTCTGTTTAAGTGTTTAGAGATCCCTATCAATGACGTTAATTACTCGTATTGACCAGAATCCATAAGCCACTCAACAAATCAACCGACACAATATAAAACATTTTATATCACTAACAAATACGCTCTCTCATATGTTTACACACAACGACTCATCATAGGGTGTTACTACCCTATTTATAAAGAGTCAGACCCCACAAAGCTAAGGTTATCGCTAAACCAAAGCTCCGATACTAACTGTGACGACCCGCCTTTTTGGACAGTTTAAACCGACGATCAAATACACACGTCGATTCCAAACCATTCAAAAGGACAGATGGTTATTAGGGGTAAATAAGAAAAGAAGAGGAAAGAGAAATAAAAGAAAGGAAACAACACGGAATCTTATAGTGGAACGATAAAATATAATAATCAAATAAACAGTTCATGAAGTTGTTTACAATACTTTGATCATTATTTATACAAAATTTATCAGAGTTATACATATACAACAGAACAAATAAAATAATGCAGCAGACAACATGATGCAAAGATAATAATAGTAATAGTATACCAAATCTTCGTCTTCGTCCTCTAGAATAGATCTTCAATAAGCTGAAAACTCAGGTCTGACCCGAGCGTAATGAAAAGACAAAACACTCGAGTCAGGACTAAATATCCTTATGTAAGTTAAGTCAATCGTAAATAAATATGAGTGTAACGGCGTCAGAGATGTTTACGGGGTTTGACATCTCATATCCAGTGTCAACGTGCGTGCAATAACTTAAGAGATGTTACGGGATTTTTCATCTCTCAAGGATCCGTTAAACTATCTACTATGTAGTACAATACGCTATTATAATATGTCTACAGTAAAGTAAAAGTACTAAAATAGCGTTAGGGCATTACCATAATCCCCCTTAACACATTTTTATAATGCCATAGTCTATACAGCACCGTAAGCCCCACCGTAAACTATTGGTTATTAGAGGGTACCCCATAGGTATAACACAAAACAAAATGTAGTGGTCGTGAATAGGATAATCAGTATGACAAGGTACATGAGGCGATACCAACTAGGATACTAGTAGTTGCGTGATCCAGACTGATGTTGAGCATAGCCAGCAGCTACCCCAACACCGCGAAACAACACTCCCAAATCAAGGGATGCACCCAAATCGAATCATAAATGTAATAGATATGGTATCGAAGAAGTGTATCCGCTAGAGATGGCGAACCTCAATGGCCCGACGCGACTCCTGTTTTAGTCATGTCAGGGGTCATCCAATATCGTTCTCTTTCTTCAGTCAACGCGTTCACCAAACCATCCACTTCATTCTGGATCAACACTCCTCGTATAATAGTTATTAAAGTGGTGTTCGGTAGCGACAGAGAGTATGTCCATATCCAATCCCGGTCTCTTTAATAACTATGTATTATTACACGGTTGGCTCTTTTACATTTCAAATCGATTCATAATTGATATCAAAATATCATATTCGATTCAAAAATCAAATCCATTTCAAATATCATCGTATCTATTCAAAAGTAAGATTCCGTTTCAAAAATCATTTTTCGCATCAATGTCTCATTTCGATTTCAAAATCATTTCGAATTTCAATTTAGGTTGCAACTTCATTTAATCCAATTCGTACTTAAATTCAAGATTTAAATATAAACATTTCACCTTATTGACCAGCTTAGAATTTGGGAAAATAGTTTTAAGTAGTTTAAAAGTAGTTTTAAATAATTAAAATAGTCAAAAAATACTTAAAATCTTAAAATGGATTTGAAATAGATAAATTAGTTTAAAATAATTTAAATTGGGTTAAGTAGATTTAAAATAGATTAAAATAGTTTAAGTATTCAAAAATGGTTTATATAACAGAGTAATTTGGAAAACAAAATAAAACAGCTTCAAAACCAATCCATTTCAATTATAACTTCCCAATTCAAATCAATTTCAATTTCCATTCTACCGATTCAATTTCGATTTCAATTCAAATCAATGTCAACTTTGACTTCAAATTAATTCAATTTTACATTCACCTTTAATTTATTCAATTTCAATTTATATCGATTAGGAGCTTGATGTTCAAAATACCAATTTATAACACTTAACAAAATTATCCTTCAATATTCAAATTTAAATCCAAATTTCAAGTATGATTCAATTTCAAGCTAATTTCAAAATATCATTTTTATATCACTTTTACTTAGTAATACTCAAAGCTCGAAATAATGTTCAATCTTTTTAAAACAAATAAAATTTTGAAATTCAATCATATCCAAATTTCAAATTTCAAAGTCTCAACTTAAATTATTTAACAATTTCTTGTAACCCAAAATTTTATTTCAACATTCCAAACTCAAATTTTTCGATAAATTCAATTTCTATAAATTGATTTTATTTATAACTTTTAAATCAAAACATTTAAATAAATTTCAAATCGACGATTTTAAAAATTATTAATTTAGCCAATCCGGTGTCCGTATATAATTTTCTATCCTATGGCCAAGTGATTAGTTATTTCAATTAAATGTCAGGGATGAATATATATCACTTAAACCAAATCACAGTGTCATATGTATGCATAACAGTATATATATAAGCAAATAAACATCCAAACATTTAAATATCAACCAATAACATCCATCGAAATACATCATCCAATTGACAATACAATTCATGGCAATTTCATAGTTATCAATGTCAGGTAATTTAATCGCAATTCAATGTTAATTTCAATTTACTGTCAATTTAATTTTCAACGGTTAATTCAAATGACAATCTATATGACAATTAAATTTTATCAAACAACGACAAATAAAATTCATATCACTTCATAATATTAAACTTAACTACCATAAAGATATTCAGTACGCTGTGAGCGTTATAAAACACTCACCTTGATTTCAATGTAGTTCCAGCGTTTTATTTCGAATAAAATTAAACGAGCATTTAATTTTACCCGAAATTTTCACTATCTCCAAATGATTCCAAACCAGCTCCATTGCGTAGTGCTCGCCGATACGATTCCAACGCAAAAAGTTTCGTTCTAATCGAACCTCGTATGCAAAAGTTATACATTTTATAAGATGGCAACAATTTAATCTAAAATCGAATAGCTTAAATTCAAATTACACAATTACCCTCCAATCTTCTTCCCCCCACTGTCAACATTTGCACGAGACACAGCAACCCATCCACTGAGCACGCACGGCCACTGACACCACTCAATGATCATCGATCGAACTAATGGACATCGCCATCCACCTTCTCGCCTCGAGCTCGACTCGACGAGCACCTTTACGCGATGGCCGAGGCCCCTACCACCATCGCGAGCTGCTCGTGCTCCCCCTGACCATACAAATGGCCGCGCCACCCCAAGGTGAACCGCACACCACCAAACTATGGCCACGCGTGCGCCCTCTTCGCTTGATCACGAATCCACCCTCGCCTTGAGCAACCTCAAATCCAAACATCCAAAAATTGAAACCCTAGTTCTCTCTACCCACTATCGATCTACACCAACGAGTGCCGCACCCAACGAAAGCCATACCAGATCGAAGCTAAGGGAAAAACTTGATTTTTAAAATTGATTTCGCATTTTTCTCTTGAGTAGATTTTTAGATATAGATTTTTGAATTTTTGTTTTAATATTTTCTTTACTGTCTGTGCGTGCCGAGCTTAATAAAAGGAAGGGAGATGCCTTGCGTGCTGAAGTGGGAAAGGCTACCGTGATTTGAAGTGAGAAAAAGCTGTTGTGAAAAGTTGACTAGACAATATATTAAATTAGATTTCAGAATATCCCAATTCATGCAACTCAAAATCTCGAACCCCTATCAAGGCATGCCGCTAGGCATTCATAATGTTATACCCCTATTCCGGACGCAATGAAAAAGGTTTCAAGTCCTAATTCGATCGTCTGTGCGAGTTACGACAATAAACGATCGATTTTAAATTAAATCGGTTAACTAAATTTCTAGGTATTTTGGCTTGCCCCGGACAAACGGTAAATCCGATTGACACGAAATTTGAAACCTTACAATAATATCACGTTACGGATCCGATGAAACTGGTTTCGTCGAAATCCGAGACTGTTTGAAAAATGACTATTTTAACTCGTCAATTAAATATTAAAATATTCAATTTTCACAAATTTACTTTTAATTCGATTTTAAAAGTTCTACAACATCATTATAACTTTAATATGATAAAATAAAATTTTACAAATCATTTTTAATCATATTAAACCCGTTATTCAATTATTCAATAAATTCCAAATATTAAATTTAAACAATTTTGATTATCCAATAATTCATTATCTTTTGAAATATTTGAAATTGAGCTTATAAGATTCAACTTTTAAAACCAATTCGCATCTTAGAACACTATCTCCATTTTACAGTTATTCAATTATTCAATAAGTTTTAAATATTTACTTTAAATAATTTACCTGTTCAATATTCAATTATTTGATTTTAAATAGATTTCACTTATCAATCAATTACTCTATTATACCCAATGAATTCGACATTTATTATCCTATCCAACTATTAATTTCAAAGGCATTCACTAAGTAGCATTTATTTTCCAATACTTATTACTATTCAAATCTTCGAAACCAATCTATTAAATTTGTATTTCTACCTAAATAATTCACAATTCTTATTCACTTATTTACATTTGTTTTTTCCATATATTCCCTTATAACCAAGTTATAACATTTGAGTTAATTCAATTATATTGGAATCCATTCAATCTATAAATAATTATTTGAATAATTATTGTTGCAATTCATTCCGGTTATTATTATTCCAAACGAATTACAATTTTTTTCTAACACTAAATCACGAAATCTTATTAAATTAGCTATTTTAATCATCGAAAATTTACGGGTCGTTACAAAAAATGTTGAATTTTTTTTCCTATGATTGAATCGTTTGAATTCGATCAAATTAGGGTTTAGCATGTTTTTGTTTCCGGTTTGACTGTAGTGGAATTTGCGATTTGGATTCGTGACCGGAGTCGTTTGCTTTTGGGAAGGATGAAGCTCCTGACGTGGCGTTTCGATGGTGGGGACTGCGAAGGTCTAACGGCGTCGTGGTGTCGGCCGTGGGGGTTTTGTGGAAGAGAGTTCTGCAGTTTTTCGATCGAGGATCGAAATTTCGATTCGATGGTGAATTCTTCGATCTGGGTTTGGTTTCATGCTCGCGTGTGATTTTGTGATTGTCGACGACGATCGCGACGAACTACGGCGGCTGGAGGTGATGGCGCATGTGTAGCGTGTACGTTGTGCAACTGGGTAATATTATAGGAATTGGGAAAGAAAGACTTTACCCGAAGTAGCTCTCTTGTCTTCTCGGGATCGACTCGAAGAGGGGGGTAGCATGGGGTTTCTCGGGGTAAGCTCGTGTTTAGGATGAGTTCGACTCGAGATTTTGGGTGATGCTTTCTTATTAAGTTTTGTAATGATATAAGTTACAAATTTTAACTTGAGTTTGAATAAATGAAATTAAGCTTTAAAATTATAAAACAAGTTTATAAATGTTAAACTTGATTCTTTGATGTAAAAGTTAATTAAACTTTTAAAAAAATATATTAATTGAATTTATTTTAAATTTAAATTGTTAAGAAGTATGTTTTTGAAAGTAATTATCTAAGTAAATTTTGAATTTCAATTTAAAGAAGTGTTTTGAATTATAATTCAAAGGAAATGTTTTCATTTTAAAATATTAAATCAAAGTTATTAAGAAATGTTTAAAAATTAAGTTTTCAAATTTATTTAAAATGAATGAGTTTGAATTAGATAGTTAAAGTGTTTTAAATTTTAAACTTGATTTCTTAATATTTCATTTCAAATAAGGTTAAGGTTATAATTTGTAATCAATAAAATAATTTGTCTTTAAAGTTATTAAAATTTAGTTAACCAAATGATTAAATTGTGATGAAAATTAAGATTAAATTGATATGAACTTAAGAATACTAAATTTAATATGATTTGTTAATAAGTAAGGAGTTTAATTAAGATGTATGATTTTCTTAATTAATTAAAGATTTTAAAATAGAAGAGGTTAACAAATTATTTAACTAACTTTAAATAATTAGTTAATTGTTTATTTAATTTTAAATAATCACTTAATTATGGATTAATTAAGTGTAATTACTTAATAAAGTAATTAATGGTGAGTTTCTGAATGTAATTAATGGAAGCAATTACTTATGGAAGTAATTAGTGGGAAATTACTCATGGGAGTAATTAAATGGAAGTGATTAATGAATAATCACTTGATGTTATTAATTAAGGAATTGATTAATATAATTGTTTTGAAGTTAATTAATTATGGAGTAATTAATTAATTAAAGAATTAAGAATTATTTAATGATGGAATAAATTACTTGTTAAGTAATTAATTAAGAGAGTAATCATCTAATGAAAGTAATTAGAAGATAATTACTTATGTAAGTAATTAAGAGTTAGTTACTTAGTTAATTTTAGTTAATTAATTAATGTGATTAATTAATGAATGAATGTGATTAATTTAAGATTAATTACTAAGTGTAATTAATTAAAAATGAAATAAACTAATGGAGTAGTTAATTAAGGATTGTTTGCTAATTTAATTTATTAATAATTACTTAATGAAGTAATTAAAGATTAATTAATTTGAATAATTAATCAAAGGGTTAATATAATTAATTAAGAAGTTAATTAATTAAGATAAGTAATTACAAGTTGTTAATTACTGTTTATGATTAATGAGATGATTAATTACAAGTTAATTATTTAATTTATTTAAGGAATTATTAATTAATAAGGATTATTAGTTAATATAATTAAGGAAATTAATCAAGGTTGATTAATAAAAGTGATTAATTTAAGTGTGATTAATTAATTGTAATTAATTAAGGATTAATGTAATTAATCATAGTTAATTAATTAATGGAAGTAAACGAAGGATCATTAATTAATGTAATTAATGATAGTAATTAAAGGTTAATTACTATATATGGTTAAGGATAATTACTTAAATGTAATTAAAGAATAATTAATCAAGAAGATTAATTAAGAAGATCATTAAGAGATGATTAATTTATTTATTTGGAATAAATAAATGAAGAAGGATTTAGGTAATCCAATTGATTAAGAGTTAATCAATTCTGCTTTTGGATGATTGGTTAATATTGATTGATTTATATTGGATGATTGATACTGGGTGATTGGTTGATGCTGGATGCTTTGGATATCTATGATATGTGATATGCTGCTTTATGAGATGAATGTTTGATATGAATTATCTATTGTGATAATGTGATTCATCTATCTGTTTATATCATCATGGATATAAGTTTAAATGTTAAACCCTTAAACAACTTGGACATTAAAATGGCATTTGGTTTCGGTGAGACCGGGATCGGGTTTCCATATTTGGATATCCGAAAACCACATCGATCCAAATTAAACGTTAGGTCGTGAATCCAAGTAGAGCTTTGTGAAGACTCGAAGTGTAAGAACTATATGTCAGTATAACTGTAGGGGTGATTCCATGATGAGTTTGAGGAGATAGTACTTACAGGTTCGAGATCGTGATTTAAAGTGCAAGGGCTATGGTCGTTGACTCTGAGGGTGATTCCAATATGAGTGCAACGAGATAGTGCCCTCGGTTTCGTTCGAACCCTGAACGAACTTGTATGGATTGAATGCTTTCATAACATCGTCAAGTAGACGATGAGCAATCTAAGATAGATGTGTTCTATAAAGGTAATCGCAGCCTCAAGCCTCATCAACCGGGAATGGCTAAAACAGGGGAGGTGCAGCAAGGCTAGGTGGGTAGCACCCATTTCAGGGTGAGGTCATTCCTGTCTACCCTTTTATTTCGGCTTTGTGGGCGGTTGGTCGCACCAACCACGGGGTGATCTTACTCGGGACTGTTTAGTAAGGAATGGTCTCTGCTTTGTGTTGCAGGGGATTGGGCGTAATCCTCGGTACTGTGATCTAGGCCACGTACTGTGACGAGCGGTACCCCGGTAGCCCAGCCATTGATGGAAACCCATTCATCCTACGAGACCCTACGGTTTTGTTTGTATTACCCACTTTTGTGGCTAGTAGTTGGAATTTAATGAATGTAACAATTTCGGCTATTTCTTACTTACTTGAAAACCCTAGACACTATTATAATATCACTGGATTTCCTACCAAATGTTTTGGTTAGCGTAAGGTAAAAACTTTTCCATGATTATGTGTGGTAAATCTTACGTTATACCTTTTCTTTTCAATTTTTTTATAAAGTTAAGCAATTTAAACCCGTTTACTCATACCAGACCCCTGTCTGACCCGAGTGTTTATTTTCTGTTTTATTAAACTCTTGGGTACTCATATTGTGTATGAGTAGTCGAGGGATTCGGGTATGCTTGACGAATTCTGGAGGAGATATGGAGCAGGAGGCCTCCACGTGTAGATATATTATGGTTCCGCTATGTTTGTATTGTATCTGTATCTTGTGATACTTGAGTTGTATAGTTAGACAGATGTGTATAACTGTCTAATATGTGTTGTATAAGTTGTGTACTCTGATGTAATATGATACTATATAATATTTTATGTGATATATTATATTTTATTCATTCCGCTATGAGTTATCTGATGTTGTGTTTCTTCTTTTCTTATCTTTTCTTTTTCTATCCATTTCTTTCTTAATTAGTGATGCGACTTTCTGGAGATAGAAAGTTGGGTCGCTACAGGTGGTATCAGAGCATTAGGTTGAGTGAATACCTAGGCTCTGGAGTGGATCTTGAGAGAGCGTACTTGTAATTTTTATATATGAACGTACTTGTAATTTTCATATATAACTATATATATATACACACACCTGATTTGATCGGTTTTCTTTTCGGATTTTCCAACATAAGTTTTAAAGGTAGATGTAGCAATGGTGTGTGTGTAACACGACTACCACTGATGGAGAGGTCCGTATGTTTGAGGTTGGAAGTATTTGTCGAGACTGTAGACCCAATACCATCTCAAGTGAGATTTGCAGTTTGGAGTAAGGATTTCTCTGATATCCGAAGGAAATCTTTTTAAGATTCGGAGTTTATCTTTGAAGTGTAAGTTTGGATCTGTTGGAAGTACAGAAGTAAGTGATGATATCTTGATAACTGCGAGATGAGATGCAGCATCCATGGATATTTCAGGAGATGTTTTCTCTTGAAGCAGTTTTAGAAGTAGTTGAGGAGCAGTCTTTACTTGTTACAGGGAAGCTTCGTCTGTGTAGAAGTTGTCTAGATCTTTAACAAGGAGGTTGGCTGTTTTGGAATATGAGACTAAGGTCTATAAGTTGTTTCGCTTCGGCATGGTCTCATTTGTCATTCCTTAAGGAGAGCGAGATGTTGATGCTTGGTTTGGAGCCCGAATTTCTTGAGAGGATGTCTGCCATCTTGAAGGTCTCTTGTGTGGTTTGTTGATGGTTTTGGTTTTCGAGAAGCCTTTGGATTAGAAGTCTTTGGTTAGCTATGATAGCAGTGCAACTCGAAGTGTTCGGTATGCTGACGAGAAGGTCTTTTGGCTCTGCAGTATCATCGAGGTAGAGTTTGGAAGCAACAGTGTGGCTCGTTTCTCCGATGGTTCATGAATCTTGGTAGTTCTTCTTTCAGCAGTCCGGGCAGATGGTGAATGTTTTCTTGAAGGGTTAACCTTGTTTGGAAAAACCTAAGGCTGTTCTAATTGGTAAAGAGAGGACGGTTTCTTTAGAATCTGAACTAGGTAGGATCGCAAAAGTGACTTGCGATTAGTTTGGGAATTTATCATGGGCAATCTTTTGTTTGAGACCGAGGATTCTCATGTAGAAGTAGGAGCTACTAAAGTAATCAAAAGTTTGTCTGCATCTGGAGTTGAGTTCCATATTGATTGGGTTCCAGAAGCGATATTGGTGGATAGCCTGGTAGTAGGATGGTTCTTGGAGAAGGAAAAGTTTGTGTAGCAGCTCAGAATTTTTTTGGAATTTGGATTGGTCAGATCTAGTTTTTGAGTTAGATTCTGCTGTAAGGTTGTGTGACCGAGTCAGATGGGTCACTCATAGTATATGGATTTGTTGAACAAAGTTTTCCCTGATATATTGGATAAGTTTGTACTCGTGTTCATCAACAGTATTCTCATCTATTTCAGAATCAGAGTTGTGCAGGGGAACCGAGGTAGCAGCTGTGCAAGAAAGGAAGCAAGTTCGGTTTGCTATTACTTGGGAAGTAGAACTTGTGTTCTGGATTTCGACGGACTTTTCTGTTGGATAGGATCCAGAAACTGGTTTGCTTTGGTCTAGTTGTTTCTGGAAGCATCAGCATAGGTTGAGCTGATTAAGAGGATTGGCAGCCCAGGATTGTCTGTTGAGTTATACAGATATGAGATAAGGAGTTAGGAATTCAAAGTTGGAGTCTTCATTGTTGTTAAGATTTCTCTAGTTAAGAGAAAAGTAATTGGATGGATAGTTCTGAGGCATTTGAGATTTCTTATCGGTGTTTTGATAGGATAAGATTGAATTGCCAGTTTGGATAGCTGGAATTCATTGTATTTCACGTATCTCTGAGGGAGTACGTGTATGATTCATAGTTGGTTATTGAATCTGCAGTTCAGTTGGATTTGGAAGTTGAGCTAGACTTGAGAATAGTTTGATGTTCTGTTCAGATTGGTGGGTCTAGAGATGAGAGGAGCTCTAGATTTTGGCAGTGTAGTTAGTTTAGCTTCTGTAGAGCGAGTCTCCCAGTGGTTTATACTTGGGAAACTCTAGATAGTATTTGAGATTTATTCTGATTGTGTCAGGATAATTTGTTAGGTTTGTTTGTTTGATTGTTTGCTATGGTTGTTAGTAACTGGATAATAGGTATGCTTTGTTGTTTGAAATTAAAATCTTTGCTGGGTTATTAAATTACCTTTGCTTTTAAATTTCGGGGAGGAAATTCCTTAAAGCGGGAGGAATGTGACGACCTAGAATTTTAGGCAATATCAATTTAATAATCTGAATTAATAATTAAATTGATTTGATAATTTTTCTTTATAATTTTAATTTAAATTGGTAAATTTAATCTTTTAACGGTTAATAAATTTTTAATGTGGCAATATTGATAAGACTTATTTTTCAATGCTAATAAATTTTTATTCTATTTATAATATATATATATTTGATATATATTGTGAATAGGAAGATCTTTTGTTTTAAATAAAAGATTGTATTTTCAAATTGTAATATATATGTATATATATGTTATAATTTGAAGTTGTTTTAAAATATAATCTATTAATAATTTATGTATGTATGAATATTGTAATTTAAAGATTTGTTTTAAAATTAATATTTTTCAAAGGGTAATTTAGGATTAATTCAATTATTTTCAAATTATAAAATAATTATTTATTTTTAAATATGATAGTTTAAATAAAGTTTTATTTTTGTTTTCTTTAAAGTGTTTAAATTAAAATGGTTATAAATGTATATATATATATATATATAAGTTTTAGATTTTTAAATCCATGTATAAAGATTTATTTGTATTATAACTATCTTTATAATATTTTATTTAAAGATTAAATTTATTTATGCATACATAAGTATTTATTAATTTAGTAACTTAAATAAGTAAGTTTATATGAACATTTTAAATTAAATAAAAATTAATTAAAATACTTAAGAAAACATGTGTAAACATGTTAATCATCTTAATAACACTTGTAAGAAAATTAAGTTATTTGAATGACAAATGTAAAATCTTGATAACAAGTGGCAATATTTCTATTTTTATTTTTAATAAATGTTTTAAGAAGAAAGTTAGTTTTTCACAAACACTTTTCCTTTGTCTTCTTTTCTTAAGTTCAAAACAGAAAATCATTTTTCAAAACCTGATAATGAAAACCAAAAGCAAATCTGAATTAAAATCTACAGTTCTTCATATCATTTAAAAACTGCAAATTTCAAAACTGTGTTTCAAATGGATGTTCAAAAGCAAAATTTAAATTCTACAAAGCAAGATTAAACCTACAATTCAAAGGAATTCTCAACAGCAACAGCAAGTTTAAATCAAATTAAAGGCATGCAAGAATTCAATTTCTTCAGCAAAGAAAAATTTGATCTGTAAGTTTTTCAAGCCTGGAAGTGTAACGACCCGTAAAGTTCGACCATTTAAAATTGTTGTTTAATAGGATTGTTGTAATTTATTTTAGTTGAAAGAATAAAGGTGGTAGATAAATATTAAAATGAAGGCTAGAATAAATTATATAGGAGTGACTTAGAAACCTATTTAAAGACATTTGAATAAAATTCAAATGAATTTAGTAGAGAAAGAAAGAAAAATTCTTACCTGGACATAAAATTTAATATGGGAATATTAAACCAAATTAATGCAATAAAAAATTGTGAACGATAAATTGAATAGATTAAGAAACCCTGTTATTGCAAGTCAATAAATTTGTAAACCCTAATGAACATCTCAAAATTTATAAATTTATTGAAATTTAAGACATAGCATAAGCGTAGAACTATAGGTATGATGACAAACTTTTATAAATCGTCTAATTAAGGGTCAGCAAATTTATTTGGAAATCAAACTCAATTTAGGGTAAGTAATTATGATGGATTGATGGCATAAACGTTACTAATTTTTATCATAGTAACGGAAGTGCAGATGTAAGGCAACTGTAGAAATTTAAGTACGTATTAACAAATTGAAAGGGACTGTCGATTGAATGGAGTACTTTAGGTTGTCTTACTAAATTTAGAATTTAACATAAGACAAATAGAAATAAATCAATAAACGTATATATTTTAAGTTTATTATGATGAATTATTTTAGTGATATGACTTAGAATAAATGAAATAATTTGGGTTAATTGGTATTTAATGGAATTAAAGGTTGCAATATTCATAGGTAAGGATTTAGATGAAATAGATTGATGTATGAAATTTAATTGGATAAATGGCAATTAATTCCTTTAATTTGTGCAATTAATGTATGTTTAATTGATAACGATAAAAAGTTGATTTTTTTCAGTGTAACCAACGTAAAATATTATCATAGCATGATACTTGGTTTGAATAGAAGGATTTGATTTAATGTGAAAATTTTGTTCTAAGTATTGAATAAAATTGGGAATCAATTTTTTTTAATGATAATAACGTTAGTATTGGTTAATAAATAGATTCCAATGCAGTAACCAAATAAATGGAATAAGATGAGTATATATTGCATAGAAATGAAATGTAAATTGTCACATTTGGTTGGAGCTAATTTTTAGAAACATATAAATGTTGAATCAGTAAATATTAAATTCCATTTAATATAAGAATTCAAAGGTGGAAGATTTACATTTGGATTGGAAAATGGATAGTTATTAATTAAAAGTGACCATTGAATAAATTTATGCAAACATGATATAATGTAAATAGATGGGGATCAACTTTTATTTATGGGGTTAAGAGAATTTAATTTCTATAGTATGATAATCGAAATTAATGGGAGTTGGAATAGCTAATTTATATGTTAGTTGAAATTTAGCCAGAATATGTAGATATTGAATGATAGTAAAAATTAAATGGATATAAAAGTTTCAATTATACATTGAAATTCATACTCGTCATAAAAGGTTAATTGAGACCAAAGTAGTAGTATAGGAATCTAACCTTCTTTATTAATTTGGATTTATTGCAATAGTTAATTTCATAAAATAAAGGTAAAGCTAATTCAAATTTAACTGGACCATTGTTGGCATAACTTTAGAAGCAAGATTTATTTATAATTTGAGTATTTAATTCAACAAGTGGTATTTACGACAAATAAAATAGAATTGAACGTAAAATATTACGTTATTAAATTGAAATGGAATTTGTAAACATTGAGTGAAATCTTAAACTAATGTTAGTATTCGTCGTATTTACAACAATAACTTTGAATAATAGAAAGGAAGTGAATATAATAAATTAATCAAATTTATGGTGTTGAATTCAATTGGATTGGAATTAATAAATAGTTAAGAAAAATAAGGGTTATTGATAATTTGGAATTTAATTATGGTAAAAAGGTTAATTGCAATCCAAAGCTGAGTTGGAATGGAAATCATGTATTTATTTAATTTGATTTAAGAGGTGAGTATAAAGGTATAAGATTTAATAATTGGGTTTAGAGTAAAATTTATAATCTCTAAATAATAAGGAAGTGCAGATATTTAGCTGCAAATTTATATACTGATAGATTTTAATTCACACCCAAGCTTGTTAAATTTTTTGGAAGTGATTGTGTTATATAAGTAAGGAAATTTGGCCAATATTAGAAGTGAAAAATAAAATTGGATTTTTACGATTTATTTAATTGATTTAATAAATATTAAAAATAGCCATTTTGGGCACGGACTCGGATTTCGACGAAACCAGTTTCATCGGATCCGTATCGGTGAATTATTATAGGTTTCAAATTTCGTATCGATCGGACTTTTCGTTTGATCGTACGGACGCGAAACGCCTTGAAATCGATTTTATTAAAATCAATTTGAAATCAATTTGGAAATCTTGTTTTTAGCATAACTTCTTCATACGATCAAATTTGGACGTGAGACTTTTTCCATCGCGTTCAGAATATTTTTAAATACCTATCTGGATATATAGATTTAATAGATTCGGTTCCGGAGGCATAGCGGGCTTTTGGGCCATAGTTTGTTGCGTACGTTCACTCTTCTAGCCTATACGCTCTAACCTAACCCTAACTATAAATATACCATGGTAAACCCTAGCCTCCTTCCTACTGTCAGTTGGATATACGTACATATTTCTTCATCTCCTCTTTCTTCTCAATGGTTGCAAATCTGGATCTGCTTCAATCCAAAATTCAGTGAAAATTCAAACACCTCAGAAAATTCTCAAAAAAATATATGTTGAAGTATTCGATACGCGTAATCTCATGGTGTAATTTGTTTTTCAATTGGAGGTATCGTTCGTCCTGGGAAATTCGAAACAGTTCCGTCCGTTCATAGATAATTGCTCGATTCAACGGTAGATCTGAGTTGATAGCTCGATCCGATGATGCTGCAGCGTAGATGAGGCTTTAAGGAGTTCATCCATACGGTTCACTTGGGTCGGAGGCGTGAAAATTCGCCGTGATGGGCTGTAGATGGCGTGCGACGCCGTGGGGCCAGGGAGAGCCGGAGGTGGCCGCATCTAGGCTATAGGGGCGGTTCTAGGAGGGGAGTTCGGCGGTGTGTCCCGATGGTCGTGGAGTTAGGTGTGGAGGCCGGCGTCGAGCAAGTTGGGTGGCGGCTAGGGCATGGATCTGTGCGTCTTCGTGTACAGGGGAGGGAGAGTGGAACGCACGTGACGTGGAAGAATGGTGAGAGTATTTGTTTATTTTGTTTTTATTTATTTTGATTTTTCAAGCACGTTTTATCGAATAACTTTCACATACGACATCCGATTTACACGAAATTTCTTTTGTTAGGATCGTCATTAAATTCCGTACTTGATGACGCAGGTTTGGTCAGATTTGGAGACCGTCGAAATTTTGGGTTTAAATCGAATTTAAATTCGATTTAAATTCAAAAGGTGAGTGTTTTAACCCACTCACAACTACTAGAAGCTTTTATGTTTGTTAAATAAATTTTAGAAATGAATAGAAATTTATTTATGAGCTTTTGGCATGTTATTTCATTCATATCTGTTGAATTGCATTTTTTTGAATGTAACTGTTAATTTAATTGATTTATTGCGTGTTAATTGGCTGTTAGAAATTATTGTTTGCATATGAACTGCTAGTTAACAGTTATGTCAATTATCACTGAATATAAATTGTTAGATTAATAGTTGATAAAATTTAATTTGAATAAACTGCCAGTTATCACCTGTTATATATGATCATATATATAATTGTTATTGATTGATATTGATCGATGTTGTGATTGGATGATGGATGTGTTGTTGAATGAATGTTTTATTTGGATATCATTAAACTGCAAGTTAGTATGCATTTACATTTCATTCGGGATTGCGGTTTGAAATGATATACAACCGCAGTTTTATTTTTTTTAAATTGCGGATTGAAATGATAAATATCCGTATCACTTGACCATAGGATAGAAAACTATATACAGGCACCGCGGTATATATATATAACTATTTTTAAAATGTGATTTCTATGGTTTGGATGGAATACGGTTTATAAAAATCTTAAATTTTATACTGAATAAATGTTTTCTTCCATATTTATATACATATGAAGTTGAAAAATATAATAATAAAAAAAAAATGTATAAATTTCTTTATTAAAAATGGAAGAAAATTTAAAAATGGAGTTTGATAATTTATATCCTATGTTCAAAGATTAAGTTGGAAATTTTAAGGGATGATATTTATCATTGGATTTTTCCCAAAATAATTTGAAATGAATATGCTAGTAAAAATTTGAATTTGGAAATATATATATATTTTACTAGAAATTGAAGTCTTATTAATTATGGATTTTATGTGAATGGTCAAGATTAATTAATAGAATATTGATTTTGAAAGGATAAAAATCCAACTTTAGTTGAAATATTAATGCTCAAAAATGGATATAAATATATATAAAATTGAAATGGTTTTGGGACTTGAAGTAATATTTCGGATTTTGGTTTAACTTTAAAAGAAGAAATATTTGGAAAGCCATGTAATTTATTTCTTTATAAAGCAACAGTAAAGTTAAACTTTTTAATTCGCATACCGTTGAATATCCAAACCATTTAGTTTTGAAAATAATGGTTTTAAAATACTATGGATTTTCGAAGAATTATGTTGAAAGTTACAAACAGAATATTGGTTACATGGGATATTAAATAATAAAAAGTGACATAATTTTTGGAAAGGAATATTTTATTTGGGAAATGATATCATTGATTTGGGTTTTATAAAAATAATATCAAAATGAATCTTTTTGGGTTTTAAAGAAGAAATGATATCGTAATATTATGGTTTTGAAATGGATTATATTCTGGTTTTAAAGTATAAACTATTTTTAAATGACCGCGGTGTTATAATAACGATGGGTTGGCAAAGAGACCGGGATCGGATATGGACATACTCTCTGTCGATACCGAAAACCACTTTGACTAACCGTGTACGCGGTGGAGATTCCAGAATGAAGTAGGTGGTGGCGACGTTTCCTGTAAGGTAAATACGTGGACCCGACTCCCGTGAGTTGGCATAAGGTGGCTAAAACAGGAGCGATTCTCAGGCCAATGAGGTCATTCCTCTGATCGGACGCTCCTCTTCGATATTATACTTTGACTTGGATTGATTCAGTGGCCACTTCTATATTTTGATTTTGGGGAGTTAGTCCGAGGTGGGCGGTAACTGCGGCTACGCGTTTCCACCAGCCTGGATAGCAATTGGTATATCTACCCTGGCATTGCCTAGTTGTGCCGTGTCACCTACCATACCGAGCCTTTACTACGAGTTTCTATTTGTGTCGTACCTATGGAGTATCCTCTGGTAGCCTCCCGATCAGGAGGTATTACGGTACTGTATAGACTATTGACATTTTACGTGTTAAGGTGGAAAATGTAAAGCCTTAACGCTATTTAAAAGTAAGTTTATTTTATAAATAGACACTATTATAATAGCGCAATATACTACATAGTAAATAGTTTAACGGATCCTTAGGAGATGTAAATCCCGAACATCTCTTGAGTTACTGTACTCATATTTATTTCTGTTTATTTAACTCACATAAGATCTTTTAGTTCTGACTCGAGTGTTTTGTCTTTTCAAATTCGCTCGGGTCAGTCCGAGCGTTTCAGGATCGAAGACTTTAGCTTTGAAGGACGAAGACGAAGGAGTCGTATTATTATTATCTATAGATTGCACCACACTCTTTCTATTCCGCTGCATTGCTTATATTGGTATGTGTAACTCTGATATTTAATGTAAAAGAAGAATCAAGCTTTTGTAAACTGTTTATGATCTGTATATTTGTTATTATATTTTATCCTTCCGCTGTGAGATTCTATTTTCGTTTTATTTCTTCTCTATTTTTCTTATTTACCCCATAACAATCCGCCCTTACGTATGCTTTGAATTGGCACGTGTGTCGGTTTAAAGTGTGTGGAAAGGCGGGATGTTACAGTTGGTATCAGAGCTTTGGTTTAGCGATAAACCTTGGCTTTGTGGGGTTTGACTCTTTGTTAATAGGGTAGTAATATCCTATGGGAGTCACTGAGCGTATATATATGAGAGAGCGTACATGTTAGTGTTATAAAAAGATTTTTATATTGTGTTAATCTGTTCCGCTTTGTATTTATAAATTCTGGTTGATGCATGGGACGCTATGTCATCAATAGGGATTTCTAAACACTTAATAGGACAGACCGACATAATATCCGTTTTAATATAGGTGAATGAAATAATTTTGCCTATTATATTTTCTATATATAAAAATAGTTTTATAAAGATATATATATATATATTTGGTTGCTATAGATTGGGTGTTAGAAAATAAAAATATCTATAATAACTGAAGCTAAGTTGAAATTATGATAAATCAAATTGGAGATTTTAGAACTTAAGTCCGGGATTTTCCAAACATGTTTTCAAAGAATTTAGGAAAAATAATGGTTCGGTTTATAAGTATTCTCTTATATAAATATTTCGTATAAATTGGAAGAATTGTTTTAAAGAAGATTTTGGAAAAGAATTAAATTCTGTACTTTCCTCTCTGTCGCTGGAAAATAAATTCGGTGATGACGGCCGCATCATCGACTTTCATTTTCGAGTTTCGAAGGGGAAAGGCCACTGTAGTAAATTCTACTGCAGATTTATTTTGAAATTTTCTAAAAATTTTCTTTTATTGTTCTAAATTAGAGATATAAAAGTTGCAAGAAATTAATTATCTATTATTTTGAAATAAATTGAAATTTAACCCGGTATTTAATTCTAAATTTTTCCGTTAATTAATTGTTTAAAATTTGTTAGTGAAATAAAAGTTAAGTAATAAATGAATTGAAACCTGTAATTGAAATAAGAGAATAACTGCAAAGCTATAAAGAGGAATTTGCATACATATGAGATAAAGGGTAATATGAATAAACATTAAATTTAATTAAAAGAATGGAGATTAAACTTGTATAAGTTCAATTGCAATTTCCTTAACATAAATAACTTACCCAAATATAAAAGTTGAAGGGTTAAATGAGAAACTGGAATTGAATATTTTACAAGTAGGAAATTAGGAAAAATGAAGTATTCAATAAATTACGGTTATAATAAGAATTCAATGGTATAAACTTAAGTTATAATTGAAATTTTGCTGAAAATAAGTTAAGAATTATTAATAGGTGAGATGAACTTAAAGCAAATAAAATGAAATTCTAAATAAGAATTGATTGTAGGATTATTAGTTTAAGATGTCTTAAGTCTCCCCTATTCCAATATAATGGAAAGTAGGAAAAATTGAAATGACTACAATTAATAGTTGATGAATAAATAAAAACTTCCACTTATAAGAATGAATGTTAGCAGCTTAAGAATTTAAGGGAAATCTTACAAGTGAAGAGTAAGGAAATGAAGATATTCAAAATCTTTGTTGTTATTAATGAGAATTTATCCTATAAACTTAAGTAATAAAGGAAATACAAGTATAATGAATTTTGTGATAATTGGAAAATAAAACTTGTAAGAAAAAAAAAAGAAATTCCTCCATAAATGAAGGAAAGAAAATCAACCCACTGAAGCATGAAATAAATGTATAATAAGTTAAGTTGGTTGTTGGTTTGAATTGTTATTGTTGATTTATGTTTGTTGGGTAAGGAATTTGAAGTTGTTGGATGAATAAATAATCTATCCTTGTTCCATCTAAGACTGTTGAGTATAGGATGCACTTGATAATTATTTTTCATTTCGTACAATTTCAGAATTTAAACCCGAACAACTAATGGTTGTTGATTGAATGATTGTTGTTGTGGTGTGTGCTGTTTGTTAAAATGTATGGTTGTTGCATTTGATTTGGATATGAATGATTGAATCTACCCAAACATTTCACTGTAATATAGATATTTAACTTTTAGATTATATAAGTGAATACAGGGGTTGGAAGCAACTGCTACTACTTTTGGTTCCAAAATAATAAGCGTATTGCCCGACAAATAGGTACGTTTTCGGATTACGATTAAAGCGCTATTTATATATTTTCCCGTATGGGATATTTATTTTGGAAATATATGTAATATATTTGTATATTTGGATATTATATTTTCTCCAGAGTCCCTCCGTACAAAGGAGACTCTGCCAAAAATTTTCGTAAATTTTGGACTTAGAATTTTGTTAAAGATATTTTTCCAACTTTAATAATTCAAGTATTAAAAGACATAATGATTATAAAACAAGTGTATTTCATTAAAGGAAATTAATTTAGTAAATTATTGTTATAAGTTAATATTTGAAATTAGATATACTGTTTTATTCTTCCTTCTCCCTTCCTTTTCCTTTTCGGGGACGAAAAGTTTTGAGTGGGGGAGAGTGTAACGACCCGTAAAGTTCGACCATTTAAAATTGTTGTTTAATAGGATTGTTGTAATTTATTTTAGTTGAAAGAATAAAGGTGGTAGATAAATATTAAAATGAAGGCTAGAATAAATTATATAGGAGTGACTTAGAAACCTATTTAAAGACATTTGAATAAAATTCAAATGAATTTAGTAGAGAAAGAAAGAAAAATTCTTACCTGGACATAAAATTTAATATGGGAATATTAAACCAAATTAATGCAATAAAAGATTGTGAACGATAAATTGAATAGATTAAGAAACCCTGTTATTGCAAGTCAATAAATTTGTAAACCCTAATGAACATCTCAAAATTTATAAATTTATTGAAATTTAAGACATAGCATAAGCGTAGAACTATAGGTATGATGACAAACTTTTATAAATTGTCTAATTAAGGGTCAGCAAATTTATTTGGAAATCAAACTCAATTTAGGGTAAGTAATTATGATGGATTGATGGCATAAACGTTACTAATTTTTATCATAGTAACGGAAGTGCAGATGGAAGGCAACTGTAGAAATTTAAGTACGTATTAACAAATTGAAAGGGACTGTCGATTGAATGGAGTACTTTAGGTTGTCTTACTAAATTTAGAATTTAACATAAGACAAATAGAAATAAATCAATAAACGTATATATTTTAAGTTTATTATGATGAATTATTTTAGTGATATGACTTAGAATAAATGAAATAATTTGGGTTAATTGGTATTTAATGGAATTAAAGGTTGCAATATTCATAGGTAAGGATTTAGATGAAATAGATTGATGTATGAAATTTAATTGGATAAATGGCAGTTAATTCCTTTAATTTGTGCAATTAATGTATGTTTAATTGATAACGATAAAAAGTTGATTTTTTTCAGTGTAACCAACGTAAAATATTATCATAGCATGATACTTGGTTTGAATAGAAGGATTTGATTTAATGTGAAAATTTTGTTCTAAGTATTGAATAAAATTGGGAATCAATTTTTTTTAATGATAATAACGTTAGTATTGGTTAATAAATAGATTCCAATGCAGTAACCAAATAAATGGAATAAGATGAGTATATATTGCATAGAAATGAAATGTAAATTGTCACATTTGGTTGGAGCTAATTTTTAGAAACATATAAATGTTGAATCAGTAAATATTAAATTCCATTTAATATAAGAATTCAAAGGTGGAAGATTTACATTTGGATTGGAAAATGGATAGTTATTAATTAAAAGTGACCATTGAATAAATTTATGCAAACATGATATAATGTAAATAGATGGGGATCAACTTTTATTTATGGGGTTAAGAGAATTTAATTTCTATAGTATGATAATCGAAATTAATGGGAGTTGGAATAGCTAATTTATATGTTAGTTGAAATTTAGCCAGAATATGTAGATATTGAATGATAGTAAAAATTAAATGGATATAAAAGTTTCAATTATACATTGAAATTCATACTCGTCATAAAAGGTTAATTGAGACCAAAGTAGTAGTATAGGAATCTAACCTTCTTTATTAATTTGGATTTATTGCAATAGTTAATTTCATAAAATAAAGGTAAAGCTAATTCAAATTTAACTGGACCATTGTTGGCATAACTTTAGAAGCAAGATTTATTTATAATTTGAGTATTTAATTCAACAAGTGGTATTTACGACAAATAAAATAGAATTGAACGTAAAATATTACGTTATTAAATTGAAATGGAATTTGTAAACATTGAGTGAAATCTTAAACTAATGTTAGTATTCGTCGTATTTACAACAATAACTTTGAATAATAGAAAGGAAGTGAATATAATAAATTAATCAAATTTATAGTGTTGAATTCAATTGGATTGGAATTAATAAATAGTTAAGAAAAATAAGGGTTATTGATAATTTGGAATTTAATTATGGTAAAAAGGTTAATTGCAATCCAAAGCTGAGTTGGAATGGAAATCATGTATTTATTTAATTTGATTTAAGAGGTGAGTATAAAGGTATAAGATTTAATAATTGGGTTTAGAGTAAAATTTATAATCTCTAAATAATAAGGAAGTGCAGATATTTAGCTGCAAATTTATATACTGATAGATTTTAATTCACACCCAAGCTTGTTAAATTTTTTGGAAGTGATTGTGTTATATAAGTAAGGAAATTTGGCCAATATTAGAAGTGAAAAATAAAATTGGATTTTTACGATTTATTTAATTGATTTAATAAATATTAAAAATAGCCATTTTGGGCACGGACTCGGATTTCGACGAAACCAGTTTCATCGGATCCGTATCGGTGAATTATTATAGGGTTTCAAATTTCGTATCGATCGGACTTTTCGTTTGATCGTACGGACGCGAAACGCCTTGAAATCGATTTTATTAAAATCAATTTGAAATCAATTTGGAAATCTTGTTTTTAGCATAACTTCTTCATACGATCAAATTTGGACGTGAGACTTTTTCCATCGCGTTCAGAATATTTTTAAATACCTATCTGGATATATAGATTTAATAGATTCGGTTCCGGAGGCATAGCGGGCTTTTGGGCCATAGTTTGTTGCGTACGTTCACTCTTCTAGCCTATACGCTCTAACCTAACCCTAACTATAAATATACCATGGTAAACCCTAGCCTCCTTCCTACTGTCAGTTGGATATATGTACATATTTCTTCATCTCCTCTTCCTCCTCAATGGTTGCAAATCTGGATCTGCTTCAATCCAAAATTCAGTGAAAATTCAAACACCTCAGAAAATTCTCAAAAAAATATATGTTGAAGTATTCGATACGCGTAATCTCATGGTGTAATTTGTTTTTCAATTGGAGGTATCGTTCGTCCTGGGAAATTCGAAACAGTTCCGGCCGTTCATAGATAATTGCTCGATTCAACGGTAGATCTGAGTTGATAGCTCGATCCGATGATGCTGCAGCGTAGATGAGGCTTTAAGGAGTTCATCCATACGGTTCACTTGGGTCGGAGGCGTGAAAATTCGCCGTGATGGGCTGTAGATGGCGTGCGACGCCGTGGGGCCAGGGAGAGCCGGAGGTGGCCGCATCTAGGCTATAGGGGCGGTTCTAGGAGGGGAGTTCGGCGGTGTGTCCCGATGGTCGTGGAGTTAGGTGTGGAGGCCGGCGTCGAGCAAGTTGGGTGGCGGCTAGGGCATGGATCTGTGCGTCTTCGTGTACAGGGGAGGGAGAGTGGAACGCACGTGACGTGGAAGAATGGTGAGAGTATTTGTTTATTTTGTTTTTATTTATTTTGATTTTTCAAGCACGTTTTATCGAATAACTTTCACATACGACATCCGATTTACACGAAATTTCTTTTGTTAGGATCGTCATTAAATTCCGTACTTGATGACGCAGGTTTGGTCAGATTTGGAGACCGTCGAAATTTTGGGTTTAAATCGAATTTAAATTCGATTTAAATTCAAAAGGTGAGTGTTTTAACCCACTCACAACTACTAGAAGCTTTTATGTTTGTTAAATAAATTTTAGAAATGAATAGAAATTTATTTATGAGCTTTTGGCATGTTATTTCATTCATATCTGTTGAATTGCATTTTTTTGAATGTAACTGTTAATTTAATTGATTTATTGCGTGTTAATTGGCTGTTAGAAATTATTGTTTGCATATGAACTGCTAGTTAACAGTTATGTCAATTATCACTGAATATAAATTGTTAGATTAATAGTTGATAAAATTTAATTTGAATAAACTGCCAGTTATCACCTGTTATATATGATCATATATATAATTGTTATTGATTGATATTGATCGATGTTGTGATTGGATGATGGATGTGTTGTTGAATGAATGTTTTATTTGGATATCATTAAACTGCAAGTTAGTATGCATTTACATTTCATTCGGGATTGCGGTTTGAAATGATATACAACCGCAGTTTTATTTTTTTTAAATTGCGGATTGAAATGATAAATATCCGTATCACTTGACCATAGGATAGAAAACTATATACAGGCACCGCGGTCTATATATATAACTATTTTTAAAATGTGATTTCTATGGTTTGGATGGAATACGGTTTATAAAAATCTTAAATTTTATACTGAATAAATGTTTTCTTCCATATTTATATACATATGAAGTTGAAAAATATAATAATAAAAAAAAAATGTATAAATTTCTTTATTAAAAATGGAAGAAAATTTAAAAATGGAGTTTGATAATTTATATCCTATGTTCAAAGATTAAGTTGGAAATTTTAAGGGATGATATTTATCATTGGATTTTTCCCAAAATAATTTGAAATGAATATGCTAGTAAAAATTTGAATTTGGAAATATATATATATTTTACTAGAAATTGAAGTCTTATTAATTATGGATTTTATGTGAATGGTCAAGATTAATTAATAGAATATTGATTTTGAAAGGATAAAAATCCAACTTTAGTTGAAATATTAATGCTCAAAAATGGATATAAATATATATAAAATTGAAATGGTTTTGGGACTTGAAGTAATATTTCGGATTTTGGTTTAACTTTGAAAGAAGAAATATTTGGAAAGCCATGTAATTTATTTCTTTATAAAGCAACAGTAAAGTTAAACTTTTTAATTCGCATACCGTTGAATATCCAAACCATTTAGTTTTGAAAATAATGGTTTTAAAATACTATGGATTTTCGAAGAATTATGTTGAAAGTTACAAACAGAATATTGGTTACATGGGATATTAAATAATAAAAAGTGACATAATTTTTGGAAAGGAATATTTTATTTGGGAAATGATATCATTGATTTAGGTTTTATAAAAATAATATCAAAATGAATCTTTTTGGGTTTTAAAGAAGAAATGATATCGTAATATTATGGTTTTGAAATGGATTATATTCTGGTTTTAAAGTATAAACTATTTTTAAATGACCGCGGTGTTATAATAACGATGGGTTGGCAAAGAGACCGGGATCGGATATGGACATACTCTCTGTCGATACCGAAAACCACTTTGACTAACCGTGTACGCGGTGGAGATTCCAGAATGAAGTAGGTGGTGGCGACGTTTCCTGTAAGGTAAATACGTGGACCCGACTCCCGTGAGTTGGCATAAGGTGGCTAAAACAGGAGCGATTCTCAGGCCAATGAGGTCATTCCTCTGATCGGACGCTCCTCTTCGATATTATACTTTGACTTGGATTGATTCAGTGGCCACTTCTATATTTTGATTTTGGGGAGTTAGTCCGAGGTGGGCGGTAACTGCGGCTACGCGTTTCCACCAGCCTGGATAGCAATTGGTATATCTACCCTGGCATTGCCTAGTTGTGTCGTGTCACCTACCATACCGAGCCTTTACTACGAGTTTCTATTTGTGTCGTACCTATGGAGTATCCTCTGGTAGCCTCCCGATCAGGAGGTATTACAGTACTGTATAGACTATCGACATTTTACGTGTTAAGGTGGAAAATGTAAAGCCTTAACGCTATTTAAAAGTAAGTTTATTTTATAAATAGACACTATTATAATAGCGCAATATACTACATAGTAAATAGTTTAACGGATCCTTAGGAGATGTAAATCCCGAACATCTCTTGAGTTACTGTACTCATATTTATTTCTGTTTATTTAACTCACATAAGATCTTTTAGTTCTGACTCGAGTGTTTTGTCTTTTCAAATTCGCTCGGGTCAGTCCGAGCGTTTCAGGATCGAAGACTTTAGCTTTGAAGGACGAAGACGAAGGAGTCGTATTATTATTATCTATAGTATTGCACCACACTCTTTCTATTCCGCTGCATTGCTTATATTGGTATGTGTAACTCTGATATTTAATGTAAAAGAAGAATCAAGCTTTTGTAAACTGTTTATGATCTGTATATTTGTTATTATATTTTATCCTTCCGCTGTGAGATTCTATTTTCGTTTTATTTCTTCTCTATTTTTCTTATTTACCCCATAACAATCCGCCCTTACGTATGCTTTGAATTGGCACGTGTGTCGGTTTAAAGTGTGTGGAAAGGCGGGATGTTACAGGAAGATTCAAAAAAAACCTGCTCTGTTCTCTCCATATTAAAATGTGAGTGATTTTTTTTAAAAAAAATAGTTGATCTGATTTTGCTGCCATGCATGTGTTGATATTGACTTGTATTAAAATTCTATTGCATGAATTTATATGAATTGGTATGTATATGATGGGTGAGCTTGTCTGTTTATATGCATTCAAGTGTGTTCTCTGATGTTTTACTGGGAATACTCTGCTTACAAAAATTTCAATATCTACGAATCAAAATCCATATTAGCCTTAAGTATTTAAATGAAAATTGTTTGTAATTGTATGGTGAAGGTTATAAAATAGTTCCAGGAATTTTAAATACCACAAATCATGTTTAAAATAAAAATTTACAGAGAAATTAAAATTTTGTTAAAAATCAACTACTTTAAATTTTAATTTGAACTACATGCATGTAATCATGATGGAAAATCATGAATTTTGATATGCAATTTGTAATTTTTAGTTGGGTATTTAGTGTGATATTTGGGTTTGTTTGATTTGGGGATTTTGGTGATTTGCCGAAGATCAACGTGATGATTGAAGCTAGATTTTTGATTGAAGCTTGTTCTTGTGTAGTGGATGAAGGGAAAAATGTTGAAAAAAAATTCCTATGATCGAATCGTCTGAATTCGATCAAATTAGGGTTTAGCATGTTTTTGTTTTCGGTTTGACTGTGGTGGCATTTGCGATTTGGATTCGTGACCGGAGTCGTTCGCTTTTGGGGAGGATGAAGCTTGTGACGTGGCGTTTCGATGGTGGGGACGGCGAAGCTCTAACGGCGTCGTGGTGCGGCCGTGGGGGTTTTTGTGGAAGAGAGTTCTGCAGTTTTTCGATCGAGGATCGAAATTTCGATTCGTTGGTGAATTCTTCGATCCGGGTTTGGTTTCATGCTCGCGTGTGATTTTATGACGGTCGACGACGATCGCGACGAACTACGGCGGCCGGAGGTGATGGCGCATGTGCACCGTGTACGTTGTGCAACTGGGTAATATTAGGAATCGGGGAAGAAAGATTTTACCAGAAGTAGCTCTCGCGTCTTCTCGTGATCGACTCGAAGAGGGGGGTAGCATAGGGTTTCTCGGGGCAAGCTCGTGTTCAGGATGGGTTCGAATCGGGGTTTTGGGTGATGCTTTCCTGTTAAGTTTTGTAATGATATGAGTTACAAATTTTAACTTGAGTTTGAATAAATGAAATTAATCTTTAAAATTATTAAACAAGTTTATAAAAGAAAACAAGTTTATAAAAGTTAAACTTGATTCTTTGATGTAAAAATTAATTAAACTTTAAAAAAAAATTGAATTTATTTTAAATTTAAATTGTTAAGAAGTATGTTTTTGAAAGTAATTATCTAAGTAAATTTTGAATTTCAATTTAAAGAAGTGTTTTGAATTTTAATTCAAATGAAATGTTTTCATTTTAAAATATTAAATCAAAGTTATTAAGAAATGTTTAAAAACTAAGTTTTCAAATTTAATTAAAATGAATGAGTTTGAATTAGATAGTTAAAGTGTTTTAAATTTTAAACTTGATTTCTTAATGTTTCATTTCAAATAAGGTTAAGGTTATAATTTGTAATTAATAAAATAATTTGTCTTTAAAGTTATTAAAATTTAGTTAATCCAAATGATTAAATTGTGATGGTAATTAAGATTAAATTGATATGAACTTAAGAATACTAAATTTAATATGATTTGTTAATAAATAAGGAGTTTAATTAAGATGTATGATTTTCTTAATTAATTAAAGATTTTAAAATAGAAGAGGTTAACAAATTATTTAACTAATTTTAAATAATTAGTTAATTGTTTATTTAATTTTAAATAAACACTTAATTATGGATTAATTAAGTATAATTACTTAATGAAGTAATTAATGGTGAGTTTCTGAATGTAATTAATGGAAGCAATTACTTATGGAAGTAATTAGTGGGAAATTACTCATGGGAGTAATTAAATGGAAGTGGTTAATGAATAATCACTTGATGTTATTAATTAAGGAATTGATTAATATAATTGTTTTGAAGTTAATTAATTATGGAGTAATTAATTAATTAAAGAATTAAGAATTATTTAATGATGGAATTAATTACTTGTTAAGTAATTAATTAAGAGAGTAATCATCTAATGAAAGTAATTAGAAGATAATTACTTATGTAAGTAATTAAGAGTTAGTTACTTAGTTAATTTTAGTTAATTAATTAATGTAATTAATTAATTAATTAATGTGATTAATTTAAGATTAATTACTAAGTGTAATTAACTAAAAATGTAATAAATTAATAGAGTAATTAATTAAGGATTGTTTGTTAATTTGATTTATTAATAATTACTTAATGAAGTAATTAAAGATTAATTAACTAGAATAATTAATCAAAGGGTTAATATAATTAATTAAGAAGTTAATTAATTAAGATAAGTAATTACAACTTGTTAATTACTATTTATGATTAATGAGATGATTAATTACAAGGTAATTATTTAATTTATTTAAGGAATTATTAATTAATAAGGATTATTATTTAGTATAATTAAGGAAATTAATCAAGGTTGATTAATAAAAGTGATTAATTTAAGTGTGATTAATTAATTGTAATTGATTAAGGATTAATGTAATTAATCATAGTTAATTAATTAATGGAAGTAAATGAAGAATCATTAATTAATGTAATTAATGATAGTAATTAAAGGTTAGTTACTGTATATAGTTAAGGATAATTACGTGAATGTAATTAAAGAATAATTAATCAAGAAGATTAATTAAGAAGATCATTAAGAGATGATTAATTTATTTATTTGGAATAAATAAATGAAGAAGGATTTAGGTAATCCAATTGATTAAGAGTTAATCAATTCTTCTTTTGGATGATTGGTTAATACTGATTGATTTATATTGGATGATTGATATTGGGTGATTGGTTGATGTTGGATGATTTGGATATCTATGATATGTGATATGCTACTTTATGAGATGAATGTTTGATATGAATTATCTATCGTGATAATGTGATTCATCTATATGTTTATATCATCCTGGATATAAGTTTAAATGTTAAACCCTTAAACAACTTGGACATTAAAACGACGTTTGGTTTCAGTGAGACCGGGATCGGGTTTCCATATTTGGATATCCGAAAACCACATCGATCCAAATTAAACGTTAGGTCGTGAATCCAAGTGGAGCTTAGTGAAGACTCGAAGTGTAAGAACTATACGTCAGTATAACTCTGGGGGTGATTCCGTGATGAGTTTGACGGAGATAGTACTTACAGGTTCGAGATCGTGATTTAAAGTGCAAGGGCTATGGTCGTTGACTCTGAGGGTGATTCCAATATGAGTGCAACGAGATAGTGCCTTCGATTTCGTTCGAACTCGGAACGAACTTGTATGGATTGAATGCTTTCAGAACATCGTCTGGTGGACGATGAGCATTCTAAGATAGATGTGTTCTATAAAGGTAATCGCAGCCTCAAGCCTCATCAACCGGGAATGGCTAAAACAGGGGAGGTGCAGCAAGGCTAGGTGGGTAGCACCCATTTCAGGATGAGGTCATTCTTGTCTAGATGTCCCTTTTATTTCGGCTTTGTGGGTGGTTGGTCGCGCCAACCATGGGGTGATCTTACTCGGGACTGTTCAGTAAGGAATGGTCCCGGCTTTGTGTTGCAGGGGATTGGGTGTAATCCTCAGTACTGTGATCTAGGCCACGTACTATGACGGGCGGTACTCCGGTAGCCCTACCATTGATGGAAACCCATTCTTCCTACGAGACCTTACGGTTTTGTTTGTATTACCCACTTTTGTGGCTAGTAGCTGGAATTTAATGAATGTAATAATTTCGGCTATTTCTTATTTACTTGAAAACCCTAGACACTGTTATAATATCGCTGGATTTCCTATCAAATGTTTTGGTTAGCGTAAGGTAAAAACTTTTCCATGTTTATGTGTGGAAAGTCTGACGTGATACCTTTTCTTTTCAAAGAATTTTCTAAAGTTAAGCAATTTTAACTCGTTTACTCACACCAGACCCCTGTCTGACTCGAGTGTTTATTTTCTGTTTTATTAAACTCTTGGGTACTCATATTATGTATGAGTAGTCGAGGGATTCAGGTTTGCTTGACGAATTCTGGAGGAGATATGGAGCAGGAGGCTTCCACGTGTAGATATATTATGGCTCCATTGTGTTTGGATTATATCTGTATCTTGTGATACTTGAGTTGTATAGTTAGACAGATGTGTATAACTGTCTAATATGTGTTGTATAAGTTGTGTACTCTGATGTAATATGATATTATGTAATATTTTATGTGATATATTATATTTCGTTCGTTCCGCTATGAGTTATCTGATGTTGTTGTGTTTCTTCTTTTCTTATCTTTTCTTCTTCTATCCCTTTCTTTCTTAATTAGTGATGCGACTTTCTGGAGATAGAAAGTTGGGTTGCTACACTTTGATTATAGATTAATTATCCTTCAATTATTAATTAATAAAATCCTAATTATGAATTAATAAAACTTAATTACAAATTAAGCCCTTCTTAAATTAGTTAAGTAACCTTTAATTACTTAATTAACTACTCATTAATCACTAAATTAATCAATCCTAGTTACTTGATTAATTAATTCTTAATTACACTTAATTACTTGATTAATTAAGCTTTAATCATTAATCAATTATCTAATTAATGATTTTTAATTAAAAATTAATTAACCTTTAAATTAATTAACTTTTAATCCTTAATCATTTCTCAATCAAGTAAATTAATTATTCTTAATTAATTTCTTAATTAATCCTTTATAATTAATTAAATTAATTAATTTACTTAACTCCCCTTTTATTAATTTGATTAATTACAAAAAATTAAACCTTAATTATCTTAATATAAATTATTATCTTATAAATGCCTTAATTACCCTTAACATATTTACATTATCTTTAACATTAACATTACTTAATTAAATCATTAAGTAAGTTTTAAAATAAAATATTTATTTAAATTGATAATTTAAAGTTATCAAAACGTAGCTTTCTTAAAAAAACTTAAACATTTATCAAATAAAGTTTTAAAAACTAGTTTCAAATTTGAATTTAAAAACTTGCTTTATATAAACTTTTAAAATTTCATTCCTACTCAAATTTTGAAATCATTTTTAATTTACTTAACAATATTTAAATTTAACAAACTTCAAACTTCTAAATCAAAATGTTTAAGAAAACATTTATTATATAAAAAGTAATATATAAAAAGAGGGATTAAACTAATTTAAATTTTAAATTTCAAAAACCTAGTTTTTAAAACTTTTTATATTTGCACAACATATAGCTTCAGGCCATACCCGAATGCCATTCGGGTTTAAACCCGAGTTCTACCTCTTCTTTCCATTTTTCTCAACACTTAGATAAATTTAAGTCAAAATTTAACAGGCTAATCTCTTATAAACTACCCCAGTATAAACTCGAGTTTCATCAGTCAAATTCCCGAGCACTCCTTCGAGACACTACCACAGCAAACCTTCTGACACACACTGCTATCTCGTGCACGTGCACCACCACCTGAAGCTACTCTGACCAACGCCACACCCTCTGGCACGTCACCAAACACCGCAGCAATCCATGTTGACCCCTAAAACACAAACGCGATCCCTCAAATAAAATTGAGCTACCTAGTTAGACTGGAACCCAAAACAACCTTCAACAAATCCCTTCGACCACACCGCCTCGACCACCAGAAGTCAGATGACTTTGGCCACACCCTACCGACCCAACACGCAATCATTTCCCCAAGTTTCATGGCACTCGATCAATCAGAGGAGAAGCAATGACTCGAATTCCAGCTTCAACCTGAACTAGGGTTTAAAACTCCTATGACCTACCACCGACGCCATAGGAAGTGATAAATCCTCTTGGCATTTTTTCCTGAACCACCAATACCTCCTCCATCTCCAGTGATGTTCCCGACCACTCCAGTTGCTCCGGCCACCAGAATTTGACCAGAAACCAAATTCCAGTCATCCCCCAAATACACATTCAATTCAATATTAACAATTCTAATATTTGTTTTAAAAATCATAACTTTTAAAGTGGATTCCAGTTATGATCTTATTCCAATTATGATCTTGAAACAGCAGATTAGAGCAATTGATTTTAGCATATATAAAAGAAATCCTACTATATTCTTAGTTTCCAGAAAAACTTTCAAATATTTTTACTTAAATTCATTTTTAAAATTAAATTTATGTCTAAACAAATATTTAATGTTTGAAAACTAAGCCTTAAAAGAAATCAGGGGAAAAGAGAATGAGTTATCTCTATATTTAGACTCTGTAATATGAAACAGAGAAGAACAATAATACAAATCAGACATGCACATCTATACACACTCATATACAAGATTCTATACTTATATCTACACATGCAGGCATCATCGTCACAGAAATTCATAAGCAACAATCATAAATCTACTTAAGTTTTAATTTAAATGTTTACTCACCAGGCTAAAGTGCAGAGAAGGGTTGAAGCATTTTTTAATTTGAAACAGAAAAGCTTGCTTGAAAACTGAAACAGGAGTTTATTAGATGCTTGAATCTGAGGTGATGATGCCCTACAGATCTCCCTCTTGTCTAATTACAATTTTGAAGTGATTGTTCTTGAATTTTATTTGCTTCATGCCTTTAAACTTTGAATGTTTTCAAATTTTGGAAAAGAGGGGTGATTTTCTTTTAAATTTTTTTCTTTTAGATTTTACTGGAATATGGTTTTACAGGCCTTTTTTGTTTAGAATTTTTTTCTTTCTTCTATGTTTTTAGAAAGTGAAGATAGGAAAGGATGTGGAGATGAATGGTATAAGTTAATATAGGTTTGAATTAAATTTTATTGCAAATAAAAGAGAATTCAAATAAAAACTGACACTTGTCATTTCCCTTAGATAATTAGCTAACCTTGCTATTAAGAATGATTACAAGTTAACACATGTTACTTTCATGCAAAATTAGATTTTTAAATGTTTTAGAAAGCTTTTTATAATTGATTTCCTAATTTATACATACTTATTTTAATTTATATAAATAAATTCCTTTAAAAAGAAAATAATATAAACAATTTATGTTCTACATAAAATTAAATAAAATACATTTTAAAACCAGAGTATGATTTAAGATATAAATAACTATCTTTTGAATTTCAATTTAAATATCCAATTCAAATTAAATTTGAAATTAAATTTAAAAATCAATTTGATATATACATGTAATTTTAACAAATCCAAATTCCGTTTGTTTCCGTTTGTATATGATAATTCTATTTAAAATCTTCATATATACAACACAATTATTATTGTTTAAAATAACAATTTTATCAATTTTAATTAATTTAAAATGGAGATTATCACATTTAAATTCCGTGAAATTCTGGAATATCACATTCCTTCCCCTTTTGAATCTTTTCATCCTCGAATAGGAACGAAGCCAGAATTTATTAAAATGATTATTATCAGCAAAAATTGCTCTTTGATAAATTTTACTATAAAATATTTTTATTTAGAAATTTTAAAATACCTTTTTTTTAAATCTATATATATTGCCAAAATAGTTTTATAAAAATACTTTTTATAACTCGATGTCTCAACCAGTCCATCCTTGTTCTCATAGAAATTCGGTCATACGTTGATCAGGCGTAAGACTGGAAATCTACAAGTACTTGGTAAACCCGTTTTCAACACCTAGTGAAAATACTTGGAAAATAATTTTATTGAAAATATGAAAAACAATTTTTTTTTGAAATCAAGGAAATATATTTGGTGAGAATGCTCTGGAAATCATCACCCCCATCCACGGTCGCTGTTACATCCTGGGTTACGTTGTCATCACAGCAAAAGTCCATGTAACTGTAGGCACTCCTGCCCCTCGATTACGCCATGGAACCTGCCATGGATCGTAGTTACATTCCAGGGTTACGTTGCCATCGCAACAAAAGTCCATGTAACTGTAGGCATCGGCGCCCTCGATTTTCGCTGTCAAATGAAACTTCACCACTCCCACATAGGTCGCAGTCTACCGATGTAAAATCAAACGTAAACTATTGGCTCTCAACAGCACACAAGAATTTCACTATGTCATCATAGGTCACAGTCTACCGATATAAAATCAAACGTAGACTGTTGGCTCTCAGCAGCACACACGACTTGCACTATGGTCTGCAGTAGATCGCAGTGACATCGAGTTACACTACCGTGACAGCATAACCCAAAGGCCTCCGTAGGCATCAACACCCTCGACTTTCGCTACACACTACACATAATCCTCAGGAACTAGTTTTTTCGGACTCCTCACAGGATCAACTTTATAACCCCCTCTTAGGATTCAAGGCAGTACCACCCTATGGTACTCCAATGAAGTTCATTTCAAGGGAGTTCCTTTTTCTCCAGAGCCATTTTCAAAACACTTTATACTATACACATATAGTATCTTCCAAATCATACACCTAGTATGAATCTAATATAAATCTCCTTTTCGAAAAATCGATTATCCCAAAATCGATAATTCTCAACTAGGCTTTCCAAATCTCCAAAATTGATTTTTTTTTTCCAAAAATCAGAAGCCTTTCCAGATTCATAGGTTCCAAAAACCTTATCCCAAAATCATTCTCATAAGATCCTTTATATATATATATATAACTATGAAAATCTTTGGATCACTTCAAACTTGTATAAATTCCCTTTTTATACTTCAAATATTTTCAAAAACCCTTTTCTTCTGGCAGTAGATTCAACAAGGGGAGATTTATCTTATATAACTTTGTTTATTTCAGATCAAATGTTCAAATTTGATTACTCTATAAAGTCACTTACCATATTGCTTACTTTCATAAAGAAAATTTCTATCATGGAAATATTCAATTTCTATTTTATTTCATCATATATTTCACAGAATATACCATTCATTTCAAAAACCATTCCACATTTCTTATCCATAAATTTCCAGTAACAATTTTATTCAAACCCGTACGATGTACACATATCATCCGTATGCTATATCAATCTGATCGCTCACTCGATCATACATTTCACTTCCGAACTAGTATCGTCCACCCGACTTCCTAGTGTGGACTCAGATCTGGTTTCTTGATCAGAAACCTTCATTCTCCTTACATAGCCATAACTATGATAGAGAATATCCAGAACCAATCAACAATCCATATCCTGGTTCGCCGTCGAAAATCGAGTGAAAAATCCCAACTGCAATCGATACACTATCTCGAATTTCTGTGCTCGAATCTGGATCAAACCACTATGCGAATAGAATAATATACATACATCTTACGTAATTATCTTTATTGATTATTATCCAAATCATTTTCCTTTTCTATTCATATTCACTTTAATTTCTATTCACTTATTCACAGTTGTGTCAATCCCATTTGGATTATCACCTCTTATTCTTATCTCAATTGGGTATTTAATCATAAACAGTTTGCACTCTGACCGGTTTAAATTTAGAAAATAATTTGAAAAGTTTAAAATAGATAAGTAGTTGAAAAATAATTATTAATTGTAAAATAGCTGTAAAAGAGTTAAGTAATGATAAAATAGTTAGAAAATAGTCAAATAGTTATAGCAATTTTAGATAATTGCAAAATAGTTGTAAAATAGTAATTAGTTATAAAGTGGTTGAAAACAATAATTAGTTTATAAAACAGTTGAATTTTTTTAAATAGTTCCAAAAATAATTGCAAGATAAGTATAAGATAGTTTGGATTTAAAAAGAAAGATTGTATAGTTATTAGCTTGGAAAAATAGATTTATATTAAACAATTTATTTTGAAAATAGTCTAGAGCCAAACTGTTCAATTCCAATCTCCAATCTCATCAATTCAATTTAAATTTCCACTTCCATTTAAATTGACTCAATTCCAATTTAAACAACTTCAATTTCCATTGAAATTGATTTAACCCCAATTCAAGTTGAATTAATCCTCAATTTCTTTCTTAAATTCAATTCAAATTCCATTTCAATTTACTTATTCAACTTTAATCACAATTTCAGTTAATTCAAATCAAATTCAATTTGAACTAATTCAATTCATATTTCAAATTTAAACCGTCCCAAATTATATAAATTCGAGTTATATTTTTAAAAGTTGATTTAATCCTTTAAATCAAATCAACTTATATCTTTAAACCATTTAATTTTGAATCCAAATTCCTATTTCAAAGTTCAAATAATGATTCAAATCCTTTTTAAACAATTAAATCTTTGAAATTCAATTTATCACCAAAGTTCAATTTTGAAACCAAACATTTGAAGTTTTATCTTAAACATTCAAATCTTAAATCCAAAATGATTCCATTTTATCTAATTAATGGATATATTACCACACCATATTTCTTCATCCATTTAAACTAATCCAGTTTCAGCTTAAAGATTATTGATAATAACAGGATAGTATCAATCATTCAAATTATTTTAAAACATCCATCCATTTCCAATTTCCATATCTCAAACCGATTTTAAGATCGCACAAACTCCCAATTCAAATTGACCATTTAACTTTCCAAGATAAATCCCAATTTCATGTTAAAATTTCCAATTCAGGTTGCTTGTTAAATTATTTAACTTTCCCAAAGTTAAATTCAATTTACTTAATCCAACCAACCTTACCCAACTCGAATTCCCATTTCAAATTTAAAACTCAACATTAATAATCTTCCCATTTATAAGCTTTTATAAAAATCGTTCATCAAAACCATTTTAAAACCTTTATAAGAAAATAATGAGTACGCTGTCATATATATACACCGACTCATTCTAGGGTACCACTGACCTTATCCTTAATGAGTACACCTACCAGAGCCAAGGTTCTCGCTTAACCTTCAGCTCTGATACCAAATGTAACGACCCGAAATTTTGATCCCGAAAACTCCAGACAGTTAGGAAAAGATGAATATAGATAGAAGAAAATAAGAAATAGAAATACCAACATCTCACTTTCGCAGCGGATAAAATATAATATCAAATAATATTCTTTACACAAAGAAAGCTGAATCAGTCAGTTACATTTTAATACATCAGCATTACAATATTTCACAATCATTGGGCAATTAAAATAACTTGTCCCAGAAATACAAACAATATATCACAGCGGAATACACTCCATACGTTCCTGCCATCCAGCTCGCCTTTTAAGCTTCAGAACGTCCTTACCTAAAAATCTGTAATACTCGTCCGACCCGAGCATTACATCAAAGTAACACCCAGGTCAGGCTGGAAACCAGCGTGAGTAAACCCATATAATATGAAATACCAAGCTATAACTTAAGTGAATTACCAGGGTAACTCGTACCTTTTACAAATTATTACTTAATAGTCAAACATTTATCCCACACAACAGTTCATCGGTTAAATGTCCATGTTACTTAATCTATTCCATTCTAGCCTATTTACTTCTAACCAAACTATAAAGGGTTACTGTAAATTACAAATTGAAGTGGTTTTGGGTATTTGCTGATACCCGACTCCGGTCTCTTCAGGTTCAGTATTATCTTTATTCACAGTTTAAATGGATACTGACCAACTATAATTCCAGGTATCATAGTCATACAGCAAATCAATTATCGATAGACAACTCAAAATATCACAGTTCACTCATCAAAGCATTTAACAATATATCACAATTCCATATCAAAGTAATCACATAAAACAAGTTACCTAATAACACACAATCATCCATAAGCAAGATTGAATGGTTCATAATTAATTTTATTAATCTCTAATTAGATTAATTACTCTCTTAAATTCCTTGGATTACCTAAATCCTATTTACCTAATATTAATTACAACCCAATTAATTAATCATTCTATAATCACCCATCTTAATTAGTCATTCTTGATTAATTATCCTTTAATTACATTAAGTAATTAATCTTTAATTACTACATAGATTAATTACCCTTAACCATTCACATTAATTAATCTTTGTTTAAAAGTTTAAACAATTTAATTCAATTCAATACTTGAATTCACACAGCATGAACATAGATAAATATCACACATTTATCACTGATATATACAATATCATATCACAGAATATCACAGCATATCATCTAATAGATATCATCCAATTCAGATATTCTACACAAATAATCATCCATAAGCAAGCATTATTAACTCATATCATAATTAATTTAATTTAATTAAATTAATTACTTAAGAATTAATCATCTAATCCTGCTTAATCAACCATTAATTAATTACAATCATTTAATTAATTAATCACACCTTGATTTCCTTATCAATCAATCTCTGGTTATAGATTAATTATCCTTTAACTATCAATTAATAAACCTTAACTATTAATTAATCTCCTTTAATACAAAGTAAACAATCCTTAATTACTTTTATAATCAATTAATTATCATTTAACAACTTCTTAATTAATCTTTAATTATAGATTAATTATCCTTCAATTATTAATTAATAAAATCCTAATTATTAATTAATAAAAATTAATTACTTACAAAATACCAAATGGCGACTGTCTTCATCGTTCCCTGAATAATTTTCGTCGCTTCTCTCTGCCTCTTCGCCTGTCCGCTCCACTTCCCCTCTTCGCCTTCTCCTATGCCCGCTTCTTTACCTCAGCCCCCTCTAGTTTCGTTTCCTCTTTCTCCATCTTCGACCAGGTCGGGTCGCGTTTTCAAAGTTATGCCTCCAGCGCCTATGTGTCCTCCTTTCCTATAATCTGCTACCGAATTTCCTCCTCTGCAAGCAAACTTCGATAGCCCCTGTCTTGTGAGTTCGGTCTCCAGTGTGGGTACGTCTTCGCCTGGTATGTGGCCCCATCCTATTGCGAGTGGGGTTTAAGTGAGTATCCTTGAGACAATGAATTGTGATTTGTGGAAGCATGTGTCGAGTGTTGAGTATGGTGCTAGGGCCGAAGTTGGTTTGTCTGAATGTGTGTTAGGTTGTGTATCGGCTGTTAAACTAAGTTATGGTCAATGCACTCCTGGTGCTTGTGATAATGCCCTTGTGAAATCTGTTCCAATAGTCAGTGTTGCTTGCTCTGGTGATTCCACTCCATCCGCAGCTATTGGTTCCCCCTTCGTCGTGGAGCATCCTGGTCCTTCTGCTCCATCTTTGCCAAGCTCCAAATCTTGGTCTTCTCTATTCTCGTCCTTGCCCCGTAATGCGGGTGACTACATCCCGATTGATTTTGATATGGTCGAGGAAAATGGAGTGATGATCCCTCCCCCTATTGTTTTGCAAGCCGGTGTTGATTTTGGTCTGATTATTTGGTTGGTTTCTTTTTGGATCCTAATCACCGTCTTATTAATGCGACTTCGGTTTGTCGGAGGGCTTGGAAGCTTCGTGGTAATTTGCATGTTAAGCTGATAGACTCCATGTATTATCATAAGTTTTCCTCTTCTGAGGATCATCGGCTTGTTCTTGAGGCTGAGCCTTCATTTTTTGTTGGAAGGCCTTTTATTGTTACACCTTGGTCTCCTACTGTGGCGTGTGCACATGAACAAGTTCTTTCTATCCCTGTTTGGGTATATTTTTCACAAATTCCCTCCGCTCTTCAGCCTCTTCTTGGGTTGAATTGGTTAGCGTGTAACGTTGGAAAATTGAAAAGTTTTGACTCTAATACAGTTGCACGCGATAAGATGATGTATGCAAAGGCACTTATTGAGATATCCCCGTTTAAGCCTCTCCCTTCATCTATTCCTATTCAGCTTGTTGTTGGGCACGTTGTGGATGTCCGCGTTCGCTATGGTTGGGTTCCGGACATTTGTACCTCCTATCACTCTTTTGGCCACCTGGCTATTGCCTGCTTGCATTCTGAAGCCACCGCGGTTGCTTTGAAGATCGCTTTGCCTCGCTGTGACGCCCCACCTCTATACCCACGCTAGCCAAGAACACTACGGAGTAGTGCTGTCAACTAGCACGGAGAATAAGGCCGTTGAGGAGCGACCATCCATGTAATTGCTTATCACACGGTGGCTATAAATAATCTTCGAAAACAAACATAGAAATAAGCATAACGCAAATCAGTCACAGACATCCATATCACAAAGGCGGAAGAAGATATGAATATATAACTAACACATGAAAGTGTACATCAGAGTAGTGGTCAAAAGATCCACAATAATACAAAAGAATAGCAACACGTGCTATACAAAAGAATACAACTATGAGTCTATATCTCAAGTGTATACAACAAAAACTGCTAATCTAAACAGTTAGCCAAAAGTCAGAGTGATGAATCCCTGGGAAGAAGTCAAGCAGGAGCACCTGTAACATCTCGGTCTGACCCGAGTATTATTTAAGAAAATAATAAACGGGTCAGTCTAGCTATAAATATCAGATGACATGATATAACATAAAAGATATGGCATAAACATAAAATATCCATAATGACATACCACTATAAGTATGTAAATAATGATCAACAGAAGATCAATCAATAAGAGATAATCAATATCACAAGAATCTTCTCAAAGATTCGGAAAGGGCATCATACCCCAAACTTGTACTCATAACAAGTCAATGGCATAAATTCTAGAAATCAATGCAAGAAGTCCAGAAATCATAGAAAAGAGAAAGAGGCCTATCACATGATGGTCCGAAGACCAAGGGGAGCTACCCCACATGTGTGAATGGAATCACACAGATTAAGGTCCAGACTAACCAAAAAGCAAAAAGGTATGTGTGAGTGGAATCACACAAGTGGTGTCTAGTCTAACCTCGCAACAAGAGACATCGCACAGTTGCTAGTCTAAAGCATCAGAATGATCGTCATGATCAACGAGAAGTGTCAATTACACTAAGCTAGTAAATATAGAAGTTTAGCTTCATGTCCCATAACCACTTTCTTAACTTAAATATTTACGAACAAACTGTAAATCTTCACTAATAAAATTGTCACAAGAGGTTCAATCGAACAAGTCCAAGAATTAACCGACGAAGTGAACGCAAGCGTTTCATACAACTTGTTTTACTAAGTCGTTTAATTAGATTTCTCATCCGAGTGAGGTAAAGGTTTGTATATACTAATAGATTGGAAAACAGTTTAAGAAAAGAGCTTTGTTATTAAAAATAGAGTTGAAATTGTTTGTTAAAAGAGTTTTAATATATTTACTACTAGTATTGAAACCTTTATATTATAAAGTGGCAAAACACAGAAGCAATTGTAGAAACAATCAGTCACAAAAATCGCATATGGAGATGTGAATAAAATACAAGGAAATCAGCTCAATGTTTTTCAGATAAGATCCCCTACGGAGGGGGGTCCAGGGGGTGGCAGGTGGGGGTGCGGGGGCCGGTACGACCTAAGTGAAGACAAGCGGCCTACGACCTAAAGCAAAATGAGGTCTAACGACCTAAGGGTTCACGCGACCTAACACAATGGCCGAGCGACCTAACTGGAGTTAAGGGAGGCAAGCGACTTAAGATCCAACGACCTACGACTCAAGCAAGCCGAGCGACCTAGCGTGGAGGGGTCGAGCGACTTAAGGAAGGCGAACGACCTAAGGTCCAATGACCTACGACTTAACAGAGTCGAGCGACCTAAAAGCACACGACCAAACTAGCAGAGGAGATTTAAGGCCGGTAACGACTTACGACTTACGAAATGGAGGGTGAACGACTTAACAAGGTTCACGGCCTAAAGGGGGTCAACCCAACGAGTTATAGGTCCAACGACCTATCGGTTTAAAGGTCATGCGACCTAAAAACCACGCGACCTATGATTTAACAGAAGCCTAGGTCGGAGACGACCTACGAGATAAACCAGGCCGACTTAGTGGACGAGCGACCTGAGGTAAATGGTCCAACGACCTAACTCGAACGACTTATCAGGAGCTTAGGTCGGAGGCGACCTACGAGATAAACCAGGCCGACTTAGTGGACGAGCGACCTAAGGTAAATGGTCCAACGACCTAACTCGAACGACTTATCAGGAGCTTAGGTCGGAGACGACCTACGAGATAAACCAGGGCGAGCAACTTAACGTTTGCCTAGAGATTATAGGTCGGAAACGGCCTACGACTTAAGTCCAGGCGACTTTTCCACGCACGCGTCACGAACCCGAGCGACCTAAGGGTCCAGAACGACCTAAGGCTGGAAGTTCACCAAAAATGCTAAAAAGTGGAGTTCTTCGCCAATCCAATCCAAACCAAATGCAAATATACATGCAAACATGATAGGGGTTCATTCCCAACGGTCCAATATGGTTATAGGCTAGAATTGTAAGATAAAAATCTCACCTTTGCACTAAATTTTTTGAAGATGAAGCTTGAAAGCAAGGAGAAGCAATCTAAAGCATGAATCCAATATCTTCTACTTGAATTTGGAGTTGAATGTTGGAGTTGCAATTGAATTTGAGATTGGAGTTTTAATTTCCCATTCTCTTCACCATTAATGCCAAAGCTTGGGTTAGTTAGGAAATTTATGAAGAGTGAGGAGAAGAGGGTTGGAACTTGGGCTTAATAGACCAAACTAACCCAAAGTCCAAAGCGGGAAAAGTTAGTGAAATTTCAACTCCAAACTTATCGATGTTTATACTTAAAAAAATTGTAAACGACATTTCGAACTCAACGGAAGTGGTCTCGAGTCCTAATTTGACCGTTTGCAAAAAGTAGCTTTTCGGACCAAAATCCTATTAACGATTTAATATTTAAATAAAATATTTAAATATAAACTCAATAAATATGCGGGTTGTTACACTCGCCCACCTCGCAGGATATGGGTTCCCAAGGTTTCCCCTGCCTCTTTGATTTCCCCTCCTCCTGCTGATCCATTATCTGACCTGAGTCCGCCACCTTTGCCTTTAGCTAGGCCTGACTCTTCTCCTGTTTCTGTGGTACCTTGTGTTGCCACTGATATTCCTTTAGTTGCTCCAGTCCCTACCTCGCGGCTGATGCCTGTTGTTTGGGATGAGTCCGAGGGGTGTTGGGTTGATCCCAAATCTGATATGAGATTTAACCCGGTGAATGAATCCTTCTTTAGATTTGTTTCCGATGATCAACTGGACCTTAGATGCCTTCATTACAAACCGTCTGGTGATTCCTTAGTTCTCGATTTGGACGGTTTGTATGCGAGTTCGAATTCTGTCATGCTAGCTGATACTTCCTGGGATCATTCGTTTATCTACACTTCTGATGCTATGGGTTATGATCCTTGTCTTGCTCTCCTTTTCTGCACCTTTGCTGGTCTTTGTGGGAATGTCCCTTTGGTATCTTCTCTGGTGTCTGGGGATGATGGTGACTCTTCCTCTATGGAGGAGTCCTAGTCTTTGTGATATTTATAGTTACTGTGACATAACTGTCACTTACCTGTGCTGTATTTTCCATTTTACTTAGTAGTTAAGGTGCCTTTACCTTACTCTTGTATTTCAAGTTTTATTACGTTCGTAATAAAAGTGGACGGTCCACTATAAAACCGGCTGGCCTTGCCAACAAAAACTTAATTACAAATTAAGCCCTTCTTAATTATTAGTTAAGTAACCTTTAATTACTTAATTAACTACTCATTAATCGCCTAATTAATCAATACTAGTTACTTGATTAATTAATTCTTAATTACACTTAATTACTTGATTAATTAAGCTTTAATCATTAATCAATAATCTAATTAATGATTTTTAATTACAAATTAATTAACCTTTAAATTAATTAACTTTTAATCCTTAATCATTTATAGATCAAGTAAATTAATTACCCTTAATTAATTTCTTAATTAATCCTTTATAATTAATTAATTAATTATAATTAATTCCCCTTTAATTAATTTGATTAGTTACAAAACATTAAACCTTAATTATCTTAAGATAAATCATTATCTTATAAATGCCTTAATTGCCCTTAACATATTTACATTATCTTAATCATTAACATTACTTAATTAAATCATTAATTAAGTTTTAAAATAAAATAATTATTTAAATTGATAATTTAAAGTTATCAAAACATAGCTTTCTTAAAATAACTTAAACATTTATCAAATATAGTTTTAGAAACTAGTTTCAAATTTGAATTTAAAAACTTGCTTTATATAAACTTTTAAAATTTCATTCCTACTCAAATTTTGAAATCACTTTTAATTTACTTAACAATATTTAGATTTAACAAACTTCAAACTTCTAAATCAAAATGTTTAAGAAAACATTTATTATATAAAAAGTAATATATAAAAAAAGGGTTTAAACTAATTTAGATTTTAGATTTCAAAAACCTAGTTTTTAAAACTTTTTAAATATGCACAACATGTAGCTTCGGGTCATACCCGAATGCCACTCGGGTTTAAACCCGAGTTCTTCCTCTTCTTCCCATTTTTCTCAACACATAAATAAAATTTAACAGGCTAATCTCTTATAAACTACCCGAGTATAAACTCGAGTTTCATCACTCAAATTCCCTAGCACTCCTTCAAGACACTACCACAGCAAACCTTCTGACACACACTGCCATCTCGTGCACATGCACCACCACCTGAAGCTACTCTGACCATCGCCACACCCTCCGGCACATCACCAAATGCCGCAGCAATCCATATCGACCCCCAAAACACAAACGCGATCCCTCAAACAAAATCGAGCTACCCAGTTGGTCTGGAACCCAAAACAGCCTTCTACAATTCCCTTCGACCACACCGCTCCGACCACCAGAAGTCAAATGACTCTGGCCACACCCTGCCGACCCAACACGCAACCATTTCCTCGAGTTTCATGGCACTCGATCAATCAGAGGAGAAGCAATGACCCGAATTCCAGCTTCAACCTGAACTAGGGTTTAAAACTCTTATGACCTACCGCCGACGCCATAGGAGGTGATAAATCCTCCAGGCATTTTTTCCTGAACCACCAATACCTCCTCCATCTCCGGTGATGTTCCCGACCACTCCAGTTGCTCCGTCCACCAGAATTCGACAAAAAACAAAATTCCAGTCATCCCTCAAATACACATTCAATTCAATATTAAAAATTCTGATATTTGTTTTAAAAATCATAACTTTTGAAGTGGATTCAAGTTATGATCTTGAAACAGCAGATTTGAGTGATTGATTTTAGCATATATAAAAGAAATCCTACTGTATTCTTAATTTCCAGATAAACTTTCAAATATTTTTACTTAAATTCATTTTTAAAATTAAATTTATGTTTAAAAAAACATTTAATGTTTGAAAACTAAGCCTTAAAAGAAATCAAAGGAAAAGAGAATGAGTTATCTCTATATTTAGACTCTGTAATAGGAAACAGAGAAGAACAAGAATATAAATCAGACATGCACATCTGTACACACTCATATACAAGATTCTATACTTATATCTACACATGCAGGCATCATCATCATAAAAATTCATAAGAAACAACCATAAATCTACTTAGGTTTTAAATTAAATGTTTATCACCAGGCTAATATGCAGAGAAGGGTTGAAGAATTTTTTAATTTGAAAACTGAAACAGGAGTTGATTAGATGCTTGAAATTCCTTTAGATAATTAGCTAACACATGTTATTAAGAATGATTACAAGTTAACACATATTACTTTCATGCAAAATTAGATTTTTAAATGTTTTAGAAAGCCTTTTATAATTGATTTCCTAATTTATAAATAGTAATTTGAATTTATATAAATAAATTCCTTTAAAAAGAAAATAATATAAACAATTTATGCTCTAAATAAAATTAAATAAAATACATTTTAAAACCAAAGTATGATTTAAGATATAAATAACTATCTTTTGAATTTCAATTTTAATATCCAAGTTCAAATTAAATTTCAAATTTAATTTAAAAATCAATTTGATATATACATGTAATTTTAGCAAATCCAAATTCCATTTGTATATGATAATTCTATTTAAAATCTTCATATATACAACACAATTATTATTATTGTTTAAAATAACAATTTTATCAATTTTAATTAATTTAAAATGGAGATTATCATATTTAAATTCCTTGAAATTCTGGGATATCACAGGGTATAAACTCTCTTAGCGAAGAGCTTTCTCGACAAGTCTCTCGAATGGCTTATCGATATGTCTAACCAACTTCTCCCCCAAGTCATCATCCAAACCCATGGCGAAATTATTGTTCTTTCTTAACGATGTATCAAATAAATACATCCTATACTTTGACAAAGCATCAAACTCAACAATATATTCGGTGATAGACATATTTCCCTGCTTTGAATAAGCAAATTTACTGAATAGTACCAACTTCTAAGCAGTCGGAACGAACTTCTCTTCAAACTTGGCCCTAAACTGGTCCTAAGTAAACTGATCCACGAATGTAGAAATGGTAATGGCATTCCATCAGTTTATGCCCCTCTCTTAAGCTGTCTGGAGGCCAGCTTCCTCTTCATGGAATCATCTACTTCCATGTCACCAAAGAAATGCTCGCATGTGTCCAACCAATCCTGCACTTCGATAGCCTACTCCATTCCAAGGATTGGTTTGCTTCCCAAGGTGGAGTAATCTTTGAATACCTTGGAAAAGTCAGCTCCCGGCGTCTACACTTGAAACCACTACCTACAGCAACATTTGGAGCGGTCGCTTGGGTATTTTGAAGCATATTTGCTGTCATCGTGTTGAATATAGCTTGCAAGTCAGGGTTAGCAGCCCTCGCTCCCGCTCCTTCCTCAACTCCAGAGATGGAGGTCCTCATAGTGTTTCTTGTTTGCCAGCTCATTCTTGATCTATAATAAGAATGATCAGTGTCTCAAAATAAATCCGTGTCAATGGTACTCGTGTGTGCATGCGACTTATTTACTATATATACTACTATATAGTTTTGAAAACCAAATTATATAACAAGTACACACTCTCTTGTGTATATATACTCTCAATCCAGTCTAGGGTGATGAATCCTTCCGTATCACTATTGGATCTTGGTATCAACTCAGGTTAAACATGTAACCTACGCTCTAATATCAAACGTGATGACTGCTATACACCACTGGCACCCGATATGCATAAGATAGTGCACTACTGACATGCCTGGCCGATAACAATTATCATGGATTTAAAATGAAATAAACATCACAGAACCTGTCGTATATCTCACAGTGCTTGGAATAAAATATATATACATCATAAATATAAACATGAGAGACGGTAATACTAATTGACCCAAATATCATAGTATAGATTTATTGAGTTATACAATTAGTAATAGAGTTTATACAACGAAAATAAACTCAAATAATTGTATCATAACAATAAGCAAGTACTGTCAAAGCTCTATAGTTTTGCATAACGAATAAGCATAGAAAGCCATATATAATACGAGATAGCTCCATTTAGTTCGTCCTTTGCATTGCTATTGCATCACACCTAGACCTTCTCTCTAGTCTACACATTTAAGGGTACCCGAAATAATAAGAAGCAAAACATAAAACCTCGAGTGAGACAAAAATCTGGTGTGAGCGATAAATGAATCTTAAAATATTATACAAGACGATATAGTAAGGAACAAGGGTATACGAACCATACCTGACCTGTCCCTGCAACCAAAGCGTTAGCACATAGCAAACATAATATGCTACTCTATAAATATAGTAAAGGTACAATAGAAACCAAGTGTGATGAGAGGTGTCCAGGTATCTCTATCTCCAATACCTATGTATAATGACATCTCTAGAGTGATAGACTATGGAAGAATAATCAAAACAACCGTAGCATCCATCAAACAATTCTCACTATCACTCACTTTAATTTGGATATATGATAACTCGTATGACCTTTAACTGCCAGGGACTAATGTAAATCTTGGTTTTCAGTGTGCTGTTTTGGACCAAAGCTGATACTAGACCCATTCAATCGATTCGGCGTACATGGATCCATTCAACTAATCCGGGGTAGCCTATCAATGTACCTATGAGCATCCTTACAATACCCTGCTTTGAATATATCAGAATATACTTTGACTAACAATGATCCCTTAGCACGCAAGTTCGAACTTTATATTTCCATTATCCTCAAGAAAGCATTTTACATTCCTCCACTCTATGATAGATACATTCAACCATTCTATCCATGGGTCACCTTTTTGAGAACTTGCCCTTTTATGGATAACCATTCTCACAACTCTGTTCAACATCAAGCTGCCATTATCAGAACCTAACTTCTTTCATCATCGAGTTATCATCAAAGTCCTGAAACCATCATCATGCCACTATGTCGCCATCGAACCCCAAGCGAACGAACAAATACCTTCAATACGATCTACCTAGCCTCTGCTTCCCCTCCATGAAGTTTCACATTCATTAGACTCAACAAAAAAATTGATACCAAGTTGGTTAACTCGGCACCGACTCATATTTAGCCAATTTTGGCTAAGTCCGCTTCCTTACTTTTAGTCCTCTATTCCTAGATGCTTTAAGCCCTGACCCTTCTATCAAAACAACTCACTCCTCACTCCAAAGCTTTCTACTTTAAGTTCTAGAAAAAACTTAGCATAATATCTAATATTAGCCAATCTCCTACCTCTTTCTATGGGTAGCCTTCAATAGCCGTGCTCTTTCCATCCATTAAGTTGACCGATCCATTCGAACCTCCAAATAACGCGATGCCGACCCTTCAACTCGGTGCTGAGTTGAGAACTTAGTGAATTTAAGGTGCGAATTTTACTGCAAGCTCCTTTCATGCTCTAGGGCCTCTCCTTCAAGTTTCATCCAATTTTTACCAACTTTGCCTTTGATTTTCCAAATTCACTAACCTATCTACTTAAGCATCCAAAACACTAGCAAACAACATCAAAGCACAACATATAAGCATAGAATAAAATGCAGACATATCCATTCATACAAGTAATGTACATGAATGTGATAAATAACCCAATTCTAATTTAAATATAACTTTTACACTAGCATATGTATATGATTACGAGGGATTTCAAAACCTTTAAAAATCATTTAAATCTTCGAAATTCATTTTTAAACATTTATAAAAGTTTGATTGAGGTTAGAAAATGTTTAAGTTGAAGTTACATAAAAATCATTTTTTAACTATATAAACATGCATGGTAGAGCAAGGGATCAAGAACCACTAACTAAATACCCAAAATACAAATCTTTCTCCTTGGATATGAAGTGGAAATCAATGGAGAAGGATTCAAATAACCCAAAATGATAATCTCTAGCTTATATATGCTAATCACCTCCTCTCACTAATGATTTGGCTAAGATTAGTAAGGAAAAGATGTGATTTTTGATGGAATTATTGTTAATGGAGATTTAGAACTATTTTGAGGAAGGTGGAAATGGCCTAGATCGGTTCCTAGAGCCTCCCCTTAGGACAAATTTTGAAGTGGATTAGTAGGCCTAAGCATGGGCTTAGTTAATTAACCTTAAAATTAGCTAGCGGCGGCTAAAACTCGAAACATCTATAACTTCTAAACTATAAGTCTGTTTTTCTAATATGGCCAACCATCATTCTGAAGCAATGAAAATGGTTTGAGACCTTATTTTGGATCCTATCAAATGTTATAATCCAAACAATATTTTCAAGGTCAAAATGGTCGCATAGAAATTCGGGAAAAACATAGATATGGAAAATATCCCTAAGAGTCACTTCCTCAAATTCTAGAGTCATATGATCTCATATGAATAAAATAAAAATATTTTATGATCCTCTAATATGTAAAACACGGGTTGTTACATGAATACTAATCAAACGCATAGAGATGAGCTCAATAACTAGCCTCACGTGCAAGTGGGAGATTAGTATATTCAAAGGTGCCCTGGAGGCAATTATGCAATATGACATATAAACATAACTCTATAAATAATCTTGTTTGAAACAAAGTATGCTTTTGATTTTACTTTCTGTTTTTTTTCATACAATGTTATAAATAATGAATTAATTGCAGTAAACATATATCAGTAGAAAACCCTTAGGAGAAGTCTTAATCGATTGAAGTTATGAATGTGTATGAGTATTGAATAGATATATACAAAACACTAGTTTCTTAAATGTTCCTACTCAAGATGTATCGAGAAAGGGATATCTATACATCTACTGAGACTAGTTTGGTAATGCTCTCCACTACGATGGATGTTGATTTACTCTTGACAATTAAGGAAACCAAGGGGTTATGTACTTGTGGTTGTTTTGGAAAAGTCATAGAATGACTCAAAGAGAGTCTTTTATAAGTTAACATAACTAAGTCAAAATAGAAGATCTCATGGTAATGACGTACAAGTAGTCTTTTGACTTTTGGTTGTTGTCGATCTTAAGAAGCTAGGCTATACTTTGATTAGGGTTAAATACTTGGCAAGTCGACCTTGTTACAACAATAGTTGGGTATATATTGAACTACTTGAAGTGAGACACTGCCTAAGAGAGGATTCGCCTCCTTTATTATAGAAGGTTAGTATCACGTAATTGGTGCTAGATTTAAAAGTCAAAATCTCTAGATAGAGTAGATTAATCGATAAATTTTATCGGACAGAATTAAGGACTTTAGAATTGTCTGTGCAATATATATAGGCATTGATAGTTTTTTTATCCTAGACCAAACTTTAGATATCTAAGTGATATAGTGATGTCTGAAAGAAAACATGTACAAACTATCGTTATTATGTAAGGTTATTATAAGTTAGATGCCTAAATGATATGTAAGCATTGAACATGTGCTCGATATTTTGTTTCAGCAAAGTCTGCATAGAATTTAATATTTAAATTGTTTAAGTATCAACTAAGGACTAATTTACTCTAAAGAGTCAACACAACCGCATTGTTAGTTATTTTCGAATTCAGTTACTGGGAATATTAATTTAAAAATTAGTACAATTGTTGTATTAATATAATATAACATTTTGAATTGTTTATTTGAAGCTTAAAATCAATCAGAACAATATATAAAAGTTGCGAGTTTGTTCGATCAAACAATGAGCTAGAATTAAACAATTAAAACAATGATTCAAGTAGGAGCCAAAGGGTCTTTTACCATGCCTGGTCAAATGCGAACATCGACCATGATTTGAATGGTGAGGCTTGATGCCTAGTCTTCTAGGTTTAGAGAAAATGGTGATATTTTTGCATCACTTTGGCTATAAATAGAATACCCTTCACTCCTATTTCTTCATGCTTTTGTGATAACTCACTAGCACTCATTAGACCACATTGGTGAGACCAAGGAGTTAAACTTCCAAACTAAAGTTGATGAGGAGAACATAAGCTTTAAGAAGGAAACAACATGCAAACGACATGTTCGACTTTCAAAGGAGACATCAATGATGAAAGGTATTATCTCATTTAATATTTTACACATATATACTTAAAAACCACTTGTCCCTTTTATCTCATTTTCGGCCATATTATTAAAAAATATTTTGAAATTGAATTTATCTATAATATTAGATTTCCATTTAGACATATATATACTTTCAATAGTAATTATACATTTATATGTGCATAATAGATGAATAGTTTCAGCGATTATAAAAAAACATATCCGAAAAATATAAATAAATATATTAAATAAAACCTTTTAAAAAATTTGTGTTTTCGATTTTATAAAAATATTATTCTTTTTGGTTTTGATTTATAATACATATATAACTAAAAAATTCCATGTGGATATTTTATAAAAATTCTTTCCTAATCTTGGTAAAAAACATTTTTTTAAAAGCATTTTATTTAAAATTCAAATTTAAAATTTAAAATAAGAAATATTTTCGGCCAAAACTTTAAATTAATGTGTATGTGTATGTCTAATGGCAGCTGAAGAGATGTAAATATAATTGTAAAATGCCATATACTATAACAGATTATAAAAATTTATATAAATTATATAATTTTTAAAAAATAAATCAAATAGATAGCTTATATCTTCACTTACATCAAAGCACAGATCAGGGGAGAGAAACAAAACGGAGGTCGGGATGGGAAGGCCTTGCTGGGCATAGGCTGCGGGTGCACGTGCTGTTGGTGGCGGATCTGGGCTAAGGGACGAGGAGGAGATGTGAAAGGACGAAGGTGGTTGACGACGAGGCCAACGTGGTGGTTGTTGAAAGGCGTGACTGCTTGGTAGGTGGAAGGGAAAGGACGAGCTGGCAAACATGGAGGGTGGAGACATGGCGTTGGATGGGCACAGATGAGAGGAGCAGGTTTAAACAAAAAAATATAAAAACTTTATATATTATTATTATTATTATTATTATTATTTTCCTAAAGGAAATGAGAGAAGAAGCTGTTGAACGAAGGGAAGGTCGGAGGAGAAATATAGGATTGGAAAGGGAAGAGTAGGTTTTGGTTTCAGAACTTATATATTGAAAGGCCTAAATGTGAACTAACGAAGATGAAATGAGTAATAACCGAAGAACATAGATCAAATCAAGAGGATAACCAATGGTCAAATATTAAATTTGGGAATATTAAAAGCAGTGCCCATTTATTTTTCAACAATTGGATAAGTGAATGGACACGGGAAAACTCAAAGGACCAAAAATTGACACCGACACGGTGAACCGTTTTACGGATTCCGCATTGTATCAGACTTCAAATCACATAATTGAATACACTGTAGATATCAGCACGATGAGACGATCAAAACGGTATACAGATATCAGTGGTAGATCGTCCGATCAAAAGTCGATAATCGGTACCGATATACGTTGCTATTCCGTACGAAAAAATCCAAATGGAGCTAGAAATGTCCGAGTTTCATGAAACGAATCACGCAGTCAGATTCAGAGTGTTCTAAATAAATTTTCTCATATTGACATATTTAATTTTCGGAGTACTTTTAAATTCAACTGTTATTAACTGATTTAAATAGAATTTCTAGCGACTAATAGAACATCTATATTATTCGACAAAAATTTATCATTTGCTATGTCAAGATGGACGCATAGCAAATATTAAATTTTTTTCATAAGATTCTATTGTTTGATTAAATGGTAGAAAATGAAGGGATGGGGAAATCAACGGTTTAAAACGGATACCGAAAATTCAGCTAATTTGCCAGAAATAAGATATACGAAGCAATAGCAGTTCAAATTTGAAGAAACAAAAGATGATGCCCCACTCGGAAGATGGTTTAGAAATTTATTGCGTAAAAATATTCAGTGTTGGAAAATATTTTATTATCATCAAATATTAAATGATTTTAATTCAAATAGAATTTACACACGAAAATTAACATTCATATTCTATGATGAAAATTTACCATTTGCTATGTTTAATTAAACGTATTCCAAATATTAATTTTTTATTTCCAAATTTTTTATTTAATAATTGCACAAAATTCTAGTTAAATATATTATTAGAACTATTAAAATTTAAGGGTCGTTACAAAGGGAGGCAAAGAGATTGGGAGCTGTGACGACCCAGAATTTTTGAGCATTTGAAATTGGAATATCTAATTGATTTTAGATATTTGAAAGATTTATTTTAACTTGAATTCCAAACATTACTATTTATTTGATAATTAAATTATTGAATTTAATAATTAAAATATTGAATCTTCAGTTTTAAACTTGTTAAAAATTAATTTGAAGGCTTGTAAAATTTATATTGATAATACTAAAGATGGTAAAAGTGTTAAAATTGAATTTAAAGGTGATTTTGTTCAGTTTGAAAATATATCGTTTAAATTGAATTTAAAAATAGCCTTCTGAGGCACAGTCTCGGAATTTGAAGAAATCAGTTCCATTGGGTCCGCAATATTGTATTATTATCGGATTTTAATTTTCGTAGTGTTTGGAGTGATCATTTGGTCGTACGATAAGTAAACGCGCCGAAAATTAAATTGAAATCTAATATAATAACTGGGTTCAAAAAGCTATCTTCTCTATACGATCGAATTAGGATTCGAAACCTTTTCCATTGCATTCAAAATAGGGGTTTAACAGTATAAACGCCTAGCGGCACGCCTCGATAGGAGGTCAAGTTTTTAAGTTGCATTTATCAGAACGGTTTGAATTTGAATTTAAATTGAATAATTATATTAGTCAACTGCAGTTGAAATTATTTCACATCAGAGCTCTGTAGCCTTCTTTTGCATGCTTCCCTCTTTTCGAAAACATCACGTTCCTTTCATTTCAATCAGCCGAACATTTCACAAAAGAAAAATATCTCGAGCCTATCTTCCTTTAATGGTCGAGTTTCCCCTTCTCGTTTAAATTGGCAGACTCAAATTAAATTCCTCTTCAATCCAATCCCTTCTTTAAATAAATAAAAACAAAAATAAAACCCAAATCGAAGTTTCCCAGCAACGAAGTAAATCGATCTCTCCTTCATTGATTAATCCTTGGCCGAGCATCGAGATTAGGGCTTCGATGTAGTGGTGGCGAATCAGAGTCGTCGTGTGCTCGTGAGGGTCGTTCGAAGGAAGAGTTGTCGGCATGATGTCGAGTTCGAGAAGTTGGAGTCGCATTGTCAACTGGGTTCTCGCGAAGGTGCGGAGGCTCGCACAAACACTGGGAAGGCAAGGTCGTGATGCTAGAGTGGACGTGGAGGAGAGTCGCGAGTGTGCCTGGTGGGGGGGTTTTGCTTTGGCAGATGAGATTCTTTCGAGGTTGCAGGTATTGTTTGTGATCAATTCAATTAAATTAAATGTTTGAATTTATGTTGTTAATAAAAAAAATGAATGAAAAATGAAAAAAAAATATTACAGTAAGGCCGGTTCCTATTTAGGGCCAAACCACATACAATAATTTAGTACACCTTACAGAAGATATAGAAAACAAAATTTTTATAAAGAGATATTTGAGCACACGTATATATATACTTGAAGAAAAATTGTTAAATAAGGTTTGGAATCTGTATAGCTTATTTAAAATGTATATAGATATTATTTTAGTATATGGGTTTCATAGAAAAGAAATATGATTTATTTTTGAGAAAAATTGGTTTACATAAAATTATTTAATCAAATTTTATTAAATGGTAAATGATGATTTGATTATTTCAAATGTTAATAAAACCCATAATATTTGTACAAGGTCTGAAAACATGAAGGAGAAAAAAATGGAATGGAAACAGATTGCAAATAAAAGAGCAAAGGTGAGTTAATCTCACTCATCTGGGTTTATTTAAATTTAAATAGTTAAATTTAAATAATTGGACGATTGATTTGATGTGCTATATTATATATAGTAGCATATAATATATATTGGAGTGATTGATTTCCCGCATTATATAGCGGATGAGACCCTATGCGCCGCATAATAGCGGATGATATTATATAAATCTCATATACCGCGATATTCCATCTCGAAGCTATAAATAGCGGATGAGACCCTATGTTTAATATTCTGTGCTATGAATATTTGTTATTCTGTGATGAATTATATTGTTAATTGGAATATTGAATGTTGTGGTTTGCTTAAATATACTTCGGTACACTGAGTTATCAAAATATATAGAATTAGAAATTTTGAAAAGAAAATAAAAGAGTGAATTTTTAAGTGAAATAATTGTAGAGAATTTGAATAAAAATAAGAATGAATTGGAAAAGAAATAAAAGTGATTTTTAAAAACTAAAGTTAAATTGTTAAGTAGAGATTTAAAACAAGTTTTAAGTCAAAGTTAAATCTGGAATTCAAGTTAGTGAATCTCAGTTTTTAAACTAATAAAGTTTTTAAATTTAAATTGTTTTAACAACCTGAATGTTAAAGTGCATCTTTAAACTGATTTGAATTTAAAAATAAATTTGGTTTCAAATTCCTTTAAACTTCTTTTATAAAATGAGTAATTAATTTATTTAATGAAGTAAATAAAAAGGTAGTTAATTAACGGTTGAGATTAATCAAGAGTGATTAATATTTATGGTTTAATTAATGATTAATTACTTAATGTAATTAATTTAGATTAGGATAAATTAAAATGTAATTAGAAATCATTAATTTATATAATTAATGATGTAATTAAAGGATGATTAATTAAGATTGATTAATCAATAATAAGTGATTTATGAGAAATTAATTAATATAAGTAATTAAGGATTAATGAAATTAATTATAGTTAATTAATTTGTGAAGTAATTAAAGATTAATTAATGTTTTTGGTTAAGAATAATTAATTTGTGTAATTAATTAAAGATAATTACTTGAATGTTATTGAAGGGTAATTAATCCAGGGTGATTAATTAAGATGGATAATTAAGGGATGATTAATTAATTGATTTGAAACTAATTATTGTCAAGTGAAGGAATCTAAGTGATCGAGGTTAGTAATTCAATTAGGAGTGATTAAATTTATTTTGAAAGTGATCAAGTTTGCTTATGGATGATTGAATGGTATTGGATGTCTTGGATGAGTTGATATCTCTGATATGAAATGTTTTGTAGTATCATATGTTTAGGCAGACATGATATTTTGGTTATCTATCAATGATAAATTGTTGTATAAAGTGACATCCTGTATTTAATGTTTGAAGTGTATTTCATTTGGATAACTTGGGTTCGGATGACATGAGACTCGAAGAGACCGGGTCGGGTATTAGAAAATACCCAAAACCACTTCGATTCTTTATAAATTGGTATGTGAAATCAATAGGCTCGTATGGAATGATTTAAGTGAATTGGACCATTTAATCTAAGTTCTTGGTACTTAGAGATTTGATGTGTGAAATTAGTGATGTCTATAACAAATTGTGAATTTGAAAATTAACATGAGTTATCCCGGGTTTAAATAAGTTGTATGCTTTGTATTCCATGTTAGACGGGTTTACTCACGCTAGTTTCCAGCCTGACTCGGGTGTTACTTTGATGTAATGCTCGTGTCAGATCGAGTATTACATATTTGCAGGTAAGGACGTTCTGGAGCTCAGGAGACGAGCTGGATGGCAAGAACGTATGGAGTGTTTCCATTATATTATATTGTTGTATATCTAAGACATGATGGTTGTGTATATCCAGTGTCTGTATATATGTGTAACTCTGATGTATTATAAATGTATTTTGATAGATACAGAATTCTTTTGTAAACTGTTATTATTTGTTATTATATTTTATCCGCTGCGAATGTGAGATGTTGGTGTTTCTGATCTTCCTATTCTTCTATCTCTTTCTTCTTTTTCCTAACTATCTGGAATTTTCGGGATCGTAAATTCCGGGTCGTTACAGTTGGTATCAGAGCTGAAAGGTTAAGTGAGAACTTTGGCTCTGGTGGGATTACTCATTAAGGATAGGGTCAATGGTACCCTAGTATGAGTTGAGTGTATATATATGAGAGCGTACTTGTTATTTTCTTATATAAAGATTTTAAATGGTTTTATATAAGAATATATTTTGATATATAAAGCAATATTTCTTTTTAATAAATATTAAGGTGATTGGTTGTTAAATTATTGGAATTAAATTAAGAAGTAATATAATACAACCAAACTGAAATTGAATAAAGATAAGTTTGAAATGGATTCAAACTGAAATTGAAATCTAGAATTGGGGAAGAGTTTCATAAAAGATGCTAATGGATGGTTTCAGATATGATAATCTTGGTTATTATCATAGACGATTATTGTGTTTAAAAATTAATGAGTAAGCAAAATGAAATGTTTTAAAGAAGTAAAACATTTAGGAAAGTATGACTTATGAATTGGAACTGAAGTTGATCTGAATTGTGGAGTTTTAAATCTGGGTCCAGAATTTGAAAATTTTGTTTCAAAGTAATGAAGAAATAATAAATAACATTATTTAATATTATTTGAATGATAGAGCTTGATTCAACAAGAGTCGTTTGAAAATTTTAAAGGAATTTGTTTGAATTTAAAACCAAAGGTGTTTTAAAATTTAAAAGTAACCTGGTGTGTAAAGGAAATAAATATGAAATAAACTCTAAGGTTGAGTTTTGAATTTTCCTTGAAATGTGATGTGAAACCCAAAGTGAAGTAAGTTTTAAACTTAAGTGGGAAGGTTATTAATCTGAAGTATAAAATTTGAATTGGATTAATTTGAAAAAAAAAATTGAAAATGAGTTCAAAATTCAACTTGAATTGGGAATAAATCAAGTTCAAGGGAAATTGAAGTTATTCAAATTAGAATTGAGTCAATTTAAATGGAAGTGGAAATTTAGATTGAATTGATTGGGAATTGAATAGTTTGGCTCTGGACTATTTACAAAATAAATTATTTTAGTATAAATCTATTTTCCCAACTATTTACTATACAACTTTTCTTTTTAAAATTCCAAAACTACCATATATTTACTTAACAACTACTTTCGGAACTATTTGACTATTTTACAACTGTTTTATAAACTAATTACTATTTTTTAAGTATTTTACAAATTAATTACTATTTTACAACTATTTTGCAATTATTTAAAATTTCTATAACTATTTGACTATTTTCCAACTATTTTATCGTTATTTAACTATTTTACAGCTATTTTGCAAACTAATAAATATTTTTCAACTACTTATCTGTTTTTAAAATTTTCAAGCTATTTTCTAAATATAAACTAGGCGGAGTTCAAACTGTTATTGATTAAATACCCAACTGAGATAAGAATTGAAGTGATAATCCAAATGGGGATTAAGGCAAATGTGAATAAGTGAAAAAAATAAAAGTGAGGATGAATAGAAAGAGAAATTGATTTAGTTAATAATCAATGAAAATAATACGTAGAATGTACATATATTATTCTATTCGCATAGTGATTTGATCCAGATTCGAGCACAAAATTTCGAGATAGTTTATCGATCCGAGTTGGGATTTTTCACTCGATTTTCGACGGCGAACCTGGATATGGATTGTTGATTTATTTTGGATATTCTCTATCATAGCTAGGCTATGCAAGGAGAATGACGGTTTCTGATCAAGAAACTAGATCTGTGTTCGCACTAGGAAGTCGGGTGGACGATACTAGTTCGAAAGTGAAATTGTGTGATCGAATGAGCGATCAGATTGGTATAGCGTATGGATGATATGCGTACATCATACGGGTTTAAATGAAATGATATTGAAAATTTGTGAATAAGAAATGTGAAATGATTTCTTTTGAAAAGAAAGTATATTTTGTGAAATATACAATGGATGAAAGTGAAAGTTGGATATCTTTATGATGATAAGTAAGATGGAAACAACTTTATAAAAAAGGAATAATCAAATTTGAATATTTGATTTTGAATAAACAAAGTTATATATCTTTGTTATATAAGATAAATCTCCCCTTGTTGAATCTACTGCCGGAAGAAAAGGATTTTGAAAGTGTTTGAAGTATAAAAGGAGTTTTATACAAGTTTGAAATGATCTAAAGTTTTTTTAAAAAAAATTATATATATCTATATATAAAGGATCTTATGAGGATTTTGGAAAAGGTTTTGAGAACCTTTGGATTTGGAAAGGCTTTTGATTTTTGGGTAAAATCAATATTGGAATTTGGAAAGCCTAATTTGAGAATTATCGATTTTGGGATAATCGATTTTGAGAAAAGGAGATTTATATGAGATTCATACTAGGTGTATGATTTGGAAGATACTATATGTGTATAGTATAAAGTGTTTTGATAATGGCTCTGGGGAAAAAGGCGCTCCCTTGAAATGAACTTCTCAGGAGTGTCATAGGTTGGTACTGCCTTGAACCCTAAGGGGGGTTCTAAAGTTGATCCTGAGAGGAGTCCGGACAAAACTAGTTCCTGAGGATTATGAGTAGTGTGTAGCAAAAGTCGAGGGCGTTGATGCCTACAGAGGCATTTGGGTTATGTTGTGACGATAGTGTAACTCGATGTCACTGCGATCTACTGCAGACCATAGCGAAAGTCATGTGTGCCGCTGAGAGCCAACAATCTACGTTTGATTTTACATCGGTAGACTGTGACCTATGGTAACATAGCAAAAGTCGTGTGTGCTGCTGAGAGCCAACAGTCTGCGTTTGATTTTACATCGGTAGACTGCGACCTGTGTGGGAGTGGAGAAGTTTCATGTTTTACAGCGAAAATCAAGGGCGTTGATGCCTACAGTTACATGGACTTTTGTTGTGATGCCAACGTAACCCTGGAATGTAACTGTGATCTGTTGTGGGTTCCATGGCGTAATCGGGGGGCGCGGAGTGCCTACAGTTACGTGGACTTTTGCTGTGATGGCAACTTAACCTAACCCAGGATGTAACTGCGACCATGGATGGGGGTGATGATTTCCAGAGCATTCTCACCAAAGATATTTCCTCTATTTTCAAAAAATGTTTTCTATATTTTCAATAAAATTATTTTTCAAGTATTTTCACTGGGTGTTGAAAACAGGTTTACCAAGTACTTATAGATTTTCAGTCCTACGCCTGATCAACATATGACCGAATTTCTGTGAAAACAAGGATGGGCTGGTTGAGACATCGAGTTATAAGAAGTATTTTTATAAAAAGCTATTTTAATAGTATTAAGTGAATTTAAAACTGTTTCTAAAATTTTAAAATAAAAGTGTTGGAATTTTTGGAAAATGAAAGAAAATCCCGAAGTGGAATTTAAAAAAAAATTGAACTTAGGAAAATTTAACGAAGTGATATTTGTAATAAAAATCGAATATTGATATAAAAGTTGGAAGTAAGCTAATTAGCTAAAAAAATATTTGATAGAGTATGTTAATAAAATTTAACTCGGTTAAATAAAATGGATTGAAGTTTGGAGATAAACTCGAGTTATAATAGAATTCGACTTGGATTGATAATGAATTAAAATAAGTAGAGATGTTGTAAAAATAAAACGGAATTGGATTATAATAGAAATGATTTGAGTTACAAACAAAATCCAATTCGAGAATAAATGATTAAGTATGTGCTTGGATATTATTTTGATAAATTGAGAAGGTGAATTAGAATAAAATGGTTGTGAATGAATTAAAATGGAAGGAATTAAATATAAATTGAGTCGAAATCAATTTAAATTGGTTATAAAACTTAAGTAATTATTTATTCACATGAATATCATAATATTGCATAGAATGAATTGTCTTTGACGTAAATGAAGGTAATTAAAATTCTATGAGTTGATAAAGATTAAATAAATTGGTTTTAAGATTAATTGAATTGAATATAAGCTTGTTTGGATTAAAAATAAATTGAATGTAAGAAATTGAGTTGTAAACCATTAAAATTGAATGGATTTGCACATGAATTGGTTGAAAGCAATTGAATTAGCTTTAAAATCATATAAACCGCTTATGGAAAGTGTTTGGTGCATGTTGCTTCTGAAATGCATGTGTTTAGCTATTGAAAGTAAGTGAAATGTTAATAAATTTCATATATTTAGTACTTACATGTTTGAATTAAGTAAGTACAGGTACCGGGATGCCGTTTGGCTGGATTTGGACGCGTTAATTGCTAAAATAATAAGCCGCTTGCTTAAAAATGCTAAATAAAGGTACGCTTACGCAATAAAAATAGGAAATATGAACTGTTTTGGTTTTTTCGACCGTGTGGGTCGATGTATATATATTTATATCTCTTGTCAAATTGCAAAAGCTCCTCCGTACAAAGGAAACTCTACCAAAAAATTTCGAAAATTTTGGGAGTTAGAAAATTTTTGTTAGCAACAAAACGATTTCAAATTGAAAATTGAAATATATTAATGGATGAAACTAATTTAAAATAATGATATGAATCGGTTATAAATGGAAGATAAAATTCAATATTCAGAATTGAAGATAAACTGAATTCATATCGAAATGGGGAAAACTAATTTGAATAGAAGTAGATATGAAAACTTCTGTAAGGAAATGTATAAAATGATTTTAAAAGCTATGATTGGATATTATTGCTAAGTAGGATATGCAGGTATTATAAAGGGAAAGGAAAATTGGTTTTGATTTCAGAAGATAATTTGAATTGCCCGACTAAAAGGTATGTGTTTAAATTTCTGTATGAAATTTGAGTGGGTTTTTGATTTAGCCACTTGGCTTTTTGTTTTGTTTTGAAACTTGGGAGCCCGTAGAGGCATTTTGAAGTTGTACCGAGCTAGCCGCGCAAAGGAGACGCTGGCGAAATTTTTCAAAAATAGGGAGTTAGAAAATTTTTGAGAAATTTCGAAAATTTAAAACTTGGTTTAGAATTATAATTCGAATGGTTGAATAAGTAAAGTTGTTTGGAAACTATGGAAAAGTTTGGAAAGTTAGTAAGATGGATAGTGTGTCTTTAATAAAGATTGTGGGGTTGTTGTTAAAAACTGTTTAGTTTTGGAAAATAGTAATGGTATTGAATCATTCTTCTTAATTAGCAATTTCGGGGACGAAATTCTTTTAAGGGGGGATGAATGTGACGACCCGGAATTTTTGAGCATTTGAAATTGGAATATCTAATTGATTTTAGATATTTGAAAGATTTATTTTAACTTCAATTCCAAACATTACTATTATTTGATAATTAAATTATTAAATTTAATAATTGAAAGTTGGGTGAAATATTGAATCTTCAGTTTTAAACTTGTTAAAAATTAATTTGAAGGCTTGTAAAATTTATATTGGTAATACTGAAGATAGTAAAATTGTTAAAGTTGAATTTAAAGGTGGTTTGTTCAGTTTGAAAATATATCGTTAAATTGAATTTAAAAATAGCCTTCTGAGGCACAGTCTTGGAACATTGGATCCGTAATATTGTATTATTATTGGATTTTAATTTTCGTAGTGTTTGGAGTGATTATTTGGCCGTACGATAAGTAAACGCGTTGAAAATTAAATCGAAATCTAATATAATAACTGGGTTCAAAAAGCTATCTTCTCCATACGATCGAATTAGGATTTGAAACCTTTTCCATCGCGTTCAGAATAGGGATTTAACATTATAAACGTCTAGCGGCACGCCTCAATAGGACGTCAAGTTTTTAAGTTGCATTTATCGAAACGGTTTGAATTTGAATTTAAATTGAATAATTATATTAGTCAACTGCAGTTGAAATTATTTCACATCAGTTCTCTATAGCCTTCTTTTTCACCCTTCCCTCTTTTCAAAAATATCACATTCCTTTCATTTCAAACAGTCGAACATTTCACGAAAGAAAAATATCTTAAGCCTATCTTCCTTTAATGGCCGAGTTTCCCCTTCTTGTTTAAATTGGCAGACTCAAATTAAATTCCTCTTCAATCCAATCCCTTCTTTAAACAAATAAAACCCAAATTGAAGTTTCCCAGCAATGAAGTAAATCGATCTCTCCTTCAATGATTAATCCTTGGTCGAGCATCGAGATTAGGGCTTCGATGTAGTGGTGGCGAATCAGAGTCACCGTGTGCTCGTGAGGGTCGTTGGAAGGAAGAGTTGTCGGCATGACGTCGAGTTCGAGAAGTTGGAGTCGCATTGTCAACTGGGTTCTCGCGAAGGTGCGGAGGCCCGCACGAACACTGGGAAGGCAAGGTCGTGATGCTGGAGTGGACGCGGAGGCGAGTCGCGAGTGTGTCTGGTGGGGGGGTTTTGCTTTGGCAGATGAGATTCTTTCGAGGTTGCAGGTATTGTTTGTGATCAATTAAATTAAATTAAATGTTTGAATATGTGTTGTTAATAAAAAAAGAAAAAAATGAATGAAAAATGAAAAAAAAATACTGTAAGGTCAGTTCCTATTTAGGGCCAAACCACACACAATAATTTAGTACACCTTACAGAAGATATAGAAAAAAAATTATAAAGAGATATTTGAGCACACATATATATACTTGAAGAAAAATTGTTTAATAAGGTTTGGAATCTGTATAACTTATTTAAAATGTACATAGATATTTTTTTAATGTATGGGTTTCATAGAAAAGAAATATGATTTATTTTTGAGAAAAATTGGTTTACATAAAATTAGTTAATCAAATTTTATTAAATGGTAAATGATGATTTTATTATTTCAAATGTTAATAAAACCCATAATGTTTGTACAAGGTCTGAAAATATGAAGGAAAACAAACTGGAATGGAACGGATTGCAAATAAAAGAGCAAAGGTGAGTTAATCTCACTCGTCTGGGTTTATTTAAATTTAAACGGTTAAATTTTAACAATTGGATGATTGAATTGATTTGTTGTGCTATATTATATATAGTAGTATATAATATATATTGGAGTGATTGATTTCCCACATTATATAGCGGATGAGACCCTATGCACCGCATAATAGCTAATGATATTATATAAATCTCATATACCGCGATATTCCACCTCGAAGTGGAATTGGTATTTTATGTTGTGCTAACATCTGTGGATGCAGGGAAACAGGTTGGAGGGATCCAACTGGATTCCTCAAAATTATTTAGATTGTTTAATATTTTATGTTATGAATATTTGTTATTCTGTGATGAATTATATTGATAATTGGAATATTGAATGTTGTGGTTTGCTTAAATATATTTCCGTACACTGAGTTATCAAAATATATAGAATTTGAAATTTTAAAAAGAAAATAAAAAAGTGAATTTTCAAGTGAAATAATTGTAGAGAATTTGAAAAAAAATAAGAATGAATTGGAAAAGAAATAAAAGTGATTTTTAAAAACTGAAGTTAAATTGTTAAGTAGAGATTTAAAACATGTAACATCCGCCTTTTCGCACACTTTAAACCGACACACGTGCCAATTCAAAGCATACGGAAGGGCGGATTGTTATGGGGTAAATAAGAAAAATAGAGAAGAAATAAAACAAAACAGAATCTCACAGCGGAAGGATAAAATATAATAATCAAATATACAGTTCATGAAACTGTTTTACAAAATAATTTATTTTTCTTGTGCATTAAATATTAGAGTTACACATACCAATACAACAATGCAGCGGAATTAAATGGTGTAGTGCACTAGTATAAATAATAATAATACAAATCTTCGTCTTCGTCCTCCAAAGCTAAATCTTCAAATCCTGAAACGCTCGGACTGACCCGAGCGAATTTGAAAAGACAAAAACACTCGAGTCAGAACTAAAAGATCTTATGTGAGTTAAATTAACAGAAATAAATATGAGTACAGTAACTCAAGAGATGCTCGGGATCTACATCTCCTAAGGATCCGTTAAACTATTTACTATAGTATATTGCGCTATTATAATAGTGTCTAATTGTAAAATAAACTTACTTTTAAATAGCGTTAAGGCTTTACATTTTCCACCTTAACACGTAAAATGCCAATAGTCTATACAGTACCGTAATACCTCCTGATCGGGAAGCTACCAGAGGATACTCCATAGGTACGACACAAATAGAAACTCGTAGTAAAGGCTCGGTATGGTAGGTGACACGGCACAACTAGGCAATGCCAGGGTAGATATACCAATTGCTATCCAGGCTGGTGGAAACGCGTAGCCGCAGTTACCGCCCACCTCGGACTAACTCCCCAAAATCAAAGTAAAAGTGGCCACTGAATCAATCCAAAGTCAAAGTATAATATCGAAGAGGAGGGTCCGATCAGAGGTATGACCTCATTGGCCTGAGAATCGCTCCTGTTTTAGCCACCTTATGCCAACTCACGGGAGTCGGGTCCACGTATTTACCTTACAGGAAACGCCGCCACCAACCTACTTCATTCTGGAATCTCCACCGCGTACACGGTTAGTCAAAGTGGTTTTCGGTATCGACAGAGAGTATGTCAGATATCCGATCCCGGTCTCTTTGCCAACCCATCGTTATTATAACACCGCGGTCATTTAAAAAAAATAGGTTATACTTTAAAAATCAGAATAAACATTCCATTTCATAACCATGAATACGATATTATTTCAAAACCCAAAACCATATTTTATCACTTATCCCAAATATAATTCTTTTCCGAAATCAAAATGCTTTGACTTCATAACGTCTGAAAATCAAATATTTTCAAAGCATAGTATTTTAAAAATCATAATTTAAAACCATAACTTCTAAAACTTGAATGGTTTGGACATTCAACGGTATATGAATTAAATGGTTTAACTTAAATGTTACTTTGTAAAGAAAATAGTTCTCATGGCTTTACAAATACATTTCTTTATTAAAGTCTAAACCAAAATTTATATTATCTCTCTCAAGTTCCAAAACCACTTCAATTTATTTATATATACGTATATCCATTTTGAGTATCAATATTTCAAACTAAAGTTGGATTTTATTCTTTCAACAAATCAATTGTTCTATTAATTAGTCTTGAATATTCATATAAAATCCATAAAAAAATAAGACTTCAATTTCTAGTGATAAAATATATATATTCTTTCCAATTCAAATTATACTAGAATATTCATTTTAATTTATTTTGGGAAAAATCCAATTATAAATATCATATCTTAAAATTTCCAAACTTAACATTTAAACATATGATATAAATTATTAAACTCCATTTTCTTAATTTTCTTCCATTTTTAATAAAGAATAAATATGGAAGAAAACATTTGTTCAGTATAGAATTTAAGATTTTTATAAATCGTATTCCATCCAAACCATCGAAATCACATTAAAAATAGTTATATATAGACCGCGGTGCCTGTATATAGTTTTCTATCCTATGGTCAAGTGATACGGATATTTATCATTTCAATCTGCAATTTAAAAAAAATAAAACTGCGGTTGTATATCATTTCAAACCGCAATCCCGAATGAAATGTAAATGCATACTAACTTGCAGTTTAATGATATCCAAATAAAACATTCATTCAACCACACATCCATCATCCAATCACAACATCGATCAATATCAATCAATAACAATTATATATATGATCATATATAACAGGTGATAACTGGCAGTTTATCCAAATTAAATTTATCAACTATTAATCTAACAGTTTATTCAGTAATAATTTATACAACTGTTAACTAGCAATTCATATGCAACAATAATTTCCAACAGTCAATTAATACGCAATAAATCAATTAAATTAACAGTTAAATTTAATAAAATGCAATTCAACAGATATGAATGAAATAAACATGCCAAATACTCATAAATAAATTTCTATTCATTTCTAAAATTTATTTAACAAACATAAAAGCTTCTAGTAATTGTGAGTGGGTCAAAACACTCACCTTTTGAATTTAAATTCAATTTAAACTCAAAAATTCGCCCGTCTCAGAATTCGTCCAAACCAGCGTCATCGAGTCCGGAATTAAATTACGATCCTAACAAAAGAAATTTCATGTGAATCTGACTTCGTATGAGAAAGTTATGGTGAAAAATGATGATTGAATTCAAATTGAAAATAAATAGAAAACGACACATATTCACCTTCATAAGCCACGTCACTAGCCCCTTCTTCCCTCTCACATGTTCAATCCGAGCGCACGCTACAGGAAATACCTCATGCACAAAAAAATGCGTTCAACCCATACGCGCCCCCCCCCCCTTTGACCGCCGTTCACGCCACCGTAGGGCCTCCCTGCGTCATGCCGCTACCACCATAGGTCTCCCCTTCGCCGGCCGCAACCACCTGCCTAGGTCCGGTCGCCTAAAAGACCTTCGGCCGCCACCTCCTTATAACCCTAAATCGAAATAAACTCCAAATCTAACCGTTGATTCACCTGATAAACTGCATAGATGCAGTCCCCTCGGTCCACTCAACAAAACCCAGAAACAGTTTCTCCATCCGACGAAGTTTTGTGCGACGATGATGAACGGTTTTGGGGCTGTTTGAATTTATTCTGGATGAACGACAGCTCCAATTGAAAAACGAATTGCACCATGAGATTACGCGTATCGAATACTTCAACATATATTTTTTCTGGAATTTTCTGAAATTTTTGAGTTTTGACTTTTGATTTTGAACTGTGGATAGATCTGGAATTGGATCTGAGATGTATACATTTGAGGAAGAGAAAAGAGTGAAGAAATGAACGTACAGCAAAAGAATAGAGACTAGGGTTTATAGCTGTATATATATAGGTATGCTAGCGATAGGGTAGATAGGCTGTAGAATGAACGTGCGTGACAAACTATGGCCCAAAAAGCCCGCTATGCCTCCGGAGTCGAATTTGTTAAATCTATATATCCAGATAGGTATTTTAAAATATTCTGAACGCGATGGAAAAAGTTTCACGACCAAATTTGATCGTATGAAGAAGTTATGCTGAAAACAAGATTTTCAAATTGATTTCAAATTGATTTTTAATAAAATTGATTTCAAGGCGTTTCGCGTCCGTACGATCAAACGACAAGTCCGATCGATACGAAACTTGAAACCCTATAATAATTCACCGATACGGATCCGATGAAACTGGTTTCGTCGAAATCCGAGTTCGTGACAAAAATGGCTATTTTTAATATTTATTAAATAAATTAAATAAATTAAAAAAAATCAATTTTATTTTTCAACTTCCAATATTGGCCAAACTTCATTACTTATATAATCCAATCAATTCCAAATGATTTATCAAGCCTGGATGTGAATTAAAATCTATAAATATATCAATTTGCAGTGTAAATTTCTGCACTTTCTTATTATTTGGAATTATAAATTTTATCCTCAAACCCAATTATTAAATCTTATTTTCTTATACTCTCATTTTAAGTCAAATTAAATAAATGACTTGAACTCCATTTCAACTCATTTGATTGCAATTAACCTTTTTACCATAAATTAAATTCCAAACTATTAATAAACTTTATCTCCATTTATTCGCCTTAATTTATTTAAGGCAATCCTAAATTAATATCTATTGCAATGATTTCAAATATCATTCCCTCATTTTTCTTAACTATTATTAATTCCAATCTTAATGAATTCAATATTATACGTTTGATAAATTTATTAGATTCACTCAATTGTTTACAAATTCCATTTTAAATTCAATAACGTAATATTTTACGTTTAATTCTATTTTATTTGTAGTAAATACCCTTTGTTGGATTTAATATTCAAATTATAAATAAAATCTTGCTTTCTAAAGTTATATCAACAATGGTCCAACTAAATTTGAATTAGCTTTAACTTTATTTTATGGAATTAACTATTGCAATAAATCCAAATTGATAAATAAGGCTTGATTCCTATATTAACTACTTTGGTTCCAATTAACCTTTTATGGTGAATATGAATTCCAAGGTATAATTGAAATCTTATATCCATTTGATTTCACTGTTTCATTTTTATTATTAAATCCGTTATAGCCAAATGCATGAAATTAACATACATAAATATTTTTAATCTCAACTTAAGTTTTACTTAACGTAATAATAAACGTTTAAATTTTCTTAATTGCAATAACTCAATTACCTTCATTCTTTTTATTCACGTAGCTAAATCTTGATTTAAAATCTTTACTATAACCCATAGTCTTATTATAATAGGAATCTATACTACCTGTAACGTAAATTTCAAATCAGTAAAGATCTTACACACATTTTTCCATAGATTTAGATTTCACAAATTTAGCTACTGCATTAATTCTTATTTGTGTAACATTAATGTTCATATACTTTGAATTCATTCCTAATTCACCAAATTCAATTAATTCCTTTACAAACGTGTTTCCAGTATATAGGTATTTTACACAAATTGTTATCATACCCATAATTACACGCTTATAACTAATTCCCACATTTGCATAAATTTGTTAAGTTAGAAAGTTTATTAAGGTTTATGCATTTCCAACTTGTGCTGATTTTTCACAATTATTATGATTTCTCACAGAACGTTGAATTTATTAAATGACCATTTATTATAATTTAACTCCCTTAATTGAATCAAATGCTTATTATTATATTTTCATTCTTACCATTCCTTCCCATTATAACTCATTTACGTATTTACACATCTCTATCTTTCAAATATTAATAACCAAACTGATTACAAACATTGTTCTTACCAATCTTCATAAATTTGTTCAGATCTATACTCTTTCTCATATAATTAAAGTTTATGTTTCTATTAGATTTTTTTTCTTTCTACAGACATTAAATTTTTCTATCTACACTTATTTCATTTTTGTATAAATGAATACTACCAAAGTTAATATTTATATTAACTTTTACAAATTCAACTTTCATTCGTTTCTTATCACTAACTTTCAACAAAATGTGACCATCTACATTAACCAAATCTATTGTCATAAAGTTTAATTGTTACACTAAGTTACTACTTCTATAACAAATTTCTACATTTATTCTAAAACAAAATTAGAAATTATATTAATTTAATTTATTAAATATTATTAATTTAACGGGTCATTACAATCTCCCCCACTCAAAACTTTTCGTCCCCGAAAAGGAAAAAGAATGGAGAAGGAAGAATAAACAGTACATCTTATTTCAAATATTAACTTATAAACAATATTTTACTGGATTAATTTCCTTTAATGAAATACACTTGTTTTATAATCATTATGTCTTTTAATACTTGAATTATTAAAGTTGGGAAAATATTTTTAACAAAATTCTAAGTCCAAAATTTACGGAAAAATTTTGGCAGAGTCTCCTTTGTACGGAGGGACTCTGGAGAAAATATAATATCCAAATATACAAATATATTACATATATTATCCAAAATAAAATATCCCAACACGGGAAAATATATTACATAGCGCTTTATACGTAATCCGGAAACGTACCTATTTGTCAGACACTATACGTTTTTTTTTATTTTGGAACCAAAAGCAGTAGCAGTTGCTTCCATCACCTGTATTCACTTATATAGTCTAAAAGTTAAATATTTATATCAAAGTGAAAAGTCTAGGTGGTATACAACCATTAATCAACCAATCAACTGCAACAACCATAGATTTTAACAAGCAGCACACACCACAAATAGACAATCATTCAATCAAACAACCATTAGTTGTTTGGGTTCAAATTCTGAAATTGTACGAAATGAAAAATAATTATCAAGTGCATCCTATACTCAACAGTCTTAGATGGAACAAAGATAGATTATTTGTTCATCCAACAACTCCAAAATTCCTTACCCAGCAAACATACATCAACCAAACAATTTGAACCAACACCAAAATAGCTTATTATACATTTATTTCATAATTCAGTGGTTTGATTTTCTTTCCTTCATTTATGAGGAATTTCTTTGTTTCTTACAAGTTTTATTTTCCAATTATCACAAAATTCATTATATTTGTATTTCCTTTTATTACTTAAGTTTCCTTTTATTACTTAAGTTTATAAAATAAATTCTCATTAATAACAACAATTATTTGAATATCTTCATTTCCTTACTCTTCACTTGTAAGATTCCCCTTAAATTCTAAATCTGCTAACATTCATTCTTATAAGTGGAAGCTTTTATTTATCTATTAACTATGGATTACAGTCATTTAAATTCTTCCTACTTTCTATTATATTAGAATAGGGGAGACTTAAGACATCTTAAACTAATAGTCCTACAATCAATTCTTATTTAGAATTTCCTTTTATTTGCTTTACGTTCATCTCACCTATTAATAATTCTTAACTTATTTTCAGCAAAATTATAACTTAAGTTTATACCATTGAATTCTTATTTACAACAGTAATTTATTGAATACTTCATTTTTCTAAATTCCTACTTGTAAAATATTCAATTCTAGTTTCTTTTTTAACATTTCAATTTTTATATTTGGGTAAGTTATTTATGTCAAAGAAAGTGCAATTGAACTTATACAAGTTGAATCTCAATTCTCTAAATTAAATTTGATGTTTATCCATATTTCTCTTTGTCTCATATGTATGCAAATTCCTCTTTATAGCTTTGCAATTATTCTCTTATTTAAATTAGAGGTTTCAATTCATTTATTACTTAACTTTTATTTCACTACAATTTAACAATTAATTAATTAATGGAGAATTTTAGAATTGGATTCCGGGTCAGATTTCAATTTATTTCAAAATAATAGATAAATAAGTTCTTATAACTCAATATCTCTAATTATAGTTAGAACAATAAAAGAAAATTTTTTTTAGAAGATTTCAAAATAAATCTGCAGTAGAATTTACTACTGTGGCCTTTTCCCTTCGAAACTCGAAATGAAAGTCGATGATGCGGCCGTCATCACCGAATTTATTTTCCAGCGACAGAGAGGAAAGTACAGAATTTAAATTTTTTTCTTCAAAATCTTCTTTAAAACAATTCTTCCAAATTATACGAAATATTTATATAAGAAATTACTTATAAACCAAATCAATAAATTTCACAAATTCTTTGAAAGCAGATTTGGAAAAATCCCGGACTTAAGTTCTAAAATCTCCAATTTGATTTATCATAATTTCAACTTAGCTTCAGTTATTATAAATATTTTATTTCCTAACACCCAATCTATAGCAACCAAATATATATATATATATCTTTATAAAAATATTTTTATATATAGAAAATATAATAGGCAAAATTCTTTCATTCACCTATATTAAAACAAATATTATGTCGGTCTGTCCTATTAAGTGTTTAGAAATCCCTATTGATGACATAGCGTCCCATGCATCAACCAGAATTTATAAATACAAAGCGGAACAGATTAACACAATATAAAAATCTTTTTATTAATACTAACAAATACGCTCTCTCATATATATACACTCAGTGACTCCCATAGGATATTTCTACCCTATTAACAAAGAGTCAAACCCACAAAGCCAAGGTTTATCGTTAAACCAAAGCTCTGATACCAAACTGTAACATCCGCCTTTTCGCACACTTTAAACCGACACACGTGCCAATTCAAAGCATACGGAAGGGCGGATTGTTATGGGGTAAATAAGAAAAATAGAGAAGAAATAAAACAAAACAGAATCTCACAGCGGAAGGATAAAATATAATAATCAAATATACAGTTCATGAAACTGTTTTACAAAATAATTTATTTTTCTTGTGCAATAAATATTAGAGTTACACATACCAATACAACAATGCAGCGGAATTAAATGGTGTAGTGCACTAGTATAAATAATAATAATACAAGTCTTCGTCCTCCAAAGCTAAATCTTCAAATCCTGAAACGCTCGGACTGACCCGAGCGAATTTGAAAAGACAAAAACACTCGAGTCAGAACTAAAAGATCTTATGTGAGTTAAATTAACAGAAATAAATATGAGTACAGTAACTCAAGAGATGCTCGGGATCTACATCTCCTAAGGATCCGTTAAACTATTTACTATAGTATATTGCGCTATTATAATAGTGTCTAATTGTAAAATAAACTTACTTTTAAATAGCGTTAAGGCTTTACATTTTCCACCTTAACACGTAAAATGCCAATAGTCTATACAGTACCGTAATACCTCCTGATCGGGAAGCTACCAGAGGATACTCCATAGGTACGACACAAATAGAAACTCGTAGTAAAGGCTCGGTATGGTAGGTGACACCGTACAACTAGGCAATGCCAGGGTAGATATACCAATTGCTATCCAGGCTGGTGGAAACGCGTAGCCGCAGTTACCGCCCACCTCGGACTAACTCCCCAAAATCAAAGTAAAAGTGGCCACTGAATCAATCCAAAGTCAAAGTATAATATCGAAGAGGAGGGTCCGATCAGAGGTATGACCTCATTGGCCTGAGAATCGCTCCTGTTTTAGCCACCTTATGCCAACTCACGGGAGTCGGGTCCACGTATTTACCTTACAGGAAACGCCGCCACCAACCTACTTCATTCTGGAATCTCCACCGCGTACACGGTTAGTCAAAGTGGTTTTCGGTATCGACAGAGAGTATGTCAGATATCCGATCCCGGTCTCTTTGCCAACCCATCGTTATTATAACACCGCGGTCATTTAAAAAAAATAGGTTATACTTTAAAAATCAGAATAAACATTCCATTTCATAACCATGAATACGATATTATTTCAAAACCCAAAACCATATTTTATCACTTATCCCAAATATAATTCTTTTCCGAAATCAAAATGCTTTGACTTCATAACGTCTGAAAATCAAATATTTTCAAAGCATAGTATTTTAAAAATCATAATTTAAAACCATAACTTCTAAAACTTGAATGGTTTGGACATTCAACGGTATATGAATTAAATGGTTTAACTTAAATGTTACTTTGTAAAGAAAATAGTTCTCATGGCTTTACAAATACATTTCTTTATTAAAGTCTAAACCAAAATTTATATTATCTCTCTCAAGTTCCAAAACCACTTCAATTTATTTATATATACGTATATCCATTTTGAGTATCAATATTTCAAACTAAAGTTGGATTTTATTCTTTCAACAAATCAATTGTTCTATTAATTAGTCTTGAATATTCATATAAAATCCATAAAAAAATAAGACTTCAATTTCTAGTGATAAAATATATATATTCTTTCCAATTCAAATTATACTAGAATATTCATTTTAATTTATTTTGGGAAAAATCCAATTATAAATATCATATCTTAAAATTTCCAAACTTAACATTTAAACATATGATATAAATTATTAAACTCCATTTTCTTAATTTTCTTCCATTTTTAATAAAGAATAAATATGGAAGAAAACATTTGTTCAGTATAGAATTTAAGATTTTTATAAATCGTATTCCATCCAAACCATCGAAATCACATTAAAAATAGTTATATATAGACCGCGGTGCCTGTATATAGTTTTCTATCCTATGGTCAAGTGATACGGATATTTATCATTTCAATCCGCAATTTAAAAAAAAATAAAACTGCGGTTGTATATCATTTCAAACCGCAATCCCGAATGAAATGTAAATGCATACTAACTTGCAGTTTAATGATATCCAAATAAAACATTCATTCAACCACACATCCATCATCCAATCACAACATCGATCAATATCAATCAATAACAATTATATATATGATCATATATAACAGGTGATAACTGGCAGTTTATCCAAATTAAATTTATCAACTATTAATCTAACAGTTTATTCAGTAATAATTTATACAACTGTTAACTAGCAATTCATATGCAACAATAATTTCCAACAGTCAATTAATACGCAATAAATCAATTAAATTAACAGTTAAATTTAATAAAATGCAATTCAACAGATATGAATGAAATAAACATGCCAAATACTCATAAATAAATTTCTATTCATTTCTAAAATTTATTTAACAAACGTAAAAGCTTCTAGTAATTGTGAGTGGGTCAAAACACTCACCTTTTGAATTTAAATCGAATTTAAATTCAATTTAAACTCAAAAATTCGCCCGTCTCAGAATTCGTCCAAACTAGCGTCATCGAGTCCGGAATTAAATTACGATCCTAACAAAAGAAATTTCGTGTGAATCCGACTTCGTATGAGAAAGTTATGGCGAAAAATGATGATTGAATTCAAATTGAAAATAAATAGAAAACGACACATATTCACCTTCATAAGCCACGTCACTAGCCCCTTCTTCCCTCTCACATGTTCAATCCGAGCGCACGCTACAGGAAATACCTCACGCACAAAAAAATGCGTTCAACCCATACGCGCCCCCCCCCCCTTTGACCGCCGTTCACGCCACCGTAGGGCCTCCCTGCGTCATGCCGCTACCACCATAGGTCTCCCCTTCGCCGGCCGCAACCACCTGCCTAGGTCCGGTCGCCTAAAAGACCTTCGGCCGCCACCTCCTTATAACCCTAAATCGAAATAAACTCCAAATCTAACCGTTGATTCACCTGATAAACTGCATAGATGCAGTCCCCTCGGTCCACTCAACAAAACCCAGAAACAGTTTCTCCATCCGACGAAGTTTTGTGCGACGATGATGAACGGTTTTGGGGCTGTTTGAATTTATTCTGGATGAACGACAGCTCCAATTGAAAAATGAATTGCACCATGAGATTACGCGTATCGAATACTTCAACATATATTTTTTCTGGAATTTTCTGAAATTTTTGAGTTTTGACTTTTGATTTTGAACTGTGGATAGATCTGGAATTGGATCTGAGATGTATACATTTGGGGAAGAGAAAAGAGTGAAGAAATGAACGTACAGCAAAAGAATAGAGACTAGGGTTTATAGCTGTATATATATAGGTATGCTAGCGATAGGGTAGATAGGCTGTAGAATGAACGTGCGTGACAAACTATGGCCCAAAAAGCCCGCTATGCCTCCGGAGTCGAATTTGTTAAATCTATATATCCAGATAGGTATTTTAAAATATTCTGAACGCGATGGAAAAAGTTTCACGACCAAATTCGATCGTATGAAGAAGTTATGCTGAAAACAAGATTTCCAAATTGATTTCAAATTGATTTTTAATAAAATTGATTTCAAGGCGTTTCGCGTCCGTACGATCAAACGACAAGTCCGATCGATACGAAACTTGAAACCCTATAATAATTCACCGATACGGATCTGATGAAACTGGTTTCGTCGAAATCCGAGTCCGTGACAAAAATGGCTATTTTTAATATTTATTAAATAAATTAAATAAATTAAAAAAAATCAATTTTATTTTTCAACTTCCAATATTGGCCAAACTTCATTACTTATATAATCCAATCAATTCCAAATGATTTATCAAGCCTGGATGTGAATTAAAATCTATAAATATATCAATTTGCAGTGTAAATTTCTGCACTTTCTTATTATTTGGAATTATAAATTTTATCCTCAAACCCAATTATTAAATCTTATTTTCTTATACTCTCATTTTAAGTCAAATTAAATAAATGACTTGAACTCCATTTCAACTCATTTGATTGCAATTAACCTTTTTACCATAAATTAAATTCCAAACTATTAATAAACTTTATCTCCATTTATTCGCCTTAATTTATTTAAGGCAATCCTAAATTAATATCTATTGCAATGATTTCAAATATCATTCCCTCATTTTTCTTAACTATTATTAATTCCAATCTTAATGAATTCAATATTATACGTTTGATAAATTTATTAGATTCACTCAATTGTTTACAAATTCCATTTTAAATTCAATAACGTAATATTTTACGTTTAATTCTATTTTATTTGTAGTAAATACCCTTTGTTGGATTTAATATTCAAATTATAAATAAAATCTTGCTTTCTAAAGTTATATCAACAATGGTCCAACTAAATTTGAATTAGCTTTAACTTTATTTTATGGAATTAACTATTGCAATAAATCCAAATTGATAAATAAGGCTTGATTCCTATATTAACTACTTTGGTTCCAATTAACCTTTTATGGTGAATATGAATTCCAAGGTATAATTGAAATCTTATATCCATTTGATTTCACTGTTTCATTTTTATTATTAAATCCGTTATAGCCAAATGCATGAAATTAACATACATAAATATTTTTAATCTCAACTTAAATTTTACTTAACGTAATAATAAACGTTTAAATTTTCTTAATTGCAATAACTCAATTACCTTCATTCTTTTTATTCACGTAGCTAAATCTTGATTTAAAATCTTTACTATAACCCATAGTCTTATTATAATAGGAATCTATACTACCTGTAACGTAAATTTCAAATCAGTAAAGATCTTACACACATTTTTCCATAGATTTAGATTTCACAAATTTAGCTACTGCATTAATTCTTATTTGTGTAACATTAATGTTCATATACTTTGAATTCATTCCTAATTCACCAAATTCAATTAATTCCTTTACAAACGTGTTTCCAGTATATAGGTATTTTACACAAATTGTTATCATACCCATAATTACACGCTTATAACTAATTCCCACATTTGCATAAATTTGTTAAGTTAGAAAGTTTATTAAGGTTTATGCATTTCCAACTTGTGCTGATTTTTCACAATTATTATGATTTCTCACAGAACGTTGAATTTATTAAATGACCATTTATTATAATTTAACTCCCTTAATTGAATCAAATGCTTATTATTATATTTTCATTCTTACCATTCCTTCCCATTATAACTCATTTACGTATTTACACATCTCTATCTTTCAAATATTAATAACCAAACTGATTACAAACACTGTTCTTACCAATCTTCATAAATTTGTTCAGATCTATACTCTTTCTCATATAATTAAAGTTTATGTTTCTATTAGATTTTTTTTTCTTTCTACAGACATTAAATTTTTCTATCTACACTTATTGCATTTTTGTATAAATGAATACTACCAAAGTTAATATTTATATTAACATTTACAAATTCAACTTTCATTCGTTTCTTATCACTAACTTTCAACAAAATGTGACCATCTACATTAACCAAATCTATTGTCATAAAGTTTAATTGTTACACTAAGTTACTACTTCTATAACAAATTTCTACATTTATTCTAAAACAAAATTAGAAATTATATTAATTTAATTTATTAAATATTATTAATTTAACGGGTCGTCACAAAACAAATTTTAAATCAAAATTAAATATGGAATTCAAGTTAGTGGATCTCAGTTTTTAAAGTAATAAAGTTTTTAAATTTAAATTGTTTTAACAACCTGAATGTTAAAGTGCATCTTTAAATTGATTTGAATTTAAAAATAAATTTGGTTTTAAATTCCTCTAAACTTCTTTTATAAAATGAGTAATTAATTTATTTACTGAAGTAAAAAAAAGGTAGTTAATTACCGGTTGAGATTAATCAAGAGCGATTAATATTTGTGGTTTAGTTAATGATTAATTACTTAATGTTATTAATTTAGATTAGGATAAATTAAAATGTTATTAGAAATCATTAATTTATATAATTAATGATGTAATTAAAGGATGATTAGTTAATATTGATTAATCAATAATAAGTGATTTATGAGAAATTAATTAATATAAGTAATTAAGGATTAATGAAATTAATTGTAGTTAATTAATTTGTGAAGTAACTAACGATTAATTACTGTTTTTGGTTAAGAATAATTAATTTGTGTAATTAATTAAAGATAATTACTTGAACGTAATTGAAGGATAATTAATCCATGGTGATTAATTAAGACGGATAATTAAGGGATGATTAATTAATTGATTTGAAATTAATTATTGTCAAGTGAAGGAATCTAAGTGATCAAGGTTAATAATTCAATTAGAAGTGATTAAAATTATTTTGAAAGTGATCAAGTTTGCTTATGGATGATTGAATAGCATTGAATGTCTTGGATGAGTTGATATCTCTGATATGAAATGTTTTATAGTATCATATGTTTTGGAGGGATAGGATATTGTGGTTATCTATCAATGATAAATTATTGTGTAAAGTGACATCCTGTATTTAAAGTTTGAAGTGTATTTCATTTGGATAACTTGGGTTAGGATGACATGAGACTCGAAGAGACCGAGGTGGGGTATTAGAAAATATCCAAAACCACTTCGATTCTTTATAAATTGATATGTGAAATCAATAGGCTCGTATGGAATGATTTAAGTGAATTGGACCATTTAATCTAAGTTCTTGGTACTTAGAGATTTGATATGTGAAATTAGTGATGTCTGTAACAAATTGTGAATTTGAAAATTGAAGGATTTATCCCGGGTTTAAATAAGTTGTATGCTTTGTATTCCATGTTAGATGGGTTTACTCACGCTGGTTTCCAGCCTGACCCGGGTGTTACTTTGATGCAATGCTCGGGTCAGATCGAGTATTACAGATTTGCAGGTAAGGACGTTTTGGAGCTCAGGAGGCAAGCTGGATGGCAAGAACGTATGGAGTATTTCTGCTATATTATATTGTTGTATATCTAAGACATGATGATTGTGTATATCTGATGTCTGTATATATGTGCAACTCTGATGTATTATAAGGGTATTTTGACAGATACAGAATTCTTTTGTAAACTGTTATTATTTGTTATTATATTTTATCCGCTGCGAATGTGAGATGTTGGTGTTTCTGATCTTCTTATTCTTCTATCTCTTTCTTCTTTTTCGTAACTATCTGGAATTTTCAAGATAGAAAATTCCGGGTCGTTACAGGAACAGAACAAAAGAAATTGTAAACTTTTTTACATTTTTTCTTTACATTTTTTTATGAAAACAAGAGAAATAAAATGGAAATTTCTTTTTTCTTTACATTTTTTTATGAAAATGGAGTTGCGTAACTTTTTTTTAATAGAATTGCAAATGCAAGTGAACTAAAGGAAAACAAGCACACAAATAAATGCACACAAAAATCAAACAAACATTCAATATTATTATTATTATTATTTTATGCAAACACACACAGAGCAAACACACAATAAAATCAAACGAAAAATAATTCCAAAACAGAAATCTAAAATCAAGACTATTCCCTGGCAACGGCGCCAAAAACTTGTTCGTCGATGGGATTTCTATCACGTTAGAAAGCCATCGAGGGAATTTATAATAAAAATAACCGCAAGCGCACGGTGTACAAATGTTAGTACATGGTGAGTATGGGTCGATCCATAGGGAATTGTTAGATTTTAAAAATATATTCAATCAAATTAAACCAAAGTTGAAAGTTATTAGCTAGAAAATGTAAGGAAATTACAAAAAGAAAGTGATAAAAATATGAGATTAGAAAGACAGTTTAGAGATAAATTCACTCTCTAGATCACATAGTTCAACAAAATGAAATTATGATCTCTCTTTTTTGTCATTAGTGAATTTAAATGATGTGTTTATCATAATTATGGCTTATTTATGCTATTAATTAACTCAACATAAGCCATCAAACTATAACACACCCCTTAAACCACTTACTAACTCTCATGAAAATGACAACAAAGTTGAAAATGAAATCCGTTTTAAGTATGGCCTATTAACTATTAATTAGAAATATAGATCGTCAAATTTTAATTTCAACTTTCGCTTCATTACCATCATCATATGTAGATGAAGAGGTGATTATTGTTTGTGATTGTTTAAGCATATTCTGTTTAGTGTCAACAATATAGGCTATCAAATTCAAATCAAAAACAACAAGTTAAACCACTTCAAGCATTGTCATGAAGCACAAAAAGAGAGCAATAATTATCAAAATATTAAAGCTACATAATTAGAGAGCTTCATTACCCATAAATTGAAGAGGTTAACCCTCTCATTTGTGTCATCATATCAACACTTGTAGCATGCAAAATGAAACTAAAAAAGAGGAAAATGAAAGCTAATGAAAAAGAGAACTATTCTACTTGCATAAAATAAAATCTATTCTACTTGCATAAATAAGTAAATCTACACTACTAACATGAAAGGAAATAAACAAGAAGAGAAAACATGTATTAAATTGCATAAAAAAATTACATGAAATAAGAAATAGCTAAGTAGCTATGAAAAGAAAGAGAGCTCTCATTTTATTTTTGATCCTAAACTAAACTAAGAGAAGAAAGACTAAAGAAAAGAGGTTACATGAAGCATAAGGGGTATTTATACATGTATGAAACCATAATCCAATTTTTTAGAGAATGCCCAAAATACCCTCTTAGTAAGTGTGGAGGCCAAGTAATCATTAGCATCAAATAATCATCATTTAAGTATGCATGAAGCGTTAAACTTTATTAGCATGTGCATTAGCCTCTATTTTGTACATTAAGATAGGTGAGTAGGTGGGGTCCTCCATTATCATGAGTTTGAATTATTTCAATCTTCATTCTTTTGTATTCATTTGTGCATGCATATTTTCCATGAACCCTCTTTCATTTGAAGCCAATTTCCTACAAAATAATGTAAAAATTTCCAAGTAAATTTTCATAAATTAATATATGCACAAAAATGGTCGTTTTGCCCCTATATGAAGATGAATATATGACGATTTTAGAAGAATATGAATTTTGGTTTAAACATGTTAAAATATCCAATACGATCATTTATTTTATTTAATTAGATTAAATATGGTGGTTAAAATATGCACATTTACATGCACATCACATTTTAATAAATGTTGTGTTAATTATTTATTGTAAATTGTTAGTAATAATGGGTTTGTTTTTATTCTTGTTTGGTTGTTTGATTTATACTCGGCTAATTTATGATTAATAACCTTGACGTTTAGTTAAAGAGACGTACACCACCTTTTAACTTAGGATTGACATTTAGTGACTTTTTGGTTAAATGGAAATAACACCCCTTTTAGCTATCTCATTTGATTAAGATGGAGCTTCACCCATCTTAGTATCTCTTAGCGTTAAAAGGGTATCACACCCCTATTTAACCATATTTCTCTATCTTCTTGTTTCGTCAATCTAAGGCGAGTTGTTGCTCATTCGAGCATTGATATTCTTTATCAAACATGACTAAACAAGGAGCAAGCGGGGGCCATGTGGGGCTGCTTTCATTATGGTATGTCACGTCTACTCTAGATTGGTTTCGGTTGTATATGCACGGAGATGTGGGATACTCGGATACTCGATAAGATTGGCGGGGTCCGGCTTGGAGGTTTCCAAAGGCCATCGGAGTTCTCAAGTATATTTTCTATAGGTATACTTTCGGTAAAAGGGATGCACCCTCCTAGTCATTGTTGGAAATTCTTTCTCTTTTGTTTTGTTTCGACAATTTGGTTGATTCATTTTCCATTGCATCGAGGAGCGTCTTTTGCTCTTCTCGATGTTAATCTTCCTTTGTATATTCATAACCTTTGTTTCATAGGTTATGAGTTGTTTTTTCGATATCTTTGTACATCTTTACATGTATTTTCATATTATATTATGTTTGTTCTACTTGTTTGTTTGTTTATGTCTGTTCTTCTATCCTATTTACTATATGTCAATAATGTTGTTTGTTTTCACTTGGATGTATAGTAAACTCCACTAGAGTTTATTAGCGTTATTGTTTGGCATTAAAAACTACGTTTAAATTTGATCATGTTCAAAAATTAGGTGCACCTAAGTTGAACAGGTACGTAGGCGGTCGCTAGACTAGTGACCCAATCCAATAAATATATAGTTTTTCCTTACCTTGTATTAACATTTTCATGTTCAGTGTTTGTTATCTATCATGTGTTGAAGTATCTTTCCTGTTTACCATTTATTCGGCATTGGCATGGTTATTGAGTTTTTAGGAAAGCTTGTTGTTGTCTCTCTCTCATCAGAGTTATGCAGTAGAAGATTTATAGTATTTCAGATTGGTATGTATTAAAGTACACCAGTGGAATAAATGATTACTTTGATAGGTTGCATTATTGAAATTGTATGATATTTATTTAGCAGTGTTGTATATTTATCAGATTATGATATATTAAAATGGTATTCTTCATTCGTAGTTTTAGGATGGATTTTTCGGCAATTTTGACTGGTCTGAAAACCTGGGTCGTCATAAAGGAGTTGGACGTTTATCTACCGTGGTATTCTTATTTCTGGTGCGTTGCTTTTTGTTTATATATGAGCAATTGTAAGGACTGACTGTTATAACTGACCAGACTGATGATGATACTCAGTTTAGTAACTCCGAAATATTATTTATATTAAAGTAACACTACGTACTATCTTTTGAGCTTATATATTATCATTTCACCGTGAGATTGTAATGTTTTTGTTTTCCTCTTTCTTGTTATTTCTTATTTTTCTTTCCCTGACATTTTTTCTTTCCAACACTTGGGTGCTCGGCACGTTAATACCATGGATTTATTGGTGTCACCTTTTGGGGGTCAAAAATGCGTTCGTTACAATTCAACGGAACCTACATTTTCAAAATTGAGAAGAGAACTTGATATTTATCTTTACTTGAATTAAAGTAGAAGTGTTTTACGTTAATGTACTTGGATTTATTTATTGTATTATGATATAACCATTAACTTATGTGCTTCTCTAACTTTTGTACATAACTTTATTCTTTTTTACTAACGATGAATGGAGGTAAATTCAAATATAATGATAGAGAAAGTGCATAAAATTAAAGGAAATATGCATATTATTTTCAAATAAAATTGTGTTGTTGCCATCGTCAAAAGAGATGCTATTATATACGCCCTTTTTTTTCTTTTCTCACACACATCTTCTCTCACTCATCAATATTTAATAAAATACCTATTCCACCCATACACATCCATTGCTCTCTTCTTCTCTTTTCATTTTTCTTGATTTTCTTTAGGAAAAACAATAGAAAGCAATCGTGAAGTTCAAACCTCATTAACTTCGCTTTAGTTCCACATATTCTTGTCAATTTGAAATCTATTAAATAATAGTAAAGTAGAAGAATTTGAAGCCCTCTTGTGGCGACTCGGAAAATTTGAACATTTGAAATGTAATATTCAATTGATTTTAAATATTTGGAAGTTGATTAAAACGTGAATTTCAAATATCAGAATGATTTTGGCAATTAAATTATTGAATTTAATTTATTTAAGTTGGGTAAAATATTGAATGTTGATTTTTTAAAACTAGTTAAAAATATTTTCAAGGCTTCGAAAAATTCATATTGATAATACTAAAGATAATGGAAGCTTCAGAATTTAAATTGGAACTATTTTGTTCAGTTTTGAAATTTTATCGTTTAAATCGATATTTAAAAATAGCCTTCCGAGGCACAGTCTCGTAATTCGACGAAACCAGTCCCATTGGATCTGTAATATCGTATTATTATCGGATTTCAAATTTTGTAGCTTTCGGAGCTATCGTGTGATCGTACGAGATATAAACGTCTAGACAATAATTAATCGATTTAATTCAAATACAAATTTATATACTTTAATCAACAGCCGAAGTTTCATCCCATCAGCCGACCTACTCCTCTCTGCAAAGTCACGTACTCCTTGTCTCCCATTTCTTTAAAAATCTCACGCAAATCACTTCAAACAGAAATTAACTCAAATCATAAAAATGCCGAACGAAACAAAGTATTCGACTGCGAGTTTATATTCTTCGTTCCTCTTTCCATTCCCATTCAAATTCGATTACCCTCCCTCATTTCTCTCAGCAATTCACGAAATCAAAAAAATCAAATTCGTTTATATAACCCTTTCATTCAAATCGAACAATGGCTGCTCTTGTCATTTTCAAAATCGAGTTCGTTCGTATCATTCGCGATTTCAATGGGAGAGAGAGCATGCGTGAATTGTCATCGCGAGGGTCGCCGTGGGAGGGGACGCGGGTGCAGCACCCGCGTACGTGATTGGAAGGTACAACGCGAGAGGCTAGGGATTGTGAGGCTTCAGGGAGGCGAGTCGCGACTTTGGGTCGTGCGCAAGCTAGGGTTTCGCTGTAATTTTGGGGAAGACGCGATGAAGGGAGGGGGGCGAAAGCTAGGCAGTGGCAGTGTCACGATGTCCTTGCAACTCCAAGGCAGTGGCGCCGATCTCGGGGAAGTCAGTGGCCATGGAAGCGCGTGACTCAACGAGATGGCTCGTCAATGCGTGTTCTGGAGGGTGAAGTCGAATTGTGTTGCGTTGATTTCTGATCTATGGCAGTGAGGTATAAACTCTGCAGTTTTTATTTTTGTATATATTTGTGTAAATATATAGAGAATAAATATTTATATGCTATTGTAAAAAAAAATGTAAAACAGAAGTTTTATTTTTAACAGTAAGACTTAATAAGGAATTTCGTTTTAATAAATATATATTTAGAATTTACAGTTTTGTTATGAAATATATATTTTTTTATAGTAAACTGGAAATTTATATAGGAATTTATATAAAAAAATATTAATCTATATAGATTATTTCTTATAAATATATAAATATACATTTTAAACTTGCAAGTTATTTTAACATAAAGGATTAAGGAGATTAACTTGTTTAAAAAAGGAAATTTGTTTAAAATTAAATTATTAATCTAAGATAAGGTCATCAGTTAATTAAATTATCAAATACAAATTTGATTTTTCAATTTTTTCGAATATTAATAAATCCTGTAATGTTTGTTATAAGGTTCAAAATCGAGAATCAAGCCGGAATAGGAAATGGATTGCAAAATAAAAAGCTAAGGTGAGATCTTCTCACCCAAAAAAAGGGTTTTGTTTAATTTTAAATAGTTAAATTTAAAATTGCTGATTGTGTGCTTGGATGATGGTTGTTATTATTTGTTTTAAAATAGACCCTATGCGCCGCATAATAGCGGAGGTTATTATATTAAACCCATATACCGCGATATTCCACCTTGAAGTGGAATTGGTATTATATATGTATTTGGAGTTGATTTCCCGCATTATATAGCGGATGAGACCCTATTGCGCCGCATAATAGCAGATAATATTTTATAAATCCCATATACCGCGATATTCCACCTCGAAGTGGAATTGGTATTTAATTTGTTGTGCTAATATCTATGGATGCAAAGAAACGGGTTGGAGGGGTCCAACTGGATTCCTCAAAAATTTAATTTGTTTCGTATGTTGTGTAACGATTATTTATAATCTGTGTGTGATTATTTGTGATTGAAACCGTTGAAGGGTGTAATTTAGCCGAATATATTTTTGGTATCGTAGGATACCAGAAATATGAAATTGGATTTTTTGGAAATGAAAGTAGAAAAGCCTAGACCGTTACAATTAAAGTATTAAAGTTTATTTTTATAATCCGATCGAAAAATTCCAAAAATATGGGAAAAATATTTTAATAAAGGAATTTCAAGTAATATTGTTTAATGGTTGAAGAATTTATTTAAGATACAAATTTTAAATATTTGAGAGTGATAAAGGAATTTATTTCAAAAAGGAAATAAATTTAGAAATTAAATTGGGGATTTAATTTGGAGTTGAAATAAATTTTGAAATCGATTTGGAAAATTGACTTGGTATTTGAAAATAAATCCTTGGGAAACCAACTTGTAATTAAATTGGTGTTTGAAGCAATTTTGGAAATCAAATTGGAATTGATTTGGTAATTGAAATAAATTCTAGAAATCAATATGAAAATTGATGTGGTGTTCGAAGGGAAATCGATTTCATGTTTTGAAAATAAATTTAGAAATCAATTTGGAATTTGATTTGGTGTTTGAAACTGAATGTTGGAAAATCGATTTAAAATCGTATATCGATTGATATTCAGAAATGTAAATTCACAATGGAAATTTATAAGGGAAAGGGAAATTGGTTTTAAAATAAACATTAGTTTATTTTTAAAGTGTGGAAAAGATTTGAACTTGTTTCAAAGGATGGGAAATCGATTTGAAATTTGATTTTCAAAGTGATAAGGTGTTAAAAATATATTCTGCAAAGATATGTTGAAAATTAAATAATTTGGAAAATTATTTGAAATCCCGTAATTGTTGTGAATGATGATTGATAGTTAAATAACCCACTATCAATATTGGCCTTTTAAATGGCATTTGAATTTCGATGCGACCGGGAGTCGAATTCCAAATGGATATTTGAAACCCACATCGAACCTTTGTGATTGTGATGGATCTTTTATTTAATAAGATCAAAGTGGAAATTGTTGTGATTTGTTTGAATCTGAATGTAACACTTATTTTAAAATAAGCGCTCGTTATTCGGATTAGCTGAGAGGGAACCTTGTGTCTTAAAACCCATTTGGAATAACGATACGACGAAATGGGATTGCATTTGAAGATGGTGTTGAAGACCGTGTATTTTCGAAAGCGAAAGGATTACCTGTCGAATGTCTCTGCATCGGGTTGCTCCGGTATAGAGATTTATCACCCTTTGTGATGGGGATTCTGAACGTGATTAGTGAATATCCGAAATTGCAAGGGCTTCTTTGGAAGTGCCTTCGGTTCCGTTCGATCCCGGAACGGACTTGTATGAATGTGTGTCTGACGTTACAATTTGAGATGTAAAGCTGGTTTCTATCAAATACATTTCTGTTGGTGGCGGATAATTTATTCTCTTAGCTTAACACCCTTCTCTGAGACGTATGAGCTCGGAGGTTATGTAGTTGATGGTTACTAGTAATACATTTCCAATTTGGTAATGTGGCATACGAAGGGCTGCTGATCATTTGTTGATCGAAGCACGGCTTTTGTGAAAAGAGTAGCTTTGTGGACGAGACTTGCTTGTCTTAGTGAAATGTGATGGGGGGTCCTCGCTTTTTGTTTGGTGGCGAGCAGGAGACTCTTACCCCTATATGTCCTCTTTACGGGGTTGGTTAGGCGTAAGCCGTGATAGTCGAAAGGTTGGGCGTAAAAGCAAGTTTCGGGTACCATTGTATGCCACGGCGGGGCTGGGATGGTTGAAAAGCCTACCAGTCGAGAGTGGCCGCTGTCAATGGTTGAAAAGCCTAGACCGTTACAGAGTGGTATAAGAGCATTTGGTTAAGCGACAACCTTGGCTCTGTTGGGTGTTACTCATTAGAGATAGAGTCAGTAGTACTCTAGAATGAGTTTGAGTGTAATAATAGATATGAGCGTGTATTTGTTAGTGAATATAAAATTGTTTTATATTGTGTTGACTTATCGGTTGAGTGTTTATAGATTCTGGTCGGTGGAGTCTAGCTAACTGTATCGATAGGGGTTTCTAAACTCTTAAACCAGATGAATCGACACGGTATTGTTTTAAAATAGGGTGAATGAAATAATTTTGCCCAAAACTATTTTCATAGATAAAGGAGATAATCTTTGTAAATTATAATAGTATATGGTTGCTTGGTTGTTAGGAAGTGATAATATTAAATTATTATCATTGGTTGTTGAATAAGAAATTGAAATCAAAATCAAAAGCTAAGAAAAAAAAGAAAGAAAAAAATCCATATACAAATGAAATTTGAGAATATAAATTGTAAATGTGACTTGTAATTTGAAATGTAATTCCAAAGAAATGTTTTGAAAAGAATTTGAAAATTTTGGAGATTTGGAAATTAAATCCCTTTTTAGTTTGAAAATGATTTTCAAAGGCTTTGGGAAAAAAATGTTTGAAAGGGATAAAAGCTCTAAACTCTTTTCTGTCGCTGGAAAATAATTTCGACGATGATTGCGACATCATCGGTGTTCATTTTCGAGTTTCCAGAAGAGGAATTGCTGCCGAATGATTTTAAATTGAAAATTGTTTGCCAAAGTTAGGTTTGTTTTTGGATATAAAATTGACTTCAAAATGATTTAAGCAATTGTTTAAAACTCTGGAATCCTATTTAAAAATAATTATGGAATAATAAATAAATTTGAAAAATTAGAAGATTGTGAATGAATGAATAAATTTGCAATTGCAAGCAAATTAAAATGAAATTGAATATTGAAATTCATTTCGAATTTGTAAGCAAATAGAATTGAATTGGAATTGAATTTGATTTGTTATCAGTAAAGCGAAGTATTGAAATAAAAATTGGTAAGTGAAATGAATTGGAATGACTAAGGAAATATGGTTTGAAATGAATTGAATTCAACATTTGTAAATGAAAGGTAAATTAAATTCATATGGAATTTGAAATCCAGTTTAATATAAGTAAGTATAACCCAAAGTGATGAATTAAAATAAATATAGGAAGTAAATAGAATATTTTCATTGAACTTAAGAAATGAAGTGTGAAATTCTTAAGTAAATTTTGTATTGGGAATATATCAAGTTAATAATTAAGTGAAGGTTATATTGAGAATCGTGAAATGGTAATTGTGAATAAGAGAATGAACGAAGGAATAAAACTAGAACTGAAAAACTGAATATTGAAAACCAATTTAAATTGTATGAAATAAAATGAAGTTGTAAAATTAGTTCGAAAAGAACTAAAGATAATAAAGGTGGGAATAAAAAAATGGTTTGAGATAAATTGTAAATTGAATTCAGATGAAATTAAAAATGTAAGATTGAATGAAAATTGATATGTAACTTTAATAGTAAAGTAAAAATGGTATAAGAAGTAAGTATTGAAATTTTGTAAAGGAATGTGCAAAATGATATTTGAATGTTGTAATTGGATATTATGAATATCAGAATATACAGGTGTGTACAGGGAAATGGAATTGGGATTTTGATTTTAAAGATAAAATTAGAATTGCTCAACAAAAAGGTATGTATTTCAATTTCAGTATGAAATTTGGTGATTTTCTTGTCCAGCTACTGGGCTTTTTGTTTTCTTTTTGGATTTGAGGGCCTGTGGTGCCATTTTGTAGTAGTACCGAGCTAGCCACGCAAAGGAGACGCTGGCGAAATTTTTCGAAAATTTAGGTTGTTAGAAAAATTTTAAGAAATTTTGGGTAATTTAAATTTGAATTTGAATTTGAATTGATTAAGCAAACAAGATTGTTTGGAAACTTATGGTTGAATTTGGGAAATTAGTTGATATGATAACGAGTCTTTAATAAAAGATTTGTTGCGGGCAAGTTGACAAAACTATTTAGATTGGGAAAAGTACTAAACGGGATAAGGATCATTCTTCTTAACTAGTAATTTCAGGACGAAATTCTTTTAAGGGGGGAAGGATGTGACGACCCGAAAAATTTGAACATTTGAAATGGAATATTTAATTGATTTTAAATATTTGGAAGTTGATTAAAACTTGAATTTCAAATATCAGAATGATTTTGGCAATTAAATTATTGGATTTAATTTATTTAAGTTGGGTGAAATATTGAATCTTGATTTTTTAAAACTGGCTAAAAATATTTTCAAGGCTTTGAAAAATTCATATTGATAATGCTGAAGATAATGGAAGCTTCAGAATTTAAATTGGAACTATTTGTTCAGTTTTGAAATTTTATCGTTTAAATCGATATTTAAAAATAGCCTTCCGAGGGACAGTCCCGGAATTCGACGAAACCAGTCCCATTGGATCCGTAATATCGTATTATTATCGGATTTCAAATTTCGTAACTTTCGGAGCTATCGTGTGATCGTATGAAATATAACCGTCTAGACAATAATTAATCGATTTAATTTAAATATAAATTTATATACTTTAATCAACAGCCGAAGTTTCATCCCATCAGCCGATCTACTCCTCTCTGCAAAGTCACGTACTCCTTGTCTTCCCATTTCTTTAAAAATCTCATGCAAATCACTTCAAACAGAAATTAACTCAAATCACAAAAATGCCGAACGAAACAAAATATTCGACTGCGAGTTTATATTCTTCGTTCCTCTTTCCATTCCCGTTCAAATTCGATTACCCTCCCTCATTTCTCTCAGCAATTCGCGAAATCAAAAAAATCAAATTCGTTTATATAACCCTTTCGTTCAAATCGAATAATGGCTGCTCTCTTCTTTTTCAAAATTAAGTTCATTCGCGATTTCAATGTGAGAGAGAGCACGCGTGAATTTTCATCGCGAGGGTCGCCGTGGGAGGGGACGCGGCTGCAACACTCGTGTGCGGGATTGGAAGGTACAACGCGAGAGGCTAGGGATTGTGAGGCTTCAGGGAGGCGAGTCGCGACTTTGGGTCGCGCGCAAGCAAGGGTTTCGCTGTAATTTTGGGGAAGACGCGATGAGGGAAGGGGGCGAAAGCTAGGCCGTGGAAGTGTCGCGATGTCCTTGCAACTCCGAGGCAGTGGCGCCGAGCTCGGCGAAGTCAGTGGCCATGGAAGCGTGTGACTCAGCGAGGTGGCTCGTCGATGTGTGTTCTGGAGGGTGAAGTCGAATTGTGTTGCGTTGATTTCTGATCTACGGCAGTGAGGTATAAACTCTGCATTTTTTATATTTGTATATATTTGTGTAAATATATAAAGAATAAATATTTATATGCTATTGTAAAAAAAATAAGTGTAAAACAAAAGTTTTATTTTTAACAGTAAGACTTAATAAGGAATTTTGTTTTAATAAATATATATTTAGAATTTATAGTTTTGTTATGAAATATATTTTTTTTATAGTAAACTAGAAATTTATATAGGAATTTATATAAAATAAATTTTAGTCTATATAGATTATTTCTTATAAACATATATAAATATACATTTTAAACTTGCAAGTTATTTTAAAATAAAGGATTAAGGAGATTAACTTGTTTAAAAAAGGAAATTTATTTAAAATTAAATTATTAATCTAAGATAAGGTCATCGGTTAACTAAATTATCAAATAAAAATTTGATTTTTTGATTTTTTCGAATATTGATAAATCCTATAATGTTTGTTATAAGGTTCAAAATTGAGAATAAAGCCGGAATAGGAAATGGATTGCAAAATAAAAAGCTAAGGTGAGATCTTCTCACTCAAACAAAGGGTTTTGTTTAATTTTAAATGGTTAAATGTAAAATTGCTGGTTGTGTGCTTGGATGATGGTTGTTATTATTTGTTTTAAAATAGACCCTATGCGCCGCATAATAGCGGAGGTTATTATATTAAACCCAAATACCGCGATATTCCACCTTGAAGTGGAATTGGTATTATATATGTATTTGGAGTTGATTTCCCGCATTATATAGCGGATGAGACCCTATTGCGCCGTAAAATAGAGGATAATATTTTATAAATTTCATATACCGCGATATTCCACCTCGAAGTGGAACTGGTATTTAACTTGTTGTGCTAATATCTGTGGATGCAGGGAAACTGGTTGGAGGGATCCAACTGGATTACTCAAATATTTAATTTATTTCGTATGTTGTGTAATGATTATTTATAATCTGTGTGTGATTATTTGTGATCGAAATCGTTGAAGGCTGTAATTTAGCCGAATATATTTCTGGCATCGTAGGATACCAGAAAATATGAAATTGGATTTTTTGAAAATTAAAGTAGAAAAGCCTAGACCATTACAATTAAAGTATTAAAGTTTATTTTTATAATCCGATCGAAAAAATTCCAAAAATATGAGAAAAATATTTTAATAAAGGAATTTCGAGTAATATTGTTTAATAGTTGAAGAATTTATTTAAGATACGGATTTTAAATATTTGAGAGAGATAAAGGAATTTATTTCAAAAAGGAAATAAATTTAGAAATTAAATAGGGGATTTAATTTGAAGTTGAAATAAATTTTGAAATCGATTTGGAAAACTGACTTGGTATTTGAAAATAAATCCTTAGGAAACCAACTTATAATTAAATTGGTGTTTGAAGCAATTTTGGAATTCAAATTGGAATTGATTTGGTAATTGAAATAAATTCTGGAAATCAATATGAAAATTGATGTGGTGTTCGAAGGGAAATTGATTTCGTGTTTTGAAAATAAATTTAGAAATCAGTTTGGAATTCGATTTGGTGTTTGAAAGTGAATGTTGGAAAATTGATTTAAAATCGTATATCAGTTGATATTTAGAAATGTGAATTCACAATGGAAATTTATAAGGGAAAGGGAAATTGGTTTTAAAATAAACATTAGTTTATTTTTAAAGTGTGGAAAAGATTTGAAACTTGTTTCAAAGGATGGAAAATCGATTTGAAATCCAGTAATTGTTGTGAATGATGATTGACAATTAAATAACCGACTATCAATATTGGCCTTTTTAAATGGCATTTGAATTTCAATGCGACCAGGAGTCGAATTCCAAATGGATATTCGAAACCCACATCGAACCTTTGTGATTGTGATGGATCTTTTATTTAAAATGATCAAAGTGGAAATTGTTGTGATTTGTTTGAATCTGAATGTAACACTTATTTTTAAAATAAGCGCTCGTTATTCGGATTAGCCGGGAGGGGACCTTGTGTCATAAAACCCATTCCGAATAACGATATGACGAAATGGGATTGCATTTGAAGATGGTGTTGAAGACCGGGTGTTTTCGAAAGCGAAAGGATTACCTGTCCAATGTCTCTGCACTGGGTTGCTCCGGTATAGAGATTTTATCACCCTTTGTGATTGGGATTCCGGACGTGATTAGTGAATATCAGGAATTGCAAGGGCTTCTTTCGAAGTGCCTTCGGTTTCGTTCGATCACGGAACTTTGACTTGTATGGATGTGTATCTGACTTTACAATTTGACATGTAAAGCTGGTTTCTATCAAATACATTTCTGTTGGTGGCGGAGAATTTATTCTCTTAGCTTAACACCCTTCTCTGAGACGTATGAGCTCAGAGGTTATGTAGTTGATGGTTACTAGTGATACATTCCCAATTTGGTAATGTGGCATACGAAGGGCTTCTGATCATTTGTTGATCGAAGCACGGCTTTTGTGAAAAGCGTAGCTTTGTGGACGACACTTCGTCGGACCTCACACCCTGGAATGGTCGAAACAGGACGAATGCAGCAAGGTTATAGGGGGTAGCGCCCCTTAGGGTATGCTTATTTCCTTCTGGATAGAGGTAGTATCATGGTATGGAGCCCAGATACTTAACCTATGTTGTTGTTGCAAATTTATTACTTTGTGGTTGTTGGTATTGTGGATCCTCGGATAGAGGTTGTTTACAACCGGGGGATGGCATACTCGTGTCAGTAGTTACCTATTTTTGCAGAGGTAACCGGCCTTGTGTTGGCAGAGATCCGGTTAGGTTCTCGGGACGTCCCGCCAGAGGCGTACCCATGTGGCGGTAGGAAGTTCCTTATCCTGAGCATTTGTTGGAAATCCAAAGAAACAATATGCGCCTTGTACGGTTTTAGTTGTATGACCTGTCATCTACTTATGGTGGCACCCAACTGTTTGGATGGTAGCTATAGTAGGCATACAATAATGGTTGTATGCTGGCTAAGATTTGTATTATACTTCGAAATGTTTTCTGCACTATGCACTAATAATAATATCGAAAGAATTTGGCGTATTAAGCATTTTTGACTATCATAAGGAGAAATCTCCTCCAATTCTGCGTTTGCATTGTGTGTGTGGCGAGAGGCCTTATGGTGGTTTCATTTTCCAAAAGCATAGCCGGTTTCTTTTTATTTTCTATGTGAAAATAACCGTTTTTAAGATCTCACACCAGTCCCATGACTGACCTAGAGTTTATTGTTCCCTTTCTAAACTCTGGGTGCCCATAAATTTCCACACGGGCAGCATAGAGTCAGGTTCTCAGTTATTCTGGAATTCAGGAGATGCTGTGGAGATCAGGAGCAAGCTGGATGGCGTGGCGTATCACTAGTATATAGTATTTCTTTTCCGCTGTTTGTTGTTGTAAACTCTGATAATGTAATGAAATGTGATGTAATGTAATAACTGATATAGCTCTTTGTTTTGAAGACATTCATTTATCTATTGTATGTTGTTCCGCTATGAAATGTGAGATTCTGTTATTGTTTCTTCTTCTTTTTCTTCTACAACTTCTTCTTTAAACCCTAACGGTTCGGTTTTCTGGCATTCGACTATTCGGCATTCGATACAGTGGACGTACTGATGTCGACTTTCGGGCGTCGAAAAATTCGGGTCGTTACACCTCTCATTAATTCTTGGAGTTACTTATGTTCTCCTTAATTCTCTCCAAGTAGATATTTTATTTTCAAAATCGTATGATTTATCACTTTATAATCATTCTACTAAACTTTTTATATTATTTAACATTTGAATACCTACTATTAAAAGAATCAACAGTTATTCACAAAAATTTCAAGGTTCTTTCCCAAAAATTTACATTATAGTCCACACATTTAAATTAATTACATAATCTAAAATTTGAACTACTCGACAAACTTAATTAACTAATATTTATTAATAAATCCTAAAAGATGAAATTTTCAATATGTATGTTACATGTGTATGACAAACTGGTAGAAAAAAATTCATTTAGATGCAAATATATATAAATTACATAATATAAATTATATACATTAATGACAATAACAAATTTATTTTATAATTTATTTACTAGATATAATTTATCATACATTGCGCCATAAAATTCTGTTAACTTCAAATACCAAAAAATTTAATTTTTTACAATTACTTAGAAACCTTTCTCAATTACCTTTAATATTTTACGTTCAAGTCTATATATTTAACTAATTGTGTAATCTAAAATTTAAACCATTGAAATAAATATGATTAACTAATATTTATTAACCCATCCGATGAATCCTAAAAATAAGAGGATTTCAATATATACAATATTCATGTATATGAGAAACATAATAAAATTATTTCTTCTTTATTCGGATATATGAAGATATATAAATCACATAACATAAAATGTATACATAAATAATAATAACTCTTTTATTCTAATTCATTTATCTCAACAAAATATCATACGTTACATAACATAATTTCATTTTTAACAACCTTTAAAAGATAAATTTATATTTTACAACATTATGATATGAACGCACAGATTTAACCGATAAAAAATAAATTATAAAAACATTCTCACTTTCAACATGTTATCAAACCATACCCAACTCATAACTCAACTAAATGCTACATAACATTATTTTGCAACTATCAAAGTTGTTAGCATAACCCTTCTATAAGAACTTGAAATCTATGGTTAAGTGCAATGAAAAAACTGTTTAAAAATGAAAACTTAAAAATGAATAAAAGTTCACGTCTGATTCAAAAAAAATTCACATGCAGATATGCTAACCATAAAACTATGTTCTTCTCAATTACGAATTTGTAAAAAGCACTTCTCAATTTTAACTTTTTTACATTTAACTCCTTATATTTAATTAGTTATGTCGATTAATTCAAATTATTCAAATAAATTCAATTATTTGTGTTCATTGATCCATTTATAAATCCTTTAGATATATGATAATTCAATATATATACAACAATCATACTAACAAAATAGTGCAATTACATATTCACTTATATATATTATATAAAGTATATCACATAACATAAATTATTTACATATATAGTATTAACAATTTTAATTTATAATTTTTTTGAGTTGGGACATTAATTTTTACAGAGATATGTAATTAGCGAGTATTGAACCCTCAACCTTATATCTGAGCATCGCAAATCATTTTAGTTTATAATTAATACATCGTAATGAATTTATCATTTATATTGCATAATTAAAATATATTTTAGCAATAATTAAAATATAAATAATATTTTTAACAACTTTATCGTGTGCAACGCACGGGTTACACACTAGTGCAGTAAGTAAAATGCTTAAATTAATTGTTTTAGAACCTAAATCTGCGGCTCTTTCATCCGCAATCTCTTTACGAGTAATGAAAATTAAAGGTATGGCAAGAAAGAAAAATAGAAAAGCACTGCTCAAGGCGATGAAGAAATTCAAAATGATGTTTTTCTTAAAATTTATAGATATTAGAATGCTTTTCATTAGCAACTTTGGAAGAGTGTTTGAAGTAATTTTTTATTTTATTAACATATCCTTTAGGTGGCATAAATGATTGTTTTGGTGGGTGTATATAGTGTCGGTAGAATGTTACTTGTGTTTTGGCAACGACAGGTAATAATGTTACTAACAATTTTAATAAGATATGTTAAAATAATTAGTGGAGTTTTCAAGTCAAATGAGCTATCAAATAGAAAGATGCGCAAGTTGCACATAAGTATCCATGTGCATGCACACACTTAAAAGAAAGGTATAGATCTTCTAATTTTTAGTTAGATTTTGTCAAAATTAATGCACAAAAAACATAGAAAGAAATAATTTTTCAAAGTCAATTTTTTAATTTAAAATGATTTTTGAATGCTCTAGAATTAAAAATGGTTTTTGAAAGTCATATGTTAGTGTATAACTTTTATACGTCGACATATAACATATAACTTTTACATGTCAACATATTACATGTATATATCGACATAAGAAGTCTATATGTTGACACAGAGCGCTTAGGTCGATCATGTTCTTTTCAATGGTGAAATATTAGTTTAAAATGTAAAATTTTAGCTTTTTGGAAAAGCCTCCCAATGTCAACTTAAGATTGGTTATACAGATACATAGTCAAGTTTATGTTGACATAAACCTTCCTTATATTGACATGATGATGACCGTTTCAAAAAAATTCAAATTTTCTCATTTTGATAATGATGCAACCTTTTCCGGTCTTATGTGATTTTCATGAACAATAATAACTTATTTTAAAAAAAATGAATTTTTTACCATATAAACAGAGTGTTCTTGTAACAACCCTAGATTTTAGAATATAATTTTAAATTTAACTTTATTTATTTTTAAATTATTTTAAATTTGTTTTTATTTTAAGATTTCATTTTTTAATATTTTTAAAGTGATGATAAAAAAATTCCAAAATTTATTGAATTTATTTCCAAATTTTAAAGCCTAGTTTCCATTTTTTACTATTTTCTTAATTTAATTATATTTAATTAAAATTTATTTATTTATTTTTATGCATTCAATATTTTTTTTGTTTTTTTATTCATATGTATTTTTACATCTATTTAAAAATTGAAAAGAATTAAGGAAATTTGAAAAGTTTGTGACCTTTTATGTACAAAGTCTTTTCATATCCACTCCACCTTTTCACCAATCAATGCATCACTTCATTTGCTGCCATATCATCCATCGTTCAGCCGACCACTTCATCATTTTCTCACGCACAAGAAAAACTTCTCAACCCTAAAACTTTCGGCCATTTCCTGAAGCAAAAGTTTGGTAAAATTTCTACTTTTTTCACTTTTTCTACTTGATTTGTTTGATTTTTACACTTGCATTCACCTTCATGTGTTCGGCCCCTCCATCTCCAGCACCTAGGCCGCCTCTACCACCACTACAACCAGCCATCATCCCCTCCTTCCCACTGCCATTCCATAGCCGAGACCATCCATGATGGTGATCCACCAAAAAAATGAAGAAAATCCCACCTTTAACATGCTAGCCGAACTCCCCCCTATTTCCACCACTTTGGCCGACTTGTGCACCACCACCACCAGCCAAAACTGAGCCTAAGACCCTACCACATCACCCCATGCACTCACCAGATCTGACCTTGTCCATCCATGCTTGGCCGAGACCATTTACGGCCTTGAAATCCATGTAGTTGCCTTGTAGTTGTGTGTTCATGCACACATATACCTCTTCTCCTTTATATGTTGTTATGGCCGATCTATATGACCTGAACCTGATCCAAATCTGATCCAATCCATCCCATAACAGTGCTTTTCCAGCCTATAGCTGAAGCATATGATGTTGAATGCAAGTGCAAAAGCCCTAGCTTTGAGTTGTGTATTTATTCCTAGCATTAGTTATAAATATTTTGGTTTGAAATTCATATTGTACTTTGTTTTGTTTGATATTTGACAAGGCAATTAGCTTTGTCTCTCCCACTCTCAAATCTTAGTCTTGTTATCATGCCTTTGAAGATCTTTGTTTGTGCATTTGTCATCTCCAGCTTATACAGGTGAGTAATTCTCACCAGACAGGATTTATACTTATATGACTAGTAAACTGATCACAATTGAATATATAAACATATCACTATGCTATATCTGGTATGCTATGATCATATGATGTCCACCCATGATTATTCACCTGTTATACCATCCGTTACTGTTATATAATGCTATTCTGTTATTTATATCAATTTATCACACTGCAAGTTACCTTTAGATTAGAATCACTATGGGTTGAAATGATACACACCCGAACGGACTTTAGAATTGGGAAAAATCATTATAGGCTGAAATGATAGGCCTGAACGATTTTTAATTATTTCATTTTACTTGGGACTACGGGTTTGAAATGATAAAACCAGGGTTTTCTTTGTAAATTACGGATTGAAATGATATATTATCTGTATCACTTTACCTAGGCTAGAAAATGATATGCAGGCCCGTGGTTAAAATATATTTTTCTAAAAAATTTAAAGTATTTTAGAAATGTAAATATTATAATATTTTGATTTAAACTTAATTAAAAATGATTTTTGCAAAGTATTATTGATTTTATAAAAATGCATAAGTAAAATAAATTAATGGTAAAGTTAGAAATTTGAAATATAAGTTATTTTGGAAATTTGTCATAAATGGAATTTAAATTAAGTAGGAAAATATGATAAAATAGATTTAAATTTTGATTTAAAATGAATTTAAAATGATTTTTATAAAGTGTTAATGAGTTTTGAATAAATTAAAAGGTTAAATAAATGAATATTTTAGTTAAATTTTGAAATATAACTTAAATTGGAAATTTATGAATTTTGTTTAAAAGTGAATTTTGAGTTAAGTAAACAAAATGAAAAATAAGTTATATTTGAAAATTTAAACTTAAGTGTTAAGTTAAAATTTAATTATGAAGAATTGAAATTGAATGTGTGAATTTAATATGTGAATTATTATTAAATATTGATTTTGAATGGAAAATGTAACTTTATAAAATCACGAATACAAGGATATTTAAATGATTGTTTTAAAAGTGAAAATATATGATTTTATAAGTTTAAAATGGTTTAAATAAAATTTTAATTATTTGTGAAATTATATTGAATATTTGGAATTTAATTAACAGCATTTTTGAAATGCTATTATTTTCTAATGTAAATGATATTACAACATTTGTAAATGCTGTAGTTGATAGAAATGAACTTAATGGCTAAATTTAATTAGGGGCTATTATAGCACTTTGCAAGTTTTGTAATTGCTAAATTTAAATAAGGTTTTATTTGAACTTAAGCAACCCTATTACAGCATTTTAAATGATGTCATTTGTTAAATTGAATTGTTTTAAAAGTAACTTTCCATAGCATTTTCTAAATGCTGCGAAAGGTGAATTTTCACTATTTTAATAAATTTAAGTGAATGAATGAAATTTGAAAGATTAAATTTTGGAAATTTAATATTCAATTATTAAATATAATAACTTCATTTTTATGATTTAAAATGAAGTAATTTGATTTGAAATATAAACTATTTTTAAATGTGAGTTGAAATGGTATTTTAATTTTTTTTAAAATGAATGTGGTTTTGAAAAGATATGATATATTGATATTTTGAAATGGATTTGAAATGATATTGAATTTTTGAAATGACATTTGATTTTTGACGTATAAATACCATTTTTTAAATTATAACTATGGGTTATAATAACGATTGGTTGTCAAAGAGACTGGGATCGGATATGGACATACTCTCTGTCGATACCGAAAACCGCTTTAACAACTGTGTACGTGGTGAAGATTCCAAAATGAAGTAAGATGGTGGCAACGTTCTTGAGGTACATTACGTGGACCCGACTCCCGTGAGTTGGCTTAAGATGGCTAAAACAGGAGCGATCTCGGGCCAAAAGGGGTAGCTCCTCTGGTCGGACACACTTCTTCGATACCTTTCTATTACTGTTGTGATTGATTGGGTGCACCCCTTGATTTTTGGAGTGTTGTTCGGAGTGGGCGTAGTGGTTTCTACGTTACCGCCAGCCCGTGTACGTAATTGGTATGTCTATCCTGGCATTGCCTTGTGTGCCGTGTCACCTACCATACCAAGCCTTTACTACGAGTTTGTTTTTCTCCTGTAGGCCATGGAGTATTTAGGGTAGTCTCCCGATCTGGAGATACGCCGATACTGGATGGACTACTGGGACTATTACGTGTTAAGGGGAATATTGGGTCACTCCTTAACGCTATTTTAAAGTAAGTTTATTTACTGTAGACATTATTATAATAGCACAATATTACTATATAGTAAATATTTTAACGGATCCTTAGAGGATGGGCGGTCTCAGGCATCCTTTAAGTTACTTGTATCTTTATTACAGTTCACTTGAGTTGGTTTACATTATATATGTATGTTTATGTCCTGACTCGAGTGTTTGCGTTTTGCTTTACGCTCGGGTCAGCCTAAGTATTCACAGCTTTGAATTCTCTTTCTGGAGCTGGTCTTTGCTGGAGATTATGTTTACCTATATTTATATTTATTTCAGTTCAACTATTCTAGTTTTCTCATGTATTAGTGAACTTCTATGTATTTGGGATTTCTATTTTGTTGTTTTCAGACTGATATTATGTATTTGTTTTGAGATTTTGTTATAGTAGCTTCATGAACTACTATGTTATTTTATATTCCACTGCGAGTTATTCTGATTGTTCGGTCTTCTGTGATTTAAAATGAAGTAATTTGATTTGAAATGTAAACTATTTTTAAATGTGAGTTGAAATGGTATTTTAAATTTTTTTTAAATGAATGTGGTTTTGAAAAGATATGATATATTGATATTTTGAAATGGATTTGAAATGATATTGAATTTTTGAAATGACATTTGATTTTTGACGTATAAATACCATTTTTTAAATTATAACTATGGGTTATAATAACGATTGGTTGTCAAAGAGACTGGGATCGGATATGGACATACTCTCTGTCGATACCGAAAACCGCTTTAACAACTGTGTACGTGGTGAAGATTCCAAAATTAAGTAAGATGGTGGCAACGTTCTTGAGGTACATTACGTGGACCCGACTCCCATGAGTTGCCTTAAGGTGGCTAAAACAGGAGCGATCTCGGGCCAAAAGGGGTAGCTCCTCTGGTCGGACACACTTCTTCTATACCATTCTATTACTGTTGTGATTGATTACGTGCACCCCTTGATTTTTGGAGTGTTGTTCGGGGTGGGCATAGTGGCTACTACGTTACCGCCAGCCCGTGTTCGTAATTGGTATATCTGCCCTGGCATTGCCTTGTGTGCCATGTCACCTACCATACCGAGACTTTACTATGAACTTGTTTATCTCCCATAGCCCATGGAGTATTTAGGGTAGTCTCCTAATTTGGAGATATGCTGATACTGGATGGACTACTGGGACTATTACGTGTTAAGGGGAATATTGGGTCACTCCTTAACGCTATTTTAAAGTAAGTTTATTTTACTGTAGACATTATTATAATAGCGCAATATTACTAGTAAATAGTTTAACGGATCCTTAGAGGATGGGCGATCCCAGGCATCCTTAAGTTACCTGTATCTTTATTACAGTTCACTTGAGTTGGTTTATATTATATTTGTATATATATGTCCTGACTCGAGTGTTTGTGTTTTGCTTTATGCTCTGGTCAGCCTGAGTATTCACGGCTTTGGATTCTCTTTCTGGAGCTGGTCTTTGCTGGAGATTCTTCCTATCTATATTTATATCAGTTTCAGTTCAGCTATTCTAGTTTATCTCATGTATTAGCGAACTTCTATGTATTTGAGATTTCTATTATATTGTTTTCAGATTGATATTATGTATTTCTTTTGAGACTTAGTTATAGTAGCTTCATGAACTACTATGTTATTTTATATTCCGCTGTGAGTTATTCTGATTGTTCTGTGTTCTGTGTTCTGTGATTCTGTGTATTTGATTTCATTTGCCCCAAATTTATTCACAATCTGTTATTTTGCATCATTCAAGTCCGACATGTGTGGATTATTGTAGATTTGAATGGTACGAAATAGTCGGTCGTCACATTTGGTATCAGAGCTTTTCTTTTTGGCAAACCGTTGCCTCTTCGGAGCAAAAACTCATTAGAGATAGGGTAGTAATGCCCTAAAATGAGTGAAATCAATCTCAGAATCGTATATTTGTGAGAGAACGTATTTTCAAATTATAAAATGATTTTTCAAAATGTTTTCGAAAGATTATTTTGATATATAAAAATTTTCTTGTTTTAAAGGATTTTCAAATGTTTTCTAACTTCCTTTCTTTGTATCTACCTTGTTGGATTTTTCTTTCTTTAGGGTATTCATCCAAATGAATTCTCTTGTCTTATCTTAATTTATCTGTGGCTTGTCTTTATGTTGTCCTAAATTCATTCTTGATATATTTCAGGATGAATCGAGGAAATGCCAGATGTAGGGGTCGTGGTATTGCCCCAGCTCCTCAGCCTGTTGCTCCTGTTAGATTCACTATCCTCTGTAAGGAATTCTCTCAACTTGGTGGAACCCCCTTCACCGGTTCAGAGAGCATCATTGAGGCTCGGCAGTGGTTGCGGAGTCTAGAGAGGATATTTATTGGTCTTGAGATTTCTGATGCCCAGAAGCGTCAGTTAGCAACTTGGCAGTTGCAGGATTCTGCTTTAGATTGGTGGGATTCTGTTACGGCTAACACCGTCGAAGATGATATTACTTGGGAGCAGTTTAGGTATCCTTTGTATTATCTTGAATTTTGTTCCTATTTTCTCTTTTCTTTTGAATCTATCTTAAGCTTGTTCTATATCCTTTTCCACAGAGGCTTTTGTGGCAAAATGGATGCCAAAAGCCGGGAAATCTCAACTTTATCGTGAATTTATGGATCTTAAGCAGGGTAGCATGTCTTTTGCTAAGTATGAGAGGAATTTCAATGAACTTTCCAAGTTTGGTCCTAGCCGATTGACATTTCTCTCAAGAAGAATCAGAAATTCATTGCTGGTGCTCGTCCAGAGTATTATTGTCGCCTCATTTCTCATGTTCATGGCATCTTCACCCAGCTTATGGATATGGCTATTCGCTATAAGAACCCCACATCTAAAGGTCCTGCTGTTTCTGGTGCTCAGTCTTTCTCTGCTAATTCCAAGAAGTGTAAGCCTAATTATATCGGCAAAAGAAGAATTGGCAAAAGCGTCCGGGTTTAGGATCTTCATCATCTGCTCCTTCTTAGAGGAAACCAGTTGATCTCTCCTCTATCACTTGCTTTAGATGTGATCAGAAGGGACGCTATGCCAATAGTTGTCCTATATTAGCTGGTGCTGCTGTTCCTCCACCTGCTCAGTTTGGCTAGGCGTGATCTCTGCCATATCTGTCTCCAGCCTAGTCATTTTAGGAAGGATTGCCCTACCCAGCATAAGGGTACGCCTTATGGTATATTTGTTGTCACTTCTGCCACATCTCCAGTTCCTCCACCTGCTCCTCCTCCTAGTGATGACCAAGGTACTCTTCGGGGTTCATTTACTTTATTCCATCATCATGTTCGTGTGTTGTTTGATACTGAAGCTTCCCACAGTTTTATTTCTGTTGATTTGTGTGATAAGTTTGAGCATCTTCTTTCTCCTGAGTATGCTTCTGTTCCATTGTGTTTCAAATCCTATTGGGGCCCCTGCTAACCTTAATCGGATTCGTAAGCAAGTGAAGCTTCTCCATTATGATTATCGCTTTAGTGGTGATTTTTATGTTCTGGGCTTCAATGCTTTTGATTTATTGCTTGGTCAGGATTGGTTAGGGAATCATGATGCTCATATCTCTTGTAAAGCCCGGTCTGTTCACCGTGTTGATGATCAAGGAAATTCCTTGATTATTCAATGTCGCATGCCTCGAGATTTTGCTGGCAACTTTATTTATTCTCTGGATTCTTCTCCCAGTGATCTTGATTCGACTCCTGTGGTTAGACTATATCCGATGTATTTGGTGAAGTCACTTCTTTGCCTCCGAAGCGGGAAATTTATTTTCGGATTGATCTTATTCCTAGTGCTCGACCTATTGTTCTTCGCCCTAGAAGAATGGCACCCCACGAGAAGGTTGAGATGGGAAAGCAAATTGAGGACTTGTCTTCCAAAGGTCTGATTATGCCTAGTTTTTCTGAATGGGGAGCCACGGTGATTTTTTCACCAAGTCCGATGGTTCTCTTCGGATGTGTGTTGATTATAGGGAGCTGAACAAGCTTACTATGAAAAACAAATATCCAATGCCTCATATCAATGATATGTTTGATCAGCTTTATGGTTCCACTGTTTTCTCTCAGCTTAATCTTGCCATAGGTTTTCATCAGCTCAGGGTTGCTGAGGATAGCATTCCCAAGACTGCTTTCCGCACTGAGAATGGGTTTTATGAATGGTTAGTCATGCCTTTTGGTTTGACTAATGTTCCTGGTTTCTTTGTTGATTTGATGAATCGTGTTTTTCGTGATGTGCTTAATAAATTTGTTCTAGTCTTTGTTGATGATATCTTTGTCTTCTCTAAGACCAAGGAAGAGCATGAGTCGCATTCGAAATCTATTTTGGAGACTCTCAGAAATCATCGGTTGAAGGCTAAATTTTCTAAATGCCATTTCTGGAAGGATGAAGTCCGATATCTCGGGCATATTGTTTCTAGTAATGGAGTTTCGGTTGATCCAGGCAAGATCGCTGCGATCAATGTAAGTCTTTCTTTCTTCTCTTTTCTTTATCATTTAATAATTCTATCTTTTCGATTGTCCTTATTTTCTCCCTATTCTGTTTCAGGATTGGAAAACTCCAAAGACTCCATTTGATATTCATAGTTTTTGGGGCCTTGCCGGTTACTACCGGAGATTCATTGAGAATTTTGCTCGGATTGCTGCACCTCTCACTGCTTTGACTCGTAAGAATGCCAAGTTTGTTTGGAGTGATCAGTGTAAGGCTGCATTCAATGAGTTAAAGAGAAAGCTAACTTCCGCACCAGTTCTTACCGTTCCGAACTGAAGTGAGGGATTGACGGTATACACTGATGCTAGTCATGAGGGTTTGGGTGTTGTTCTCATGCAGGATGGTAAGGTCATTTCCTATGCCAACCGTCAGTTGAAAACCCACAAGGCAAATTATGCTGCTCGTGATTTAGAGTTGCTTGCTGTTGTCTTTGCTTTGAAGCTTTGGAGGCATCATCTTCTTGGAACCAAGTTTGAGCTTTTCACCGATCATCAGTCTCTGAGGTATATCTTCACCCAGAAGGATTTGAATCAGAGGCAAGTTCGTTGGCTTGAGTTTCTGGCATCTTACGACCTCGATATTAGCTATACTCTCGGTTAAGCTAATGTTGTGGCCGATGCTCTGCGTCGGAAGAAGGCTTTGTTGTGTCAGCTTGTTGTTTCTTCTTCTCCTCTTCTGGATCGTATCATGGCTAAGCAGGATGAGGATGAGATGCTTAGATTGATGAAGGAGTGTGTTTGTAGCAGGGTTGGTAGTAGTGGTAGTGGAGCTCAGATCGATGATAGAGGGATTTTGAGGATTAATGGCAGGATTTGTGCCCCGAATGTTGATGGTTTGAGGCAGGAGTTGCTTCAAGAGAATCACCGATCCAGGCTTTCTATTCATCCTAGTGTGTCGAAGATGTATCGGGATATGAAGAGGCTTTATTGGTGGAGGGGGATGAAGAGGGATATCTCTATCTTTGTTAGTCGGTGTGCGACTTGTCAGCAACTCAAAGCCGATCACCAGAAGACTCCCGGTTTGTTGCAGCCCCTTGAGATTCCCAATTGGAAGTGGGAACAGGTTTCCATGGATTTCATCGATGGTTTACCGAGGACTCGGAGGGGTAATGAGAGTATCTGGGTTATTGTTGATAGACTGACCAAGTCCGCTCATTTCATTCCGGTCAAGTCTACACGTTCTGCTTCTAGCTTATCTGAGATCTACATGAGAGAGATTGTTCGTCTCTATGGTGTTCCTCTCAGTATTGTTTGTGATCGTGACCCTATCTTTACCAGTCAATTTTGGAAAGATTTTCAGGAATCTTTGGGTACTCATCTGAATCTGAGCATTGCTTACCATCCACAGACCGACGGTCAAACGGAAAGAGTGAATCAGATTCTCGAGGATCTTCTTCGTGCTTGTGTGCTTGATTATGGAGGATCTTGGGAAGATCATCTCCATCTTGCTGAATTCACCTACAATAATAGCTATCAGGTATAATCTTATCTTCTATTTTAACCTTATCTTAATCTTTTTATCTATCTCATTCCATATTTACATTCAGGCCAGTCTCAAAATGTCTCTGTTTGCTGCTCTATACGGACGACCTTGTAGATCCCCATCTTGCTGGATTGAATTCGGTAATCGTTTGGTTCCTGGTCTTGATGTGATTTTGGAAGCTTCTGAGAGAGTTGAGGAGATTAAGAAGAGGTCGAGAGCTGCTCAGGATAGGCAGAAGAAGTATGTTGATAGGCATAGGCGGAATTTGAAATTTGTTGTTGGTGATCAGGTGTTCCTTAAGGTTTCTCCCTTGAGGAATGTCATTCGCTTTGGTCGTAGAGGGAAGCTTTCTCCTAGGTTCATTGGTCCTTTCCGCATTGTGGAAAGAGTTGATTCTTTGGCTTATTGTCTGGATTTGCCCGAGATGCTTTCTAGAGTGCAAGATGTATTCCATGTCTTGCATCTTCGCTGATATCTTCATGATCCATCTCTTATTGTCCAGCCTTCTGCTCTTGATAGTTTGGACGTTGAGCCTAATCTGAATTTCAAGAGGAAGCCACTTCGTATTATCGACAGAGGTACGAAGCAGCTCAGAAGGAAATCTGTTAATCTGGTCAAAGTACAGTGGAGTACTGACGATCAAGATGTACCTGCGAAACAGAAGAGAGCATTCGTGCTTCGAATCCGGAATTGTTCGTTTCAGGTACTATTTTGTTTTCTATCTTGTTTCTCTTTATTCTCCTTGCCCGTTCTTTTCGAGGATGAAAAGATTTGAGTGGGGGAGAGTGTAACAACCCTAGATTTTTGAATATAATTTTAAATTTAACTTTATTTTATTTTGAAATTATTTTAAATTTTTTTTTATTTCAAGATTTCATTTTTTAATATTTTTAAAGTGATGATAAAAAATTTCCAAAATTTATTGAATTTATTTTCAAATTTTAAAGCCTAGTTTCCATTTTTTGCTATTTTCTTAATTTAATTATATTTAATTAAAATTTATTTATTTATGCATTCAATATTTTTTTGTGTTTTATTTTTATTTAAATGTATTTTAAAATTTAAAAAGAATTGAGGAAATTTGAATAGTTTGTGACCTTTTATGTACATAGTCTTTTCATATTCACTCCACCTTTTCACCAATCAATGCATCACTTCATTTGCTGCCATATCATCCATTGTTCAGCCAACCACTTCATCATTTTCTCACGCACAAGAAAAAATTCTCAAACCTAAAAACTTTCAGCCATTTCCTGAAGCAAAAGTTTGGTAAATTTTCTACTTTTTTCACTTTTTCTACTTGATTTGTTTGATTTTTACACTTGCATTCACCTTCATGTGCTCGGCCCCTCCATCTCCAGCACCTTGGCCGCCTCCACCACCACTACAACCAGCCATCATCCCCTCCTTCCTATGGCCATTCCATAGCCGAGACCATCCATGATGGTGATCCACCAAAATAAAAGAAGAAAACCCCACCTTTAACGTGCTAACCGAACTCCCCCTTGTTTCCACCACTTCAACCACCACTTTGGCTGACTTGTGCATCACCACCACCAGCCAAAACTGAGCCTAAGACCCTGCCACATCACCCCATGCACTCATCAGATCTGACCTTGCCCATCCATGCTTGACCGAGACCAGTTATGGCCTTGAAATCCATGTAGTTGCCTTGTAGTTGTGTGTTCATGCACACATATACCTCTTCTCCTTTATATATTGTTATGGCCGATCTATATGACCTGAACCTGATCCAAACCTGATCCAAATCCATCCAATAACAGTGCTTTTCCGGCCTATAGATGAAGCATATGATGTTGAATGCAAGTGCGAAAGCCCTAGCTTTGAGTTGTGTATTTATTCCTAGCATTGGTTATAAATATTTTGGTTTGAAATTCATATTGTACTTTGTTTTGTTTGATATTTGACAAGGCAATTAGCTTTGGGTCTCCCACTCTTAAATCGTAGTCTTGTTATCATGCCTTTGAAGATCTTTGTTTGCGCATTTGGTTGTCATCTTCAGCATATACAGGTGTGTAATTCTCACCAGACAGGATTTATACTTATATGACTAGTAAACTGATCACAATTGAATATGTAAACATATCACTATGCTATATCTACTATGCTATGATCATATGATGTTCACCCATGCTTATTCACCTGTTATACCATCTGTTACTGTTATATAATGCTATTCTGTTATTTATATCAGTTTATCACACTGCAAGTTTCCTTTAGATTGAAATCACTATGGGTTGAAATGATACATACCCGAATGGACTTTAGAATAGGAAAAAATCATTATGGGCTGAAATGATAGGCCTGAACGATTTTTAATTATTTCATTTTACTTGGGACTGCGGGTTTGAAATGATAAAACCCGGGTTTTCTTTGTAAATTACTGATTGAAATGATATATTATCCGTATCACTTTACCTAGGCTAGAAAATGATATACAGACCCGTGGTTAAAATATATTTTTCTAAAAATTTTAAAGTATTTTAGGAATTTAAATATTATAATATCTTGATCTAAACTTAAATGATTTTTGTAAAGTATTATTGATTTTCTAAAAATTGATAAGTGAAATAAATAATGGTAAAGTTAGAAATTTGAAATATAAGTTATTTTGAAAATTTTGATTTGGTTATAAATGGAATTTAAATTAAGTAGGAAAATATGATAAATAGATTTAAAATTTGATTTAAAATGAATTTAAAATGATTTTTGTAAAGTGTTAATGATTTTTGAATAAATTAAAAGGTTAAATAAATGAATATTTAAGTTGAATTTTGAAATATAACTTAAATTGAAAATTTGTGAATTTTGTTTAAAAGTGAATTTTAAGTTAAGTAAATAAAATGAAAAATAAGTTATATTTGGAAATTTAAACTTAAGTGTTAAGTTAAAATTTAACTATGAAGAATTGAAATTGAATGTGTGAATTTAATATGTGAATTATTATTAAATATTGATTTTAAATGGAAATATAACTTTATAAAATCATGAATACAAGGATATTTAAATGATTTTTTTAAAAGTGAAAATGTATGATTTTATAAGTTTAAAATGGTTTAAATAAAAATTTAATTGTTTGTGAAATTATATTGAATATTTGGAATTTAATTAACAGCATTTTTGAAATGCTATTATTTTCTAATGTAAATGATATTACAGCATTTGTAAGTGCTGTAGTTGATAGAAATGAACTAAATGGCTAGATTTCATTAAGGGCTATTATAGCACTTTGTAAGTGTTGTAATTGCTAAATTTTACTAAGGTTTTATTTGAACTGAAGTAACCCTATTACAGCATTTTAAATGCCGTCGTTTGTTAAATTGAATTGTTTTAAAAGTAACTTTCCGTAGCATTTTCTAAATGCTGCGAAAGGTGAATTTTCATTATTTTGATAAATTTAAGTGAATGAATGAAATTTGAAAGATTAAATTTTGGAAACTTAATATTTAATTATTAAGTATAATAACTTCATTTTTATGATTTAAAATGTTGTAATTTGGCTTGAAATATAAACTATTTTTAAATATGAGTTGAAATGGTATTTTAAATTTAAAAAAATGAATGTGGTTTTGAAAAAATATGATATATTGATATTTTGAAATGGATTTGAAATGATATTGAATTTTTGAAATGATATTTGATTTTTGAAGTATAAATACCATTTTTTAAATTATAACTACGGGGTATAATAACGATTGGTTGTTAAAGAGACCGGGATCGGATATGGACATACTCTCTGTCAATACCGAAAACCACTTTAACAACTGTGTACGTGTTGGAGATTCCAGAATGAAGTAGGATGGTAGCGACGTTCTTGAGGTACATTACGTGGACCCGACTCACGTGAGTTGGCTTAAGGTGGCTAAAACAGGAGCGATCTCGGGCCAAAAGGGGTAGCTCCTCTGGTCGGACACACTTCTTCGATACCTTTCTATTACTGTTGTGATTGATTGGGTGCACCCCTTGATTTTTGGAGTGTTGTTCGGAGTGGGCGTAGTGGTTGCTACGTTACCGCCAGCCCGTGTACGTAATTGGTATGTCTATCCTGGCATTGCCTTGTGTGCCGTGTCACCTACCATACCGAGCCTTTACTACGAGTTTGTTTTTCTCCTGTAGCCCATGAAGTATTTACGGTAGTCTCCCGATCAGGATATACGCCGATACTGGATGGACTACTGGGACTATTACGTGTTAAGGGAAATATTGGGTCACTCCTTAACGCTATTTTAAAGTAAGTTTATTTACTGTAGACATTATTATAATAGCACAATATTACTATATAGTAAATATTTTAACGGATCCTTAGAGGATGGGCAGTCTCAGGCATCCTTTAAGTTACTTGTATCTTTATTACAGTTCACTTGAGTTGGTTTACATTATATATGTATGTTTATGTCCTGACTCGAGTGTTTGTGTTTTGCTTTACGCTCGGGTCAGCCTAAGTATTCGCAGCTTTGAATTCTCTTTCTGGAGCTGGTCTTTGCTGGAGATTATGTTTATCTATATTTATATTTATTTCAGTTCAGCTATTCTAGTTTTCTCATGTATTAGTGAACTTCTATGTATTTGGGATTTCTATTATATTGTTTTCAGACTGATATTATGTATTTGTTTTGAGATTTTGTTATAGTAGCTTCATGAACTACTATGTTATTTTATATTCCACTACGAGTTATTCTGATTGTTCGATGTTATGTGATTCTATGTATTTGATTTCATTTGCTTCAAATTTATTTACAATCTATTATTTTGCATCATTCAAGTCCGACATGTGTGGATTATTGTCGATTTGAATCGACGAAATAGCCGGTCGTCACAGTTCTGCAATTACTTTCAAACTCGAATCATGTGATTTTTCTCCTAACCTCTATACATACTCACAAAATTATACTCTGAGGGTTATATAATCTATTAAATAATAGTAAGCGGAAGAATTTAAAACTCTCTCATTGAATTTGCAATTGTGGAAATTGGTGTGAAGGGCCTAACTATACGGCCCAATTTTTTCTAGGACACGGGTTTGAAATTATTATTTTCCAGGACAAATATGTGTGGCGTGCGTCTTCATCTTCTCAAACAACTACGTATCTTCTGAAATCTACAGATCGTGGAAATTAGGCGGTCGTTTCTTGTTCAATCAAAGCTTTCTTGTGCAATCGAAGCGGTCGTGCGTCTTCATCTTCTCAAACAACTACATATCTTCTAAAATCTACCAATCGTGGAAATTAGGCGGTCGTTTCTTGTTCAATCAAAGTGGTCGTTTCTTGTGCAATTGAAGCGGTCGTGCGTCTTCATCTTCCCAAACAACTACGTATCTTCCGAAATCGAGGCAATTTTCTTTACTTGGCGAGTCTCGATTTTATTTGCTTTTTTTCATTCTCAATTCGATGTTTTTTGATGTTTATGATGTTATTGTATATTTCTTTTCAGAGGAGGCGTTTTTCATCTATTGGAGGAAGGTTTTGTTGATGTATTTGGAATAATGGCTTCTGAATGGTATTCTTTTATTCTAATAACACAAGCACTGTATATTTAGCCTGGTTGGATCATTCACTTTAGATTGTTTAATCTTTTTTATGTTATTTTTTTCAGTCAAATCTGTTTGTACTCAATTTGGGTATGCAATTGGATCTGAAATAATATTAGTTGATGTTGTTTGTTCTTTAGTTCTTGGTGATTTGTGATCTGTAAAAGATAAATTGTTTTATCTTTTTTTCAAAAAGTGTGATAGAAAATGATTTGTTACGTAGTATTTTATGTTATTAGTTTTTAATTAAGATCATTTTCACATAGTTATATTTTTGTTTTCATTTTTTTTCAGGTGTGATTCATCTGTTATAGTTGTGTTTGATTTCAATAACAATTGTTTTAGTGCTCGTTTTGGATTGGATGCTTCTATTTCTTCTATTAAGAATAGGATTTGGGAGGAGTGGAATAATTTTACTCCATTATGCTTTGATATTTTTTATATTCGAGAATCAAAGACTACCTTTGTTGAAACGGATAGTGATCTTCAAGCTGTATTGTGTTTGTCTTGGTTTAAAAAGGAAGAATTTTTGTTTTTTTTTCTACGGTTGAAGAATGATTCAATGGATAGTTTTGTTGGTGAAAGTAGCAAGTCTGGTTCATTTGTTGGTGGTGAGTCAAGTAATAATATGTTAGGTTATGATGATGATTTAGATTCTGGTTTTACTCAACAAAAGTATTTACATGAGTTGTTGAAGAAGAATTCAAATATGGAATTTTTTACTGGCGTTGATCAACAGTTTGATTCTGCTATTGGATTCCGTAGAACAGTGAGTGCTTATTGTTTGAAGAATGGTTTTAAAGTACAATACATTAAATATTGTAAAGAACGATTGACAGTTCGATGTGTTGTAGCTAGTTGTCCTTTTAGGATTCATGCTTCTTGCAAACTGAAGCAATTGGACCAACTGTTTGTTAAAAACATTTACCTGATTCATACTTGTGGTGGTGGATTCCGTTCACTTGGTAGTCCAACTATTAATAGTGATCTTGGAAAAAGTTTAATCATCAATCAAATTCATGATGAGCCAAGAAGAAAAACCAAAGATATCTTTGAAAGTTTTAGAAGAGATTATGATGTGGAGCTAAGCTATTACTTTGCTTATAAGGGTAAGAAATTGGCTATGAATGATATTTACGGCGATGAAAAGAATCTTACAATGAATTAGTTTGGTATTTGAAGGCATTGGAAAGAAATAACCCGAATATTTATTCAAGTATGGATGTGGATTCTGATACAAATCAATTTGAGAGAGTTTTTGTATGTTATGAGGCATGTATATTTGGATTTAACTATTATATCCTATGGTGTTTTTAGATGCTACCTTTTTGAAAGGGGGAAGTGGTATTTTGATGGCTGCCACTGCAAAAAATAGGAATCAAGGTACTGATTTTAATCTTTCTTTTTTTCTGTTGTATTTACTTTGCACTGTTTGTATTAGTTCCTTGTTATAAATTTATGTAACATAGTACTGTTTGTTTAAGTTATTGTTATAGTGAATTTTGTTGTGTAGATACTGCGTTCTGTTCCAGTGATTAATCTACTATTTTATAGTACTGTTTCAAATATAGTGCATTTGGTTGTTTTAAATGTAGTAATATCATGTTCAATTCATTATAGTTTCTTCCGCGTTAGGGATTAGCATGTGAAATTATTACAGAAATGAATTCAAACTCATAATTATTTTTTTTGATAGATGCATAATGTAAATGTTTTATTTTTTCAGTTCATCCATCAAATGTCATGATACCTACTGCTTATTCTGGATTTACCAGAATTTGTTATATTTCAAATAATAAATGCATATATGCTTTTATCTCTAACATCTTCAATCTAGTTGCCCTAGTTACAAAGTAGGTACAATTGTTCAATGTACAGCCATGCTCCTTCTTATTGTAAATTTGATCCAAAACAAATATTGTAAAAGATTTAATGTTCTTTAATTTGATGTACACAATGTTAATGTATACAGGAGTTTAAAAGATAAATGCATTTATCTTTTAAGATAAAGAATTAAATAACATATTAAGCCATAGTTATATATCATAGATACTACTATGTATTAAACATATTTATCATTTTTCTCTTTATTTGAAGTTGTTACATAAGATATACAAATGATTTAAACAGTATATAGAAAAGATAAAAGCATATATGTTTTAGAAGTTTGAATATAATTCTTTGTATTGTATGTATGAATTATGTACCATATCTTAACAATTTCTACCTTTTCTGCGTAGACTACGCATTGAAGTAGCAAAATTTTTTTTTAAGAAAAAAGGATGAATTGCCTCAAGGAAATTGATTTTTCCTTTTTTATTTGGGCCGAGGGTATAATGTTATGTGATTGTGTACTATTGGATAATATTGTTTCAAATATAATGCATTCTATTGTTTCAAATGTAATACATAAACAGTGAATTATTATTTTTTTGTTTTTTTCAAGATTTTTTTCCCATTAGCAATGGCTCTTGTTCCCAAAGAAAATGAAGAGTGTTGGAGTTGGTTTTTAAAACACCTAAAGAATGCTCTCAGTTGTAATAGAATATTAACTTTTTAAAGTGATAGATACTGGGTTTTATTGTTAAGTATTCCAAAAAAAATTCCAAATAGTCATCATTCTTATTCTTTGCATCATATGCAAAATAATATTGCTAGCATTATGAAAAGTGGAATGGGTGTTTGGGTAGCTCATTTACTTGAGTGTTGTGCTATAGCTTCTAATCATCATGAGTTTGAAAAAGCCATGTCCAAGTACAAAGAAATTGGAGGTGCCAAAGCTATAGAGTACTTGAATGATAAACCATATGATCATTGGGCCGATTTGTTTTTTCCGGGGAAGCGATATGGTGAAAATAAGTCCAATGTAGCTGAGAGTTTTAATTCTTGGATTTTGGATGAAAGAAGTTTGCCTGTTACTGCTTGTCTTGATGGAATTAGGGTAAAACTGATGATGCAAATGTCTAATCGTAGAGAAGAGGCATCAAAGTGGACTAGTGTGCTATGTCCAAAAATGGAAGCTCGTTTGTTGAAATTGAAGGAAGAAGGATTTAGGTGGAGTGTTTGTAAATCATCTAGGTGTGTATTTCTATTTTTTTACATGATTTTCACAGTTTCTAAAAAATGATAAATGCATTTATCTTTTTTCAACTTGCTATGAAGCCTGTGTTATGATTTCATTTTGTTGGTGTACAACTATTAGCCAAATCGCAAGCCACTCTGCCAAAAAAGCCTACCATCTTACTATCAGCCTCAACATCCATAACCTCATCCAAATAACTAACCCCTTTATCGGCCATGCTACTTGTGATATCTTGGCTCTCATCGTCCCTGATACAACCAGTTTCTCAAAGCATCACAACCCCACCCAAACAACAAAACAAAGATACCCTGTCATTCACAACGGGGAATACATCAGCCTGATTCCATGTCGTGTCATTGTTCACCATAGACTCATAAATCGAATATACATGTACACTGTCATAATCACCCTGTAAGTCATTCCCGTCTCCACTGTTACAACCAACCAAAGCTTGGTCTATGTGACGACCCACCTTTCTCAACCCTAGAAAGACGTTTCATCATTAAGAAAGAAAGGGATAGAAATAGAAAAGAATAGAAAGAAAGAACAACAACATCCGAATCTCACAGCGGAATGGAACAAAATATAATACATCACATATCTATTACATAGTTATACATACATCAGAGTCATACAATATCATATAAAAGGACTGTCATATACATACATGACCATACATACATCCAAAATACAACATCACTAACTACACAGTGGAACTACATATATATATACGTACGTCTGGTCTTCTCTCCAAAATAGCTCCTCTAGAAAAGCAACACTTCTAGATACCTATCACTTGGATACTCGTAAAAATTTGAGTACCCAAGAGTTTATGAAAATACAAAATATAAACTCCGGGTCAGACATGGGTCTGGTATGAGTAAACAGGTTAAAATTGCTTAACTTTGAAAACCATTTGAAAATAAAGGTATCACGTAAGACTCCCCACAAATAAATACGGGTAAGTTTTTACCTTACGCTAACCAAAACATTTTATAGGAAATTCTGTGATATTATAATAGTGTCTAGGGTTTTCAAGTAAATAGAAAATAGCCGAAATTGTTACATCTATTAAATTCCAGCTACTAGCCACGAAAGTGGGTAATACAAATCAAAACCGTAGGGTCTCGTAGGGTAAATGGATTTCCAACAATGGCAGGGCTACTGGGGTACCGCCCGTCACAGTACGGGGCCTAGATCACCGTACCGAGGATTACTCCCTTCATCCCCTGCAACACAAGGCAGGAACCATTCCTTACTGAACAATCTCGAACAAGATAACCCCGCAGTTGTGGCCAACAACTGCCCACTAAGCCGAAATAAAAAGGGACATCTAGACAGGGGAAAATCTTGTCCTGCTTGGGCATGACCCGCCTAACCTTGCTGCATCTCCCATGTTTTAGGCATTCCCGGTTGATGAGGCTTGAGGCTACGATTACCTTTAAAGAACATATCACTTAGAATGCTCATCGTCCGCCTGACGATGTGTTGAAAGCATTCAATCCATACAAGTTCGTTCCGGGTTCGAACGAAACCGAAGGCATTATCTCGTTACACTCATTTTGGAATCACTCTCAGAGTTAACGACGATAACCCTTGCATTCTGAAACTCCATCTCGATCTCCATTTGTTAAGTTACGACCTATCGTTTAATTTGGATCGATGTGGTTTTCGGAGAATCAAAAGTTGATTCTTCCGATCCCGGTCTCATCGGATCCAAACGCCATTTTAAGGGCCAAGTTGTCTATTTAACTTAACAGTTTAATTAAATATCAGAAATTAACATATCAGATATATCAGATAAATCATATACAGTTATCACAGATATCCATAATATCATAACATATCACAGGAATATCATCAACAAATATCACAGTCAACCAAACAGAGTTATCAATGCATATCAAACAAATTTGGTTTTACTTAACTAAATTATCTGCTTAAGAATAAACTATTTTATTCTGTAAATTAATTACTGATTAATTAGCTGATTAACTGTAACAACCCTAGTTCAGCTTGTTATTTTACTTAATTTATTTAATTTATTTTTAATTTTAAATAATATATTTTATAAAATTGGGTTTAACAATATAGTTAAATATTTAAAATTTGAGATATATTTGGAATTTTTTTTATGTCAATAAACTTAAATAATAACTGTAAAATTTTTAGCTAGGTTTGAACCGTTAAATTTCGCGTTTGAAAGACGCGTGATTTAAAGGGTTAAAGTGACGTTATAAAACGTGTGTTTTTAAAATAATAATTTTACAAAAATTTCTGAGGTCTTTAACTGCGTCTGTCTAGCGTAGGGTAAAAATCAAGTTTTAAAAAATTTTGAACATAAAATATCAGTCAGCGTTTTAACTAACGTACGTATTTTAAACTGTCAGCTGATTTTATATATATTGACGTACGTTCAAATTTTAAACTGACTACATATAAACGTAACGTTAACATTTGAAAACGTCAAACTAAATCAGAGGAAGTTTAACAAAATTTTAAGACCAACATTTAAATTCAACACGTTCAAACTTTTGTTTCACATTCTCTCGGCCGTTTCAATTTCACTTGTACACTTCCTCATATTCAAACTGTAGCATGCACATTCAACAGTGCCAGGCTAGATTCATAACCATATACGAGTGAATCGAGTAACCACTGATTATGCTCAAAAGTAAATATGCTCTGAAAAAAATAAAACAAAATCACGTAATTACTCGTATAAATTTATCAAGCCTTGTTTTAAAAACCACGCTTCATCAGTTATCAAAATATATGCATGATTTATAACTGAAACTTGCATCAACTTTTCCCACTTTATCTCTAGCAAGTTTTAAATTAATTTTGTAACGTGTGTATTTAAACTTGCTTCATCTCTGCATCATCAAAGTATAGCTTAGATCACGCATGCAAGAATTCATCTGGTCGTAGTATCAAGCCTGTTTCAAAGCATGCATCAACATATCAACCCCTCCTTTATTTCAGTTACCAGAGCCTTTATCTCGCAAAGCCATGTCAATGATCAGTTTTCTTCAATCAAGCAACCATTTATTGCTTTTAAAGGCCCCAATTAGCCTTCCAGGTGGTGAAACTCTCGGCTTTTCGAAGTTATATATATATATATATATTTTTTTTTTTTTACTAGAATGTATAAATCACATAAGCAACTTCCAGAAACATAAGGTATTGCTAATCAAAATCAATGCCTGCCTTTCCATTGATCATACAGAGATTCAAATCTTGTAACTTCTTTTGAAACTGATGGGGGGAAAATTCGCGTCCATATCAACAACATTATACCAATAAAACTGACGTTCATTTGACTTCCCTTAATTTCGCAAACACTACCTATATATCTATACCCACCCATCAGCTTTCTTCACAGATTCGACTATCTCTCTGGCTTCATCTCATCCATCAGGTAAGCATGTCTCCTTTTCTCCTTTCAGATTTGTCCCTTCTTCTTCATTTCTGATTTGCCTTGCTCGGCCACCCTACCACCTTTTCACTTTGTTTTCCTCTGAAACCCTTATCTTATGTCTTGAACATAAGTGTGTGATCGGGATAGATAGAGTGTCCTTTTTGATAATTCTCGAATGTGTATTGGAATCAAAGATACTGACTTTAGCTTAGAACTAGATTATCTCAGAAAAACAATACATGTTATTTACCCAGAACCGTGCCTTGTAGTTACCTGCTCTTTGTCAAAGTGTTTTAGAACTGTGCAGATCAAACTTTGTTTAAAACATTCCCAAGAACATGTAGGCGTTTATGAGCGAATAGGTAACGTTTGATTGGATTGGTGGTCTGCATATATAAAGTGCATTAGTAGGCTGTGCATCATAGTAGGCAGTTGTTTTAAAAAGAACAGAGCAAGAATACTGGAAGCATGTGTTGTTATGTGAATGGTGGCCAAAACTGGGAACCACTGTTTCCTTTTGAAAGAAAAATTTATATGTAAGGCATAGGAAGTAGAAAAGGGGAAGAGAGTTACCTGTACATGCATGTATCACGGCCACAGGAACATTTAAAGGCATGCAGATCTGAGAAAGGGTGGTAAAGGTTGAGCATAAATGTGTAGTGATGACTGGAATAAGGGATAGAAGTAGATTGTTGATACAGTGATGTATCTTTGATTTGCTCAGCAAATTTTGAGATATGGTTAGCAGTGGAAGTGCCACAGTTGCATATTCAAGTGTGCACGTGCACAAGTCTTGTGCACAGCAGATGCACTCAAGTGCAGGGCCAAGGTTGATGGGTCTGACACCATAGCTTGGTGTATAGGAGGTGGATGGACTAGAGAAGGCAGTGGTAGGAGGTAGCAGGGGCAGTGAAGGCCAGAGAAGGATGGGTGCCTGGAAAAATAAGTGATTCAACACTTCCAGATCTCACTCAAAGCAAATGCAGATTTACCCGAAGCAGCATCAGGGGTGACTCGAAGAAAACCCGGGTCTGACTCGAAGCAAATGAAAGGAAACTCGGGTCAGTGAAAAATTTTGAGGCTGTGTAAAGTATGATCTGAAATGATTTTTGGAGAGATGGATATTGGAAACCACTGTGGAGAAAAGAAAAAAAAAAGAAAAAAAAAGAGAGAAAAAAAAAATAGGCAGTACATAGGTATGGGTTAGGCAAGTTAGGGGAAGCATTTGTTCTCGCATTCTTACATTTTGCAATCGAGTTTTAGGAAAATTTTGGGTCGAGCAAGTCAAAAATTTCTCTTCCTTATCTTTGAATTTTCTTTGATTATAAAATCTAAGTCGCGTTCCTATATTTTGAAATTTGTTCTAGATCTAAATCTAGGCGACGCCCGCAAAATTTGACTGTTATTCTCTGTCAGTCTGTACCAGTAAATTTTCAATTTTGAACTCGAAATTGCTGCAACACCCAGGTGAGTATTTCTCACCAGACATACGTATTTATACTTCGTAAATTATTGCAAGTGTATGTGTAAATTTGTATTTCACTATTATCTGTCTGTAGCGTAATATAGAATGATGGACCCCATTTAAATTGACACTTCTTCAGTATTATCTGTTATATTATTTCTGCAGTTATGTTATTGTTTATTTACTGCTCAAATCACACTGCAAGTTCCCTGTTAATATAGACTGTATGGGCTGAAATGATAGGCCTAAGTGATGATTACTATTCATTTTTCTGTTAACTGTTAACTGATAACTTGGGATTGCGGGTTCGAAATGATAGAACCCGGGATTTGTAAGTATCGGATTGAAATGATATAAATCCGTTTCACTTGACCTAGGCTAGAAAATCTTATACAGGCCCGTGGTTTATATATTCTATTTTCTGAAATAAATTTTAAATTGATTAAATTTATAAATTGAGGATATAAGAGACATAATACCTTTAAGTGTCAAATAAATAAAAATTAAGAATTTTGGAATATAACTTGTTTAGAAATTCGGGATTTTGAAAGTAAAATTTCAATTAATAAATAATAAGTTATATTTGGAAATAGATTTTAAACCTAAAAATCTACAACAGCATTTAAATGCTATCTTTGAAATTTGACTAGGTTAAATTCATAACTTTAGACAGCATTTTGATGCTGTAAAAGATGAATATGATTTATTTGAAATTCTATAGAAATTTTTGAGAATAAGTTAAATTTTGGAATTTAAATATGGAATAAATAAAAGAATTTAGAAAGTGAGTTTGGATAGATTTAAAAGAAAATTTGATCTCTATTGTTAATAAAAGAAATAAATTCCAAATTTAATTGGATAAATTGAAATGGTATATTTTCAAAGGAAATGTTTTAAGTCAAGGATTTGAAATAAAAGGTATTTGAAATATATATATTGATTTGAAAAAATATAAATACCATTTTTCAAACTATAACCACGGGTTATAATAACGGTTGGTTGGCAAAGAGACCGGGATCGGATATGGACATACTCTCTGTCGATACCGAAAACCACTTTGACAACCGTGTACGCGGTGGAGATTCCAGAATGAAGTAGGATGGTGGTGGCGGTTTCTTGAAAGGTATATACGTGGACCCGACTCCCGTGAGTTGGCTTAAGGTGGCTAAAACAGGAGCGATTCTCGGATTAATGAGGTAGCTCCTCTGATCGAACGCACTTCTTCGTATGCCATTCTATTACTCTTGTGATTGTTTTGGTGCGCACCTTTGATTTGGAGTGTTGTTCGAGGTGGGCGGTTGCTGCGGCTTCGCGTTACCACCGGTCCGGATAGCAATTGGTATATCTACCCTGGCATTGCCTAGTTGTGCCGTGTCACCTACCATATCGAGCCTTGTACGAGTTTGGTTTTCTCCCGTAGCCCGTGTGGTATCCTCTAGTTGCTTCCCGATCAGGAGGAGCTATGATATTGGATGGACTACTGGGACTATTACGTGTTAAGGGCTATATGGGTAACCCCTTAACGCTATTAAAAAGTAAGTTTATTTAATATAGACACTATTATAATAGCGCAATATACTATATAGTAAATAGTTTAACGGATCCTTAGAGGATGGGCGATCCCAGGCATCCTTTAAGTTACTTGCTCTTTACATTACAATACACTTGATTTAGCTTACATTATATAAGTATGTATGTCCTGACTCGAGTGTTTTGTTTTATTGTACGCTCGGGTCAGCCTGAGTTGCAGATTCAGCTTTTCTTTCTGGAGCTAGGACTAGATCACTCTTTGCTAGTTGGAAGTTTCTTCATCTCCATCTATTTTGTAATTCAAGACATTTGGAAGACTATGTTTTATTATGGCTTAAAAATTTTATTAAAGTTTTGAACTATGTATTTCTGTTTGTAAAAGTTTCAGTGGCTTCATGAACCACTGTGTTATTTTATATTCCGCTGTGAGATTCTGATATCTGTATCTGTGATTCTGTGTATTTGGTTTCATTTGTTCCTTAGCTATAAATTACAATCTATTATTTTGAACTAGTCCAGCTCGACATGTTCTATTATTGTCGAATTCGAATGGTACAAAATAGTGGGCTGTTACAGTTGGTATCAGAGCCAGGTTTTAAACCATAGCCTAAGGAACAAAAAAAAAAAAAAAAACTCATTAGAGATAGAGTAGCAATACTCTAGAATGAGTGAAGTCAAATTCCGGAATCTTTTCTTGTGAGAGAACGTATTTTAAAAATATAAAACGATTTTCAAAGGAGATTTTTAAAGAAGTATTTTAGTATAAAACTTCCTATCCTAAGTAAATTTCTAATTATCTTCTTCTTTCTCTTCATCGTATATTCGAACTTTTGTAAATTGCTTAGACTTTGTCTTATCCTAGAATATCTTGATTTTTTCCTCTGTCCTTAGAATTCATTCTTGACCTTTCAGGATGAATAGAAGAAATAACCAAGGTCAAGGGCAAGCTGCTCCTCCTCCTGCTGCCCCTGTCCGTTTCACTAAATTGTGCAAGGACTATGTTGAGCTAGGTGGCACAAAATTTATGGGGACAGAGACTATCATAGAAGCTCAGCAATGGCTTCGAGATCTAGAAAGGATTTTCTCCTGCCTCGAGATTACTAATGCCCAGCAAAAGCAACTCGCAGCCTGGCAGATGAAAGGTGCTGCTTTGAATTGGTGGCTATCTATTACTGCTCAGACAAATGAGGCTGACCTCACTTGGGAGCAATTTAGGTATCTTTTGGTTGTCAAAATTCGGACTTGAATTCCATCTTTGAATCTATCTTTTAAACTCTTATCGTGCTTTAGGGAGGCCTTTCTGGCCAAGTGGATGCCCGAAGCGGGCAAGTCTCAACTCTATAGGGAATTCATGGATCTTAAGCAAGGCAATATGACCTTCACGGAATATGAGAGGAAGTTTAATGAACTCTCACAGTATGGTCTGAACCTGATTGATACCCCACTCAAGCTGAACGAGAATTTTATCGCTGGAGCTCGACCTGAGTTCTACGATCGACTCATTACTCATGTTCATGGGTCCTTCACGGCATTGATGGATATGGCTCTCCGGTACGAGAACCCTACATCTAAGAACACTCCAGCTGCCCAGTCTGCATCAGCTCGGTCTTCCGGTAATTCAAGAAAAAGGAAGTCAAATTTCTACCGTCATAAGAGGAACAAGGCTCAAGGGTTGGGATCATCATCATCTTCTGTTTCTGCGAGGCCACCTGTAGATCTGTCTACCATCACCTGCCATAGGTGCCACCAGAAAGGACATTTTGCTAATCGCTGTCCTACTTTGGGTGCTGCTATCCCACCCCCTGCTCAGTTTGCTAGGAGGGATCTATGTCACATCTGCCTCCAGCCAGGACACTACAAGAAGGATTGTCCCACTCAAAAGAGAGGCACAACATCCGGAGTCTTTGCAGTAACTTCTGCATCTTCTACAGCTCCGCAGCCTGCACCTGCACCAGTATCAGCTCCAGCCCCAGATGATTCTCAAGGTACTCTTCAAGGATCTTTTACTTTGTTCAAATTACCTGTTCGAGTTTTATTCGATACCGGAGCTTCCCACAGCTTCATTTCATCTGATCTCTGTAATAAATTTGAACATCGCCTTTCTCCTGAACTTTCTCCCATACCTTTATGTGTCTCAAACCCCATCGGTGGTCCTGCGAACCTTAGTAAAGTTTGTAGGGATGTGAAGCTCCTCCATTTCCAACAATGCTTCACTGGAGACTTTTATGTTTTGGGTTTCGACGCTTTCGATCTTCTACTCGGAGGCGATTGGTTAGATAGGCATGGTGCTGATATCTCTTGTAGTTCTCGTACTGTTGCTCTTAAGGATGATTTAGGGAATCCATTAGAAATCCAGTGTAGATTGCCTCAGGAGTTTGCTGGTAGTTTCATCTATTCTCTTGACACTTTCCCAGATGATATCCATTTGACCCCTGTAGTCAAACTATTTCCCGATGTGTTTGGTGAAGTCACTTCTTTACCTCCAAAACGGGAAATTGATTTCCGTATCGACCTTATTCCGGGAGCACGACCTGTAGTCCTCCCACCTAGAAGAATGGCACCACGAGAAAAGAGCGAATCAAGGAATCAGATTCAAGACTTATCTTCTAAAGGTCTGATCAGACCTAGCTTCTCAGAATGGGGAGCCGCCGTTGTCTTTGTCACCAAATCCGATGGTTCTCTCCGGATGTGTGTTGATTATAGAGAACTCAACAAGCTTACCATGAAGAACAGATATCCTATGCCCCGCATAAATGATATGTTCGATCAACTTTATGGAGCAACTGTTTTCTCTCAGCTTGATTTGGCCACAGGTTTCCATCAGCTTAGAATTGCCGAGGAGAGCATCCCCAAAACTGCTTTCCGGACGGAGAATGGTTTCTTTGAATGGCTAGTGATGCCTTTTGGCTTGACTAATGCCCCTGCTTTCTTTGTAGACTTGATGAATCGCGTTTTCCGCGATGTACTTAATAAGTTTGTCCTTGTCTTTATTGATGACATCCTTGTTTTCTCCAAGTCTGAGGGAGAACATAGAGCTCATTTGAAGTATGTTTTAGAGACTCTCCGAAATCACCAATTGAAGGCTAAGTTCTCTAAATGCCATTTCTGGGAAGAAGAAGTCCGATTCCTTGGACACATTGTCTCTAAAGAAGGAGTTTCTGTTGATCCAGTCAAGATTGCTACAATTCAAGATTGGGAAGAACCTAAGACTCCCACCGATATCCGTAGTTTTCTAGGCCTTGCCGGCTACTACCGAAGATTCATTGAGAACTTTGCTCGGATTTCGGCATCTCTGACGGCTCTTACTCGGAAGAATGTCAAGTTTGTATGGAGCGATAAGTGTAAAGCTGCTTTCAAAGAGTTAAAAGATAAGCTCACCTCCGCACCAGTTCTTACTGTACCAAATGGAAGTGAAAGACTAACGGTATTCACCGATGCTTGTCGAGAAGGTTTGGGAGCAGTGCTTATGCAGGATGGGAGAGTAATTGCTTATGCTAGTCGTCAGCTGAAGACACATGAAGTTAACTATGCTGCCCACGATTTAGAGTTGTTGGCTGTTGTCTTTGCCCTGAAGCTTTGGAGACACCATCTCTTAGGAGCTAAGTTTGATCTGTTCACCGATCACAAATCTCTGAAATATATCTTTACTCAGAAAGATTTAAATCAGAGACAGGTGCGATGGCTCGAGTTCCTTGCTGCATATGACCTCGACATCAACTATACTCCTGGGAAAGCCAATGTAGTGGCAGATGCGCTAAGCAGGAAGAAATCTTTGTTATGTCAGATTTTTGTATCTTCCCCTCTTTTAGATCGTATCGTGGCTAAACAAGATGAAGACGAGATGCTTAGGCGTATAAAGGGAAGTGTTCGTAGCAGAATTGGTGGTAATAGCTCTGATGGAAAGGGAGCTCAGATCGATGATAAAGGAGTTTTAAGGATAAATGGAAGGATTTGTGTTCCTAATGTTGACGGTTTAAGGCAGGAATTACTCCGGGAACATCATCAGTCCCGACTCTCCATTCATCCTGGCGTAGCTAAAATGTATCAAGATTTGAAGAAGCTATACTGGTGGAAGGGTATGAAGCGAGATGTCTCTATTTATGTGAGTAGATGTGCGACTTGTCAGCAAGTCAAAGCAGACCATCAGAAAACACCCGGTTTGTTACAGCCTTTGGAAATTCCAAACTGGAAGTGGGAACAAGTTTCTATGGACTTTATTGATGGATTGCCGAGATCTCGAAGGGGAAATGAAAGCATCTGGGTTATTGTGGATAGACTGACTAAGTCGGCTCATTTCATTCCAGTCAGATCTACCCGCACAGCTTCGAGTTTATCTGAGATTTATATGAGGGAGATTGTTCGTCTCCATGGCGTCCCTCTTAGCATTGTCTGCGATCGTGACCCCATTTTCACTAGTCAGTTTTGGAAAGCATTCCAAGAATCCTTGGGTACTCGTTTGAACCTGAGCACCGCTTATCACCCACAAACTGACGGTCAGACTGAAAGGGTAAATCAAATTCTTGAAGATCTTCTTCGTGCTTGCATTTTGGACTATGGAGGATCTTGGGAAGATCATCTCCACCTGGTGGAATTCACCTATAACAATAGTTATCAGGCTAGCCTTAAAATGTCACCTTTTGCTGCTCTATACGGGAGACCGTGTAGATCTCCTTCGTGTTGGATTGAGTCTGGTGACCGCTTAGTTCTTGGCCCTGAGATGATTCTAGAAGCTTCAGAGAAAGTAGAGGAGATTAAGAGGAGATTAAAGGTTGCTCAAGACAGACAAAAGAAGTACGCTGATCGGCGTAGAAGGAAATTGGAGTTTGATGTTGGTGATTTGGTATTTCTGAAGATCTCTCCTCTAAAGAATGTAGTCCGGTTTGGTCGGAAGGGAAAGCTAGCACCTAGATTCATCGGTCCATTCCGTATTTTGGGAAGGATTGGATCTCTAGCTTATCGACTGGATCTACCAGAAAAATTTGCCGGAATCCACAATGTCTTCCATGTATCCCACCTTCGTCGCTATCTTCACGACCCATCTTTAGTCATCCAGCCTACTGCTCTCGATGGTCTGGACATCGAGCCTGATTTGACTATGGAAAGGAAGCCACTTCGTATCGTCGATCGAGGTACGAAACAACTCAGAAGAAAATCTGTCCCTTTGGTCAAAGTACAATGGAGCACCGATGAGCGAGATTGCACATGGGAAACGGAGGAGAGCATTCGTGCTTCAAATCCAGAACTATTCGTTTAAGGTACCTATCGATCTAGCTTATTTTTCCTTTGGTTCCTTTTTCTTTCGTTCCTTTTCGAGGACGAAAAGTTCTTAAGTGGGGGAGAGTGTAACAACCCTAGTTCAGCTTGTTATTTTACTTAATTTATTTAATTTATTTTTAATTTTAAATAATATATTTTATAAAATTGGGTTTAACAATATAGTTAAATATTTAAAATTTGAGATATATTTGGAATTTTTTTTATGTCAATAAACTTAAATAATAACTGTAAAATTTTTAGCTAGGTTTGAACCGTTAAATTTCGCGTTTGAAAGACGCGTGATTTAAAGGGTTAAAGTGACGTTATAAAACGTGTGTTTTTAAAATAATAATTTTACAAAAATTTCTGAGGTCTTTAACTGCGTCTGTCTAGCGTAGGGTAAAAATCAAGTTTTAAAAAATTTTGAACATAAAATATCAGTCAGCGTTTTAACTAACGTACGTATTTTAAACTGTCAGCTGATTTTATATATATTGACGTACGTTCAAATTTTAAACTGACTACATATAAACGTAACGTTAACATTTGAAAACGTCAAACTAAATCAGAGGAAGTTTAACAAAATTTTAAGACCAACATTTAAATTCAACACGTTCAAACTTTTGTTTCACATTCTCTCGGCCGTTTCAATTTCACTTGTACACTTCCTCATATTCAAACTGTAGCATGCACATTCAACAGTGCCAGGCTAGATTCATAACCATATACGAGTGAATCGAGTAACCACTGATTATGCTCAAAAGTAAATATGCTCTGAAAAAAATAAAACAAAATCACGTAATTACTCGTATAAATTTATCAAGCCTTGTTTTAAAAACCACGCTTCATCAGTTATCAAAATATATGCATGATTTATAACTGAAACTTGCATCAACTTTTCCCACTTTATCTCTAGCAAGTTTTAAATTAATTTTGTAACGTGTGTATTTAAACTTGCTTCATCTCTGCATCATCAAAGTATAGCTTAGATCACGCATGCAAGAATTCATCTGGTCGTAGTATCAAGCCTGTTTCAAAGCATGCATCAACATATCAACCCCTCCTTTATTTCAGTTACCAGAGCCTTTATCTCGCAAAGCCATGTCAATGATCAGTTTTCTTCAATCAAGCAACCATTTATTGCTTTTAAAGGCCCCAATTAGCCTTCCAGGTGGTGAAACTCTCGGCTTTTCGAAGTTATATATATATATATATATATTTTTTTTTTTACTAGAATGTATAAATCACATAAGCAACTTCCAGAAACATAAGGTATTGCTAATCAAAATCAATGCCTGCCTTTCCATTGATCATACAGAGATTCAAATCTTGTAACTTCTTTTGAAACTGATGGGGGGAAAATTCGCGTCCATATCAACAACATTATACCAATAAAACTGACGTTCATTTGACTTCCCTTAATTTCGCAAACACTACCTATATATCTATACCCACCCATCAGCTTTCTTCACAGATTCGACTATCTCTCTGGCTTCATCTCATCCATCAGGTAAGCATGTCTCCTTTTCTCCTTTCAGATTTGTCCCTTCTTCTTCATTTCTGATTTGCCTTGCTCGGCCACCCTACCACCTTTTCACTTTGTTTTCCTCTGAAACCCTTATCTTATGTCTTGAACATAAGTGTGTGATCGGGATAGATAGAGTGTCCTTTTTGATAATTCTCGAATGTGTATTGGAATCAAAGATACTGACTTTAGCTTAGAACTAGATTATCTCAGAAAAACAATACATGTTATTTACCCAGAACCGTGCCTTGTAGTTACCTGCTCTTTGTCAAAGTGTTTTAGAACTGTGCAGATCAAACTTTGTTTAAAACATTCCCAAGAACATGTAGGCGTTTATGAGCGAATAGGTAACGTTTGATTGGATTGGTGGTCTGCATATATAAAGTGCATTAGTAGGCTGTGCATCATAGTAGGCAGTTGTTTTAAAAAGAACAGAGCAAGAATACTGGAAGCATGTGTTGTTATGTGAATGGTGGCCAAAACTGGGAACCACTGTTTCCTTTTGAAAGAAAAATTTATATGTAAGGCATAGGAAGTAGAAAAGGGGAAGAGAGTTACCTGTACATGCATGTATCACGGCCACAGGAACATTTAAAGGCATGCAGATCTGAGAAAGGGTGGTAAAGGTTGAGCATAAATGTGTAGTGATGACTGGAATAAGGGATAGAAGTAGATTGTTGATACAGTGATGTATCTTTGATTTGCTCAGCAAATTTTGAGATATGGTTAGCAGTGGAAGTGCCACAGTTGCATATTCAAGTGTGCACGTGCACAAGTCTTGTGCACAGCAGATGCACTCAAGTGCAGGGCCAAGGTTGATGGGTCTGACACCATAGCTTGGTGTATAGGAGGTGGATGGACTAGAGAAGGCAGTGGTAGGAGGTAGCAGGGGCAGTGAAGGCCAGAGAAGGATGGGTGCCTGGAAAAATAAGTGATTCAACACTTCCAGATCTCACTCAAAGCAAATGCAGATTTACCCGAAGCAGCATCAGGGGTGACTCGAAGAAAACCCGGGTCTGACTCGAAGCAAATGAAAGGAAACTCGGGTCAGTGAAAAATTTTGAGGCTGTGTAAAGTATGATCTGAAATGATTTTTGGAGAGATGGATATTGGAAACCACTGTGGAGAAAAGAAAAAAAAAAGAAAAAAAAAGAGAGAAAAAAAAAATAGGCAGTACATAGGTATGGGTTAGGCAAGTTAGGGGAAGCATTTGTTCTCGCATTCTTACATTTTGCAATCGAGTTTTAGGAAAATTTTGGGTCGAGCAAGTCAAAAATTTCTCTTCCTTATCTTTGAATTTTCTTTGATTATAAAATCTAAGTCGCGTTCCTATATTTTGAAATTTGTTCTAGATCTAAATCTAGGCGACGCCCGCAAAATTTGACTGTTATTCTCTGTCAGTCTGTACCAGTAAATTTTCAATTTTGAACTCGAAATTGCTGCAACACCCAGGTGAGTATTTCTCACCAGACATACGTATTTATACTTCGTAAATTATTGCAAGTGTATGTGTAAATTTGTATTTCACTATTATCTGTCTGTAGCGTAATATAGAATGATGGACCCCATTTAAATTGACACTTCTTCAGTATTATCTGTTATATTATTTCTGCAGTTATGTTATTGTTTATTTACTGCTCAAATCACACTGCAAGTTCCCTGTTAATATAGACTGTATGGGCTGAAATGATAGGCCTAAGTGATGATTACTATTCATTTTTCTGTTAACTGTTAACTGATAACTTGGGATTGCGGGTTCGAAATGATAGAACCCGGGATTTGTAAGTATCGGATTGAAATGATATAAATCCGTTTCACTTGACCTAGGCTAGAAAATCTTATACAGGCCCGTGGTTTATATATTCTATTTTCTGAAATAAATTTTAAATTGATTAAATTTATAAATTGAGGATATAAGAGACATAATACCTTTAAGTGTCAAATAAATAAAAATTAAGAATTTTGGAATATAACTTGTTTAGAAATTCGGGATTTTGAAAGTAAAATTTCAATTAATAAATAATAAGTTATATTTGGAAATAGATTTTAAACCTAAAAATCTACAACAGCATTTAAATGCTATCTTTGAAATTTGACTAGGTTAAATTCATAACTTTAGACAGCATTTTGATGCTGTAAAAGATGAATATGATTTATTTGAAATTCTATAGAAATTTTTGAGAATAAGTTAAATTTTGGAATTTAAATATGGAATAAATAAAAGAATTTAGAAAGTGAGTTTGGATAGATTTAAAAGAAAATTTGATCTCTATTGTTAATAAAAGAAATAAATTCCAAATTTAATTGGATAAATTGAAATGGTATATTTTCAAAGGAAATGTTTTAAGTCAAGGATTTGAAATAAAAGGTATTTGAAATATATATATTGATTTGAAAAAATATAAATACCATTTTTCAAACTATAACCACGGGTTATAATAACGGTTGGTTGGCAAAGAGACCGGGATCGGATATGGACATACTCTCTGTCGATACCGAAAACCACTTTGACAACCGTGTACGCGGTGGAGATTCCAGAATGAAGTAGGATGGTGGTGGCGGTTTCTTGAAAGGTATATACGTGGACCCGACTCCCGTGAGTTGGCTTAAGGTGGCTAAAACAGGAGCGATTCTCGGATTAATGAGGTAGCTCCTCTGATCGAACGCACTTCTTCGTATGCCATTCTATTACTCTTGTGATTGTTTTGGTGCGCACCTTTGATTTGGAGTGTTGTTCGAGGTGGGCGGTTGCTGCGGCTTCGCGTTACCACCGGTCCGGATAGCAATTGGTATATCTACCCTGGCATTGCCTAGTTGTGCCGTGTCACCTACCATATCGAGCCTTGTACGAGTTTGGTTTTCTCCCGTAGCCCGTGTGGTATCCTCTAGTTGCTTCCCGATCAGGAGGAGCTATGATATTGGATGGACTACTGGGACTATTACGTGTTAAGGGCTATATGGGTAACCCCTTAACGCTATTAAAAAGTAAGTTTATTTAATATAGACACTATTATAATAGCGCAATATACTATATAGTAAATAGTTTAACGGATCCTTAGAGGATGGGCGATCCCAGGCATCCTTTAAGTTACTTGCTCTTTACATTACAATACACTTGATTTAGCTTACATTATATAAGTATGTATGTCCTGACTCGAGTGTTTTGTTTTATTGTACGCTCGGGTCAGCCTGAGTTGCAGATTCAGCTTTTCTTTCTGGAGCTAGGACTAGATCACTCTTTGCTAGTTGGAAGTTTCTTCATCTCCATCTATTTTGTAATTCAAGACATTTGGAAGACTATGTTTTATTATGGCTTAAAAATTTTATTAAAGTTTTGAACTATGTATTTCTGTTTGTAAAAGTTTCAGTGGCTTCATGAACCACTGTGTTATTTTATATTCCGCTGTGAGATTCTGATATCTGTATCTGTGATTCTGTGTATTTGGTTTCATTTGTTCCTTAGCTATAAATTACAATCTATTATTTTGAACTAGTCCAGCTCGACATGTTCTATTATTGTCGAATTCGAATGGTACAAAATAGTGGGCTGTTACATTAACGATTAATTAATTAATTAGTTAATCATTAATTTGTAATTTATAAATTATCTAACCTTTATTTAATTATTTAATTAATTAACTTCTATTCATTAACTATTACTCAATTACCCAATTAGTTAGTTTATTCTTAATTATTAATTATTAAAATGAATTAATTATTTAATTATTACAAATTACTTTAATTATTAATTTAATTAAAATGTAATATCTTTAATTAACCTCGTATGTTAACTTTCATTCACTAATTAACCTTTTTAATGGTAAACTTATGTTCATTAGATTTGGATTGATTAAATCTTTATTTCAAAATCAGCTTAAAGTTATTAATTTAAAATTCAAGTATAAATTTTCATCAACATTCCAACACTTACTGACAAACTTCTTCCTTTATATATATTTACTTAAATCAAGTCTTTAATTAAAACATTAGCTTAATTAATTATCAAATATTTATTGATCCAGTTATAAACCTGTACAAAATTCAGTGCATGACCATCTGAAAGCACCGAAACAACATCGTACCTTACTCGAGAAAAAACCCGAGTTTCCCACGTCTCACTCGAGCTCTCCCCTTCCCTTCCTTCTTCTCTCCAGTTCTTTTCTTCTTCTCTCTTTTTTTTTGTTAAGTTGAAACGCTCAGCTGAAGCTTCTCTAACACGCGACTCGGAGGAAACTCAAAAATTACTCGAAGCGACCTCACCACTGTCTCGAGCAACCCACGCGATAACCCAGAACCCAAAAGCACTTCACTGATCCTCGAACCCACTTCGCCACCGTGCACGTGCATGGTGGTTCGCGCTGCCATCGGCAACTCGTGGCGATCCCCACACATCACAAACCACCCCTAGGTTCGAATTCTAAAACTAGTTTTCGATTTTACGCTAAAATCAAAAATATGCCCTGTTGCTCGAAATAAACATCAACTACGCCACTCTCAAAACGGTCGCGCGATCACCACACATCACCAGAGGTGATGAAAATTCGCCTGAACCTCACTCACACCTCCACCTAGCTCCTCCAAAGGTCGCGGCCAACTCGATTTGTTATTTGAGCTGAAATCACATTTTTACAGAGCTTCAAAAAAGATTGGGCTTAAACCCTACTTGTGATTCAAACACAAAATATATGAATTTGAAAAATAAATTACTATTTTTCTAGTGTTAATATCTCTTTCATCTTGCTTCATGCCAGATTTCAGGAATTAAAATTAACTCTATTACCCACAATTCACAAAAACCCATTTTTATTTGATTTCGAAACTGCTCTTCATACCTTTGCATAAAAATCATAAATTTTATGTTAAAAATCATAATTACTTGTATGAATTCTAAATATGTTATTGAAATTCCAAATTTAAACATTTGAATTTAAACTTTGATTTCTTGTTTACCTGTAGTTGAAAAAAATACAGTATTATTATCATACTGTTAAATCTTAAACATGTTTGCAGTCTTGTTTCATATAGACAAACTGGAATTCATTCAATACAAAATTTAAATGGATATATGACTAAGATCTGTAAATTTATTTGCTTCACTTTGTAACAACTTGAAATATTAATCAAGAACAGCTATATGAGTTTCCAGATCAAACAAACATACACAGAGCAGTGAGTTAAACTGTATAAAGCACATATCATAAACAAATATACAACTAAAGTTGAAAATAGTTTGTTTACTCACCTAATCAAATTGAACAGAAGATGTTAAAGAAGACACTTGCAACTGAACCTTCCTGAAACCCTCTTTATTCTTCTTTTCTGTTTCTATTTCTTTGCTTGTTTACAGTTTTTACTTCTTTTCTTTTTGTTTAAGTTGTTCAGTGTTCATAAGTAATCTGAAGGTTATAAGTGATGTATATATAAACTGATGATATATAAGTAGATTCATATAGAAGCTTAATACAGGTTGCAACTGGACAGTTTTATTTGCAAGTCATTTTCCTTTTTTTTTATTGGCTAAGAGTTAATAACCTGCAGAAAATAATGATATAGGAGATTTCGGCTGTGTACTTAGTTGAACAATATGTTATGCTATTTAATGTTCATGTTATTAATTATGACAGCAAGTAGAAAATTTTACTGACAGTAGCTACTTAGTACATAGATATTTATGTGTTTACTTACTTTGTTGTATAAGATATTATCATTTCGGCCAGTAAGTTTTACATAATTTAAATTTTATTATCTTTGAGTTGAAAAACTTGTTTTGTATTTAAGTTCACTCTGATTTCCTAAGGCACAAAGCTGCACACAACACCTACACAAGTTATAGTTAATATATGTTTATTTATATGTTTATTACTGGTTTGCTTTTATCTTTAGTTTATTATTATTATTATTATTATTATTTTTCTGGGTACATCATTTAATTGCTGTACAAACTTATATATGTATTAAGCAATGTATCAAGATTCTTATATTTGACTTTGTTTTCTTATGCATAACTTTTATTATTCCATACTCTTGCTATTTGTTCATTTATACTGACATAAATGTTATAGTGTTCACAGGTTCATATACTTGTATTAATATAATTTAAGTTATAGCTTATATTCGTAAATTTATATCTTGGTTACATTTTATATTTTATATTTTTATGTTACTTTAATTACATATATAATATATGATTGTGTTTTATACTAGTTTTTGAATGTTTACACTTATATTGTTTTACATTTCCATGTTTTATGTTAAATAATTTCATGTTTGTTTATTTTAAAACTTATCATTTTAAAAACTAAAAGTGTATTCATATGTATTTTATCAAATATCAAATAATGAATCTTTGATTTAATTCTATTGAATAAATCCTATTTTGTTTTAAATGGTTTTGAAGTATTTAAATTTTAAATTTCAAATCAAAATTTCCTATTATAAACATATATAACTGTTAAACATTTAATATCTCATCAATTTAAATATTGACAAGCTTATATTTGATTTAATTTAGATTAAATATTCATTAAAATATATCGTCAAAATTCTGGGTCGTTACAGTCTAACTGAAAGGTGTTTATGATTTCAATTTGTTGGTGTTTATGATTTTTGGTCTAACTGAAAGGTGTTTATGATTTCATTTTGTTGGTGTTTATGATTTTTGGTGTTTATGGTTTCATTTTGTTGGTGTTTATGATAAATGCAAACATACATTATGTTTTTTTTCTTCCCTTACAGCATAGATTCTGTGTTCTAACAAAGATACCCTGGGGTTTATTGTTAATAAGAATATGAATATGTTTATAATAAGAATATGAATATGAATTAGGTCTTATTAATTAGATAGATTAGAGAGAATATATATAGTGCTAACAATCCTTTTTTGGCAATGCAATCTGGTTTATATTTTAACTATTTTTAATTTTACATTTTGTAGGTATATTTTTGAAGTTCATTCTCCAAATCTCAAAAGGTTGATCTTAAAAATCGCATTTGCAATTGCAATCAATGGAAAGTGACATGTTTTCCTTGTGCGTATGCTTTGAAGTGTATTTCTTTAACCAGAAATTCTGTTTATGAATATATTGAGAATTACTTTACTGTCGAGTATTATCGAGCTTTGTATTCACATTTGTTCAATCCTATTCCAACTTTTGATAAGGAAGCAATTGAAGCTGAAGAATTATCTATTGTTCTTCCTCCTAAGCATGTTCGTGGAGCTGGTAGGCCTAGGATGAATAGGATTGAAGGGGCTGATTTTCGTGCTATACAAAACAGATGTGAAAAGTGTAAAAAACTAGGACATAATAGAAGGGGGTGTTCTTTGAATAATTGAGTTGATTGTTTTAGTTCAATGTATTTGATTGTTTGTTCTATGAATTCTTTGAGTTGAATAATTGAGTTGATTGTTTTAGTCCAATGTATTTGATTGGTTGTTGTACGAATACTTGGTTGTTCTATGAATACTTTGAGTTGAATATTTGGATTGTTGCATATGTTGAATTGGATATAATCTGACTATGATTACTTTTGGTTGTATGCAATTGTTTATGTTTAATTGTTATTTCGAATACAATGTTGTTAGTTATGTTAAAAAGGATAAATTGATATATCATTGACCTCGAACAAGCTTATGACTTAAGTATATTGCTAGCATAAACATGTATGATTTATTTTGCGGTGGAATACCTTGAAGCTGATGCTCTTTCCAAAAGTAAACATGGTGCATCTGTATTGCATTAGTTAAATGGTGTTACAGGGATGTAATTTTTTATGTTTAAAGATAGCTCATGTAATTTGCAAGCAGATATAATGGGATGCAATGCTAATGTATTTCCAACGTAAAATTTCACTAAAATTACTCATAAGAGTATTCTTTTAGTAGCATTTATATACATGAAGGTCGTAGAAACTCTTTAAACATGCCAGAGTTGTGTTTCGATTTAAGCTTCCGACAACAATATGGATACAGCTAATGACAGGTTTCCGTGGCTGTGCATAAGTGGACTGAGTACGGGTGAATGCTAAATGCATTTATAAATACGATGATAATAACGTGTATACAAATGAACGCGTGTTAATAAATATGAAAATAACGTGTGTACAGATTATTGAAATCGGTATTAACCCATTATATAACCTTCACACCAATTTCCACTTACTGAAATCGGTATTATCGTGAAGGTTAAGCATTAGTTAACATATAAAGTCCAACAAATGTAAAAATTGAAACGTATATACAAACTTTGGTTCAGTTGTAATCAAGTTCAAAATCATTGATTAACATAACCCAGTCATTTTCAGTAAATATGATCGGTAATTGCATAAATCGTCAAAGTTATTTTGTCAAAAACAATATATTTCTGACAGCAAATTTTATATTTCCAAAATATGAAGAAGGAAGATGATAACATGACAAACAAACTTGTAGAAATCCAGTATTAGGATATTACAAATTAAACCCTACTACAACAACAAAAGAATAATCCAAGAGCGATTTGCGTTTTAGATAAAAGTGAACTAGTGCCCTTTTTCTCTGTCATTTTCTCACTTGTTTCCTTACTGTCATTTTCTCACTTGTTTCCTTACGAATACCATTTGTTCTCAGAAATGAACATTCATTCATGGAACTGCAGAATTTTTTGTTGAATACCATTTGTTCTCAGAAATGAACATTCATTCATTCATGGGATTGCATTAGTTTAAATTTTTTGTTGCTAAAGCTGAACTGTAGGAGTTTTCAAATGTCCAACAGTATGGTTCATCACATAGAATTTGTGCAGTTATATGTGCTCTAAATGCGTTTATTTGTTCTGGACTGATTTTTGATGTTGTGTCCATTCCTTGTGCTATCTTTTGGATAAACATCATTACGAAAATTCCACAGTCAAACCTGCATTTGTTAAAATTTTAGTTATTGTGTAACATTTATTATTGTATAAAAAATTTCAATATCTAGAAAATTACCCGTTGCTTTGTTGAGCACAGTTAACATTTTTAATCAATGTAGACTTTCCCAGAATTGTTTTCTCGCCAGCGTCTTGTAAGTCTTTATTGATTTTGTTTAGCGCTGCTTTTTGCCAAATATATATTAATAATGATAAATCTATTTGCAAATGCTTTTTTATAATAATGATAAATCTATGTATCTTTTTTTACTTTCTGTGTAATTTACTTACCACATTAATAGCAAACTTTGAATGTCCACTTCTTAATGTCTTAGATCTTGTGGTCAAGTGTAGAGATTCATAATGGTTCCATGTACATGATTCCACTATTAGCTCTAGCAAGCTCCAATGTTCGTTGCCATGTATAGGAAATAATATATTGCAACATAGTGGATTTAAAAGTGTTTGTTTAATAAAAGGAATAAACATATTTCTTTTGATATTTTCCAGGTTTCCATCTGTTGCGCTTTTCTGTTAAAAAATAATTTCAGAAAATTTATCTTAGAAACAAATTAAATTTTACATTATAGTTCACTTACTGTCATTGTTGTGTTCACATATATAATGCTAGAACTTTGTTCTAATAATTTTGTTTTTCTGAACCAAAATCAATCAATAACCTACATTTCCAAAAAACATATGGATTAAGTATAGATTTTATAACGAAGCGAAGAATAGAATTTATAATGATGCACAGTATAGTTTATTGTACTTACTTGACCAGAAATATATTCTCCATAGAGAAGTTCTTCTATCATACTTTTTGTGATGGTGATGAAGTTTCCATCATCACAAGTAAAAGCTTCATCACTAAAAAATTAAGATTAGTATGTTCTGTGTTGTATGGCACTTACAGTACAAAAGAAAATTAATAAAGATTAGTATACTGAAAAATTAAGATTAGTATGTAATGAAATATTTGTTAATAAAAGAAAATGACAATAGTTGTACAAGTTTGTATGAAAAGGTAAAGATAAATTAATTTATCTTTTTTAGTTTAGTTTGGTTTTTTTGATGTCTATATGACAAAAAAACATGGGTATTAAATCAGTCCTGGTTTTATGGCACTTACAGTATAAAAAACAGATTTAATCTCAATATGACAAAAAAGCATGGAGAATATTTATATGCATATCAACACGACAGAAGTTATGCTATAATTTATATGCATATGTTATTGGAATAAATATATATTTAAGTCAATTGAGTGAAAAGTAGTTTAGTTACTTACTTGTTTCCTCCAAGGATTTTGAAAAAAAAATTGACAATTTCTTTTTGTTCTTCGGTAAGATATTTGAGTAGTGGACATTTGTCAACATTCCTTGGCTTCTTCTTCATTTTTGGTTCTTTTAGGACAATATCTTCAACAACAATAGGATTTTCAGAAGCGTTTTCTTGAGCTGCCTCTTTCAGATTGTCAGATTTTAAACTATCTTGTGTTTGCTTTTCTAGTATGAAATCTTGAGTTTGCATAATATCAAAAATTGGAAAATTAGCAGAATTGTTTATGTGAATCATACCAACAATTTTTTTTTTACCTTTTTCAGCTTCGGTTTTTTTGTTCAAATTATCTTTTTCTTTCACATCGTGCTTTTCTAAATTTTCCAACTTCTGGAGCTTCATTTCAAGAATATGGATTCTATTTTCTGCCACTTCTCTTAAATGTCTTTCCTCATTTAATTGTTCTTCAATATTTTTGTAGCGATCCTCGGACTCGACCTTCGAAAATCGGCACCGAATACGACACTCATATTCTAATGCCGCAGATCCAAACGTCGAACCTGGTGCGCCGGAGCCTATAACACCATTAAGTAAACAACACAGCGAAAGAAATAATGAATATCAATATACAACATCTGATACAACATCCTGATACAACAGATGATACAATAGATATCGATATACATCAGAGATAAGATACAATAAAATAGCAGCGGAAAGAAAATAGATAACACCAACAGCGGAACAATAACTATAAGATAGCCTTCAAGAGAGAACTCCAAAACTGCAACTCGAACCAACATCACGATGGACTAAGATAAGCTGAACCAACATCACGATGAACCAACATCACGATGAAAAGAAGATACTCGGTTGTGTTGAACGAAAATGAGGTGAGGAAGGCTGATATATTATTTAGTACTGTATGGTTGTGTATCAGACATGTACAAGATTTTGTATATTTTTGGATCAGAGATTTTTATTTTGTTTAGTGGCTGATGGTTTACATTTTGATGGCTGCATTAATTGCTTGGTACTTTTATGTCTTCAGCCATGGCTTGCATTACTTTTGTTTTCCTTCCTTTACAAGCCTGCATGCTTACTTTTTGATATTTGTTATATTCTTGCCTGCCTACATTTTTGACCAAGCAAGAGGCTTGTTTTCTTGTTTTCGGCTATAGTGGCTGATGTATCTTTGCTTTTGATATGCATTAATTACCATTGTACAAATCTACTTTGTTATATTCTTGCCTATTTTCTTACTTCTTGTACTAGGCTGATATGATATTGTGGCCAAAGATTTTTTCTTTGTTTTGTACCTAGATTTTTATATTGTTTCCTCTTTTTGTTTTGTTGACTAATATTTTACTTGTTTTTGGTTTTGTTCCATTACTTTGCACTGGTACCTTATGTCTTCATTTGCTTATGTATAGAATTACATGTTGTTATTATTTTTATTTGTTTCGCTTAACAATACTTTGTTTATGTTTTACACAGCAACATATCAGAATGTACACTTGTTTCTTGCTTTGCATTTTACAAGTTCATACTATTTTTATAATCGTATATGCAGTTTTGTTTTTCAACATTAATACTTGTCTTGTATGTCAATACAAATATATATATTATTATTGTAGTACATTTGTTTGTATTATATTTTACTTCTCATATTTTATATAACTATAAATTCATTTAAAGTATTTGCTTAACATCAATACTCATTTTGATTCCTTTTACACTTTAATTATCTAGTATCAAATTTAATCGTATCAAAAATCCCAATTCAATTTTTCGATCTATTTTATAAACATGTTCATTTTTTTTCAAACATCCAAATTAATTCTCGATTATTTAAAATCTAACTAAAATTTTATATTATTTACCAATTATTTTCACAAATTTTATTCAAAAATAAAATTTAATTATCAATTTAAACTTAATAAAATTCGAGATCGTTACAGACTTCCCCCCTTAAAAAGAATTTCGTCCTCGAAATTCGCTAGAGAGAGATAACGAGGATAGATGAAAGAGAAATATTCTTTCCAGATCAACTAGATATAAATTTTGCATTTGGCTTAGCAAATTAGAATATCAACGATAGATACAAGAACGAATCTATTTAACACTTCATAAGATATTCGGGTTATCCAGATCTACAAAATGTGGAGAGACATCGATTAGTTAGAAGGGATAACTAACCATTCGTAGAATATATCCGGACTCAAATTGTATTCACATATCTGTCTACTTTTGGGTATAATTTCAAAAAAAAAAATTAGTTTAGAAACCAAAGTATATCTATCAACCGTAGCAACCAAAGCACGCAAAGCAACCAATACATCCAAACAAACAATTTTGGCCTATTTGGAGTTTATGTCCCATACAAATATATCAAATCTTCTTCCTGTATTTACCAGGAACCATCGAGGAATTTACAAGGGATGCTGAACAAAAGAGATAGATTTACTCTTCTATAATTTTTTCAAATACTAGGAATGGATTCCAAATTCAAGTCGAAACATCTCAAAGTATACATAACTTGTCCCTCTTCGGACTTCGATATACCCAAGAAATTATAATAGAATTTCAAATTTGGTTTTAATCGAAATCATTTTATCGGTACAATTTAATTTACCCCTTATATTCTATTAACTGATTTAACTCAATTTAACATGTCCAATTTATTTAAATTTCCAATTCCAAATTTCAAATTCATATTCATTAAGATTTAAATCAAAACTGATAAGAAACCGATGAAGATACGAAGTAAGAATTTTCTACAACGATTCGTAGGGCTATCATCACACTGAAACTTCTTTCTGGAGCTGTCACGAAGAAATCGAAAGAATTTGGGAATGAATCAAAGAAAATTGATAGAGAAAGATTATTTCCGTTGTTGTAGGGTATTGACATAGTCGTATTTCCCTGTCCCCTATCTCGTTCTCTTCTTACACTCATACTCACTATCAGTGGATAGTAAGAGAATTTACTGAGGCATTCGAACGGATATCTTAGGGATATACTCATTCTAGGATTTACTTCACACTATCTCTAATGAGCTACTTAACGTGTTATACTCCTGAGCTAAAGATCAACCTTAGCTCTGATACCAAATGTAGCGATCCTCGGACTCGACCTTCGAAAATCGGCACCGAATACGACACTCATATTATAATGCCGCAGATCCAAACGTCGAACCTGGTGCGCCGGAGCTTATAACACCATTAAGTAAACAACACAGCGGAAGAAATAATGAATATCAATATACAACATTTGATACAACATCCTGATACAACAGATGATACAATAGATATCGATATACATCAGAGATAAGATACAATAAAATAGCAGCGGAAAGAAAATAGATAACACCAACAGCGGAACAATAACTGTAAGATAGCCTTCAAGAGAGAACTCCAAAACTGCAACTCGAACCAACATCACGATGGACTAAGATAAGCAAGTCTCGTCCATATCCAAAAACTGAACTAGCTCCAGATAATCTACCAAACCTAACTATCTGAAAAACCCAACTCTAGACTGCTCGTGTGGAAAATAGTGAGCATCCAGAGTTTAGGAAAGGAACAATAAACTCCGGATCAGTCATGGGACTAGTGTGAGTAACAAAAACAGTTTATCTTTTAAAATGAAACAACAAGAGAATTTTTAAAATAAATTCGCAATGCTTTTTGAAAATGAAACTACCATAAGACCTCCCGCCACACACACAATGCAAACGCAGAATTGGAGGAGATTTCTTCTTATGATAGTCAAACATGCTTAATACGTAGAAAGTTCTTTGATATTATTATTATAAGTGCAAAGTGCAGAAAACATTTCGAAAGTAGAATATAAATCTTAGCCAACATAGGCATTCCGCACTATGCCTACTATAGCTACCATGTTCAATAGCAGGTTATCACCACATTCCATGGCAGGTAATACAACTAAAACCGTACAAGGCGCGTATTGTTTCTTTGGATTTTCCAACAAATGGTCAGGCTAAGGAACTTCCTACTGCCACATGGGTACGCCTCTGGCGGGACATCCCGAGAACCTAACCGGATCTCTGTCAACACAAGGTCGGGTTACCTCTGTAACTAGGTAACTACTACTCGAGCAAGCCATTCCCCGGTCCTTTGGGACCTTTATCCGAGGCGCCTCTAAGCAACAACCACACAGAAAATGAGATTGGAGCAACCACACAGGTTAAATATCAGGGCTCCATACCTAATATCACCCTTTACCAGAAGGGAATGACACACCCTAAAGGGCGCGACCCTCATAACCTTGCCGCATCTTTCCTGTTTTGACCATTTCCGGGGTGTGAGGTCCTGATGCAGTCTCGTCCACAAAGCTATGCTTTGGTACAAAGCCAGGCTTTGGGTCAACAAATGATCAAAGTAATGATCACAAAGATAAATGATCAAACAAATGATCATATCACAAATGATCAAACAATGATCATCAACACACAGCAGCACTCAGCATGCCACACTACCAAATTGGGAGTATATTGCTGATAACCTTCAACTACATAACCTCTGAGCTCGTACGTCTCAGAGAAGGGTGTTAAGCTAAGAGAATAAATTCTCCGCCACCAACAGAAATGTATTTGAAAGAAATCTGCTTTATATCTCAAAGTGTAGTGTCAGACATGTAACCATACAAGTCTATTCCGGGTTCGAACAGAACCGAAGGCACTTCCGAAGAAGTCCTTGCAATCCGGGTATTTACAATCCCGATCGGACTTCCCAACACTTAAAAAATCTCTATACCGGAGCAACTCAGTGCAGAGACAATCGATAGGTTATCCTATCGTTCTCACAAATACCCAGTCTTCACCACCGGTCTTCAAATGCTATCCATATACGTCGAATCACATATTCGGAATGGGTTATACGACACAAAGGTCCTTTCCCGGCTAAACCGAATAGTGAGCGCAACATTTAAAACATATGGATATGAGATTTCAATTAAGTCACAACTTAATAATTCAAAACTTTCTTCAAATGGTTTAAACAAATTACCATTTTCAAATCTTTTAAACAAAAGATTTATTCACTAAGTTCACCCATTTTCACAAAGATCCATTTACGAATTTCAAAACAATTTCCATTTCAATTGGATTAACTCGTTTAAAATCTTTAAATTAAAGATTTAACTTATAGCTTTCAAACCGTTTCCATAACTTGGAAAATCATTTTCATTTTTAACTTGAAATCCTTTTAACACAAATCAGAAGTTCATTACTTACGTGAAGGCTTTTATTATTTGAAACACAATTAGTTTTCATTTCAAAAAGATCAAATTTTATTTTCATGAGTTAAAGCCTTTGAATTTAAATTCAAATTTTCAAATCAATATCTTTAAAATAGTGTAACCCATATAAACTCATTTATAAGTTGAATAACCTTTCTAAACCGTAGTTTCCAAATCAACAGAATTCAATTTCAAATATTGAATTCAAATTTAAATCAAATTATTTAAATTTCAAAACTTAATCAAGTTATTCAAAATAAATGTCATCTTTGAAATTCCATTTCAAAAGCTTTTCACTTTAAATCCAATCCATTTCCAAAACATTTGAATTTAAATTGTCCATTAAAAATCACTTCAAAAATCTGTGACTTAATCGATTTCCTCGTGAAATCCATATTTGTGTGTGTATAAGTGTGGTCCAGGGGTTTTACACATAATAGTGCAACAACAATCATCACATCACTGATTCAAACACAGAAATATCGATAAGCGTTATATATTTATTAAATAATTAACAATCAATATCAAACAGATCAATTATCGAATAATAAATCTACACAGTCTAATATTATAGCAGAATGGTGATTTAGTTATGCTAATAAAATGTCAATAATATCTTACCAATATTTTACGCTTCTTTGAACGTGTCAATAAATTCCACTAGTATGTCCTATTCGTTAATACGAATGTAACGTCGAAATCCGCGGGTTAAACGAATTCCGTATCGGGAAGTTATAAATTTTTTTAAAGTTTAAAACATTTTAAACTTACTAAACCAATTTATCATAACCAAACGAGTTAAAATACTACTCTTACCCAAATATTAGCAAAGTCCAAAAAGGCCAAACCCATTCACTACATCCCATTCCCATCAAAGTTAAACATGTTAATTTACTAAATAAACTATCAACTAATATTGTTTAAACTAACTATATAACATAAATTCATTAGTGACTAATTTAACTTAACCTAACAACTAGTCTCACCCAAGGCCCAAATGGCCCACTCATGCTTCCTCCTTCGGCCAGTACGTGTTTCCTTCCCTTCAAATGCAGCAAATTCATTTCTATTTCCACCATGCATGCACAAACCAAATTACCCCTTCTCCATTTGTTTATTTTGTTTTCTTCCATGCTTTCCTGAAGCCATGTATGCTACTGCCTACTCTCCCATGCGTGCTGACGTTCCTTTGCATGAAAAAAGAAAAGAAAATGAAGAATGTCCCTCTCCCTCTCTTTCTTTTCCATCTTCCTGCACATGCATGTCACTCCCTTCTCATGCAAGCGTGAACACACATACGTTCATACACACACAAACATATATACACACACAGCTGAGGAGACACACGCAAGAACACATATATACACGGAAAACACACACTTTCGTTTACATCTACACACACACTGCAGAAAGTTCAATAGGGTATATCTCCTCCACGACTTCTCTATCGCTAATGCCACAAGAACGGAAAATGTAGATATCCGCGCCCTCTACAACTTTCTTGTTGATGATTTTACCTAGTTCTTAGTGTTTGAAAAGTAATAGAGATTATTAAACTAAAAAAAAAAGTGAAAGGGAATATTGGCTTCAGCGGAACAAAATGTGTTCCTATATATATATATATATATATATATATATATATATATATATATATATATATATTCATTTTGCTTGAAGAGATGATGAGTAAATCCGTTCATTTTCATGTTTTGCTTTAAGTGTTCGATCTATATCCTTGGATCAATATAACACAGCATTTGATTTACGACATTATTCAAGTTTCCACTACATCTTCTTGTTTACAGGAAATTTCTAAACTTAAATTGTTAAACTTGTTTTCATAATCTTGATGGAGTTTAAACTCGACAAATTTGTTTTAAACCTAAAACTTCAAAGTATTTAGATTGTATTTGAATTTTGGTTTATTTTTTTTTATTTTATTTTTAAACCTCTGTAATCAGAGAAGCACAAATATCAGGCATGCAGATCCAAATGCATTCATATCTACAGATTATATACTACTATCTATATATGCAGGCATCAACAGCATGTATATATAGGGCAGAGCTTATACTTAACATAGTTACACAAAACACCATAGATTTGTGCAAAAGAATTGAAGAATACTTGAAAATTATAGATGGGTTACTCACAGGCATGAAGAAGCAGAGAACATATTTTTGAAACAGCTCTTTGAAAATCTTTTGAAAATCTTGACTTTGCACTTGAATGTTGAAATGCCTTATCAACCAGACATACTTGTTTGTTGGTGAACAGAGTGGCTTTGATTAAATTATGAAAAGATGATACTCGGTTGTGTTGAACGAAAATGAGGTGAGGAAGGCTGATATATTATTTAGTACTGTATGACTGTGTATCAGACATGTACAAGATTTTGTATATTTTTGGATCAGAGATTTTTATTTTGTGTAGTGGCTGATGGTTTACATTTTGATGGCTGCATTAATTGCTTGGTACTTTTATGTCTTCAGCCATGGCTTGCATTACTTTTGTTTTCCTTCCTTTACAAGCCTGCATGCTTACTTTTTGATATTTGTTTTATTCTTGCCTGCCTACATTTTTGACCAAGCAAGAGGCTTGTTTTCGGCTATAGTGGCTGATGTATCTTTGCTTTTGATATGCATTAATTACCATTGTACAAATCTACTTTGTTATATTCTTGCCTATTTTCTTACTTCTTGTACTAGGCTGATATGATATTGTGGCCAAAGATTTTTTTCTTTGTTTTGTACCTAGATTTTTATATTGTTTCCTCTTTTTGTTTTGTTGACTAATATTTTACTTGTTTTTGGTTTTGTTCCATTACTTTGCGCTGGTACCTTATGTCTTCATTTGCTTATGCATAGAATTACATGTTGTTATTATTTTTATTTATTTGTTTCGCCTAACAATACTTTGTTTATGTTTTACACAGCAACATATCAGAATGTACACTTGTTTCTTGCTTTGCATTTTACAAGTTCATACTATTTTTATAATCGTATATGCAGTTTTGTTTTTCAACGTTAATACTTGTCTTGTATGTCAATACAAATATATATATTATTATTGTAGTACATTTGTTTGTATTATATTTTACTTCTCATATTTTATATAACTATAAATTCATTTAAAGTATTTGCTTAACATCAATACTCATTTTGATTCCTTTTACACTTTAATTATCTAATATCAAATTTAATCATATCATAAATCCCAATTCAATTTTTCGATCTATTTTATAAACATGTTCATTTTTTTTCAAACATCCAAATTAATTCTCGATTATTTAAAATCTAACTAAAATTTTATATTATTTACCAATTATTTTCACAAATTTTATTCAAAAATAAAATTTAATTATCAATTTAAACTTAATAAAATTCGAGATCGTTACAATTTTTCATCTCAGAACACAAAAAATTGACTTTTGATTGTAGCTTCATTATGTTGTTAGCACATTCTTCAGCCTTTTTTTCACACTTTTGTCTTCCTGGCACTCATTAATTTTCTTTCGTTGTCTCGGTCTTCTTCCACCTCAATAGCTTTTATTTTTTTGGAAAGAAATTCTTTCTCTTCTTTTGTTACAGCTGCAAAATTTTTTAAAATCTGCAATGAATAAATTTAAAGTTAAGCTTGCACATATATTGTCGTTGAAGTACTAGACAAGTTAAGCTTGCACATATACTTTCTATACTCATTTGGTTTTCTATTATTTAGGCTACTAACATTCCAAAAATGTACAGTTAAAAAAAATAGCATACTTTCTCATTGTCAACTTCAGTGAGGTCCAAATCTTTCAGTTTCGATAAATCCCATTTTCTCATTCTTGGGATTTTGGTTTGCAGATTTTCCTTCTCATCAATTATTTGTGTTCGTTCACAAATCCAGTACTGCAAGAAAAAGATAAAAGCATTGATATTTTTATATTAAATATAATTTTGAATATATTTATATTTAGTTAAAGTTATGAAAGCATACCGGTAACACCATAGTACAGCCTGGTGTACTTCTAGGGTCAGCATGATACTTTTTAACATTTTTCAAAACATTTTCACATATTGCTCGCGGCCAAGAAATTGAATTTAATTTGTTTAAATTCAGCAACTTCGGCAAGAAACCCCATTGCATATAGCTTTGGTTGTTTGGAAAAAGGAAAATTATAACCAGCAACAATAATAACAATTTCACTATATCTTCATTTCCTTTTTCTTCTTCTAATAGTGCATTTAGTCTTTTTATCACTGTTTTTTGGCTAATTATGTCTTCTTCTTCAAAATTGGCAGTTAAAAATTGGAGAAACTTTCCATGGCTGAGGCTTTGTTAGAAGCTGGTATAGGAAATAAGTCTTCTCTGGCTAATGGAATTCCAAAAATTAGACTGACTTCTTCAGGAGTAATTTTGAGTAATTTGTTTCCAATTGTGAAAGCATTTTCTTTTTCATCAAAAGAAGTAATGATATCATCTAAATTTGAAGCACTTTTCCTCAAATCTTGTCGTGCTGTTGAATCTCTAAGGAAAACATTGAAGAAATTTTTGAATTGTGTTTTTTCTAAAAATGCTTTTGCTTCAAGTGAAAGAATGTGTTTCTCCTTTATAGCTGACATTACTTTATAGATTGCATCCAAATTACATCTATAAGTACCTGTTACTGTTGCTTTTTTTGCCTGTTGGCTATTTTTTTAATTTCATAGTGATCTACATCATCCAAATCAGTACTTTCTTCAGCCAGTTGCTATGAAATCGTTTCTTCATCATCAGATATGAAGTCTTCTTTTTTATTCACATCAGGTAATTCTTGAGTTGGTCCACTTTGATTCTATATTTAGGAAAATAGAAAAATCAATTAGGAGGTAAAAATAACAAGTTTATCACAAAAAAAATTACTACACAAAAAATTGAATAAAAGTTAATATGTTTTATCTTTTCAATTATTTTGTATTTTTTTGAGATTAAGATATTTTTTAGTATATAAAGTACTCTATTTAAAATAATAAAATATAAAGCATTTTTGTATTATATAAAGTACCTCTTTTTTTTAAAAAACAAAAGTACAAACTAAATCCAACAGTTTTTTTGTAAAGAACAAATGTTTGAATTTTTTTAGACCTACTTCAATATTCACAGTTTGAAAATTTCGCATTTTCAAATTTATATTTTAGACTAATAAAAGATAAATGAACATTCACAACTGAAAATCAACAAGAATTATTTGATGAAATGAAAATTTACAATTAGAAAGTTTCAAAGTATAGAAAGATAATCTGCTTTATCCTTATTAGATGTTTAAGTAATGGTCAATTATATGTTTGAATAAAAAGATAATATGTTTTATCATTTAAATTATTTTGCATTTTTTTTAGATTAAGATATTTTTTAGTATGTAAAGTACCTCTATTTAAAAAAATAAAAGATAAACTACTTTTTTAGTATATAAAGTACCTCTTTTTTTTAAAAAAACTACAAATTAAATCCAATAGGTTTTTTTGTAAAGAACAAATGTTTTTTTGACCTATTTCAATTTTTACAGTTTCAAATTTTCACATTTTCAAATTTCTATTTTAGACCAATAAAAGATAAATGAACATTTACAACTGAAAATCAACAAGAATTATTTGATGAAATGAAAATTTACAATTACAAAGTTTCAAAGTATAGAAAGATAATCTACTTTATCTTTTTTAGCTGTTTAAGTATTGGTCAATTATATGTTTGAATAAAAAGATAATATGTTTTATCTTTTAAATTATTTTGTATTTTTTTTGAGATTAAGATATTTTTTAGTATATAAAGTACCTCTATTTAAAAAAATAAAAGATAAAGCACTTTTTTAGTATATAAAGTAATCTTTTTTTTAAAAAAGTACAAATTAAATTCAATAGTTTTTTTGTAAAGAACAAATGTTTGAATTTTTTTAACCTATTTCAATTTTCACAGTTTTAAATTTTCACTTTTTCAAATTTCTATTTTAGACCAATAAAAGATAAATGAACATTTACAACTGAAAATCAACAATAATTATTTGATGAAATGAAAATTTACAATTAGAAAGTTTCAAAATATAGAAAGATAATCTACTTTATCTTTTTTAGCTGTTTAAGTATTGGTCAATTATATGTTTGAATAAAAAGATAATATGTTTTATCTTTTAAATTATTTTGTATTTTTTTTAGATTAAGATATTTTTTAGTATATAAAGTACCTCTATTTAAAAAAATAAAAGATACTTTTTTAGTATATAAAGTACCTCTTTTTTTTTAAAAGGTACAAATTAAATTCAACAATTTTTTTGTAAAGAACAAATGTTTGAATTTTTTTTAACCTATTTCAATTTTCACAGTTTCAAATTTTCACATTTTCAAATTTCTATTTTAGACCAATAAAAGATAAATGAACATTTACAACTGAAAATTAACAAAAATTATTTGATGAAATGAAAATTTACAATTAGAAAGTTTCAAAGTATAGAAAGATAATCTGCATTATCTTTTTTAGCTGTTTAAGTATTGGTGAATTATAAATCTGAAAACTTAAAGAGAATGAAACACAAAATAGACATCAGAATATTGTATTAAAAAAAATGCTTTTATCTTTTGTAACAGAGCATTAGAAAAAAATTAGCCATCACAAATTGTTCATAACTGACTGCATATAAAGCAACAACTCAAGTCAATGCACATCAACGCAATATAAACTACATGAAGTGAATGCACAAACATACACACACACACACACACACACATGTATACATACATGTAGTGACAGAATAGCAGACTAACCAACGTAAACAATGTAAGCTCAAATAATTTAGCTATTTTTTTATTTAAAATATGGAATCTAGATTCCAATTTATTATGTATATACAAACTAAAGAGTGGAACTAAATATTATGGGAAACATAAGTAGGAAAATAATTACCAATGGAGTTGAAGATAATGATGGTCTCTGGCTGTGTTCACTGCAGAAAGGACTGGATATAGGTCTTATGTTTATGCATTGAGTTCCACCTTCGTTTATGAAAATGCAAGTAGTTTTTCGAATGAATATCTTTGATTTGGTAGACCTTGTATGCATCTTTACGCTGCATAAAAATTGTTATATATAACTAGTATGGAGCCTGTGCCGTTGTCACGGACGCGGATATTGTTTAACACTATTTATCGTGTTATATGGAAATTTGGGCACTGTAAACTTATTATACATAAAAAATAGAAGAAAAATATTGTGATATAAAATTAGTAGATATAAATGTATATTAGATCACTGTGTATTTGGAGGAAAGTAAACCGCTCGACATGTACAATAAACATCAATAAACACTGTAATAACCCGGATTGCTGGGCATTGTAATTAATAATATAATTGGATTAATTAATAAAAATACTGAATGTATAGATTGAATAAATGAATCTGATCAAATAAATATTTATATTTGTAATTGTATTGTGTGTATATATAGATTTTAAACAGAATTATTATATACAAGTTGAAATTGTATTGGTTTAAATATATGTATATGTGAAATTGATTTGAGATTTAATTTGAATTTGGGTATTTAAATTGAAATTCAGATATATATATATATATATATTTTAAAATTTATACTTTGGTTTTAAAAATGTATTTTTATTTGATTTTATTGAGAACATAAATTGTTTGTATTGTTTTTCTTTTAAAGGTAGTTATTTATATAAATTAGGATATATATTTATAAATTAGAAAATTTATTACAAAAGTACTTATTAAATTAGAAATATATTAACTAATTTGGGTATTTATATAAAAGTTTTTTTTAATCAATTTAAAAATAAATGAATATACATCAAAAACATTTGTGACAATTATAACATCCAATATAAAACATAAGTCAACAAGCGTTAAATTTTATGATTTAAAAACTCTAAAATGATCAGTATTTATTACTAATGAAAAAAAAATATGAATTGGGTTTGTTTTATATCATTTTCCTTAAAAGAACTTTATTTATATAAGTTAAGAAAGTATTTATTTAATAGGAAAATAAAATTTAAAAGCTTTACGAATGTTAATAACCAAACATTTGTAATACTTTAAACATAAGGTAAATATAACATAGAAAAATTTCTATTAACATTTAAAATTTAATTAATGCATGAATAAAAGACAAGTGATATCATATTAAAACTTAATATAACATGTGTTAACTAATGAATAAAGGTTTATGACAAATGTTATACATTAAAACAAGTGGCATTTTGAGATTTTATTTTTCTTTTATTTTTGTTAAATAATTTTCAGCCTCTTTTCTTCAAAATTCAAAAGCTAAGAAACAAAATCTAAACTCAAACAATCCCTTAAAACAAATCTGAAATACAACCCTGTAAATCAATTATCCTCAAACTTGAAGTCATTTTCAAAAGCTCAAACCCAAAGTTCAAAATCCTACATCCATTTTCTGTTTTAAGATCAAGGCTATAACCATTTTGTAAGTTAGATCAAAACCTGCAACAATATGTATTTTCAAGTGCAACCTGGAGTAAATCAAAAGCAAATCCAGACTCGATTAAGCAAGATTTCAGCAACTAAGTCACAGATCAAAGGTGATTTTCCAGTCTTCATGTTTAAAGGGGTTTCAGGCATTTGCAAGTTTCTGTTCAGAGCAATTCTATGTTAAACTATATCTAAGGTGAGTAAACTTCGTTTAAAAACAGTTTAAAACCCATGATTTTAACATGATGCTTATATGGTTGATGATGTTATGTGAATGAATGCATGAATGTTTTTATATGATGTGCTGTTATGTCTGATGCATGCCAGGGAATGAACGACCACCATTTCTGTTTAAATTTTGTTGAGAAATTACTTTACTTAAAAACAGATTTGAAAATCTGAGAATATGTTTAAAGGTTGATGATGAATTTTTTTTGAGAGGATATTATGGTTTGTATATGTTCATATATGAGAATGTATGTGGCATTTGCCTGTATAAAACTGTAAGTTTGAAAAGTTTCCTCTGTTAATTTTATAGACTTATGGATTCGTTGAAAAAATTCATATCTTTCCAGATATATGATGAAAGGCTAAAATTTGTAAATAGAGGATGTTTATAAGCATATAAACTTAATTTTAAAAATAAAATACATAGGTAAATATGAACTGTTATTTATAAATTGTGAAATATCCAGGTCTGAGCAAAAATTTGTAAAAATTCAATTGTTAAGAAATTATGAATCAAGCCCATAATCTTATTCTAGATTGAAATTCGTGAATTTAGGGATAGGAATTGAAATTTTCAGATTAGAAATAGATGAGAAATGATGGGTTAATGGTTTGCGACATTTCTGTCAATTTCCAATGATCTATTTCAAGATGAAGCTCGAAATTGTGGTCAGTGGCAGTTTTAGTGATGAGATTCATTAGAAAAATATAGTTGGATTTTTCTAGTAATTGGGTTGATCTGGATCAGAGTAGTAGGGTTTTGTGGATTGTTTTTGGTGAAGTTGGGAATCGTGGTGATTTCGGTATCAATGGAACTGCAAGCTCGATCGCAATGGTGGTGTTTGCGACTTGATGGGGTGAGACTGTTATGGAAGGGAGGCTGATGGTTCCGGTCACCTAGATTGTCAGCGGTGGGTGGATTTTCATTCGAGTTTGGGTTTCCAGTTTGGTTTGAAAAAGTCTTTTTCGATTCAAGGAAGAGCAGATGAATCTGGATGATGGAATGGCTTGGCGAAGTCATTATTGATGTGTGGGATGGTACGCAGGTGGTCGGCGTCGAGGAATTCACCGTGCACCGTGCACACTTGTATCTGTGTTTCTGATGATTGAGTTTTTGGGAAGAAGTTTGTTTTTTTTTTGGGTTCGTCTCGAAGAGATGGTCGAGTTTAGATAGGTTTTGCTTGAAGCAAAACTGCACTGGTTCGGGTTTAGTAATTGGAACAGGGTTTTGAACTGAAACCTGAACTGTTATAAAGTTTTTTTTTATCTAACTGAAGTTTAAAGATGAAGAAAAACAAGGAAGTATGGGTTGGATAAAGTGTTTAGTGATACAGTTTTTAAAGTATAACCTGTTATGTTTTAAAAAACTTAAAATGAAATTAAAAATTGAGTTTAAAATGAAGCAAAGTTTTAAACAAGTTGTTAAATCCAAGTTTAAAGTCTGGAATTCAAATTTTAGTTTAAATCTCCGTTTTAAAATAAATTAAGTTTTTAAGCTTGAATTGTTAAATATTTTAAAATGACCAAGAAGTTTGAATTTTAAAAATAAATTTTAAAAATATAAGTAGAGTTTTAAAGATTAATTCATTTATAGTTGAGGATTGTTAATAGTTAATGAAGGATCATTAACTAAGGATTTTCAGGTGATTAATTAATATAATTAATTTAAGGTGATTAGTTAGATTAATTAATTAGAGATAATCGATTTATGGAATTGTTACGTATAATTAATTTATTAAGTAATTAAGGGGTTAATTACTCTGTAGTTAATTAAGTAATGTGATTAGTCAAGTTAATTAATTGGTTTGGTTAATTTAAGATAATCACATGATGTTTGCTAGAGTATGATTACTGAATGTAATTGGAAAAGAGTAATTACTTAGTAAAGTAATTAATGGATAATTACTGGATATTAATTGAATGGAAATGGTAATGGAAATGATTTGGGTTTAATTATCTTGTGTGATTAAATAGAAGGGTAATTACTTGGTGGAAGTAATTAATAATTAATTACTTGGTGTAATTAATAATTAATTACTTGGTGTAATTAATTTAAGAATTGATTAATAAAGTTATTTGAAGATAATTAAGTAATGTAATTAATTAGGGGTAATTAATAACTAATGTGATTAATCATTGCTGATTAATGAATAATTATTTTAAGGTTATTTATTAAATGTGATTAATAAATATTTGAAGAAGAAATTAAGGAGCATTAATTAATATAATTAATGATGTAATTAAGGGTTGATCAATTAAGATTAATTAATCAATAATAAGTGATTAAAGTGTAATTGATTATTGTCGTTAATTAAGGATTAATGTAATGTAATTAAAGTATAATTAATCAAGAATGATTAATTAAGATTAAAAATTTATGGATCATTAATTAATTGGTCTGTCATTAATTAATGATTAGTAAGCAAGATTTAGAAGTAATTGAAGTAACTAATTCATTAGTGGTTAATTAAATTAATTACAGATAGTGTGGTTGATAAAGGTTGCTTATGAATGATTGAATTATATAGTATGCTTAGATTAATTGATATCTCTGATATGTGATGTGTGATGCTATGTGATATATTATGATGGGCTAAACAGTGACAAGCTCTGTTTATAATTGAATTGTATTTCACTTGAATAACATGGGCTAAGATGGTATTGAATTCGGAGAGACCGTAGTCGGGTATTGGTTAATACCCAAAACCACTTCGATTCCTTATAGATGGATATGTGAAACCAATAGGCTGATTTGGAATGATTTAAGTAAATTGGCCCTTTTATTCTAAGTTTTGATGCTTAGAAATTGATGTGTGGAATATATGATGTCTGTAACAACTTGTGAAGTTGTAAATTGATATAAGTTACCCGGGTTCATATATGTTGTATGCTTTTGTATTTCATGTCAGATGGGTTTACTCACGTTGGTTTCCAGCCTGACCCGGGTGTTACTTTGATGTGATGCTTGGGTCAGACCGAGTATTACAGATTTTCAGGTAAGGACGTTCTGGAGCTCAGGAGGCGAGCTGGATGGCAGGAACGTATGAAGAGTTTCCGTTGTGATATCGTAGTATCTGGGCATGATTGTTTTGTCCAGAGTTTATGTATATGTGTAACTCTGATGTATTAAAATGTAAATTAACTGATATAGTTTTCTTTGTATAACATGCTTTTTTATTTGATATTATATTTGATTCACTGCGAATGTGAAGTTTCTGTGTCTTGTTTTCTATTTCATCTTCTTTCTCTTTTCTTCTTTTCCTAACTATCTGGAATTTTCGGGGTCGAAATTTCTGGGTCGTTACATTTAGTATCAGAGTCAGGTTAAGGGTGAACCTTGGCTCTGGTGGGATTACTCATTAAGGATAGGGTCAATGCTACCCTAGAATGAGTTGAGCGTATATATATATATGAGAGCGTACTTGTTATATAAAGATTTTAAATGATTTTATATAAGAATATATTTTGATGTATAAAGCAATATTTCTTTCTAATAAATATTAAGGTAATCGGTTGTTAAATTATTGAAACTAAATTAAAGAGTAATAGAAATACAACCAAATTGAAATTAAATAAAGATAAGTTTGAAATGGATTCAAACTGAAACCAAAATCTTGAATTAGAGAAGGAGTTTTAGAATAAGATAATTATGAATTGGTTTCTAGATATGATAAGCTTGGTTATTATCATAAATGGTTGTTGTATTTAATAATAAAGTGTGTATTAATGAGAAAGCAAAATGAAATGTTTTAAGGAAATAAAACGTTTAGGTAAGTATGAATTATAAATTGGAATTGAAATTGATCTGAATTGTAAAGATTTAAATCTGGGTCCAGAATTTGAAAATTGTTTCAAAGTGATATGGAAATAATAAATAATATTATTGAATGAAGGGGTCCTATTTCAAACAAGAGTTGTTTGAAAATTTAAAGAAAATTTGTTTTGAATTAAAAACCAAAGGTGGTTTAAAATTTTAAAGTATAACTTGGTATGTAAAAAAAATTAATATGTATACATGTGGATATACATAATATCAAAGGTGGTTGGAAATGAACTCCAAATGGTGAGCTTTGAATTTGGAATAAGATGTGATACCCAAGGTGATAAGTTTTTGAACTTAATAAGTGGGAAGATTATTTATGAGAAGTTCAAAATTTGAAATGGAAGTTCAAAATTGGGTAAGGTTGACTGGATTAAGTGAATTGAGTTTAACTTGGGGAAAAGTTAAATGGTTGATTTAAAATGAAAACTCTAGAAATTTGAGCTCAGAAATTAAATTATTTAAAACTTTAAAGGTAAATTGATTTAAAGGAATTAAATCAACATTTGAAGTATTAACTCGAATTTATATAATTCGAGATGGTTTAAATTTGAAATTTGAATTAGTTCAAATTGAATTTGATTTGAATTAATTGAAATGGTGATTGAAGATGTATGAGTATAAGATTCAAATGGAAAATTTGAATTGGATTGATTTGAATAATTTGGAATTGTAATTAAAGTTTAATAGTTTTAAATTCAAATGGAATTTGAATTGAATTTGGGAGGAAATCAAGAATAATTCAGCTTGATGTGGAAATGGAGTTTGAAATTGGGATTAATTCAAACTGGAGTTGAAATGAATTGAAAACTAGAACTAGTTCAACTGAAATTTATTTGAATTAGTAGAATTTGAGATCAAGGTTGAATAAAGTTAAATCTGGAGAGAAACTTAAATTAATTCAACTTGAATTGGGGTTGAATCAATTTCAATAGAAATTGAAGTTATTTAAATTGGAGTTAAGTCAATTTAAATGAAAGTGGAATTTAAATTGAATTGATTGGGAATAGAGATTGGGAATTGAACAGTTTTGACTCTGGACTATTTTTTTATATAAATTATTTTAATATAAACCTATTTTTCCAAGCAATTTATTACATATACAACCTTTCTTTTAAAAGCCAAACTATCTTATACTTGTTTTACAATTATTTTTGAACTGTTTAACAATTTTCCAACTGTTTTATAAACTAATTACTATCTTACTATTATTTTGCAATTATCTAAAATTTCTATAATTATTTTAACTATTTTCTAAATATTTTACACCTATTTTAAAAACTAGAAATTATTTTCCCACTATTTATCTATTTTTAAATTTTTCAAGCTGTTTTCCAAATAAACTGGTCGGAGTTCAAATTGTTATTGGTTAAATACCCAATTGAGATAAGAATTCAAGGAATAATCCAAATGTGGATTAAAACAATTGAGAGTAAGTGAATGAAATCAAAGTAAATGTGAATAGAAATGGAATTGATTTGGCTAATAACCAATAAAGATAAATACGTAGGGTGTCCGTATGTTATTCTATTCGCATAGTGATTTGATCCAGATTCGAGCACAGAATTTCGAGATAGATATATCGATCCGAGTGGGATTTTTCACTTGATTTTCGACGGCGAACCTGGATATGTATTGTTGTTTGGTTCTGGATATTCTCTATCATAGTTATGACTATGCAAGGAGAATGACGGTTTCTGATCAAGAAACAGATCTGTGTCCGCACTAGAAAGTCGGGTGGACGATACTAGTTCGGAAGTGAAATTGTGTGATCGAAGGAGCGGTCAAATTGGTATAGCGTACGGATGATATGTGTACATTGTACGAATTTGAATGAAAATGATAGTGGAAAGAGTAATCAAATTTGAATATTTGATTTTGAATAAACAAAGTAAATATCGTTGTTTCATAATATGAAACTTCAGTTGTTGAATCTATTGCCAGAAGAAAAGGATTTTTGAAGGTGTTTTGAAGTATAAAAGGATTTTATACAAGTTTAAAATGATCCAAAGATTTTTATCAAGGATTTTATATATATCTATATATATAAAGGATCATATGAGGAATTTGGAAAAAGGTTTTGGGAACCTTTGGATTTGGAAAGGCTTTTGATTTTTGGGTAAAATCAATATTGAATTTGGGAAGCCTAGTTTGAGAATTATCGATTTTTGGAATAATCGATTTGTGTAAAGGAGCTTTGTATGAGATCATACTAGGTGTATGATTTGAAGATACTATATGTGTATAGTATAAAATGTTTTGATGATGGCTCTGGGGAAAAAGGCGCTCCCTTGAAATGAACTTCTCAAGAGTACCACCGGGTGGTGCTGCCGTGAGCCCCATGGGGGGTTTCTAAAGTTGGTCCTGTGAGGAGTCCGGACAAAACTAGTTCCTGGGGATTATGAGTAGAGTATACCATAGCGAAAGTCGTGTGTGTCGCTGAGAGCCAACAGTCTGCGTTTGATTATATATCGGTAGGCTGCGACCTATGGTATAACATAGCGAAAGTCGTGTGTGCCGCTGAGAGCCAACAGTCTGCGTTTGATTTTATATCGGCAGACTGCGACCTATGTAGGAGTGGAGAGGTTTCATTTCGACGGCGAAAATCAGAGGCCGCTGAGAGCCTGCAGTTACATGGACTTTTGCTGTGACGGCAACGTAACCCTGGATGTAACTGTGATCTGTTGTAGGTTCCATGGCGTAATCGAGAGGCCGCGGAGAGCCTACAGTTACATGGACTTTTGCTGCGACGGTAACGTAACCCTGGAATGTAACTGTGACCATGGATGAGGGTGATGATTTCTAGAGCATTCTCACCAAAGACATTTCCTCGATTTCAACGTTTTTTATATTTTCAGTAAAATATTTTCCAAGTATTTTCACTGGGTGTTGAATACGGGTCTGCTAAATACTTGTAGATTTTCAGTCCTACGCCTGATCAACGTATGACCGAATTTCTGTGAGAACGAAGATGGACTTGTTGAAACATCGAGTTATAAAAAGATATTTTTATAAAACTATTTTGACAATACCATACAGATTTTAAAAGTGTTTTAAAATGATCAAAGAATATTTTAACTGGTTTTAAAATATTTAATAAATTCTGGCTTCGTTCCTTTTCGAGGACGAAAAGATTCAAAGGGGGGAGGAATGTAATAACCAGGATTTCTGGGCATTGTAATTAATAATATAATTGGATTAATTAATAAAAATACTGAATTTATAGATTGAATAAATGAATCTGATCAAATAAATATTTATATTTGTAATTGTATTGTGTGTATATATAGATTTTAAACAGGATTATTATATACAAGTTGAAATTGTATTGGTTTAAATATATGTATATGTAAAATTGATTTGAGATTTAATTTGAATTTGGGTATTTAAATTGAAATTCAGATATATATATATATATATATATATATTTTAAAATTTATACTTTGGTTTTAAAAATGTATTTTTATTTGATTTTATTGAGAACATAAATTGTTTGTATTGTTTTTCTTTTAAAGAAAGTTATTTATATAAATTAGGATATATATTTATAAATTAGAAAATTTATTACAAAAGTACTTATTAAATTAGAAATATATTAATTAATTTGGGTATTTATATAAAAGTTTTTTTTTAATCAATTTAAAAATAAATGAAAATACATCAAAAACATTTGTTACAATTATAACATCCAATATAAAACATAAGTCAACAAGTGTTAAATTTTATGATTTAAAAACTCTAAAATGATAGGTATTTATTAATAATGAAAAAAAATATGAATAGGGTTTGTTTTATATCATTTTCCTTAAAAGAACTTTATTTATATAAGTTAAGAAAGTATTTATTTAATAGGAAAATAAAATTTAAAAGCTTTACGAATGTTAATAACCAAACATTTGTAATACTTTAAACATAAGGTAAATATAACATAGAAAAATTTCTGTTAACATTTAAAATTTAATTAATGCATGAATAAAAGACAAGTGTTATCATATTAAACTTAATATAACATGTGTTAACTAATGAATAAAGGTTTATGACAAATGTTATACATTAAAACAAGTGGCATTTGCCTGTATAAAACTGTAAGTTTGAAAAGTTTCCTCTGTTAATTTTATAGACTTATGGATTCATTGAAAAAATTCATATCTTTCCAGATATTTGATGAAAGGCTAAAATTTGTAAATAGAGGATGTTTGTAAGCATATAAACTTAATTTTAAAAATAAAATACATAGGTAAATATGAACTGTTATTTATAAATTGTGAAATATCCAGGTCTGAGCAAAAAAAATTTAAAATTCAATTGTTAAGAAATTATGAATCAAGCCCATAATCTTATTCTAGATTGAAATTCGTGAATTTGGAGATAGGAATTGAAATTTTCAGATTAGAAACAGATGAGAAATGATGGATTAATGGTTTGCGACATTTCTGTCAATTTCCAATGATCTATTTCAAGATGAAGCTTGGAATTGTGGTCAGTGGTAGTTTTAGTGATGAGATTCATTAGAAAAATATAGTTGGATTTTTCTAGTAATTGGGATGGTCTGGATCAGAGTAGTAGGGTTTTGTGGATTGTTTTTGGTGAAGTTGGGAATCGTGGTGATTTCGGCATCAATGGAACTGCAGGCTCGATCGCGATGGTGGTGATCGTGACTTGATGGGGTGAGGCTATTATGGAAGGGAGGCCGATGGTTGCAGTCACCTAGATTGTCAGCGGTGGGTGGATTTTCATTCGAGATTGGGTTTCCAGTTTGGTTTGAAAAAGTCGTTTTCGATTCAAGGAAGAGCAGATGAATCTGGATGATGGAATGGCTTGGCGAAGTCATTATTGATGTGTGGGATGGTACGCAGGTGGTCGGCGTCGAGGAATTCGCCGTGCACCGTGCACACTTGTATCTGTGTTTCTGATGATTGAGTTTTTGGGAAGAAGCTTGTTTATTTTGGGGTTCGTCTCGAAGAGATGATCGAGTTTAGATAGGTTTTGCTCGAAGCAAAACTGCACTGGTTCGGGTTTAGTAATTGGAACAGGGTTTTGAACTGAAACCTGAACTGTTATAAAGTTTTTTTTTATCTAACTAAAGTTTAAAGATGAAGAAAAACAAAGAAGTATGGGCTGGGTAAAGTGTTTAGTGATACAGGTTCTAAAGTATAACCTGTTATGTTTTAAAAAATTTAAAAATAAGTTAAAAATTGAGTTTAAAATGAAGCAAAGTTTTAAACAAGTTGTTAAATCCAAGTTTAAAGTCTGGAATTCAAATTTTAGTTTAAATCTCCGTTTTAAAATAAATTAAGTTTTTAAGCTTGAATTGTTAAATACTTTAAAATGACCAAGAAGTTTGAATTTTAAAAATAAAGTTTAAAAATATAAGTAGAGTTTTAAAGATTAATTCATTTATAGTTGAGGATTGATAATAGTTAATGAAGGATCATTAACTAAGGATTTTCAGGTGATTAATTAATATAATTAATTTAAGGTGATTAATTAGATTAATTAATTAGAGATAATCAATTTATGGAATTGTTAGGTATAATTAATTTATTAAGTAATTAAGGGGTTAATTACTCTGTAGTTAATTAAAGTAATGTGATTAGTCAAGTTAATTAATTGGTTTGGTTAATTTAAGATAATCACATGATGTTTGTTAGAGTATGATTACTGAATGTAATTGGAAAAGAGTAATTACTTAGTAAAGTAATTAATGGATAATTACTAGATATTAATTGAATGGAAATGGTAATGGAAATGATTTGGGTTTAATTATCTTGTGTGATTAAATAGATGGGTAATTACTTGGTGGAAGTAATTAATAATTAATTACTTGGTGTAATTAATTTAAGAATTGATTAATAAAGTTATTTGAAGATAATTAAGTAATTTAATTAATTAGGGGTAATTAATTACTAATGTGATTAATCATGGCTGATTAATGAATAATTATTTTAAGGTTAATTATTAAACGTGATTAATAAATATTTGAAGAAGAAATTAAGGAGCATTAATTAATATAATTAATGATGTAATTAAGGGTTGATCGATTAAGATTAATTAATCAATAATAAGTGATTAAAGTGTAATTGATTAATGTCATTGATTAAGGATTAATGTAATGTAATTAAAGTATAATTAATCAAGAATGATTAATTAAGATTAAAAATTTATGGATCATTAATTAATTGGTTTGTCATTAATTAATGATTAGTAAACAAGATTTAGAAGTAATTGAAATAATTAATTCATTAGTGGTTAGTTAAATTAATTACAGATAGTGTGGTTGATAAAGGTTGCTTATGAATGATTGAATTATATAGTATACTTAGATTAATTGATATCTCTGATATGTGATGTGTGATGCTATGTGATATATTATGATGGGCTAAACAGTGACATGCTGTGTTTATAATTGAATTGTATTTCACTTGAATAACGTGGGCTAAGATGGTATTGAATTCGAAGAGACCGGAGTCGGGTATTGGTTAATACCCGAAACCACTTCGATTCCTTATAGATGAATATGTGAACCCAATAGGCTGGTTTGGAATGATTTAAGTAAATTGGCCCTTTTAATCTAAGTTTTGACGCTTAGAAATTGATGTGTGGAATATATGATGTCTATAACAACTTGTGAAGTTGTAAATTGATATAAGTTACCTAGGTTCATATATGTTGTATGCTTTTGTATTCCATGTCAGATGGGTTTACTCACGCTGGTTTCCAGCCTAACCCGGGTGTTACTTTGATGTGATGCTCGGGTCAGACCGAGTATTACAGATTATTAGGTAAGGACGTTCTGAAGCTCAGGAGGCGAGTTGGGTAGCAGGAACGTATGAAGAGTTTCCACTGTGATATTGTAGTATCTGGACATTATTTTTTTTGTCCAGAGTTTATGTATATGTGTAACTCTGATGTATTAAAATGTAAATTAACTGATATAGTTTTCTTTGTATAACATGCTTTTTTATTTGATATTATATTTGATTCGCTGCGAATGTGAAGTTTCTATGTCTACTTTTCTGTTTCATCTTCTTTCTCTTTTCTTCTTTTCCTAACTATCTGGAATTTTCGGGGTCGAAATTTCCGGGTCGTTACAAACACATAGCATGTTGTTAATTCTATGAGCTTTTAATTTGCATTTCAAAACAATAATTCCAACGAGACGCAGCAAGTAAAAGAACGATCTATTTACCCTAAACCAATGTTGAAACCGGTGCAATACTTCGTCTACCAAAACCATTAATTAACATTACTAATTAACTACCTCATATAGAAAAATGAACAGGCGGTAATAAGTGGGAAAGGGCGATGAATTTACAGAAAATAGCAGTTTCATAAAAAAACGCTACGTACAGCTGTTTTATAACAGATTCAGTATGCTCATCCAGCTAAGGATATGACGTTACCCCTATGATAATTCCAACTACTGCACATTTAGATCGGTAAAGAAAATACAACTTATAGCATCACAAAAGTTGAACTGATGTATAAGGAGTAGACATTTTCGACTGTAAAAGGGGACAAAGCCGAGCAAAATAGCCGTTTGTTAAAATGACCGTGCTAAAGTTTAGTAAGCTAACTCAATCAGTTGAACAACTTCTACAAAAACAGTTGCAGAATGTAGTGACTTAATAACAGTATGATATGAACATTTTGAACCAAACAACAGTTGCAGAATGTAGCGACGTATGGGTATTTTTGGCATTTCAAAAGGACACGGTTGAAATTAGTTCGTGGAACTTTCATTATTAGAAGTAAAGATGAAATGCTAGAAAGAGTGAAGAACTATTTATGTTAGATGTAGTAGCTGATATAAAAATTTATCTACGATTTATTCTGTATTTTAATGTTTTAGATAAAAACATAAATGCTTTTATCTTTTCCAACTAAGGTTTAATTTAAATTAGTTGTATATTTTTTCTAATAACTTTAAATCATTTACATAAACACATAAATGCTTTTATCTTTTTAAAATTAGTTGTCATATATATTAGTAACTATGAAAATTTATTTGGGGTTTTACATGAACTTAAATCAATTACATAAAAACATAAATGCTTTTATCTTTTTTACCTAGGGTTTAACATCTATAGATTTATGTAATAACTAATATCATGTGAAAAACAACAAATACCTTGAATGCATTAGATAATATACCATTTGTATCAATGATTATGAAAATATAACTAAACATGTACTTAAATCCTTTACATCAAAAGATAAATGTTTCTATCTTTTTTAATAGTTGAGTAAAGTAAGATCTGACACTGAATATTTTATGAAGAACTCGTTAATTAACTTCATTTAACATAAAAAAAGTAGTACTTACTTATAGAGTAATCGATGAAGAAAAATCGACGTTTAACTGAAAAATGGCAGAGGTCTTCGACCACAAATTGTTTAGTCGTTTAGAAAAGCCTACTTTTCGATTTTAGATTTGATTTCATTTTCAAAATCCTTCTTAACTTTTTCTCCTTCTGGTTTTGTTTTGCTGCATTCTGAAAAAGGAAAAAGAACGAGAGAAAAATTAACGTAATGAAGGGATAAAGTAACAGACGTAACGTGTGTTAACTTTTGTCCTGGAAAGTAATTAATTTAAACTTATGTCCTAGAAACTTATTGTTTGGTGGAAAGAGGCCCTTAAGGTAAAATTCCCCTTTGCAATTTCTCTCTTCTCTCCTTAAAAGTCTCTAGATATTTTATATTCAATGCTAAATGTATATATATCAGTCAATGCACTACTTTTAACACATATATTATATTAGATTGTATTACTCAGTATGTCATGTACAGATTAGAAACTCAGAACTCCGTAAAACTCAACAACTCGGATAATCAAAACAAACACACATTAACATCCACTCTAATGTCTTTCAAAGCTTTAGACTAATAAAATGTATAAAAATTATTTTTGTAACTATGTAGGTACTTGAAGCCTTAATGCATTTGAAATCAAATTATTCACAACATATATTTTTTAAGATCTCATACATGATCCAACACATAACCAGTTGACACCATTTAACATTGTACTTAGTTTTGTTCAAGCTCACATTACAACATAAAAATACACCATAATCTTTGTACAATTATAGAGTCCAAATCTTCCCTAGCACAACCTCTTCTTTGATGCCAGTCCGTCCAATCTACAGTAACAAAAAAATCTGTAAAGTAAATATACCTCTACTCATATAAAAAATCAAATTAAAATTAATTTTTTGTATCAAATAATAAATGATCGTGTAAAGAAATTAATGCCCAAAGGTCAAAAAAAAAATTAATTAGATTTGTATGCAATAATAAAAGGTACACATATGATTCAATATGGTATATTTCATTCAAATTCAAAAAAACATCACCTATTATATGGTAGTCTTCCTCTTTTTTCTCATTCGATGCAATTATCTTTATTCTATAGTTTCGTATCCTTATCACATTTCCTATATAAGTAGACCATTGTAAACAATAATCACTGCACAAGCTCGGATCACCTTTTTATTGTTGCTCCACTTAGTGTAACATCCCATATTTTTAAGCCATTGAATTTGAACATTTAATTTGTTTTAAATGTTTAATGTGGATTCTTAATTGATGTTGAAATGAATGGATTCGGGTTCAATCAATGAAATAAGCTATAATTTTTAATTTTAGCAATTCCGGTTGAATTTGAATAATGGGAAAATAATAATTTAAATATTCGAAATTGAAATAAAAGTAAATCTGGATGTAAATAGTGATAAAAATGGTTTTAAAAATTTATTTTGAGTTATCTGAGTGTAAATAGCGTGGTGGAAATTTTTGAAGAATTTTAAAGTCGATAAATTAATAATTGGGAGTTTATATCAATTTAAAAAATGAATTTAATATTATTAAAATGCAATTTAATCAGATTTTGGTTTGAAATAAGTCAAAATGATTGTTAATGTGTTTATAAATGTTATATGATTTATTGTAAAGTTAATACAAAAATTTAAAAGTAAAATTTTAAGCGTTTTCGATAATTTGGATAATCGCCGATTTAATAGACGAGTTAAAATAGCCTTCCAAGGCACAGTCTCGGAATTCGACGAAACCAGTTCCATTGGATCCGTAATAGTTAGTTATTATCGGATTTCAATTTTCGTAGCAATCGGAGTTATCGTTTGACCATGGCAGCACGAAACGCATCGAAATCGATTTAACCGATTTAATTTTAAATTGATCGTTTAATTTCGTATCTCGCACATACGATCAAATTAGCTTACGAAACCTATTCCATTGTGTCCGGAATGCGGAAAAACCCTAGGATAGCCTGTCAGAACGTGAGAGTTGGAGGTCGTTTGCACTAACGGTTAAATCGAGAAATTTTATTAATTAAATAATATTAAATTTATATTATATAACGTTATTTTTGCAAACCCTAGCCATTATCATTTCAGCCGCCGTTCTTTTACATTTAATGGCCGAAATTCATTCATCTTCCCCTTCAGATCTACCACAATCCATCAATTCATTGCAAAAACTTCTAACTGCATTGTCGTAGAGCGTTCCAAGCTCTTCACATCCGTACGGTGAGTTGTTTCGAAGTTCATCGGTTTGGTCAGAAGTTGGCTTGGAAGGCTGCGGGTTTGTTATCGTTTCTTGAGTTAGGGGTGCAACCGAGTGCCGCGAGAATAGGGGCGAAGGTCGAGCTCGCCTGGGGGGTCGAAGTGGTGGTGCTCGATCGTTCTTCGGTCGACCTGAAGCGAAGCGGTTTTGAACCCTAAGGGGACGGTGATGGGTTCGTGTATCTCCTGGAGGGCGTGCGTGAGAGGGAGAAGAGAGAGAGGCCGTGATTTTTGCCTTTGAGTTTGACGCAGGCCGATGGTATTTTCTTTATAAAAAAAATAAACGAAAGTTGTTTTCAAATCGATATTTAAACTTTAATAATAAATAACTCTTGCATACGTGAACAGAATTCAACGAATTTGATAGCGCCAGAATCGCAGAAAAGAGTACCTCGCAGTGGAACAGTTCCGGATCTATTCCGGGCAAGTAGAAATTTGGGTTAAATCGAACGTCGTTCGGTTTAATTTAAATTTCGAACGCTCGCCGAAACTCAAGGTGAGTTTTCTCACTCACATCTGGATATTGGCTGATTCAAATAATAAATATTTAAATATCTGTGTGATTGGTTGCATATTATTGTTCTTATCAGTCTGGATTGATATTTATATATATGCGTTGTGCTAATATTTGTGGATGCAGGGAAAACAGGTTGGAGGGATCCAACTGGATCCCTCACATTATAATAATTATCTTTATAATTGATGTCATGATCTGTTTTCATATTGTGATTGATAAATTTGAGTTTTAAATTGTACTGTGATATTGTTGAAATAAATATAAATCCTGAATTTTAATTGTAAACGGGATTAATTGGAATTTAAGAAAATAAAAGAAATTATTATATAAAGAATTTAAAGGAATAAAATTTGGGTTTTAAGAAATAAAGAATATGGTTGGATAAACTATAAATTCAGAATTTAATTATAAATGGATAAATTGAATTTTAGAGAAATAAAAGATATTGTTAAATAATGAATTTAAAAGAATTAAAATTTGAAATCCATTTGGAATGAAAATTTAAAATTGGTAAATCTGGAATGGTAAACAAAGAGAAAAGCTATTAGTTGATAAATGGGAAAATAAGATTATGTTATTAAGATATAAACCTGAATTGAAATAAATTGACAGAAATTGTGAGAAGGATTTCTGTGATGTTTAAGTGGAAATGAGTTCCCTAGGAAAACCAAGTTCGAGTTTAAACTGATTTTATAACAAGGAAGTTTTAAAAATTCAAGCTTGTTTAAAAGAGTGTTTTTGGACAAATTATTATTTTTTTTTAAAAAGTAACTATTTATAAATTAGCAATAGTAAAGTAATTATTCTTTTTACAAATGGATTTGTTTTAAAGGGCCAGTTTTGACCTAAGTTATTTGAAATTAGTATAAACCTTTTACAACTCTATTTTTTTTAATTTAGTTTAACTAAAACATTATTTTTAAATCAAGTCATATCTTATAAAGTGGTTTTACTTCAAATATTTCGAAATTATATTTTGAGCAAATAACTAGAAGTAAAATTTGCATATTTTAAAGTATCTTTTAGTATAAAATATTTTAACTGTTTTAAATCTAAATGCTTTGAACTTGGTTATTTCCAATGGGAATTAATGGTAAAAGATTTACCTTGTAAAGGAAGAACTTTGGGAACTGTTTCAAATGAGCTTTGAAAATTTAGAAAAGATATTTGAGATAAATAAATAATGTGAAATATTATTTATTGTGTGATGGATGCTTATGGATGTTTATGAATATAAATTGATAGTTAAATCACCGACTATCAATATTGGACAAATGCGTTGATCATTTCGAAGAGACCGGGATCGAGATTTATTTCTCGAAAACCACTTCGATCCGGTTTGTACGTTTCGTGCGAAAAACGTGTTCGGAGTCGAAGATGGAGCAGTGAAGTGCAAGGGCTAGTCACTACTAATCCTGAGGATAGTTCCAAAATGGATGTAGTAGGAGTAGTGCCTTCGGTTCCGTTCGAACCCGGGACGGACTTGTATGGACGAATGCTTGCGAAACATCGTCAGGTGGACGATGGGCATTCTAAGTGAAAACGTTCTAAAGGTAACGCTAAGCCTCAAGCCTCATCAACCGGGAATGACTGAAAATCAGGGGATATGCAGCAAGGCTTCGTGGGTAGCCCCCACTTGAGAGTAAGGTCATCCCTGTCTAGATGTCCCTTTTTATTCGGCTTAGTGGTGCGGTTGCTGATCCCAACCGTGGGGTGATCTTATTCGGAACTGTCCAGTAAGGGATGGGTCCGGCCTTGTGTTGCAGGGGATGAAGGGAGTAGTCCTCGGTACTGTGATCTAGACCAATTACTATGACAGGTGGTACCCCCGTGCCTAGTCATTGTTGGAAATCCATTTTCCCTACGAGCCTTTTACGAGTTTTGTTTGTATTACCCACTTCGGTGGCTAGTAGCTGGAATTTAATCATGTAACAGTTTCGGCTAATTTATAAGTATTTGTAAATAGACCCTATTATAATATCAGAGGATTTCTATAAAAAAGTGTTTTAGCTATCGTAAGGTAAAAACCCGACATGTTTATTTATGGCGTGGTCTTACGAGATGCTTTTGTTTTCAAAGGATTTTTGAAACTTTAATAATCAATTTGGATGCATTATTTATCAGCTGGTATTCCAGACTGACTCGGGTGCTATTTCATTATAATGCTCGGGTCAGACCGAGTATTATTTGTTCAGGTCAGGATGCTATGGAGCAGGAGAGGAGCTGGAGTCCGAGACGTATTATTTATACCTACATATATTCCGCTGCTATGATTACATGGTATGTCTGATTTGTGATTGTTGATGTATGAGACACTCTGATGATATGATTGTATAAAACAGTTATAGATTCCATTTTGTGTAAAGTTATATGTTTACTATTATATTTTATTCCGCTGCGACTGTGAGATTCTGATATTGTTTAGTTTCTTCTTCTATCTCTTCTTCTTTAACCCTAATGGTTCGTATTTCTGTGCTACTTGAGTCAATTTGTATAGAATAGGGTTGATTCAAGGGGTACGGATTTGCGGGCTGTCACACTTGGTATCAGAGCTTAGGTTGGCGACAACCTAGGCTTTGGTGGGGAAATTACTCATTAAATAGAGTCAATAGTACTCTATGAAGAGTTGAGTGTAATAATAACTATGAGAGCGTACTTGTTAGTGGATATAAAATTGTTTTTATACTGTGTTGACTTATCGGTTGAGTGTTTATGAATTCTGGTCGGTGCGGGAAGTACAACCGTATCGATAGGGGTTTCTAAACTCTTGAACAAGATAAACCGACATAGTAATGTTTTTAAAGTGGGTAAATGAAATAATTTTACCCAAAATTATTGTGATATAAAAAAAATCTGAAATTATATATATATTTGGATGATTGGTTGTTAATACTATAATCAAAATATAAGAATCTTAAATTTGAAATGGTGATAACGAAATAAATTCTGTGGGTATAAATTATACAAAAGAGAATGACTAAATTTAAACTAAACCAGAATTTAAATCCCGGAGGTTTTGGAAAAGATTTTAAATAGATTGAAAATAAAGGTTTGGAAATTAAAAATCTTGGGAATGTTTTCCAAAGTTTTTAAAGGCAATAATCACTGTTGTTTTGGGAAGTATTTTTGAATGGAAACCGTTTTGAAATGAATTTGGGAAAGTAAGAAGCATTGAACTCACTTCAGTCGCTGGAAAATAATCCTGATGATGCTGGCCACATCATTAGAATTCATTTCGAGTTTCTAAAGTGATGGATTGCTTCCCTAGTACTTGGTTATGATATTATTTGGATTTGTTGGGTATAACAGTTGTTTTGAGATGTCAAAATGGGGAATTTGTTTTTGGTATAAACAAATTGTTTTGGGAAATCTGGGATTTGATTTGATATACCTAATGGATAAGTGTTGATTATTATTTCAAAATGGTTTTGGAATAAAACCGAGTAATAGAATTCTGGGTAAAATTCTATTTAAATGATGTGTAAAATTAAAATGAATTAACTATTGAACTTATTTAGTGAAGTTGATATTTATAAGAATGGAAGAAATGAAAATTTTAATCTTGGAATTAAAATTTAACTTGAGTAAATGAAAGTGAATTGAAATTTGAATTTAACTTGGATAAGTAAAATAAATTGGATTTAAAATAAAGTTGATTTGGATTGAAATAAAAAGTAAGTTGACTTTGAAAGTGTGGGTCCTTGTGTAATGGATTATACCCACAAGCAAGTAAGTGTTATGCTTTAGTTGAGATTTTGAATTTAAATTGTGCAAAGTATTAAGATGAAAGAAAATTTGTACCCTTAGAAATTCAGTGATACATATATATAAAATTTGAAATTGTGATTATATGGTGTAGATGGATTGAAATGAGCAATATAAGCTTTTAAATAAATAAGTTGGAGAACCTATATAAATAGAAATGGAATTATAATCACAAATGGGAAAGAGTGGAATGGTATGGTAAATTCAAACTTAATCTCTAATGAAATGTAAATTGAAATAAGGTAAAGTGAGATATAAAAGAAGTGAATGAACTTAAGTTAGTAAATAAGTTTTGAATTTGTATATGGAGAATTAAATTTGAGTATTTGAAATTGAATTAAATCTAAAGGAATTGGAATTAAATTGAATTGGATATAAAGGTGAAATGTAAATTGCTTATAATTGCATAAAGAAATTCATATTCTTAAGTTATTGAGTGTTATAATTGAAACTTGTGATTATAAGATGGAAATGGACTTAAATAAGCAATCTAAACTCTTGAATGGAAGAGAAATTGTAATTCATTAATGGAAAGAGTTGAGTGGTGTGGCAAATTCTAAACTTAACCATAAATGAGATGTGTGTAATGAAGCAAAGTGAGAATATAAAGGTGGATGTTCTTAAGTTAACAAATAAGTCTTAAACTTATGTTTGGGAAACTGAAATTTGTTTTGGATAATGGAATTGAAATTAAATTTCAGTTGTGTTATAAATAATATTGAAAGAAATTTAGATTCTATATAAAGAGGAGAAAAGGAAAGGTAGGAATTTAAATTTGCTAATGAAATATAATTGGAAAATGGTGATATTGTAAATAAGTTCAGTATGAATTGGGAAAGTGTATTAAAAACCTAATATGGATTAGGTTAGAGACTAATTGAATTACAATTAAATCGAATTTGCATTGTAATGAATAGAATTTGGATAATTGGTCAAAATTTGGAAAGTTAATAAAAATCCAGTTGTGGTATGGGATTTAATTTTGGTAAATAAGTGGTGAAAGTGTGAATGAAAATGGAATTGAAATTATAATTGTGAAGGTTTGAATCAAAAATAAATTTGAATTAGTGAAATAATTTAAAGTGATCTCCTTATTAATATAATAAATCTGAATGAATTGAATAAATAAGCAAAGTGCATTAAAATTTATAAATAGATTGGAATTGATTTGGATGAGAATCAAATGAAAATAAAATTTGATTTATAAGAAAGACATTATGAAATTGGAAGTTATTGAAAGGAACAGTGAGATGGTTATTTTCAATCTTTTGGGATAGCTTTAAATGATATTCCGTTAGATAATAAAATTGAAATGCAAGTGAATGAATTTTAATTGATTATTGTAATGTGATATGAATATAAGAGTTGTAAATAAAATCCAGGATGGTATGATAAAAGTAAAACTTAAGTTGAATAATGGATTTGAAATATGAAAATCAAGACTTGGTTTAAAAAAGTAGTAGTAATAATAATAATATAATAAAAATAAACTTAAGATGATTAATAAATTTGAAAAGTGAGAATAAGGATTGATTTAATAATTGAAATGGAATAAGAATGCTTGGATTGTGAACCATGCAGAATTTGATAAAACAATATGAATCTAAGTGGAAATTAATTTTAAAACTATTATAAGCTTAAGTAATGGGTTATTACATGAATAACATGTAAATTTGCATTGTAAATTTGTCGATTTGTGGTAAATGAAGATAAATAGTTTAAAGTAAGCAAATAATTGGTTTTTGAATAAATTGGAATAGATTGAAATGTTATTAAGTGGTTGTGCATATGAATGAAAATGGATTATCAAAGTAATGCAAATATTTCAAGTTTAAAATAAACTTTGTTTGTGAATCAAATTTGAGAAATGTGAATGGACCATAGCAAAACTTGTATGTAAATCATTCAAGTGAAATAAAAGTGAAGTTTGGATTTGTCGAGAGATTAAAAGGTGATTGAAAATTTTAAATTGTTGATAAAACATGGTTAACATTATTAAATGGTGATGAAGTTTGCTTGGTTAAGCTATGAAAATGGTATGTTGGTTAAAGATTTATGAAATGGTTGTGTATGGCTTACATTTATATTGGTAATGTTAATGAAATGATCATATTATTGAAAGCTAATGAGTTTGTTGAGTAAGTACAGGTTCAGAAGACGTTCGAGAGAGTTGGAGCGCGTATATGCGTATATTAGCCGCTTGCTATTAAAATTTGCTAAAAAGGTACGCCTACGCAAATATAATTGGGAAAATGATATATATATATATATATATTGTGATATATTTTGGTTTCCGACCGTGTGGGTCGATGTATATATATTTGTGTGTATCGCGATATCGCGAAAGCTCCTCCGTGCAGGGGAGACTCTGCCAAAATTTTCTGAAAATTTTGGGAGTTAGAAATTTTTTTTTTTTGAGTTTTTGGGAAAAGTTATTAACAAGTAAAGTTATTTTGAAAGCGAGTGTTAAAAATAAAGGCTTTAGGGTAAAGAAAGCAAATGGTTTTGAAATGGAACTGAAACTTTTGGGAAGGTAAATATAAGCTTTTAACTAAGCAAATGGGGTAAGTAAATGAGTTTGAGAGTATGTTCTACCTTAGCAAATTTCGGGGACAAAATTTTTATAAAGGGGGAGGAATATAACATCCCATATTTTTAAGCCATTGAATTTGAACATTTAATTCATTTTAAATGTTTAATGTGGATTCTTAATTGATGTTGAAATGAATGGATTCGGGTTCAATCAATGAAATAAGCTATAATTTTTAATTTTAGCAATTCCGGTTGAATTTGAATAATGGGAAAATAATAATTTAAATATTCAGAATTGAAATAAAAGTAAATCTGGATGTAAATAGTGATAAAAATGGTTTTAAAAATTTATTTTGAGTTATCTGAGTGTGAATAGCGTGGTGGAAATTTTAGAAGAATTTTAAAGTCGATAAATTAATAATTGGGAGTTTATATCAATTTAAAAAATGAATTTAATATTATTAAAATGCAATTTAATCAGATTTTGGTTTGAAATAAGTCAAAATGATTGTTAATGTGTTTATAAATGTTATATGATTTATTGTAAAGTTAATACAAAAATTTAAAAGTAAAATTTTAAGCGTTTTCGACAATTTGGATAATCGCCGATTTAATAGACGAGTTAAAATAGCCTTCCGGGGCACAGTCTCGGAATTCGACGAAACCAGTTCCATTGGATCCGTAATAGTTAGTTATTATCGGATTTCAATTTTCATAGCAATCGGAGCTGTCGTTTGACCGTAGCAACTCGAAACGCATCGAAATCGATTTAACCGATTTAATTTTAAATTGATCGTTTAATTCCGTATCTCGCACATACGATCAAATTAGCTTACGAAACCTATTCCATTGTGTCCGGAACGCGGAAAAACCCTAGGATAGCCTGTCAGAACGTGAGAGTTGGAGGTCGTTTGCATTAACGGTTAAATCGAGAAATTTTATTGATTAGATAATATTAAATTTATATTATATAACGTTATTTTTGCAAACCCTAGCCATTATCATTTCAGCCGCCGTTCTTTTACATTTATTGGCCGAAATTCATTCATCTTTCCCCTCAGATCTACCACAATCCATCAATTCATTGCAAAAACTTCTAACTGCATTGTTGTAGAGCGTTCCAAGCTCTTAACATCCGTACGGTGAGTTGTTTCGAAGTTCATCGGTTTGGTCAGAAGTTGGCTTGGAAGGCTGCGGGTTTGTTATCGTTTCTCGAGTTAGGGGCGCAACCGAGTGCCGCGAGAATAGGGGCGAAGGTCGAGCTCGCCTGGGGGGTCGAAGTGGTGGTGCTCGATCGTTCTTCGGTCGACCTGAAGCGAAGCGGTTTTGAACCCTAAGGGGACGGTGATGGGTTCGTGTATCTCCTGGAGGGCGTGCGTGAGAGGGAGAAGAGAGAGAGGCCGTGATTTTTGCCTTTGAGTTTGAAGCAGGCCGATGGTATTTGCTTTATAAAAAAAATAAACGAAAGTTGTTTTCAAATCGATATTTAAACTTTAATAATAAATAGCTCTTGCATACGTGAATAGAATTCAACGAATTTGATAGCGCCGGAATCGTAGAAAAGAGTACCTCGCAGTGGAATAGTTCCGGATCTATTCCGGGCAAGTAGAAATTTGGGTTAAATCGAACGTCGTTCGGTTTACTTTAAATTTCGAACGCTCGCCGAAACTCAAGGTGAGTTTTCTCACTCACATCTGGATATTGGCTGATTCAAATAATAAATATTTAAATATCTGTGTGATTGGTTGCATATTATTGTACTTATCAATCTGGATTGATATTTATATATATGCGTTGTGCTAATATTTGTGGATGCAAGGAAAACAGGTTGGAGGGATCCAACTGGATCCCTCACATTATAATAATTATCTTTATAATCGATGTCGTGATCTGTTTTCATATTGTGATTGATAAATTTGAGTTTTAAATTGTACTGTGATATTGTTGAAATAAATATAAATCCTGAATTTTAATTGTAAACGGGATTAATTGGAATTTAAGAAAATAAAAGAAATTATTATATAAAGAATTTAAAGGAATAAAATTTGGGTTTTAAGAAATAAAGAATATGGTTGGATAAACTATAAATTCAGAATTTAATTATAAATGGATAAATTGAATTTTAGAGAAATAAAAGATATTGTTAAATAATGAATTTAAAAGAATTAAAATTTGAAATCCATTTGGAATGAAAATTTAAAATTGGTAAATCTGGAATGGTAAACAAAGAGAAAAGTTATTAGTTGATAAATGGGAAAATAAGATTATGTTATTAAGATATAAACCTGAATTGAAATAAATTGACAGAAATTGTGAGAAGGATTTCTGTGATGTTTAAGTGGAAATGAGTTCCCTAGGAAAACCAAGTTCGAGTTTAAACTGATTTTATAACAAGGAAGTTTTAAAAATTCAAGCTTGTTTAAAATAGTGGTTTTGGACAAATTATTATTTTTAAAAAAAAAGTAACTATTTATAAATTAGCAATAGTAAAGTAATTATTCTTTTTACAAATGGATTTGTTTTAAAGGGCCAGTTTTGACCTAAGTTATTTGAAATTAGTATAAACCTTTTACAACTCTATTTTTCTTTAATTTAGTTTAACTAAAACATTATTTCTAAATCAAAATATATCTTATAAAGTGGTTTTACTTCAAATATTTCGAAATTATATTTTTAGCAAATAACTAGAAGTAAAATTCGCATATTTTAAAGTATCTTTCAGTATAAAATATTTTAACTGTTTTAAATCTAAATGCTTTGAACTTGGTTATTTCCAATGAGAATTAATGGTAAAAGATTTACCTTGTAAAGGAAGAACTTTGGGAACTGTTTCAAATGAGCTTTGAAAATTTAGAAAAGATATTTGAGATAAATAAATAATGTGAAATATTATTTATTGTGTGATGGATGCTTATGGATGTTTATGAATATAAATTGATAGTTAAATCACCGACTATCAATATTGGACAAATGCGTTGATCGTTTCGAAGAGACCGGGATCGAGATTTATTTCTCGAAAACCACTTCGATCCGGTTTGTACGTTTCATGTGAAAAACGTGTTCGGAGTCGAAGATGGAGCAGTGAAGTGCAAGGGCTAGTCGCTACTAATCCTGAGGATATTTCCAAAATGGATGTAGTAGGAGTAGTGCCTTCGGTTCCGTTCGAACCCGGGACGGACTTGTATGGACGAATGCTTGCGAAACATCGTCAGGTGGACGATGGGCATTCTAAGTGAAAACATTCTAAAGGTAACGCTAAGCCTCAAGCCTCATCAACCGGGAATGACTGAAAATCAGGGGATATGCAGCAAGGCTTCGTGGGTAGCCCCCACTTGAGAGTAAGGTCATCCCTGTCTAGATGTCCCTTTTTATTCGGCTTAGTGGTGCGGTTGCTGATCCCAACCGTGGGGTGATCTTATTCGGAACTGTCCAGTAAGGGATGGGTCCGGCCTTGTGTTGCAGGGGATGAAGGGAGTAATCCTCGGTACTGTGATCTAGACCATGTACTGTGACAGGTGGTACCCTAGTGCCTAGTCATTGTTGGAAATCCATTTTCCCTACGAGCCTTTTACGAGTTTTGTTTGTATTACCCACTTCGGTGGCTAGTAGCTGGAATTTAATCATGTAACAATTTCGGCTATTTAATAAGTATTTGTAAATAGACCCTATTATAATATCAGAGGATTTCTATAAAAAGGTGTTTTAGCTATCGTAAGGTAAAAACCCGACATGTTTATTTGTGGCATGGTCTTACGAGATGCTTTTGTTTTCAAAGGATTTTTGAAACTTTAATAATCAATTTGGATGCATTATTTATCAGCTGGTATTCCAGGCTGACTCGGGTGTTATTTCATTATAATGCTCGGGTCAGACCGAGTATTATTTGTTCAGGTCAGGATGCTATGGAGCAGGAGAGGAGCTGGAGTCCGAGACGTATTATTTATACCTATATATATTCCGCTGCTATGATTACATGGTATGTCTGATTTGTGATTGTTGATGTATGAGACACTCTGATGATATGATTGTATAAAACAGTTATAATTCCATTTTGTGTAAAGTTATATGTTTACTATTATATTTTATTCCGCTGCGACTGTGAGATTCTGATATTGTTTAGTTTCTTCTTCTTCTATCTCTTCTTCTTTAACCCTAATGGTTCGTATTTCTGTGCTACTTGAGTCAATTTGTATAGAATAGGGTTGATTCAAGGGGTACGGATTTGCGGGCTGTCACACTTAGGTATTTCTCTAATCCCAATTTTTTAATCTACTATGTTATTTACTTACTTTTATGCATATTGAAATAAATTTTATGTACAATGTAGGTAAAATTAGCTTTCAAATTTTGTATTTTATTCAGTTTAATTATCCTAATAATACAGTGTAGTTTTTACAAATATTTTAGCTCTCTGCTACAAACATTATTATGCATAGAAGATAAACCTATTTTCTCATCATAAAAGGAACTACAATTTGAATAATAACAATTTTTCAAAAAATGTCATCATATCTTCATTTGATTTGCTGCTTTTTAAGTTTAAAAAGATTATTACTAATAGTTTATGTTCATAGGGAATAGAAAAGATGAAAGCCAACTATTGCAGTTTACAGTCTTTGAACACATTTATAAAGGACTGCAAAATCAAAGTGAGGATTTCTAGAATATGGAAGTCGATTAACTTGAAGAACAATGAAACTTTTGTGATTAACATGCTGCTTATTGATGAAAAGCAATGAATTACTGAAAGTAACTATTCAAAATTATCTTGACCATATTTAAAAAATTACTATTTCTATCAGGGGTGTCAAATGGTTCCAGTCATACCAAAAATTTTAATGAATAGGTTCCAATCTAAAGTTCCAGAGGGGTCAATGTTTGATATAAGCAACTTTAGAATCAAAAATCAAAAGAAATCTTATCAGGTCGTGGAAAAGCCATAAAAATTGAATTTCGTGCTAATACATTCATAATAAAGGTGTTTGACGGTGAAACAGAGATTCCTAAATACAAATTTGAGTTTTTTCCATTGGACGAAATAGAATCGCAATATGGAAATGACACATATCTGTTAGGTATGATCTACAAATATACATAGGTGGAACGAATCGCTCTAATCACGCTTAGTCAACGATGTATTAATAACTATCTCGGTGTGATTGGCAAACTATGTTCCATGTCAACTATTGAAGAAGTAACCAAGTTTGATGAGCTAAAAACCAAAAGTTTGAAAAGATATATTATCATTGCAAATTCTAGGTAATGGTTTAATCTTTATTATCATTATCATCTTCACAGAAAATTGTAGATAAGAATTTTGTTATCTCTACAGTGGTAAAACAATTCGTATTACTTTATGGAGAGATTTAGCTGAGCAATGCAATGAAGAAGATATTTCAAAAATTAAAGGAACCACTTTCATAATAGTTACCTCTACTACCGTCAGAAGATATGGGGGTAAAAAAAATACCCTACCAAATAATGATTCTTCCATCATTAGATAATTATTACTGAATACTATTATATTTTTATAAATAGGTGCATATTTCTTGCAGTCAACAAATGCTTCCAAAATGTATATCAATTTGGACGTGCCAGAAGTTTTTTCTGTTTTAACATGGTGTGTTTGAGAATGAAATAAGTAATGATTTAATTTTATACTTTTGATCCTCAATGCATATTTTGTTTTCACGTCTTTAACATCACAGAGAAACGATTACTTCAAATGAATCAACGGTAAAAATTCTTAATAAAAAGAATAATACCACGGAAGCAATCGTGGAGGCTAAAACATTGGAAGAACTGTTGTTAGAAATGAAAAATCCAAACAACAAAGTATGATTGCCTTCATCTACATTTTTTTCTAAGATACCCAAATTTTATTTCGCTTAAATTAAGCAAGTCATTAAATATATTGATTTTTTTCATTTTATAGGGTACTAAGTTTAATTGCCATGCCAGTATATCACAAATTTATGATCGATACGGTTGGAGTTATATGTCTTGCCCTAAATGCAAGAAGATGGTGGAAAAGATAGATGAAGTATTTTACTGCAACAAGTGTGAAACTGAAACTAGATGCTCAATTCTACGGTAAAAATTTTACAAAGTTTATCGCTATTTTACAGTTTGACATATGTTTTACCTATAATGGTTCTTTTAGATACAAGCTGAATATGCAAATTGAGGATGATTCTGGATTGGTTGATTTGGTCGCATTTGAGAAAGAAGCCGAACATTTATTAAAATATACAGTAAAAGAGTTAATTGGACTTGAATCATAGATTATGTCAAATATATATCATATATTTCACATAAAAATATATATTTTAATCTCTCGTTTAATTGAAATTCTATTGATAATAATCGGAAAATGGAATGGAAAAGATTGCTTCACTGTTTAGTTATTTGGTTGGAACAAAAATAGTCTTACAAATAAAAAAGTCGGATTACTATATTAATAATTGGGAAAAGAGGAAATTAACTGTAAACAAAATTCAAACAGCCACTGTCGATCAAAAAAGTTTAGCACCACGGAAGAAAAGAAAAAGGTAAAACTGCATTAAAAATTTAATGATGTTCCAAAATCAGTCTAATAACTTAACATATTTTTATTTGTTTCAGGGGGCTAAATCTGAACCATGCAAATTGAAAAAACACTGGAAAACGAAAACTTGGACAATGACAGGACTGTCTACAAGAAAAATTGCATCGGCTTAGAATAAAATAATGATTTTTATTTAATAGTTTTTTATGTTTTTAATAATAATTATGTAGTTTGATACTTTATTATTTTTTATGGTGTTTTAGTCATTTACAATACGTCATTTGTTGATAGTTTTATTTATTTGGTATATTAGATCGTTTAAAATCTTTTGCCATTATACTTTGAACATTTTTTTGCGTCGCAACTCTTATAACATTTATATCCAAATTACAGTATTATCATCCCATTATTTGTGCTTTTTCTTTCGAAAAGTATAATTGTATGTGAGGATCCACTGTCAGACGTAAAAAGAAAATAAGATCAGGTATCTTAGTAGCTTATGGGACATTATTGTACCTAAATTTTATATTTTGCGTAGGTAATGTTTTTTGGAATGTGTGTAAATACTGCTTGATATATTCCAGATGATAATGTTAGAAGGGGTGAAAATTTTAAAACCTGCTCAAAAGAACTTACCACTATAACAGCGCTCCTCTGTATTTTTCCTGGTAAACATTGGTGCCAGACATTAATTCTTTTATGTTTGATTTCCACCATTACTTTTTCTGTGGATAGTGGATAATGCAATAGATATTAACTTTAGAATGTGTTGGTTTCAAAATATATGACTAATTACAGCGTAAACAAAGAAAGTAAATGCATTTACAAGTTTTAGTACCTCTAGGTTACTGCTACATACAGTGATCACTAGCACAATGATGAAGTAGAAATATTGCATGGAAGAATTATGAAATGTTACACGAGTTAAAACTCGGTGGAGTTAAGGTTTAAAAACCATATAAAGTATGGCAATGACAATACTTACATTCAAAAAAAAATTATTCATTGATTGTTTCATAATCATTCCATGATTTTTCATGCAATTAGGTTAATAAGACCAAAAATAATAATCATAGACACGCTGCAAATACTTACATTATGACTTGCTATTTTTTATGCAATTATGATTCCTAACTTATGAAATTCTACTAAATAAAAGAACATCGGATAAACTGCCATTCAGGTGAACATAAACAAACTTCTGAGCTACCAACTTTTATATGCTTTTTAACTACTGAAACAACTCAAGCTTCCAGAGGAAAATGCCAATTATAAATGTGTGTTATTTTATCAAATGTGTGCTACTTATTTTTTGGTTGTCACTTAATCCTAAAAGAGGGAGATTTTTTAAAAACTAATGTGTTTATGGCTACTTATTATTTATTTATTTATTTGAAATGGTACTTTATATACAACAAATCATTGGGACAACATATCACATGTCAATAAACGTCCGCAAGCAAGTTTCGAACTTGTGACCTCTTGCACCAAAGCCGAATCAATTAACCACTTGGACAATGGCGCTTGACGGCTACTTATTATTTTAAACTGTAGATTTAAAAGCCTGTAACTGTATATGAAAACAATTTGAAGTAGTAAAAAAATTAGTAGTAGACAAAAATTCATATATTAGTATAAAATTAAAAGAACGGATAAAAAAGATAAAATCTTATTGTAAACATCTTTTGAATAAATCAAATAAAAAAATATCTTTATAGACCTATTCTACATAATAGGAATTTAAATATCACATTATAATTACTATACTTTTTGAATTTAAATAACCAAGTATTATTACTATGTTGTATGAATTATTCTCTTTTTTTGATTACTTATCTTTTGTAAGTCATTCTCCAAAACGAACAACTTCAAAAGGTTCTTGCTCTTTCTCCCAATAGAAATCCCAGGAAGCTTATGAATTTTATTTTACAGAAAATTCTATGTTATTTCTCCCTCCTCTATATGTTATAATTGAAATAACCCAAGGGTATGCACATACATGAGTTACCCTTTTTTATTGAACTTCAATTATCAAGATCATTTTTCTTTTTCTACGGGTACTAGGGAAGAATGTGATATATACATGAATTACTTCAGATTATATTTATCATATTACTGATTTTTCTATAAATATTTAAACAAAAAATTTATTTTTTCCCTTTCGAATCTTCAGGTTATATTTCTCATATCTCGGTGCGCTATCATTTGAAAAAAGAATCTGAACCGCTATGAAAGGTATGTATATATCTTAGTTATATACTTGATCTGTCCATTTATGTTAATCGTGTAATAAACATGTGTTGTAACACGGTCATATTAATTAAGTAATACCAATAATATGAATAAAACTTACTTTTTTCCTCACCTATGATACGAAATGCTTTCACAAGTTCATTTCTGGTGTCCCATTCTCCAATCTAACATTATCATCATATTAACAAATTCCTCAAAGTATATTGCACCACTTCTGTCTTGATTGTTTTGCTACAGTTACAACCATAAAATGAGAAATGACTGTGTAATACATCAAATAAAAAAAATAAAATCAGACTTATAATATCAATTTTGAATTCTTACACAAAAAAGTACATGACTTTCGTTACCTAAAAAGAAAACCTAAGCATTCATCTAAAATCACGATGCCCTACAAAAACAAGTATGGATTTTCTTTAGAATGAAAATAGTCAAAAAAGAAGAAAGAAAAAAACAGGAAAGCAATCTATTTCAAGGATTTAGAAATAATCTAAAATGACAGTATATTATAAGTGTAAATAGTTTTAGAGTGATAATGAAATAGTTCAGTTCATTTAGTCAGTTTATGTTTATGATAATTGTTTACGATGTTGAAGTTTATATTCATATACTACAGAGTAATTTCAATATTTTGTTATTTACATGATGATATTTGGATCATTATTTTTTTTGAAGCGGAATTCTCTGTTAATCTTTGGAAATCAGTTGCATTGTAATTAGTATTATTTTTCAACATGACAATTATTTTCATAAACAGCTTTATTACACTAATTTAGATTATCGCTTTTAAATGTTACACATACAATCCAGTTAAAACCTATAACAAAGCTTAGTTTTCCTTACAACATAGCTGAACGCTACTTCTGATTGTTTTCCTTTTAACTTATATTATATGGTATTATCAAAACAAATAAATGGTTAAATCAATTGAAGTAGGTAAAACACATATACAACATAAGCGTGGTAGAAATGTAAACATCTACAGAGAAGGAAATGGAGAAGATAATGAACAAAGATACCAAAACTATACCTTTAAATGATTCGAAGGACCTAAAATTCCAACTGGCTCTTACTCCACTTTAAATTTTGATGCCATTGAAACAGATGTTGTTATCAGAAAATCAGGTAAATTAATATAATATGAGTACAAATATGAAAAATAAATGACATTTATTGACGTACTCACCTTTGATACAAATGTCCATCATAGTCCAAAGCAAAGGCGGCAAGAAAGGCGTCGTATCCTTTATAACAAACGAAAGGCAAAACAAATATGTTATCTAAGTAAGAGATGCTTTAAACTCAAATGCATATATGATGTTGACAGTAAATAATAATCTTTATTTTTGATGTAATGGACCTGATCATGAAAGTTTCAAACTTAGGTACAACTAATGATTCAAGCATATAAATTAATAATTTGATTTTTCCAACTGAAAGATCTAAGATAAACTCACAAGATACCTGCTGTAATCAGACCATAGAATCTGCTGCAATTTATAAAAGGTGAAAAGGTGCATGTTGCTTATAATATGATAACAATAAAAATAATATACTCAACGATTATTGAAACATTAACCTTGAAAATAAACGATCATAGTACTTCAATGGCACAAGCGACAAGAAAGGCGTCGTATCCTCCAGAATAAACGGATTGCAAAGCAAGTCCACAAGAAACGGAATGCAAACCAAATCCACAATTTTGGTAAGAAATGGTTCAAATGCACAATACAGAATAATACTGTATAAAATAAGTCCTAAAATTAAATGTATTTACCTAATCATCAAAGTGTTGAACATAGAGGACAATGTTGTTCCACCCAAAGAAAATAATAATTTCATGGTACATATTCAAGGAATCAATGCAAATCTGCAAGAAGCACCACGTAGAAATGTCAACGACTTAAGATCGACTGAAAATAATCAAAATCAACAAGCTCGAAAAGTGGCAGTGACAGCATCACCAAGTAGATATGGCACAACTACAAGTAAGTTCCTATGGTTTTAACAAGAAATTTAACATTACAATAATATATCAAGTATTTCATCATATGATATAATTGTATGTTATCAGTAGAAGGAAGTGGCACAAATTTGCAGCCAGCACAACAAATTCATGTGTCTAATGATACATCCCTTGACCAAGATGAACCAAGTCACAAACTTATATAGCAGAACCACCATCAGCTACTTATGACACAATTACAAGTAAGTGAAGACTCATTTTATATCAAAGGAATAATTTATTCATATGCATCATATATCTTAAAATTTATAACATATACACATATTGTAGGGAAAAATTTTAAAATATGGGAAATTAGTGAACCCACGCATATATGTTCAAACTGCAATGCCATACTATGGTACGAAGAAAGGAATACAAAATCAAAAGCCATGCCTAACCTATAATTTTCCCTATGTTGTCGTTTGGGGAAAGTAGAACTTCCTATACTGAAAGATTGTCCTTCTTTTTCAAAACATTTATTAGATTATAATGGTGGACCAAGAGCATCAAGATTTAGAGAAAAAATAAGGTTGTACAACTCCATATTTTCGTTCACCTCTATGGGAGGTAATGTTGAAAAAACCATAAATGATGGTCATGGCCCTTATGTCTTTCGGATAAATGGCCAAAACCATCACAAAATCGGTTCACTTCTCCCAGTAGACAACCAACCTAAATTTGCACAATTTTATATTTATGACACCGAAAATGAATTGTCAAATAGAATGAATGTAGTAAGAACAAACAACAATGTAGAACTGGATGAAGGCATCATTAGCGAACTAATAAGAATGTTTAATCAGTGTAACGAACTCACAAAAGCATTTAGGATGGCAAGAGATCGATTTAAAGAAACAAATTTTCAACCTGTAAGGCGGCGGTTGATTAGTTCACGACAAAATGATGGTAGAACGTGTAATTTGCCAACATCTTTTGAGATAGCAGCTTTAATAGTAGGTGATGGTTTTCAAAATGACGCATGCAGGGACATCATATTAGAAGATAAAATGGTCTCTTAAGAAGAATAACTGAAAAACATCCAAGTTTTATGGAAATGCAATATCCTATATTATTTCCTTATGGAGAAGATGGCTTTAGATTAAACATCGCACATAGATACATAAATGATGAACAAACAATCAATGAAAGTGATCAAAGTGAGGAGAAAATGCTTACCATAAGGGAGTACTATGCATTTCGTATCCAACAAAGGCCAAATGAAGGGCAAACATTACTTATAGGTGGTCGATTATTTCAACAATTTCTGGCGGATGCCTACACCTGCATAGAAGAAAATAGGCTAAGATGGGTACGCAACAATCAATCTAATATTAGATACGATCTGTATAAAGGTCTCCGAGATGCAGTAGTAGCAAGTGATACAAATGCATCTTCAATTGGAAAAAGAATGGTCTTACCTTCCTCATTTACAGGAGGTCCTCGATATATGATACAAAACTACCAAGATGCTATTGCAATTTGTAGAGCAGTAGGCCATCCTGATTTATTCATTACTTTCACATGAAATCCTAATTGGATAGAGATTAAAAAGTTTCTATCACTTATTCTTGGACAAACTATACAAGATAGACCACATATTGTAGCTAGAGTTTTCAAAATTAAACTCAATCAGCTAATGGCATATTTAAGAGAAGGAAAACATTTTGGGTCTGTTCACGCAGGTATTCATATTTTTTCCATTATCACCAACTATTTATTTCGTTTATATTACTTAAATGAATCTTCAGTTAAACTAACATAAAATAAAAAATAGAACTATCATATTTCCTTTAACAATGTTTTGAATTTATAGAAATAGGATCTCTCAACTCAACAACGCCAAAAAAATATAATAGGTAAACAAATATTGATAAAATTTGATGTTGCAAAGTGAATTAATTTATCTTTATATAATATCCTGAATATATTTTAGAAAACTTAATAACAGCCCAAAGCTTATGAAATTACTCAAAAAGAAAATACTTGCTTCATTCAATTAGACAAAGTACCAAATGGATATCAAAAAAAAACTTACACAATTTTCATTTCAGCAATCTCCAAAAGATTGAGAGAATTCACTTTAGCATTATATTTAGAATGTAGAAAATATCCTTTGACAGCAGATAATGGAGGTGCACCAAGGTCACCAAATCCAATCATGTTTGTGATGTGCAAACAGCCTTGTGCTTGGGCTGACTTTTCCCATTGCTTTTTCTAGGTTGATCGGGATCTTTAATTATAGAAATGAATGCTGATAGGGATTTGAATCCAATTGGAATGGTTTCCTGTTAGAAGGTTGGATCACTTTAGACAATAAAATGCACAGTTGCTTATGTGCATTACTCATACACAACACGCATCAATTTCTTAGAAGAAAAAATATTTTGAGGTTAACAATCATGATAAATATGAAGAAAAAAAGTTCAAGATCACTGAGATTTTTTACCATACGAAACTGTGGTAATAACCATTTATAATTTGTATGAGCTATCGAATTTCGAATTACATTGTGCAAAGCAGATATCATATCGTGTGAAGAGAATTGACTTAAGTTTATCATTAAAAGGTGGGGAAAATAGCCTACTGGTTATACATCAAAAGGATTTGGAAGTGCAACATGCCATTGCACTCTAAGTTTGACAGTGTTTCATAAGGTTGATTAGGAATTCACTTGTGTTGTTTCTCCCAGGCAATGGATTATGAAATAAGGCAATAATTAATTATATGCACTTCCTACTAACAGGTCGGTCTCCTTAAGTTGGATGTAAAAACCATTTCATGTATCAAGTAGTGACAATCAAACTATACTTTAGACTTCTTTTCTAGGATTTTTGATTTTCTAATTTGATTAATTCGAAATCAGTTTTCTACACTTGATTACTGCAGGTCTACTGAATCACAGTTCACCTAATAATCTTTGTTGATTAATGCCAATACAGCCAGCATGCTACATGATTTTAGTACATAAATGATAAATCGTTATCATACGAAGAACAATTTTAAAAAGTACATTATTATTACAATATTTTATAGATACAAAATCTCATAAAATGTAATTTACTCTTGGGATACTGAGCAATAGGGAATTACTGATTGATAATTTTTTATCATTTGTATAGTTTGATGAGAAAAAAACTCTTATTCAATTATCTAACTAGGGATGATATCTTTTTTCATGTTTTTACAGTGGTATACACAATTGAATTCAAAAAAGAGGCCTACCACATGTGCATATATTGTTGTTCCTTCATTCCGGCGATAAGCCTAAAACAACTTCAGATGTTGATAGCATAATTACAGCTAAAATACCAAATAAAGAAGTGATCCGCTAGCATATCAATCCGTCTCACAATTTATGATGCATGGACCATGTGGTGCAGCTAATCCACAAAATTCCTGCATGGTTAAAGGTCATTGTTCAAAACATTATCCAAAAGAACATTGTTCCAACACAACTTTTGATGATGATGGATTCCTTGCGTGCAGAAGGAGAGTAAATAATAGATATGTGACAGCAGTGGGTATGAAATTTGATAATAAATGGGTAGTTCCATACAACACAGATCTAATTGTAAAATATCAAGCACACATAAATGTGAAAATATGTAATCGAACCCGATCCGTATAGTATTTGTTCAAATATATCAATAAGGGATATGATCGTGCAACAGTTGCAATTGAAGAAAATACTGAAGATGGTGGACTAAATATACGAGAAGTTGACGATTAAAAATGTACCTTGATTGTCGATATATTTCAGCCTCCGAATCTTGCTGGCGAATATTTGAATTCGATATTCAGTTTCGCACACCTACAGTGCAACGATTATCATTTCATTTACCCGACGAACAATCGATTCTATTTCATGATACGGATAATTTAGAAGATATTACTAATCGACCGAATAGTAAAAATTTAATATTTACAGAGTGGCTGGAAACAAATAGGTTGAACGAATATGCAAGAGACCTTACATATGTTGATTTTCCAACAAAATGGGTGTGGGATGAAAAATATAAAAAAAATGGAAAAGGGTACAAAAAGGTAACACAATTGGAAGAATTTATTATGCCCATCCGACTTTCGGAGAAAGATTCTACCTATGTATGTTGCTAAACATAGTGAAAGGACCTACAAATTATGAAGACATACGAACTTTTAACGGTACAATTTTCAGTGATTTTAAAACTGCATGTATGGCACGAGGTTTGTTGGAAGATGATAATGAATGGAATGATGCAATAGTAGAAGTTGGAAGATGGTCATCAGCAAAATCCCTATGTTAAATGTTTGTTACCTTATTACTATTTTGTGAAATTTCAAATCCTCTAGAGCTTTGGAACAACCATTGGGAGTTACTGTCAGATGATATGTTATATATGCAAAGAAGAGTTCTACAAAACAATATGCTAACTATGACACAATGCCAGTTGCAAAATTACCCATTGTATGAAATTGAAAAAAAATCATGAATAAGAGTAATAGATCTCTAAAAGAATATCCTACATTTCCCTTTCCTGATTTGATGTTTCTTGAAAGATTTCAAAACAGACTTATAAGGGAGGAACAAATGTACAACCATGATGCACTTTACGAAGAGTACGTAAATATGAGGTGTTGTTTAAATGTTGAACAAGGGAAAATATTTGATGAAGTCATAGATGCGGTTGACATAAATTTTGGTGGATTTTTTTTGTTCACGGTAGTGGAGGTACCAAACATTTTTGTGGAAAACAATAATATCAAAACTGCGATCACAAGGTAAAATTGTATTGTCAGTTGCAACGTCAGGTACAGCGTTGTTATTACTAACGGGTAGCAGAACTGCACACTCACGTTTCAAAATTCGAATAAATTTAGATGAGGATTCTATTTGTGATATAACAAGATAGTCTTCACTAGGGGAGTTAACTAAAAAAACTGATCTAATTATCTGGGATGAAGCGCCAATGGCATATAGAAATGCATTAGAAGCATTAGAAAGAACTTTAAGAGATGTAATGGAACGTGTTGGAAACGGTGGTGAAATTTTTGGTGGAAAAACTGTTCTACATGGTGGTGATTTTAGGCAAATATTACCGGTTATTGATAAAGGGGGAAGGAAGACAATTGTTGGTTCGTCAATAAATCGATCGCGTTTATGGAGTGAGTGTAAAAAATTTACTCTTACACATAACATGTGCCTTTCAAGTGAATGTTCAACTAATGAGGAGATGAATAAAATTGCAAATTTTAGTAAATGGATTTTAGTTGTGGGGGATGAACTGCTTCCAACTGTAGCAATGTATGATAATGAGGAGCCAAGATGGTAAAAATTCCAAGGGAAAACTTAATTGAATGGGATGATAATCCCATACAAAAAATTGTTGATAGCATTTATCCAGACTTTGAGAAAAGACTGGATGAACAAGACTAATTAAGAAGTCGTTGTATATTGGCACCGACTAATGAATGCGTGGATGAAGTAAATTCATTTATTATTGAAAAAATGCCTGGTCAATTGTGTACCTATGTAAGTGCGGACTCAATTAGTCCAATATTAGAAGGCATCGAGGAACAAAATCTTTTGTATCCTGTGGAATTCCTTAATACATTAAAGCTAGCTTCAATACCAAATCATGAACTTCGTTTAAAGGTTGGGGTTCCACGTAATTTAAATCTAAATTTAGGTCTTTGCAATGGGACAAGATTAATTGTAACACAGGTTGCATCCAAAGTAATAGAGGTGAAAATAATAACTGAAAATAATATTGGTAATAAGGTTTTAATTCCACAAATAGTTATGTCCTCAGCAGACACAAAATGGCATTTTCTCCTTAGGCGTCGTCAATTTCCGATAAAAAAATGTTTTGCAATGACAATCAACAAAAGTCATGGTCAAACACTAGAAAATGTTGGGTTTTATTTACCACGTCCTATATTCACTCATGGCCAGCTATGTGTTGCTGTTCCTCGCACAACGACACAAAATGGGTTGAAAATTTTGACCAATAATAAGAATGGAGAAAGAAAGGTCTACACACAAAATATTGTATATAAAGAGATTTTCAACAACCTTAAAAGGTAATGTCTAAAGTTTCATTTATGATCTATTAACTTACTTCCTTCAAAAACAACTACTACTTCCAAATGCAATTCCACATTCATATGTTATGTTATTTTTACAGCATAACAAAAACGGATTTTAGCTCATCTTTCCATACTCTCTCTTGCTACACCTACATGTTTCAAGGAGTCAAAACACCTACAAAGGGAAGAACTAAATGTTTTAAGTCCGAGGCTGAATGGCTTTCCTATTACTCTAAATATGTGTTTTTGCGTAAACCAAATTTTGTTCGCACTTTCAAACAATTCTTTTTTACTTTATGTTCGCTGTGTTTGTCATTACTTTGTTTCAAACAGTTCTAGAAAATTATTCAAACATCATCGTTGTCATTATAAAAGTGGATATATTTCAACATATCAAAATTATATGCTGCATAAGGCATATTCACAGAATCAGAAAAAAGACATGATATTTATGAGCATGCTGGAAAGGTTCATTTTAAATGCATACCAACTTTTAATAATTATCGACTGAATCGTTTATACTAAAATGAATATATTTTCAAATGCATATTATTTTTCGTAAGTATTGTCTGTTGCCTCTGACCTATACAAAAATGCTACGTAGCATAAAAAAATTTAACCTCTACCGCTTTTATTCTGAAATCATATAAAAAATTACTTATACAAAACATAAATTATTATGTACGCATGCTCAAACATGTATATACAAATTAAGGAATGATTATATATGCATGTATGCTTCTAAATTTTAGCGCAAAAGAGTAACTTGCAATGCAGAGGTGAACAAGATATAAGAATTATCGAGATTGTCCTTTGTGTGTGAGTTTGAAAATTATTTAAGGATAAACTTTGCAATATTTTTAGACATACCCCTGTAACAAAAAAAATAATTACCAACGTGAATTGATAGCAACAGATCAATATGTGGCTCATATCTTTGCCAATTATACTCAGAGTTGAAAAATAGTCAACTATCTCAGTTTATGTCATTGGTTTTTTAAAGATAAATGTTGCAACTTTGCGTATCACATCAGGAAGGAAAAACACATGAACCGTGTCAATAAATATGGATACTGAATTGCATGCATCTAATTTCAAATGAGGATAGAAAAATACCTGTTAGAAATTTGGAGTATCGATTTAACATGGTTATGTTACCATATAGATTTTCCACAAACGTAAATAACCTGCAAAATGAAACAATTAAATAGTTATTGCACCATTTGCACTCATATAAATGATAACTGAAAAGAATAAACTACACTACTTAGCATAATATCATTATATTCATTATCGACGGTTAACATATCTTTGCTTTCTTTTATATCCATTCATAAATTCAATTAAATCTGTTTATCTCAATAATTCCATCATGTAACCCATCAAAAAAAAAATTATTCATACGACAAATGCTGACATTTTAGAAACTTAATAGCCATTTACGGTACCTCCCCTGCATTCACACTGAAGTCCATATATTAGAATGAATTACACAATATTAAAAGTATTTAAATAAATTCGACAAACTGTTCCCCTACTAAATTATAAAAAAAGAAATTTTAATCACTAACGATATGATTTAAAATATTCGATAATGTACACAGTCTTGCTAATAGTATGATTTGAATTCTTAATTTTGATGATATATTGCAATACAATAACCAATAGATTAAAAGATAATGTTTTATGCAAATAAATTGTACGTGCTTCAGCTGGTTCAATAAATTTAATAGCATCATGCATTGAAATAAAATATAGCATTCTGTTGATATATGGTATAATGCATATTATAATATATCTTCGGAAAGTTTTTGCAAGTTTTGTCTCGTTTAAATTTCAAAAATGCATTCTGACATTAAAAAAACACAAATTCAGTATGTTATTAAAAGCAAAGTCCACGGAGAACTACTACCTTAAATTCTACCTTATCCTTCGAAATATTAGTGATTAGATACTGATTGGCATGCAATGGCCTTCCGTTCCAGCTTGTCTGCTGAGCCATAACAGTACAAACTCCCTGATCAAGACAATCAAGATAAGACATCATAAGTATTCTTCCCAAGTCATCAAAGCTGCAAACTGTATTTCCTTCATTGTTTCCTTTTTCTATGCCTCCATCTACGACAAGATGCTTGGCGCTTGCAATCGCATTATTTCTGCAGCCAGATAAAAAGGAATACAAATTCAAAGTCATTAGTGCTTTTAACATGCCGACCATTATTACTGCAGCCAGACAAAAGGGAATACAAATTCAAAGTAATTAGAGCTTTTAACCATTGGCTCGATCCTACAAAAAAAAAACAATAAAAGAAAAATTAGAAAAATAGTTATATCAATTCCACATGGTTATACTAACATTATATTCCAACATACCCAAAGCTATATAGAATTCGTGCAATAATTCAAAATATAACGAGATTACACTCTTCTATTCATTTACAATTGCAAAAAAAGAAAAATAATCAAATAGAATTACCACAGTCCAATTTTCTTCGTATATAGTTTATCTTCAAAAACTGTAATGTACAAAGTTATTATGCAATACACTATTATAAATTGAAATACTATCGCATATAGATTGAAATTAGTGTAAGTTACCAAATTGAATCTATAGCCTACTTATCAACTTTGTTAATATAAAAAGTTCAACGTTGTTAATATAAATTTTGATATATTTCAACATATCAAACTTATATGCTGCATAAAACATATGTACAAAATCGGAAAAAAGACATACTCATCATGAGGTTGGTGGAAAGGTTCATTTTAAATGCATATCGACTTTTAATAATTATCAACTGAAACCATTTATACTAAAATGAACAGATTTTTAAATGCATATTATTTTTCCCAATTATTATTTGTTGCCTCTGACCCAAAAAAAAATTTTACATAGCATAAATAATTTAACCTCTACCACTTTTATTTTTGAAATCATATAAACAATTACTTATACAGGACATAAATTACTATGTACGCATGCTCATACATGTATATACAAACCAAGGAATGATTATATATGGAGGTATGCTTCAAAATTGTAGCGCAAAAGAATAACTTGCAATGTAGAGGTGAACAAGATATAAGAATTGTCGAGATTGTAATTTGTGTGTACCTTTGAAAATTATTTAAGGATAAGCTTTCCAATATTTTTAGACATACCTCGGTAACAAAAAAATATAATTACCGAGGTGAACTGATAGCAACAGATCAATATGTGGCTCATATCTTCGCCAATTATACTCAGAATTGAAAAATATTGAGCTATCCCAGTTTATGTCATTGGTTTTTTTAAGATAAATGTTGCAACTTTGCAGAATCACATCAGGAGGGAAAAACACATAAAGCATGTCGATAAATTTGATACTGAATTGCATGCATCTAAGTTCAAGTGAGGAAAGAAAAATACATGTTTGAAATTTGTAGTATCGATTTAAAACGGTTTTGTTACCACATAGATTTTCCCCAAATGTAAATTACCTGTAAATGAAACAATTAGTTGGTTATTGAACCGTTTGCACTAATATAAATGATATCTGGAAAAAATGAACTACACTACGTAGCATAATATCATCATATTCATTATCGACGGTTAACATATCTTAGCTTTCTTTTATATCCATTCACCCTTACTTACATTCACACTGAAGTCCATATACTGGAATGACTTACATAATATTAACAGTATTTAAATAAATTCAACAAACTGTTCGTCTATTAAATAATAATAAAAAGAAGATATTAATTCCAAATGATATGATTTAATTTATTCGATAATGTACGCAGTCTTGCTAACAATATGATTTAAATTCTTAAATTTGATGATATATTGCAAAACAATAACCAAAAGATTAGAATGTAATGTCTTATGCATATAAATTGCATGTGCTTCAGATGGTTCAACAACTTTAATGGCATCATGCATTTGAAATCAAAAAATATAGTATCATGTTCATATATGGTATAATGCATATTATAATTTCTCTTCACAAAGTTTTTGTAAGTTTTTGTCTCATTTCAATTTTAAAAATGCATTCTTACATTAAAAAATCACAAATTCAGTATGTTATTTAAAAGCAAAATCCACGGAGAACTACTACCTTAAATCCTAACTTATCCTTCAAAGAATTAGTAATTAGATACTGATCGAAATGCAACGGTCTTCCGTTCCATCTTGTATGTTTAACCGTAACAATACAAACTCCCTGATCAAGACAATCAAGATAAGGCACCATATGAATTCTTTCCAAATCACCAAAGCTGTAGACTGTATTTTCTTTATTTTTTTCGTTTTTCTATGCCTCCATCTCCAACAAAATGCTTGGTGCTTGCAACCACATTGTTAGTGCAGCCAGATAAAAAAGAATACAAATTCATAGTTATTAGTGCTTTTAATATGTCGACCATTATTGCTGCTGTCAGACGAAAAGGAATACAAATTCAAAGTCATTATTGGTTTTAACTATTGGCTCGATCCGAAGAAAAAAACATTAAAATAAAAATTAGAAAAAAGTTATATCAATTCCACATTGTTATAATAACATTATATTCCAACATATCCAAAGCTATATATGATTCGTGGGATAATTCATAATATAATGAGATGATTTAGAGCAATGCTTCGCACAATGGAGAAAATCTTTCGATAAACCAAACTTTATACATAAATGACAGTAAACATTTACCCCAACAATAATAGACATCAAAAAAAATCTTATGTCCAGTTAATAAATCTTATTGCACAGAGGTATGCTACTTTTCATTTTCTCTTGAATCTTTTTCTACTCTAAAATTGCAGCAATGACTACTTCCGTTGTGACACTATATCAAACCACTTCCTTAACACCAGTAATACCAATTCATTTACAATTAAAAAAAGGAAAATAACCAAATAGAATTAGCACAGTCCAGTTTTTTTGTATATAGTTTATCTTCAAAAAATGTAACGTATGAATTTATATGCAATACAGTGTTATAGATTGACAAACTATCGCATATATGTTGAAATTAGTCTAAGTTACCCAATTGAATATATAACCCATAGGCCCTTTTTCAAAAACATTTAAATATTGAAATAATCAAACATAAATTACCAAATTGAAATTAATAATTTACAATTACAAAAAAGGACATAACCAAATTCGTGCAATACACTTTTATAGATTGAAATACTATCGTGACTCATTTTCAAAAATTATATTCTACAGACTCTAAATTAGTGTAAGTCTCATACACAGCAGCTTATCTTCATATTCAAGGAATTTAACCTAAGGACAAGATAGGAGACAGTACCTTTCATTTGCGTGGAATTGAATTGATGAAGATTTCACATAGCTTTCATGTAATTTATGATGATTTTCGCCCTTTCTTTATTCTGCCGTTAGGAGGAAAAAAGCTTTGCAACGTATTTACTGAATGGGTTAAGATAGAAAGGCGGCTCGGTTTAGAATGTTGTTGCGTTAAATGCGAAATTTTTGTTTTACCCTTGTGTTAGACTGTACCTTAGCGGTCCATTCTATTGTTGTTTTTCATATAATTTCCCTGCTTCTTGATGGGTCGGTTGGGCTGTGCAAATATATTCATATCATTTTAGAGCTTTCAATTATTTTCTCAATCCTGTTTACTTTGCATTTTGTAAAAATTTGAAGTAATTAACCTTCATTTTATACTATTAAACATATGGCAATTCATTAACATTAATCATCCTTCATTTATGAAGTTCAATTTCAAAAAATATGGTAACTTTTTTTTTTGAAAATATGAGTTTCATTTTTAATATGCTATAAAATTATATTAATTCATTAACACAAACCTATTAAAATATCGATCACAAGATATCCATTTTATAAATGATTATACTTTTATATTTTAAAATTTTTTTAAACATGTATAGTTTACAAAAGTAATAAATCCAAAAAATAACAATTCCAATATAGACATCATTTCATATTAACCAAAGTAGTAAAAAAATATGTTAAGCACATAAAAATTATAAACACAAACAACAATAACAATTTTACTTCATGGTTCATTCGTCTCAATAAATTATCAATAGTGACAACTTCACTTTATAATTCATTAAGAAAAATTGATTATCAATTGATTTATTGAATAACACTAAAATAAAATAATTTATACCCTTCATATTACTACTATCGATTTCTTACTTCTTTAGCTCTCTCCTGATATTTTATCACAAATTATCTTTAAATAGTTTATGATAATTTAAACTTTCTACATTTTTTTAGTAATTCTCATTAATATTTTACACTCAAATACCCCATGTTTAAATATTTATATACTTATAAAGCTTTTCATTGGTCTCTCCTATTAATTTTCATTTAAATTAGTTAAATATCTTAAATTTAAACTTATTAAATAAAGCCAGTTAATTAATATTCATTAATTCATGACATAAATCCTATAAATGACAATTCTATATATATCTCAATAGCTTCACTAATAGTAAACCAAATTATTTTCATGTCTTTGAGTAGTTCTATAATACCTACATATAAACAATAATAAAAAAATTACCATGCATTTTCGCAGTTAAAATATTGTTAAAAGAATACTTATGCTTAGATATAAATTCTAGGACTTTAAAAAATTGTCGTGTGCAACGCACGGATTACACACTTGTTGAGCATAAAAACAAGATTTGTATTTGGAGATACACGGCTCGTGACTTGAAGTTTGTTAGAGACCCTGTGTGGTGATGTTGTGCTCTCAAGGCCAAAAAGAAGAGGAAGTGGATGTAGATGTATTCCTCCGTATCTAAGTTTGGGTTTTAGAGTTGTGAAAATGCTAGGAGGGGTATGGGATTGGAGTACGACTAGACTAAAATATGCCAGGATAAATCTCTTATATCACTTTACCATTTACTGAGTTTATTTTTTCGATCTTTACTTTTCTTTATACTTTGCATACATTACAACAAAATACATATACACCACATTATTCAAGTTAAGTCGTGATTGTATTTGATTAGCGTTACAACCTTTGTTACACTTTCATTTACTTCAACATTCCTAATTGAGATTCTTAGAGTGTTGCAAAGGATTTATTGTCCATAAAAATCTATATTTTGTTGTTTTACGGTGTGTGCAACTCCTCCAATAAATTTAAAAACCACTTTGTAATACTCGACTTTACGAGTGGGAGTGTTATGATGGATAATTTTTAATTTTAAGCGAAAGATGCAACTTTACAAGTGGGGGTGTTATGATGGATAATTCTTAATTTTAAATGAAAGATGCGTCTCCCATGAAGATATTGAATGGAAATTATTCATGGTACTTGACATATTGTTGAAACTGAAGAATATATTAAAAAGAACATTTTTAGGTGGAGTGGTAGCAATAGGTTGATTTTAATGATTCTGGTATAAGGAATATTTGGAGACAATCCCAAGCTGAAGTTTGATATCAATGTAATCAATACAGCAAAGTAAACATAGTGATGATAAAACTAGGCTAGCATGGAACTATTCCAAGTTTTATCACAAATGAAGTTACCTCTCCAGTGCACCCTAATGTCGAAGGGACAAGGAACCTTCAGTTGACACTAGCAAATGCTGAATTAATGAAATCTCTTTACTATTATTGTATTAATTCACATGTTCACCTGATCCAAATCAGATAAACGCTACCATAGTTAATATAATCATTATAATCAAATCACATTAGGGTTGATCATAAAAATAATAAATAGCAAGAAAGAACCAGTAAAAAATATTGCTGAATGATGACAAAGAACCAAACAAGTTGATTGTTATCTATGAATCTCACAATAAACTTGAAAAACCCTTACCACATGCATATATATTGAATATAAAAATTGAGGGAAAATCGTAGTGTGTTGAGTATGGAGTTAAAAGTCAAAACTATAAAGCCTTAGGTATGCAGGTTGAACAAGAAAATGAGAACATAACAGATTGAATTCTAATGATATGTTGTTACCTAAATGCATCGATTCAAGATGATGAAACGTAGAAAAGCAAATGCAAAAGCATTATACAAACTAGGTATAAGAACTAAAATTTACTCACAAATTATACACGAAAATACATATGATATGTTTGGTTTAGGCATTGCATCAAACATGTCATGGACTATAGTCACGTAAAAAAAAAAACACCTGCATATATCGCTACATGTAACCCACGCTATAACATCACCACTCAAAGAAGGTCGTAACCATATTAAACAAATGGACATATTCAAATTACTGAAATGTAACTTAAAACACAAAAATAAATAAATTCAAACAGAAAGGGAAGAAAGCTGCCACTGATGGTCTGAAAATGAGAAATTAGGCCAAACGTACCAAAAAAGGTTTGTTTTATCTTCTTTTATGACCAGGGTCCATGACCAGAGAAACAAAAACTGCCACAGAAATTGCCGTTTTCTATCAGGGGAAACAGACACGTACCAATCACCAAATTAAATATACAGCCAATGAAATTATTTGTACGTATCTAAAGAAGATGAGCATCAACGGGATTTAACAAAAATTAACATACACAAATAAAATGAAAACAAAATGACAATAGTTTCTAACAATCGAAAAATAGCAGTCAAAACAATAGCATTCAACAAATCCTTCACCAGCATAATAAAATTTCAAAACCAGTCTTAAACGAGGGAAAAAAGCAGCAGGTATATAAAATAAATTTTACTGCCCAAATGGCAGCAAAATACCTAACGTACCCTTACTAATTCAACAATTTACATTCAACTGCCCTTCAACTAAGCAGAAGAACAAATTCCAGATACTCTCAAAAAACAAATTACTTCTTGGACCTTGCGGACGATCTAACACCCGCCGCAGCCTTCTTTGCCGGAGCTTTCTTCGCAGCCGCCTTCTTCGCCGGAGTTTTCTTTACCGCTGCTTTCTTCACTGGAGTCTTCTTCTCAGCCACTTTTTTCGCCGGCGCAGCTTTCTTTGCTGCTGGTGCTGCCTTCTTGGCCGGAGCTTTCTTAGCCGCAGCCGGAGTTGCTTTTGCGCTGGTCTTGGCGGCCTTCTTCGGCGGCGCTACCTTGGCTGCTTTCTTGGCCGGCGCTGCTTTCTTTGCTGGAGCTTTTGCCTTCTTTTTGCCTGCAGCGGCAGTCTTGGTTCCCTTAGGTTTTTCAGTCTTCTTGGCAGTAGCAGCCTTTTTCTTTTCAGCTGGTTTCTTAGGCTCAGGCTTCGCGACCTTGTACGAACCCTTGATCTTGATGAGCTTACCGGCAGCGGTGAGCTTTTTCAACTGAGCTAGAATGTACTTCCTCGAAGTGGAAGGCTCGATGTTGTGCTTTTCCTTCACAAACTTTTCGACAGCCTTCTGGCTGGATCCTGTCCTTTCTTTCAAAGCGGTGATAGCCTCAATAACCATCTGAAACATAGCAGGACAGAAATAAGATCTCGAATATCGAAATTAAAATGGAAATGTAATATAAAAATAAGATTTATTTTCTTACGTCGCTGTACTGTGGATGAGTTGCAGAAGGCTTCTTTGCAGTGGTCTTCTTGGGGACCTTTTTCTTTGCGGCCGCTTTGGTGGCGGCCGGGGAAGGTTGCTCTGCAGTTACGTTTTCAACTGATTTGGTTTCGGTCGCCATTGCTAGGGTTTACAAAAAACTAGGGTTTGAAAGATTGGGAATGAGAAATGAATATAATTTGGGAAATTGGCTGTGGTTTATAAATAGGAGGAGGTAGGAATAGTTGATTCTCATTGGTGAGAGGGTGTGACGCGGATCGGTAAGTTTTCAGCTTTGAATATGGTCCGTTCGATATGGATGTTATCAACGGGTAAGAAGAGGTAATATTGGGAGGTTAGGATTTAGGATTGGGCATGGTGTTTATTGATGAGTTGAGTTGTGTTTTTTGCATGAATTAGTTTGAGAATAAGATAGGGATTTCTTGATAGAATTTTATGGAATTTTTTGTGTGCTAAAGGCATGGAAAAAAGCTATTTTATGAGTGTGAGTTTGTAAAATTTTACTTTCTAGATCTGAATATATTGTGTTTTGAAAGATGTTTGATATTGAACAATGGCTGCCTAGGTTAATCAAAAATAGTAGTGGTTTATAATATTCTTATGCAAAGTATAATTGTTAATGTAACTGATGAGCAAAAATAAAGCTAATATAACATCCTCTTATCAAATACGACATTCCATGAGGTCGTATTTAAGAATGTCGTATTTAATGTGATCAAAACTGCTAACAAGTTAGCTTATCGAGTGAGGTTACTCGAGAAAATGCAGGAGTACATACATCTTTCCTTGTGTCGCGTTTTAGAAAATGAATGCATAATCTAGGTTTTGTCGATAAATCGAGTCGTTTAGAAAACTTGAGGATTGAGAAATATCTTATTACGCCCATACGACATATTCACATACTTTGTTAGGATACGAAACGCTTGAGGTATAAAGTCTTCAAGCTCGTCAAAGTACACTACATTATAGATTCGAATGATTGTACTTGGAAACTGAAGAAAACAACGGAGGATCTCATTCAAAAATATTCGAGGCACCATTTTTGTTTGCTTGATTGGTTGTATGCTGGTTTTTAACTATTTTTTCATTGTTTGGGTATACTTGGTCACGTTTGCTAAGTTGCCATGTTAGTTTACTAGATTCGTTGACACTTGGTTTTAACTTTATTATCATATTTCAACTATTACATTAGTACTTTGATTATAACATATATTATTCGTAACACTTGGATTTTACGCACAAAATGACACTCGGATCCACAAGTGTCGTGGATAACGACTCTTAATGGTAAAATCTGATTAAATGTAGCATATTTATCGCAGACTCATAGAAACGATACACTAGTTAAACATGAGTGTAATGGCGTCAGAGATGTTTAAGAGGTTTGACATCTCTTACCCAGTGTCTAATGTGAGTGCAATAACTTAAGAGATGTTCGGGATTCCAGCTCCCAAGGATCCATTAAACTATCTACATACATAGTACAATACGCTATTATAATAGTGTCTACGGTAAGATAAAATATTAAAATAGCATTAAGGCATTACCAATATCCCCCTTAACACATTTTATATAATGTCGTAGTCAATACATTACTTCAAACTCAACCGTAAACTGGTGGGCTATCAGGGAGCACTCCATATGTACGACACAGACCAATCTCGTAGAAGGCGCGATAAGGCATTTGACAAGCTATGCGAGGCAATGCCCAGGGTAGAATGCTACTATTTTACAGATCCGGACCGGTGGTAATGCATAATAGCTACTACTTCCTACCTCGGAACGCACTCCCATAATCAAAATCGAAGGGTGGCCACCAAATAAATCACAAAGTCATAATATGGTATCGAAGAAATATGCCGGATGGAGGAGCGACCTCATTAGGCCCAGTGTGGCTCTTGTTTTAGTCACATCGAGCTGACTCGGGGAGTCAGGGGTACGTAAATACCTCATACAAAATCATTTGCCAAACCAACCTACTTCATTCCAGAATCTCCACTACGTACACAGTTGTTAAAGTGGTTTTCGTATTGGTAGAGAGCATGACAATATCCGATCTTGGTCTTTTAACAACCAAACGCTTATTTCACATCGGATGGTTCTTTTATATTTTCAAAACCGATTCATAATTGGTATCAAAATATCATATTCTCAAAACCATATCACTTTTGAAATCATATTTACTTTCAAAATCATATTACTTTCGAAATCATATCACCTTTGAAATCATATTTTTAAATCATCGTATTTACTCAAAATATGTCATTTCACTATAAAATATCATTTTAAATCCTAACTTAGATTATAACATCATTTAACTATATTTGCCTTTAAATCAAAGATTTAAATATAAATACTTCCACTTTACACAGTCTGGAATTTAGAAAATAGTTTAGATGGTTATAAATAGTTTAACTAGTATGACATAGTTTAAAAATAAATTTTATATAGTTTGAAATACTTTAAAATAGTTTAAAAGTGGATTAAGATAGTTTAAATAGATTTAAGATAGTCTAAATAAATTTAAAATAGTTCAAATAGATTTAAAATAGATTAAATAGATTAAAAATAGACTAAAGTGGGTTATTTAGTTTAAAATAGGTTAAATAGATTAAATTGGATTAAATAGATAAAATAGATTAAAATAAGTTAAAATAGTTTAAACTGATTAAAATAGATTAAAATAGTTTGAAATATATTAAATTAGTTTAATAGTTTTAAAATCTTAATAATCAGGATTTAAAAATAATATATTTTTAAACATTTTATATTAATGTAATAAATTTGAAACTAATATCAAAATAAACTATTTCTTTCATTTCAACACATCTGTACCATGTCCAGCTTTCAAATCAACAAACTAAAATTTTGTCTTTCGATTCAAATCCCCATTAAAACCATTTTATCACCATCGATTTCAAATCCATTTTTGAATTAAAATTTTAAAACACTTCGGTTTCATAGGTTTCAAAGTTTAATGTTCAAACGTTTCAATAACTCGATTTCGATAAATTTCATTTATATTTCACAATTCAACTTTGAAATTCCAATTAATTTCTTCAACAATTCCTTTAAACCTAATTCAACTTCAACATTTAAAGCTTGGATTTCGAAAATAATTCAGTTTATACAAATCAAATTTTTATTTCAAAATATCATTTAAGTGAATTCAAAATTTTAAGGATTTAAAATCATTTGATTTAACCAATTCGGTGTCCGTATATAATTTTCTACCCTATGGTCAAGTAATACAGACATATATCATTTCAATCCACTAGAAATTTAAAATTTATGAGTATATATCATTTTAACCCGCAATCTCGAATTAACAATCAAAATCCATAAAATTGCTTGGGTTTATCATTTCAACCCATAATGATTTTTTCCTAATCTATAGATCGTTCGGGTATGTATCATTTCAACTCATAGTGCTTTTTCTAGCAATAACTAAGGGAACATGCAGTGTTATAGCAATATAAAAATATAACATCCAGTCATCCAATATTAGCAATCAAACATCCATCATAATCACCATTCAGATCAACAAATAAATACATCAATTAAGTGATTCTCATCAATAGGTATTCAATTGACAGTTAAATTCAATATTTAATTCAATGAAGATGAAATGCAATAAAAGTCATATTTAACTGAATGATAATTTAAATATACCAAACATCAACCAACCAATTTCTAATCGCATCATAAATTTAATTTAACTATCATAAAACAATTTAGTAGTTGTAGGTAGGTTTAAACACTCACCTTTGATTTCAAATCGATTTGAAATCCCAAAAGGCACGAATTTGAACAGTTTTATAATTCGTGCAAACTAGTTCCAGAGTGACTGAAATTTCGATACGATCCCAGCGACACAAACCGCACGTGAATCCTTGTTCGCATGCAAGATATATGGTAGTTAGAACATTTGAATTGAAATTAAAAAAAAAAGAAAAAAAAGAAAAGAAGGATTACCACTCAAATGGCCACGCAAGGCCTAGGCACGTCATCAGACAAATCTTGACAACCCAGGCTCGTTCGATCATGTCGCCTATCCAAAACAACGTTGCCTCCACCACCACGTTCATCGTTGGATCGATCAGGGACCTCCGTTCGCTTCCCCAAGCCGAGGCACCCCATCCCCCTCCATGCGACGTCGTGCGACCCCCCGTGGTGACTCCACCGCCACAGATGTCCAATGCCATTTTCTGGTGAATCTCGACCGCCTGACGACGAACGAACCGCAGATCCATAACCTACTCCAAGACCCACATTAACATCCTTGGTTTTGGAGATTACCTGTAAATATTAAATCATAACGTAACGCCCCACCCCGAGACCCACATTAACAAAGAGTATTACTAGGTAATACTGTCTGCTAATGTAGAGAATAAGGCTGGATAGGAGTGACCTTCTATAGCCTTGTCTTAAATATCTATTGAATACGTCGACAATGCAAATTTTTTTTGGGATCGACTTATCCAATTAATACTTAATACAAAGCCATAGGTGGCTATGTGATCTATCAGAACAAAATATAACAACTCAGACGTGAAACACGTCACAAAACAGCAGATAATCCCATACACACACACATATACAGATACATCACAAAGTATACAAAATGATACATCACATATGTGGTATGACGACCGCAATACAAACACGAGTAAAAAGAATATACAAATCAGAGTAGCAAACCAAAAAGGACTACACAAAAAAAAGCTATAATGAAAAGAGCTAGCAGAATAGTCCATGCAGAAGCAGAATAGGCTAAGTCCAAAAGTACCTAACCTGAAACACCTCGGTCTGACCCGAGTATAAAATACACAGGTCAGTCTAGCTAAACGAATCAGTAAAGGTGATAGTAGAATAATAGAGCATAAGAGTATAATGATATTCTTCTTAAACAAGAAGAAACCACAAGAAAGCTAACCATAGTCATATGGAGGATACACAACATGTATGGCATATATGGTGACACTATGTAATAGAACACTATTGCTTCAATAAGCATAAAACACAAAGGAGACGAGAAATCTCATGAATCGCTAAAATGTAGCATACCTCGTATCATCGGCAATCATAAATCAATAAGAATGGTTTAGGGAATAGTAAAATGTAAACTCCTAAAAGAGTAATTCCCAAACCTGCCATATCGGCAACTCCAAGGAAAACATAAGCAAAAGTCATCTCGACATAAGCCATAAAGCAAATGTCAACAAAGAGATGCCAATAGGCAATCTCTCTCTCTCTCTCTCTCTCTCTCTCTACACACACACACGCCAAAAGGCAAATCTCAACACGCCAGTGTAGGCAATGAAAATCTCAAAAGAACTCTCAAGAGTCCAAAATCCCGAAGTAATCGCCACCGAATGGTTCAAAGGATCTATTCCAAAATGGCGACATACAAGGGTAAAAATCATCTCAAAAAGGTTTTGCACGTGCTATTTTTGCCGAGTACTGTTTCACATAATAGGTACCTTGCCCAAAGGCAAACGTCAAAAGACAAATACGCTGTAATGGCAAACGTCCGAAGACGAATGCGCCGTAATGACAAACGTTCGAAGACAAATACGCCGTAATGGAAAATGACCCGAAGGTCCAGTACTGGCACGCCAACAGGCAAATGTGTCACAAACTCTCAGAAAGGAACCCGAAAAGTGTTAACGTGTGTCTCATACCACCCGTTCGCACTAAACGGTTTACTAACCGCTGGTAATTTTCACACTCAAAGCAGTAAAAGGTTCACCTCATATCATCAGTAAACTAGACCCGTAGGTCAAAACGATCAAATAGACATGTTAGGAATTAACTGAAAGGATAAACCCACGTATCCCATACTACGCGTTTTACCCAATCGTTTAACTTTCCTTCTCATTCGCTCGATGGTGCAAAAACGTGTAATTTTTAGAGAAAATAATTTACCTTGAAAATAAGCTTTTAAAACCGATTTCGAAAACCATTTGGAAACCATATTTGAAAATTTCCCTTATTATAAAGAATAAATAGGTTTTATACTTGAAAATACTTTAAAATATTATATAATAAAAAGTGAAAATTGAATTAATATTTACAGGTAATCTCCAAACCCAGGGTTGTTACAGCACCTTTCATTCTCTTCTTGATAAGGTAAACTTTCGCAGAAGCTTCACGAATCAAATCTGGTCCAAGCACAAGACGATCTCTCGACTCTATCCAACAGGATGGGGATCTACACGGCCTTCCATATAGAGCTTCATAAGGAGCTGTCTTAATACTCGCATGGTAACTATTATTATAAGAGAATTCCACTAGATGAAGATGGTCTTCCCATGATCCACCAAAATTCAAAACACAAGCTCGCAGCATATCCTCTAGGATACGATTAAGCCTCCCCGTCTGTCCATCTGCCTGAGAATGATAGGCTGTACTCAATCTCAAACTCGTTCCCATAGCTGATTACAGAGCCTCCTAGAATTTGCCGGTGAAGATAGGATCTCGATCACTTACTATACTGACAGGAACACCATGCAATCTGACTGTCTTCCTCAAGAAAATCTCTGCTAGAGAAGCTGCAGTATGAGTTGTCTTAACTGGTATAAAATGGACGCTCTTAGTAACCGATCCATAATAAACCATATACCTTTGTTTCCCTTCTTGGTTCTAGGCAAACCGTCGATGAAATCCATGGAAATCATCTCCCACTTCCACATCGGGATTTCCAAAGTTTGCAATAATCCGACTGACTTCTGCTGATCTCCTTTAACCAGCTGGCAAATAACACAACTTATTTACGAATCTAGCAATCTCTTTCTTCATGCCCGGCCACCAGAAACTCTTCTCATATCTTTATACATCTTTGAGATTCCCGGGTGGATATTCAATCTGGAACGATGACTCTCTGACAACACCTTCTGTCTCAGATCCCTATCATTTGAAACATAAATCCTCCCATTAATCCTCAATGTTCCTTGGCCATCAATTTCAAAACTGGGACACTGACCTTTCCTAACTCTTCTGATGATTCTTTTCAACATTTTGTCAGATTCTTGCTCGCTCGAAATCCTTTCAATAAGAGATGGAACAACTTCCAAAAGAGATAGAACTGCATTCTTGCTAAGAGCATCAGCCACAACATTCGCCTTTCCCTAGGTATACAGAATATCCAAATCACAGGATGCCAGAAACTCGACCCACTGTTGCTGCCTCAGATTAAGATCCTTTTGAGAGAAAAGATACTTCAACGGTTTGTGGTCCGTGAATAACTCTAACTTCTCTCCCAAGAGATAGTGTCTGCAGATCTTCAAAGCAAAAACAATGGCTAATAACTCAAGATCGTGCGTAGCGTGGTTCCTTTCATGTGGCTTTAACTATTGACTCACATACGCAATTACCCTTCCATTCTGTATCAAAACTGCTCCCAGACCAACTATACAAGCATCTGTATAAACCTCAAATTTGCTCTTCCCATCCGGAATAGCTAGAACTGGTGCACTGGTTAGCCTCGTCTTCAACTCCTGGAAAGCCTCTTCACACTGGGGTGTCCACTTAAATTTAGCTCCTTTCCTTGTCAACTTGGTCAGATGCGAAGAAATCTTAGAATAATCTTTGATAAACTTTCTGTAGCAGCCAGCCAATCCCAGAAAACTACGAACTTTAGTCGGTATCTGCGGTTGCTTCCACTCCAGAATAGTCTCAACCTTTGCTGGAACTACGGAGATACCTTCTCCAGAAACAACGTGCCCTAAAAATTTGACTTCCGATTTCCAAAAATGGAACTTAGAGAATTTCGCCTTCAAAACATGCCTCCTCAGAGTCTCCAACACAATTCTCAAATGCTGCTTGTGCTCTTCTTCAGACTTAGAATAGACCAGAATATCATCAATGAATACCAGAACAAACTTATTCAATACATCGCGAAAGACTCGGTTCATCAGGTCGACAAAATAAGCAGGAGCATTGGTTAACCCGAAAGGCATAACCAACCACTCATAGAAACAATTTGGTCCCCTAAATGCAGTCAAGGGAATATTGTCCTCAGTTACCCTTAACTGATGGAAACCTGAAGCTAAATCCGGTTGAGAAAAGACAGAAGCTCCATGCAGCTGGTGAAAGAGATCATCAATACGAGGAAGAGGATATTTATTACGGGTAGTCACTTTGTTCAATTCTCTATAATCCACGTAGAACTTTAGCGATCCATCCAACTTAGTGACAAACACCGCAGCAGAGCCCCAACAAGAAAAACTGGGCCTAATCAATCCCTTTTCCAAAAGATCCTGAGTCTGCTTAACTAACTCCTCCCTTTCTCTAGGAGCCATCCTCCTACTAGGCTGAATCACCGGCACTGCTCCTGGAACCAAATCAATGCGAAACTCTATCTTTAGACGTGGAGGTAAATATTTGACTTCCTCGAATACATCAGAAAAATCTTAGACCACATCGATATCTTCAACCTTCTCTTGAGAAGTCTCAACCCCATGCAAAAGACTATTCAAGTGAATTCCAGAATTATCACACGTCACTCTAGCAATTCTACCCAGATCGGTTTCCAATGAAACTGTTCTCTTATCACAATTCAGAACTGCTCTATATTTATCAAGTCAATCCTTCCCCAATATAAGGTCAAACCCTTTAAAATTCAACACATAAGGGTCACAAGAAAAACTATGGGACAGATAGGAAATCTTCAAGTCCCTACAGATCATATCTAATTTGGTCACCCCTCCTATAGGATTAGTACAAAGATGGGACAGTCCACAGTACTAGGGGTAAGAAAGAACTTCTCTACAGATTCCAGATAAATAAAACTCAAAGAAGCACCCGAATCAAATAAAACTTTAATATACTTTCCATCTAAAAGTAATGTACCTTCCAATACTCCCTTGCATTTGGATGAAGTAGATGGTGTACCTTCCAAAGAAAATACCTTATTCTGCTGAGCTTTATGAAGTAATGGACAATCCTTGATCATATGACCTGGTTGGTGGCAATTGAAGCATAGAGATTTCTGAACCAAAGCCGAACCCGGTCCGCTATAATGCGGTTGTTGTTGTTGAAATCCTTTCCTGGGACACTTATTCACCAAGCGACCTTCTTGTTGACATATATAGCATTTGCGAGGTATGTTGTTACTTCCAGACTTCTTCTTATTCTGCTTCCTCCAATTGAGATTGAACTTCCTCTTATTTGAATTAGCAAAATTCCCTCCCGATGTTGCTACTGGTGCCACTGATTTCTTATTCATCAAATCCTCATATCTCAGAGCCATATCAATTAACTGAACAAAAGACCCTTTCAAATGCGCCGTCATCTTTCATGAAATTCTGGCCTCAAGCCTTGCACAAACATTTCGTTCTTTTTGAGGGGAGTATCTATAAGCCCTGTCCATAGCAAGAAAGTTCATTGAATTTGGTCTTATACTCAGAAATAGGCATGCTACCCTGCTTCAAATTTAGAAAATCCCGGTACAAACGAGTTTTCCCTACCATTGGCATGAATTTCTCCTCAAACAGCTCTTTAAATCTTTCCCAAGAAAAGTCGTCATCAGAGATATTTGCTGTCGCTGCATCCCACCAGGCTGCTGCATCTTCCTGCAGCTGCCATGATGCCATTTCCCTTTTCCGCTCATCAGAAAACTTCATACTCTTAAAGATGCGCTCACAAAAGAGTTGCCAAGCTTGAACTTCAATTATCGACTCCAAGGTTGATGAAGTTCTTGCATAAAGCGGCAAAACTAACATGAGGCGGTACTGGATCTACAGCCTCACTAGCAGTTTGACTTCGTCAATTATCAGTCGAGGTACTGCCCCTAACTGTACCTCTCCTTCCAGAACTCATGTTGGCCACCTGAACAGGTAACTCAACAAATTTAGACAGGTATATAATTATATGAAAATACAAATACGCACTCTCAAGATAGATATTATTTCAAAGCCTAGGTATTATCTCAACTTACGCTCTGATACCAACTGTGATGACCCACCTTTCTAAACACAGAAAGACGTATCATCAATAAGAAAAGAAAGAGATAGAAAGGATAGAAAGAAAGAATAACAACATCAGAATCTCACAGCGAAACATAACAAAATATAATACATCACATAACTTCTACATAGTTTTACATATATTAGAGTTGCACAACATCATACAACAAGATAGTCATATATATATATATATATATATATATATATATATATATATCTGCCAATACATACATCCCAAAATACAACATACATCAACTAACACAGCGGAGCTAGATAAATAGATACGTCTGGACTCCTGCTCCAAGCTCCTCCAGAACTCAACAATCCAAAACCTATCACTTGGCTACTCATAAAAATTTGAGTACCCAAGAGTTTATGAAAAACAGAAAATAAACTCCGGGTCAGACATGGGCCTGGTGTGAGTAAACGGGTTAAAGTTGCTTAACTTTGAAAACCATTTGAAAATAAAGGTATCACGAAGACTTCCCACATATAAACACGGGTAATTTTTTACCTTACGCTAACCAAAACATTTTATAGGAAAACCAGTGATATTATAATAATGTCTAGGGTTTTCAAGTAAATAGAAATTTTTTTCGAAATTATTACATCTATTAAATTCCAGCTACTAGCCACAAAAGTGGGTAATACAAATCAAAACCGTAGGGTCTCGTAGGGAAAATGAGTTTTCATCAATGGCAGGGCTACTGGGGTATCGCCCGTCACAGTACGGGGCCTAGATCACCGTACCGAGGATCACTCCCGACCCCCTACAACACAAGGAAGGAACCATTCCTTATTGAACAGTTCCAAACAAGATAACCCTGCAGTTGTGGCCAACAACTGCCCACACAGCCAAAATAAAGGGACATCTAGACATGGGTATATCTCGTCCTGCTTGGGTGCTACCCACCTAACCTTGCTGCATCTCCCCTGTTTTAGCCATTCCCGGTTGATGAGGCTTAAGGCTGCAATTGCCTTTATAGAACATCTCTTAGAATGCTCATCGTCCATCTGACGATGTTCTGAAAGCATTCAATCCATACAAGTTCGTTCCGGGTTCGAACGAAACCGAAGGCATTATCTCGTTACACTCATTTTGGAATCACCCTCAGATTAACGACAATAACCCTTGCACTCTGAAACACCATCTCGATCTTCACTTGAGATGTCACGACCTATCGTTTAATTTGGATCGATGTGGTTTTCGGATAATCAAATTGACTCCCGATCCCGGTCTCATCGTAATACAAACGCCATTTTAAAGGTCAAGTTGTTTAATAGTTTAAACAATTTAATTCAACACTTTGAATTCACATAACATTTATCACAGATAAATCATACACAATTATCGCAGATATATCAAGGCATATCACAGAGTATCACAGAATATCACCAAATAGTTATCACAAAATCAGATATTCTACTCATACAATCATCTATAAGCAAACATCTTAAATCCTTATTGTAATTAGTTCAACTTAAATTAATTACTTGAGAATTTATCACTTAATCATGCTTAATAAGTCATTAATTAATTAATTATTCCATTCCTAACCATTTAATTTATTAATCACTTTTTAATCAATTTATTAAACCTTAATTACTTATTTCATTACTTCTTAATTATTAATTAATAACCTTAATTATTAATTAATAAAACTTAATTACCCATTTATTAATCACTAATTACTTAATTAATCAATTATTAATTCGTAATTAAATTACTTAATTAGTTAACTACTAATCATACATTAATTAACTTTAAGTAGTTAATTACAAATTTATTAAACACTTAGTCATTAATTTACAAATCTTTAATTACAATTATAAATTACCCTTCTTAATTACTTTCAAAAATAATTAATTAAATAATCATTCATCTTAATTAACATTTTTAAAAATCTTCCCTAGACTTTGAAATCAAATTATTACTAACTAAAAAGCTTTAATCGTTAATTAAATTTAAAACTTATCTTACATTAACTACTCAATTAAAGTATTAATTGGATTTTAAAAACATTGTTAAGTATTTACTTAATTCATTAAAACTTGAAATAAATTCTTAACTTGTCAAACATTAATTAAGTCATTAATATTCAAATTTTTTTTATGGTAATATGAAATAACGGAATAGTCGAAGTAGATAAAGTAAGTAAAAGCAAGGAGACACCAGGATTTTATACTGGTTCAGACCTCTAGTCCTACGTCCAGTCCCTAAGCTTCACTTAGGAATTTCACTAACTAACACCCTCACTTAACCCGGAGGAATAGGTTTACAACTTACCTGAACAACCGAACAGGATTTCTTGCCTCAACTACCGAAGAGGACTTCAACTCAATTACTAAAAAGCAATATTCGACTTGTTGTGTTCTTATCAAAACTAATGAGTCTAATGTAGTACAATATTCCTATAATCTTATCCTTGAGAGTATGCAATGTGTTTGTGAAGATTTAGGAAATGTGAATTTCTATGAATCAAAAGAATGTTAAAAACAAAGCAGTGATTCAAGCAATAGATTTGTGAGTGCTTTGAGAATTTCTAGATACTATGTTCAAGAAGATAGTAAGATTAAAGCAAGAGAATTCAATGAATTGAAGATGTTAGAATTATGTATTTATACTTGTAAAAGAGGTGCATCTGTTGGCTAAGGTTGCAGACAAGAGATGCTTCCATTTCCATTGGTGAATGGTTGCAACTCTTGGGAACAAGAAGGTGTCCATTCATAGAAAATTCACAGGTTCAAATTCAGTCGACTGAACAAAGAATTCAGTCAACTGAAAATACGAAGTAAAATTTTCAAGAACAAATTCAGTCGACTGAAACTGTACATGTTTGTATATGTGTAACAGGTTCAGTCGACTGGTCATCCCTGTTCAGTCGACTGAACTATTAAGTTGTGCACAGTGAATGTGTATTAAGAAATGAAATTTATAAAATGTGTTCTAGTGTTTGTGCAAGCCTCTTGAGGATAGATTTTAACAATAAATCTAAACTAAGACCTATATAAAAATCATACTTATGTTTATTCTTGGTCTTCATCGTCCTTTCTTTAGCTTTGCACATATCTCTTCCTTTTTGTCGAAGCACATTGTCATTGATCAAAATCTTAGCGTATCAACATTCTCCCCCTTTTTGATTGATGACAATACTCATGTGTGTAGAGATTATTTTCTCCCCCTGAATATATGCAATATCTTTTCTACAAAAAACAAGGTTAGTAACATAGATTTCTCCCCCTTTGTCATCGACAAAAAGTAAGTAATAATCATAGAAGTATATTGTCAAAGCAATCACTGATATGCATGTCTATCGTTTAATAATGTAGCATAGAATATAACATAAAAATGTAGCATGAGAAATAAAATATAGAATGTTTCATGAATGAATAAAATATAAAATATAAAATATAGCATGAATGAAACATAAAAGGCTATTTATACAAGCCTTATGATACTTAAAAGGATAAAAAGGCACAAAAGAGTTTATTCATCTTTGTCCCAATCATATGAGGTTTCTCTCCCTCCCCTTGGTTCACGGATAACAGGTCCACATGTGGGAGGTCTATAACTTCCTCCTTGACCACCACTAGTGCCACTCGTGCTGCTGCTTGTATGTTCTTCGGAAGATGTCCATGTGAAAGTAGGTGCAGGACGCTTACCGCATGATGTTGAAGCAGTAGTGGAAGTTGAGCATGAGATGGCATCCCATAATTTATTGAAGAATCCTTTAATTTTATCAAGTTTGTGATCTACCTTCTTGAGGCGATTAACAAGAATTTGTTGATTTCTTGATAAAATTCCTAACGATTGGTTGGTAGTAAAACTTGGCTCAATGATACGAATTTCATCTTCTCGGTCGAAAGGTTCTTCATGTGGAGCTTGTGGAGGTTGTTGCGCTTGTGGAGGTTGTTGTTGTTCTTGATGCCTAGCTTCCCATTCGGCAAGAGATATGATCCGAGGAGGCCTATCCGGGAGTTGCATAAGGCTTATCGTCCGTTGGTTAATTTGATGGACCATTGTATTTTCGGACTCGGGTAATGGCGTATCAACATTGAGGAGAAGTCTCATGATATATTCTCCAAAATATATAGTTCGCATTTTGCCATTATTAAATGTGAGAAACTCATCAAGGATTAGTTGGAGCCAATTGACTTGAATATTGCCCCGAATAGTGTATAGAGCTCGATAATTGATTGGGTAGACAAGTTCATATGAACCCGTTCGTGGAGTAATAGTTCTCATAAGAGCTTTGTGAAGGATTCTAGCTCTAGGTCGTAGGGAAGTGGACTTAATATCTCGAATGTTAACATTATCATCCATAAATTGATGATTTATGTTATCACGAATTTGTGGATTGAATTCTACCTCATCAAGCTTTCTCCTTACGTTAGGTGATCCTAAGATGTGTGCCATTCGATCCAAGGAGAACCAAACTTTCTTCCAGCACACCATACTCCAAACACTATCATTTGGATTTCTTGGAGTTTGGTGTCCAAGATTAAGATTTGCATAAAATAATTTGACCATGATATGGTTTATTGCATGGTCATTTCTTTTCAAATCCAAAAGAGAAGTTAAACCTGCCCGATCCGTTAATGCTTGAATGTTGTATGTCTGAAGGCTTTGAAAATCAACGAAGGAGTGCTCGAAAATGCGAGAATTCTTCATTTTATTCCAACCTTGCTACAGCTACGCCATCATAGAGCCATTGTGCAATTTGAGCATCAATTGGCTCGGAGGATGAAGAAGAAGAAGCTCTTGATCTTTTTGGGGCCATTTGTCGTGAGATTTGAGAGTAATTTGTGAATTGAGGGCTAGGGTTTTGGAAAACAATGGGGAAGAGAGAACTTTTGGAAGGTAAAAAGTGAAGGTAAAAGGGTAAAAACTGGTTGATAAAAGGGGAAAAGTTGCCTGGGAATTGGCGTTCAGTCGACTGAATAGTCTGTTCAGTCGACAGAAATGTTGGCCGAAATCTTCTGTGTAAAATTCAGTCGACTGAACAGAAGTTTTAGTCGACTGAACTATTGTTTAGTTTTTTTCTGCCTAGTGTTCAGTCGACTAAGCAGGAAGGTTCAGTCGACTGAACCTTGAGTTTTTGGAATTCTAAAATTTACAAAAAGTTTCAATAAATGATTACAAAAAAATACAGTATAATAACATGATTTGGCCACCGAAATAATCATTTCTTTGGAGATGGACTATTTTTCTTTTTGCGTCCTTCGTTCTCCATATAGTTTATATCCCATGAATTTGGACTATACTGAGGAGTTTTTGGAGACATCCAAGGATTCACGGGATCGACTGGTGTATGATAGGACGAAGACGGATCATACGAACTAACCGGTCGAGGTAGAGGCTCAGTCACTTCGTTTTTCTTTGAGCCACAAAAAACATAAACCGATTTGCTCTAGGAAGCTTAATCGTCTAGCCGTTACTTTTTTGTTCGAAATATAATTCTCGTTGAAGATCAATTTGTTGTTGTTGAATGTGATGAATCTCATCAATCTTTCTTTTCATATCTGGTGAGATAAAAAGACCACGTTTAGCCTTCTTCGATTCCGGTGTGTAGCCAGTTCGATAGTTGTTCCATTTATAGACTGGCTCATGCTTTGGTGTTGGAGTAGGAAGTTTTGGTGATGTTGGTGAGTTATCGATCGAAGAGGTGATGTTGATTGGGGAGTATGAGTTGTTTGAGGACATTTTTATATCTTTTCAATCTTTTGCAAGTGAAGATGAGTTGTGAAAATGAAAATAAGTTAAACGTGTATTTATAGGATGAACATTCTAAAAATATTGTGGTGATAATTTATCAAAGTTTTTTAACCAAACAAAAATTTAATGGTTAAAATAATTCAGTATTAGAAATGTATGGATTAGAGATAACCCTTATATTATTATTTATAATGTATCATTATTTTGAAAATATAAATTGAAAGTCATAGTTTTCTTTATTCAGTCGACTGAGTATATTGATTCAGTCGACCGAAATATTTTTTTTGATAACTTCATAAAATATCTTTAAAAGAGATTATTCCTAATTCTCGTCGTGACTTTATAAAGGATTTTTCTAATAAAGGTTTAGTAAATATATCAGCAATTTGATTTTCGGTAGAAATATGTTCTAAATTTATGATTCCTTTTTCGATATTGTCTCGTAGATATGTTTTGTACGAGAGTGATTAACCGAATTTTTAGATAAATTTATTGTACTTGTATTATCACAATATATTGTAGAGTTTGTTAAATTTATATTAAAATCCTTAAGTGTTTGTTGCATGTAGATAACTTGAGTACATGCTAAGGTGGCTGATATATATTCCGCTTCACACGTGGAAAGTGAAACACGATTTTGTTTCTTACTAAACCAAGATACAAGTGATTTTTCGATGAAATGGCACGTACCACTTGTACTTTTTCTATCTGTTCGAGATCCACCAAAATCAGCATCACCGAATGATACTAACTCAAATGGACACTCTTTTGGATAGAAAAGACCAAAATCTTTAGTATTATTAATATATCGCATAATTCGTTTTACCGCTCTTAAATGTGATTCTTTAGGATTAGATTGAAAACGTGCACATAAACATACACTCATCATTATGTCTGGTCTACTAGAGGTTAAGTAAAGTAAGGAACCTATCATGCTTCTAAATAATTTTTGATCTATACTTTGCCATTTTCATCTCGATCGAGACGAGTAATGGTACTCATAGGAGTAGGTTTAGCAGAAGTGTTCTCCATTCCAAAACGTTTAATTAGATTAGCATAATATTTTTCTTAGTTTATAAAAATTCCATTTGTTAATTGTTTAATTTGATGTCCGAGAAAATATGATAATTCTTCCATATGAGACATTTCGAACTCCTTAGTCATTATATTTGAAAATTCTTTACATAAATTTTCATTTGTCGAACCAAATATAATATCATCTACGTATACTTGAATTATTAAAATATATTTAGTAGTATTTTTAATGAAAAGCGTTTGATCAACTTTTCCTATTTGAAATCCCTAATTTAGTAAGCAACTTTTAAGTCTTTCATACCAAGCACGAGGTGCTTGTTTAAGACCATATAGTGCTTTCTTTAATTTATATACACGATCTGGATATTTTTCATGTATAAATAAAGGAGGTTGTTCTACGTATACATTTTCTTTTATAAAACCATTTAAAAATGCACTTTTAACATCCATTTGATAAAGTTTAAAATTATGAAAACATGCAAAAGCTAATAGAATACGTATTGCTTCAAGTCTTGCAACTGGAGCAAAAGTTTCTTCAAAATCGATACCTTCTTCTTGATTATATCCTTGTGCTACTAGTCTAGCTTTATTCCTAGTTATATTACCTTGTTCATCTATTTTATTTTTGTAAACCCATTTTGTTCCTATAACAGATTGATTATTCGGAGGGGGAACTAATTCCCAAACATCGTTACATTCAAATTGATTTAATTCTTCTTGCATTGCAATAATCCAATAATCGTCTATTGATGCTTCTTTAGGATTTTTAGGTTCGATTGTAGAAATGAAAGCTACATGTCCCATTTGATTTAGTTGATTTCTTGTCTTAACTTGAGAATTGATTTCACCTATTATGTTTTGAGTAGGGTGATCTCGTAATATTCTTAGTGATGATCTTAGTTCATTATTACAATTTTCAAGATTTGTATTTTCTATATTTATAAATTCTTCATCATCTTTTATACTTAATTCTTTATTGAAATTCTCATCAAAAGATACATGTAAGGTTTCTTCGATTACGTTTGTTCGTTTATTAAATACTCGATATGCCTTACTTTGTTCTGAATATCCTACAAAAATTCCTTCGTCGGCTTTTGGATCAAATTTACTTAGTTGATCTTTTGTATTTAAAATAAAACATTTTGATCCAAATATTTTGAAATTAAGATATATTTGGCTTTTTGTTGTTGAATAGTTCATATGAAGTATTTTTAGTTAATGGTCTAATTGATATTCTATTCAATACATAACATGCAGTAGCTAGGCTTCTGCCCAAAAATGTTTTGGTAGAAAACTTCCATTTAATAATGTCCTAGCGCATTCTTGTAATGTTCTATTCTTTCTTTCTACAACTCCATTTTGTTGAGGAGTTCTAGAAAATGAAAAATTATGATTTATTCCTTTCTTTTTACAGAATGTTTCAAAAGCTTCATTTTCGAATTCGCTTCCATGATCACTTCGTATATTTTTAATCTTCAAATCTGTAGTGTTTTGAATTCTTTTGACAAATGTTTTAAAATGCTCAAAAGTATCACTTTTATTTTTCATAAAAATAGTCCATGTATATCTTGAGAAATCATCAACTATTACAAACACGTATCGATTATGATTAATGGATTGAACTTGTGTTGGTCCAAATAAATCCATATGTAGTAATTCTAATGGTTGTAAAGTCGAAATATTTTTCTTAGATTTGAAAGATGATTTTGTTAATTTTCCTTTTTGACAATCATCACAAAGATTTTTTATTTTAAAGTTTATCTTGGGTAAACCTCTTACTAATTCATTTTTGGAAAGTTTTCTAATAGTTTTAAAATTTATATGACAAAATCTTTTGTGCCATAACCAAGGATCATTATCTTTGGCTAGTAAACACATACTTGTATTATGATTAATATTCATATTTAGAACGTAAATATTCCTATCTCTTTTTCCTTCAAAAACAAGATTTTGGTTTTGATCAAAAATACTACATTTATTTTCCGAAAAAGTTATTCTAAAGCCTTTGTCACAATGTTGACTTATGCTAAGTAGATTATGTTTTAGATTTTCAACTAATGAAACATTTGTTATAAAAGGTAAATTTGATGTATCGTAATTGCTCACATCTCCTTTGCCAATGATATAGCCTTTTGAATTATCTCCGAAGGTAACCGAGCCACCATCAAAGTATGTGATGTTTGTAAGCATATCTTTGTCTCCGGTCATGTGTTTTGAGCAACCAATGTCTAGTATCCATTTCTTCATTTTAAGTGGGACCTGAAAATAAATACAAAATTATTGGTACCCACTTTTTAATAGGGTCCTAAAAAGTTAGAGCTTAGGAAGCCAAACCCAATTTGGTTTAGTATCCTTTTTATAAATATATTTTTTATTATAGTGAACACTATTCATAAATGTTTTAATATATTTATTCCTAATTAAAATATTGTTAGTCTTTGGAACCCAAATTTTGACTATCTTGGTTTCTATTTTTGTTTTAATAGGTTCTCTTAATAACATTTGTTGTTTTGATTCAATATTCCTCTTAAAATTTGTATTTTTTTTTAGAAATTTTTGACTTCTTTTTATATCCTAATCCATGTTTATTTGAAGAAGATTGAGAATTTTCTAAAATCTTTGATAAATTTTCTCTTCCTTTGTTAAAGTTAGAAATATTTTTAGTGATACTATCTAGTCTAGCTTAAAGACTATTATTTTCTAACTCAACTTGTCTAATCTTAGTTTTTAACTCATGATTTTCAGAAATAATTATATCATTCTTTGTCTTTTGAGTTTCAATTTCTTGACTTAAAAGTTATAATTGAGTTTCCGAATTTGAATGAGATTCTTGAACTTTTTCAAGTTCTTCTTCTAAAATTTTCTTTTCATCCTTTTACATATCCCTTTCAAATTCAGCTTTGCTTTGATTTTCACGAGTTTCTTGAGTTGCTTTTTAAGAGTTTTTATTGTGTTCAAAAGTTCAGTGTTTACTTCAATTAAATCATCGAAAGTTAAATTACTTACATCAGATTCTTGAGCCATGAAGCATACATTTGCCTGTTCATTGTCGCTATCATTTTCACTTTCGGATGAAGATGAATCCGAATCATCCCATGTTACAGAGAATGCCTTCTTTTTGAATTTCTCTCTCTTGTTTTTGTTGTTGAGAGCTTATTGATTCTCCTTCTTTTGCTCTGGGCAATCCTTGTGCATGTGACCTTTCTTGTGATAGTTGAAACATTCTATATTCGAGGATGTAGGTTTGTTCAAGAAATTCTTACTGAATCCGTTTTTATTTCCTTTTCTATATCTTAAGAATTTCTTGAAATTTTTGGTTATAAATGCTAAATCCTCATTTTCAGACTCTAATTCTTCCTTTTCTGCATGAAAAGCTACATTCTTTCTTTCTTGAGCTTGATCTTTCTTAGCTTGCATATTTACTTCATATGACATAAGATTTCCAATCAATTCCTCTGGTTTCATTGTAGATGGATCATTTTCTTCCTCGATTGCTAGTACTTTTCTTTCCCATTCATCAGTGAGTGAATTTAGAACTTTAGACAAAATGTCAAAATCCGTGTATTTTTCTCCTAGTCCGATTAAAGCATGATGAATGTCTTGAAATCTTGAGTACATGCCATTGATGGATTCATTTTGTCGCATTCTAAAGTTTTGGAATTGATTCTTCAGCATGGATATCTTTGTTTGTTTAACCTTGTTTGTGCCTTCATGTATGACTTTAAGTGTTTCCCAAATTTGATATGCAGTAGTGCATATGCTAACACGGTTGAATTCGTTTCTATCTAGGGCGCAAAATAGCATATTCATAGCTTTGGCATTTGCACTAGCTTCATTTTTTTGAATTTGTGCCCATGTAGGATGATCGGTTGTGGGTACAGCGAACTTTGCTTGAGTAGCATTGCAGGCTTCGAAACTTGTTGCTTGCATATAATCCTCATCCTTGTAGCCCAATAGTTATAATTTAGTCCGTTGAATAGAGGAGGTCTTTGGGTAGATTGTCCTTCTGCAAATGTAGAACTATAGGCAGATGTTGTGCTTGTACTTGCGTTATTTTCAATATTATCAATATGTCTAATAACAGTGTTATGGTTATAAGAAGGCCTTGCTCTGATACCAATTGAAAGAAGCTATGTGGTAGGATCGTGTAATATGGAATAACGGAATAGTCTAGGTAGATAAAGTAAGTAAAAGCAAGGAGACACCAGAATTTTATACTGGTTCTGACCTCTAGTCCTACGTCCAGTCCCTAAGCTTCACTTAGGAATTTCACTAACTAACACCCTCACTTAACCCGGAGGAATAGGTTTACAACTTACCCGAACAACCGAACGAGATTTCTTGCCTCAACTACCGAAGAGGACTTCAACTCAATTACTAAAAAAACAATATTCGAATTGTTGTGTTATTATCAACACTAATGAGTCTAATGTAGTACAATATTCCTATAATCTTATCCTCGAGAGTATGCAATGTGTTTGTGAAGATTTATGAAATGTGTATTGCTATGAATCAAAAGAATGTTAAAAACAAAACAGTGATTCAAGCAATAGATTTGTGAGTGCTTTGAGAATTTCTAGATAATATGTTCAAGAAGATAGTAAGATTAAAGCAAGAGAATTCGGTGAATTGAAGATGTTAGAATTATGTATTTATACTTGTAAAAGAGGTGCATCTGTTGGCTAAGGTTGCAGATAAGAGATGCTTCCATTTCCATTGGTGAATGGTTGCAACTCTTGGGAGGAAGAAGGTGTCCATTCGTAGAAAATTCGGAGGTTCAAATTCAGTCGACTGAACAAAGAATTCAGTCAACTGAAAATATGAAGTAAAATTTTCAGAAACAAATTCAGTCGACTGAGTAGGGTGTTTCAGTCGACTGAAACTGTACATGTTTGTATATGTGTAACAGGTTCAGTCGACCGATCATCCCTGTTCAGTCGACTGAACTATTAAGCTGTGCACAATGAATGTGTATTAAGAAATGAAATTTATAAAATGTGTTCCAGTGTTTGTGCAAGCCTCTTGAGGGTAGATTTTAACAATAAATCTAAACTAAGACCTATATAAAAATCATGCTTATGTTTATTCTTGGTCTTCATCGTTCTTTCTTTAGCTTTGCACATATCTCTTCCTTTTTGTTGAAGCACGTTGTCATTGGTCAAAATCTTAGCGTATCAACAGTTAATACCTTTAACCTATTCTCTTTAGCAAGGAAAGCTTCTTCGGAAACACCAAAGTTAAATGCCATTTCAAAATTATTTCATATTTCTATGGGTTTACTTATAAAAATTAAGATTGGGTTTCTTGTTTGAAAATTTAGGCATTTGAAACCTTATGCCTTCTCTTTAGAAACCACTAAAACAAACCTTACAAGAGCATTCAATTCTTTCAAAACACTTAAAGATATACCTTTTGAAACACTCAAAACATTCCTTTTAAAAGCATTGAAACCTACATTTCAAAACCATTAAAGATATACCTTTCGAAAGCATTAAAGCTTGTCTTTAGAAGGCACTTAGTTCAAAGAAAATTATTGGAAGCATAGGTTCAAAATGATTTGAAAGTATCTTGTTCAAAACCATTGGGTTTAACATTAAATATAACTTCTAGGTCAAAGAAAATGAAAGTGAAAGCAACCTTTTCAAAAGCATTGATCTTCAAATAAAGGAATTTGGGAAAAAAGATAGCTACGAAACCACCCTTTCGAAAGCATTGATAAAAGCGGCTACAAGAACCCGTTTGAAAGCTTAGGGAAGACGGTTTCAAAAGCTTCCCTTTTGAAAGCATTGCTTAAAGATATAAAGAAAGCAGCATTTAACTAATTCAAAAGGCATAAATGCGGCAACTATGTTTCGAATAGGTTCAAAAGCAGCTACCCATTCGAAAGCTTCTTTTAAAACAAAGGTAAGCGGCAATCCATTCAAAAGCTATTTACAAGTAACTTCGACCCTTTCGAAAGCATCTTTTAAAAGCAAAGGCAAGTAATATATTAGAAAGCTTATAAATGACCTCTACCCCTTCGAAAGCTTTCCTTCAACACAATCCCTTTCACCTTTCTCCAATGCACTATGTATCAGTGGATCGATACCATGTGCATTGGTCTCAAATTGGGTTTATAAGACGAAGTATGGTGACGAAAGGTAGCAATTGGAATTGGCAAAGCGGTAAATTATGTCAAAACTGATTTTATGCCTTAAAAGTAACTTCTTTTCATCTAACTTGCCAATTTGTCAAAATATAATTGGTTGTCATTTCTTTGTCAAAAATTCTTTTTCTAAAAAGGCGTCCGAATTCAATAATTTAGCATTGAAATTATTTTAGCAAATAAGTCATTCTCTTCTATAAAACATTTAAGTCCTTCAACTAAATAAAATAATAACCATATTAAAACACTTACGAAAAATCCCAAAAATCATCATAATTCACTTTTATTATGTTTTCTAACATATATATGTTTCAAACCCGAAGTCCTTTATATTATTTCCATAATTAATTTTATAACCAAATTTATCCATTTCTTTCATTCAAAATTCAAAACAAATTATCCATAGCTTGGTATATTATGAAAATTTAAACCCATCTTTAAAATAATGTTTTACATAACTATTCAACCCTAGTGGCATTCAAAACCCATTTTACACGATTTTAACCTTAAAATCGAATTATACCTTACTTCTTTAAATCAAACATGCCATATAGTCAAAGCATATCATCATTCAATTTATCCGAATGGTTAAAAAAACTTAAATCCTAAATTGAATTGTTCAATAAAACATATATGAGATGGTTTGGATTATTATTCACCTTGTTTGGATAAGGAACTTGAGATTTTTTCTTGCTTAATTCTTCCTTTCTTGAATCCTTAGTTTATAATTGATTTTTGATCCCCTCTTACCCTAGGATTATGGTCGGCCTTAGTCTCCTTTTGTTTATGTTTTCATTTTGTGATCGTATGAATGGAAATAAGATAAGGGTTTAGGAGTTATGGGGTTATGGTAAATGATTATTTCCCATATTACCCTTGCCTTACTTAACTTATTTTTCATCTTATAAACCATTCTTATGAATTTACTTATGAGCCATTTATAAATCCATTTAATTAAGGCATGACCACTACAAGAAATTTTACTTTTGGTGGCGCACAAAAACGCTACCAAAACTTATGGTAGCGTTTTGATAAATGCCGTGATAAATCCCGCAACTAAAAATCCATGATTTTTAGTTGCATTTATTTCAACGCCACTATAAATCCTTTTATTGCAGCATTTCTCAAACGCGACCATAAATCTTTTTGTAGCGTTTTAAAGACGCCATCAAAAGGTTTTTGGCGCTACCAATAGAATTTCCAACTTTACCCCTACTTTACGGTTGCGTTTACTCAATGTCACTATATGTATTTCTGTAGCGTTTTTGAAATGCTACTTAAAGTTGATGATCATTTTGCACTATTTTTTCATGCTATTATTTCCTGTTGATGGTCTATTTTGTTTCTACTATATCAATCAACAATCGCTCACATAATCATCATATTCAAACAATTAAAAAAATATTAATCATATAATCAAATAGGATATCCATAACCATTCTAATACAATAGTCTTTTGATAAAATAACCAAACTCACGTACAATAACAATTCGTATATAAATTTACACACCAAGTACTAATAAAATGTTATACCAAACTGGTGCTAACAATACGCTAGATTACCCATAATTCTTTGTTGTATGCACAAGTGAAAGCTAGAACCATAAAAGTCCAACATTGCACTTTTCGGAAATCCAGTGCCTGCACAAGTGAAAGCACGACATATAGTCAAACAATTATGTTAATTCGTAGGACTTTAAATCTGATATCAAACATCTATAGCATTGTACAAGTATATCATACTATAAATAACGACATATAAATAATCAAAGATATAAACGAAATGAAATAAAGTCCAATCTTACAGTTATATATAAAACTTTGTTAGATTAATTATATTATTATTATTTATAAAATTTAGTTAACTTAAACTTAGTTAATTTTATAAAACTTGTTTAATTAATTTTAACAAAACTTAGCTAATTTTTATTAACTTGGTTAACTTAGTTAATTTATTATTATAATTATTATTATTTATAAAACTCGATTAACTTAGTTAATTTATTATTATTATTATTATTATTATTATTAAAACTCGATTTAACTTAATTTTATTATTATTGTTGTTGTTGTTGTTCTTATGTACTTATTTCATTTTTATGAACTTAGTTAATTCATCATTATTATGAAACTAGTTAACTTAAACTAGTTATTATTTATAAATAAGTTAACGTAAACTTAGTTAATTTTATGAAACTTGCTTAATTTTAACAAAACTTAGTTAATTTTTATTAATTTGGTTAACTTGGTTAATTTATTATTACTATTATTATTATTACTAAAACTCAGTTAATATATTATTATCATTATATTAGTTAATTTTTATAAACTTTGTTAATTCATCATCGTCATCATTATTATTTATAAAATTTTGTTAAATTAGTTATATTATTATTATTTATAAAATTAGTTAACTTAAACTTAGTTAATTTTATGAAACTTGCTTAATTTTAACAAAAATTAAGTTAATTTTTATTAATTTGGTTAACTTGGTTAATTTATTATTATCATTATTATCATATTATTATTATTATTTATAAAACTCGGTTAACTTAGTTCATTTATTATTATTATTAAAACTCGGTTAACTTAATTATTATTATAATATTAGTTAATTTTTATAAACTTTGTTAATTCATCATCATCATTATTATTTGTAAAACTTAGTCATTACAAATTATTACAGAACTCTTCATTTGTAATGACATGACTTTATTAGGAGAAAATACTTTTTATAACACAGACATCTTTTTGTAAACCATTATTTCTTTCAATGAATGAACAGAACTACTCATAATATATTATGAAAAGTAGTAATTTTTCAGAAAGAATGATCTTTCTTCACAATATAAAAATAGTCTTTACATTAAAAGGTTTATATTTAACAAACTTTCTGTAAAGAAGTTTGCAACGTAACTAATATGCCAACTAAATTATGTGCTCAAGTACATACCTCGTTTGAAGGTCGACCATAATCTACAGGATCTCTACCAGTAATTGCTTCAAGCAGTACAACACCAAAGCTATAAACATCACTCTTTTCATTCAAAAGTCTTGTATTGGCATACTCTGCCGCTACGTAACTGAAAACAAACAAAATGCAAAATGTAAATGTGATGAAAAAATCATGATTTCAACTTAGATGCAAGTGAGCAGAGTATTAGAGCATACCCAAATGTCCCCATAACTCATGTCGCTATATGACTTTTTCCAGCACCAAGAAGCTTGGCTAAACCGAAATCAGATACTTTGGCATCAAAGTCATAATCAATCAAGATATTGCTTGACTTGATATCTTTGTGCATAACTTTTGGTTCTATTTCCTCGTACAGATAAGCAAGTCTGTTCAATGATCATTTATATTACCTCAAGTTAAAAAAAATCAAAGTTATTTATCAAAGAAAAATGTTAATTATGCCTTGGCGGGCCAATTAGAATCTTCGTGCATGCTTCCCATGAAAGAGAACCTTGTTTACTCATACCCCCATGAAGCCACTGTTTTAGATTTCCATTATTTACATACTCATATACCTGAATCCTGAACATCCAAAACCAAAATCAATCAAATGCGGTAAACCTATTACTCTAGCTGTACTCACAAGATGTTGAGTTTTTGTAGTATATTATTGTGACAAATGACAATAATTTAAATGGGAAGCTTACCTTTGAGTGCCTTCAACACAGTAACCAAGTAGCCGAACAGTGACGAACATGACCAATAGCTTCAACTTCAACCCTGAACTCCTTTTTAGCTAGACCCCTATAATATAATATCCAGTAAAAGTTAACACCAGATTAAAGATTCATTTTAGCTCCCAATAAGCCACTCATCTAGAAAAACACTAAGATGAGAAGTTAGAGATGTAAGACATTCTTCGGGAGTTTTGGAACCTAGCTTAATATAAAGAAACGATAACATTATAAGTAGCTGAGTAACACATAAAGATCTTACATGTTATTCAGTATCCTTTTAATAGTGATCGGAGTCCCACTAACATTTTTATCAAAAAAAACCCTATAGAAACGTTCGTAACTTCGAATTATGTTTAACTATTTAATAAGTTATCATTTAGATATAGAGATCAAGTGCAAAATAAATAAATAACGACTCAGAATTAACTTAAAATTATGCTCGAATAACAAAATAAAATGATTATTTGCACAAAGATATCCATTGGCTGGAATCATTTTGCACATTTCAAATCAACGACCCCATGAATTCTGCATGAAATCATAGGTTGCAAATTTGAGGAACTAGTCGGCTCGGAATGTTAGTATATTTGTAGAGTACACGAAGAGGAATAAAACTACCTATACACATATTTGTTCAACGATATCTGAAGAAAGTATATTTTTCTGTAAAGCAGTGCTAACGGGAAAGAACTTACAAGAATATCAAGAACTCAATAAATGTTACTTTGTTACGTGCATGTGTGAGCAGTTTTTTGGAACATATTCAAGAAGATTGGCACTGCCAAGTGCTGCTACATGGTCAAATGAGATAGAGTGATATTATAGTGCAATCGGTGGCTATCCTGTGTTAAAAACGACCAAGAGCACCAAATTTTCTAAAAACTGTCGATCGAAATGTCTTATAGCTGTCAATATATGACCGGTTTGTATATTCACAAAAGACAATGAGGGTCAGTAATTCTAGGTGAAAGTTCCATTAATACTGCTGATTGGAGTTCGGATGATGATGTGCATCAGATAGAAGTCTGAATGCACAAAATTCTTGAACTATTTAATTGTACTTATGTATGCAACTTGGCATGAAATAGCTTACAGTCTTTCACTCTTTGGTGAGATACTGAGTGATGTAAACATAACTTGGATTAGAAAGGACGGTAACAGAATTAAGTTACCGAAGCAAAAAAAATTGCTTTAGGCATGAAAAAAAATCAGAATTATACGTTAACTTATATGTTGCAATTAACTCACAGGAGTGGAGTTTATTTTGTAACCAACTCAAGGATTCAGTATCTATTGCCTAAAATGCAAGCATGAAAAGAATAGTTGGAAGCTTGATGGGCGGAATCCCAAATCTGACCAGATTATGAAAGCCCATGGTCAATGGTTCAAAGAAGTTGCTTCTACGAAGGAACAATGCGTTTATTAAATCAATTAATTTGTACATGAACAATAGTTATTAATAATTAACGTGAAGAGCATGAATCTGATCGCAGTCAAAAACTTCTACATGTTCATGAACCTTATCTTTGCAGTGTATACACAATGTCAATGCAAACAGAGCATTAACTTACCCAATCCTAACGCAATGTCAAACAATTCAACTTCAACCGTGTCAAACTAAATTCAAATAAAATTCACAACCATCAGACAAAGAAAATGCCCAACGAAATTCCCTCATTCATTCCTGATTCATTTGAGTAAACCTTTAGTTGCATCATGGATACCATATGCATATATATAATAACCATCAGTGACTGATTATTAGCCATATTAGCTGTTAGTAATTATTTGACATTAACTTGTTTTCCCTTTTTCCCAACCACCTGAATTCATGAACTACATATGAAGTGACTAATTAAAACAATTAAATGCATATTGATTAATAACAGAGAATATTTTACTATGAAATGAACTCACGGTTGAAGGATGAGCAGCACAAAAATATGTAAAACTGAAGTTGAAATCAAATTAGGAAAATAACACATAAATCAAATTGCAGAATGATAAACTAGTAAATACAATAAAATTGGTTACTCACATGATTTAGGGGAAAACAAATTAGAGCCGGCGACTTCTAGTTCGAGTCTTTTAAGACTGCGTCGACGGTCGGAGGTTGAGAGAGTGACCGACGGCTTCGAGTTTGAGGCGGCGTCGGCATCTTTGAGTTCGAGGGAGAGACGAGAATTGGCATCTTCGAGTTTTTTTGTTGCTCCATGGTTTTCTGCTGCCCTAGACAAATGTCTCTCTTGCCTATGACTTGAGCCGGATCTGAGCTTTGTTCTCTGCGGCCATTACTAAAGTGATGGAGGAAGCTGATGCATTGACGGTAGTTGTCGCAACGGTAGTTATACCAAAAGAGTAAGAGGGATTTGGAAACGAAGAATAGGGATTTTGTGATGAATTTGAGCGATAAATTTAAGGGAAAATGAAAATGAGGGTTTTGGAACTCGATTTTGTGACAAAAAAGGAGGGAGAGAAAAATGAAACATGAGCGGCCACTAAAAGTTTGAGCGAGGAAGGTACCAAAAATTCGCTAAGTATATAGAGATATGAGCGGACAACAAAAAAATTATCCAAATTTATGTAAACTGTTGGCGAGAAGAACTTTGTAGCGTTTCTTTGTTCATTTTTATAAGTTAAACCGATCAATGGTTGCATATAGCTTCAAACGCTACCAATTTATGCAACTAAAAACAATTTTTGTTGTAGTGGACCCTAATTAGTTTTCAAATCTCAATTCTCTTATCATTCCAGTCTCTGAATTATTTAATTTAATTTATCTAATTAAATCTCCTGAATAATGTTATTTAAACTTAGGGGTGCTACAGGCTCTTCTCCTTAAAGAATTTCATCCTTGAAATTCAACAAGGACTAAATACTAATCATAGCAATCATCTGTAACATCTCCTAGCCACCATACTAGCTTACCTGACTAGAGAATAGTCTATATAAAGCAAATATAGAAAATACCCTTACAGCAAATCAGGATAAGTATGTCTAATCCTATCTTCTGTCTCCCAAGTACTTCTCGTTGTTGCTCCACTGAACTTTCACCAACTTGACTGTTTTGTTTCTTAACTTCTTCTTATCTTTTGCTACAACCGAACTGGTTGCCTAACAAAAGTCAAATCCGGTTCTATTATTAAGTCTTCCAATGCAGTCAGAGGAATAGTAGTCTCTAGATCATGCACATATTTACGAAGATGAAACACATGAAACACGTGATGGACACCTACCAAACTGCTCTGCAACTCTACTCTATATGCGAGCTTTTCGATCCTCTCTATAACTAGAAATGGTCCAATATATCTCGGTGCCAGTTTCCCTGACTTTTCGAATCGTACCGCAGCCTTCTTCGGTGATATCTTAATGACAACCTTATCTCCACCTAAGAACCCTATATCTTTATGCCTCTTATCTGCATAACTCTTTTTTGTAGACTGAGCTTCCTTCATTCTACCTCGGACCAACTCAATCTTTTATGTTTCCTCTCTTACCAGATCTGGACCTAAGACTAATCTGTCTCCATTTTCCAACCAACATGCTGGTGACTTGCATAGCCGCCTATACAAAGCTTTGAAAGGCGTTATTCCTATACTAGTCTAATAACTATTATTATAGGAAAATTCGACTAAATGTAGGTGATATTCTCAAGATCCACCAAAATCTAGCACACAAGCTCTTAATGATTCCTCAAGTGCCTTATTAACTCTCTCCGTCTACCCATTTGTTTAAGGGTGATACGTAGTACTCATTTCAAGCTTGGTACCTAACATATCCTGTAGACTTTTCTAGAATTCACTACTAAACAAAGCATCTCTATCATTTACTATACTACTAGAAATTCTGTGTAGTCTAACTATGTTCTTCATAAACAATTTAGCTAGAACAGGCGTCGTCCTGGTTGACTTAACTGTAATGAAATGGGATTCTTGGTCAACCTCTCCATTATGACCCATATACGTTCATTTCTTCGATTCGACCTTGGCAACCCATCTATAAAATCCATGGATATCGAATCCCATTTTCAAACTGGTATCTCCAAAGGTTGAAGCAACCCACTCAGTTTCTGATATTCGACCTTCGCATGTTGATAGTTCACACACTGCTTTACCTATAATCCAACATCCCTCTTCATTCCTTCCCAGCAGAAACTTCTATTCATGTCCTGATACATCTTGGTTCCCCTAAGATAAATTATAAATTTGGATCCATGACATTCGCTAAGAACTTCTTAAGTTCTTAATATTCGAAACACACAACCGCCCCTTCTTTCTCAACTATCCCCTCTGGCCAAGATTAAAATCTTTAGATCATCAATCTCCGATCCAACCTTAAGTCTTCTAATCTTCTCGGCTACCAATGGGTCTTCCTTTTGCTTTGAAGCAATCTTTCGATCAGAACTGATCGAACTTCCAAGCAGGATAACATGGTAATTCTCTGATTAGAACTAGCAGTCGATCTTAACTACATTCTACAAGTAGACAAAGCCTCTAGATCCTTCCATTTCGTTAACGTAGCTAACACCACATTCTGATATTTTCCGCTAAGAGCATCTACTACTTTATTTCCATTTCCAGATGTATACGCTATAACAAAATCATACGCTATAAAAAATCTAGCCACTTTTGCTGTGACATATTCAACTACTTCTAAGAGAATAAATGCTTTAAGTACTTATGATCGGTGTATAACTCAAATCTCTCCTCTAAGAGATAATGTTGTTGAATTACTAGTTTTGATTCATGACAAAGCAAGTTAGAAGAAAAAGAGAATTCATGACAAAAAAGAAAACGGACTATATAAAAGAGAATTGTTCTAATCTATGCTTTCACTGTCTAGTATGTATGATTGAGTCTTAGATATATGTTAAAATCTATCCTCAAGTAGTCCGCACTTCATATTTCACAAAAACATTCAAAACTGAAGCACACTATGTAAAAATGTCACAGCCAATCGACTGACCATAACCATCCAGTCGACTGACTGTGTACATATACATATGCACTGTTATTTTTTAAATATTTTGCATAGTCAGTCGACTGACCATAAACGACCAGTTGACTGTCCCGAGACCAACTGCCATATTTTCGAAAAGACATCTTCTTCTCTGAAAGGATGCAACTCTTCTCTGAACGAAATATGTGCTCCTCTTCGTCAGAACCCTTCACCAATGGCAGTAACTCTTCAACTATTATATATAAATACTCCCAAACACTTCATATTCACCGATTTTCATTCTAACCCTCTAATATTCTTCTCGTGCTTTAATATTTGTATTCAAACAGCGAACAAACATTTTATTGCTTTGAATCTACAAATAACTTTCATAATCTTCGATTCTTAGCATTACCTTCTCTTCATATCTTCACATATACTTCATATACTTGAGAATTTGATTATATGAGGTTCGTACTATCAGTGTCATCAATGACACACAGTGTCAGATATTATTTTGTGTTAGTGAAGTCCTCTTCTGCTGCTGAGGCAAAAATCATGTTCAGTTGCTCAGGTGTCTGTTCTGCTGCTCAGACTGTATATACTTGTTCCTCCGGGTTAAGTGAGGGTTATTGTAGTTGAAATTCCAGAAGGAATCTGGGACTGGACGTAGAACGAGAAATTCGAACCAGTATGAAAATTCATGGTGTGCTTGTTTTATTTTGCTTATTTCCATTTACTTTGCTATTATCATCTGTTTCCACATTTAGATTTAATTATATTCCATATTACATGATCCTACACACTTTTATTTGGTATCAGAGTGAGGTTATCTTATAACCATTACACAGTTATCTGATATCTTGGTAATATGGAAAACAACACCAACACTGCCACTAACACTGTCACTAACACTAGTTTTATTGAAGATCAATCCACTACACGACCTCCATTTTTCAATGGTATAAACAATAATCATTGGGCAACTCGTGTGAGAATTTATATGCAATCAAATAGTTTTGAATCATGGAATATTACACAAAATGAATACACTCTTCCTACAGGAGAATACTCCACTTGGTCAAACACACAAAAGTTAGATGCTACTGCCATTGCTAAAGCTATGAACATGTTATTCTGTGCACGAAATAGAAATGAATTTAATCGTGTTAGCATGTGTCAAACTGCTTATGAAATTTGGAGAACACTTAAAATCACTCATGAAGGAACTAACAAAGTTAAACAAAGCAAAATCTCCATGCTCAAAAATCAGTTTCAAAACTTTAGAATGAAACAAGATGAATCCATCAATGGTATGTACTCTAGATTTCAAGATATCTATCATTTACTATTAGGATTAGGAGAAAAGTACACTGATTTTGATATTGTATCAAAAATCCTAAACTCTTTAACGGATGAATGGGAAAGAAAAGTCTTGGCCATTGAAGAAGCTAATGACCTCTCTACCATAAAACCTGAAGAGTTAATGGGAAATCTAATGTCCTGTTAAGTGAATTTGTAGGCAAAACGAATACAAGCACAAGACAAAAAGAACATAGCTTTCCATGCTGAAGAAGAAAAAGATGAAGATTCGGATGAAGAAGATCTAGCATTTATTGCCAAAATTTTCAAAAAGTTCTTAAAGTTCAGGAAAAACAACAGAAATAATGGAAAAAGGAACTTTCCAAACAAACCATCATCTTCAATTCTAGAATGCTTTAATTGCCATAAGAAAGGTCATATCCAGAAAGAATGTCCAGAATTAAAGAAAAAATACTTCAACAAGAAGAGAAAAGATAAGAAAAAGAAAGCATTCTCTATAACATGGGATGATTCAGATACTTCTTCGTCAGATAACAGTAGTGAAAGTGAAAACGAGCAAGCAAATGTCTGCTTCATGGCTACTCAAAATGAGTTTAGTGATTTTACTTCTGATGATATGATAGAGATAAATTCAGAGCTAGTTGATGCTCTGAAAAATCTCAAAAGAAAATATAAGGGGACTCGTGAACATCAAAACAAAGCAGAATTCGAAAGAGATATGCGTAAAGACGAGAAGAAAATACTAGAGAAAGAACTTGAAAAATTACAAGAATCATTCTCTAATATAAATTCTCAACTTACTCTTTTGAGTCATGACATTGAAACTCAAAAAGAAAAGAATGATGCTCTTATTTCTGAAAATCATGAACTAAAAACTAAGGTAAAATTGATAGAGTTGGATAATAGTAGCCTCAAAGCTAATTTAGAAAGCATCACCAAAAATGTTTCAAATTTTAATAAAGCAAGAGAAACTTTATCTAAAATTATTGATAGCTCTCAATTTGTTTCAAGTAGAAAAGGATTAGGATATGTTAAGAAAACAACAATTTCACCTAGAAAGAAAATTAGGAGAATATTAATCCTACCATTGAACAGACAAAAAGGAATTCTAAACCAAAAAGTATAAAAATCTAGGTTCCTAAAGCAAACAACAGTTTGATTAGGAAGAAATATATCAACACCTTTTTTGAAACTGTTCATAAAAATAAAGATTACATTTTTAAATGGGATACTAAGCCCTCTTGGGTTTGGTTTCCTAAGATTTAACTCTTAGGACCCTATTGAAAAAATGGGTACCAATATTATCTCATATTTTTTGTAGGTCCCACTCAGGAAAAGAGGAAAATGGATACTCGACGGTGGTTGCTCAAAACATATGACAGGAGACAAAGATATGCTATCAAATATTACTTACTTAGATAGAGGCTCCGTCACATTTGAAGACAACTCCAAAGGCTATATCATTGGCAAAGGCGATGTGAGCAACAACGGTATTTCAAATTTACCTCTTATTTCGAATGTTTTACTTGTCAAAAATTTAAAACATAATTTACTAAGTATTAGCCAATTGTGTGATAAAGGATTCAAAATCACTTTTTCTGAAAACAAATGTAGTATTTTTGATCAAAATCAAAATCTCATCTTTGAAGGAAATAGAGACAGAAATATCAATGTTATGAATATGAAAATAAATCATAATTTAGATATGTGTTTAATAGCCAAAGAAAATGATCCTTGGTTATGGCACAAACGATTCTGTCATACTAACTTCAAAACTATAAACAAGCTCTCTAAAAATGATTTAGTGAAAGGTCTACCAAAAATAAATTTTAAAATTGATCATATATGTGATGCATGTCAGTTAGGAAAGTTAACTAAATCATCTTTTAAATCTAAAAAGATCATTTCAACTTTACAACCACTTGAATTACTACATATGGGTTTATTTGGACCAACATAAGTACAATCCATTAATCATAGTAGATCTATGTTTGTTATTGTTGATGATTTTTCTACATATACTTGGACTATTTTTATGAAAAATAAAAGTGATACCTTTGATAATTTCAAAACTTTTGTCAAAAGAATTCAAAATTTTAAAGGTTTAAAAATAAAAAACATAAGAAGTGATCATGGAGGTGAATTCAAAAATGAAGCCTTTGAACATTTTTGTAAGAAAAAGGGAATATTCCATAATTTTTCGTTTCCTAGAACTCCACAACAAAATGGAGTTGTAGAACGTAAAAATAGAACCTTAAAAGAATGTGCAAGGACTTTGTTAAATGGAAGTACGTTACCAAAACATTTCTGGGCTGAAGCAGTTGCAACAGCTTGTTATGTTTTGAATCGTGTTTCTATTCAACCTCTAACTAAGAATACTCCTTATGAACTTCTTAATAGACGAAAACCAAATATTTCTTATTTTAAAGTTTTCGGTTCAAAATGTTTTGTTTTAAACACAAAAGACCAGCTTGGTAAATTCGATCCAAAATCCGATGAAGGAATCTTTTTAGGATATTCGCATCAAAGCAAAGCTTATCGAATTTATAATAAAAGAACAAATATCATCGAAGAAACACTTCATGTATCTTTCGATGAAAATTTTAATCAAATCCCAAGTATAAGAGATGATGAAGAATTTCTTGATAATATCACAAACACGGAAATTTCAAATATTGAAAATAATGAAAAAATTGATCACAATAACAATGAATTAAGATCTCTACCTAGAATATTAAGAGATCATCCTTCTGTTAGTGTTATTGGTGAACTCAATTTATCTGTTAGAACAAGAAATCAATTAAATCAAATGGGTCATGTAGCTTTTCTATCTAATATTGAACCTAAAAATATTAAAGAAGCATCTACCGATGAAAATTGGTAAATCGCTATGCAAGAAGAGCTAAACCAATTCGAAAGAAATAACGTTTGGGATTTAGTTCCACGACCTAGTGATCAATCAGTTATTGGTACAAAATGGATTTTCAAAAATAAAGCAGATGAACATGGAAATATTACTAGAAATAAAGCCAGATTAGTTGCTCAAGGATATAATCAAGAAGAAGGAATTGACTATGAAGAAACGTTTGCTCCAGTCTCTAGACTAGAAGCAATACGAATCTTACTAGCATTTGCATGTTTTCATAACTTTAAATTATATCAAATGGATGTCAAAAGTCTTTTTTAAATGGTTTTATAAAAGAAAATATTTATGTTGAACAACCTCCGTTATTCACACACGAACAATTTCCTAACCATGTCTATAAGCTTAAAAAGGCTTTGTACGGTTTGAAACAAGCACCCCGTGCTTGGAACGATCGTCTTAAAAGATATTTAATAGATTCTGGTTTTGAAATTGAAAAGGTTGATCAAACTCTTTTTATTAAAAGAAATAAACATGATATTTTAACCGTTCAAATATATGTTGATGGTATTATTTTTGGATCTACGAATGAAAGACTTTGTCAAGATTTTTCTACAATAACGACTAAAGAATTTGAAATGTCACATATGGGTGATTTAAATTATTTTCTTGGCTTACAAATAAAACAACTAGAAAATGGTATTTTTATTAATCAAGAAAAATATTGTAATAATCTAATTAAACGCTTTGGTATGGAAAATACTTCTACCAAACCAACTCCTATGAGTACAACCATACATCTTCATAAAGATGAAAGTGTCAAAAGTATTGACCAAAAATAATATCGAAGTATGATTGGATCGTTATTATATTTAACAGCTAGTAGACCTGACATAATGATGAGTGTTTGTTTGTGTGCATGATTTCAAGCAGATCCCAAAGAATCACATTTACGAGCAGTGAAACGCATACTACGATATCTTAATAAAACCAAGGACTTTGGACTATTCTATCCAAAGGAATGTCCTTTTGAATTAGTGTCCTATAGTGACGCTGATTTTGGAGGAAGCTGGACAGATAGGAAAAGTACAAGTGGAACTTGTCACTTCATTGGACGATCTCTTGTATCTTGGTTTAGTAAGAAACAAAACTGTGTTTCATTATCGACATGTGAAGCAGAATATATTTCTGCAGCTCTGCCATGTGCTCAAGTTATCTATATGCAACGAACACTACAAGATTTTGGTTTTAATTTATCTAAGTCATCTATTTACTGTGATAATTCTAGTGTTATTAATTTATCTAAAAATCCTGTTAATCACTCATGAACAAAACACATTTGGTTTTAATTTATCTAAGTCATCTATTTACTGTGATAATTCTAGTGTTATTAATTTATCTAAAAATCCCGTTAATCAGTCATGAACAAAACACATTGACATTCGTCATCATTTTCTTCGTGATAATATTGAAAAGGATTTGATAAATCAAGAATTTGTTTCCTCTGATAAACAATTAGCAGATAATTTTACAAAACCTTTAAATGAAAACACTTTCGTCAATTTAAGACGAGAACTTGGAATTATCTCTTTTAAAAATTTATAAATTATATATATATACACACACACTATTTGTATTTGTAGTTTTTCATAACACAACTTAACAATATATATATATATATATATATATATATATATATATATATATATATATATATATAAAATCTCTCACTCAAATTTTATCAAAAAAAATTATGAATCTAAAGAGACTTGAACCCATGACCTCTCGTTTATTGTACTTCAATTACTTCTTACCAATTGAGCTATGATTACTTCTTGTTTCAACTAGAAGTTTGGTTTTAATTATTCTGAAAATTTTCGTTCAAAATAAAATAAATACATTGTTGCTGGAGCTCGAACTCGGGTCTCCTAGCTGGTAGTTCATTATCTTACCAGTTATGCTATGTATGTTTTCCTACCGAGTCTTATTCTTCATTCGTTCTTAGCCATCCATCTTTCAATCAATTTTCATCCATTCCTTGCATCGGTTTTTCCTCTCTGGCTATTAATGCTCTGCTGTTTTTAACCTCTCGATCTCATCTCAAATTCATCTATATAATCTGCATTCCTTTCATTTTTTAATCATCCTTACAATTTTTTCAAAAACTTCAAACTTAATGTTTCTCTCAATGGCCTCTCACGACTCCTCTAACTCTAAATTGTCCTTTGCTACTCCAACATCCTCTAGTAGTTATAATTCTTCCAGTAGCTCTACTCTGTCCTTGCCAACTCCTACATCTGTACATGAACCAGGTCTACATCACACCAGATTTTCTCCAAAACCTAAGAAGTCTCGAAGATCATTGTTTGTTTCTCCAAAAACAAAAGAAAAAATTGATGAAATCCATCATTATCAAAAAGAGCAAATCAATCTACAAAGAGAAATGTATTATGAACAAAGGATGAATTCCAGTCGCTTTAGCCTTATAGAATCAATTGTCGCCTTAGCCTTATAGAATCAATTGCCCTTAAATTCTGTGGAAAATCATCTAAGCATGATATTGTTGAACCTTCAACATCTCATCAACCAAACTCATCTGGCTAGAATCAATGGGAGCAAACTCCACATCAACCTTCGGCATCTCCAAACTCTTGGGAACGCCAAAATTATTGGTCTCCTTTGCAACGTTATGTTGAGAACACCAAGGTTGAACCACATGAATGCTCTCCAAAAACTCCTAAATAATCATTTTTCTTGTATATTATTGTTCTTGCTTACTTGGATTTCGATTATGTACATGCCTTTTTTAATAGTATTTTGTTTTTAAGCTTCACTGCATTTCATATCTACAGTCAGTCGACTGATATTTAAAACCAACCGACTGTTTACAGGGTGAAAAATCTCTCGGGATGTCAACCAGTCGACCGAGACATATGGGTCAGTCGACTGATTACAGAGTAAAAAACTCTCGGGTTATCAACCAGTCAATTGGCTGTACAAAAAAGGCTTCTCTTGTGTCTTTTTAAACCTTTTTTTACCATCTATTCACTTTACCTTCTTCATTTTTACTGCCTCCAAAATCCTAGCCCCCATTTTTCTTTCACAAAATCCTCAAAAAGCACCAAATTAATGGCCCCTCCTAGATCTAAACGCTCAAAACAAGGCTCTTCATCCTTTGTTGATACTCACGTTGCTCATTGGCTATATGATGCAACTGCAATTGAACGATGGGAGAAGACGAAGAACTCTAGATTTTTGAAAGCTCTTTCATGGTTTATTCTGATTTTGGTGCTTACTCTCTTCAAGAACCAATGCGAAGATGTGGTTTAGAGTCACCCTTTGACTACAATGCAAACCGCCACAATATTGATCATCTTATGGTAAAACTTTTCTCCGCAAATTTAAATATTGGTCACCAACAACCATCGAATCCAAATATTGTGTATGGAGTTTGGTATGTGGACAACAAGTCTTCTTTTCCCTTGATAGAATGGCATATATACTTCAATCTTCGAATGAAGGAATAGATTTAAATGATGTCGAATGCAATCCAAGAAAAAGAGATAGAATAAGTCATATGTTCATGGACGACGACATGATTGAAATGCGTTCTAAGCTTCTTCGTCCTAAAGCAAGAATTTTACACAAGACACTTATGCAGTCTATTCTGCCCGAACCGTCCAGAAAATTTCAAAGCTCTTTATGCCATATGGGAAATATACGGGTTAATTGGTTGCGTCATATTATGGATGAATTTCTCACCTTCACACATGGAAATATGCATGTTATCTATTTTGGAGAATATATTATGCGACTTCTTCTAGATGCGGGTGTTCGTCAACCGGATTTCAAATTCTCTACGGTCGGAATGATAAATATAAGGACCATAAATCTTATGAAGCTACCAACACGTCCGCCACCTATTACTTCATTTGAAGATTGGAAGCATCAACAAGCTCAACAACAACAATCTGGAGGTTCTACAATTAGAGAACCAGTAGTGCAACAAGAAGAAGGCGATATTCGCTTAGCTACTTCCTCTAGCACCCGTGAATCCATAGAAATTCTCTCCCGCAATCAACTTATTTTGGATTCTAGACTCAAGAAAATGGATAAGAAACTCGATAAAATCAAAGGTTTCTTTTCTACATTATGGGATGCATTATCATGTTCTTCTTCAACTACTGCCGCGTATGTCGCCCAAGGAAAATGCCCCGCACCTCGATTTACATGGTCTACATCTGAGAAGCATACTAGTAGCGACACTAGTGGAGCAGGCAGTGGTGCTCAAGGTGCTTCTAGACCAGGAAAAGAGCCCGCACCAGAGGGAGAATACAATTGGGATCTTGGTGAGTAGGTCTTTTGGTAAGTGAGTTGGGCATGAATTAGTTTTCTTATCTATAACCTTATTGTTAATTTAAACATATTGCAACTTACTTATTATTTATCTTTTGAGACTTGTACTAGATAGTCTTTCTTTGATATTTATTTCTGCACTTTATATTGCAATTATTTTTGCTATATCTCCTTTTTGTCGATGACAAAGGGGGAGAAGAATTGTTCTAATCATCTTTATGCAGGTACAAGAATTATCATATATTCAGGGGGAGTTTTTATATTTGTTCTCTAGGACTTTTATACAGATTTGCCATCAATCAAAAAGGGGGAGAATGTTGAATCACTAGTTTTGATTCATGACAAAGCAAGTTAGAAGAAAAAGAGGATTCATGACAAAAAGAAAACGTACTATATCAAAGAGAATTGTTCTAATCTATGCTTTCACTGTCTAGTATGTATGATTAAATCTTAGAAATATGTTAAAATCTATCCTCAAGTAGTCCGCACTTCATATTTCACAAAAACATTCAAAACAGAAGCACACTATGTAAAAATGTCACAGCCGGTCGACTGACCATAACCCTCCAGTCGATTGACTGTGTACATATACATACGCACTGTTATTTTTTAAATATTTTGCATAGTCAGTCGACTGACCATAAACGACCAGTTGACTGACCCGAGACAAACTGCCATATTTTCGAAAAGTCATTTTCTTCTTCGAAAGGATGAAACTCTTCTCTGAACAGAAATAGGTGCTCCTCTTCGTCAGAACCCTTCACCAATGGCAGTAACTCTTCAACTATTATATATAGATACTCCCAAACACTTCATATTCACCGATTTTCATTCTAACTCTCTAATATTCTTCGTGTGCTTTAATATTTGCATTCAAACAGCGAACAAATGTTTTACTGCTTTGAATCTACAAATAACTTTCATAATCTTTGATTCTTGGCATTACCTTCTCTTCGTATCTTCACATACACTTCATATACTTGAAGATTTGATTATAGGAGGTTTGTACTATCAGAGACAAATCAGTGTCATCAAGAACACACAGTGTTATATATTATTTTGTATTTGTGAAGTCCTCTTCTGCTGCTGAGGCGAAAATCCTGTTCAGTTGCTCAGGTGTCTGTTCTGCTGCTCAGACTGTATATACCCGTTCCTCCAAGTTAAGTGAGGGTTATTGTAGTTGAAATTCCAGAAGGAGTTTGGGACTGGACGTAGAACGGGAAGTTCGAACCAGTATAAAAATTCCTGGTGTGCTTGTTTTATTTTGCTTATTTCCATTTACTTTGCTATTATCATTTGTTTCCACATTTAGATTTAATTATATTCCATATTACACGATCCTACACACTTTCAGATGTCTCTATACTTTCAGTGCGAAGATAACCGCTGCCAACTATAAATCATGAGTAGGATATCTCACTTCATATGGTTTAAGCTATCGTGAAGCATAGGCAACAACTTTACCTTTCTGCATCGACATAGCTCCTAACCCATTTCCATAAGCATCTATATACACCACTAACCCTTGATTCCCATCCGAAATTACTAGTACAGGTGCATTGGTCAACAAATGCTTTAACTTAAGGAATGCTTCCTCACATTTTTATGGCCAAATAAACTTTATGTCCTTTATGGTTAGCTTAGTCAAAGGCGTTGCTATCCGCGAGAAATCCTTAATGAATCTCCGGTAATAGCCAGCAAGTCCTAGAAAACATATGATCTCAGTCACCATCTTTGGTCTCTTCTAGTTGTTAACAGCTTTTATCTCATCTGGATCTACTAACAAACCCTTCTCCGAGACCATGTGACCAAGAAACTTAACCTCTTTTTTCCAGAAATAACAATTCGAAAACATCGCTTTCAGTTGACGCTGTCTCAGCGTCTCAAGCATTACTCTAAGGTGAACTTCATGCTCTCTCTCATCCTTATAGTACATTAAATGTCATCTATGAAAGCTATCCAGTGTTCTCAAAAAATCTAATTCATTAATCCACGAAGAAAGCCGGCACATTAGTTAACCCAAATGGCCTTACTAACCATCCGTACGAACCATACATAGTTTGAGACGTCGTCAATGGAATACCGTCCTTTGCCACTCTTAGCAAATGGAAATCTATCGCCAAATCCGATTGGAAAAATACTTCGCCTCCACTCAACTGATCGAATAAATCATCGATTCTCGGCAAAAGATACCTATTCTTGATCGTCTTCTCGTTCAACTTACGATAATCGATACACATCCTTAACGACCCATTCTATTTCTTTATGAACACCGCAGCTGCTCCCTAAGGCAAAATGCTTGGTCTAATGAAGTTATTCCCTTCTAAATCCGTAGCTGTACCTTTAATTACTTCATTTTGATTAGTGTCATCCTACTAGGTGGTCTACTTACAAGTTCTACTCCTGGCACAAGATCTATCAAAAACTCTTTTGCTATCAAATCCTAATTCAAATCTTCTCCTACTTCCATTGCATTCAGCAATGCACAAGCACTTGAGTCTAATTTCTCCACCAAGTATATAATTCGGTAATGACTACTAGGGTGCCCTAACGATATTTTCCTATCTTGGCAAAATATCCTAGCATCATATCTTTCTAACAAGTCTATACCCAAAATGATCTCAAAGCCTACGAAATCAAAAATATATAAACTGCATGCAAACTTATTGCCTAACTAATCAAGTTCTAACTGGTCACATCTCACCCTTAGAGTTGTATACTCTTCCATCGGATTTGCAATCCTTAAGAAAGTAACAAGGTATGAGGGTTCTAAACATAACTTATCTTCCAAACATTGAGATATAAATGAATGTGATGCATCGGTATCAAATAGTACCCTAACTGGTACAATATGAATCAAAAGCATACCTTCAATTACAGTTTTTCCCTTCTTGGTGGCGGTTGGCCTAGCAGACGATGGTCCTACAACAAAGACCTTTCCCTTGTCCACTTTGACCGGTTCTGGACGTTGATTCTTGTAATTCTCAATCCGGTCACAGTTGAAGCACTTCACTTCCTTCTTATCTGCAACCTTCTTCCCTTTTCCAGTTCGACATTCATGAGCATAATGTCCCTTCTTATCACACTTAAAGCAAACTAGATTAGGCTTCTTGGCAGCTCCTCCCTTTTGGGTTCCTTTCTTCTTAAAGAATTTTCTCTTCTTGCCCGAAAAACCCTAGGTTTCAACCTGCTTCTCCTTTCCATAAGTAGAAAGCATCTCTTCATTTTGGATTTTTATCTCCATTACAACTGTACTTAGATCATGGAGATATGGCATAGTTGCTATAGCAATCTCGGGTCTTAACCCTCAAATAAACTTCTCATTTCTTTTAATAATAGTGTCAATGGTAGCATATTCGTATCCGGACAACTCATCAAACTTCGTAACATACTCAATCATCGACATCTCACCTTGCAATAAGTCCATGAACTTTTTCAGCAATACTAACTTGGTAATTTCAGACAAAATCCTTTCTTCGAATCTCTTACGAAACTCTACCCAAGTTAATTCTTCCTCGAGGATTTCCACGGTAAGACTATTCCACCAACGGAGTGTTGTTCCCTACAACTGTCTAGAGGCAAGTCTCCTCTTCTACTCGTCATTTAATCCTAAGTTACGAAGATCCTTTCACAATGCAATAACAAGTTTTCTCCTCCAATAGCATCCTTTGTTCCCAAAAACGGCTCTCCACCAAGACTTGTATAATCTCTGCTTAGCTTGGCATAGTTATTACCAACTGGTGCCATGGGATTAGCTCCTCTAACATTCATAGCATTTCCCCCAACTACTCCTGTAGCTGCTCTATCTTGCATCAGATTGACAAAGAATTAACACATCATCCCCATATCTACTAGCAGGGTTCCAGCACCTATGTTGGCAGGAATAGAATTTGTTTATCGACTTGGATTCCTCTTGGTGTCGGGTTAACCATTTTCGTTAGTCGTGGTGCTTCCTCAACCTTGATTTCCTCTTCCAATTCCTACCTACATATCTTCCTTTCTCATAAATCTGCATATGAGCCTTAGTAAGATACAGAAGAACAGTCTAAGAGAGAGGGGAATACATACTTATATATATGTATATATATAAAACAAATACAAGTATGTTACTATTAGCATTAACCCAACCCCGATCTCAATTTTCGATTCATTGGATTGTGTTTTGAAAATCTTTTAGGTTTAACTTTCTTTTTAAATTTACATAAACCTATGCTCTGATACTAACTTGTAACATCCCCCACCTAGAGGCCCAAAATTAACCGCTAAGGATGTTGTAGTCAATCATAGTTATTAATTCTCGACGACCGAATGCGTTAATGTTAGATACATTGAAATAATAGAAACACATGAATATGTAAAAGATTTAAATTCATACAACAAATTTCTCATTTCACTTCAAATAATATTTCAAATTCATAACAGTCCCAATTTCGTAAACCATGTTCAAAGAAATATAATTATTACAAAATACGCTAAGAGAGACATATGAAGACGTCCTCTTGGATGATTAGAGTCTAAACATTGGCAATTAAACAACTTTTCCTTACAACCAAAATACAACATAATCAAACAAAAAGAACTCCTAATAGCTAGCTTGCCTCCTGTACGTCTCGAGAAGCATATTTGTCTAAAGGAGAACTTGAAAACCTTAACTCTCAAACTACTCAAAATTAATTGAGCACCTAAGAGTTTAAGGGAAAAACATAAACTTCAATTCAGATATAAAGTCTGGTTTGAAAATTACCTACCTTCTCAACATATAGATATCTAGTGAGACCACCCTCTTAGAGGAATGAGTTTTCCCCTCACTAGTACCTTAACTCAATTTATAATACCATATACTGTGCACCTGCAACCACAATGATTAAAACATAAAATAATAAAAGGTATTATTATGATTTGCAAACATGCAATATGTCCTAGATTGCCCATTCTCCTTTACCTGACTTTCTATCTCAAATTATAGTTTCTAGGGTCACTATTGACCTATTAGTTTTCATAGGCTGACTAACATGTTAATTCTTTATGGAATACCTATCCACTTTCATAGTATTCATGAGTTCACTATGTACCTATTAGTTTCTACCAATACTATCATCCAATCATAGTTTTCATGGGATCTCTATGAACCTATTGTTGTCTACAATAACTTCCTCTAATCATAGTTTTCATAGGCTTACTATGAACCTATTGAGTTCTCCAACAACTTCTCTCACGTCATAGTTTTCGTAGGATCATTATGAACCTATTGATCTCTTTTAATAAGTTGTTCGGACATAGTTTTTATGGGATCACTAAGAACCTATTGGCCCATGCCAACAACTATTTCCACACATAGTTTGCATGTGCTTACTAAGAACTGGTCTAACCAATAATCTTTTGATCGGTCTTTGAGCATCCTATATTCTGGTCTGTCTGACTTCTTGGATGCAATTCTACTCACACGGGAGCTAACCCAATGTATATTCACTACTGGGTCAACCTAGCTATTTATTTCTCCCTTAATACCCTAAAATATAGTTATGGGTTGATTATAAAGTGAATATGTTCACAAAAGAAGCACACATGATAACTGATCATAATATAATAATATAAACATTTATGGTTTAATATCCCTGTAATCATTATTAAATAAAACATGCTTTATCCTATTTTTTAACAACCGTGGTATAAATTAACTAATTTATTAAATTTAATTAGGAATGGTTAATTTTACCTTATGATTTGTGAAATTTAATTGTGAAATTAAAACATGTTTTGAGAATATTTGATTTGATTTATTCAAGGAATAAGTTTTTTTTCTTAAATAAAGAATTTCAATTTAAATTGGAAAATTATTAAATCAATTATATAAAATTTGGTAATTAGAGCAAAATGTTAATATTGTGATTTGTAGTTTAAATTGAGAAATTATAATTTATAATTTATTCTATATAAATAAACGAGAATTTAACTTGTGATTAGTTTTGGTAAAGTATAGAAATCAATTAATATTGTATAAACTATCGAATAGTAAAGATTTGTGTTTTATTAGTGTTAAAAACAAAATAAAGAATTAGTAACACTTAGGATTTTGTAACACTTTGTTAATGGGTTTGGGATATCAACCCATTTGAGCAAATAAGAGAATACCTTCTCATATTTTCTTTCTTTCTAAAAGAATTCCGTATGATCAAGTACATTAGAAGAAGAACTAGAGTCCATCCCTCTTCTTATTCAATCCAAATGATTCTTTTTAAAATAGAAATAAAACTGGGAAAAAATAAGTAATGTCAAGGTAAGAAATCTAAAATTTTGCTTATCAACTTAAGTAATTAACATCAGGTCTTTTAGTGATTTATTAATCTTTTGTGTTGTTTATCTCTATGGAGTTCTAGGGTTTCTTCAAGTTGGAGTCAGGTGAATTTTGGCTGCAAATTTTTTAAGCAAACATAGGAATTAAAGCGAGTTAATCACTCACATATCTATTTCTAAATCTTTGTCATTGTACATAATTGTTTGAATGATTTATTGATCGAATTGTTTGCAAATTTGTGGTGATTATTATGTTGTTGTTTGCTGAAAATTTCTTAGGGAAATCGCTATAGTAAAACAACGATATCTTGGTGTCGAATGATCCGAATTGGCTCAATCTTTTGGTGGTAGAAAATTATTTAAATAAGCTACAAAATCTCTTTTGTTCATTTTTTGAAATACTGTATTTAAAGGGATTAAATTGAGTTTGAAATTGATGTTATAGCATAGCCATATACAAAAATTTCTAAGCTAATACCTAAGAATAAAATAGACATAGCTTTTGATTGATGAATACAATTGTGTTGAATATTTTTTAGTAGAAAGATAATTCCCTGAGAAAGAACTTTTTTTTAATCACTTTCTCATATTTTTGAAGATATCTAAGTCGAAATTGGGTTTTTAACAGAGTATTAGTCACTGCCCAGTCAAATTTTCTAAGCTAAAACATTGTTAGTAATTTAAGCATAACTTTCTCATTTCTTATCGACTTTTGATAATTTATAATGTTTTTGAAAGATTACTTTGTAGGTGACAAAATTTTTTTGAATGCATTAGCAAATTTTGAGCATAACTGGTCTAAATTCTGTTGCAAACTTTTAGTTCCATCACTTCGAAATTTACATTCTTTTACTTACTTTCTTACTTGGTTGCTGCATTTTAAATTGTTTGTTAGGTTTACCACGGAGTTTTATAAACATACATATATCTATGATGTGTCTATGTGTGTATATATATAAATATGGTTTGAATAAATGTAATTTTACAAAACATAGTATTATAATTCACCAATTTAATTTTTTTTAATACCAAATCAAATTCTTCTATAAATGATTTTAATAAATAAAGATTTACATATTGTGGTTATTATAAAAGAATTACGGATTCAGAAATGTTGTTTTAGGAAAATATGAATCTAAATTCATTTCTAATAAAATAAATTTACACTTGAGTGGATTTGGAAGAGAAATAAAAGTGGTTTTACAGAATGAATGGATTATAAATATGGTTTTGGAATATAGTTTTGAGAATAGTTTTGACTAAATGAAAATTTGGGACAACATTGAGTATATAAGTGAAATTTTGGAATAAATATAGTTATGGGATATTTAACCTAGTAAGTGAATATTCCACTAAAGTTAAATAATTTACGGGTTTACGGAAAATTTTATAATTATTTATGAACAATAAACTCAAAGTGATAAAAAAATTAAGAACCTTAATTTTATAATTTGGTAAGTACTAATAATCATCTTAGTGTCATCGATTGGTTTAAATGCTTTCGAATAACGCTTCGTCGAATATGGTACAACTCATTAAATAGAATGCTTGAGTTGTATTACTAACTCATTAGCGAATACTCGAATTTGACCGAGTTGTATGGGATGCCTTGGTTAGACTCTTGTGATCGTATTTGGGAATGTATTTAACACTTTAGAGTTGTATTCTCTTCTGGTGTGCGACAAGTAGTTGCTAGATCCTTAAGAGAATGTAGTTCAGGTTTTCCAGTAGTATGCATAATAAGTGATATTTACTAGCTTTTAGTAAATACTTGGATTTCACCATATGACATGGTAAATATTGGTTAAATTGTAGTAATTACTAAAGGCAATAGTATTTAGCACTTTAAAGTTTACTCTCTTTTGGTGTGCTACAAATGGCTGCTGGATCCTTAAGAACTTACTCCTAAATTTCTTTTCAATTTAATAATCTATAATAAATCTAAAAGATTCAATAATGGCTGCTATCCTTGAGATTTTCTTATGATCCTGTGATTCTCGTCCTGTGTACGATCCCTGTTATCGGATCGGCTCATGTGATACCAAATTGTTTGTCTATTTGCTACGGTTTTATGTACAATCATCACAATCGTTTTGAGCAAGGTCTCTTAGATTCTGGACGTTTGGATTCTGTGACTATTCTGTGATCGTAAAATAAATATATATTCTTATGTCTTGTGATGGATGCTAAGTTAAGTTAATTCTGTTATTCTATGTTTACTGACTAGTTCGTGTCTGTGACTTAAATTTATAACCCTGTTTTGAGTTAACCATTGATATTTGTGTGCTTAGAAATGTTTTATTTTGTTCTGTGAATTCAAATTTGGTGACTAATACATATTTGTGACTTAAATGTATAACCATGTGCCTTGTGATGGACTCTAAGTTAAATTAATTCATGTAACTCGTTATTTCCTATACATCTATATTTACTTATATGTTATTTTTTCTTTTGTTATGCTCTATTCTCACCCTATTGGATATTTAGAGATTGCCTGACCCGGGTGTTATTTGCTCGGGTTAGATCAACTTTCAGGTTATAGGACGAGTGGACCTATGGATGGTTGGGATAGCAGAAGTTGGACCTTTGATATTTAGTTATATACTTAGGAATTTTGTTCGAAATTGAGATGTATAATTAAGATTAGAAACCAATAACTTGTATATTAATTGAGTTTAATATTTCATTTTGTAAACTCAAAATTTTTATATGTATATGTTGAGATTTTGTTGTGATCTGTGATTGTTATTTATATTATATAATGTTCTTATTTTGAAAAATCAGTGTGCCTATTAATTTGTATTAATACTGTACACGTCAAATTTAGTTCAAAGATTAAGTGAAAAAGGTATAAATGATGTGTCGGTGTTAGTAAAAAGGTATACTCACATTCGATCGCCCTTAACAAGCCGTATTCTTCGGATTACCAATCGACATTACTTGTAATGTTCTTTGCTAAACTGGGTATCACGGTGGGGTCATTACAGCTTGGTATCGGAACATTGTCATAACATTATAGCATATTAAATCACAGATCAAACCTAGTGAGATTTAGAGTCCTGTTCCCTAATGTGTGTGGTAGATTATGGTAGTTATCTGTATAGGGATAGGAATATAAAATGATTATCGGGACAATCATTTGGGTGTAAATTGATTTAAAAATTTTAGATTGATAAATTGGAATTTATGGAATTAAAACCTTTGGAAAATAACGAGTAAAATCTTCTAGAGTGAGCAAATTTTGGAATTAAATTGGAATGAATTAAATTATAGCGAACTATTTTCTTTTAATAGAAAATTTGGGAAATTTGAGTAAATAAGTTAAATATTTAAATGAACTAGGAATAATCAGACTTGCGTAGCGGAATTTAAGACTTCGAATTGTTCCACTATAAATGATTATGTATTTTTTGGTCGATTGGTTGCTAGGAATCGATTGTTTGCTTATATTTATTTAAAATATAATGCATGGATGTTAATGGTAATAAAATAAATGCATTTGAACTTGTGATTATCTATTGTGTTGACTTATCCAAACGTTGTTTGAGGATTCTGATCGATATATGGGATGCCATGTTATCGATAGGGGTTCATAAACATTGAACGTGGCATTTTGACATAAGTAATAATTAAAACTTGAAAACTTATGTTCGGATTTCTTTCGTTATGGAATATTATCATGTCAATCTAATTAAAGTGTAATCATGAATTGTTAATACCTCTTGTATGATATGAATTTGAGATTAAATACTAATATGAATTTAAATAGGTGCAGGTATCTGAAGTTAAATAGATATCATTTAAAAGATTATAAATTGTTTTCTTAAGGAATATTAGCTGACTCGCTAATATTTCAAATATAAGGTATGTATCTCGGATTACATATCGTATTTTTATGTTTTTCCCTATGGGATACCTCATCCTTAAGATGAGATGTATATATGTAATTATATTCATATTGTAAATTTTTGAAATGCCAGCAACGAAAAGTAGACGCTGGCAAAACTTTCCCTAATTCGAGGCGTTATAAATTTTTTAAGAAATTTTGATAACTAAAAATTTGAGTTTAGTATTATAATTGGACTGATATTAATTGGGAGATTTTGGAAATGAAATTATAAATGTGTTAGCAAGTAAAAAAAATTCAAGAAGAAATTTATATTATGGATTTCTTTTATTAAGGAAATTATGGGGACGCAATTTCTTTATGGGGGAAAGTCTGTAACAACCGTGCTTTAAATTAACTAGTTAATTTAATTTAATTAGGAAAGGTTTATTTTAATTTATGATTTATGACACTTAATTGTGAAATTAAATCATGTTTTGAGAATATTTTATTTGGTTTATTTAAGGAATAAGTTTTATTTCTTAAATAAAGAATTTAAATTTAAATTGGAATATTATTAAATTAATTTTATAAAATTTGGCAATTAGAGTAAAATGTTAATATTGTGATTTGTAGTTTAAATTGAGAATTTATAATTTAAAAATTATTTTCTTTAAAAATAATGAGAATTTAACTTGTGCTTAGTTTTGATAAAGTTTAAAACCAATTCATACAGTATAAACTATTGGTTACTGAAGATTTGTGTTTTATTAGTATTGAAAACAAAATAGAAAATTAGTAACACTTAGGATTTTGTAACACTTTGTTAATGGGTTCGGGCCTAAGCAAATACCAATGCATTTGAGCAAATAAGAGAATACCTTCTCATTTTTTCTTTCTTTTTATAGCATTCTGCACCATCAAATACATCAGAAGAAAAACTTGGATTCATCCCTCTTCCTAATCAATCCAAAAGCTTCTTTTTAAAATAGTAAAAAAATCGAGAAAATCAAGTAAAATAATGGTAAGAAATCTAAGCTTTTGCTAATAAAATTAAGTAATTAACTTCATGTCATTTGGTGATTTGTAAATCTTTTGTGTTGTTTATTTCTATGGAGTTCTTGGGTTTCTTCAAGTTGGAGTCAAGTGAATTTTGGCTACAAATTTGTTAAGAAAACATAGGAATTAAGGTGAGTCAATCAATCGCATATCTATTTCTAAATCTTTGTCGTTGTACATAATTGTTTGAATGATTTATTGACCGAATTGTTTGCAAATTTGTTTATAAACTTGGGTGATTATTATGTTGTTGTTTGCTTAGGGAATCGCTATAGTAAAAAAGCGATATCTTGGTGTAGAATGGTCTAAATTAGCTTATTCTTTTTGTGGTAGAAAATTCTTTAAATAAGCTACAAATTCTCTTTTGATCAGTTTTTGAAATACTACACTTAAAGTGGTTAAATTGAGTTTGAAACTGATGTTATAACACAGCTTTGCCAAATTTTCTAAGCTAAAACATTGTTAATAATTTAAGCATAACTTTCTCATTTCTTATCGAATTTTTTATAATTAGTAATGTTCTGGAAAGCTTATTTTTGGTTGACAACCTTTTTTTTGAACACATTAGCAAATTTTGGGCATAGCTTGGTCGAAATTCTATTATAAACTTTCAGCTCTGTCACTTCGAAATTTACATTCTTTTACTTACTTTATTACTTGATTGCTGCATTTTAAATTAGGTGTTATAGTTACCATAGAGTTTTATAAACATATGTATATCTGTGATATGTGTGTGTTTATATATATAAATATGGTTTGTATAAATGTAATTTTATAAAACAAAGTATTATAATTCATCGGTTCAAATAAATTTTCATACCAAATCAAATTCCTCTATAAATGATTTTGACAAATAGAGATTTACATATAGTGTTATTATTATAAAAGATTATGGATTTGGAAATATGGTTTTGGGAAAATATGAATCTAAATTCATTTCTAAATAAAATGGATTTACACTTGAGTGGATTTGGAAGAGAAGTAAAAGTGGTTTTACAAAATAAATGGATTATAAATATGGTTTTGGACTATTGTTTTGAGAATAGTATTGACTAAATAAAAATTTGAGACAACGTTGAGTATATAAGTGAAATTTTAGAATAAATAGAGTTATGGGATATTTTAACCAATAAGTGAATATTTCACTAAAGTTAAATAATTTACGGGTTTACAAAAAAGTATATATTTATTTATGAACAATAAACTCGAAGTGATAAATGTTTTGAGAACCTCAATTCTATAATTTGGGAAGTACTAATAATCATATTAGTGCTATCGATTGGTTTAAATGCTTTTTAATAATGCTTCGTCGAATATGGTACAACTCATTAAATAGAATGTTTGAGTTGAATTACTAACCCATTAGCGAATACTCGAATTCCACCGGGTAATATGGGATGCCTTGATTAAATTTTTGTAATCATATTTGGGAAAGTACTTAACATTTTAGAATTGTATTCTCTTTTGGTGTGCGACAAGTGGTTGCTAGATCCTTAAGAGAACGTAGTACAAGTTTTCCAGTGATATCCATAATAAGTGATATTTACTAGCTTTTACTAAATACTTGGATTTCACCATACAGTATGGAACGTATTGGTTAAATCATAGCAATTACTAAAGTATCTGGCACTTTAGAGTTTACTCTCTTTTGGTGTGCGGAAAATGGCTGCTAGATCCTTAAGAAGTTACTCCTAGATTTCTTTTCACATGCAATAATTTAAAATAAATCTGAAAGATTCGGTCATGGCTGTTATCCTTGAGATCGTCTTGCGATTTTGTGATTCTCGTCCTGTGTACGATCCTCGGTATCGAATCAGTTCGTGTGGTACCAAATTTTTTGTCTGTTTGCTACGGTTCTTTGTATGATCATTACGATCGTTTTGAGTAAGATCTCTTGGATTTTGGATATTTGGATTCTGTGACTATTCTATATTCATGAAATAAATATATATTCTTGTGTCTTGTGATGGATGCTAAGTTAAGTTAATTCTATTATTCTATATTTAATGACTTGTTCGTGTTTGTGTCTTAAATTTGTAATCCTATTCTGTGTTAATCATTGATATTTGCATGATTAGAGATATTGTGTTTGGTTCTGTGAATTCATTGCTTAGTGACTAAATTAGTTCGTGACTTAAACATATAACCACGTGCCTTGTGATGAACTCTAATTAAATCAATTTTCATGAATCGTTATGTCCTGGACATCTGTCAACTTATATGTTGTTTATTCTTGTGTTATATTCTTTTCTCACCCAATTGGATATTAAGAGATTGTTTGGCCCGAGTGTTGTTTTCTGGGTCAGACTGAGACTTTCAGGTTACAGGATGAGTAAATCTATGGCTGGTTGAGCTAGCAGAAGGTAGACCTTTGATATTTACTTATATCACTTAGGAATTTTGTTTGAAATTGAGATTTATAATTACGATTAGAAAAACATAACTTGTATATTAATTAAGTTTAGTATTCAATTTCGTAAACTAAAAATTTGTATATGTATAAGTTGAGATTTCATTCTGCTACGATCTGTGTTTGTTATTTATACTATATACTATTCTGATTCTGTGAAATCGGTATGCCTATTACTTTGTATTAATATTGTACACATAAAATTCAGTTTGGAGATTAAGTGAAAAGGTATAAATGACATGCCATCATTGGTATAAAGGTATATTCACATTCGATCTCCCTTAACAAGCCGTATTATTTGAATTAGAAGATGACATAACTTGTAATGTTCTTTGCCAAACTGGATATCACGGTGAGGTCGTTACATGTTCTCTTTAGCTAGGAAAGCTTCTTCAAAAGCATCAAAGTTAAATACCATTTCAAAAGTCTTTCATATTATCATGGGTTTACTTATAAAAATTGAGATTGGGTTTCTTGTTTGAAAATTTAGGCTTTCGAAACCTTAGGCCTTCTCTTTCGAAACCACTAAAGCAAACCTTTCAAAAGTATTCAAATCATCCTTTCAAAACACTTAAAGATATATCTTTCAAAACATTCACAATGTTCCTTTCGAAAGCATTGAAACTTCCCTTTCGAAACTATTAAAGACAAACCTTTCGAAACCATTAAAGCTTATCTTTAGAAGGAAATTAGTTCAAAGAAAATTATTGGAAGCATAAGTTCGAAACAATTTGAAAGTATCTCTTTCGAAACCATTAGGTTTAACATTAACATAACTTCTGGGTCAAAGAAAATAAAAGTGAAAGTAACCTTTTCGAAACCATTGATCTTCAAATAAAAGAATTTAGGAAAAAGGATAGCATCGAAACCACTCTTTCGAAAGCATTGATAAAAGCGGCTACAAGAACCCTTTCGAAAGCGTAGGGAAGGTGGCTTCAAAGCCTTCCCTTTCGAAAGCATTGACTTAAAGTTATAAAGAAAGAGGCTTTAACTAAATCGTAAGGCATGAATGCAGCAGCTAGATTTCGAATAGGTTCAAAATCGACTAAACATTTGAAAGCTTCTTTTAAAACAAAGACAACTAGCAATCCATTCAAAAGCTTTTACAAGTAACTTCAACCCTTTCGAAAGCATATTTTAAAAGTAAAGGCAAGCAATATATTCAGAAGCTTATAAAAATGACCTCAACCCCTTCGAAAGCTTGCCTTCAACACAATTCCTTCTTTCTTTCTCCAATGCACTACGTATCAATGGCTTGCTACCATGTGTATTGGTCATAAATGGGTTTATAAGTAGAAGTATGGTGACAAAAGGTAGCAATTGGAATTGGTGAAGTGGTAAATTATGTCAAAACTGATTTTATGCCTTACAAAGTAACTTCTTTTCATCTAACCTGCCAATTTGTCAAAATATAATTGCTTGCCATTTCTTCATCAAAAATCCTTTTTCTAAAACGGTTGTCGAATTTAATAATTTATTATTGAAATTATTTTAGCAAATAAGCCGTTCCTTTCCGTAAAACATTTAAGTCCTTCAACTTAAATAAATTAATAACCATATTAAAACACATAGGAAAAATCCCCAAAAATCATCGTAATTCACTTTTAGTATGTTTTTTAACATATATATATATATTTCAAATCCAAAGTCCTTTATATAATTTCCATAATTAATTTTAAACCCAAATTATCCATTTCTTCCATTCAAAATTAAAATAAATTACCATAGCTTGGAATATTATGAAAATTTAAACCCATCTCTAAAATAATGTTTTACATAACATATTCAACCCTAATGGCATTCGAAATGCATTTTACACGATTTTAACCTTAAAATTGAATTATACCTTTACATAAAAATACTTATTTAAATCAAACATGACATATAGTCAAAGAATATCATGATTCAATCCAACCAAACACTTTAAAAAAACTTAACCTAAAATTAAATTGTTCAATAAAACATATATGAGATGGTTAGATTATTATTCACCTTGTTTGGATAAGGAACTTGAGATTTGTTCTTGCTTAATTCTTCCTAGCTTGAATCCTTAGTTTATAATTGATTTTTGATCCCATTTTACCCTAAGGTTATGGTCGGCCTTAATCTCCTTTTGTTTATGTTTTTGTTTTTGTGATCGTATGAATGGAAATGAGGTAAGGGTTTAGGAGTTATGGGGTTATGGTATACGATTATTTCCCATATTACCCTTACCTTACTTAACTTAGTTTTCATCTTATAAACCATTCTTATGAATTTACTTATGAGCCATTTATAAATCCATTTAATTAAGGCATGAACCTAATTAGTTTTCAAATCTCTATTCCCTTATCATTCTAGTCTCTACATTATTCTATTTAATTTATCTAATTAAATCTCCTGAATAATGTTACTTAAACTTAGGGATGTTACACTTAGGTTTCGGTAATAGCCTTCCTTCGAAAGTTAATAGGTCTTAGTATTGACTCTCCCCAAAAGTCAATAGGCCTTGGCTATTGAATCACTACCCACGGGTTTCATCCTTAGGAAGCCTTCTATACGCACTTTCCAACACCTATGGAAATCTTCCGGCTATGCTCTTACATAATTCATTTAATTAGAACTTTTCCCTTACCATTCCATAGTTCATTTTAGATCTCCAGCATTATAGCACTGACATAACACCTTATGTTAGTCTCTTACTTCAATACATGTAATAAAGCATACATATTTAACTGCCCACGGTAGCAATTCTGAGCAAGTTTGTGCATGTCTTACCGTATTCCACATCCTTATTCGTTCCACCTCCACTTTTAGTTAGTTGTACTATCCGCCATTTTATTTTTACAATTCATAGGATATTATCCCATTACTATCAATTCATGAAATTAGATGCATACATAGGTCTCGGTTGCATTAATATTGGTTTCGACATTCAAACATTACTTTTAGAATTGGTTATTTAAGATTAGGAAAATATTTATCAAATTTTAGAAATTTGTAAATAAGTTCATATGCACATTTTTACCAACATTTCTACTTTTTAGTCATTGTCGCTTATTTATATAATATATGATTGCTTCAATAATTCATAGCTAAATATTTTAGATATAGGAACATCTTCTAACTTAAAACATCTCTAAAAATATGTTTTATTCGTAGTATATAGTATCTCAAAATTTTTAAAGATGGGAATCACAACAAAACACACTCTACATACTCTGGTAAAGCAATTTTAACCTAAAACATTCATTAAATCAAGATGTATCGTTTATAACCCATATTACATGATTTTATCATAAAAAATCAAAGTTGTAATCAACATAGATGAAAACAACCTAAAAAGAAATGATATTACTCACTCAAATCCCTTGATTATCTTTGATCCTTACGTACTCTACATTTATGTTCCACCTGTAGTAATTCTTCTTCTCCCTCTTTTCTTAGCAATGGCGGCCATCAAAGTTTCATTTTGTTTTTGTGTAAAAAGAGAATTAACAATGGGAAGGATATGCCTTAGAGTACATATACATTAAGAGTTTTGGGTTGGAAAATCCTCCCTTGCCCAATTTTATTAATCTTGTTTCCCTTAATATAAGATCTCCTACAATCAATCCTTCCTTACCTAATTTATTTCCCTTAATAAAAAAATTCCTTCATTCAAATGTTTGTATCTTCCCTTTACAGAAGGCTAAGTTTAGTTATATCGCAATTACTCTTTGTCTTATTTGATAAACCAGTGTACCACACCTAATTAATCTAACTTTTCTTTACTAATAGATATAAGTAAATTCCATTTATTATCCTTTAATAATTCATTTCTATACATTTGAATAAGTAAATAATCATCCCTCAATTATTGACTTGGCTTAATTCACATGTATTCTTATTTAATTTCATATTTGATCCAATTAAACATTTATTATCATAAGTAATTCTTTAATTAAGTCTTTATTAGTTTATTAAAGTGTTACAAGCTTCCTTCCTTATAGGAATTTCGCCCTCAAAATTCAAATAAGGTATGGAAGTGATTCTCAATCTACATCACGACTACTCTAGCATAAACACATAAGTTCCCAACCCATGTGCTGCAAACACAAACTAGTGGGAGAAACGAAAAGAAAGTAATGTATTTATCAAAGGATAAATATATAAACAAATAAATCTATATAGACTAATACAATTATATTATATATGACAACGCATACCCTTCCAAAGGTGTTCATTTTTCTACTAAGTTCTTAACTAACTATGGATCTATTTTACTTAAGTGTTCCCTAATCTAAGCTCTAATACCAAACTATAACATTCTCCGTTCTGAAACCCAAAGATGGAACCCGAATGTGTTACGGTTACCTTGGAATTACCTTTCGACAACCGAATGAGATCAGTATTTTTGTCGATAGTTTATGCAAACAAAATAACTTAATTAATTTAATCAAAGATAATTGTCTTTACATATTTCAAATCTCAAATTGTGCCCTCATAGGGGTAAATATAATCATTACATAGTAGTATCCAAGATCTAACATATGATGGTGTCGAACCCTTGTAATCCCTTAGACTTAAAAAATATATTTAAATTACATAGTGGAATTCAAGCTATTACAAAATATAATAATAGGGCCTCCTGACCGTCTTCATCTTCAACATGGTCTCAACAAAAGTCCAACCTTTGGCTAATAACTGTAATCCAAAATCCCATAAACTCAGCCAACTCAATTGAGTGTCGGTGAGTTTATAGAGGAAAAACAACAAATACACAGGTCAGACACAAGTCTGGTATAAATAATATCATTTTCCATCTACGTTCCTCCTCTAGTGGGTCCATGCCACTAAAGCATGGAATGGCTTATCCCCTACACTATCCTCAATTCCATGATCAATATAAGACAATCATAATTCATAAGTCATAATAAAATATAAGTTCACTTAGACATATATAAATATGTCTCAACAAAACTATAGCCGTTGCAATCTTAGGATTAAGGTCTCAAACCCAATATTTATCATGGGATCATATCAGGTTTTAAAAATATCATCTAGTAAATTGTCTTAGGTTTTGTTTATTATAATTTCTACATTGAAAAGTACAACCCCTTTCGGTCTCGTTAACCCATTAGTTAGCCTTATATGGCAAGGTATCACCCCTAAGCAGTCTCGTTTAGTCTTTAACTTGGTTTATCCTACCAGGTACATTCCCAAGTAGTGTCCATTCTTTAAATCTTATACAGTAAAGTACAACCCTAAGTAGTCTCGGTTCATTATGTGCATATTACGAAGTACAACCCTATGCAGTCTCTTTATCCTTTTCTTAAGCTTAAACCCCATAATAGAGTTATATCCACTCTCACGAAAGCTTACAACTCACCTGGACGTTCCACGTCCCTCCAAAATTCGAAGGTTGAACCTTGTCTCTTAAAGTTGGTGCTTTCGAGTGTGCATCCAACTCTGCGTCAACAGCCCTTTTGAACCCACATTATTTGTAGGTTCTTAATCATGTGCCTCTTAGTTATCTTTAACTTTCCAAATATCACCTAATTGTTCATTTATTAGGTTTCGGCTTTAGCTATTCTTTTAGGTTCATTAGGCTTCTAGCCTACCTTGGACTATCTTAAGCCTTGGTATTATTTTCACAACGCATGATGCTTTAGATAACCAAGTTCCACCATCGGGCATCTTAAGCCTTGGCTTGTGGTATTAGCTTTCCTTCGAAAATAATTGGTCTTAGTATTAACTCTCCCAAAAGTCAATATGTCTCGGATATCAAATCACTACCCCTTAGTTTTTTCCCTTACGAAGCCTTGTTTACACACCCTCGTTTGGAACACCTTCGGCAATCTTCATCCGCTATTGCCTTCGTGTGGAACCTCCTTCGGCCACCACTTTTGCTACGCTCTTACTTAGTTCATTTACTTAGAACTTTTCCCTTACTATTTCTTAGTCCATTTTAAGTTTCATGTGTTATATCCCTGGCATAACACCTTCGACTGGTATCTCACTTCAGTATACGTATATAAGCCTGCATAGCTAACTGCCCATGTCTACAGTTTGGAACAGGTTTGTGCATGTCTTTCCACACATCGCCTTCATATTTGTTCCGCCTCCACTTTTTGTTAGTTGCTGTGTCCTTTTATTTTATTTTACAACCTTTTTATAGGATTTTGTCCCCTTATTATTACGTCATGAAATTAGCATGCATACCTGGGTCTCAGTGGTATTAATATTTGGCTTTGGCATTCAGATGTAACTTTCAAAATTGGTTATTAATAAATGGAAAAATCCTTGTGAAATTCTAGAAATATGTAACTAAGTTCATATGCACATTTTTACCAACATTTCAACTTTTTATCATTTCCCTTTATTTATCTAATATAGGGTCACTTCGATAATTCATAACTAAATATTTTAGACATGGAGAAATCTTCTAATTTAAAACCCGTCTCTAAAAATATGTTTTATTCATCGTATTAAATTTTCATGGTATTTCGAAATCATTAGAGTTGGGAATGATAGCAAACATCCTCTAGTAAAGCTGTTTCAACCTAAAATATTCATTAAATCAAGATTTGTCATTCATAAACATATATAGTATGAACTTATCATTAACAATCAAAGCAGTAATCAACATAGATGAAAACAACCTAAAGGAAAATGAGATCACTCACCTAAATTCCTTAATTAGCTTTGATTTTTGAGTGCTCTACATGGTCCTTGGCTCTATAATTCTTCTTCTCCCTCTTTTCTTGGCAATGACCACCAACAAATGTTTGTTTATTTTTTCATAAAGAGAGAATTAATGATGAAAAGGATATATCTTAGGGTATATATACATTAAGGTTTTGATTTGGCAAATCCTCCCTTACTCGATTTTTATTATTTTGTTTCTCTTAATCTAAGATCTCCTACATTCAATCCTTCCTTGCCTAATATATATCCCTTAATAAAAAATTCCTTCATCTAAATGTTTATATTTTCCTTTTATATACACCCTTGAATTTAGTTATATCTCAATTAACCTTTGCGTTATTAAATTAACCATATTTAAGCGCCACACACATAATTAATCAAACTTTCCTTAAGTAATAGACATAATTAAATTCCTTTTATAATCATTTAATAATTCCTTTCTATACATTTAAATAAGTAAATAATTGACCTAATTGTTTACTTGGCATAAGTACATGACTTCTTATTCGATTCCATATTTAATCCTATTAAACATCTATTCTTATAAGTAATTATTAATTAAATGTTTATTAATTTATTGGAGTGTTACACTGCACCTTTAATTCCTTTGTCTCAGTAGGTGTCATCGTGTTAGGTTGTCTACCTATGGGTTTAGCTCCTGATATAAGATCTATCTGAATCTCGATTTCTCATTTCCGTAGTGGTCGCGTAACTGGCTCAAAGACATCCGCATATTCTCTTATTAACTCGATTGATTTCATCCTTCGCATCCTCCATTGGACACAACAATGCATATACATCAAAACTAGATTATGTTAATGAGTATAAATTTCAATTATTGCAATCAAGTTTCCTCAAGGATATTATTCTATCTTGGAAAAATATCCTAACATCATATAAGCTTAACCAATACATACCCAATATTATCCCAAATCCCACAGAATCTAACGCATCCAAATTTCAAGTAAACATATGGCCTAACAAATCAAATTTTAATTGGTCACATCTCATTCAAGAGTTGTGTATCCTCAAGTTTTATTTGCAACCCTTAGAGAAGTTATATGGTATGTCAGCTCAATGTTTAATTTATCTACCAAACATTTAGATATAAAAGAATGTGATGCTCCAGTGTCAAATAACACTTCAACATGGATGTTATGTATCAAAAGTGTACCTCCCAACATAAATTTTCCTATCAAAAGTGTACCTCCCAACATAGATTTTATTTTTCCTTGGCGCCAGTTAGGAATTTGTAGGTACTAAAGTATTAACCTTTCCCTTTCAGCTTTGATAGCTCAGGACAGTCTCTCTTAAAGGGATCCAACTTGTTGCAATTATAACATCTTACTCCTTTCTGGTTGAAAACTTTCTTATTGGCCCCAGCATGACACTAATTAGCAAAGTGTACCTTCTTATCGCACTTGTAACAAGTAACCTCTAGTTTTTATTTCTTGAAAACTCCATCTTTCTAAGTTCCCTTCTTTCCTTTCTTATTAATGAACTTTCTCTTATTGCCCTGTAAATTAAGGGACTTGTATTCCTCTACCACATACTTATTCTTCATGATTTTTGCAAGATAATTCCTCGGAGCCATGTCTACAATATTGAATGGATGTCTAAGGTATGGCATAATTTCCATAACAATCTCGAGCTTAAATCCTCAAATAGACTTCTCATTTTTCTTAACCGAAGTGTTAATGATGCCCATGCGTTGAAACCTCATTAAACATGGTTGCATACTTCAATATCATCATATCACCTTGTTCTAACTCTCCAAACTTCATGTATAGCATAGCTTTTATTGCACTCTTACCTCCCCTGAATTCAACCTAAGTAACATCATCCTCTGGTACATCTACAGTTACCTTGTTCCACCAATACATAGCAGCTTCTTGCAGCTACATAGAAGCTAACGTCTCCTTCTGTTCGTTAGTCCAACCCAAATCAACAATATTTCTATCATAATGGATAAGCCAATCCCCCATTTCAATAGATTCTATATTCCCATAAACAGGTTTTCTGCCCAGACTGGTGTAGTCCCTGCTTGACATTGTCAAGTTGTTGTGAGCTTCTCCATACTTAATATTGCCAAGTTATTGCGAGCTGCTGCTTCAGGTACGGTAGCTCCCACATTACCGCTTACATTAACTTTGTTGTTTCCTCTAATCATCCTATGCACAATTCCGACTTCAACATACTAATAAAAAATCGGTACATCTCCCTAATCTACTGGCATTGCTCCAGCATGCATGTTTGCATTAGCATTGGTAGTTAGGTTAGCATTTCCTTCAACATTAGGCCGAACGTTTCCATTTGTCGTGATGCTTTCACCTCTAAAATTAAGTCTTCTGCTTCTAGTATTCATAGCTTCTATTCTCATAATCTTCATACAAGTCTTCATGAGATTTAGAAGAAAGGACTAAAGATTGAGAGGAGAAACAAATATAGATCGGAATACGTACTTAGATATATATTTCAAATAACAAATACATTACCATAGCATTATACTATTTCCCAGTTTGATCTTCCTATTTCATTTAAGTTTATATTTAAAAAAAATCATATTGAGTTTTAAACAACCTATGCTCTGGTACTAAGTTGTAATATCCCCCATTTTAGGATTCGAAAATAAACACTAATGGTATTGCAATCGTCGATAGTAGTAATTCCAACGATGAAACGAGATTATTATTGTATTATTAACATCAAAAGCATAAGAATATTAATTTTTTCATAAAGCAATTTTATTCATTCATTAGATATTCATTGCATATCCATTGCATAACTCTGTAACTATAATGTTTGTAATTACATATAATATTTTTAAGAGTGATATATGATAACGCATCTTGAATGAACAAATTCATAACTTCCAAAAGTTATAATATCCATATTTACATGCAACATTAAAAATTATACTATATAGCGGAATAAACTATAACTGGTCTTAGCTTGTCTCCTTGACGTCTTCGTAAAGCTGTATTTGTATAAACATGGAAATTCCTACTCTCTAACAACTCAAATGATTACAAAAAGGTTTATGGGGAAATCAAAAAATTCAAGTTAGAAAAAATCTAATACGAACAATATTAGTCATCCCAGATCAAAATAGGCACATAGTGAGACAACACCGTTGAGAAGAATGGGTTTCCCCTCACTAGTATCTTAACAATCCAAATGTCAAACATAACATTCATGGATCGGACGAGGATGCCTAATACATTATGCTCTCCTCATCCACCCACAACCATAATGGTTAGATAATGACATGAATATCAAAAAAAATAGGATAATGGTGAATACTCTAATACTCAATAGTGTGACGACTCATCTTCTTGACCCTTAGAAATCGACATTAATACATCCACAATATTCACGTGCTGTAAATCCAAGTGCCGGGGAGACAGATTATCAGGGGTGAAATAAAGATAAAAGATAGAAATACAAATTCTCACATCGCATTCAACACTTAATTATACATAAGTGATCACTCCAAGTGATCCATCAAAGTCAAATACTAATCCAACTGGGATAGTTATAATTGCCTATCCTTACTTATGCTAGGACATACTAAATGCATAACATACCGGAATACATATAGTTATCTACATAGGGTACTTTTGCTTCATAGCTCCAAAAGACTTCTCCAGAATGCCCCCTGACATGCTCCCAAGTGCTCCTAAGGTATCCTGACTACACGGCTGGCCAAAAAATAGGACACCCAGAGTTTAAAGGCAAATACAATACTTCTGGTCAGTCATGGGACTGGCGTGAGAACTCAAAGTATGATGTTTGAAAATAAAAAGGTATCTCATAAGACCACGCCGCACATAAACACGGAACATGTTTTTACCTTATGATAACCAAATCTCTTTATTATGTAAAATTAAGGGATATAATTTTTATTGAAATTATAGAAAAAATTTCCAAATAAACTTATTAATCTTAGCCGAAATTGTTGCTATTATTAAATTCTAGCATACTAGGTTCTACAAACAAAACCGTAAGTTATTATTGGAGAATGGATTTCCAAACAAATGACCAGTGAAGGGACTACCTTCTGATGGGTACATCTCTAGATGGATGTCCTAAGGACCACAGAACATCTGCTCCCCTGCCAATACAAGACCGTCCTATCTCTACACTTAGATAATACCGAATATGTCATCCCCTGGTCGTTACCGACCTTTATCCGAGACGTCTTAGCATACTTTACACATTAATTAATACCCGGGCTCCATAACGGGTAAAATTATATCTAGAAGGGGATGATTATACCCTAATGGTTGCGAACCACTTAGCCTTTTCGCATCTAACGCTGTTTCGGTCATTTCCGGTTGATGAGGCTAGAGGTAATGATTACCTTTACACATATCACATCTCTTTCCAGTTTTAATGCCACATTGCCATTCCATAGTCACATGACTAATTTCTACAAACGTATAACTTCCTGAGCTCGAATGTCTCGGGAAAGGGTGTTAAACTAAGAGAAGGTGTCTTCTCCGCCACCGACTGATTTACATTATATAGAGACCACTCATTGTGATTTAGAATGCAAGGTCAGACACTCGCCCATACAAGTTTGTTCTGGGAGTGAACAAAAATGAAGGTACTTTCCTACCACATCCTGTTAGGATTAGTAGTGAATAGCCCTTGCATTGGATATTTTATAACCACGAGACTACTGCTACTACTATATGTATGTTAGAAATTTATCCCTAAATGATCAACAAGCAGCCTTTCACTATGAAAATATTAAATATCAATGTCTTCAACATGTTTTACTTCGAAATGTACATTGGTTCGAAGTGGTTTTCAGGAACCACCTAATCTGACAACGGTTCTTTCAAAATCCAATCATGGATAAAAACTAATGTAATTAGATGACTGTTTTCCATTCATTCATTTCTCTTTATCAAAAATATCTTCGATAGAGATATGTATCTTTATAAAACATTCTTTTAGTGAATATGGAATCATATAGCCTTTCTTTTAAGATTTTCAATCCTTTGGTTTATTAAACCTTGTTAAATCTTGGAATAATTTCAATTTATTTCGCCTCTTATTTAGGAAAATTTCAATATAAATTTTTAGAGTATCCAGGCTTTACCTTCGATCTTTTCCACCTCTCATATAAAAGATAAAGCTAAGGCTAGGTAAGTTCAGGGCACTGATTACTCCATCCCTAACCTTAGTTACACATCTTGTTTTACCGTTTAGCTCTCACAAGAGGGACAAATGTACTAGTCGTTTCCACATACTCGGTTTTTGTTAAGGATTATTTAAACTTCCCAATCATTATTTAAAACACTTAACTTTTCTTCTAAAAACATTTATAAAAGATTAGAAAGAGGATTGTTGAGTTCCATAACTCATAAGTTATTACAAATTGTTGCAAAAACGTTGCAAAAAGTGTTACAAAAAGTGCTTTAAAATCTATATTCTTCAAAACGACTTTTATATCATTTAGAAACCATATATTTAACTTAAATAACTTTTATAATATTCAAAAAGATTTTTAGAATTTATTTTATATTTTAAAAACATTTAAAATATCAATTTTAAACTTTGGACACTTTACTACAAAAGCACGATTTTTCTGGAAAATTGTTTTGGACATATTTTAAAATTTACAAGATGAAATCTTGATTTTATTTCTTTATTGGAAAGATATGGATATAATAGTTTGAAAAATTCTTATCTCAAATAATTACAAGCCATATTCGATTTTGTATACTCCTTTAAGCTTTGCGGCGCGAAATCGCAAACTACCGTTACGCGACACGCCTAGTTTTGAATTATTTTATCCTTTTCATTCAAACTTGGTGGAAACAAGTTTAAATAGTTATGGAACATTTCTAAAACATATTTAACCATTTTTAAAGGTATAAATGATTCCATATCACTTTCCTTTCATTATTTTTGGAAAGTGATTTCATGTGGAACAATGTCGTATATACGTGACTTATTTTCATATTCAAAATCAAATATCAACATATACAAATCCAAAACATAATCAGATCCATAATAACATCTCATATCATAACATTTATAACTTGCATATCATTTTAATAATATTCACAAACGTGTATGTATATTATGTAACTTTTCACATATGTTTCAAAGGTTGCTGCTTTCTTTTTCAAACACTTATCAAACATCATTATTAGCAATTAAACATTTTTTTAACCATCATAACTACTAATATAGCTATAGTTTGGAGTTCTCACTTTGTTTGGTTATTTGGATGAAAAATCGACTGTAGCTCCGCTACTTGATGCTTTTCGCACACGAATCCTTACATGCTTGGACTTGGATGGCTCGACTTAAATTTAGGGGAGGTGGAGGTGCTCATGGCCTAGGAGTAGGAGGGAGTTTAGCTTGGCTAGCGGGTGGAGGGAGGTTGGCCGTGGGTAACGAGGAGGAAAAGGAGGAGTTTTGGAGTGATTTTGAGGTGTTTGGATGGATATTTCCCTTAGTAATTATTTTTGGAATATTTTAGCATTGTTTTATTAAGGAGGGAAGCCATTATAGAGTGGAAGAAAAGCTTGGAAAATGAAGAAGAAGTTTTGAGGAAAAGTAAGACAAAGTGGTGCTTATTTATAGAAAAAAATTGGACTAAGATAAAATTTGATAAAATGACTAAAATACACTTACTTGTAAATAAAGTAAGCATTTATTTTTTAACACTTAACAACATGTTTCACATCAAAACTTTAAGCCACTTTCATTTAAGAAGTAAGTAAAGAATATAATGATTTTGTTTGCTTTTGAAATGAACATGTTTTGTCTTTATTAGTTTACTTTTGCTAATGATATTTCTAGAATTTCCTAATTATATTTAGCAAAAGTAAACTTGATTAACTAATTATTAATTACTTACATATATTAAAATGTGTACAAGTATGTATACATAAAGGTGCAACAATGTTTCGGCAAATTTTATTCGATAAAACGTTGATTTTTGACAAAATGTTTTATGATCATATTTTGACATTTTAGATAAACTATTTATTTATATAAACCAAATTTGAAAATAAATTTGTATAATGTTACTTAAAAATATAACACTTATAAATTAATTAAAATAATTCATTTAACCATTGAAACTTACTTTTTTGAAATCAGGATTTTGTCACTTTTGTTAATATACGCAAATATTACTATCTCTGTGTATATTTCTATTTTCAAATCCTATCTAATATTGTTTAAAACCTAAAACTTTAAAAAATCACCTGGGATGTTATATTTTGAGGTGGTCAAATTCTAGTCACAAATAGGGTCTAAGGGTTACATATTCCCTATATCTAGCTATCCTATTAGGTGTTTGATACATCGGTATAGTTTTCCTGGAGTTACTCTTAACTTATCGGTTTTCACATGCCAACTAAAATCTATCAATTGACTTAGTAAAAACCTAGATAAACCAACGGTTTTCATTCCCATAAGGGTACCAAACAATGATAGAATAAAAACAATAAGAGCATCCTCACTCCATTCCCGGATGCATACACACAAAATTTAACCTTGATCTTAGCAAAGTCCTATGCATTAGAAATCACTGACCTTGATAAATAAGGGGCTTAGTCGGTTATTGTATGAAATGCTACCACATCACCGGTCCACACAACTTAGTCTAGTTTTATAGACATTGATCAAGTCATTTCTTTTTAATTAGTTCTGGTCATTCCTATACAATTTGATCTTCCTGATCCTCTAGATGTAATTCTTCTCACATAAGAGTTTAGTCTTACCATACCCATAATGGAACAACCTACATGATTATCAATTCTCGATCCTCAATTTCATCAAGGGATAAATCTGCTAACCTTAACAACAACATGGGGGTGCATGAAAACAATGTAAGTACATGGCATGAAAAGGTGGATACAGTGAGTTATAAGGTAATAGATAATGTTAATGATGGAAACAAGGAGCAGTTGTTGCTTGTATGCATGGAATAGGTTCAAATTTTAATATGCATAATGTACAGGAAGAGTATAGAGTATGGAAAAAGGTGTTAAGGTGTTTTTGATGAAATTATTAGGTCCATGCTTGAAAAAAGCCTATGCATGTGGATAACACACTGTTGAGAGGAAAAATGTAGGTCATTCCCAATAAGCTTGGATTAGAGCTCGATTCAGATATTATTATACTATATTCGCTAAGCTCGAGAACATCAAGGGACACTGTAGATAGTTCTAAATGCACTTCTAGAAAATGGTATTCTCATCCTGGCGGAGCAGTAAGGAGAAGCGCAAGATTGCATGGGATTCCAATATCTGCAAATACTAGAACATCAGGCTCTACCTCAGTTTCGATTGTTCATATAGATAGCACTTATAGTCCTTTTGTGTTAAATGAAATTTCTACTTATTCTATGTTAGATCTAGCTAGGAGGTCAAATTTCACTTTTGATCACGATTGGTTTGATATAGAATTTATCAAGAATAAGGAACTCGAGAGGGTTACATTACTTAGAACATGAGACACATTAGCTGGAATGTTAGAGGTTTGAAGGATGTATGTAAACGTAATAAAGTCATGTGTATTCTAAAGGATAATTACATTTATTTAGCTCTATTGCAAGGAGATGCTACAAATGTTGAGGGGTTTTATCATAGTAATTAGGTTTGCCTCCCGGCTAGGGGTAGCTTGGGTGGATTGACGGTGGGTTGGAAACAAAATTATGTTAAACTAATGCAAATTATTGCTAATGTTCACTCGATGCACCTTATATTCACGACTTTAAATGATGATTCAATTTTAAATATTTCCAATGTTTATGGATCTCATAATAAGATTGATAGAAGAGTCCTTTAAAGAGAATGCCTAGAGTTTATATCCCTGACCGTTAGTCTGTGGGTAGTAGGAGGCGACTTTGACTAGATGCACAGAAGAACAATCGCCTAGATCGCTTTCTAACTATCGAGGAAATGGAATGTAAGTTCCTAGTGTTGCAAGTTAAGGGGCGTCCTATTGTTTATTCGGATAGTTGTCCTATTATTCTTCTTTATGAGAATCACCGCCTTCTGCATAGTACTTTTAGATTTGAAAAGATGTGCATGTTAGAAAGTAAATTTATAGATCGTATTACAAATAAATGGTTTTCTATAAGTTGTGAAAACAAAAAATATTCCAAAAATATTGCTAAAGTATTCAAAGGAAAACTTAGAAATCTAGGAATATTTTTTATAAAATAGAGTTAAGACATTTTTGGCCACATTAAATAAAGAACTTACTTTCTGAAATTTTAAAACCAAATAAAGTAGAAGAATTATGAACTTTAACCTTATCTGAGAAAAATATACTTCCTAACCTTAAAGAAGAACTAGACAAAGTCATTAAACGATAGGAAATAATGTGGAAGTAGAGGTTAAGAGTCAAATGAATGGACGAAGGGAAAAAATACCATTTTTTTTCAAAAGATAGCCAATGGTTGTGAATGTTTAATAGTATAAGTTCCTTACTCATTGACAATGTGGAAATATCAGATTAAAATGAGCTTAATAATGCCTTCACTAACTATTACAAAGACATCTTTGGAACTATTAAAGTGCATATAATTAATACAAGGTAGGCTCATTTATACCCCATGGACACCAAGATTGTTTTAAAGATAGTCCGTTCTCGAAAGAGGACATCTATAGGGCCATTAATGATATGCTTGATGACAATGCTAGGACCAGATGGTTTTTCCATACTATTTTATAAAAAAATTGGCACATTTTAAATATAACCTAATTAAAATGTTTGAAGAATTTTACAATAATAACCTGCAACTAAGAAGATTTAACTTTGCTAACGTCACACCGCTTCACAAGAAAGTGGGAGCGATGGAGCTCAAAGATTTTATGCCTATTTTGTTAATAAACCGTTCTCTTAAAATTATTTCAAAGGTTCTATCAAATAAGCTAAGTGCTAAAATGAAAAATCTAATTGACGTTACTTGATCCACTTTTATTAAACACACAAATATCCAGATGGGGTTGCAGTAGCCTAAGAATTTATTAATTACTATTGCAAGAATATTACTTATGCCCTTCTAAAACTAGAATTCACTAAAACTTTTGATTCAATTGACTGGTTTTTTCTCAAAGATTTACTGGTTGTCAAAGGTTTCGGTACTAGATGGATTGTAACAACCCATATTTTAAGTATCGAAGAATCGTAAAATATTACTATTTAATTCATATGAGGTTGTATGATTCTAAAACTTTGGAAAATGAATACTAGGGACATTTTCCGTACTTAGAATTTTATCGGACATTTTGGACCTAGAAATTCTTGTAAGACCTATAACTTTTGATAGGCATTGAATAAGGGTTTGAAACTACTTCCTTTATATCGGGCTTGTGGTTTCTCTTTCTGTTGAGTGGTTATAATAAGAAAACGGACTTAACGTTTAGGAGATATGGACGTTTAAATTAGATAGATTATTGGGCAATTAACCTAAGCCCATACTTAGGTCCACTAATGAATTTCTGGAATAGCGCCTAATTTGGAGAGATGGAACATATCTACATCATTTTCTACTTTCCTAAAATGATTCCAAACCTTCATTAACTCTTAATTAATCAAAAAGCCTCTCCTTTTCTTACTAATATTAACCAAATCCATTATTGGAAGGGTAATTAGTAAAGTGGATTATAGATCTATCATCTTGGGGATTGGAAATTCATGTTCTTGGCTGTTCATATCAAGTTTGGGCATCTAAAGTGGTAATTTGGGTGTAGGTGAGTGGTTATTGATCTCTCACTATCCTGTACTTGTCCATATAGTTGAATTTGATGTCTTTGATATGATTTCCATGTTAAAATGATTTTTAAATTTAATTTAACATCTATAAATGTTTATAGTTGAATTTTAAAGATGGAAATGGATTTTATATGGTTTTGTAAACCCATTTGATCATATTGTCATTTTAGTGCAAAAATATCTAGGCTAAATGTTGTATGCTCATTACGTTTAAATTGATTGTTTATGTTAGATGGATGCTTATGAATGACACACACACACACACACACACACATATTTGGATGAATTGTTTTATATGGTTTACTAGTTTTTTAGTGTAGTAAGGAAAGAGGCTGTCGATTTGAACACGATGAAAGCAAAAGCACCATGAATTGGATGAAACTTAGAGGAGAAGTTCTAAATGAGAAAAGGAGGCTACAGTTCTGGTCGCGATTGAACTAGAGTTGGTTTGGGTGCCTAACCTCTTCTCGGTATCGAACTGTTTCTATTCGGTGGAAGGAGTTGTAGATCTAGTCGGTGAAGGAGCAATGCTTGGAGACTTAGACCACAAAACTTCAGGGAAGACATAGGGTTGAAGGTAGGAAGAGGATCCGAGGCTTTAGGGTGAAAAATTCACTAAGTACACAAGCTGTTGTCAATTACTTTTGATTGGTATGGAGTTCTTTTCAGGCACATAGGTTGGTGTTGGGGACTTAGGAGCTTTGGGTGGAGAAAGTGAGTCTCGAGCAACCAAAAATGGAAGAGATTAGGAAGGAAGTACTTAGCCAAACTTTGGCTAAGTATAGGTAGAGAAATCCATATCGGTGCCGACATCTTTCGGTCGGTCCTAACATGAATTTATGGGGTCTATAAAGGCCAGACTTCTAGAAGGGGAAGATGACGCTCTACAAGCCATACTGAAGGTGTTTGTTTGTTCACTTAGGGTTCAAAAGCAATGTAGTAGCATGATGAAGGATGATAGCTTTGGAACTTTGATGATTGTAACTTGATGGTAGATGGAGTTATGTTCCGATTATGTTTGCTCGATGTTAAATGGAGTCATGAGGATGATTATTCATAGAAGCGTGGGTTCTAGGAAAGGTGACCCATGGATAGAACATTGAATGGCACTGTCGTGGAAAGAAAGGAACGTGGAACGGTTCTTTAAGGATGAACTAAAACAGGATGGAACAAGGAAAGGGCTTATGTATGCATGCCAGGGATTGTTGACCTTTTGATGCACTTGAAAGCAGGAGTATTGTGAGGATGCTCATTGGGTACTTGGAATGACCACACAGGATCGATGGGATGGATCTATATACCTAAGACTGATGGAATGGGTCTATTGTCAACTTCAGGCTATGAACGAGTACACTGAAAACTGGGATTTTCCCACTAATCATTGGTAGAGGAACGATCATACGCGTTATCATATGTTTGGGGCACAATTGAGTGGCGGGAGGGATTGTAACATTCCCGTTTTTAAATCAAATTCAAATTGGTAATTAATTTAATTTAGAAATTAAATTGTGAATTAATTTGGTATTTCCTAAATTAAATAGATATTTATTTGTTTATAAATATAAATAAGAATTTGATTTGGAATTTAAAATAAATAGATGATGAATGGAATATAAAATATATATTTGATTGTTTACTCATTTATAAATACAAGTTGATTGTATATTAATTTTTGAATTTGAAATTTAAATATAAATGTGCTGAAAATATAAATTGAATTTAAATCTATGTTTTAAATTTTTTTAATAAGAATTTATTTTCTGATTTCAGTATATATATATATTCAAAAATTGTTTAAAGTTAAGAATCTATATTTTAAAGGAAACTTATTTATATAATATGTGTGTTTATTTATTATGAATAATTAGCTTTAAAGTCATTTTTAAGGTTATATAAAAGGATAATAAGAAAATGGTTTGAATATATAATAAGAAATGTTACCTTAAGTTTAAATTTTAAATAAGATTTAAAATACATTTTCTTTTCAAAATGAATAAATATAGTTTATGTATTTATAAACTTAAAAATATAACCTTTAAAACATAATAAGTATAGATTTGAAAATATAATACACATGTGATTATCTTGTATAATTTATAATAGCATAAAGGGTTAGAAACAAAATTTGTAAATTAAATCAAAGAGGGTTTAAACATAAAATTTAGGTGTTTTAACATTTGTAAGCCATGAAATTTCAAAATTAACAAGTGTAGAAAGATTAACATCATGTATTCACAAGTGTTAATATAGGTTTAAAGTGGCAATTTGTTCTTTTAAAAATGAAAATATATATACAAAAGTGCAAATTTATTAACATATGGTTTAAAACAAAAACTTACAAATAAATTTAAGAAAGGGTCTTTACATAAATTTATTTGAATTGAACATTTGTGAGATTATTAAAATTATGTATTTACATTTGTAGGCTTTGCATGCCATACAATTAACAAGTGGCATCATTTTAATTTGAAAATGTGAATGAAAGAAAAAAGAAAAGAAAAGGAAACTACTATTCTCAGTTCACAATTCTCAGACCTGAAAAACTTCAAAACAGAAAAAAAAAATGAAATCTAAGCCAGGTTCAAAGTTGAAAACCAAAATCATCTCAAACATCAAAACCAGAGATGATCAAAACCTGATCAAGGCAACCAAATCAAAACAGAAACAAATCATCTCAGCAACAAACCTGGTAATCAAGATAGCTTGAAATCAAAACCTAAAAAGCAAGATTTTCAGCCTGAAGCAAATAAAAAAATGGATTCAAGTTCAAGCCTGGAAAGAAAAGTACGGATTAAGCAATCAAATCAAAACTGCAAATTCAATGAACCAAGGACCGAATTCAAATTCCAATTTTAAATTCAGGTTCTCTGTCAACATAATTTACAGGTGAGCAAAATTAACCATTTAAGCTTGAATTTGTGAATTGTCTGGATGTGATTGCTTGTTGTTATTGAGATACATGCATGCATGTATAGATATACATATAAAAATGTATGCATGTCTATGGTTCAAACTCTGTTCTTTAGTTTCCAGTTTAACTCAATTAAAAACAAATGCATATCTTACCACATATACAATATTAGGTTATGATATTTAAAGGAGAATTGTTTATGTTTGATATATGCTGTTTTTAAAAATATTTATTAGTAAAATTAGCAAGTAATTATACTAAAGGAAGAAAAATACAGTAGAAACTGATTCAAGTCAGTAAAAAATTATTTTCCTTAAATTCAAAATTTGATCAGATTAACCAATTCGTTTTCGAATATGATGATTTTTAGCAACATTATCTGGAATTTTTTAAGTTTGGGTTGTTGTGAATTTCTGTGTTGACTTGAATTTGGGTTTTCATCAATTGTTGATGAACGGGGAGGTAATAATATTCGCAATCAAGGTTGGAGGTGGAGTGAAGATTATTGATTGTGGGAAAAATAATGGTAGACTTTAAAATTAACCGTGGTGGCCGTGCATAGTCGAACTAGGGTTTAAAAGCTCGTTTTGGTCGAAGTTTTTGTGAGCTCCGTATGGCGTCCATCAATCACCGAAGGTGATTGGACCAAGGTGAAAGGGTGCGTGGATCTTTGGCATGTTTGTAAACGAAGTTGCATGTGGTTGACGAACTAGAGTGTTGTCGACGATTAGTTTTTCTGATCTGGATTAGTTCCAGGGAGGAGCAGATGTGCTCGATGTTGTTCCAGGTGATGTTTGATGATGTTGAGTACTGGGGATGGTCAGAGAGATCACCGGCGACATGTAGGAAGTATCGAGGTTGGTCGGAAGGCGTTGGATGATTGGTGCACGTGCATGCGATATCATTGAAGTCTGATGATGTTCGGATTTGAGGCAAAAAAAAGAGCTTGGGTTACAGCTCGAGATCGTAATAGGGTTGCGTCGAAGTAACGTGATGATCGGGTGTTTCTCGGGTTCTCGAGTTAAACAAGACTTGGCTCGGGCTTGTTAAAGTTGTTACCAGATTTCAATTTAAAAAAATACAAACATGTTTCCTGTTTTATAATACAACATTTTTTTTACAAAGTAAATTTTATTTACACAAAGTTTCAAGCTATATTTAAACTAAATAAGTTTCCAAAGAAAAATAAATCAAGTTTCAAAATTTAAACCAATTTAAAACAAGGTTTCAAAATTAAAAAATAAAATAAATAAAGTTTTTAAGGCAATTGTATTTAACCAGATTTTCAAATAAATCTTAAAGGATTGATGACTTAATTAATTAAAGGATGATTGATGGAGATTAATTAATTAATCAAATCAAGAGTTAACCTATTTATGTGGTTAATTAATTAATTTATTGATGTGATTAATAAAAGTAATTAAGGGTAATTAATTACATAAGAAATATTTTTAATTATAAGTAATTGATTAATGATTAGTTAATTGAGTGATAATTAATTTATTTAAGTGATTAGGGATAATCACTTATTTTAATTAATTAAGTATAATTAATTAAGTGTTAATTAATTTATGTAATTAATTAAGGATAATTCATTAAAGGATAATTAAATAATTAATGGCTAATTATTTAATGATTAATGGTTAATTTATTTATTTTTAAAGGTCAATTATTGAATGATTAAGGGTTAATTAATTTATTAGTTAATCTATTAAGAATTAATTTTTTAATTAAGGGCAATTAAATAATTCTTTAATAATAAAGGATTGATTAATTTATTAATTAAGGGTAATTAATAAATAATTAAAGAATAATTAATTAAATTGTAATTAATTAGTGTTAATCAACCAGGATTAGGGATTTATCTGATTTAATTAATCAGATAAAAATTAATCTTACTTATGGATCTTTGAATTGTATGAACTGCTGTGAATTGTTTGATCTTTAATGTGTGATGCTTTTTGATTTGAATCGTTTTAATTCAAGCTGTGATGAATGTAATTTATTTTATCTATGATAAATGTATATTATTGATCTGTGAATCTGCGTACAGAAGATCAGCGTTATAAGATTATATCGCTTATTAATATTTCTGTGTTTAAATCTGTAATGATCAATGATGTTGCACTATTATGTAAAACCTCTGGACTACACCATACACACATAAATATGGATCGCACGAGGAAATCGGTTAAGTCACAGATTTTAAAAATAATAATTTTTAAATTGAATTTTGAATTCAAATAGTTTTGGAAATAGATTTGGGTTAAATATAAAAAGCTTTTGAAAAGGGATTTCAAAGATAAAAAGTTATTTCGAATAACTTAATAGAGTTTTGAAATTTAAATAATTTGGTTTAGATTTGAATTCAAAATTTGAAATTGAATTCTATGTTTGGAAATTATGATTTGAAAAGGTTATACAAGTTATAAATGTGTTTATATGGGTTTTTAAACCATTTAAAAGTATTGTTTTGGGAATTTGAATTTAAACCAAGCTTTATACTTGAAGGGCTTTAACTTGTATAAGTGTAATCGAATTTTTCCAAAACGAAAATTATTTGTTTTCAAATAATAAAGGCTTTCATATAAGGAAAGGATTTCCAATTTCTGTTGAAAAGTTTCAAGTTTGAAATGAAATTGTGAATTGTTTTGAAAGCTATGAATGAACCTTTGTGAAAGATTATTAAACCTGGTTTTGAAATCGAAGAGGATTTTAAATGGCGTATCTTTTATATAAAAGATTTGAATCAGAAACGGGTTTGAAAGCTATTAAATCTTTGATTTAATGATTGAATGTGTTAATCCAAATTGAAATGGAAATTGTTTTGAAATCTGTGAATGGATCTTTGTGAAAGATGGGTGAACTTTGTGAATTGAATCTTTTCGTTTAAAGATTTGGAAATGGTAATTTGTTTAAACCATTTGAAAAAAAAGTTTGGGTTTTAAGTTGTGACTTAACTGAAATCCCAATATCCATATGTTTTTAAATATTGCGTTCATTATTCGGTTTAGCCGGGAAGGACCTTTGTGTCATATAACCCATTCCGAATAATGATATGACATTATGGATAACATTTGAAGACCGGTGGTGAAGACCAGATATTTTCGAAAGTGAAAGGATAACTCGTCAAATGTCTCTGCACTGACTGGTCCCCGGTACAGAGACTCCGTATGTAATGGAGAGTCCAGACGTGATTAGGGATTATCCAGATTTGCAAGGGCTTCTTTGGAAGTGCCTTCGGTTCTGTTCGAACCTGGAACAGACTTGTATGGATGTGTGTCTGACGTTACACTTTGAGATGTAAAGTTGGTTTCTATCAAATACATTTCTGTTTGGTGGCGGAGATTTATTCTCTTAGCTTAATACCTTTCTCTGAGACGTACGAGCTCAGAGGTTATGTAGTTGATGGTTACTAGTGATAATTCCCAATTTGGTAATGTGGCATATGAAGTGCCGCTGATCATTTGTTGATCGAAGTATGGCTTTGTGAAAAAGCGTAGCTTTGTGGACGAGACTGCATCAGGACCTCACACCCCGGAAATGGTCGAAACAAGAAATATGCGGCAAGGTTGCATGGGTCGCGCGCCTAGGGTATGTCCATTCCTTCTGGAAAAGGGTGGTATAATGGTATGGAGCCCAGATACTTAACTCATGTGGACACTGTAAATTTTATTACTGTGTGATGTTGCTTTGTGATTGAGGGCCCTCGGATAAAGGTCGCAAACGACCGGGGGTGGCATATCTTTAGGTATTACTCCCGGGTAAGGAGGAAACCAGCCTTGTATTGGCAGAGAGATGGGTAAGTTCTCAGGGCGTCCCTCCAGAGGCGTTCCCATGTGGCAATAGGAAGTTCCTTAGCCTGTCCATTTGTTGGGAATCCAATCAAACAATACGAGCCCTTTACGATTGCAATTTTATAACCTGCCACCTCAGGTGGTAGCTATAGCTGGCATAATATAATGGTACCTATGCTGGTTAAGATTAATATTATACTTTTGAAATGTTTTCCACTATGCACTGATAATAATATCAAAAGGATTTTGCATAGTAAGCATGTTTGACTATCATAAGGAGAAATATCCCCCAAGTGTGCGATTGCATGGTGTGTGTGCCGGGAGGCCTTATGGTAGTTTCATTTTCTAAAAAGCATTTCAGATTTCAATGTCTTAAAATTATTTGTTGTTTGTTTTAAAGAAAACCGTTTTTGTTTGCTCATACCAGTCCCATGACTGACTTGGAGTTTATTTTTCCCTTCCTAAACTCTGGGTGCCCATAATTTTCCACATGGGCGGTCTAGAGTTGGGTTTTTCAGATAATCGAATGGTAGGCGTAGATTCAATAGCATTCAATCTTGGGATTTTGGCAATCACGTTTTGGATCGAGTTGCTTCACTTCAGCATCATTGTTGGATCAAGCTTGTTGGATTGGAGTTCTTTAAGCTTTCAGATTTGGATATGAAAGTCTTCGAGTATTTGGAGTTTAAGGAGTTTGGCATTGAAGACGTTGTCTTTCCGCTGCTACTGTCTTGTATCTATCTTTGATATGTTGATAGTCATTTGTATTTGATATTCAGTTGTATTTGATGTTGTATCAATTGTGTATCAATGATATATGATATTATCTTTTCTTCCGCTGTGTTGTTATACTTAATGTGTTATAAGCTTCGGCGAACCAGATTCGATGTTTGGATTTGCAGCATTTGAATACAGGTGACGTGTTGGGTATCGATTTTCGATGGTCGAGTCAGGAGCGTTAAGTGGTACCAGAGCTGAAGGTTGAACTTTAGCTCAGGAGTATAACACATTAAGTAACTCATTATAGATAGGGTGAAGTATACCCTAGAATGAATATTCCCTAAGATATCCGTTCGAGTGCCTCAGTAAATTCTCTTGCTATCCACTGATAGTGAGTATGAGTGCAAGAAGAGGACGAGATAGGGGACAGGGGAGTACCGGTACAAATGGTCAATACCCTGCAACAACAAGGAAATAACTTTCTCTATTAATCTCCTTTGTTGATCATCCAATTTCAAAATTCTTTGATATCTTCGTGGCAGCTGCAAGGAGAAGCTTTGATGTGGTGATGGCCTTACGAATCGTTGAAGATAAGTTTCTATCTCGTATACTCTTCATCGTATTCTTATCAGCTTTCCGTTTTTAACTCTAATAAATTTAAAATTTATTTGAAATAAATCGGTTAATAAAATATAAAGTTAGTATCGATAAAAAGATTTTGAGTAAAACCAAATTTGGAATTCTGTTTCTTGTGGGTGTCAAAGTCCGAAGAAGGACCAGTTGGTGTATACTTTGGGATATTCCAACCTGAATTGGGTATCCATTATCTGTTCTGTTGGGTCCAGATATATTCTACGAATGGTTAGTAATCCCTTTGAACTAACTAGTGCCCTGCTTATTTCATAGTCTGGTGACCCGAGTACCTTGTGTAATATTGAAAGAGTTTGTCCTCATAATTATCGATGGTATTCTGATTTGGTAAGCCAAATGCAGAATAACTATTCAGTTTGATCCGATGAACCATTTTTTTATGTGTTCAACTATCTCTGTTGTCTCCCTTGCAAATTTCGAGGATGAAATTTTCTTAAGGGGGAATCTGTAACATTCCCGTTTTTAAATCAAATTCAAATTGGCAATTAATTTAATTTTATAAATTAAATTATGAATTAATTTGGTATTTTCCAAATTAAATAGATATTTATTTGTTTATATATATAAATAAGAAGTTGATTTGGAATTTAAAATAAATAGATGATGAATGGAATATATATATATATATATATATATATATATATATATTTATATATTTGATTGTTTACTCATTTATAAATACAAGTTGATTATATATTAATTTTTGAATTTGAAATTTAAATATAAATGTGTTGAAAATATAAATTGAATTTAAATCTACGTTTTTTTTTAATAAGAATTTATTTTCTAATTTTAATATATACATATATTCAAAAGTTGTTTAAAGTTAAGAATCTATATTTTAAAGGAAACTTATATATATATATATATAATATGCGTGTTTACTTATTATGAATAATTAGCTATAAAGTCATTTTTAAGGTTATATAAAGGATAATAAGAAAATGGTTTGAATATAATAAGAAATGTTACCTTAAGTTTAAATTTTAAATAAGATTTAAAATACATTTTCTTTTCAAAATGAATAAATATAGTTTGTGTATTTATAAATTTAAAAATATAACCTTTAAAACATAATAAGTATAGATTTGAAAATATAATACATATGTGATTATATTGTATAATTTATAATAGGATAAAGGGTTAGAAACAAAATTTGTAAATTAAATCAAAGAGGGGTTTAACCATAAAATTTGGGTGTTTTAACATTTGTAAGCCATGAAATTTCAAAATTAACAAGTGTAGAAAGATTAACATTATGTATTCACAAGTGTTAATATAGGTTTAAAGTGGCAATTTGTTCTTCTAAAAATAAAAATAAAAATACAGAAGTGCAAATTTATTAACATATGGTTTAAAACAAAAACTTATAAATAAATTTAAGAAAGGGTCTTTACATAAATTTATTTGAATTGAACATTTGTGAGGTTATTAAAAATATGTATTTACATTTGTAGGCTTTGCATGCCATACAATTAACAAGTGGCATCATTTTAATTTGAAAATGTGAATGAAAGAAAAAAGAAAAGAAAAGGAAACTACTATTCTCAGTTCACAATTCTCAGACTTGAAAAACTTCAAAACAGAAAAAAAGTGAAATCTAAGCCAGGTTCAAAGTTGAAAACCAAAATCATCTCAAACATCAAAATCAGAGATCAAGAGATGATCAGAACCTGATTAAGGCAACCAAATCAAAATAGAAATAAATCATCTCAGCAACAAACCTGGTAATCAAGATAGCTTGAAATCAAAACCTGAAAAGCAAGATTTTCAGCCTGAAGCAAATAAAAAAATGGATTCGAGTTCAAGCATGGAAAGAAAAGTATGGATTAAGCAATCAAATCAAAACTACAGATTCGACGAACCAAGGACCAAATTCAAATTCCAGTTTTAAATTCAGGTTCTCTGTCAACATAATTTACAGGTGAGAAAAATTAACCATTTAAGCTTGAATTTGTGAATTGTCTGGATGTGATTGCTTGCTGTTATTGAGATACATGCCTGCATTTATAGATATACATATAAAAATGGTGTGCATGTCTATGGTTCAAACTCTGTTCTTTAGTTTCCAGTTTAACTCAATTAAAAACAAATGCATATCTCACCACATATACAATATTAGGTTATGATATTTAAAGGAGAATTGTTTGTGTTTGATATATGCTGTTTTTAAAAATATTTATTAGTAAAATCAGCAAGTAATTTTACTAAAGAAAGAAAAATTAAGTAGAAACTGATTCAAGTCAGTAAAAAATTAATTTCCTTAAATTCAATTTTGTAACGTTTCGAATTTTGCCCGCTCAAAAATCGACATCCATACTTCAAATCGTATTCGAATGTCATAGATTCGACCGTTCAAATCCGATTCGCCGGAGCTTATAACAATCATTAAGTAAACAACACAGCGGAATAAAAAAAAATAATACATTGATATACAGCTTTGATACAATATCTGATACAACAGATGATCCAATAGATATCAATATACATCAGAGATATGATACAATAAATAGCAGCGGAAAAGAAAACGATAGATAACATCTAGCAGCGGAACAAATAACTCTAAAATAGTCTTCAAGGAAGAACTCCGAGAACTGCAACTCCATCTCAAATAACTAATCCAGTAATAGCTCGAACTCCCCATAACAACGCACCAAGCTAGGCAAGACTGGTGCGAACCAAAGACTGAATTAACTCCAGATAATCCACTATATCTAACTATCTGAAAAACCCAACTCTAGACTGCTCGTGTAGAAAATATAATGAGCATCCGGAGTTTAGGAAAGAAACAATAAACTCCGGATCAGTCGTGGGACTGGTGTGAGCAACAAAAACAGTTTATCTTTTAAAACATTCAAAGAAATATTTTTAAATTTAATTCGCAATGCTTTTAAAAGATGAGACCACCATAAGGCCTCCCGCACACACACACAATGCAAACGCAGAATCGGAGGAGATTTCTCCTTATGATAGTCAAAGATGCTTGATACGCATTAAAAGAAACATTTGATATTATTTCTAGTGCATAGTGTAGAGAAAAATTCATTTCGAAAGTAGAATATAAATCTTAGCCAGCATAGACATTTCGAACTATGCCTACTATAGCTAACTATGTTCAATAGCAGGTTACCGCCACATTCCATAGCAGGTTATACAACTAAAACCGTACAAAATCGTATTGTTTCTTTGGATTTCCAACAAATGGTTAGGCCAAGGAACTTCCCATTGCCACATGAGAATGCCTCTGGATGGACATCCCCGAGAACCAAACCGGAACTCTGCCAACACAAGGCCGGGTTACCCCTAACTGGGTAACTACTGACACGAGCACGCCATTCCCCGATCGTAAACGACCTTTCTCACGGGATCCCGATAACCAACAACCACAAAGTAATAAATTCGCAATAACCACATAGGTTAAATATCTGGGCTCCATACCATGATACCACCTCTATCCAGAAGGAAATGCACATACCATAAAGGGAGCTACCCCTCATAACCTTGCCGCATCTTTCCTGTTTTGACCATTTCCGGGGTGTGAGGCTCGACGAAGTCTCGTCCACAAAAACATACTTTATACAAAAGCCATGCTTTGGGTCAACAAATGATCATAGAAATGATCACAAAGATAGACGATCAAACAAATGATCCTATCACAAATAATCAACACAATGATCATTTCACAGCAACACTCAGCATGTCACATTACCAAATTGGGAATATATCGCTGATAACCTTCAACTATATAACCTCTGAGCTCGTACGTCTCAGAGAAGGGTGTTAAGCTAAAAGAATAAATTCTCCGCCACCAACAGAAATATATTTGAAAGAAATCGGCTTTATATCTCAACTTGTAATGTCAGACATACTATCCATACAAGCCTGTTCCGGGATCGAACAGAACCGAAGGCACTTCCAAAGAAGTCCTTGCAATCCGGATATCCACAATCCCGATCGAATTTCCCATCACTTAGGGAATCTCTATACCAGGGGCTACCCAGTGCAGAGACAATCGATAGGTCATCCTATCGCTTTCGCAAATACCCGGTCTTCATCACCGGTCTTCAAATGCTATCCATAACGTCGAATCACATATTCGGAATGGGTTATACGACACAAAGGTCCTTTCCCGGTTAAACCGAATAGTGAGCACGATATTTCAAAAACAAATGGATAATGGGATTTCAATTAAGTCACAACTTAATAATTCAAAACTTTCTTTCAAATGGTTTAAACCGACTACCATCTCAAATCTCTTAAACAAAAAGATTCATTTTCACAACCTTTAACGGTTTAAACAGTTTTCACATTTTAATCTTTTAAATAAAAGATTCATTCACAGATTTTCCAAATCAATTTTCATTTCAATTTGATTAACTCGTTAAATCTTTAAATCAAAGATTTAACTTATAGCCTTCAAAACAATTTCATTTCAATTTGTTTTAAACAAATCATCAATTTAAATCTGTTAAAAATAAACAGATTTAATTCATAGCTTTCAAAAAGAATTCATTCATAACTTAGGAAAATCATTTCTCTATTCAATCTTGAAATTCCCCTAATTAACTGGAATCTCAGTTCTTATCTAAAAGTGTTTATCATTTGAAAACAACAGTTTTCATTTTTGAAATCTGATTCATTTATACGAGTTGAAATCCTTGGGTTAAGTTCAAATTCCCAAAAATAATACTTTAAAAATGATTTAACTCATAATGACTAGTATAATATCATTAATCCCTAGTTTCAAATTACAGAATTCAATTCGAATATTGAATTCAAATTTAAATTAAAATATTTAAATTCCAACACTTAATCCAGTTATTCAAAATAAATTTCCATCTTTGAAATTCCATTTCAAAAGTTTTTCACTTCTATTCCAATTCCATTTCCAAAACATTTGAATTTAAATATTCAACTTTAAAAATCATTTAAAAATCATTTTAAAACCTGTGACTTAATCGATTTCCTCGTGAAATCCATATTTGTGTGTGTATGGTGTAGTCCAGGGGTTATACACAGTAGTGCACATCATTCAATCATGACAGATCAAATACAACAATATATCTGATAAGCGATATAAATTATAACGCTTATCTTCATTCACAGATCACAGATAATATATAGATGCAAATAAATATACACAGCTCAAAACAAAGCATCACATATCAGATAGGACAATCAATTCAAGGCATTTCATACAATATAATCATTCATAAGTAAGGTCAAGCATTCAATAATCATTTATAAACTGGATTGTTTAATCCTAATTAATTCAATTTATCTCCAATTAAATTAATTACTTGTGAATTTATTATCCAATTTCGATTTATTAATTCCAAATCATTTGATATAAATTAATTTATCAGACACTTTAATTTATTAATTTATTCTTAATTTATCACATTAATTAAATCAACTCTTAAACCAATTTCCTAATTAATTAACTCTAATTAATTAGTTAAAGAAATTTAACCTTTAATTACTTACCATAAAGTAATTATACTTACACCATTTATAATTGATTATCTAAACTAATCAATCCACTTTATTATTAAAATTAATCGCCTTAATTAATACTTAATAATCCTTAGTTAATTATCTTGTTAACTAATAATATTTCTTAATTACTTTCTTAAGAAATTATCTTAGATAAATTCATTATTAATCATTTCTAACTAAAATTTAATCTAATTATTTATTTATAAATTAAATGAATCATTCTTTAATTACTTATTGATTAAATCATTTTATTACCTTAATTCTCCCTTAATTAGTTAACTATTATTTATTATATAACTTTAAGAAATTAAATTAAACTAACCTTTAAACCAATTTCATAATTCATTAACCTTACTAAATCAAAATATCCAACATTAATTTCAATAAGTGATTAATCCTTAAAATCATTTCTTAATCACTTTCATTTATTAATTAACCTTTAAATTTATTTAATTATCCTTAATTTACTTACCTTAATAAGTTAATCTCATTAATTAATTATCCTTTAAATGAATTAACCTTTTAAACATTAATTCATCAATCTTAATTAATAATCAATCGATCTTTAAATTATTAAATAATTATCCTTTAATGTAATTACACTAAGCAATTATATGCTTAAGTAGTCATCCTTTAATTATTCATTATTAATAAATTAACTCTTAACAAATTAATTAATCTGTAATCAGTACTTAATTAACCTTTAAATTATTAAATAATAAATCTTTAATGTAATTACACTAAGTAATTATATGCTTAAGTAGTCATCCTTTAATTATTCATTATTAATAAATTAACTCTTAACAAATTAATTAATCTGTAATCAGTACTTAATTAACCTTTAAATTATTAAATAATAAATCTTTAATTAATCACATTAATATATTCAATCACATAAATTAAATCTTTAATTAATTAATCCTTTTAATTAAATCTTTATGTAAAACATAATTAAATTGAAATAATTTACTTTTAAACCTTAAACCAATCCCATACTTAAATAAAACAATTATTTAAAAGGATGAGTTAAAAATGTTTAAAACTTGAATTTTGTTTTAAAGTTTCAAAAACTGTTTTTTATACCTACCCGAGTCAAACCCGAGAAAATCCACGTCCTACCCAAGCCCTGCTTCGAGTCTTTCCCCAAACCAACCCGAGACTCGTAAATTTCAAATTTTTTGTTTAAGTGTAAAAATTGACCCGGATACAACTTAAAACTACCCGAGCTCAAACTCGAGAAAATCCTACGTTTCCCCGAAGACAACTTCAAGTCACGATGCTTCTTCCCCAAATCAATACAGCAACCCCTACATACCAGCCGTCTCGTGTACGTACACGTGCACCTCGCCTCTGGCGATGTTCCGGCATCACCCCGTGGTCGAACACGTCGACAATCACCACCAGATCGATTCGCCACCACCTAAACTTCGCCTAAATCTCGAATTCGAATTCGAGAGAAATTCGCAGCCTGGAAACTCGAGAACAACTTCCTCTCGAAACCTGGCAACGCCATTCCCTCGAGACTCCGACCACTAGATCACCAGTCCCTCTGGCCACAGCTTCGCCAACATCTTCCTTACCACCCTCCAAGATCACGTGCAACTCGATGCACTGTGGACGTCGAACGAATCAATTTTCATAGCCTTGGTAAAACTAGGTTTAGAAACTAAACCTCGCCACCGCCGCTGCCACGTGCAACTGCCGACCCTCTCCTATTTTTCTCCGATGCCCCATAGGCTCCTCTACCTCCCCACAAAGCTTCGACCACCGATCATCCTCCGATCAACAGCATTTGATTCAAACCCGAATTTCAAACAAAAATAAACCGCACTTAATTCTTTGATCTAAAAATCATGAGATTTGCTTTAAAAATCATATTTTTGTATGAGAATTAAATTTACATACCTGAATTCATGAAATGAGAGGTTTGCATTTTAACTTGTATAAAGATTTGCTCAGATGTTTTGATGTATAGGAATATTTACAAATTGTTTTATCTGAAATAAAATTTTAAAGCTTAATTTCTGAACAAACAAACAATCTTTGTTTGTATTTTACATTCTAATAGTTATTAGATTAAGAGAGAAAGATTTATTTGCAAATCTGGATTTTTAACAGGAAATAGAAACAGAGGTATCAAAGTGTTAAAGGCATACTCAGATTCCCCCCCATTCACATATATACATATTTCTAAATATTTACAAGCAACAAGTTCAGAGACTTAAGTTTTAGAAGAGTGATGTTACTCACCTGTCTCAGAAGAAATAAACAGAGGAGAGGTTTTGCTTGGGCCTGGAAAATATTTTGAACCCAGAAGATCTGGAAAAATGTTTTGGTTGATCTGCTTTTGATCTGAATTTGGTTGTTAAAATTCTTGTTTGTTGAACTTGCATGCTTGATTAAGTTGAATTTGTTTGAACGAATGAATAAAGGTTTGTGGATGTGTATATAAAAGAAAGGTGTACAGATGATGTTACCTTCTCTTTGTACTATAAGCATGGTTGAAGATGCTTTCATTTTTTTTTTTTTTTTTTTTTACTCGGCTGAAGCATTGTTTATACAATATCAGGTACAAGTATTCTATTTGCTATGCTTTTGTTTATAGCCTAGATGCTTGTCTTCATTGACTTTGCAGGTTTGTTCCTTCTATACATGAACACTTTAGTTTCTTATGTGCAAAACCAATATTCACTTTACAGGCCACACATATTTTTCTGAAAATGTGGTGGCTAATATGTTGTGTACTTACATTTTCATTTGTTTGTACCATACTTGAATGTATGCTTATCCTTTCTTTTGCAAGCTATTAAATATATTTACATTTTCTTGTTTACTTGTTTTCTCAGCCTACATGTTTACTTTTATATTTGTTTAGGCCTTGTTACTTTGAAATTTATTTACAACTTTGTTTTTTTTTTATACTTGCCTAGCATATTTACTGTCTTGTTGTATACAATTGTTAATACCACACTTCATATATTGGTTATAAATTAGCACTTTATAATGTAAATAAGTTTCTATTTTAATTATGTTGTTAAGTTATTAGTTAATGTTTTTACTTACTTCTTATTTTCAGCTGAGTATATATATTGCTTTGAAATTTTGATGAATAACATGTTGTTAGATTTAATTAATTTGTTTCTATGTTCTACTTTGTTTTGATTCATACTTTGCTTATTTATTTGTTTTGAATCCTTATTGATTATATTTTATATATCAATGTTCTTATTTTTATTCATAGCTTAAGTATGAATTATTTTACTTTACAAAATAAGTGAACTTCTATTTTTATTTTACTCTTATTACTTTTGTAGCCTACTCCATTTGTATTATTTTGTATTGATTTATTAATATGAGATTAAGATATATATATATATATATATATATATATATATATATATTTACTTTATATTGTTATATCTTATATTTTATTTACTTCTTATTTATTGTCTTGTATTTATTATATATATATTTTAACCATCAATAATAAATTAACAATTCACTTATTTATTTATTTTTATACTTGTGTCCAAAGTATATTATTTATTTTTCAAAATCATTTATTTAAGAATTTATTTAAAATTCAATATATACATATATATTCACATATATACAAATTTTCAAATTCATATGACTTAATATAATTTCTATTTGAATCGGGGAAACTCGCTTCCATTTATATTTAATTTTATAATTTTTATTCAAAATTTCATTTAATTATCAATTTAAATTAAATTAAAATCTAGGGTCGTTACAGACTTCCCCCCTTAAAAGAATTTCGTCCTCGAAATTTGCAGGCACGAAAACAACACAGAGATAGCTAGATAGAGAAATATCTTTCCAGATTAAATTGGATATCAGTTCTGCATTTGGCTCACCAAATCAGAATATCAACAATAGATACAAGAAATTATAATAGAATTTCAAATTTGGTTTTAATCAAAATCATTTTATCGATACAATTCTAATCATTCTTCATATTCTATTAATCAAGTTAACTCAATTTAAAATTTCTAATTCATTTAAAATCTCCAATTTCAATTTTCAAATTCATATTCATTAAAGTTTAAATTGAAAAAAACTGATAAGAAACTGATGAGGATACGAAGTAAGAATTTCCTATAATGATTCATAAAGCATCACCACCCCAAACTTCTTCTTGTAGCTGGTACGAAGAAATCAAAAGAATTTGGAAACGAATCAAAGAAAATTGATAGAGAAAGTTATTTCCACTGTTGTTACAGAGTATTGACCAATTATAGTCGCATTCCCCTGTCCTCTATCTCGTTCTCTTCTTGCACTCATACTTACTATCAGTAGATAGTAAGAGAATTTACTGAGGCATTAAAACGGATATCTTAAGGATTACTCATTCTAGGATTTACTTCATCCTATCTCTAATGAGTTACTTAATGTGTTACACTCCTGAGCTAAAGTTTCACCTTAGCTCTGATACCAAATGTAACGTTTCGAATTTTGCCCGCTCAAAAATCGACATCCATACTTCAAATCGTATTCGAATGTCATAGATTCGACCGTTCAAATCCGATTCGCCGGAGCTTATAACAATCATTAAGTAAACAACACAGCGGAATAAAAAATAATAATACATTGATATACAGCTTTGATACAATATCTGATACAACAGATGATCCAATAGATATCAATATACATCAGAGATATGATACAATAAATAGCAGCGGAAAAGAAAACGATAGATAACATCTAGCAGCGGAACAAATAACTCTAAAATAGTCTTCAAGGAAGAACTCCGAGAACTGCAACTCCATCTCAAATAACTAATCCAGTAATAGCTCGAACTCCCCATAACAACGCACCAAGCTAGGCAAGACTGGTGCGAACCAAAGACTGAATTAACTCCAGATAATCCACTATATCTAACTATCTGAAAAACCCAACTCTAGACTGCTCGTGTAGAAAATATAATGAGCATCCAGAGTTTAGGAAAGAAACAATAAACTCCGGATCAGTCGTGAGACTGGTGTGAGCAACAAAAACAGTTTATCTTTTAAAACATTCAAAGAAATATTTTTAAATTTAATTCGCAATGCTTTTAAAAGATGAGACTACCATAAGGCCTCCCGCACACACACACAATGCAAACGCAGAATCGGAGGAGATTTCTCCTTATGATAGTCAAAGATGCTTGATACGCATTAAAAGAAACATTTGATATTATTTCTAGTGCATAGTGTAGAGAAAAATTCATTTCGAAAGTAGAATATAAATCTTAGCCAGCATAGACATTTCGAACTATGCCTACTATAGCTAACTATGTTCAATAGCAGGTTACCGCCACATTCCATAGCAGGTTATACAACTAAAACCGTACAAAATCGTATTGTTTCTTTGGATTTCCAACAAATGGTCAGGCCAAGGAACTTCCCATTGCCACATGAGAATGCCTCTGGATGGACATCCCCGAGAACCAAACCGGAACTCTGCCAACACAAGGCCGGGTTACCCCTAACTGGGTAACTACTGACACGAGCACGCCATTCCCCGATCGTAAACGACCTTTCTCACGGGATCCCGATAACCAACAACCACAAAGTAATAAATTCGCAGTAACCACATAGGTTAAATATCTGGGCTCCATACCATGATACCACCTCTATCCAGAAGGAAATGCACATACCCTAAAGGGAGCTACCCTTCATAACCTTACCGCATCTTTCCTGTTTTGACCATTTCCGGGGTGTGAGGTTCGACGAAGTCTCGTCCACAAAAACATACTTTATACAAAAGCCATGCTTTGGGTCAACAAATGATCATAGAAATGATCACAAAGATAGACGATCAAACAAATGATCCTATCACAAATAATCAACACAATGATCATTTCACAGCAGCACTCAGCATGTCACATTACCAAATTGGGAATATATCGCTGATAACCTTCAACTATATAACCTCTGAGCTCGTACGTCTCAGAGAAGGGTGTTAAGCTAAAAGAATAAATTCTCCGCCACCAACAGAAATATATTTGAAAGAAATCGGCTTTATATCTCAACTTGTAATGTCAGACATACTATCCATACAAGTCTGTTCCGGGATCGAACAGAACCGAAGGCACTTCCAAAGAAGTCCTTGCAATCCGGATATCCACAATCCCGATCGAATTTCCCATCACTTAGGGAATCTCTATACCAGGAGCTACCCAGTGCAGAGACAATCGATAGGTCATCCTATCGCTTTCGCAAATACCCGGTCTTCATCACCGGTCTTCAAATGCTATCCATAACGTCGAATCACATATTCGGAATGGGTTATACGACACAAAGGTCCTTTCCCGGTTAAACCGAATAGTGAGCACGATATTTCAAAAACAAATGGATAATGGGATTTCAATTAAGTCACAACTTAATAATTCAAAACTTTCTTTCAAATGGTTTAAACCGATTACCATCTCAAATCTCTTAAACAAAAAGATTCATTTTCACAACCTTTAACGGTTTAAACAGTTTTCACATTTTAATCTTTTAAATAAAAGATTCATTCACAGATTTTCCAAATCAATTTTCATTTCAATTTGATTAACTCGTTAAATCTTTAAATCAAAGATTTAACTTATAGCCTTCAAAACAATTTCATTTCAATTTGTTTTAAACAAATCATCAATTTAAATCTGTTAAAAATAAACAGATTTAATTCATAGCTTTCAAAAAGAATTCATTCATAACTTAGGAAAATCATTTCTCTATTCAATCTTGAAATTCCCCTAATTAACTGGAATCTCAGTTCTTATCTAAAAGTGTTTATCATTTGAAAACAACAGTTTTCATTTTTGAAATCTGATTCATTTATACGAGTTGAAATCCTTGGGTTAAGTTCAAATTCCCAAAAATAATACTTTAAAAATGATTTAACTCATAATGACTAGTATAATATCATTAATCCCTAGTTTCAAATTACAGAATTCAATTCGAATATTGAATTCAAATTTAAATTAAAATATTTAAATTCCAACACTTAATCCAGTTATTCAAAATAAATTTCCATCTTTGAAATTCCATTTCAAAAGTTTTTCACTTCTATTCCAATTCCATTTCCAAAACATTTGAATTTAAATATTCAACTTTAAAAATCATTTAAAAATCATTTTAAAACCTGTGACTTAATCGATTTCCTCGTGAAATCCATATTTGTGTGTGTATGGTGTAGTCCAGGGGTTATACACAGTAGTGCACATCATTCAATCATGACAGATCAAATACAACAATATATCTGATAAGCGATATAAATTATAACGCTTATCTTCATTCACAGATCACAGATAATATATAGATGCAAATAAATATACACAGCTCAAAACAAAGCATCACATATCAGATAGGACAATCAATTCAAGGCATTTCATACAATATAATCATTCATAAGTAAGGTCAAGCATTCAATAATCATTTATAAACTGGATTGTTTAATCCTAATTAATTCAATTTATCTCCAATTAAATTAATTACTTGTGAATTTATTATCCAATTTCGATTTATTAATTCCAAATCATTTGATATAAATTAATTTATCAGACACTTTAATTTATTAATTTATTCTTAATTTATCACATTAATTAAATCAACTCTTAAACCAATTTCCTAATTAATTAACTCTAATTAATTAGTTAAAGAAATTTAACCTTTAATTACTTACCATAAAGTAATTATACTTACACCATTTATAATTGATTATCTAAACTAATCAATCCACTTTATTATTAAAATTAATCGCCTTAATTAATACTTAATAATCCTTAGTTAATTATCTTGTTAACTAATAATATTTCTTAATTACTTTCTTAAGAAATTATCTTAGATAAATTCATTATTAATCATTTCTAACTAAAATTTAATCTAATTATTTATTTATAAATTAAATGAATCATTCTTTAATTACTTATTGATTAAATCATTTTATTACCTTAATTCTCCCTTAATTAGTTAACTATTATTTATTATATAACTTTAAGAAATTAAATTAAACTAACCTTTAAACCAATTTCATAATTCATTAACCTTACTAAATCAAAATATCCAACATTAATTTCAATAAGTGATTAATCCTTAAAATCATTTCTTAATCACTTTCATTTATTAATTAACCTTTAAATTTATTTAATTATCCTTAATTTACTTACCTTAATAAGTTAATCTCATTAATTAATTATCCTTTAAATGAATTAACCTTTTAAACATTAATTCATCAATCTTAATTAATAATCAATCGATCTTTAAATTATTAAATAATTATCCTTTAATGTAATTACACTAAGCAATTATATGCTTAAGTAGTCATCCTTTAATTATTCATTATTAATAAATTAACTCTTAACAAATTAATTAATCTGTAATCAGTACTTAATTAACCTTTAAATTATTAAATAATAAATCTTTAATGTAATTACACTAAGTAATTATATGCTTAAGTAGTCATCCTTTAATTATTCATTATTAATAAATTAACTCTTAACAAATTAATTAATCTGTAATCAGTACTTAATTAACCTTTAAATTATTAAATAATAAATCTTTAATTAATCACATTAATATATTCAATCACATAAATTAAATCTTTAATTAATTAATCCTTTTAATTAAATCTTTATGTAAAACATAATTAAATTGAAATAATTTACTTTTAAACCTTAAACCAATCCCATACTTAAATAAAACAATTATTTAAAAGGATGAGTTAAAAATGTTTAAAACTTGAATTTTGTTTTAAAGTTTCAAAAACTGTTTTTTATACCTACCCGAGTCAAACCCGAGAAAATCCACGTCCTACCCAAGCCCTGCTTCGAGTCTTTCCCCAAACCAACCCGAGACTCGTAAATTTCAAATTTTTTGTTTAAGTGTAAAAATTGACCCGGATACAACTTAAAACTACCCGAGCTCAAACTCGAGAAAATCCTACGTTTCCCCGAAGACAACTTCAAGTCACGATGCTTCTTCCCCAAATCAATACAGCAACCCCTACATACCAGCCGTCTCGTGTACGTACACGTGCACCTCGCCTCTGGCGATGTTCCGGCATCACCCCGTGGTCGAACACGTCGACAATCACCACCAGATCGATTCGCCACCACCTAAACTTCGCCTAAATCTCGAATTCGAATTCGAGAGAAATTCGCAGCCTGGAAACTCGAGAACAACTTCCTCTCGAAACCTGGCAACGCCATTCCCTCGAGACTCCGACCACTAGATCACCAGTCCCTCTGGCCACAGCTTCGCCAACATCTTCCTTACCACCCTCCAAGATCACGTGCAACTCGATGCACTGTGGACGTCGAACGAATCAATTTTCATAGCCTTGGTAAAACTAGGTTTAGAAACTAAACCTCGCCACCGCCGCTGCCACGTGCAACTGCCGACCCTCTCCTATTTTTCTCCGATGCCCCATAGGCTCCTCTACCTCCCCACAAAGCTTCGACCACCGATCATCCTCCGATCAACAGCATTTGATTCAAACCCGAATTTCAAACAAAAATAAACCGCACTTAATTCTTTGATCTAAAAATCATGAGATTTGCTTTAAAAATCATATTTTTGTATGAGAATTAAATTTACATACCTGAATTCATGAAATGAGAGGTTTGCATTTTAACTTGTATAAAGATTTGCTCAGATGTTTTGATGTATAGGAATATTTACAAATTGTTTTATCTGAAATAAAATTTTAAAGCTTAATTTCTGAACAAACAAACAATCTTTGTTTGTATTTTACATTCTAATAGTTATTAGATTAAGAGAGAAAGATTTATTTGCAAATCTGGATTTTTAACAGGAAATAGAAACAGAGGTATCAAAGTGTTAAAGGCATACTCAGATTCCCCCCCATTCACATATATACATATTTCTAAATATTTACAAGCAACAAGTTCAGAGACTTAAGTTTTAGAAGAGTGATGTTACTCACCTGTCTCAGAAGAAATAAACAGAGGAGAGGTTTTGCTTGGGCCTGGAAAATATTTTGAACCCAGAAGATCTGGAAAAATGTTTTGGTTGATCTGCTTTTGATCTGAATTTGGTTGTTAAAATTCTTGTTTGTTGAACTTGCATGCTTGATTAAGTTGAATTTGTTTGAACGAATGAATAAAGGTTTGTGGATGTGTATATAAAAGAAAGGTGTACAGATGATGTTACCTTCTCTTTGTACTATAAGCATGGTTGAAGATGCTTTCATTTTTTTTTTTTTTTTTTTTTACTCGGCTGAAGCATTGTTTATACAATATCAGGTACAAGTATTCTATTTGCTATGCTTTTGTTTATAGCCTAGATGCTTGTCTTCATTGACTTTGCAGGTTTGTTCCTTCTATACATGAACACTTTAGTTTCTTATGTGCAAAACCAATATTCACTTTACAGGCCACACATATTTTTCTGAAAATGTGGTGGCTAATATGTTGTGTACTTACATTTTCATTTGTTTGTACCATACTTGAATGTATGCTTATCCTTTCTTTTGCAAGCTATTAAATATATTTACATTTTCTTGTTTACTTGTTTTCTCAGCCTACATGTTTACTTTTATATTTGTTTAGGCCTTGTTACTTTGAAATTTATTTACAACTTTGTTTTTTTTTTATACTTGCCTAGCATATTTACTGTCTTGTTGTATACAATTGTTAATACCACACTTCATATATTGGTTATAAATTAGCACTTTATAATGTAAATAAGTTTCTATTTTAATTATGTTGTTAAGTTATTAGTTAATGTTTTTACTTACTTCTTATTTTCAGCTGAGTATATATATTGCTTTGAAATTTTGATGAATAACATGTTGTTAGATTTAATTAATTTGTTTCTATGTTCTACTTTGTTTTGATTCATACTTTGCTTATTTATTTGTTTTGAATCCTTATTGATTATATTTTATATATCAATGTTCTTATTTTTATTCATAGCTTAAGTATGAATTATTTTACTTTACAAAATAAGTGAACTTCTATTTTTATTTTACTCTTATTACTTTTGTAGCCTACTCCATTTGTATTATTTTGTATTGATTTATTAATATGAGATTAAGATATATATATATATATATATTTACTTTATATTGTTATATCTTATATTTTATTTACTTCTTATTTATTGTCTTGTATTTATTATATATATTTTAACCATCAATAATAAATTAACAATTCACTTATTTATTTATTTTTATACTTGTGTCCAAAGTATATTATTTATTTTTCAAAATCATTTATTTAAGAATTTATTTAAAATTCAATATATACATATATATTAACATATATACAAATTTTCAAATTCATACGACTTAATATAATTTCTATTTGAATCGGGGAAACTCGCTTCCATTTATATTTAATTTTATAATTTTTATTCAAAATTTCATTTAATTATCAATTTAAATTAAATTAAAATCTAGGGTCGTTACAAAATTTTCATCAGATTAACCAAATCGTATTCGAATATGATGATTTTTAGCAACATTATCTGGACTTTTTAAGTTTGGATTGCTGTGCATTTCTGTGTTGACTTGAATTTGGGTTTTCATAAATTGTTGATGAATGGGGAGGTAATAATGTTCGCAATCAAGGTTGGAGGTAAAGTGAAGATTGTTGATTGTGGGAAAAATAGTGGTAGACTTTAAAATTAACCGTGGTGGCCGTGCATAGTCGAACTAGGGTTTAAAAGCTCATTTTGGTCGAAGTTTTTGTGAGCTCCGTATGGCGTCGATCAATCACCAAAGGTGAACGGACCAAGGCAAGAGGGTGCGTGGGTCTTCGGCGTGTTCGTAGACGAAGTTGCGTGGTGGTTGACGAACTAGAGTGTCGTCGGCGATCAGTTTTTCCGATCTGGATTAGTTCCAAGGAGGAGCAGATGTGCTCGATTTTGTTCCAGGTGATGTCTGATGATGTTGAGTACTGGGGATGGTCAGAGAGATCACCAGCGACTTGTATGAAGTATCGAGGTTGGTCGAAAGGCGTTGGATGATCGGTGCACATGCACGCGGTATCATCGAAGTCTGATGATGTTGAGATTTGTGGCAAAAAAAGAGCTCGGGTTACAGCTCGAGATCGTAGTAGGGTTGCATCGAAGTAACATGATGATCGAGTGTTTGTCGGGTATTGTCTTGAGTTAAACAAGACTTGGCTCGGGCTTGTTAAAGTTGTTACCAGATTTCAATTTAAAAATACAAACATGTTTCCAATTTTACAGTACAACAGTTTTTTTACAAAGTCAATTTTATTTACACAAAGTTTCAAGGTATATTTAAACTAAATAAGTTTCTAAAGAAAAATAAATCAAGTTTCAAAGTTTAAACCGATTTAAAACAAGGTTTCAAAATAAAAAATTAAAATAAACAAAGTTTTTAAGGTAATTATATTTAACCAGATTTTCAAATAAATCTTAAAGGATTAATGACTTAATTAATTAAAGGATGATTGATGGAGATTAACTAATTAATCAAATCAAGAGTTATCCTATTTTTGTGGTTAATTAATTAATTTATTGATGTGATTAATAAAAGTAATTAAGGGTAATTAATTACTTAATAAATATTTTTAATAATAAGTAATTAATTAATGATTAGTTAATTGAGTGATAATTAATTTATTTAAGTGATTAGGGATAATCACTTATTTTAATTAATTAAGTATAATTAATTAAGTGTTAATTAATTTATGTAATTAATTAAAGATAATTAATTAAAGGATAATTAAATAATTAAAGACTAATTATTCAATGATTAAAGGTTAACTAATAATTAAAGGTTAATTTATTTATTTTAAAGGTTAATTAATGAATGATTAAGGGCTAATTAATTTATTAATTAATCTGTTAAGAATTAATTTATTAATTAAGGGCAATTAAATAATTCTTTAATAATAAAGGGTTGATTAATTTATTAATTAAGGGTAATTAATAAATAATTAAAGAATAATGAATTAAATTGTAATTAATTAGCGTTAATCAACTAGGATTAGGGATTTATCCGATTTCATTAATTAGATGAAAAATTAATCTTACTTATGGATGTTTGAATTGTATGAACTGCCGTGAATTGTTTGATCTTTACTGTGTGATGCTTTGTGATTTGAATTGTTTTAATTCAAGCCGTGATGAATGTTATTTATTTTATCTGTGATAAATGTATATTATTGATCTGTGAATCTGTATATGGAAGATAAGCATTATAAGATTAAACCGCTTATCAATATTTCTGTGTTTAAATCTGTAATGATCAATGCTGTTGCACTATTGTGTAAAACCCTTGGACTACACCATACACACACAAATATGGATCGCATGAGGAAATCGGTTAAGTCACAGATTTTAAAAATAATAATTTTTAAATTGAATTTTGAATCCAAATAGTTTTGGAAATGGATTTGGGTTAAATATAAAAAGCTTTTGAAAAGGGATTTCAAAGATAAAAAGTTATTTAGAATAACTTAATAGAGTTTGAAATTTAAATAATTTGGTTTGGATTTGAATTCAAAATTCAAAATTGAATTCTAAGTTTGGAAATTATGATTTGAAAAGGTTATACAAGTTATAAATGTGTTTATATGGGTTTTAAAACCATTTAAAAGGTATTGTTTTGGGGATTTGAATTTAAACCAAGCTTTATACTAGAAGGGCTTTAACTTGTATAAATGTAATCAAATTTTTCGAAACGAAAACTATTTGTTTTTAAATAATAAAGGCTTTCATATAAGGAAAGGATTTCCAATTTGTGTTGAAAAGTTTCAAGTTTGAAATGAAATTGTGAATTGTTTTGAAAGCTATGAATGAACCTTTGTGAAAGATTATTAAATCTTGTTTTGAAATCGAAGAGGACTTTAAATGGTGTATGTTTTATATAAAAGATTTGAATTGGAAACGGGTTTGAAAGCTATTAAATTTTTGATTTAAAGATTGAATGTGTTAATCCAAATTGAAATGGAAATTGTTTTGAAATCTTTGAATGGATCTTTGTGAAAGATGGGTGAACTTTGTAAATTGAATCTTTTTGTTTAAAGTTTTGGAAATGGTAATTTGTTTAAACCATTTGAAAGAAAAGTTTGGGTTTTAAGTTGTGACTTAACTGAAATCCCAATATCCATATGTTTTTAAATATTACGCTCATTATTTGGTTTAGCCGGGAGATGACATTTATGTCATATAACCCATTTCGAATAATGATACGATGTTATGGATAGCATTTGAAGACCGGTAGTGAAGATCGGACATTTTCGAAAGCGAAAGGATAACTCATCGAATGTCTCTGCACCGACCAGTCTCGGGTATAGAGACTCTATATATGATGGGGAGTCCGGACGTGATTAGGGATTATTCGGATTAGCAAGGGCTTCTTTGGAAGTGCCTTTGGTTCTGTTTGAACCCGTAACAGACTTGTATGGATGTGTGTCTGACGTTACACTTTGAGATGTAAAGCTGGTTTCTATCAACTACATTTCTGTTTGGTGGTGGAGATTTATTCTCTTAGCTTAACACCCTTCTCTGAGACGTACGAGCTCAGAGGTTATGTAGTTGATGGTTACTAGTGATTCATTCCCAATTTGGTAATGTGGCATACGAAGTGCTGCTGATCATTTGTTAATCGAAGCATGGCTCTGTGAAAAAGCATTGCTTTGTGGACGAGACTGCATCAGGACCTTACACCTCGGAAATGGTCGAAACAGGAAAGATGCGGCAAGGTTGCAGGGGTCGCGCCCCTAGGTTATGTCCATTCCATCTGGAAAAGGGTGGTATCATGATATGGAGCCCAGATACTTAACTCATGTGGACACTGTAAATTTTATTACTGTGTGATGTTGCTTTGTGATTGAGGGACCTCAGATAAAGGTCGCAAACGACCAGGGGTGGCATATCTTTAGGTATTACTCCCGGGCAAGGAGGAAACCAGCCTTGTGTTGGCAGAGAGCTGGGTAAGTTCTCGGGACGTCCCTCCAGAGGCGCTCCCATGTGGCAATAGGAAGTTCTTTAGCCTGACCATTTGTTTAAAATCCAGTCAAACAATACGAGCCCTTTATGATTGCAATTGTATAACATGCCACCTCAGATGGTAGCCATAGCTGGCATAATATAATGGTACCTATGTTGGTTAAGAGTAATATTATACTTTCGGAATGTTTTCCACTATGCACTAATAATAATATTAAAAGGATTTTGCTTAGTAAGCATGTTTGACTATCATAAGGAGAAATCTCCCCCCAGTGTGCGATTGCGTGGTGTGTGTGCCGGGAGGCCTTATGGTAGTTTCATTTTCCAAAAAGCATTTCGGATTTCAATGTTTTAAAATTCTTTGTTGTTTGTTTTAAAGAAAACTGTTTTTGTTTTCTCATACCAGTCCCATAACTGACCCGAAGTTTATTGTTCCCTTCCTAAACTCTGGGTGCCCATAATTTTCCACACGGGCAGTCTAGAGTTGGCTTTTTCAGATAATCGAATGGTAGTTGTAGATTCTATAGCATTCAAACTTAGGATTTTGGTAATCACGTTTTGGATCGAGTTGCTTCACTTCAGCATCGTTATTGGATCAAGCTTGTTGGATTGGAGTTCTTTAAGCTTTCGGGTTTGGATATGGAAGACTTCGAGTATTTGGAGTTTGGCATTGAAGACATTGTCTTTCCGCTGCTACTCTCTTGTATCTATCTTTGATATATTAATAGTCATTTGTATTTGATATTCAGTTGTATTTGATGTTGTATCAATTGCGTATCAATGATATATGATATTATCTTTTCTTCTGTTGTGTTGTTATACTTAACGTGTTATAAGCTCTGGCGAACCAGATTCGACGTCTGGATCTGCGGCATTTGAATACGGGTGGCGTATTCGGTACCGATTTTCGAAGGTCGAGTCAAGAGCGTTACAAGGATTGTATGATGGATGCAATGTTTGCTTTGGTTGCTTTTCTAGTAGACTATCGCTCTAAGGATGTTGTATGATGTAGTTATTATGGATGTGGATACCTGGACACCCGTTGTTGCACTTAGGATGCAGTACATACTTTATGATGTTTGTGGAGTTGCATATTATGTTTGTTATGTGCTAACTCTTTGGTTGTAGGGATAAGTCAAGTATGGTTCACTTACCCTTGTTCCTTGCTATATTGATTTGTATAGTATTTTGCGATTTCTTATCGCTTGCCTTTGAGTGTTGTCTGACTCGAGATTATATGTTTCGCTTCTTATTATGTCGTGCGCTCTTAAATGATTGATAAGATAACAAGTCTAGTGATACACAATGACAGTGTAGAGGACGAGCAGGATGGAACTTTCTCGTATTATATATGGACGTATGCTCATTCCTCTGTGCGACACTGTGGAGCCTTAATAGTGATAATTATTATATATAGAGACATTTTGAGTTTATTATCAGTTGTATAAAATCTATTATCATATTCTATAACATTGTAAACCTTTGACTCTGATATTGTGGTTCATTTTAATTACTACTTTCTCGTCTGTTTATATGTGTAATGTATATTATATTTTATTCGATGAGTTGTAAGATATACGACAGGTTCTATGACAATTATATTCCTTTTCAACCCTTGACAAGCATCCTACATCTGTCGGATACTGCAGCAGCGCATTTAGTAATATTGGGTGTCTAGGGTGTAAGTCAGCCATCGCATAGGTACGCTAGATTATGACTTTACTCAATACCAAAAACTCGAGTATAATGGTCAATGGTATCCCAGGAAATAAAATTCAATCGAATTGTGGTCATAGACAAGGCGATCCTTTCCATTACTACTCAATTTAGTAGTGGATGTTTTTACTAGGGTAATTAAGCTTTTGATTATAAACGGGTTCTCGAAAGTGTAGGAAATAATATTACTAACGATGGGCTTTTGGTTCCTTAATTCGTGGATGATATCATGATTTTTCATCACATTTACTTCGACACATCACATCTCTTAAATTTATTTTATATAGCTTTGAAATGATTTCGAGGCTTCGAATTGACTTGACAAAAGCTTGGTTCCAACATTGAATGATATAGATAAGGTTGAAAATCTTGTTATGAATACTCTAAACATTAAAACCATGAAATTCCTAATAAAATACATAGGATTATTGATTAGGACAACTAAATTAAAAAAAGAAGGTTTTGCAAGTGATAATTAATAAGATTAATAGGAAACTATCGGGTTGCAAAAATAGATTCCTATCTAGAGCTGGTAGAATCATCTTAATTAACTATGTCTTGTCAGCCCTTCCAATCTATTGGATGTCTTATTTTCTTTTCTCAAAATGGGTAATTGATAAAATAGATAATTTTAGGAGAAACTACTTTTGGAATGGTGACCATTCCTTCTTTAGTACCAATTGTCTTGTTAATTGGAAAATGCTTTGCAAAATCTCTATAATCTAATGTTTCTTTCCTAGGAAAATGACTTTGGAAATTTAATATACCAATGAACATCTTATTTTGAAAGAAACAATCTCAATTCAATTTTAAAATAGGACCTATAACCTTCATTATATTTCATGTGACGACCCGGATATTTCGAACCATTCGCATCCACACATGTTGGGATTGAATTACTCAAAATAGCAGATTGTTGATTTTATATTTGGCAAAACTCAGCATATACAGTAAATAAAATCAATCATAGAATCACAGACACAGAGTAATGTAACAATAAGCAGTAGGATAGATAAATAGTAGTTCATGAAGCTACTATATAAACAACAGAGTTTGTAGTAAAATACAACAAAATATCTCCAATACAATGTAGTCTCAAATACAAACAGGTGGCAAGTCTGACAAAACAACTGGATAGCTGAAAGCTAAATAGATATAGATGCATCTGCAGGTGACGCTTCAACTCCAAAGGTGAGTCTCAAATGTGGTGACACTCAGTCTGACCCGAGCATAAAGAAAAACATAAAACACTCGAGTCGAGATTAACATTCTTATATAGTAAATTCAACTCAAGTGAAATGTCAACTGAAATACAAGTAACTTAAAGGATGTTTGGAATTTCCATCGTCTATGGATCCATGAAACTATCTACTATGTTGTAAGATACGCTATTGTAATATGTCTTTAGTAAAGTAAACTATTAAAATAGCGTTAAGGCATTACCCATATCCCCCTTAACACATTTTATATAATGTCATAGTCTGTACAGATACTGTAAACTCTACTCATGAGTGGGCTACCAGGGAGCACTCCATAGGTACGACACAAAACAAACTCGTAGAAAGCGCGATAGGGCATGTGATAAGGCACTCAGGCAATGCCAGGGTAGATATATCGTTTGCGTATCCTGACTGGTGGTAATGCATAGCAGCTACTACCACCCACCTCGTGACACACTCCTAAATCAATGGTGCACCTAATCAAATCATAAAAGCAATAGAATGGTATCGAAGAAATGTGTTCGATCGGAGGAATGACCTCACTTGGCTCAACGTGGCTCCTGTTTTTGCCACATTAAGCTGACTCACGGGAATCAGGGCTACGTAAATACCATATAGAATCACCACCAAACCATCCAACTTCATTCTGGAATCTCCACCACGTACACAGTTGTTAAAGTGGTTTTCGGTATTGGCAGAGAGTATAACAATATCCGATCCCATTCTCTTTAACAAACAAATGCTTATTTCATGCCGTGGTCATTTCATTTCAAATAGTTCAAAATATCCTATTCATTTCAAAACCATAGCAATTTCGATATCATTATTAACTTTAATAATATGCATAATCGCAGCACTTTCAAAATCATAACACTTTTGAAATCATAACACTTTGGAAATCATATCACTTTGGAAATCGTAACACTTTGGAAACCATAATACTTTCGACTTAAACAATTTAGATATTGAAAATAGTATATATTAAAATAGTTATAGATCAAAATAGTTTATATATTAAAATAATTTAGATATTAAAACAGTTTATGTTTAAAAAAAACTTTATATAATAAAATAGTTTCCTCCAATTTCGCAAATCGATTCAAATAATCTTAAATTCAAAATTCAATTTATATCAATTGTAGTTTAACCATCTCAATTTAAAGTTCAAAGATTCAAGTTCAAATATTCAAACATTTACAATATAGATTTATGTTTCCACATTTAACTTTAATTTTATTCAAATTGGAAAATATTCACTTAACCATTTTAACAACAATTTATTTAAATCCCAATTTATATATTTAAATGAATATTAAATATTCAATCTTAATTTTATCAAAAAATTGAGAATATTCGTTTAATCACATTTTATCGAATCAACTTATAAATCAAAATTTTAAAAATATCAAAATTAATAAGTTTAAACAAATTCTTATTTAAATTCAATTATTAACCAATTCCAAGTCCACATTAATTTATTTGCCAAAACTTTATTAATAAAGTTATAAAATATATTTTAAAATATTAATATAAATTTAAGTAAATACTTAAACATATTATATACTAATTTAATTAAATTTTATTAAATTAAATCTTATTATTAAATTTATTTTTTATATTAAATCTATTTTTATATATTTTTAAAATAATAAAATTATAAGTAAAATCTTAAAATTATATTTTCAAAACTACTTATAAATTTAAAATTTACAAAACATTAAACTTTGAAAATCAAATGTTTTTGACATATATAAAATAACATTATTCTTCTTGTATTTTAAAAAATCAATATTTATTAAAACCCATATATTTCCTTTCAAAACTTTGGAAATCATTTTTCAAAATATAGACCAACGGTGTCCGTATATAATTTTCTATCCTATGGTCAAGTGATATGGATATTTATCATTTCAATTCGCAATTTAAATATTCACGGGTATATATCATTTCAACCCGCAATCCTTAAATTTTAAAATCAAAGAAAATCACTTAGGTTTATCATTTCAACCCATAACGATTTTCCCCTAATATATAATGTCATTCGGGTATGTATTATTTTAACCCATATGGATTTCTAAATTAACAGGGAACTTGCAGAGTGAGAACGAATATGATAAAATATAACATATCAATAACAGGCATATACCAGTGATAAATTACATAAAATATATACAACAGGATATGGTGTCATATATCACAAGTGAACATTGCAGATAATGGCCTATCATACTTAACAATTAAATAACTAGCAATTCAAATTTAACGACATATTTCATTTGTCGTTTCAAGTGAAATCAAATTTACTGAATATAAGAATGTTAATCGTGAGTGATTGCTCACCTATCCAGGCTAGAGAAAATTTGATTATGAACTAAGCTGCGAATCCGAGCAACGAATTCCAGAGTAAAGTATGATGAACATGAATTTGACGATCAAAATGAAGATGGAAGTTTGGAATTGATGGAGGAAAAATCAAAATTAGCTTACTATAAACTGGGCAAAGATATGTTATATATATATATATATATATAATTTTCTCTTAATCACTTTAAAACACATATTTAAAATAAATTCTCCATACATACATATATACATATACATATACATACATACATACATACATATATATATATATATATATGTATATTTTCAAATCAAAAATTAAAAACACAAAAACAAATAAACAAAAAAAATCAAACTATCTATAACTTAAAACTCCATACGTATAATATTTATGAACAAAATAAGAGAAATAACTTCATAATATATATAATATGTAATAACAAAGCAAGCTTAAACAAAGTGCAAAGTAAGATAGCAGACTCTAGGCTATAGCATATATGTAAACTATATGTATTATACCATACTTATTATATTATTACTAAAAATCTATATGTATATACTTCGAAATTAAAACATATATACGTACCATAAACATTTGTATACAACAACAATGCTATTATGCAAACAAACTTATACTTTTTATATATATTTAAAGCAATTATAAAAATCTATTTTGAACATACTAACACACATTTAACTAAAAACTTTAAAACTTGTTATATATACACTTACTTTACCATTATACATAAAAAATCAGCAAATACCACTTGCAAACTTACTATATATATAACTAACAATATATATTTATGTATGTATACGTACGTATTTATATAAATAGGAAGAGGAGGAAAACTTGTCGCACAAGCAACTCAGGGAAAATATGGATAATGCTCGGCATATGGAAGTCGGCTACTGTGTTCGATGGAAAGGCGATGCAGGTAGACAAGGTCTGGGTTGATTGCGTGGATTCGGGTGAAGGTAGTGGCTGCTTGCTATTCGGGTTTGGGTCGGCTGAAGGCGATCACGCGAAGCTTCGAGGAAGTGGTGGTCAGAGCTCCGTAGGTAGGGATGGAGGTGACGCAGGCATTGGAGAGGCTGTCGTGTGTGAGGATTGCGTGGTGGTGAAATGCTATAGCATGTCGGGTTGGGTTATAGGGTGGCGTGTTTGGGATTTCGGGTCTACCAAGGAGCTGGGTCAGGTGGCGGGTGGAGGAGCAAGCATAGGTGGATGAGTGGATGCTGGTGAAAGAATGGGAGGATACGGGTGAAATAGTGATGGGTAAAGGTCAGCGCTATGGTGGAGAAGGCCGATGTTTGGGGTGGCCAACAAAAGAAGGGAGGGTTGTTCGAAGTTCAAGGCAGAGGAGGAGATCGGTCGGGTGGCGGTCGCTGCATCGTTGGAGGAAGGTTCGGGTGGAGGTCGAAGGTGTGAAAGGGAGAGGCGAAGGGTGGAGGATGGAAATAATGGGGTGGCTTGAGATCAAAAAAGAAAGGGAAAAAAAGAAATGAGGGTAGAAAGGTTTCAGGCAACAAAATATAAGTAGTAATATATATTTATTTCAAGAGAAGAGAAGGCAGAGAATAGAAACGCACCGATATCGATGAATATAGCAGTTATATTTTGAAACCAGGAATAATGAAATTCAAAAAGTGAATTGATGGGAACAGTGAAAGAAGCACGAGAATTTATGAAATAATAACAGCAAATGACCGTTTGTTTTCAAATGGTTGAAAATTGAAAGCTCACACAACGATCTATAACCCAAAATGGGTACCGATACAACTACCTGTTTCGCGGATTTCGCCGCGTGCCGAACGTCGAATTACAAAAATGAATATACTACAGCGATTAACACGATTAGACGAACATAATGGTACATAGATATCAGCGATACGGCTATCCTATCAAAAGTTGATATTTTGCTGCTAAACTGCTACAAATTCGTCGAAAATAAGATAAACGGGGCTGGAGAAGTTCAAATTTACGAAACAAAATATGATGTCTTACTCAAAAAATGATAAATATTTTTATTATATAAAAATATTTAGATTTGTTAAATATTTTATTTTCATCAAATTATTAACTGATTAAAATTTAAATAAAATCACACAACAAAATAAACTTTCATAATTTCTGATGAAAATCTGATGTTTGCTACGTTTAAATAGACGCATATCAAATTTTTATTTCCACATTCAATTATTTAAAATTTCACAAAAATTCAGTTAATTTGCGTTATTAAAACCGATAGAATTTACGAGTCGTTACATTTTCCCTAACTTCAGTATTCTATCACCTTTTTGGAAATCCATTTTAAAAAAATTCAATATTTTTAGTTTGGGTATTGATAATATAGTACACTCTGGTAATAACACAGTTTTTGGCACGATAGCTGGATTTGCGCTATTCCTTTTAAACTGAAAATCAAAGAACTTATTGATATTTGTAACTTCAAAAATGCACTTGATTCTGAGCTCTCTAATCCGGATAACGATTTTCCGTGGAAATTTAATTTCAACCATGAACTTGAAGGACTTATCATGACTCAATTTATAACACTTTATTCTAAGCTAGAGTTTTATAACATAGACAGCGAAAATGGTACAAGGAGTTGGTGTTGGGAAAATAACAAATTTACTCATCCACCTCGGTTTACAAATTTTTAGTTCTCTCTAGGACTATGCAAAAGATGTTCAAATTCATTTGGAAAGACAACACCCCCTCTAAAAGCAAGGCTACATTTGTGGCTAACTCTACACAAGAAATTAAACACAATCGAATCCTTAAAGAAGAACATCTGCTTATAGACAAAAAATGTGTTTATTGTAACTCACACTTAGAAAGCATAACACACTTATACTATGCTTATATCCTAACTAATTTTATACTCATAGGTACTCTTCATATTTTTTAGTTTAATATGAACAACTCTGATTTTAATTGCAATTACTACTGGGATGTCCTTAGACCTCAATGCACTAGGTGTTATAGAATCTTACTTGATACGGTCTTCATCATCAATTGTTGGTACATATGGTTTGACAGGAAAATGATTGTTTAATAACACTAACACTCCTTCAGATAACTTACGCTATTGCATTGTTTAGTTACAACTGGATTGTAAATCCTAGTTACAAATTGGCCAAAAATATATTTTTTAGAGAATTCCTAAAAGGGGAAAAAGTCACATTCACAGTTTAAGGCTAAAAATAGATTGTAGTAAGGAGACATGATATGGCCTTAAGCACTATCATAATTAATTCTTTTAATGAGGATAACTACTTAAACTCTCCTATCTATTGGATAATTAAGTTTAAATACGTATCTTTCTAGCGTTACTTCTTCCCCACACATATGTGTGCAACCCTTTTATATACATTTATATGCGTTGAACTTACGTCTTTTATTGAGTTCTTTTAGGTAAAGTAGGTTGTATGATTTGAATAGTCTAGGATATGGAGCTGCAGCAATTGGGATATGGAGGTTCCCCATTTTAGGTTGGATGGTCATTCTCTGAGTTTGTTCATCTATTGTTTGTGTCGGTTCTACGCTCGACCCTAGTATTTTTATTCTTTTTTATTTTTATTTTATTTTATATGGGAGGGCTTTCTATTTTTTATACAACGAGTTTTTGCTACCTGCCATGCTTGTTAGCCGCACCATTAAGTATGGAGTAAAATAATATGAGAGCTCTTCTCCTTGATAGAATCACTCATTTTACTCAAAAGAAATAAGTGTGTTATTTAATTCAATGTTTATAAAATTGGTTTTTATGTAAAATCATAAAATTAATTTAAAATCTTCCTAACTTAAAACTAGATTTGAAATTGTTAATTTTAGATTTCAAAACATATAAAATAGTAAAACTTAGTTCTAACACATATTTGTATATATGTATGTGTGTTTGTATGTATAATGACTATATATATATATATTTTAAAATAATAACACGGACAATGAAGGCATATATAAATGGATAAATGGGTCCATGTATTTTAGTGTATATCCCAACGCCTAATATGGTCACATTAGTCATGTACACCTCGTATTTGTACCATATGCATTATGCACATATAAGAGTATTTGATGCGCTTATAAATTTAAAGATATAAAAATACTAAATAAAATAAAGATTTTATTTAAAATATTTCAGATTAGATTTGAAATCCATTTAGACTTTATAGGCTCAATAAAGATCTAAAAGGAAAAATTATAAAATTCCCCAATTTAACCCACTACATCCCAGACCGGTTCCTTCAGTAGCAGGATCTGGTCCAGTCATAAGCGAGTGTAATAACTTGATTTCAAAAAAAAAAATCTATTTTGGATCTATTGGATCTATAAGGTCTAAGCAGTTTATTAGATCCAATCTAATATAGTTTTAAATAAAATCTGATTTTATTTAAATTGTTCAAAAAGGAGTTTCATAAATTTGATGTTTATATAAGAGTATATCAAATATAATCCTGTATGTATATACGTCGAAGAGTTAATTTTTTGGGTATTATTACTTTGGCAAGTGAAAAATCAGTTGTTAATATGTAGCTATTCATAGGTCATAAATGTAACAAATGTGCAATTAATTAGAAATAGCACTTTGTAACAACTCGAAAATTTTAACAGTTTTATAACGTAATTAACTCAATTTTTTTGCTTGAAAATAAATGATTAAATCTAGTAATGAAAATTTGATATTTGGAATGCGTCTATTTTAATATAGCAAATAGTAATTTTTCATTGGAAAATATGGAAGTTAGTTCTGTTATGAAATTTTACTTTTAAAATCAGTTAAATTTGATTGAAAACAAAATGTTTTCAAAATCTGAATATTTTTACATGATAAAAATGTAAACTATTTTCCGAGTGAGACGTCATAATTCGGTTCGTCAAATTTGGACTTCTCTAACTCCGTTTATCTTATTTTCAACGTTTTAACAACATTTTGCGGCGAATATTGACTTTTGATAGGATTGTCGTATCGTTGATATCTATGTACCATTCTGTTCATCTCATCGTGCTGATCTCCGTAGTATATTCATTTGTGCATTTCGGTGTCCGATACGTGGCGAAAGCTGCAAAATGGTTAACCGTATTGGTACCCCGGTTCGTGCCTTTGATGTTCCGTGCCCTTTCATTTTCTACCGTGGAAATCCAACAGCCATTAGCTTTTATTATTATTTACTAAATTCGATTTTTTGCTGTCACTATTTTCATCCATTTTTATTCTTGCATTCATTAATTATTTTCTATCTCGAAGAAAGATTTAATAACAATATACGTTATATATTTGCATTTTGTTGTAATATACATTAATAATAGGGATGATTATGCTAAATAAGAAAGGGCATTATTGTAATCTGTACTACATAAGGAGTCTATAAATATGGAGCTTGATTGTATTGTAAGATCTATCTCAATTCAATAAAATTGTTCCCTCTCTAATGGTCTCCATTCTCTTTATTTTGTAACACGTTATCAGCACGAACTTTCTATATACTGCATTCTCAATATTCTGCATAGGAATGCAAATCAATTATTGTTCTCAACCTGTTCACCTTCAAACTTTCCAACTTCTCAACAAGTAATTATATATTAATTACTCTGACTGTTCCACTTCTGACCATTCCAATTCTAAGGCTATTCATATTCAAAATCCTATTGTATATTGGAGCAAACGAGTCTTTTATAATATATCTACATACGTTCTATTTCTTATTTCCTTTAAAATAACAAGCAGGTAAAGGAATTGTTCTTGCATTTCTTTATAAACTCGTTACTTTTCCTCTATACAAATAGGTAATTGTCAATATCATGTTTTTTTGATAAAGCTGTCTAGTTTGGGGTTCGCTTCTATATTTTTCATGTCTTTTCTTGTATCACTCTTATTTTAATTCTTTGGCTTCTAAATTCAATATTTCTTTTTTTTCTTTGCGGATCTGTTGCCAAATAAAATTCAAAAGTTTGCAATGGAATATATGCAAAAGCTAACTTTCCTTTCTTATATAATAAATACATGAAAGTTGCAAAATCCAAATGTTTGGCTTTGTTGATACATTTTTTTGGGGTACAGTTGTTTGATACCATGAATGAAGACTTTCCATTTTTTTATTTTTATTTTTTTACTTTTTAGCTGGAAACAAACAAATAGTGAATGCTGTTGTGGCGAATATTTTCACCTCATGCAATTTATTTTATGAACAGTTCACAAAATGGCAAACATCGCCAAGCTTGAATTTAAAGCTTTGGATATATCTGGAGACAACTACTTATCATGGATATTGGATGCTGAGATTCATTTGCAATCTCAATGCTTAGAAAATGCCATTAAAAATGGCAATACTATGTCCCAGCAGGACAAGGCAAAGGCTCTAATATTTTTAAGACGCCATATCCATGACGATCTAAAAACAGAATATTTGACTGAAAAAGTCCCTCTCCACTTATGGAAGTCCCTGAAGGAGCGTTGGGACCACCAGTAGACGGTCATACTTCCAAACACTAGGCAAGTGTGGTTGAACCTGAGGTTTCAGGACTTTAAGTCTGTAAGAGAATATAATTCTGCAATGTTTAGAATCACTTTTAAACTGAAATTATGTGGAGAAAAAGTGGATGACGCACAAAGCTTGAAAAGACTTTCTCAACATTTCATGCCTTGAATATACTCCTGCAGCAGCAATATCGAGAGCGTCATTTTACAAAATATTCTAAACTCATAGAATGCTTACTAATTGCTGAACAAAATAATGAATTTCTTATAAAAAATCACTCCTTAAGACCAACTGGTTCGACTGCATTACCTGAAGTTAATGCTAATTTTGCCCACTCTGGAAGAGGTAGGGGTCGAGGTCGAGGTAGAGGACATGGTCGTGGACGTGGATATAACTCTAGCAGATGAGGTTATGGTGGTTTTAAAGGTAATAAAACCACCAACTTTAAAATGCAACAAAAAGAAAATTGAGCCTGTAAAAAGCAATGATTCAGCTTCAGAAAATAAAAGGCACTATGAGGAAGTTTGTTATAGATGTGGACGATCTAGTCAATGGTCACGTATATGTAGATCATCAAAGAAAATAGCTGAAGAATATCATCGCTTGAAGAATATTGAGGCAAATAATGCCGAAAAGTTACCTGAAAACACTAACCTGAAGTTAGATGATTTCTTCGAAGATGACAATGGAAATTTCATTAATGATGAAAATCTAAGTGCAATGATCAACGATATGACCAAGTTGATCAATTAGAAATATCTTGAAGTTTGTTATGTGGATTTCGTTTTATTTAATTATCTTGCATCAATAAATCAGTTTGAAGTTTGTGTTCGTTTACTTGAATTTCCCTTTGCAATACTAGTTAAAAATAATGTGTAATGTGGATGTTGTTTTTAATCAGTAGCCTATTTTAATCATATTACTTTGTTTGTTTACATTACATTTATTTATGCATACAAATTTTTAATGATTGACTAATTATTGCCTTTAATTCTTAAGCTATGGAACGCCATTTGGGTGATGATATATGCTTACTAGATAGTACAACTACTCATACAATTTTGAAAAACCAGAAGTTTTTCTCTGAACTATCTGAAAATTTCTCAGCTAAAGTCTCCACTATAGCTGGATCTGCTAATATAATTGACGGGTCCGAAAGAGCCCATATAATATTACCAAATGGTAAGCATATCTTTATTCAGAATGCATTATACTCAAGCAACTCTAAAAGAAATTTGCTGAGTTTCAAAGATATAAGAATGAATGGATACCATATTGAAACTATAATTGAAAACAACAAAGAATACTTTGTGTTATTTCTAGAATTGAAAGCCAGAAGTTTATCCTAAAATGGTTTGGTACAATTTCTACTGGTTTATATTTTACAAAAATTGGCATAGTTGAATTTCACTCTATAAACATGAGCCAGAAGCTCACAAATACAAAGACATTGATTTTTTGGCATGATCGCTTGGGTCATCCTGGATCAACTATGATGCGTAAAATTGCCAAAAACTCAAATGGACATGATTTATCAAACCAATTGAATTTACCAAGTGATTACTTATGTGCCCCATGTGCACAAGGAAAATTAACCACTCGACCTTCATATAGTAAAATCACATCTGAATCTCCAACATTTCTACAAAGAATTCAAGGTGATATATGTGGCCCAATCCACCCTGAATGTGGACCATTCAAATATTTTATGGTATTGATTGATGCATCAACTCGTTGGTCACATGTCTGTTTACTTTCTACAAGAAATTTGGCATTCGCCAAGCTACTTTCTCAAATAATAAAACTGAGAGCACACTTCCCTGATCATCAAATTAAATCAATTCGACTAGATAATGCTGGAGAATTTACTTCTCAAGTATTTGATGATTATTGTCTATCATTAGGAATTGAAATTGAACATCTAGTAGCTCATGTTCATACTCAAACTGGTCTAGCAGAATCATTAATTAAGCACTTGCAACTTATTGCAAGACCATTGCTTATGCAATCAAAACTACCCGTTTCAGCTTGGGGGCATGCAATTTTGCATGCATCGAAATTGGTTTAAAATTAGACGAACAGCTTATCACCAGCTTTCATGATCACAACTCTTAACTGAATCTCAACCAAATATTTCACATTTACAAAATTTGGTTGTGTTGTGCATATACCTATTAACCCCCCACTTCGTACTAAAATGGATCCTTAACGACGGTTGGGAATTTATGTGGGATTTGATTCTCCATCAATAATTCGTTACCTTGAACCCCTTACAGGTGATGTCTTCACTGCAAGATTTTCAGACTGTAAATTTGATGAGACAATCTTTCCACCATTAGGGGGAGGAAAGACCGTTCCAGTAGAATGGCGTGAAATATCGTGGAATAATCCATCTATGTCTTATTTGGATCCACGTACCAAACAATGCCAATATGAGGTACAAAGAATTTTGCATATTCAAAATATTGCAAATCAACCGCCAGATGCATTTAGTAACACTGCAAAAATAACTATATCTCATATTCCAGCAGCAAATGCACCAGCAAAAATTGATGTCCCTAAAGGATCAAAAGTAAATATAGCAGCAAATGAATCTAAAGCAAGACAAAAACGTGGAAGGCCAATGGGTTCAAAAGACTTGGCGCCTAGAAAAAGAAAGTCTAATGAAAAATCATCAATTAAGGAACCTTCTGAAGAGGTTATAAATGATCAAAAGGATCAGTCAAATGAAAATCCCAATTCCCCTAGAAGTATGGAAGGAAATATTATCCCAGAAGAGATAAAAGAAGATTCCAACGATAAAATGGTACCTAATAATAATGAGATGTCAATATTTTATATGAACTATGGAGAAATATGAGATCGAAGTAAAATAATAATTGATGATGTATTCTCATTCGCAGTAGCTACTGAAATAATTGAAAGTCATGACCACAATGAGAATAATGAGAATGACGATAATGAACCAAATAGCATAAATGAATGTCGAAAAAGACACGATTGACCAAAATGGAAAGATGCTATCCAAGTGGAACTAGATTCACTTCGAAAACATGGTGTATTTGGACCAACAGAGAAAACACCAGAAAATGTTAAACCAGCAGGTTATAAATGGATATTCTTTAGAAAACGAAATGATAAAAATGAAGTCGTGAGGTACAAGGCACGACTTGTCGCACAAGATTTCCTGTAGAGACCAGGTTTTGTCTTTAAGGAAACTTACTCCCCTGTTATGGATGTCATAACATTCTGATATTTGATAAGTCTTGTAGTTTCTGAAAAACTCGATATAAGATTAACGGATGTTGTGACAGCTTATCTTTACGGTGAATTATATACCAGTATTTACATGAAAATCCCAGATGGATATAAATTGCCTGAAGCAAAGTCAAAGTCCATGTACTCATTAAAACTAAGACGGTCGCTATATGGCTTGAAACAATCTGGAAGGATGTGGTATAACCATCTTAGTAAATATTTGGTAAAAGAAGGATACAAAAACAATCTCATTTGTCCATGTGTCATTATAAAGAAACCGGTAAAGGGATTTGCTATCTTAGCAGTTTATGTTGATGACATAAATCTGATTGGGACTCCATAAGAGATTGATGAAGCAATAAATTATTTAAAGAAGGAATTTGAAATAAAAGATCTTGGCAAATCTAAGCACTGTCTCAGTCTACAGATTGAGCATAGCACTAATGGCATATTAATCCATCAATCAAACTACATTGAGAAAATTCTAAAGCGTTTTCAAATGGATAAAGCATATCCACTTAGTACGCCGATGGTTGTTAGATCTTTAGATATTAAAAAGGAACCTTATCGCCCAAAAGAAGAAGATGAGAATGTGCTTGGCACGGAAGTGCCATATCTTAGTGCCATTGGTGCATTACTATATTTGGCCCAATGCACAAGACCAGATATTGCATTTTCAGTAAATCTTCTAGCAAGGTACAGTTCAGAACCAACAAAAAGACACTGGAATGGTATAAAACATATCATGAGATATCTTCGTGGAACGACAAATTTGGGTTTGTTTACTCTAACTCAGGCAATAATCCAAATCTAGTTGGCTATGCTGATGCAGGTTATCTTTCTGACCCACATAAAGCAAGATCACAAACTGGATATGTGTTTAATAACAGAAATGCAGCAATTTCATGGCGATCTACAAAGCAAACATTAGTAGCAACATCATCCAATCACTCTGAAATACTAGCACTACATGAAGCAAGTAAAGAATGTATTTGGCTGAGATCACTAATTGAGCATATTCGAAAAAGCTTCCAGCTTCCATCAGTAACAGAAGGGTCAACCATTATTTATGAAGACAATGCAGCTTGTGTAGCTCAAATTCAAGCATGTTACATTAAGGGTGATAGGACGAAACATATTTCTCCTAAATTTTTCTTCACACATGAGCTACAAAAGGATAATAAGATAGAAGTGAAACAAATCCGATCCCAAGAAAATCCGACGGACTTATTCACAAAGGCGCTTCCAAAATCAACATTTCAGAAGATGGTGTACAAAATTGGTATGCGTCGGCTGCATCAACAAACTAATTGAATAATGTGTTATAATTCAGGAGGAGCGTATGAAATACACTATAATGTACTCTTTTTCCTTCACTAATATTTTTTCCCACTGGGTTTTTATTAGTAAGGTTTTAATGAGGCATTATCTTGATCCAGAAGTATCAACCCTCATAGTAACATTATAAAATATATGTTACTTAAAGATGAAATCATGTTGTACTCTTTTCCTTTTTTATGATTTTTTCCCACTGGGTTTTCCATAACAAGGTTTTTAATGAGGCAATTACTCTTATCATCTTTACATATGCATATTCAAGGGGGAGTGTTATAATATACATTAATAATAGGGATGAATATGCTAAATAAGAAAGGGCATTATTGTAATCTGCACTGCATAAGGAGTCTATAAATATGGAGCTTGATTGTATTGTAAGATCTATCTCAATTCAATAAAATTGTTCTCTCTCTCTAATGGTCTCCATTCTCTTTATTTTGTAACACATTCTGAATTGAACCTACTGCTTGGCCTGCTCGTCCTTATATATTAATCTTTTGTTTAGCCACTCGGACAAGAAAAATAATAAATATAAATTATATATATGTTTGCATAACAGCTGTATTGTTGATGATTCATTTCCTCTCCTCTACTTTGAATTCATTGAATTCATGCTACAGAAACAAATATATATTAGCACGTCTTCTTCCCTTGCCCATTTCCTTTTGTCTCAATCTCACCCCACGTCCATCAAGCTCCCCTACCAGATCCGCCGGCGCCTTGTCTTCTCCACCTCCCTCTGACTGAACATGGCTCACTACCACAACGTAGCCCATCACTCCGACCATCTCCACCTCATGAACACCACCGCCCCTCACTTCATTTGTCTCCTTCCTCCTCACCACCCCTAGCAGCCACGTCCAACACCACGCACCCTACTCTCCACCCTTCCATCTTCCTCAACCACCCCTTTCATTCCTAGAGCACGTGTCCCCTCACCTGTCCTTACCTCCACAACCGACCCCATGACCCATCAACCAAACCCGCACCAACAGCCAAGCCCACAAAATGCTGCCTCTCTATGCCTAAACCCCACCGTAGCTCACCCACCTGACAGCCAATCCAAGAATCCTGACACCACTTCCTAGCAGCCACGTGGCTCCCTGTTCCCTCCGCCATAACCGCTACCATGCCTTACCGCACGCCTCTGACATACCGCTCATCATTTCACCCTGTTGCTTCCGTTACGTGTCTGCATATATGGTATACACGTATATATTTAAGTTGACATGTTATATTTTAAATAATATGTTAGTTTATATCTATGTCTGTGTGTGTGTTTAGGTCAGTTAAATAATATGTTGTATATATGTATAAATTCACGTAAGTTTATATATAAGAGTTTGTATATGTTAGTTTGCACATTAATTTTGAGGCAAACATATGTTGTAGATAATCTGCATTGGCTATATATATAGGTGTGCGTATATACACAGGCTGCATATGCTTGTTGGAGTAGCCCCTTTTTATTTATTTTCACACATATCCATATATTATATGAAAAATTTACACAAAATTATGAGAGATAATATGTTTGTTATTAAATGTTGATTTTAAAGAGTTTATATATAAATATATATGTAGTTTTATAAACTATATTACCTGGGTTACATAAAAGTAAGATGAATGCAGTTTTATAAAGCTTGAGATTATATATATATATATATATTGATTTTCACACATATGTATAACGTTTGTCTATACATTAGTTATATATAATTTGTCTGCTTATATATGTAAAGGTTTATATAGGATTTATATGTATAAGATTTGTATTAATCTGTCTAATGTTAAAATATGTAAGTTTTACAAGTATATTAAGTATACTGGCACTTCCCTTTTAAAGTGTGTGTGTATATATATGTATATTCCTGTAAGTATACGTATATATTGATTCTTTTGTATTGATTTTATAATATATGGATATATTGATTTATATATACGTATTATTAAATGTTGATATTTGAAATATATATATATATATATATATATATATATATATATAATATGATGGGTTAGTATTGTGAAATGAATATGTATCATCTGTATATACACTTTTTTTATGTGCTGAAATAGATTTCGATTTTAATATTATATATTAAGTCTGTAATGTGTATATTATACTATATTGGTTTTACATATATATGGGTATATGTTAGTTGTAGCCTGCATATATACATTTAGTTGTAATTATACATTGTCTGCACATATATTAGTCTGCAAATCAATATAATTTTCAATATATGTTTGATTTTAAATTAAAAGAATATATATAGATATGTTATTTTAAATATATTTTTAAATTGAATATTGGGGAAAAAATTAATATAATATACATTTCATTTTAGTTATCAAGCCGATTTTGATTTATTTCATTGATTCCAATTATTAGGTTTGATCATCGAATCCGTATTCATCTCGCTTTGATTTGAGATTTGTCGATTGGGTTGGTCAATTATCGTGTTTATGATTTAATTCGTAGCTTGTTATTTCGTCTATCTTCTCTAGCCTCGAAAGATGAGCAATCACTCACGATTAACATTCTTATATTCAATAAATTTAATTCACATTGAAATGACAATTGAAATATGCTGTTAAATTCGAACTGTTAATTATATAACTGTTATATATGACATGCCACCATATCCCATTGTGTATATCTTATTAAATTTGTTACTGATGATATGTGCATGTTGCTGATATGTTATATTATTATCATAATTGTTCCCACTCTGCAAGTTCCCTGTTAATTTAGAATTCCCTATGGGTTGAAATGATACATACCCGAATGATCTTGTAGAATAGAGGAAAATCGTTATGGGTTGAAATGATAAACCCCCAAAGATTTTCATTGATTTTGAATTTCGGGATTGCGGGTTGAAATGATATATACCCATAAATATTTAAATTGCAGATTGAAATGATAAATATCAATATCACTTGACCATAGGATAAATAATTATATACGGACACCCATGGTCTATATTCTAAAAATGATTTCCAAAGTTTGAAAGGAAATATATGGTTTCAATAAATATTGTTTTTATATAATATATAAATGCGATTTTATATATGTATAAAATTTAGATTTTAAAATTATATGTTTAAAAATTTTAAATTTATAAATTAATTCTGAAAATATTTTTTTTTAGTTTTTTCTTATAATTTTATTATTTTCAAAATATATAAAATAAGATTTAATACAAAATACATTTCGTAATAAGATTTAATTTAATAAAAATTTAATTTAATTAGTATATAATATGTTTAAGTATTTATTTAAATTTATATTAATGTCTAAAAATAGATTTTTATAACTTTAATAATAAAGGTTGGGAAGATAAATTAATGTTGACTTGGAATTTAAATTGGTTAATAATTGAATTTAAATAAGAATTAATTTGAACTTATTGATTTTGATATTTTGGAAGATATGATTGATAACATGATTTCATAAAAAGTGATTAAGTGAATAATTTCAAATTTGAATAAAATAAAGTGAAATATTGAAATATAAACGAAATTTCTATTGTAAATGTTTGAATATTTAAACTTGAATCTTATTGAAATTGAAGTGATAGTTCAAACTTGGATTTGAAATTGATATAAATTGAAATGTTTTATTGAGAATTTGAATTGAATCTTTGACCTTTAAATTGAAATGGTTAAACTGGAATTGATTTAAATTGAATTTTGGAATTTAAGATGATTTGAGTTGACTTGCGAAATTGGAGGAAATTAATTTTATTATATACGTATTTTAATATATATTAACTATTTTAATTTAGTACTTTTTAATATATATCTATTTTCAATATCTAAACTGTTTAAGTTTGAAGTGTTATGATTTCAAAAGCGTTATGATTTCAAAAATGTTATGATTTCAAAAATGTTATGACTTCAAAAGTGTTATGATTTCAAAAGTGTTATGATTTTGAAAGGGTTATAATTTTGAAAGTATTACGATTTTGGAAATGAATAATATTTTAAGTGAATAATGATATCAAATTGATACGGTTTTGAAACGAATATGATATGTTGATATGAAGTATGAACTATTTGAAATGAAATGACCACGGTGTGAAATAAGCATTGGTTATTAAAGAGACCGAGATCAGATATTGTCATACTCTCTGCCAATACCGAAAACCACTTTAACAACTGTGTATGTGGTGGAGATTCCAGAAATGAAGTAGGATGATTTGGCGAATGAGTTTTATATGAGGTATGACGTGACCCTGACTCTCATGAGTCAGCTTGGATATGACTAAAACAGGAGCCACGCTGGGCCAAGTGAGGTCGCACCTCCGATCAGGCACATTTCTTCGATACCATTCTATTGATTTTATGATTTGATTTGGTGGCCACCCTTGATTTGACTTGGGAGTGTGTCCGAGGTGGGCCGTAGTAGCTACCATGCGTTACCACCAGTCCGGATCCGCAATTGGTATATCTACCCTGCCATTGCCTTGAGTGTCGTGTTCACATGCCCTAGAGCTCCTTCTATGAGTTTGATTTATACCATATCTATGGAGTGCCCTCTGACAGCCTCCAGTTTACGAAGGAGTTACTGTATAGACTATGAGAATATATAAAATTTGTTAAGAAGATATGGGTAATGCCTTAACGTTATTTTAATAGTTTTACTTTGCCATAGACATATTATAATAGTGTATATTACTACATAGTAGATAGTTGTACGAATCCTTAGAGGATGGAGATCCCAAACATCCTTTAAGTTGCTTGTATTTCAGTTGACATTTCACTTGAGTTAATTTACTAATATAAGAATGTTAATCCTGACTCGAGTGTTTTGTGTTTTGCTTTATGCTCGGGTCAGACCAAGTGTCACAGCATTTGAGACACACCATTGGAGATTGGACCCTTTGCTTGAAGATCTGTCTTATCTACTCGGTTTTTCCAGTTGTTCTGTTCAGAAAGGTCATCTGTTCGTATTCAAGACTATATTGTATTTGAGACATTCTGTTGTATTTTATTTCTAACTCCGATGTTTATATAGTAGCTTAATGAACTACTATTTATCTATTCTGCTGCTTATTGTTATATTACTCTGTGTTTGTGATTCTATGATTAATTTATATATTGTAAATACTGAGTTTTGACAATTAAAAATTAACAATATGTTGTTTTGAGCAATTCAAGTCTGACATGTGTGGATGCGAATGGTTTAAAATACCGGGTCGTTGCACACTTATTCAATTTTAATTAGTTTTCATCTGTAAGTGTTTCAAACACACTTACATGTGTATAGTGTACATGTAACAAATACGAAGTGTACACGGTTAACGTGACCATATATCGGTATTGCAATTTACTCCACACAAACACATCTGTCCCTTTATATGTTCTTTCCAAAGTTTCCTTTTTTACATATAATAACAATTGTAAATATATACATATAAAACCAATTATATATATGCATGTATGTGTGTATTTATGTGTGTGTATGTGTATGTATGCATGTAATATGTATGGCAAAATATTGTTTTGACAATTTTAAATGTTTTGAACGCTAGAGTTACCAATTTTAAATCTAATTTAGCATGGGAAGGATCTATATTAAATTTACGATTTTACACAGAAGTTCCTTTTTTAAAGTTTAAATTAGAATAACATACATATATGCACACATGTATAAATAATTACAAACAATGTTATAAATTTAAAATAACTTTAATTTTTAACATTTGTAATTTATATGTTTAAAACTTAAAGTTAGCATATAGAAATTTATCCTTAACTTATAAAGGATTCAAAGTAGGTTTGTAATTTTGCCCAAAGTCCACTTATGAATTTTGAACTAAAACAGCCTTTAAAAAACATGTAAACAACAACAAATAAATAAAAAATTGGTGCTTCAGATTTTATCAATTTTTGGAGGTGATTCAATTTGATCTAGGAGTTTTCCTTTATTTAAGATGTGATTATTTAGCTATGAAGTAATCGTGTCGGGTCGTAGTGGGTTAAATAAGTGAATTTCAAAAAAAATCTTTTAGATCTTTATTGGGCTTATGATGTCTAAAAGGATTTATTTATTTAAATTCAAATTTTATCACTATTTACCTTAAGTATTTCAAGATAAATATACTCATATCATTATATATATAATCACTATAAATGTTATAGTATATACTCATCTTTAAATTGCAAGGGTGAATGAATTAAAATTCAATGGTTGGAATTTATAATTAAACTAAATTAAGGGTTAATTAAATAAATTACCTATTAAATTAATTAAATATGATTTAGTTAATTAAATTTTATATGATTTGATTAAATAGAATGAAACCATAAGAAATCCAAATTAGGTTTAAGAAATAAATACATACATATGGCACGTATACTGTGATTTTAGGTAAGTTTGACACTTAAATTCCAAGGGTATTTCATAAGAGATGCGTACTCCCTAAACCATTATCACTGAAAAAAAATTAAAATTTTATGAATCTCTAATATAAATATTTCCCTCTACCAATTATATGTTTATAAATTTCTTGCACACTCTCTAGTTGTGAGTAAACTAAAGCTAGTGATGTTATGTGTAGTATTGTTAATATATTGACTAAAAGAGATAAGATAACTATATGTATTTGTTAAGAAAACTCAAGGTACATATATTATACTTGGATCATCGTGAAATGGTAGGTATAAGTGGATAATATCTTTTGATTTTTAAACAAGCCCAAGGTCGAAATGAGATTACGACAAAGACCATGAGTTAGGATTTGTGTAAGATACAACCGACTATGTGTTATCCATCGCTTGCGGGCCTACGATTTGTTGTACAAACTCAAGATCGAAATCCCAAGCCCACCGAGTGCTAATACTCACTAGAGAAGTTGAAAGCCTTCTATTTTTCTCTTTGGCATATGTGAAATATAAAAATCTCGTAGGTGTTTATTACTAAAATAAAATAAATGTGTTTGACTTTACTAATAATATAAGAACATTTGCTATGAATCAAAATGTCCTAATCTACCTAAAAGCATATTTTCAGAAAATGTCTACACTAAGGATATTTTTAGAAATGATAAACTCACTAGACCAAATTATGTTGACTGGTTAAGAACAATTAAAATAGCACTAACTTATGAACCCTGTTGTTTATTTATATAAGAAAATCCTAAAGTAAACCCATTCAAAATGCAGATCCTGGATTAATGATTGTTTATAACGGTGGATGGCAGATCTTGAAATCGTCCAAGTTTACATGCTGTCTACTTTAGAAAAACCATTGCAAATACAACATGAATGTATAACTGTCCATAAAATCTTCAATAGCCTTAAACTATTTTATGGGGAGCAATCTCATTCTAACAGGTACAAGATTACTAAGAAACTACTCAATACGAAGATGATAAAGAGCACTCGTGTAGAGGATTATGTCTTCAGCATGAAAGGTTGTATTGGAAGACTTTCACAGCTGGACATTCCTATAACCAATGACCTGAAAGTGGACTCGATCTTAGGCTTGCTTGCTCCATAGTTCGAGCCATTCATATTGAAATACAATACAAATCAACTCAATGTAGGCCTCATGGAGTTGCTCAATATGTTGAAATTAGTCGAGAGCTCATCCAAGGATTAAGGCACAATACTTGCTATAAAGGGAAAGAAATCATCTTCGAATGGTTCAAAGAAGAGAAAGAATGTTAATAATAAGGGTAAGAAGATCGTATTAACGAAGCTGGATATCACCATTGTCACAAGAATTGGCGTTGGAAACGGAACTATCTTGACTACTTAAAGCTTGTAAAGAGAAGAAAATGAATAGTTTTCCGCTTTCCACTAGTATGTTTATATTTAAAAATTTATTTTACAGTCAATAAATTATCATGGATTTTATATACTATATCTGGGATACATTCCTGTAATTCATTATAGGGACCTCGGAGCATATGACATGTGGTAGAAGGTGAAATGATGCTTCAGTTTTCTAATGGATCCATCATAAATGCAACTAAATTTGGAGACTACCATTTACTTTTACCTAGTGGCTTTGTTTAGTCTTGAATAATTGCTAGGAAACTTATTTGTGATATTATATATGTTTCAAAAATGTTTGAACTATTTTTTTTGTTGTAATAGCAATATTATAAATATTTTGTTTGGTGGAAATAATATCTATGATGGTGCTCTGGATAATGGCATTTATGTGTTGAATCTTAATTGAATTTGTGCTATTAATAATCATTTCGAAATAAATAATAATTATCTATGGCATTGTAGGCTAGGTCATATTAGAGATAAATGACTACATAAATTGAGAACCGAAGGTTTTCTGCCATCATTTGATTCTAAATCGTTTAATACATGTGATTCGTGTCTAAAAGAAAAAAATTTTGGTGGAAGCAAAAATAGAGTTAATAAACTCTCAGGTCTCATGCATATCGATGTATGTAGCACAATGCCTATGGTTACCAAAGAAAATTCTTTTTATTTCGTAACTTTTACCGATGATATCTCATGACCAGGGTATGTATATCTTATGAAGAATAAATTCGATGTCTATGGAAAATTAAAGAGTACAAAAATAAGGTTGAAATTCAAACGGACGATAAGATTAAAATACTTCAATCTAATCAAAGAGGTAAGTATGTTGAACATGTGCTTCAATAATATTTAAAAGATAATGGGATTATCTCTCAAGTTACACTAATGTATATTGCACGATACAATGGTGTTTTAGAAAGAAAGAATTAAACCCTATTAGATATAGTACGTTCCATGACGAGCAAAGCCCATTTAACTCTTTCCTAATAGGGATAGGTGCTGAAAACCACAATGCATATTTAGGTTTTATTCCTATTATTTTGTGCATAAGACCCCATGTGAGATGTGGTGTGGATGAAAACCCCAATTCAAGTATTTAAACGTGTGTTGTTGTCCAGCCTACATTAGCCTAAATAAATTTAGGGTAAGATTGACATTGTGTAAATTTATAGGATATCCCAAGAATTCAATGGAATATATTTTTTACATACCAAGAAATAGAAGGTTATTGTTTCTCGGCATGCTATCTTTTAAGAAAAAATTTCCTATAAAAGAAATTAGTGAGATTGTAGACTTAGATGAATTCCATGAAATTAACACAGAGGCCAAACCAGTATATGACAAATTCACCAGTATATAAAAACACGCAACCTATTAAAAGGTCTAGTAGGGAATCTCATGCTCTGGCGAGAAAGTGGATTGTATCTTAGAAGATGACACTCTACTCTCATTCCAATAAGCATTACAGGGTAAAGATTTTGCACTTTGGCTTAAAGCTACAAAATCCGACAATAATGTTTGGACATGGCTGAAATATCCTAAGGAATTAAATCGATCGGTTGCTAATGTATTTTTAAGAAAAGCCTAAATGTTGACGGATAGGTTGAGACCTATAAAGTAAGGCTAGTTGCAAAAGGATTTCATCAAATTCAATGTGTTGATTATGATGAAACATTTTTGTCAATGGTCATGCTTAAGTCCATTTGGATAATGCTTGATATTTCCATGTTCTATGACTTCAAAATATTCAATGGATGTGAAAATGGAATTCTGAATGGTGATTCAAAAGAAACTATTTACATATCATTGCCTGAGGGTTCCGAAGTCAGTGGGAGCCATTGTAAGGCTTGAAAATTGTTAAGATCAATTTAAGGTCTTAAGCAAGCTTTAAGAAGTAGGAATATGTGTTTTTAATAAAGTAATTAACTTGTTTGGTTTTTATTAGAGCATAGCGGATGCATGCGTATATTAGAACAAATAGGAAAGTGCTATAGTGTTTATAGTCATGTACGTTGATGAGCAGGAGGCTTCAGCGTATATAGATATTGTGGTTCCGCTGTATTGATCTCTGTGTTGATGTCTTGTTTGAAACTTGAGTTGTACAATAGAGGGATCTTTATAACTAACTATTTTGTACGTATTAAGCTATGTACTCTGATAGATGTTGTATACTGTGTAATAACTATGTGATTAATATATTTTATTCGTTCCACTGTGAGATTCTGATATTTTTTTAGTTCTTTCTTTCCTATCTTTTCTCTTTTCTACCCCTTTCGTTCTTAATAATGATACGTCTTTCTGTGGAGTGGAAGACGGGTCGTTACATGTTTAGTACGTCAGTGATTCACAGGGTTTTTTGATAGATTTATTGCACTCATGTAATCACAATATATTGGTGATTTTTTGATAACTTTGCCAAAATCCGTAAAAAAAATTACATGTATATCACCTGTGCACATGCTGGAGCTGCTGAAATATATCCGGCTTCGCAAGTAGATAAGGTGACATAATTTTGCTTTTTGCTAAACCATGAAAGTAATGATTGGCCAATAAAGTGACATGTTCTACTAGTACTCTTACGATCTGTTTTACATCCACCGAAATCCGTATCACTATATGGAACTAGTTCAAACGATGACTCCTTAGGGTAGAGCAAACAGTAATCTCTAGTACTAGATAGATATCGTAAGATACGTTGAATACCTCTTTGGTGAGATTCTTTTGGTTTTGCTTGAAATCGGGCACAAAGACATACACTCATTACAATGTCAGGTCGACTAGCCGTTAAATAGAGTAAGGAGCCAATCGTACTCCGATATAATTTTCATCGAAATCTTTTCCGTTATCATCTTTTTCTAAGTGAACACTAGTATTCATCGGTGTTGATTTGCTTGAAGTTTTATCCATTTCAAAACAATGTAATAGATTGTTACAATATTTTTCTTGATGAATAAAAATACCTTTTTCAAGTTGTTTTATTTGTAAACCTAAGAAGAAATTTAATTCTCCAATGTGAGACATTTCAAATTCTTTTTTCATAATATTTGAGATTTGATTACAAAGATTTTCGTTTGTTGAACCAAAAATAATACTGTCTACGTAAATTTGTACAACTAAAATATCGTCATTTTCTCGTTTAATAAATAAAGTTGCATCAATTTTACCTATTTGAAAACCAGATGTAATTAAATGATTTTTAAGACGTTCGTACCTGGCACGGGGGGCTTGTTTTAAACCATATAAGGCTTTCTGTAATTTAAAAACATTGTCGGGATATTTTTCGTGAACAAACAATGGGGGTTGTTCAACATATACGTTTTCTTTAATAAAACCATTTAAAAAAGCACTTTTGACATCCATTTGAAATAGTTTAAAATTGTGATGAATTGCCAAAGCGAGTAATGTACGTATGTCCTCTAGTCTCACTACTAGAGCAAAGGTTTCGTCATAGTCGATACCTTCTTCTTGATTATAACCTTGAGCAACTAAACTTGCTTTATTTCTAACTATATTTCCATTTTCATCTGCTTTTCTTTTAAATACCCATTTTGTTCCTATAACTGATTGATTTTCTGGTCTTGGTACTAATTCCCAAACATTATTACGTTCAAATTAATTTAATTCTTCTTGCATAGCTATTATCCAAAAGTTTTCATTTGAAGCTTCTTTATAATTTTTTGGTTCAAAATTTGACATAAATGCTATATGACTTGTTTGATTAAGTTGATTTCTAGTTACTCTAGAATTAAGATCTCCAATGATATTATCTTTTGGATGATCCTTAAGAATTCTAGGAGATGATACTAAAGTATTATTTTGCGCATTTGTCTCATTATTAAAAGAATTTGTTGTATTTGTTATTGGAATTATTTCTTCACCGTCATTAGTATGATGGTTAAGAAGATTTTCATCGAATGAAACACGTAAACTTTCTTCAATAGTGTTATTTCTTTTATTAAAAATTCTATATGCTTTGCTGCGATCCGAATATTCAACAAAGATTCCTTCATCGGCCTTTGGGTCAAATTTTCCTAAATTATCTTTTATATTTAATATAAAACATTTTGATCTGAAAGTTTTAAAGTATGATACTTTAGGTTTTCTTCCAAAAAATATTTCAAAACAAGTTTGTTTAGTCATTGGTCATATGGTTACTCGATTCAAAACATAACAAGCTGCGGCAATAGCTTCAGCCAAAAAATGTTTTGGTAGACCACTACTATTTAATAGTGTTCGTGCACATTCTTGTAACGTACGATATTTTCTTTCTACTACACCATTCTGTTGAGGTGCGCAGGGAAAAGAAATATTATGACTTATACCTTTTTATTACAAAAATTAGTAAAAAGATCATTTTCGAATTCTCCACCATGATCGCTTTGAATATTCTTAATTTTCAAGTTCATTTGTGTTTTAATTATTTTAGCAAAAATTTTAAACATACCAAAGGTGTCACTTTTATGTTTAAAAAATAAAGTCCATGTATATCTTGAAAAATCATCAACAATTACAAAAACATATTTGTTGTGATTTATAGATCGTACTTGAGTTGGACCAAATAAATCTAAATGTAACAATTCATAGTTGTTTTGTAGAAATATTATTTTTAGTTTTAAACGCGCTTTTCTTTAGTTTTCCAATTTGACAATCGTCACATAAGTTTTCTACTTTGTAATTTATTTTAGGTAAACCTCTAACTAGCTCATATTTTGCTAATTTATTAATATATTTAAAATTAATATGACAAAATCGTTTATGCCACAACCATGGATCGTCATGTTTGGCGGTTAAACATAAATTTGAATTTCGATTTATATTCATGTTTAAAACATAAATATTTTTGTTTCTAAAACCTTCAAATATAAGTTGTTTGTTATTGTTGAAAATATTACATTTATCTTTTTCAAAATTGATTTGAAAACCTTTATCGCATAATTGACTAATACTAAGTAGGTTGTGTTTTAGATTTTCTACTAACAAAACATTTGTAATAATAGGAGAGTTAGAAATACTAGAGTTGATGACTTCTCCAATGCCCACGACATATCATTTTGAGTTATCTCCAAAAGTTACCGTTCCACCATCGATGTATGTTATATTTGATAACATTTTTGAATTTCCGGTCATATGCTTGGAGCATCCGCTATCAAGTATCCATTTCTCCTTATTTTTTTATTTTGTGTACCTGCAAAATAAAAGATGATTTAATTGATACCCATATACTTTGTTAGGGTCCTAGATGTTAGAAGAAGTAGGTAGCCATACCCAAGAAGGTTTGGTACCTTTATGAACATAATTTTTATTATAGACTACATTTTCAAAAAATTATTAATATGTTTTGCCTAATCAAATTATTATTTGTCTTAGGAATCCAAATTTTTATATTCCTGGTATTCGTATTTAACTTAGGTGAACTTTTAGTCTTTTTATATATAAAACTATATTTCTTAACATCATTCCCTCTTTGTTTAGGAATGTTTTTAAATCCTATTCCATTTCTATTACCTGATGGTTCAGAAGTTTTGATAAGATTTTCAAAATTTGTTTTCCTTTATTAAATTTTGAAACATTATTTGTTATTTTATCCAAATTTTCTTTTAATTCTAAATTTTCAATATTTCAATGCTACTCTTCAAGTTGACGTTTTCTTTTAACAAGTTATCCTTTTCTAATTTAGTTTTATCAAAACCAATAGCAATAGTTTCATTTTCGACCAAATTATTTTAATTTTTTCATAAGATAATTCTAGTTCTTCTTCTAAAATATTTTTTTATCTTTTAACATTCCTACTTCAAGTTCTAATCTATTTATTTTGACTATATGTTCTTTTCAATTTTTTAATTTGTCTAAATTTATCATCTAATTCCATGCTAAGTTCTAATAATTCATCATAACTAAGTTCGGGACATACCTCATTAGTATGTGCCATAAAGCACACATTAGCTTGTTCTCCGTCACCATCGTTCACTGTTTGATGATGACGAAGAATACGAGTCATCCCATGTTACTTTGAAAGCTTTCTTCTTTTTGAATTTTTTAAATTTGTTCTTCTTTTTATCATTATTGAGCTTGGGACAGTCTTTCTTTATATGTCCAAATTGGTCACATTCATAGCATTTGAATGATGTTTGATTTGTTGAGCTTGGTTTTCCTCCTTTCTGAAATTTAGTCATTTTCCTAAACTTCTTGAATTTGTTGTAGTTTTTGGCGATAAATACAATTTCTTCTTCATCTAAGTCGGAGTCTTCATTTATTGCTGGGAATGCTATGTTCTTCTTTTTTGAATTTTATTCTTTTCGCACCTGCAAATTAGCTTCATATGACGTTAAATTTCCTATCAATTCTTCAACTAAGAGTGCTGAGAGATCATTAGATTCTTTGATAGCTAATACTTTTCTTTCCCACTCTGGAGTTAAAGAATCGAGTATTCTAGATACTAAATCAAAATTTGTGAATTTGACTCCAAGTGCCTTTAAATCATGTTGAACGGTTTGGAATCTAGAGTACATATCTACTATAGATTCGTTTTGTTTCATTTTAAATGATGAAAATTGATTTTGTAAAATTGAAATATTATTTTAATCAAAAACTTGTTAATCGGCGGATTTTCTATCGAATTAGAAAACCGTCGAAAAATTTCAATTTAAAAATAACCGCAAGCGCACGGTATACGAATGTAGCACGTGGCGAATATGGGTCGATCCGCAGGGAATTGATGATTTTAAAATCTATTCAATCAAATTAAACTAATGTTGAAGAGAATGTTAAACTAGAAAAGAAGAAGAAAACAAGCAAAAGAAAATTGATAAAAATATGAGTGTTAACAATTTAGAGGCAATTCCACTCTCTAGATCACATAAATCAACAAAATGAAGTTATGATCTCTCTTTTCTTGTCATTAGTGAATTAGTTGATGTGCTTATCATAAGTATGGTATATTTGTGCTATTAATTAGCTCAATATAAACCATCAAACTATAACACAACCACCAATACACTTTTAAATCTCATAGAATATGACAACAAAGTTGAAAGCAAAATTTATTTTAAGCATGGCCTATTAACTATTAATTAGAAATATAAGCCATCAAATTTTAATTTCAACAATCACTTCTTTGCCATAATCATATGTAAATGAAGAGGCAATTTGTGTTTTGTTTGTTTAAGCATAGCCTATTTGTTATGAACAACATAGACTATCACATTCAAAGCTGAACAACATCATCAAACCACTTCAATCATTCTCATTAAGCACAAAAGGAGAGCATAAACATCAAATTAAGTTGAAGCTACATGATTAGAGAGCTTCATTACCCCTAAATTGAAGGGGTTTAGCCCCTCATATTTGTTATCATATGAACAAATGTAGCTAGCAACATGAAAGCAAAAAAGAAAGAAAAATGAAAGCAAATGAAAAGAAAACTATTCTACTTGCATAAAAGTAAATCTACACTACTAGCATGAAAGGAAATGAACATGTAAGTAAAAGGAAACACTAATTAACATTGCATAAAAAGAAAAGAAAATTACATAAAATAAAAATGGCTAAGTAGCCATGAAAAGAGAAAGAGAGCTTTCTTTTATTTGATATAAACTAAACTAAAGAGAAGGAGGCCTAAGAGAGACTAAGATAAGAGAGAGGAGAGGTTATATGAAACATATGGGTATTTATACATGTATGAAATCCTAATTCATATTTTTGGAGAATGCCCAAAATGCCCTTGAGAAAGCGTGGAGGCCAAGTAATCATTAGCTTTTACTAGTCATCATTTAAATGTACATGAAGCCATTAACTCCATAAGCATGTGCATTAGCCTCTAATTTGTACATAAAGGTGGTGGGTAGGTGGGGTCCTCCATTATCTTCACTTTGAATTATTTCCATCTTCATTCCTTTATATTCATGTTGTGCATGCATGTGTCTTCATGCAACCACTCCTATTTGAGACCAAATTCCTATAAAAATATATATAAATTTTCAATTAATTTTTCTCAAATAAATATATGCACACAAATGACCGTTTTGCCCCTATATGAAGATGGATATGTGACAATTTGGAATTAATATGGATTTTGGTTAAAACAAGTTAAAATACCCAATATGATCATTTATTTAATTTAAAAAGAATAAACATGGTGGTAAAAATATGCACATTTACGTGCACATTAAATACCCCCACACTTATCTTTTTATTCATCCTCGAATAAAGAAAAACTAAGATAAATCCGTTTTCGTAGGGAGAACGATTGCACTGAGCGTATGCAACAAGCCGTTAAACCTCTGGGTGTCCCCAGTAGGACGAGTGTTATCTCGTGAGGGTTTTCAGCGGATACTACCCACAAAGTCCAAATGCAGGATGAAAATATTTACAAAATGCAAGATTTATTTACAAAGAGATGAATGCGAGTTTTTGAAAATATTTACAATGAAGGATTTGTTTTTAAATTGATACGAATAAGTTAAACATAGGTTTTGGCTATTATCTTGAAAATTTATGCCATTTACTCGTCAAAATTTCCAACAAAAATCAAGTTATCATAACAAATAAACTATAGTTTAACTCGTTGTTTTCGTTAATAACATAGTGTAACTATGAAGTGGATCCATAGTTGATAATCAAAGTTTATCAAAGTGGTATTTTCATTTCTTTTCAATAACAAATCAAATCAAATAAGTAAAAATAGTGCTAGGATTTCAATTGTTTGCTCTCTCATTATTTGCAAGAAAAATTACACACCTAGCTCAGGTAAACCGAGGCCAGATATACCACCCTTGCACTGCCTTTCGGGCTAATGTGAGGGGGGTACAACGCATGGCGAGTGCACACACTTCCGTGCATACACCTATCGACCGTAGGTGGTTTTTATTAAGTCTGTTTTTTTTACATGCGTTCCATACATGCATAACCGTGAGGACTTTTAAACGAGTATGAAAGCACATAATCAAAGATTCCAAGTAATTCACCCATGCATAACCGTGAGGACTTTTAAATGAGAGTGAATACTTGGATGTTATTTTTTTAATATTTTTTTAAAAGAGAGAGAGAGTTTTGCAAAATCATCTTAGCACCATTTAACTTAGAAGGCAAAAAAAATGTTATATCGTTTACTTTAAATCAACCACTTTTTAAAACAAAGATTTTCAATTAGGATGTACTTCATAATGAACACGTATGAATCTTCCTATATATTAGTTAAACCATTGTTATTTGTAATCAAACTTCATTTTTATTTTTGTTAAGACAAATAAACTTTCAAAAATTTCAATTTAATAAGCCAAAACCATATATTTATCCTATAGCGTTTCTTTAAAAATAAATAAAAAAAAAAAATTTTTGTGATTTTTTTTAAGAAAAGGAAAAAATAATCCATGAAAAAGAAAAAAATGAAGCTGAGTCTCCCCCCACACTTGATTTTGATTGTGTCCCCACAGTTAACCCAAGTGGAAGGAGAAAAAATAAATAAAAATCCTATATTTACATGAAAGATTATTATTTACAAGAGATGAGAAAGTATACAGTCAAAAAGTAAATGAAACGGTCTTCTAAAGACCGATTCATTTGTCTCGTCAAGTATGCGAGACACAGCTTAAGCTCGAAAAACCAAACTATAAAAGATTTTGAAGCTAAATGTTGATTTGGAAAAACGAATGTCGTTTTATTAAAAATCGTACGAGTTGTTTTATTTTCGATGATTTTTGGGGTAGATATAATGATTGATTGAAATTCAAGTTTATTTTTACCAAATTGAAATTCAAGTTTGTCACTGAAAAATTCTTCGAAATTATTGATTTCAAAATCAAAGTGGTGATTTAAATCTTCCCCATCGGGATTTAACAACTCATCATCCAAAAGTCCAAAAAATTCGTCTTCCTTTGTTGGATTATCAACAACTTCATTGCGTATCTCAAGTCCAAAATCCAAAGTTGTTGTATTCAAATTTTCGAAATCGAGAAAAGAAAGATCGAATTTTAAATTTGGTTCCACACCCTCAAAAGAATTGAAATCCAATCCAATTACCATGTTTTCAACAACTTCATTAAGATTTTCGTTTTCAAAATCAAAAGTTGTTATTTGAAAATCATCGATTTGGGTAAAAGATGGATTATCACTTGACTCGTCACACATTGGGATTTGATTTTGTTTTTCACGTTGTTTCATATAAGTTTCAAACAACGAATCCGTGTGATCATCGTAAATTTCGTTCATTTGCTCAACAAAATCCAATTTGTAGTTATTAACTTGAGAACTTTCGATTTGGATTTGTTGAGGACAAAAATTTTCAATCGCATCATAGCCGAGATTATTCCTATTGCCAAAATTATTTGAAAAGTGGATCACATTTTCGTTTTGATTTTGAAATTCATTTTGGAGTTCAACATTGAATTGGCGTGGGTTATACTCGAAATCGTTTGAATTTTGAAGTGAGTTCAAATTTTGATTATTTTGAAAATTTTGACTTGAGTTGTTGGATAAATATGAATTACACAAACCACTTATCTCTTGATTTTGTTGTGTAGAGATTTCAAGTAGAGACGAAATGCTATTTTCGAGATACGATGATTGTTCGTAATTTTGAAAATTTTGTGGCTCAAAACTCGAATCGTTTAAACAATAGTTGTCATTAAAATTTCCATATGAATTTGGAATGAAATTATATGGATTATATTGATTTTCACAACTATTGTAAAATTCACGTAAGTGGGGAAACTCGGACATTTTCAAGAATGTTATTTTTTTATAAAGAAAAATATTTACAAATAGAATTTATTTTTCAAAAGTGGAAAATTGATTTTTGGATTTTTAAATTTTTTTGGCTTTTTTTAAAGGTTTTATATTTTTTTTTGGATTTTTGTTTTTCTAATTTTTTTTGGATTTTTGAAATTTCAAAGGAAAAGGATTTAAAAATTTCAACGAAAAATAAAATGAATATTTACAATTTTTTTAGTTTTCGATTTTTGATTTTTTTTTAGTTTTTTTTAAATATGCATGAACTAATGCAACTAAATGAATGCAAGGGTTAATTACAATTGATTTATCCTAAGTTAACCCAAAATTGTATAATCACAAATTGTCTTAGATAAACAAGATAGTTCTCAGCCAGGTAACGGACATGATTTATCGGTGCACCACGAATCACCGTAGCAATGCAGCTGAAGGTTTAAGTACCTTCGGAGGAACAACCACTATAATATTTACGAATCGCCGTAATATTTATAAATGGTTATTACTCTGCCGTAGCCTAGACACCAAGAAATTAAATTGTTCAGACAAGACAAATTGTCAATATACAATTAAGCGTTATCGATGTCTAACCGTTATTATTAATCAAAATCTAAGATGAAATGCAAAGCAGGAATTAAATGTGTATTAACAATGCAACTACGAATGATTTTTTTTGATATTTTTTAAAATGCAAGCAAACAACAATGCAAAGCTAATAAAAATAAGAGATAGAGCAAGCAGGCAGTTTATTTTTTTTTTATTTTTTTACAGGCAAAGCGAAGCAAGCAACTCTTTCAATCTGCTTTGGCAACCTGAAAAGAAACAAAGAGATATTTACAATTTTTTTTTATGATCAGAAAATAATAGAAATGGAAAATGAAAATGTCAAGAAAATTGTAGAAATCAAAGGTTATTAAAAAAACTAACTCTTTTTTTAAGAGAAAACAAAATAAAACTCAAAGAAAGCAAACACTTTTTCCTTTTAAAGAGATGGAACTCAAAAGGATTTAGAACAAATCAAATTAAAACTTCACAAAACAAAATAGACCCGGCCCAAAAACAAGCCCCACTGCCCAAATGCAAAAAACATTAATCCCCTCTTCTCTTTAAAAATGAACAGAACCACGAAATTGCTTCCTTTAAAAACAAAGAAATTGCAAAATTGAAATCACGAACAAAAGAAGAGAAAAAAAAATTGGCGATGCGATTGGCTGGATTTGGGTTTGAGACTATGTCGATTTGGTGCGATGGGAATTACGTGTTCGGTGATGGAGGTGGATCAGATGAAGCAATCGATTCAGGGATTCAAGCGATGTGATGCAGGAGGTCTCGGTTCGAAAGCTTGTTGCACACTAAGGAAGTGTATGCAGGTTGAAGAGAAAGCTGCTGGTCAGTGAAATGGTGATGGGTTGTAAAGAGAATGTCGGAGTTGCAGAAGTGTACAGTGTGAAATCTGTGGTTGCTGTTGGAAGGTTTACAGAGAATTCGTTTAAGGCAGGGAAGATAGTGGAGATGAACATGCAGGTAGATATGCAGGGCAGTTGAATGTGAGGAGCAAGAGTTTTATTTTGTGGTTATGCTGTCAGTGGTGATTATGTGTTCGAATGGAGATTTGTATGATATGCAGTGGTGTATGATTTGAATTTGGTGGAAGAGTTGACGTGGGATGGTTTGTTTGAGTTGAAGTGTTGGTGTTTGGTTCAGGTGCAAGTAGTAGGAAGGTGGTTTTGGGATTGAATGCTGGTGTGGTCGTAGGTAGTGGAAGCACAGTATGTCAGGGATGAAGGCAACAAGAGGGTTGTTGAAATGATGGTAAGGTAAGTGATTATGATAGTGATATTGAGTTGGTAGAAGGGTGGTATGTGGGGAAGCAAGTAGTGAATGGTTTGGGATTGGTGATGATTTAACAACAGGCAATGATAGTTGTGTGTTGAATGATTGCGGCTGTGGAGGGATGATTGCGGTATGATGGTAGGAATTGAAGTGGTGGAGAGGTATGGATTGAAGTGTCTCTGTGTTGACAGTGTTCTAGGAGTACTGATGTAAGTGAAGTGCTTCTAGTTGTGGCGGATGCATTGATTATGGAGAAGGCAATTATGACAGTATTTGTTGAAGCAGTTGTGACAGTATTCTGGAAGATGGTTTTTGCAGAGGCGGGTGGTAGTTTGCGGGTAAGAGGAATGGATTTGCGGGTTGTTGATGATGACTATGAAAGGAAGTGTAGTTAGGGGTGGTGGTTATGTTATTGAGGAAGTGAAGGTGAAGGCGGTTCTGTTGAATATGAAGGTGATTATTGCTTGGTGGTCAGGGCAGTGAGAGGTTGAACAGGGTTGGAGGAAGTGTGTCAGAGGGGGGTTTTGGATGATGTTTCTCAGTTTGACAGAGGGGGGTTTTGGATGATGTTGCACAGTTTGATAGAGGGGTATAGAGCAAGGAGGGAAGAAACAGCGAACAAAAAATGCAATGTAACAGTGTTTTTGTAATTTTTTTTTAAAACTAAAAATTGTAAAAGCAATGTAAAAAAAGGAAAAAGGAATGGAATAAAAGATTTTTTTTTCTTTTTGCCTGAAATTGTGTAAATTTTTTCTTCTTTTTTCTTTAAATGCAAATGCAATGCAAACTAAAAAAAAGAATCAAATGCTAACACAAAGCGCACACAAACACAATTTTTTTTTTAAAATGCAACACACAAAAACACACAAATATCAAAGAAAAATAATTTGAAGAATAGAAAATCAAAATCAAAACAAATTCCCCGGCAACGGCGCCAAAAACTTGTTAATCGGCTGATTTTCTATCGAATTAGAAAACCGTCGAAAAATTTCAATTTAAAAATAACCACAAGCGCACGGTGTACGTATGTAGCACGTGGCGAATACGGGTCGATCCGCAGGGAATTGATGATTTTAAAAATCTATTCAATCAAATTAAACCAACGTTGAAGAGAATGTTAAACTAGAAAAGAAGAAAAAACAAGCAAAAGAAAATTGATAAAAATATGAGTGTTAACAATTTAGAGGCAATTCCACTCTCTAGATCACATAAATCAACAAAATGAAGTTATGATCTCTCTTTTCTTGTCCTTAGTGAATTAGTTGATGTGCTTATCATAAGTATGGTATATTTGTGCTATTAATTAGCTCAATATAAACCATCAAACTATAACACAACCACTAATACACTTTTAAATCTCATAGAATATGACAACAAAGTTGAAAGAAAAATTTATTTTAAGCATGACCTATTAACTATTAATTAGAAATATAAGCCATCAAATTTTAATTTCAACAATCACTTCTTTGCCATAATCATATGTAAATGAAGAGGCAATTTGTGTTTTGTTTGTCTAAGCATAGCCTATTTGTTATGAACAACATAGACTATCAAATTCAAAGCTAAACAACATCATTAAACCACTTCAATCATTCTCATTAAGCACAAAAAGAGGGCATAAACATCAAATTAAGTTGAAGCTACATGATTACAGAGCTTTATTACCCCTAAATTGAAGGGTTTTAGCCTCTCATATTTGTTATCATATGAACAAATGTAGCTAGCAACATGAAAGCAAAAAAGAAAGAAAAATGAAAGAAAATGAAAAGAAAATTATTCTACTTGCATAAAAGTAAATCTACACTGCTAGCATGAAAGGAAATGAACATGTAAGTAAAAGGAAACACTAATTAACATTGCATAAAAAGAAAATAAAATTACATAAAATAAAAATGGCTAAGTAGCCATGAGAAGAGAAAGAGAGCTTTCTTTTATTTGATATAAACTAAACCAAAGAGAAGGAGGCCTAAGAGAGACTAAAAGAAGAGAGTGGAGAGGTTACATGAAACATATGGGTATTTATACATGTATGAAACCCTAATTCATATTTTTGGGGAATGCCCAAAATGCCCTTGAGAAAGTGTGGAGACCAAGTAATCATTAGCTTTTACTAATCATCATTTAAGTGTACATGAAGCCATTAACTCCATAAGCATGTGCATTAGCCTCTAATTTGTACATAAAGGTGGTGGGTAGGTGGGGTCCTCCATTATCTTCACTTTGAATTATTTCCATCTTCATTCCTTTATATTCATGTTGTGCATGCATGTGTCTTCATGAAACCACTCCTATTTGAGACCAAATTCCTACAAAAAAAAAATATATTTTCAATTAATTTTTCTCAAATAAATATATGCACACAAATGACCGTTTTGCCAATATATGAAGATGGATATGTGACAATTTGGAATTAATATGGATTTTGGTTAAAACAAGTTAAAATACCCAATATGATCATTTATTTAATTTAAAAAGAATAAATATGGTGGTAAAAATATGCACATTTACGTGCACATCATTTTAACTTTGTTTGTGCCTTCGTGTGTAACTTGTAAGGTGCGTCAAATATCAAATGTAGTGTTACATAACATGACACGTGAAAATTCATTCTTATCTAGTGAACAAAATAGAACATTCATAGCTTTGGCATTATTAGAAGCTGCGGTTTTTTGTGCATTAGTCCATGTGTTCATAGCAGTGTCAGGTGCTTCATATTTATTTTGAGTGGCTGGCCAAATTTCTAATCAATTAGCTTCCATAAAAATTCTCATACGTGTTGACCAATATGCACAGTTAGAACCATTAAAAGTGCTGTGGATTGACCTTCTTGAAAAATACTTGCCATATTATAGTGATTCAAAAACGTGTTAATGTATTTTTGTCTAAACTTGCTCCGATACCAATTGTAAGTCTATAGGGAGGATCGTATAGTGTATATGCAAGTATATGTGATAAAATATATGATGCAACTAAAGCAGTAATAATCTAGGTAGCTATAGAATAAGCTCACCACGATTTTATACTGGTTTGGACCTCCCGGCCTCATCCAGTCCCGAAGTTCCCCTTCGGAATTCGACTATCAAACACCCTCGCTTCGCTCGAAGGAATAGGCTTGTTATAATAAATTGTTCTTGTCAAATATGTTTTCTATAACATGGATATTGATTAATAAGTACAAATGCTTCCAACATATATCTAGAGAGTATTGAATGTGAAGATATGAATATATGGAAGAGTGAAATACAAGTATAGATTGCTAGAGATCAAGAATATTACAGAGTACGTAAGCATAGAGCGCAAGTAAGTAAGGTGAGTGTTCTCTTTGATTCTTGATGATATATATAGTTGTAGAGAGGTTCCTTGAGTAGTTGCATCCATTAACAAGTGCTCTACATTTGCTTCTGTTGATGGTGAACAGTTACAGCGAAGAAAAGCAAAGATGTCTATTCAAATGTGGCACTTGAGATTTGAATTTAAATCCCGAGTTTGAAATCATGCGTCTGGTATTTGTATCAGACGTCTGATACTCTATATTTTTTATATACAGTATATTTTCAGACGTCTGAGTGCATCTACCAGATGTCTGGTTCTGTCTGTTTTATTGTTCCAAGGACTTTTCCAGACGTCTGGCTTGTGTACCCAGACGTCTGAAAGTTGTGCATGTCTATTGTGCATATTTCTTTTTTGCTTTCTTGATCTTATCGACTTTCAGCCTCTTGTAAAATTCTTTGAGCCTTGTTCTTGTCTTTCCAGTGATGTTTCTCTAGCAAGTACCTGTATATAGAAATATTTATGTATATTCGATTTCCATTGTATAGTTGTTGTCATCGAAACCGTAGATTTGATTTCCTAACAATCACCACCTATAAAGCCGTTGGCTTTTCCAAAGAAGCACTTCAAACAAACAAGAACTTATTGGATAAAACTGAGTAAGCTCCCATCTTCAAAGCACTTTGGATACTTCGACCGATCCAGAACTTATTGAAGGAGGGGATGTGTGCTACAAAATCCAACTCACTCTCCTTTAAAGGGTCGTGAGAAGCTTTTGCACAACCTAGTCAAGGAGAAGACCAGGATTTTGGTCATGGTAGAAGAAGAAGGGCATCCAAATCGACCTAGAATCAAGAGTATCAAAACCTCAACGTGTGGAAGCACCTTAGCTTCACCTAGATCATTAGTCTGAAACAAACGTCCGACCACTACTGGGACCGTGGCCTATAGGAAGGGGTCCACTCTAAAAATAAGTTTCTAGCCAATGATCTAATTCATTTTGTAGTTGAAGCCCTGCAAAAGCCCCATAAAATTCCCGTTATAGCGCATAGAACTCTTTGACCACTATGTTATTTCAATTTAGCGCTATTAAATAGTATCAGCTTTAAGCCCTACCATTTTCCGCTGCACTGTTAAATCAATGGTTTTTAGGACTCACTTTAGGAACAATAATATACAAAGGTTGTTTTGATTGATTCTCCTTTATACTAAATCAATAAAATTAGAGTAAAGACCTAATTTTAAGACATATACTCAATATAAGTTCGAGATCTATTGTAGTCACCAAATCAAGTCTACATAAATCATGATATTCTTTGGTTATTTCATAAAGATTACAATGTTTCTTTATCCAATAAAAGTGATGTGAGAATGAGAATAAATTAAATTTTAATATGTGGTTTTGTATCTAACGAAGCTTTTTGCACCTCCGCTGCTTTCCACTATATCCTTGCTTTATCCTTACTATAACTTTTTGTACCTTTACTGCTATAAGACCGTTAAGTGATTTTAATGCGTATGATCTTAACGGCAATCAATAGGAGGCATTTCAAGCACTAAACAGCTTTCTCCTCTCTCAACATCCTAAATAAAATTGATAAAAAAGAAGATGGCAAATGCAACAGGAAAGGAAATAAATGATGAAGCCAGCTGTTTTTATCAGTGAAAAATTGCGAATGGTTCACAAGCTCTGATTTTTTTCTTCAAGAAGAGCAATTTTATAGGTTCAACAAAGAATAAGGGGTATCTATATACCCATGCCTTTAATTGCAGGCATTGAGCTCAAAAGGAAAAGAGGATCCCATTCATCCAATAGAGATCAGTATCAAACAAGTGGGGAGATGTGACATGTCCTTGCCATGTTCGAAAAATCAAACCAACACAACCGATTGTGCAAAGCGACTTGGAAGGTGCATTAAATGCGTTTTAGAGCTGTCATTTGAAAAGATTATATGATATTTATTCAAGCCCGCATCCGTAAATTGGTACAGACTTAGTGGTAGAATGTTGCTTTTATTTTACGCAAGCAACTAAATCGCCCAATTAAAAAGGCAGTCTGGCCTAATCAAAGCCAGCCCAATTGATCCTTAGTCAGTCCATTCAAGGGCCGACCCAAGCCTATGCTCTCAAAGCAACCCTTCAACCTAGCAAGGCACCATGGAAAGCCAACCTCTTTAAGGAACCTTTACATGAACCAGACCAGGATCGGGCCTAGATCAGTCCCACCAACTCCTCTACATTAGACATCCAACAGTAGCTAAAGACCACCAGAATCGCCCAGCTCCACATTAGCTGATGCTCGGCCCCTATCTAAGCCTATCTTAGTAAGCAACACAATAATAAAGAATGGCATAACCCTCAGGCATGATTTCTAAACAGCCAAATCCAACTGACACCCGACCTCCCTCCCGAACACCTCATGCTCGGTCAATTTCTCGCCTTTCCCATATGGTCGTTAGCTAAATTCCAAACCTCTTCTATGTTATCGACATACAACCGGCTAACTAGGACAGGTATGTACTCAAATGAAAGACAAAACTGCCAATCCATCCAATCTGAGCACCACCAATGGGGCGGCTGATTTGATAGGGCTTTCCATCAGCATTAAAGGCACATTTAATGCAAACCATACCCTATACAAAGAGGCGACGAGTTGTTTTTCATCCACCGCCCATCTTCTGACCTGCTTTACAGCTATCGACCATCCGCCTCTATAGTCAGATCAGCAGTCAAACCCGATTCCCACTTTTTCTCGTAGTACAATCTCAGCCATATATTATGCATTCTAGCTACTATAAATATCACATGCAATGATACTTAAATGAGGTTGGATTCTAGTTGAACTTGTTGGATTCTCTCAGCTCAGAAATTTTCACAGCAAATACAAACCCTAATCCCTTAGTTTAACCATTCTCTTAGTCTTAAGTGGTTTATTTCTCATTGTTTATTGTAATTTCTCATAGTTGTAAGAGAAATATATAGTTAGAAACTTAATAATTGACATAGCAGCTTTGCCAAACCACTCCTTATCTTGTGTTATTTACTTTCAATTGCGTATTCAACTCCTAATATTCCATTTTGAGTCTAGTGATTAGCAAATAATATTTTCTCTTCATAACGCACTAGTCTCATTCCGAGATTGGCTAGGAAACTAGCCAACATACGGATTTTATGCTTGGACTTACCATGTTAAATGTGGACAATATCGAAAATTTGACCAAAACCAAATTTTATAAGTCCTAAAGCGGTGATGTCGGGTGACCTGGCCCAACAAAGATCTAAAAGGGAATTTTTTCTAAAATTCACCCATTTAACCCGTACTAACATGGCCCGATTCCTTTACATCTATCATTTAATTGAATGTCTTAATGCAAAACTATGCTTTCACATCATAAAACAAGTTGGTTTTGACCAAATTCAAGACCAAAAGCTTAGAAACATGGAGAAGATAATATTATTCACGTTGATTAGTTTAAGTATTGTAAGATTTGACCTTAGCTCGCTTCTTCAAGCTTTTGTTTCTTATTTCTTTAGTTTGGAAGAATTTTAATGTAGTTCTTTCTTTCTTTAAGTTTTATGTATGAAGAATGAATAAATGCGATAGAGGGGAAGGTAGGATTATGGATAGTAAGTGAGTTGGGGCCTTAGTTTCTCCCTTCCTTATTCTCCCTTATATGAATGGAAACCTTTAGTTCTTTATTCATATTAAGACGTCATTACTCCTTTATTACTTAAGGAAATTTCGAAATCATGAAATTTGACCTATCTTCATACTTATTCCAATTTCCCCACATTTTTATTTAATTATAAGTTAAATCAATTTTCCATAATAATATGTGTAAAAATAAGGGTGTTACAAGAACAATGCACTATTAGGAACGTTGTAGTGATAGGAATGATGTGGTGATAGGAACACTACAGTGATAGGAATGATGCAATGATAAGAACATTGTAGTAATAGGAATAATCTAGTGAACAATGGTGATCGTGCAGTCGACCAACCTTCTTGAAACTTATTAAAACTAGTAGTGTGTATATTAAATAAATTTTCAAAACATGCTATAATGTTTGATTAACCTTGCTCTAATACCAAATAGAGGTACTAATGGATTGACTATCGTATAACTTAACTTAATCATGTAATATTTAGGTTAACAAAGTATAAATGAATATAAAATGATATTGTAAAATTAAGTAACTAGATAGGCACACAAGGATATTTACACATGTTTGGGCATTCGTCCAATAAAGAATCCTAGACTTCTTATTAGAATTTCGCTAGCAACAGCCATCACATAACCCATAAGAATAGGTTTACACCAACTGCCTGAAGATCTTCTATAGGACTTCATAACCACTTAAAAGAAAGTAATATACAACAAAGTATTTCTATAAATAAGTTTGTCTCGATTCAGTATAGATATCATATAACCAATTCATTTATCCATAGTTTAAAATAAGTAGGAAGTAGGATTAATTTGATTAGTATTTCAAAATAGAATTTAAATTGTTAGCACAGAATCAAGATAAGAAAGAGAACATAATTAAAAAAACAGATGTATAGAATTAAAAGTAGGAAAAGTCATTCTATGTTACAGATGATGGGGTTTTCTATGATAAAGGGGGATGCTACTAGAGTGATAGGATTCAGAAAAACATTTCAGACTGTTCAAAGAGTTGTTACCAAATTCAAAATAGAACAACATTACCTCCATTCTAAACTCAATAGGTTAACTTATTGAAGTTTAACTAGTCGAGCTATTAGTATAACAAGACAACTTGTTATACTTTAATCGGTTGATCTATTGAGTTTTAAACCGAGCAGTAATGTCATTTTTAAAATACTACATTTAAATAACTTTAGAATATATTTAATGGAATTTGAAATGATTCGAAAAAAATTCTTGAGTGACTTTAAATAGCTTTTCAATGAAGTATGATAATTTGAAGTGATTCAAATACATTTATGCAGTAAAAATAAATTTATCCTTAATGACTCGGTATAGACTATATACGTAGTACAAACTCTATTTGTAGCTCTATAGTCGATCGCTGATCTTTAAGGTCCAATGGATTTGTTAAACTTCTTTTTTTCTTGGTTTTTATGCATCACTTCCAAGTCATGTAGCTTCAATATATCCTTTGTGTATGTATTGACAGCTATAATATTCTCATAACTCAAATATGTTAATCTCATTAAAATATATCAGCAATACATTTTAATGGTATTATCATCAATATCTAGAATTCTAGGAACCATCATTCTCCTGCTTTTGAAGATGAAAACCTTACAGATTAATTTTTTTAAATTATTACTCCCCTTTAAAACACTACACCCTCTATAAATATACCCTCTTTTTCTCCCCCTTTATCATTACTAGAAAGAGAAGAAAATACAAAAGCAGGAAGGTAAAATATCCTAGAGAATGATTGTAACACTCAAAATTTTAATGAATAATTAATTATGAAAACATAGATTTTGGAAGAGGTAAATATTTAGAGGACGTTTATTTACTTGTTTCCACAAAATAAATGATGACTTATTGTAATAAGTGTTTGGATGTATGTTAACTAATTATAACATAGTTTAATACGACTTGAGAATGAATAAAAAATAAGAAAAAGATTAGAAGGGTCTAGTAGCCCAACTTATCATAGGGACATAATAAAATGACGTAACCATCCTCTTATTCATGCATTCTCATTTTTACAAAAAAAACAAAATCTCTAAAAGAACAAGTTAATGGAGGCAACAATGGCCTAAGGAAGAAAATGAAGAGAAAATCTAAGGAACCCAAGGAAATTAAAGATAATAGAATACAAAGACTTAGGTGAGGAATACAATGCCGTTTCTACCGTTCTCATGTTGAGTATGACAGAGTTCATATGCGCAAGTTGTTTATACGAGATAAATGAATTTTTTAGGGTAAAATAGCTATATTAGGGATGCTTAGTTATATTCTTAACTTTAATGATTTATAAATGATACGGAAATCTAGTTTGATGTTCTAAGCATAATTTCTGTGAAGGGTTTTAAGTTATAAATTTTTCTCATGTCAAAATATTAAGTTATGAACTTTTGAAGTATTGGATAAATAAAGAAAAATGACTTAAAAATAGATATGATAGTGAAAATGTACCTAAGAATTTATTTGCAAATTTCTAGAATTTGTAAGTTTTTTCCTAACCATAAATAGTCATTTTCAAAACTTAAACATAAAGGTCAAAACCCAATATTAAAAGAACCAAGACTAAATTATTTGTGCAAATGTCATGATTTAAGTAATAAGGGGAGAAGACCTATGAAAGTGCTATAACAAATTAATATAAAGGACTATCAATAACTAAAAGTGGAGGCAGAATGAAGCTAATGATGAAATGTATAAAAGTAAGTGGCAGAAACATTCAGAAGTCAGGCTATGCTTCATGTAGCAAAGTAAATGCGGCAAATGTGGGAATATTTGTAAGAGAACTTATGTAACGACCCATATTTTATATATTCAAGGGTCGTAAATATAATTTTAAATTCACATTGAGTCGTTTGACACTATAGTTTTGGGGGATATTGAGTAGTAAGATTTTTTATCTCGAGAAATTAGATCAGACGATTTTATCCCAAAAATTTGTGATAGGTATAACTTTTTGACAGAAGCTAAATTAACGTCCGAGACTACTTCCATTGAAAGGATATGATGGTTTCCCTTTCCGTAGAGTAATCATAATAATGATTTGGACTTTCTGACTAGGAGATATAGTTATTTTAAGTTTAGTAGTTTTTGAAGTAACTTAATAGGTAATTAGTGAGATGGGGAGAGGCCCAATAACTCATTTTCGGTTTGAGGGTTATAGTAGCTGAAATAAACATCCCCAAATCATTTTTACAATCTTCCAAGTACATCTAAGCCTCCGTTAACCCATTTTTCACTAAAAACCTTCTCTATTCTCCTCCAAATCAAGTCCAAATCATAAATTAAGGGTAATTAGCAAGGGGTTTGTTAGAGATCTTCAAATTTGCATTTTTGGGGGAAAAATTGGGGCTTGGTTGTTCATTCTTGTGTTGGCCTCAATTCGCAAGCAAAACTTTGATTTTGGAGGGCTTGGTAAGTGATTTATCATCTCTCATCTTACTATATATGTATCTATAGGTTTTAATATGTTTTAGATCCATTTTTAAAGTTAAAATCATGTCTAATTGCTATTTTAAAAACCCCACCTATAGTAAAAACGTGAGTAAAATGATTTTTAGTGTTCTAAGCATGTTACTTGGATATGTGGTTGCCTTGATATATGTTAGGCTATGTTGTTGACATATTGCATAATGAATGCTATGATTTATTATGTGATCTGCATGCTTTAATGTTGTTTGATACATGTGTGGTGTTTGTGTATATGCTTGAGTAGTTGAAAATGCAAATCGAAGTGAAGTAGAGGTCGAAACATAAAACCGAACTTCCACGTATAAGTTTTGGAGCACCTGAAGTCGTACCATTGAATAGGCAATGCACGAGGGTTGAAGTGTTGAGCGTAGCGATGGAATCGATGCGAATGTTGAAGTGTTGGAAATACTGTAGAAATTATATTCAGTTGAGCTTGGTTCAGTTGTGATGGGGTACGAACAAGAAGTGGCATCCAGTGGCGGTGGCTTTAGCGGTTATTGGTTTAGTAGTGGTGAAGTGTCGAACAAGAATTCTTATTCGGTAATGGGTGGTTGCTTTGATCCGAGATGGTACAACACCAAGCAAGGCTTTGGTCCAGGTGTCGGTCAAGAAGGTGGCTTTGGGGTTCAAAGCACTGAACAAGATGTAGGGTTTGGTGGGTGTTGCTTTTGGTATTAGCGGTGAGATTATGGTTTGGTTATGGGTAAAGCCAAATAATACTTAGGGTTCACGAGCACTTCGGGCATGGCTTGGACTTACTTTGGGATTACTGGTGGCTTGTTCCGGGTTTGCATAAGCTGACTTGAAATCATGGAGGGATGACTCTGAGATGACTCGAGACGAATTTGTGGCTTCGAGTGGCAACCAATAGTGCGATGACTTCGATGACTCGATATGGCGAATGACTACAACATCAAGTAATGGACCTGTAGGACGAGGTCCGTGTGATAGCTCATGGAAAAGAACATGAGGTTGTGATGTTCATGAGTGGGATAGGGTAGTCTTTGTGTACCCAGAGTAATCTGCGTGTACCTATATTATTGGATATCTGCATGTGTCCAGTCAATAACCATCTGTATGGGCATGAATTGAGCATCTGTGAAGAAGCTCTATATCGGTACGTGTGCTAAGGGATCGATGGATGAATTTGAGGTTATGATGCTCATTGGTGGGACATGGTAGTCTGCATGTACCCAGGGTAATCCGTGTATACCCATATTTTTGGATGTCTACATATGTCTAGTCCTTAGACATCTACGTGGATAATGAGTTGAGCATTTGAGAAGTCATATATCCAATGCAGTTGGGTGAGAGATGCAAGGCTGTGTGATGGTTGCTATATTTATTATGTGCTTGATATGTTGTAGGGTGAGCGTTCGGTCGGTTCAGTTGGTTTTGTGGTAAAAATATCAAATTGAACTAGAATTGCAAAAATCAAAATCGAGCCGAACCGAATTAATTTTAGTTAATTCACGAGACTAGAAAGGAAAGTAAGGAAAATTATCATATTTTATTATTCAAATGATTGATTTACTCAAAGGAAAGCATATATTTTTATTTAGAGAGATTTTATTGAGTAATTTTTTTATGTTAATAAGAATATTTGACCTGTATTCAATATAGAAACTTTGTTTTTTGTTACTAAATAAGTTATTAAAAGTATTAGAACAATATAAATTCAGATAATAAAATAAATTTTCAGTTAATTCGGTTAAACCAATAACCAAAGGTAATTTATTTTACAAACCGAACTCAAACCGATCTAATTTCATAATCGAACAAAACCGACCGAAATGAACCGGTTCATCGGTTAATTCAGTTTTAACCGAATATTGCTTACCCATAATATGTTGTGTGATACCCTTATACCTATATTTTCCACACAAAATGGTAGTTTAGCATACGTAATGTTTTTGTCCTAACTCTTTGGATGGAGGGACATGCCAAGTATGGTTTTAAATACCTTATACCCTTATTACCATATACGATTTTGATAATATTTTTAGATAATGCATCGCTCACACTAGACTGTTGTTTGGCCTAAGGTTTTATACTTTGCTTCATATTATCTCACATCTTCTTAAATGAGTAAATTAGGGATAATGGGACTGGATAGTGTATGGAGCTGTACGGAGTACAAGTAGGAGGCTACAGTTTCATATATCATACTTTGGAGCTCACTATCGCTTATATTCCACTATACAGTACCGTGGAGCTATATCAGTACTTGTATTGCTTTAGAGACAGTTATAGAGTTTATTTAGGAGAATTGGATGTACAAACTCTATTATTTTTGTTTTGTATAACAGTGATGAACCGATGTACTCTGATTATTCTAGTTCACTTAATTATATTCTGTCTTGCTTGTTTTACATCTGTTTGATTATTATATTTTGTCTATGCATAGTGGTCGTCACATTTGGTACCAGAGCTTAGGTTGGGTAAACGACCTAGATTGATACTTGGATTTATTATAGATAAGGAAGGACTTATCATGTAAGAATAGATCGACCGATATATGAGAGAGTATACATTTTATATTTTAGTTTTCAAAAGTATATAATAGTATATGATAGTAATTTGCATTGCGCATATGAGTATCGTTGATGCAGTTTTACTGAATGAGAGACTGATCATTCTTTCTACAGTTTGTAGGAATGGACAGACATATTGGGATTCTGCACTGTAAGCTAAGGATGGAAAGGTCATCGGGATAGCAAATGACCTGAAAATATAGGCAACGTTCATTCATCTAATGGTAAGCATAATATGAGAAGCCCAAATAGAAGCTATAGGGACAGTGGATAATGGTGCTCAAATGCAGGCGCGACAGGTTGTTGTTCCTTAAGAGTAAGCTAAACCACAAGTAGGTGGAAGTAGCAAGAGAATAATGGACATCAAAGGTAGGGAATAGACCTAGAAGAAAGGTGACTAAAAGAAAGGCAAGTGGGAATCGATGTGCTTTAATTGCAACAGATGATTATATTAGTAAGTAATGTAAGGACCTAAGAGGTGGCGAGAGAAAGTGCTTCAACTGTAGTAGGATTGGGCACATTAAGATAGATATTCCAAAGCTGTTTAAGTAGGCAAAACCTCAAATGAATGATGGTCCGCGGAAGAGCTAATGAAGCCTATTTGCTATGAGTACAGGAAGAAGGGCATATTGCTAAAGTCTTTAAGGAAAAAAGTAAGAAGTGCTACAACTGCAATAAGGTTGGGCATACCAAGGAGGATTTTTTGGAACTACCTAGAAATAGGTAGGTTGTCTCTGCTTAAGCTTTGAGCATTGTCCCAACTTTGTTGAGTGCTCAATCGGCTAAGGAGAAATGGAAGAGCATCATTATATAGGGTATATTTTCTATTTTCAATACATTTATATGTGTATTATTCGATATCGGGGTTTCACATCTCTTCATATCTAGTGATTTGGTAGATAGTTTGGGATTGAGACCTAAGATAGTTGATCAACCTTTAAATTATAAAGAATCCTATTTAGGACTCAGCTAGCATGTGCATAGTTTGTGAAGACTTAGCCTTATCGATTCATGGATGCTTATAATTTATTTGTTTTAGGTTTAATGGGGTTCGATATTATCATGGGAATGGATTGGCTAAAGAGGTATGAAATAGTGGTGGATTGTGATAGGCTATTGGTGACGATATGGATAGATGACAGGCGTAGATTGGAGGTAGGCTACCTTAATGATTAGGGATGATTAGTTTTCTGCATTTGCTAGAGATCCCCCATAGCGAATTGTCATATGTGCCTATAGTTAGAGATTATCCAAACATATTTAAGGATATGACCGGATTTCCATCATATAGGGAGATAGAGCTTGATGAAGGATGCTAGACCGAGTGTCATGCCATTGAGGCATATCGTACCGAAAGAGTAGAAGGAACTAGAGGTGCAAGTAAATGACCTATTGCGAAAAAGGTTCATTCGATGAAGTATATCTAAAGTACCTATTGTTATTCTGCCTTTTGGCAAGGCCGAGATATCCAGGAATTGACTGACGATCAAGGATCGCTCATCCCGAATGTCGAGCAAGCACAGGTTCACTACGGATGTCGATGAATTTTGTTCGAGTCCGAATTGATCTACAATTGATATGACATGACGAGCGAAGCCATAAAAGTCAGCATTCCAAATTTCAAGTCAATCCGAGTTCGTATGCTCATGTTGTGATCGATACAAGTCAAAGAAATCATCCTGTTCGAATCCATCCTCAAGGCCTCTTTCGTATCCATCACCTTGCAACCACCCTATTCACATCCATCGTTTCGTACCGGTTAGGCCGTCTCCATTGATTCATATCCATCGGGGGAATACGCCGTGTTCATACCGATCTGTTAGACTCCATCATCAATCAACTCTATTTCGTATCGATCGACAAGTGCCATCTTCGTATCCACCGAGCAACCAGAGGAACTCGTTCGTCGTATCGATCTGTCTCGAATCCAACGACCACACATAGTTTCGATTCGATTGGCTAAAAGTGAGTCTGCTTCGCATCGATCAGTCTATCTCTGATTCGTATCGATCAAACAGAGGCTACTTCGTATCCATCGGCAAGTGGCATGGGAGTTTACTTCGCATCATTCAATCTTTGACTCACTTCGTACCTATCGATCTTCGATCGATACGAAATGCACACCTTCTACTGATGCGAAGTAGAGCATACATAATCGATACAGATCGATATGAACAAAGCATAACAGTCGATATGAACTGAGGAATTTTCATCGATACGAACTGCGCATCCTTCATCGATGCGAACAAGGCAGCATCATCGATATAAACTAGGCGAAAATATTAGGGCAACTCGGCATCAAGAGCAGATCGATTCAAAAATCACATGCCATGTCATCTCCTAAGCACGTGCCCAATATCGATTCGAAATAATCAATTCGAAAGCATCGATTCGAACAGAGCAGCCTAAAGAAAACGCAATCTTGCATCGATCATAACTTGTAATCCACGAGTCCAAATGCTACGAAATTTTCAAAGGAGCTTGCGTACAACCTAAAAAATGTTCCTGCCAAATTTTGACTCGATTAGGTTAAATCTTGATCGATACGAAATTCGTTTGTATCGATCACAGATCGAGTCGAAATCGCTTGGGATCGATCGCGTGGGCCCATCCACGTACCAGAAGAAGTCTTTCGAGATCTGAGCGAGATATCCGCCTCTTATGCCTATAAAGAAAGGCCTATAGCCTACAAAAGAAGGATCTTTTGGCTCTTCGACGTCCAGACTCTACCGAATTCAACTTTGCACTCCATAGATGCTGTTGTACTCGAATTTCAATACTTTAATCCGCTGTAATCCACTGAAATCAGTTGTAATCAGCAAATGAATATCAGCAAAGTCATCAAACTTCATAGTGGACATAGGAAATATGTCGAACCACTCTAAATTGTTGTGTTTCCGCGTGTTTTCATTTCAATTTTTGAAATGTTTGTTAGATAATCTCCGTTTTTCATTTCTATTGTTCATTTTTATCTCTTCAAATACTTCCAAAGAGTGTTGTGCCCATTTTGGTACAAACACTTTGGTGCTTTCACTGAGAAACACAATTTTTCTCCTGCTCCTTAGATCTACTATCGATACTGGATTGCACAATCCAAGAAGAAGATCCAGATCTTAAGTTCAGAATCCTTCCAACCTATTCAGATTTGCATAAAATCTAGGAAAGGACTTCATTATCTACCATGGTTGGCACAAGGACGAACTCTACCATTGCAGACCAAGAAGCACGGGATAGACAGAACCCTGCGCAATTGCCTCCATACAACTAGAATGCTGCCGGGCCATCAGATCCGTCTGGCCCTGTCACCCGACAAGAGTTTCAAATGCTTATGCAAGAACTGACAAAGAGTTGTCGGCAACTTACCGAACAACTGCGCGCCAACGTAGAGTTGATTAATCAGCTAAAACGCCAAAGGCGTAGAAGATTCAGAAAAGATCATGCTTCTCATTCCTTGACCAAGAGTTCAGCCTCATCCGACTATCATCACCGATCAACACGTCCACGGCTAGACGGGAGTTACACTCAAGCCACCAGACATCAACCTGCACTGAACATCGGGCAACCCAGAGTTGGCCCGTCAACTAGCTACGATGCTGGACTCTCCTTCCGAGGAGGTACTGCTCTTCACTATACCACAAACATCCATGCCACCACCTCCACTGTTGAACCAGGGGTTGATGCCTGGAATCAACCAGATCCGAACCATCATAGCATGGACACACACCCGAAGCCTACGTTTCGGATAACTTCTAGCCAAGGAGACAAGATACAGACCGTCGATAGCGACTGGTCCAACCTCTTATTAAGGAACCCGACCACACCTTGGCCCAACAAGCACAAAATGTACAAATGCTGGACATTCCCACAATGATCCATCAAATGATTCGAGAGAGTCAAGGCCTCACAAATGACGACTGGGGAATATCCCAGAGTCATACTCCCTTTATTGACGAAATACTTTTTGCTGAACCTCCTCGGCGATTCAGGATGCCAACTTTATCAGTTTATGAAGGAAATTCTGATCCCAATCAACATATCCTGAAGTATGAATGGTCGATAGTGATGCGAGAGCTGATGATGAAGTCAAATGCCAAAGGTTCCCGACCTCCCTGGGGGCATCGCTACTATGTGGTTCACTCGATTCCCACCCTGATCCATTTCTTATTTTGACCAATTGGCCACTAAATTTGTTGAACAATTCCGCATGCACGTCGTAAGGCCGAAGGACGTTAACACCCTTTCTAATGTCACTCAAGCTTCTGGAGAGACGCTTCGGCGTTATTTAGAAAGATTCCATGCTGCTTGTGCTGAGATCAGCAACCTGAATGATAACTCTATTCTCAAGGCGTTGACTAAGGGGATTGACCCCGATTTTGAATTCGACAACTGGTTGGCCAGAAAACCACCTGCTTCATTGGACCGTTTCTATTCCAGGCAGCCAGATCCTTAAGAAGGGAGGATGCGAAACAGTCTAGGAAGCAAGATGATGCAGGACCGAGCATGGAAGGGATCCAAAGTAATGTTGCAGTTAAGCAGTCCGGGGAGAGTTTCGAAAAAGTTCGGTTGAATATACAAAATAAATTAATTCAGCAACGGGATAATGTGAATTAAAATAGAAAACGAGATCAGAATCGTGGCCCACAACGCAAAATTCTTATGTTTGGTAATTACACTCCTTTGAATACATCGCTGGAGAATGTGTATTTACAAACTTGTAATACCATTCAATATAAGAAACCTTCCCCAAAACCATCGTCGGAGAGGCAAATCCAGACGGGAAAATTTTGTAGATTTCATGAAAGCCATGGCCATAATACAAATGAATGTCATCATTTGCAAGATCTCGTTGAGAAGTTGATTAGAGAAAGGAAGTTGGAACAGTTTGTGCGGGCGCCGCAGTCTGGAGGTGTGGGCCCATCAAATCAGAATGATACGCCCAATCAAGCAAGACAGGAGGAACCCGCTCGTGCCGACGGGAGGCTAGTGATTAATCTATTAGTGGTGGTCCTCGTCCAACAGGTTAAAGCTGGAATGATAAGAAATCGTGCGCCAATTCCATTAGGCATGCGGATTTCGAATGTTGTAGTAATTTGGAAGATAGAGCTCCAACCAAACAACAAAGAGTGATAACTGATGACATCGTTTTTTGAGATAGAGATGCTGACCGGGTCGAAGCCCTAACCACCGATCAACTGGTCATATCAGCTCAAATAGGTCATGCTTGGATGAAGAGGATTCTAGTCGACATTGGAAGTTCTGTGAATATAATATTTAAGCGGGCCTATGATCAGATGAAGATGGAGGCCAAAGATTTAAAGCCTTGTTAATTCCGTGTTCTTAGCTTTAACGGGAGTACAACCATACCCACTGGAATGGTGGAAATGCCAATGGAGCTGGGAAATGGGGAGCGCTGGAGAGTCCGGGCATTGCAATTTGTTGTATTGAACATAGACTCGTCGTACAATGCTTTTTTGGGCCGACCGACCCTTGCTGAATTCAGGGCTGTTATTACCCCATGATGTTTGACTTTAAAATTCCCTACCGCAAATGCAGGTGGGGTCATTCAAGGAGATCAACTTGACTTGAGAACAGCCTCATATCGAAATCAAGTCCCCGATTGCATAATGTACAAGTCCGACCCCAAACCATCGAACTTGGCGATTTCATCCTCAAAAGAATGTACCCAGTATCTTTGCACACGAAACCAATGCGGGAAGGGCCATATGTGATTGAAAAAAAGCTCGAAAATGACACATTTAAGTTATCAATCGTTGGCGGTCCTACTTTGTCAAGAGCCTGGAACGGTGAGGATCGTCGTCACTGCTACACATGACAGGCTTTATTTATTTAGTTTATTAATCCTTTGCAATTTTTTTTTTGCATTTTGAAATTTGAATTTGTAATGAGGCGACTGACTTGGCCGTATTTTCTCATTTAGCAATAAAATTCCATCTCGTCGAGTCAGAGCTGTGATTCATCGAATGTGACATACAACCATCATGGCGCACGAAGAGCTAAGTTCCATCAAACAGTGGAATTTATTCAAATACGGAGTGACTGTAATACGACCGGCCATTCACTAAGTGAAACCCGAGATCGAGGGCAAGCCATCATGCTAAAGACAAAATAGGATTGATACACAACAATCCTCCAACTAATTCCAGTCTCCCAGAGTGCGAGTTAGAGTATAAACTCATAAATACGATTTCGAAGAAGCTAGACCCGTCCACCTAACGACTTCGACCGTATCCTAACCAAGTTCAAGGAGGATGGATCAGTCCATCTAACGACCTCACTTGTCAACTCGGAGTGGATGTAAACCGACCATCCACGATCCTGATAAACCCATCATTCTTGAAGTGCGAACAAAATCCTAAAAGCCTAAACAGATTTAACTGACCATCTGTAGGCTAAATCCGAATTTCCAAAGTGCGAAATGGAGTATAAACATCAACTCTAGGTTCCTAGAGTGCAAACTAGAGTATAAACACCAGCTCCAAATTCCCAGAGTGCGAATTGGAGTATAAACATCAACTTTAGGTTCCCAGAGTGCGAACTAGAGTATAAACACCAACTCCAAATTCCCAGAGTGCGAATTGGAGTATAGACATCAACTCTAAATTCCCAGAGTGTGAGTTGGAGTATAAATATCAACCAAATCCATGTTCCTGGAGTGTGAACTGGAGTACAAACGTCGATTATCTCAGGATTCCCAAAGTGCGAACCAGATTATCGATCGTAAATAACTCTGAGTCCCCAGAGTGTGGTCAGAGTATAAACATGACTCGAGTGTGAATGACCACTCATAAACTAACTTTAGTCCATGGAGCGTGGACACATACTTAAAACTTAAACAGGCGTGATCGACCACCAGAATTCAAAAACAAGTCCCCAGAGTATGGACGTGATCATTATGAAGTGAGCAAGTGTGATTCAACCACTCAACTCTCACTTGTTTTAGCATCGCTTCAACGATGTTAAACTCGAAAAAATGAAGGAAAAATGCAATCGCTAGCTGATCTTTGCAACTCATCCCGAGAACTGGGAGCAGAACTTAAGGGTTAACCATTGATCGAAGCAGTACAACGTCAGAGTTCAACTTAATCTCCAGTTATGACTCATGTATGTAATTTCTAGACTTGGCAAATAAAAACAAACTCGACTCAAAGGTTGAAACTCCGCAAGTGCACAGGACTGAAATTCAAATACCGGAATACTTAAGCATAAAAGACAATGATAGAGTTAAGCCAAAAAAAAAATTTCATTTCAACTAACTGTGAAAGAAGTTCATGTACAAGTTTTTCGCCGAACCCGCATCTATACACGGCCTACGAAAGGAAAGCAAAAACGAATTTCTATCTACCAAAAAATGTGCTGAAGAGCCCTATCTTCTCCTTTTTCTTTTTCGGCTTCATCTTCAGTGTGGATCCGCTGGAGCCGCTAATGATTTTCCGCTTCGAGCTCTTACCTTTTGGCAGATGGTCTCAGGCAGGAGCATGATCTCAACGTCCTCCTTCGAACTCGAGTGTATCGGAATATCTTATGCAGGTGGAGTCGGAAGGGTCGGATCTACTAAAGGGGGCGGAATGGGCTGTAACGACCCGTAAATTTTCAATAAGTAAATTTGGTTATCTTAAATAAAATTTTGTAATAAATTTAGAAAGAAATAATTTTTTTTTGTAATTTATATTGAAGTAAATGTTAAGAGTGAATTGTAGCAATGGTTATTAAAACTAATTATTGACAACTATAGTGAAGTCACAATGAAAATGTAATAGTATACATTGTTGCCTTGGTTATTAAATAGAAAATGAGTAAATAAAAGTAAGTGTTGAATTAACCAATGAAATAATATTGCTTAATAGTAACTGAACGTAAATTTAGGTAATAAGGTTAAAGAAAATTGATAAAATAATATGTAATAATTTGTAGTTGATAGGATTAATGCTAGAGAGTAATTATGATAGTTGTTGTTTGATAATAAAATAAGAATGGGAACCAAGATTATTAATATAAATGCAATAAAGTGGATTAATTGGAAGTAAATGAAATTTGATGTTTGAACATTATGTAAATAAGAATTGAGATGAAATTGGAAAATATTAATGCATCAAGATATAACCAATGCTAATTTAAGGTTAATAATTAATGGATTGAATGAAATGGGATTAATCAAATGTAAGAAAACAAACGTAAATATTAAATTAATTAATTAATTAATTAATATATATTGAATAGTAGTTGGATGTAAATTAATGCAATAGGGTTGATGCAAGTTGATAAGTAACTAAATTTGTGCAATACCTATTAATTGGAAACAAATTGTAAAGTTATAATTGATTGAAATTTGTAAATTGGGAATGAATTCAAAGTTATATAAATTGATGTAATAATACGTAATAAAGGGTAATTGAATAAAAATCAATGTTTAGTAAGAAATTATAATATTTGCAAATTGATAATTAAGTAGGAATGAGGTTAAATTAGGAAAATGGTAATAATTATTAATTTTTTACCCATTTATTTAATATATTAAATTTGATCTAAACCCATTGCAACTAAACGTAATTAATTACAAGTTAATATGAATTTAGCCGATAACTATAAACCATTAGGGAAAATGGATATATAGTAGCGTTAAAGTTATCCATAAGTTAATGGTTGTTTTAATAAAAGGAGTGAGAATCAAGATTTATTAACTTAAATTTAATTATTGGATTTATTGCAATAAAGTGAAATTTAATATTGAATTATTGCGTTAATTGAGATTTAGATGAAATTTGAGAATAATAATGTAATAAGCCATTAACCAATGTTAATTTCATCCGTTGGATAATAATGAATTGAATAATAATAATGAAAAGTAAATTCAATGGGATTTTTGAGAATTTAAGTTATAATTTGTGAATATAATGAAATTGAGGTTAACACAGAAATTGATAAATTAATCAACTCTAAATTGACATTTAAATTTGTTTAAATCATTGGAAATGATTAAGAAACCAAAAATGATGAAATTTGTTAATTATAGAGTTGAAATTGAAAACTTGATTTAATTAATCAATTATTAATTCATTTAATTAACTGGAAAATAGCTATTTTGACCACTGACTCAGATTTCGACCAAACTAGATTCATCGGATCCATAACGGTGAATTATTGTAGGATTTCAAGTTTCGTGGCGATCGGGCTTGTCGTTTGATCGTACGGGCTTGAAACGCCTAGAAATCAATGAAATTGAAATCAGTTGAAATCAATTTGAAATAAATTGAATTTAGCATAACTTCTTCATACGATGGAATTTGGACTTGAAACCTATTTCATTGTGTTTAAAATATTTAAAAACATTTATTTTGATATATGGGATGATCCATTTTCGTTCCGGAGGCAGAACAGGCTTTCTAGGGCATTATTGTCATTTCAAACCAATTCGACTTCAACACTATCCTACGAAAATGATCGAATTGAACCTCGAAACTAGTTCTATTGTGTTCACAAGGCCTTTTTACATTAGGAACGCCAGGCGGCATGCTTCATTTGGAGTTCGGGCTGTTTTGGACCTCACGCTATAAATAGGCACGCAAAACGATAAAATAGTATTATATTATTATGAAACCCTAGCTGCCACTCCTCTTTTCTTTTCTATGGCCATAAACCCTTGATATTCTTGCCTTGATTTCTTCCAATCCATGCATCAAAATCAGAAACTTCCAAAAGCAAAGTTGTAGAGCTTGACGAGCTCTACACATCCAACGGTTGATTTGCGCTATTACTTCCCGGATTCGCCAGATTTTGGCCTTGATGTCGGCTCAGTTTTTGGGATTTTCATTGCTATCGGAGCTGGCGGAAGGCGACGTACTTGGCGTGGTGGCTGAGCATCGCGGGGCGCACGACAAGGTGGCGGTGGATCGTGTTCGATCGAGTGATGGTTAAGTGCGTCGTTCGGCCTTCGGTCACGAGAATGGGTTCCTGCTTGTACGTGCGTGAGGAAGATGGAGAGTAAGTTGGTATTATTTATTATTATTTATTTAATTTAAATTTTAAATTTCAATGTTCTAACGTCCATAACTTTTGCATACGAGGTCCGTTTCATGTACCGTTACTTGCGTTAGGATCGTATCGAAATTTCCGACATTTTGGCGCTTGTTTGGAAGAATTCTAAGACTGTTCAATTTTTGGGTTTAAATTGGATTTAAATTCAATTTAAATTCGGAAGGTGGGTGTTTTAACCCACTCACAACTTCTAAAATTTCTTACGTGTGCTAAATTAATTTCTGATGTGATTTGAAATTTATTTATGGCTGTTTGGTTTATTTTTATCATCATCCCCGTTAAATTTAATTTAATGAATTAAGTTGTTATTTAATTTATTATTGCATAAAAACTGCCAGTTAAATTTTCATTGAATTTATTATTAAATATAAACTGCTAGTTGATACCTTTTGTTTATTATCCGATATATATTGATGCTATTGTTTGAATTGGATGATGACTGTGATAAATGTTTGATGATTGCTATTGGATGAATGGATGTTTTATTTATGTTGTTATAAACTGCAAGTTTTTATCCAATTTTTATTTCATTGGGATTGCGGTTTGAAATGATATATAACCGTATTTTACTTTAAAATATGGATTGAAATGATAAATATCCGTATCACTTGACCATAGGATAGAGAATTATATACAGACACCGTGGTCTATATATAAAAATTATTTTGAAATGATTTCTACGGTTTTAAAGAAATATATGGTTTTATGAGATACTGATTTGGATATTGTATAAATATTATTTTTATATATAGTTAAATTTTTGGTTTTAAGCTATGTATTAAATTGGTTAAAGAATAAAATAAGTTAAATAATAAGGTTTGATTTTATTAAGATAACATGGTTAAGTAGCTGTTTAAATTTTATCGTGTTATAGTTATAATGGCTTAAATAAAACTGAGATTGGAAGATAAATATGAAATTTATGCGAATTAAATTATTTAAGAATTTTAGTCGAATAAATTTGATTTGAAATTTGAGATAAGTTTGAGATTATATGAAATTGAATTTGTTTAAGAATTAAACCAAAAGGGTTGATGTGAAATTTATTAAATTGGAAATTTTAAAAGGTATAATTATTATAACTTGATTTTGGGGTCTAGGTGAATTAAATGATTATTTCAAGTATAATGAATTGAAGGCAATATCTAGTTATCTGTAATTTGAGTCTTATTTAAATGATAAGGGGTTTATTATGTAAATATTTCAAACTAAATAATAGAAAATTTAATTGTTGAATCGAAATTTTTAAATTTAGTTTTGAAATTTTGGAATATTTAAAGCCTTAAAATATATCGAAATTTAAATGTTTATAGAAATTGAAATGTTTCGAATTATGAATTTCATAGCATTATGTTTTAAAGGTGTTAAAATTTCAAATGTTTGGTTTTAAAGTATAAAATTTGGAAGTGCTATGATTTTGAAAAGGGGTTATATTTGAATAAAATGATATTATATTGATTTGAAATAAAAGGGATATCATATTGATATGGTTTTTAAATTTGAAATGATATCGTATTTATATGGTTTTGAAATAAATATTATATCCTGGTTTTGAAGTATAAACTATTTGAAAAGACCGCGGTGTTATAATAACGTTTGGTTGTTAAAGAGACCGTGATCGGAAGTTGTCATACTCTTTGCCAACTCCAAAAACCACTTTAACAACCATATACGCGGTGGAGATTCCAAAATGAAGTAGGATGGTGGCAGCGTTTCCTTTGAGGTAAATACGTGGACCCGACTCCCCTGAGTTCGCATAAGGTGGCTAAAACAGGAGCGATTGACGGGTTAAGAAGGTAGCACCTTTTATCGGATACACCCCTTCGATATTATACTCTGACTTTTGGATCAATTCGGTGGCCACTTTGATTTTTATTTGGGGGTGTGGCTCGAGGTGGGCGGTAGCTGCGCGCTACGCGTTACCACCGACCCGAAAGCGTAATTGGTATATCTACCCTGGCATTGCCTAGTTGTGCCTTGTCACCTACCCTAGCGCTCCTTGTACGAGTTTGATTTGTGTCGTACCTATGGAGTATCCTCTGGTAGCCTCCCGATCAGGAGGTATTACGCTACTGTATAGACTATTGGCACTATTACGTGTTAAGGGGAATATTGGGTCACTCCTTAACGCTATTTAAAAGTAAGTTTATTTTACTATTAGACACTATTATAATAGCGAAATATTACTACATAGTAAATAGTTTAACGGATCCTTAGGAGATGTGAATCCCGAGCATCTCTTGAGTTACTGCACTTACATTAGACACTGGATAGGAGATGTCAAACCCCATAAACATCTCTGACGCCGTTCCACTCATATTTATTTCTATTGATTTAACTTACGTAAGATCTTTTAGTTCTGACTTGAGTTTTTTGTCTTTTAAATTCGCTCGGGTCAGCCTGAGCATTTCAGGATTTATAAGACCGTATTCTGGAGGATGGAGACTTATTATTATTTATTATAGTATTCCACTACATTCTTACTGTTCCGCTGCATTGTTATTGATTTTCTCTGGTATGTGTAACTGTGATATGTATTATATAAGTATAATCGAATATTTTGTAAAACAGTTTCATGAACTGTATACTTGATTATTATATTTTGTCGTTCCGCTGCAAGATTCTATTTTGTTTATTTTTCTTTCTCTGCTTTTTCTTATTTACCCCATAACAATCTGCCCTTCTGTATGATTTAAGTCTGACGTATGTGGTTTATCGTCGGTTTAAAACATACAAAAAAGGCGGGACGTTACATCTGGTATCAGAGCTTTGGTTTAGTGAAAAACTTTGCTTTGTCGGGTTTGACTCTTTATTAATAGGGTATTAATACCCTATGATGAGTCGCTGAGTGTATATATATATGAGAGAGCGTACTTGTTAGTGTTATAAAAAGGTTTTAATATTGTGTTAATTTGTTCCGTTTTGTATTTATAAATTTTGGTTGGTGCATAGGACGCCATGACATCGATAGGGATTTCTAAACACTTAATAAGACAGACCGACACAATATTTGTTTCGAATATGGGTGAATGAAATAATTTTGCCTATATATTTTCTGTATATAAAGTAATAAAATTTTGAAGGTTACATTGGGTTGTAATAGATTGGTTGTTAGGTAGTGGAATTTATAAATATTGATTGGAAATAAGATCTAAAATAAAATAAGTGAAAATTGGAAATTTAGAACTTAAGTTCCGGGGTTTTGAAAATTTCTTTTGAATGATTTTGAAATATAATAATAATATTATTAGAAGTATTTTCTGATATAAATATTTCAGAATAATTTGAAAGAATTGCTTTAAAGAATTTTGGGAAAGAAATCAGTTCTGTACTCCCCTCTATGTCGTTGGAAAATAATTTCGATGATGAGTGCACGCATCATTGATATTCATTTTCGAGTTCGAAGTGGGAAGACCACTGTAGTAGTTTTATTGCAGATTTATTTTGGATAAACAAATATAAATTTTAAATTGTTTTAAATATAATTGGATATATAAGTGTAAGTATATATTTATCTATTATTTTAATATGATTTGAAATTTAACCCGGTATTTAATTCTTAAGTTTCCGTTAATTGATAGTTTCAATTAGTGTAGTGAAATTGAATTTAACTAATAATTTAAACCCTAAATGAAATAAGAGATTTAATGCTAAGTTATAAATGGTATTAAATGAAATTTGAAATGGTAACCTATAAAACAAAGGATATGATTATTGAACATTTAATTAAAAAAAAAGAAATGAGAAAACCTGTATAACTTTCAGTTACATTCTTAAAGGCATATATAACTTACCAAAAGATATAAAAAGTTGAAATGTTAATAAGAAAATGTAATAGATATTATACAAGTAATAAACTTGAGGTAATGGAAGTAATTAATGAAATTCTTTAATAAATAAGAATTTGGTGTTGTAGTTGTTATAAACTTAAGTATAATTGAAATAATACTAATTAAATATAATAGAAGGCAGGTATTGTAAGTAAGAAATTTTAAACTTAAGTAAATAAGCTGAAGTTAATTCTAAATAAAATTGTAAGAAATAAATGTAAATTAAGAAAATAAATCATTATATGAATGAAAAAGAGAAATCAAACAACAAATGTATGAAGGGAATTAATAAGGATAAACTAAATCTGTTGTTTGAAATTGTTGTTGTTTGTTTTGGTTTATGGTTGTTTGGGTAAGGATACCTTAAAATTGTTTGGATGTATGAATAATCTATTTAGCTTCATCAGAGACTGTTGAGTAAATGATGTGCTTAGTATTTTATTTTTCATTCTATACAATTTGAAGTTTTGAACCCGAACAACTCTTTGTTTTGTTTGATATGAATGAATGATTGATTTGTGATAATTCTATGGGATGGTTGTATGCCTGGTTGCAAGTGATTATTGTTTGTATTGATTTGTTTGTTTATGGTTGAAACCACTTTAAATATTTCATTTTATATAATTGTTGACCTTTTTGGATTACATAAGTGAAATACAGGTTATGGAATCAATTGCTACTGCTTTTGGTTCCATAATTAACGTTGTTTGCCCAACAAATAGGTACGTTCTCGGATTACGGTTCTCCAGCGTTATTATATTCTTTTTCCCGTGTTGGGATATATTATTTTGGAAAATATATGTTGTATGTTGTTATATTTGATATTATATTTTCTTCCGAGCCTCCCCGTACAAAGGAGACTCTGCCGAAATTTATCGTAAATTTTGGACTTAGAAAATATTTTCCAAACTTTATAATTTTGAGTATAAAAAGATTTAATGGTTATAAATTGGCATATTTTATTTAAATAAATTAATTTTTTAAAATTATTTGTTCATAAATTTAATGTTTTAAGTAAGATATACTGATTTCCTAATTCTTCTTTTCCCTTCTTTTCCTTTTCGGGGGAGAAAAGTTTTGAGTGGGGGAGAGTATAAGGACCCGTAAATTTTCAATAAGTAAATTTGATTATTTTAAATAAAATTTTGTAATCAAATTTAGAAAGAAATAAATTTTTTATAATTTATATTGAAGTAAATGTTAAGAGTGAATTGTAGCAATGGTTATTAAACTAATTATTGACAATGGAAGTGAAGTCACAATGAAAATGTAATAGTATAAATTGTTGCCTTTGTTATTAAATAGAAAATGAGTAAATAAAAGTAAGTGTTGAATTAACCAATGAAATAATATTGCTTAATAGTAACTGAAGGTAAATTTAGGTAATAAGGTTAAAGCAAATTGATAAAATAATACGTAATAATTTGTAGTTGATAGGAATAATGCTAGAGAGTAATTATGACAGTTGCTGTTTGATAATAAAATAAGAATGGGAACCAAGATTATTAATATAAATGTAATAAAGTGGATTAATTGGAATTAAATGAAATTTGATGTTTGAATATTACGTAAATAAAAATTGAGGTGAAATTGGGAAATATAAATGCATAAAGATATAACCAATGCTAATTTAAGGTTAATAATTAATGGATTGAATGAAATGGGATTAATGTAAATGTTATACTATGCTATAAATCAAATGTAAGAAAACAAACATAAATATTGAATTAATTAATGAATTAATATATATATTGAATAGTAGTTGAATGTAAATTAATGTAATAAGGTTGATGCAAGTTGATAAGTAACTAAATTTGTGCAATACCTATTAATTGGAAACAAATTGTAAAGTTATAATTGATTGAAATTTGTAAATTGGGAATGAATTCAAAGTTTTTATAAATTGATGTAATAACCGTAATAAAGGGTAACTGAATAAAAATCAATGTTTAGTAAGAAATTATAATATTTGTAAATTGATAATTAAGTAGGAATGGGGTTAAATTAGGCAAACGGTAATAATTATTTATTGTTTACCCATTTATTTAATCTATTAAATTTGATCTAAATCCATTGCAATTAAACGTAATTAATTACAAGTTAATATGAATTTAGCTGATAACTATAAACCATTAGGGCAATTGGATATATAGTAGCGTTAAAGTTATCCATAAGTTAATGGTTGTTTTAATAAAAGGAGTGAGAATAAAGATTTATTAACTTAAATTTAATTATTGGATTTATTGCAATTAAGTGAAATTTAATATTTAATTATTGCGTTAATTGAGATTTAGATGAAATTTGAGAATAATAATGTAATAAGCCATAAACTAATGTTAATTTCATCCATTGTATTATAATGAATTGAATAATAAGAATGAAAAGTAAATTCAATGGGATTATTGAGAATTTAAATTATAATTTGTGAATATAATGAAATTGAGGTTAACACTGAAATTGATAAATTAATCAACTCTAAATTGACATTTAAATTTGTTTAAATCATTGTAAATGATTAAGAAATCAAAAATGATGAAATTTGTTAATTATAGAGTTGAAATTGAAGACTTGATTTAATTAATCAATTATTAATTTAATTAACTAGAAAATAGCTATTTTGGCCATGACTCGGATTTCGACGAAACTAGTTTCATCGGATCCGTAACGGTGAATTATTGTAGGATTTCAAGTTTCGTGGCGATCGGGCTTGTCATTTGATCGTACGGACTCGAAACGCCTAGAAATCAATGAAATTGAAATCAATTGAAATCAATTTGAAATAAATTAATTTTAGCATAGCTTCTTTATACGATGGAATTTGGACTTGAAACCTATTCCATTGCATTTAAAATATTTAAAAACATCTATTTTGATATATGGGACGATCCATTTTCGTTCCGGAGGCAGAACGGGCTTTCTAAGGCATTATTGTCATTTCAAACCAATTCGACTTTAACAGTAACCTAGCAAAATTAAAAAATTGAACTTCGAAACCAGTTCCATTGTGTTCATAAGGCCTTTTTACATTAAGAACGCCAGGCGGCACGCTTCGTTTGGAGTTCGGGCTATTTTGAACCTAACGCTATAAATAGGCACGCAAAACGATAAAATAATATTATATTATTATTAAACCCTAGCCGCCACTCCTCTTTTCTTTTCTATGGCCATAAACCCTTAATCTTCTTGCCTTGATTTCTTCCAATCCGTGCATCAAAATCAGAAACTTCCGAAGGCAAAGTTGTAGAGCTCGACGAGCTCTACACATCCAACGGTTGATTTGCGCTATTACTTCTCGGATTCGCCAGATTTTGGCCTTGATGTCAGCTTGGTTTTTGGGTTTTTCATTGCTATCGGAGCTGGCGGAAGGCAAAGTACTCGGCGTGGTGGCTGAGCATTGCGGGGCGCACGACATGGTGGTGGTGGATCATGTTCGATCGAGCGATGGTTGCGTGCGTCGTTCGGCCTTCGGTCACGAGAATGGGTTCCCGCTTGTACGTGTGTGAGGAAGATGGAGAGTAGCTTGGTATTATTTATTATTATTTATTTAATTTAAATTTTAAATTTCAATGTTCTAACGTCCATAACTTTAGCATACGAGATCCGTTTCATGCGCCGTTTCTTGCGTTGGGATCATATCGAAATTTTTGACATGTTGGCGTTGATTTGGATGAATTCTGAGACTGTTCAATTTTTGGGTTTAAATTCGATTTAAATTCAATTTAAATTCGAAAGGTAGATGCTTTATCCCACTCACAACTTCTAAAATTTCTTATGTGTGTTAAATTAATTTCTGATGTGATTTGAAATTTATTTATGGTTGTTTGGTATATTTTTATCATCATTCCAGGTAAATTTAATTTATTGAATTAAATTGTATTTAATTTATTATTGCATAAAAACTGCCAGTTAAATTTTCATTTAGTTTATTATTGAATATAAACTACTAGTTGATACCTTTTGTTTATTATCCGATATATATTGATGCTATTGTTTGAATTGGATGATGATTGTGATAAATGTTTGATGATTGATATTAGATGAATGGATGTTTTATTTATGTTGTTATAAACTGCAAGTTGTTATCCAATTTTTATTTCATTCGGGATTGCGGTTTGAAATGATATATAAGCATATTTTATTTTAAATTACGGATTGAAATGATAAATATCCGTATCACTTGACCATGGGATAAAGAATTATATACAAACACCATGGTCTATATATATATATAAATTACTTTGAAATGATTTCTATGGTTTGGTAAAGAAATATATGGTTTTAAGAGATATTGATTTGGATATTTTATACATATTATTTTTATATATAGTTAAATTTTTGGTTTTAAGCTATGTATAAAATTGGTTAAAGAATAAAATAATTTAAATAATAAGGTTTGATTTTATTAAGATAATATGGTTAAGTAGCTGTTTAAATTTTATTGTGTGATAGTTATAATGGCTTAAATAAAACTGAGATTAGAAGATAAATATGAAATTTATGTGAATTAAATTATTTAAGAATTTTGCTCGAATAAATTTGATTTGAAATTTGAGATAAGTTTGAGATTATATGAAATTGATTTTATTTAAGAATTAAACCAAAGGGGTTGATGTGAAATTTATTAAATCGGAAATTTTAAAAGGTATAATTATTATAACTTGATTTTGGGGTCTAGGTGAATTAAATGATTATTTCAAATATAATGAATTGAAGGCAATATCTAGTTATTTGTAATTTGAGTCTTATTTAAATGATAAGGGGTTTATTATGTAAATATTTCAAACTAAATAATAGAAAATTTAATTGTTGAATCGAAAATTTTAAATTTAGTTTTGAAATTTTGGAATATTTAAAGCCTTGAAATATATCGAAATTGAAATGTTTATAGAAATTGAAATGTTTCGAAGTTATGAATTTCATAGCATTATGTTTTAAAGGTGTTAAAATTTCAAATGTTTGGTTTTGAAGTATAAAATTTGGAAGTGCTATGATTTTGAAAAGGGGATATATTTGAATAAAATGATATTATATTGATTTGAAATGAAAGGGATATCATATTGATATGGTTTTTAAATTTGAAATGATATCGTATATATGGTTTTAAAATAAATATTTTATTCTGGTTTTGAAGTATAAACTATTTTGAAAAGACCGCAGTGTTATAATAACGTTTGGTTGTTAAAGAGACCGAGATTGGAAGTTGTCATACTCTCTGCCAACTCGAAAACCACTTTAACAACCGCGTAAGCGGTGGAGATTCCAGAATGAAGTAGGATGGTGGAGGGTTTCCTTTGAGGTAAATACGTGGACCCGACTCCCGTGAGTTGGCATAAGGTGGCTAAAACAGGAGCGATTGACGGGTTAAGAAGGTAGCACCTTTTATCGGACGCATCCCTTCGATATTATACTTTGACTTTTGGATCAATTCGGTGGCCACTTTGATTTTTGATTTGGGGTTGTGGCTCGAGATGGGCGGTAGCTGCGTGCTACGCGTTACCACCGACCCAGAAGCATAATTGGTATATCTACCCTGACATTGCCTAGTTGGGCCGTGTCACCTACCCTAGCGCGCCTTGTACGAGTTTGATTTGTGTCGTACCTATGGAGTATCCTCTGGTAGCCTCCCGATCAGGAGGTATTACAGTACTGTATAAACTATTGGCACTATTACGTGTTAAGGGGAATATTGGGTCACTCCTTAACGCTATTCAAAAGTAAGTTTATTTTACTATTAGACACTATTATAATAGCGAAATATTACTACATAGTAAATAGTTTAACAGATCCTTAGGAGATGTGAATCCCGAACATCTCTTGAGTTACTGCACCCACGTTAGACACTGGATATGAGATGTCAAACCCCGTAAACATATCTGACGCCGTTCCACTCATATTTATTTCTGTTGATTTAACTTACATAAGAACTTTTAGTTCTGACTTGAGTGTTTTGTCTTTTCAATTCGCTCGGGTCAGCCTGAGCATTTCAGGATTTAGAAGACCCTATTATGGAGGACGAAGACGAAGATTTATTATTATTTATTATAGTATTACACTACATTCTCACTGTTCCGCTACATTGTTATTGATTTTTCTCTGGTATGTGTAACTCTGATATGTATTATATAAGTATAATCGAATATTTTGTAAAACGGCTTCATGAACTGTATATTTGATTATTATATTTTATCGTTCCGCTGCAAGATTCTATTTTGTTTATTTTTCTTTCTCTTCTTTTTCTTATTTACCCCATAACAATCCATCCTTTTGTATGATTTACTCTGTCATGTGTGGTTTATCATCGATTTAAAACGTACAAAAAAGGCGGGACGTTACATGGGCATACTGGTATCAACAATTGTACCACCAGGTGATATCATTCTCAACAGAGCCTGGCTAGGTGCCGCCATTCCACCTCCTGAACTACCACCATGCGTCGTTGCCTCCATTTCAACATTAATTTCGGCCAATATTTCTTCTTCGTGAATCGACTGAGCCTCGCTGGGGCAGCAGTGGTCTGCATTGAAGAGCCGGAAGCAAGCGCGAGTCCACTTATGACAAATGGTAGGTCCGCAAAGGGGTCATTGTAGCGACCAAAGAGTTCATTCATCATCTGCTCATCGAAAGAAAGTGTGCCCCCTGCGTTCCATTAATCGATGCAGTCGTCGTTGTGTTAATCGCTCAATAATGATAGCCCCCTGCGTTTGATACGATTCTTGGGCTATAGGAGGCGCTATCAGTGTAACTCCAGTCACTGGATTGAGAAAAAGAAATACTGTTAGTAGGTGCTTCAAATCAAGCCTTTTACTTTGGACACATGTGAAGAATGTTCGGAGTACCTTCCTCAGTTAGGCAGGTGGATGGTTGAGCGGCTTCAAAAGTGTGCTCTTTAGTAGGAGGTAACTGCGGCTGTTTCGGATCATAAGCAGGGACAGACTGGGGTTCAGCTGTTGGTGCAGGTTCAGGTTGAGGTAGAGCAGGAATCTCAAGATTTATAGTGTGATGCTCGACACTTGAACCTTCCCCAATCTTCGAGTGTTGAGCGCCAAGCTTCTCCCTTTCATGAGAAATCATTGACTCATGGAGAATCTTCCTTTCCTCTTTAGTCAGCACGTGATTCTCGAGCTCGAACTCGTCGAATGATTCACCCAGATGCACCGCCTTCTCCTCCTCGACCAATCGGCCCTAGGCGCTATAAAGATGTGTCGAATAGTTTTTGAGCCAGGCCAAATTTCTATGTTTCAGCACGTTAGCGTTGTTGTTGACAAGATCTTCTATATCAGCCTCCAGGCTGGACTCCACCATCCTAATCTTCTCCTCAACCTCAGCCTCCACCAAGCGGACTTTCTCCACTACCGCATCCCATTCACCTTAAAGCACCACGGCTTGATCACATGCCTCCTCTGCTGCAGTGTTGCACATCGTCCGTCTCTTTCATGATTTTAGAAAATCTGGACTTAAGCTCGTTAAGTTCTTTGAGGGATGCATCCCACTCGACGATAAGGTGGTGTCGCGATGGCCAATCTCCTCCACCAGGGCATATTGTGATTGCCTCATCCTCTCCATGGCCATGTTGGCCTCGTCGGCCTTTTGAATGGCCTCCATTTTTGATTTTCGGGAGGACTCGGCTTCAGTATTGAGCACCTGGATAATACGGTCCTTCTGAGCAAGCTCATTCTCTCACTTCTCAATGACAATTTCCGGCTCAAAGGCCACCTTTGATGCTTTTTTCGCAGCCTTCCCCCACTCCTTATATTGAGTGTAAATGTCACGAATATAATCATGCATCGTGTTCTCAGCCTCTGCTGGAATTCTCTTCAAGTGCGGGGGGGAAATATAACCATTAAAGCAGATGTTTGGAAAATCCTTCTTCAATTGGGCAAGTTTAATTGCTCCCTCCCCTGTAGGCTCGGTAAGGACCTGCTCTACAATTATGGGAGCCATTGTTTCAGTTCTATGATGTTGAGTTTCATGCCTTGAAATGTGAGAAGACGGCTTGTGCCGTGAAGTTTCCGGAGGACGTGAGACATAAACAGGAGGCTGAATAGGGTTTCTAGGAGGGGGAGAATGAGACCGAGATCGGTGCCTGTACTCCCTATCTCTATCGTGTCGCTCCTGACTAGAGTATCCATGGTCATAGTCCCTATCTGCCTCTCTCTTTCGTGGCTCATAATATGTTGAAGAATGGCAAGCTTTTCGAAGACTCCCTAACATTAAGCCTCAGCCAGACATTGTATCTGCAAAGTAAAAGAAGAGCAGAGTTAATAATCTTCCAAATTAAGCAACTTATGGTCAGGAATTGTGTAGTGCCGTGAAGTGTATATGTATGAGCAACCCCCCGACCAATCGGAAATGTCGACCATGCTTGTGGGCAAAGATTCGCTTAAATCTAACGCACACTGAAGCTCATCCAACCCAGCGTCATCTGGAGTGACACATAATTCGGGATTGGGATATCGGCAAGCCCTTCGAAGAGGTTTTCCACCTGCGAAGAGGAGCCTCTGAAATTTTAATCCCAGGAACAGGCAAAGACATAACCACAGATTTCGGTCTCCCAGATATATGGTGTTTGAAAGCAGCTGCCTTGCCTTTTCTCTTTCCTTCAGAACCTTGAAAGGCATTGGAAGGCCCGGCCACAAGTTCATTATCGCTGGGAGTTCTTTCTAGATCAACCTCCTCGGTTATAACAACTCCGGACGTCTTACGCTTCACTCATTTCTTCGAGACAGCCCCTAGCGTACTCTCGAGCCTTATACTTTGGCTACGCTCGATCAATCCAACGATTCTCAAATTTCTATCTGCCAGAATCGAGTCGATGTCCCTCTCTTCACTCAGAACTTCTTGAGAACCCAAACTATCTCTTTGAAATGCGCACCTTTGGGCCATGGAGTTACAGCCGTAAAGGAAAAAGAGATATAAATTTGGCATCAGTCATGATTATCATATTAGCTACTTGAGAAAATTGCAGTACTTACGTCTGAATAACTATCGAATGGCAAATCCTGGAGGGCATCGAACATAAAACCATTCCGTTTTGAAGTAACTTAACCTGGTCCAAGACCCCGTTACTACTTGACAATTTCTATCCGCTTCCAGGAATGTAAAAGAAGGGCTATATCCCTGGCTCTTGATGTTAATTAAATATCTAATCTTGATTGGTGTCGGAGGTCGAAAGAGATACTCCATAAATAAGATGAATAAGCTATTCAACAGAGCATATCCGTTGGGGTGTAGCTAAGATAGAGCGATTCTGAGAAAGATAACACTTCCCTAATGTATTGGTTGAATTGGGAAAGTGTTCCAGCTGCGCACGCATGGCGATTGAACGCGATAAACCCTTTCGATGGATACTGTAGTCTATCATTCGGTCTCAGTAATAGCACATCGTCCAGTGACAGGCCGTGCCTTAAACATATCCGTCACAACATGTCTTTAAAAACATTGGACAGTATAATGTCTGGCGGATTACCGATAAAAGAGGCGCCAGGTAGCTCATCCGAAGCTGGATCTATGACTTCGGCCGCGATGGCCGGTATCTCGATATTGGAGGAAATGAACTCTGAACTTCCTTTTCTTGTGAGCATGAAGGTTCCATAACTAAATAACTTATGAGAAATCATCATTAGACGATAATAAGCCTATACATCCCCCAATGTGAAGTGTGTGAATGTGTTGTGCAATGTAGTGCTACATATTGCTTGAAAAATTATATAGTGTTTAAGAAAATATTCAAACAATGAGACTTCAAAGTTCAACCATAGTGACCGTCTTCGCTTACCATCACAGCCGTGCCATCCATACTTCAGTGACCGATCCAAGCTTAAAGTTCATTTGGTTTGTTTAAGTTATAGTTCCATCGATGAGCTTCGAAGGATAGCCAAATATGAAGTTCAAAGGTCAAGTCCAATTATGCCAGATTGAAGCTCACCGAAGTTAAGTGTTCATTATCCAAATTTTTGTATCCATCAAGATCAGGACTTGGATCGATCGCCAAAGGCTCTATTCGTATCGATCGTGGAACAAGGGACTTCGTATCAATCACCCGAGGTTCCAGTTCATATCGATAAGCAAGCGTCTCACCTTCGTATCGATTATGGAGCAAGGGATTTCGTACCGATCACCCGAGGTTCCAATTCGTATCGATCAGCAGAGTCCATTTCGTGTCGATAAAGAATCCTCTGCCTCGTATCGATTGTCGGCAACGTCTTCATATTGATCGCTTTGTATCGGTACAAAAATTTGTTACTCCCAGGATCGATATGAAGCATTCCTCTTGGATCGATAAGAAAGTGTTACTCCCTTCCTTCTCCCATCAATACGGAGCTAAGGTCATTAATTCCTCCATGGGTTCTTTATATCCATCACCACATCTTCTTGCCCATACAACCTGAACGCCATTATTACTCCATTGACCTCGCTCCGACCCAACTTCGGCAACAGTATCTCCAAAAATGGCAACGAAATTGGACAACGTGGTTCAAAACTTGAGTCTCATCATTTTTGAGGGATTTTGATTGGTAGATTACCTAGTTAAAGTAATTGGTTCGAGAGATCGATGGATTTTTCGGTTCAAAGGCAGTTTCGTTTCCTTTTCTATCCTGGCCGATACGAACGCGAAGGAAGTAAAATAAGCAAGTGGAAAAAATGCTAAGTCCAAAGCGCTTTTATATGGGTGCAGAACCGAAGTAAAAAAGACGATCTGACTCCCGGCCATTTTAGCCAGTTCCAACAAGTCTCTTGCTGTATCGACACAAATTTGTTATTCACATCCAACAGCTCATGCTCCATCGATTCGAAGTTTGCAACACAGATTTAGTTGAACTCTCGGACTCCATCGATGTAAATTACACTATTCGTATCCATTGAGCCATGGATCCTAAAGTTTGTATCCATCGATACGAATTGGCTGTTCGCATCCATCATGAACTATCGCTACGAACAATACATGAAGAACCAACTGCTCTGTTCGTATCCTTCACAAGTTCATTGATACGAAGACCGACTTTTGACCTTTTACATCGATCCAGGAGAGGATCGATACAAAGGGACATTCCAAAATAACCATCAAACGTTGTTACAACTCGAATCTCACATCGGTTCAGGAGAGGATCGATACGGACAAGGAAAGAAATCTGACAACGACTTGTAAACGCACGAACGTTAACGAGAGTCAGGTTAACAAATGTGCATATATGTCAGACTAAATTTCAATTTTCTATTTTCAAACTTCACATGTCGAATGCTCACCTGATGAACGACTACAACTACAAATGGCGAATCACTATCATACGACAATCAGCTACAACGGCACACGGTACAACAGTTGGCAGTCAACAATTCATACTACAGAAAAATCAGTCGGGATTTACAATTTTCGAAAAATGGACGATAATCATTCAGCAAGCCAGATAGAACTATTTAGGATGAAGACTGCATTTTTTCAAAGCATGTCATGTTCACACAAGACGTACTTTGGATGGCAAATGTTATCCCGCCTTTTGGTAAGGCTGAGATATCCAGAAATTGACTAAAGATCAAGGATTGTTCGTCCCGAATATCAAGCAATCACAGGTTCACTATGGATGTCGATGAATTTTATCTGAGTCCGGATCAAGATACAATTGATATGACATGACGAGAGAAGCCGTAAAAGTCAACGTTCCAAATTTCAAGTCAATCCGAGTTCTTATGCTCATGTTATGATCGATACAAGTCAAAGAAATCATCCCATTCGAATCCATCCCCGAGGCCTCGTTCATATCCATCACCTTGCAACCACCCTATTTGCATCCATCGTTTCATATCGGTTAGGCCATCTCCATTGATTCGTATCCACTAGGGGAATACGCTATGTTCGTACTGATCTGTTCGACTCCATCATCAATCAACTCTATTTCGTATCGATCGACAAGTGCCATCTTCGTATCCATCGAGCAACCAGAGCAACTCCTTTGTGGTATCGATCTGTCTCGAATCCAACGACTACACATAGTTTCGAATCGATCAAAAAAAAGTGAGTCCGCTTTACATTGATCAGTCTATCTTTGATTCGTATCAATCAAACAGAGCCTACTTCGTATCCATCGGCAAGTAGCATGGGAGTTTACTTCGCATTGTTCAATCTTAGACTCACTTCGTATCGATCGACCTTCGATCGATATGAAATGCATACCTCCTACCAATGCAAAGTAGAGCATACACAATCGATACGAATAGGGCAAAACCAATCTATACGAACAAAGCATAACGGCCGATATGAACTGAGGAATTTTCATTGATATGAACTGCGCATCTTTCATCGATGCGAATAAGGCAGCATCATCGATACGAACTAAGTGAAAATATTGGGACGACTCGGACAACTCGACATCAAGAGCGGATCGATCAAAAAATCATGCACCACGTCATCTCTTGAGCACATGCCCAATATCGATTCGAAATAATCGATTCGAAAGCATCAATTCGAACAGAGCAACCTAAAGAAAACACAACCTTGCATTGATCATAACTTGCAATCCATGAGTCCAAATTCTATGAAATTTTCAAAGGAGCTTGCATACAACCTGAAGAATGTTCCTACCAAATTTCGACTCGATTGGGTCAAATCTTGATTGATACGAATTTCGTTCGTATCGATCACGGATCATGTCGAAATCGCCTAGGACCGATCGCATGGGGCCACCCATGTCCCAGAAGTAGTCTCCCGAGATTATCAGCCTCTTACACCTATAAATAGAGCCCTAGGGCCTACAAAAGAAGGATCTTTTAGCTCTTCGACGTCCAGACTCTACCGAATTCAAATTTGCACTCCATAGCTGTTGTTATACTCGAATTTCAACACTTTAATCCGCTGTAATCCATTGAAATCAATTGTAACCAGCAAGTGAATATCAATAAAGTCATGAAACTTCATAGTGGATAATCCTCGTTTTTGAAGTGTTTGTTAGATAATCCTCGTTCTACATTTCCATTCTTCATTTTTATCTCTTCAAATACTTCCAAAGAGTGTTGTGCCCATTTTTGGTACAAACACCTATAGTGTTTGCCACTAAGGTGGATGGCTCTTTAAGATTGTGTGTAGATTATTGTGATCTGGATGAGATGATGAAGAAGTATCCACTTGCACGTATTGATGTTTTTTCGATCAACTCCATGATGTTAGGGTGGTCTCTTAGTTGGACCTTGCTATAGATTTTCAACAACTGAGGGTAGCAAGGAGAGTATGTCTATCACAATGTTACATGGGCCATCTAGATTGTATGATTGGTTGGTTATGCTGTTCGGGCTAACCAATGCACCGACATCCTTTTTTGATCCTATAAATCTTGTTTTAAGGGATCAGCTAAATAAGTTCATAATCGTGTTTATGGTAATATCCTTATTTATTCAAGGACGGAGGAAAAACACAAGAAGCACTTGAGGATTTTGCTGGAAGTGTTGAGGAGGCACCGATTGAAGGAAGAGTTTTTTAATTGTCACTTCTGGAGAAGGAAAGTGCAATTTTTCAGTCATATTGATTTTGAGCAGGGTATTGTTGTAGATCCTACGAAGGTCGCAGCAGTGCAGGACTGTGATTGACCCAAGACTTCTAAAGATGTGAGAAGTTTCCTTGGATTGGCCATACTATAGACATTTTATCAAGGACTTCTTTAAGGCAGCAGCGCAGCTAACCAACTTGATGAAGAAGAATCAGACTTTTATTTAGGATGCAAGGTGCGAGCATTCATTCGTGAGTCTGACGGAGAGCTTAACGAGAGTCGAAAGTGTTGGCTAGCTTGATGATTATACCTACTTTGATTGAGCAGGTAAGTACTAGTCAAAGGCGAGATGCTAGACTAGTGAAGACCATGGCGAAGATAGAGGAAGAAGTAGAGTTTGAGGGATGAAGTAGTACAGGATTAACTATGATGGTTGGCTTCGTAAGGACCGGAGATTATTTGTTCCAGTTTTCCCACCCTTTGGTCAAGGCCGGAATATCAACAAATTGGCTAGAAAGGATGGATGTCAGGTTTGGAGATCGATTGAAAACAAGGTTGTGATCGATGCTGTTAAAATTTTACCGAGCTCCAATCAAGACGGGATCGCTTGAGAATGAGGGAGAAGGCAAGAGGAGGCTATATTTCAAATTTCGGGTCATTCGGAGTCAGTGTGCTCAAGATATGATCGATGCAAATCATGCAAAAATCTCGTTCGTATCCATCAAACCATCGTCATTTTGTGTCCACCGCTCTACTTCGTATCCATCTGAAAACGGGCCTCCTTCGTATCGATCGAACGTGTTGCTTCATATCCATCGAGGACCTACCTAGTTCGTATCTATCGCAGGCAAGGTTAGTTCGTATCCATCCGTCCTGTAGACCTCATTCGTATCCATCAAAATTCATGATTGTTCGAATCGATGATATCCATAAGCTTTCATATCCATCGTAGTCCTTGTTCATATCGATCAGAACCCCTCAAAACAAGTCATTTCGTGTCGATCAAATCTACGACGATCGATACAAATAACGCCATTAATTATCGATATGAATAGGGGCTTGAATGGATGGATACGAATGGAGTACTACAGATGGATACAAAGGAAGTTTACAAAGATGAAGGCTCGGTCAACACAGTGAAGAATATGGATCCACCTTAGTTTATCATTCCACATCAACAAGCGAGCATTCGCCTTTGATCGACATGAAGAAGATGGAGATGGAATCATGGATACGAACGCGACAACCTTCGAAAAAAATGAACTTGCATCGATCATAACTCATAATCCATAGGTCCAAATGCTATAAAATTTTCACAGGAGCTTGCGTACAACCTAAGGAGTGTTCATGCCAAATTTCGACTTGATTGGATCAAATCTTGATCGACACGAAATTCGTTCGTATCGGTCACGAATCGAGTCGAGATTACCTGGGATCGATTGCGTAGGCCCACTCCCATGCCAGAAGAAGTCGCCTGATATTTGAGCGAGATATTTGCAGCCTACGCCTATAAAAAGCACATCAGGGCCTACAGAAAAGGGATCTTTTGGCTATTCGACGTCCAGACCCTACCGAAATCATCTTTGCACTACGAGACTGCTATTATATTCGAATTTTATCACTGTAATCTGCTGTAATCAGTTGTAACCAGCAAAGAAAGTCAATAAAAGGTTAACTTTTGAAGTGGACGTAGGCCAGAGATAGCCAAACCACTATAAATCTTGTGTCTCTATCTATTTCTTTCTGTTTCAAGTTTATAATTCTGCGCTTTTTATCCTCTACATTACTTAGATCAGTAATTTGTGACACTATACTATTGGTCTATGTTTATACACTGGTGCTTTCACTATATTTGGGGCTCGTGACCAATTTTGGCGTAAACACTTTGGTGCTTTCACTTAGAGGGCTGATTCTGGGATTCTATCGCTTGGATGTTGAATTTGAATGCTTAAGGATTCAGATGTGAAAAATCTATGACAAGGCTATTGAGTAGAAGACAAAGAGCAGAGAGAAGTCAGCATAAAGGAAGCCAGAAGGCATCATCAGGGGCTAATTAGACTTCGGCTTTCATCACCAGAGACGAGATGGAAATGATGATGGGAGCTATGCATGAAGAGTTTCTGAAGACTGGAGGAAATGATGCATAACCTCCTCAAACAGTTTGGACAAGCATGAACAATTGGAGCTTCAGGAGTTCAGATCCACAGAGCTGGAGCAGAAGGACCAAACATGCAATCAAATGGAGCAGCTCAACAAGGCGCAACCCCTAATCAGCACACAATTGGTAATCTGGATGGATCCAGGCTCAGGGACACACTACCTGACAACGATGGACCAATCCATGGAGGAATTCTAAGTGGCGCCACACAACAAGATACTGGTAGGAATATAGGAGCGCGCGATGAAGAGTACGTACTAGATTTCCCTCCGGGATTTCAGGGGCACTCTTTGACGGACAACGCTGGATTGGTGGAGATTATCAGGTGAACTATGCGCGGAGGTTTGACAAATAAAGATCTTACTCGTGACATCAGAATGGCTCGGAACCCACCAGAGTTCAAGCTACCCACTCTAGAGGTATACAGTGCCAAAGCTGATCCTACTGATCACTTGATGAGATACACAAGACATATGGAAGTGCTGGAGGCATCGGAGGAAGTTATGGCCTGATGTTTCCTCTGTACTTGATGGATATAGCTGCTATGTGGTTCAGACAGTTGGAAGAGGGATCTATCAGGACTTGGACAAAATTTATGGACAGGTTTCTAAAGCAATTTCGGGTTCATATCAAAAGGCCAAAGAATGTGATGATGCTAAAGTCGGTAAAGCAAAGAACAGGGGAATCGCTCAGAGCTTTCTTAACCCTTTTCAATGCAACTGTTGCATCGGTGGATCGGCCGGATCCATCGATGGTTTTAATGGCAGCAGTGTCAGGAGTTAAAGAGAATTCAGATTTCAAAGTGTCATTGATACGGGACCCACCAATGGATCTCGGGGAATTCTTTCACGAAGCCGAGAGATTCCTTCGGTGGGAGGACGCATGTTCAGATATGAAATTGAAGGAAGTGAATGCGGTTGGAGATAGAGAACCATCTGGCGGAAGCTTGGGTAAAGACAAAGGAAAAAGGAAGCTGGACGGTGAATCCGAAAAAGCTAGGAAGCGGTGGAGAGAGCCAAAATTTTCTACTTTTACGGGATTGAACAAGACGTTAGAACGGATATTCATGGAGACTCGGGATCACCTTCCCTACCGAAGGCCTGCAAGGAGAGAACCCTCGGAACGTGAAAGAGCATCGGGGAGACACTGCCTTTTTCAACAACTGCAGGCATCTAAAGGACCTAATTGAGGAGCATGTAAGGAATGGACAGTTACGATAATACGTCGGGGCTCGAAATGCAGCGGTGGAATAGGAGAAACCACCGTCTACCTCAAACAACGATGGCACGAGGCCCAGGAATGATGGTCGATCGATTATCAATTGACAGGGATGAAATGAAATAAGTAGCGAACTCTGAGCAAGCGGCCAAGTCACTTACTCATGTACGGGGATGGAGATGGCCCCTAGGCATGCTCTGAATGATGATAAACCGCAACGCTATTGTTTGTGAAATTTTTTTTCTTTTGGTTTGGACATTTGCTTTTTCTGGTTTGGTTTAGGTGTTTTGTTTGAACTCTTGTTTTGTTTGTCTTTTGGTTTGGACTTTTGTTTGGATGGTTGTTTCCTGGTTTGGATATTGGTTTGGATTTCTGGTATGGATTTTGGTTTTCTGATTTGATTTGGATTTTGGATCGAATTTTGATTGGATTTTTATCTGGTTCTTGGTAAATGGCCATCGGGTATGGAATAATGCCTGGCAAGGGGTAAGTCTCTTTGTCCGAACTTGGCGAATTGGATTATTCAGGTCATCGAGTATGGACTATGCTCAACAAAGGTCCAGAGAGACCATGATTCGGCTTAGGATTTAGGCCCTATATTATCGGTTACTATTTCAGGTCGTCGAGTATGGACTATGCTCGGCAAGGGTCCAAAGCGACCAGGATTTGGCTTAGAACTTAAGCCATGGCATTACTCAACATTCAGGGAAATTGAACCACGGATACCGAAGGCATTGCTTGGAAAAGGTCGTTGAGTGTGGATTATCCTTGGCAAGAACCCAAAGAGGTTACAAATATGAATATCGGCTATGAACGACAAAGGATTTGGATATCGTCCCGGAGTGGTCCTGGATTCGGTTATTGGTAATTGGATGAGGACCTGGTTATCGGGTTCGGATGGATACAGAATTAGCTAAGGCTTTGGTTACTGGATTTGGAATCGGAATCGACTCGGAGCAGTCAAGAATGATGCACTCGGATGGGATGGCCTGGTAAAGGATTGGATTACGAATCGGATGGTATGGCTATAGGCGGAATATGGACTTTGGATATCGGATTTGGAACTATTCAAAACACGCCTTCTTACCATAAGTAATATTTTGGGGGGAAAATGTTATCCCACCTTTTGGTCAAGGGCAGAATATCAACAAATTAGCTAGAAAGGATGGATGTCGGGTTTGGAGATCGATTGGAAACAAGGCTGTGATTGATGTTGTTAAAATTTGACCGAGCTCCAATCAAGACGGGATTGCTTGGGAATGAGGAACAAGGCTAGAGGAGGCTACCTTTCAAATATCGGGTCAATCGGAATCAGTGTGCTCAAGATATGATCGATGAAAATCATGAAAAATTCTTGTTCGTATCCATCAAACCATCGTCATTTCGTGTCCACCGCTCTACTTCGTATCCATCCAAAAACAGGCCTCCTTCGTATCGATCGAATGTGTTGCTTCGTATCTATCGAGGACCTACCTAGTTTGTATCGATCCCAGGAAAGGTTAGTTCATATCCATCCGTCCTGTAGACCTCATTCGTATGCACAAAAATTCATGATTGTTCAAATCGATGACATCCATAAGCTTTCATATCCATCATGGTCCTTGTTTGTATCAAGCAGAACCCCTCAAAACAAGTCACTTCGTGTCGATTAAATCTACGACGATCGATACGAAGAATGCCATCAACTATCGATATGAATAGGGGATGGAATGGATGGATACGAATGGAGTACTATAGATGGATACGAAGAAAGTTTAAAAAGATGAAGGCTTGGTCAATACGGCAAAGAATACAGATCCGTCCCAGTTTATCGTTCCACGTCAACAAGCGAGCATGCGCGTTGGATCGACCCAAAGAAGATGGAGATGGAATCATGGATGCGAACGCGACAGCTTTTGAAAAACACGAGCTTGCATCGATTACAAATCATAATCTACAGGTCCAAATGCTATGAAATTTTCACAGGAGCTTGCGTACGACCTAAGGAGTGTTCATGCCAAATTTCGACTCGATTGGATCAACTCTTGATCGATACGAAATTCGTTCGTATCAATCACGGATCGAGTCGAGATTGCCTGTGATTGATCACGTGGGCCCGCTCACATGCCATAAGAAGTCTTCCGAGATTTAAGCGAGATATTTGCATCCTACGCTTATAAATAGCGCGTCGAGGCCTACGGAAAAGGGATATTTTGGCTATTCGACGTCCAGACCCTACCGAAATCATCTTTGCACTACAAAGCTACTATTGTATTCAAATTTTATCACTGTAGTCTACTGTAATCAGTTGTAACCAGCAAAGAAAGTCAATAAAAGGTTAAATTTTGAAGTAGACGTAGGCCGGAGATAGCCGAACCACTATAAATCTTATGTCTCTGTATATTTCTTTCCGTTTCAAGTTTATTATTCTTCATTTTTGATCCTCTACACTACTTAGATTTGTGATTTGTGACCATATACTATTGATCTATATTCATACACTGGTACTTTCACGATATTTGGGGTTTGTAGCCAATTTTGGCACAAACAGTTCCTGACTCGATGGGTTGAGGGAGGAGGTGCTATGAGAGTGTCATATTTAAGATTAACTATACTATAGACCATGAGCTGCGTCCTGATTGATCGAACTCATGTAGATACCACCATGTCCTACTATAGCATATGTGATATATGACTTACTCTATATACCTGAAACCTAGTCCCAAAAATAAATAGAATCAGTATCAAATTATGTCATAGACCATGAGGTCACATTCAAAGTGATCGAACTCGTATAGATCTCACCACGTCCCACATCGAGCATATGTGATATATGTTCTACTCTACATACCTGAGACCATTGCAGATCTCACCGTACCCTATATGGAGCATAAGCGATATATGATCCCATAGTAGATGATCGTCATCACCTCCACCTTAGTCATCATGGATTCCTTAATAAATTCGCATATTGTCTCGATAAATGAGAATGACAGTCATCCCATATAATATGTTGTCGGGACCACAAAGGAACATTGGTGCTATATATATATATATATATGTATGTATGTATATGTGTGTGTGTATGAATTTATGTATGTATGTATATATCTGTGTATATATAGGTATGTATATATTAAATATAACGTCTTGTAATCATGTACAGTCATTAATACAAGAACGATACTGGGTATGGTCACTAATATAAGACCAATACTAAAAATCAAAGCATATCTACCTAACGTCAAAGCCAAAGGGAACGGACTAACTTCGCTTAATCGTATATGCTTACCAAATGTGATCATACAACTAATCGCTGCACCGACATCGTATCCAATCTTTAATGAATGCGTACATATTACCATACATTACTTATGTACATCACAAATGAACACCATACTACATCATCGTCCCATTGTTGGAACATCATGCAAAAGTACCTCAACATCATCATCAGGCATACCGAAGTCGTTTCGATGAATATATTTTCGATCTGGGAGAAAAATGCACCGAATATAGGAATTATGGCCCAGAGCTACCACTGACCAATGGTTCAATCAGTGCCATCGGTTCGTGTTTGAACTAGGCAATAAAGCCCAGTTCAGAGCATGCTCTGACGTCGATCCTTGCACTATCATCATGCCGCCTCCTCCAGTTAGTCACCCACTCCTCTTGCCATGTTTCCTTTGAACCACGGTTGAAGTTTGGTGGTTGAGTCAATGTGCCAGTTCCTTCGAGTGTTCAAGAGAGGTGTTCATGTCATCACGAATCCTTTTCCTAATTGTTTCGCTACCAAAATGCGATGTACGTCTCGAAAACTACACTCTACCATTACCATTTACTTCATTATAGATATATAATTATGGGCTTATACCTATAATATATAACAATTCACAAAACACACAAATTAATATATCAAATCAATTCAACAAATCTCAACATTCAACAAATCCTAGTTACAATACATGAATTGTGTTGATTATTATATAACTTTAAACACACATACGTATACTTACCAATATTCATGTACATACACTTATATTTAAATAAGCAACTTGATTATTTAACCATCAAATCATACTTTCATTTATTAAATCTTTTCTATAGAAGTCCGATATCTTTTTCTACTATTTTATAAAATCATTCCATTATTTTATAAAATACAATACTAGCTTATAAATTATTTTAAGCCTTTATAATACTTATTTTTTTAATTAAAATTAAGTATACATCTTGTAATTATTTTATAGAACTTATAACCGCTTTACAAAATAATTCCATGTTGCTATTTTGTAAAATCTCATACTTTTATAAATAATCTCCTTTATATTACTTTATAAAATCTTATTCTAATTTATAAATATATCTTCATTGCTATTTTATAATATCTCATTTTATTTTACAAAATATCATTTATACTATTTTATAAAATCTCATTCTATTTTATAAAATATACCTTCTTTGCTATTTTATAAAATCTCATTCTGTTTTATAAAATATATAATTACTTATATTTTATATAATATATCTTCCACTTATAAAATTATTTCTTTACTTAAATAATATTTACAAGTATAAATTAAGCTTCGTTAAGTCTTTAATCACTTTAATAATAAGTGCAGAGCTTATAATTAAATGAGGATGCCTAAAAGCATCCCACCCGAGCGGCGGTCATTTGATTGATGTAATATGGGCTAAGCATCGCAAGAAATCAGGTCGCATCCATGAAACAAGGTAGATAATTAAGGGACTTTAGTATGCTTATATCATTTACCCCAAAATATATTACTATATTGTAATATATGTAAGTCAAATAATGAACATATAATGGTATTCATATATGTTATTTTATTTTCCATTAACAAACAATATATGAAAATTTCCAACTCCATATATATATATATATATATATTCCAATATTGCTACACGATTGAACTTGATCTCAATAATCATAGATATATTAAAATGTGGCGAATAAAATTAATGATGTGTAAAATAGCACTTTAAGTATCTAAAAATAAATGATATATAAAAATATCATTTAATATATTCTCGTAATAAATTATATATGAAAATACCATTTATTATACTCTTGAAATTACAGAAATTAAATAGTTTGGCAATTTTCTCAAGACACTCATCCTAATAATTATTAATTAAAGAAAAAGAGTTATAATTGATTTGGATATAAATAACATATCTACATATATAAATGCCTTATAAGCACTTATGAATTATTTAAAGTAAATGAAAAATAAATAAGTGATGTAGTAATAATCGAATGTACCATATGTAACAACCCGCATATTTATCGATTTTATATTTAAATATTTTATTTAAATATTTTATCGTTAATCGAATTTTAGTCCGAAAAGCTACTTTTTGCAAATAGTCGAATTGGGACTCGAGACCACCCCCATTGAGTTCAAAATGACGTTTGCGACCTTTTTGAGTATAAGCTTCGATATGTTTGGAGAAAGTTGAATTTTGCTACTTTCACTTAGGGTTTTGGTTCGGGCTGAGCCCACTTATGTATTCAGTTCCAACCCTCTCCTCTTCATTCACTCCTTTTCTATTTTCCTAATACTCAAGCTTTTATGTTAATGGGGGAAGGGAAGAGGAAATAGAAACTCCCAAGCCCTAGTTGCTCTTGATAATCCAAATTCTTGCTCCAAATTCAAAGAGAAGGATAGGTAAGCCTCTTCTCCATCTTCTCCATCTCTTCTCCTCTTCAATTTCAGAAAATATCCTAAACCTAATGTAGGAAAATATGTGTTTTATTCTTAGATTGAAGCTTGTTGAGTAAGAGTGAATAGTGGTTAGCCTTTTCTTTGCATTTGAGCTTCTTCTTCTTGTTTTTGAGTTAAAAAGGTGAGATTTTTATCTCACATCTATGCTTATATTTATCTTCGATTGTTAGGTATGAATTCCTAACACTTATTCGTGTGCATTTGCTTTTGGTTTGGATTGAATTGGTGTATATTCCAATTTTTAGTGTTTTGAGTTCAATTCGTTAAAAATCCTAACTTCTATGTTTGAACATGTTTTTTTTGGAGATGCATTGAAGAGCTTATAGGGCCGGGTAGTCGATTGGCATGATCCCTTAGCGCCGTTGCTCGAGAGAATGCAATTTGGACAAGATTGAACCTCATTTGAAATAGGCAGGGAAGAGGCTGGAAACAGGTCCGGCCGACCGACCCCTCTGGTCCAGTCGACCGACCTGCTTCCAAATGTGCAGTTGCACTTCTGTTCTGGTTCGGCCGACCGACCCCTCTGGTCCGGTCGACCGACCTGCTTCCAAGTGCCTAAGCACTTTCTGTTTTAAGGTTCGGTCGACCGACTCAGGGAGTCCGGCCGACCGACCTGATGATTTTTGCCTGCTTTGCCTTGTTGCTTAAATATCCAACTCTAATCGATTTGTGTTGTTTCCCTAATTGTTGTTATCAGTTGTTGTTGACTTTGATGACTTATTTTCCTTGGGAATTCTGTGAATATCCGTTTCGATGGATTCGGTATCGATTTCTTTGGATTTTTATTCACATCTTCGTATGTGAATTTTAGTGATTGATTGTTCCTACAATCTACTTTGTGTTTTGTCACTTTAAAAATATAAAGGTTTTCTATACTGGTAGTAAATATCAAAACTCTTTCCTCAAACGATTTCAATACTATTTTAATACCAAATTCGTTTATAAAACCGTTTTCCAATCTATTAGTATATATAAACCTTTACCTCACTCGTATGAGAAATCCAATTAAACGACTTAGTAAAACAAGTGGTATGAAACGCTTGCGTACACTTTGTTGGTTAAATCTTGGACTTGTTCGATTGAATCTCTTGTGACAATTTTATAGTGGAGATCTACAGTTTGTTCGTAAATATTTAAGTTAAGCAAGTGGTTATGGGACATGAAGCTAAACTCATATATTTACTAGCTTAGTGTAATTGACACTTCTCGTTGATCATGACGATCATCTTTGTGATTTAGACTAGCAATGTGCGATGTCTCTTTGTCTGCGAGGGAGACTAAACCCCGTTTTGTGGAGTTTCGACTCAATTTGGTGGGGTAGCAACCCATGGTCTACGGGCCGTTTGTGGAGCTTCGGCTCAATTTGTGATGGTTAGCGACCATGGAATTAGCGTTCCGTTTGTGATACACGTGTTGGTGAGCTTTATGCTCCCGTTTGTGATAGGCCTCCCCCCCTTTGTGATTTCTGGATTTCTTGTGTAGATTTCTAGAATTTGTGTTTCACCAATTTTTCGTGATTTCCATTGATAAGCCTTATCGATATTTGTGCATTGGTGAATTTGTGTGTCATTGACTTTAGTGATTTCTGGATTTCTTGTGTAGTCTTCTGGAATTTGTGCGTCATTGACTTTTGTGATTGACATTGATATTATCGTCAATATTTGTGGTTTGATGAACGAAATAAAGAGTACGACACTTCTTTGATTCTTGTGTAGATTTTGTGATATTGATTAATCTCTTGTTGATTATCAACTACTTATATATCACAGCTTGGCCTTGTGATTATTATGTGTTTAGTCATAACTCTGATTCTATATCGTTTCATCTGATATTTATAGTTAGACTGATCCGTTTATTATTTTCTTATTAAATAATACTCGGGTCAGACCGAGATGTTACAGGTGCTTCAGCTTGACTTCTCTCTTGGGATTGATTTCTCTGACTTTTGGTTGACTACTTAGATTAGTAGTTTTTGTTGTATACATCAGAGATATTGACTCCATAATGTATACTTATTCTTTTGTGTAGTTCTTGTAACTATTCTTTTGTGATATTGTGGATCTTTTTAGACCACTACTCTGATGTACACTTCCTAGTGTAATATTCATATCTATTTCCGCCTTTGTGATATGAATTGTCTGTGACTGATTTGTGTTATGTTTATTTCTATATTTGTTTCTGAAGATATTATAGCCACTATGTAGTAGCTTTGAGTTTGTGTCGGTATGTCGGATTTCCTCTTGATAAAGTAGCATGTTATACTATCTGACATATCGATGCTCGCACAAAGCAATTACACGGATGGTCGCTCCTCAACAGCCTTATTCTCCGTGCTAGTTGACAGCATTCACCGTAATGTTCTTGGCTAGCATGGGTATAGAGGTGGGGCGTAACAGCTTGATATCAGAGCCAAACTTCGGAACAATATAGAATAGTTTAGCAAGGATCATGTCCTAAGTCTTTCTTAGGAGTTGTGCTTTAGGATTTTATTCGGGTCTTCGTACCGTTCTATCCTACTTTCTTTTATGATTCCTTGTTTTATCTATCAAGATTGCTTGATATTTATTTTGAGAGTAACTTTTTCCTTTTCTTTCTTTCTTTCTTAAAGAAGAGAAATGGTTAGACCTGGCCGTCCCAGCGCCGGTCAATCTAGTGCTACTCCCCAGGATGGAGTATTTATGTCTGCCCAGCAACTTCTTGATTTAGTAAAGAACGCTCAAGCAGCCGGACCCATTCCAGAGCCTACTCATCCTAGATCCGGTTTTGCACGCTTGTGCAGAGACTACACCGATTTGGGTGGAGGGCCATTCAGGGGATCCGAGAGTGTTATAGAAATTCAAGCTTGGCTCAAATCATGCGATCGCATCTTTTTTCGCATGAACCTTATTGACCTTCATCGAGTCCAAGTGGCTGCTAGCATGCTCCAAGAAAGAGCGTTAGATTGGTATGAGCTCCTAATTTCCGAAATCATTGAAGCGGATCTCACTTGGGAGCAATTCCGGGAAAGATTCGAATCAAAATTTGTGCCGGAGGCTGAAAAAGTAACTTTAGCCCGGCGTTTCATAGACCTTGTTCAAGGTATTTTCATTCAATCCTTGATGGCATTGTTTTAATTCGTGAACTTTCTATTTGAGTTCTTTTTGATATGGGTTTCATCTCACTATTTTATATCAAAAGAACTTGTCGATTCTTTTTCTTTGAATATTTTGGGCTTGATGACTTCTTTGAGGATTGCGAATCCGGATGGTAGATCTGCAACCCTCAATTCGCTTTTATTTGATGTCGAAATTATTTTATGTGATTTATCTTTCCGAGCCGATATTTTTACTTAGGCTTCGGAATTTACTTTTGTATGGATTGACTTAATCGTTGTGAAGCCCATATCCTATTTTCTCGTGTGGACTTTTCCTCTTCGACATTTTCAATCTGTTAAGCAGATTTCTATTTTTCCTTTATGATTTTGATTCCAACTTGATGGCATCATTTTATTCCTTAAGCCCACTTATAAGGAAAGTTTTGTTTCTCTTATCTTAATAGTTTGAGAAATTTTCCGGTATTTTTGAGCTTGTCTTAGGATTATCACCTAAGTAATCTTTTGTGTGGTGCTAAGGTCTTTTCAGTTTGACCTTACCACCGGTTTTCATTTGCTACGAGTTGCGGAAGTTAGCATTCCACTTACCGCATTCTGCACTTGTTATGATTCCTATGAATGACTTATTTTGTCATCCAGTTTGTCCAGCTTATTTCATCCATTTTATAGATCGAATATTCTATGAATATCTCGATGACTTTCTTTTACTTATTGATTTTGGATGAAAATAACAATTTAAAAATTTTGAAAATCTTTTTCATAAGATTTATTTATAAGTACAATTTGATTTTTGTTCTTAAAATGAACAAAGAATATTCTTAAAAGTTTTTAAGAAACATGTTTATTATCTAGAAGATGATTTTGTGATTGTATTTCCCATTTAGTGTTTTAAGAATTTTGGTCGATGCGCTTGATCAACGTTATCGATAGGAATTTCCTAAACGCTTTGATGAGACACTCAGACACAGTATATTAACTTGAAAATAGTAAATTTTTCTAGAAAGATTATTACATAATGATAAATGTAAATTTGAAAGTTTTAACTTTTCAGGAAAGAAGATTATTTAAAAGAAATTCTTTCTTTTCGATACTTTTATTCTTGTGATTCCTGGAGGGGGACCAAGACTTTGATATTTGTACCGATACTAGTCGTATTGGTTTGGATGCCGTTCTCTTGCAAAGGAGAACGTGCTATCTCTTGTGCTTCTAGATCATTATAGCTTATCGAGACTAGATATGCCACTCATGATCTGGTGCTCTCGGCTATTGTTTTTACTTTTGGAATTTGGCATCATCATATTTGGATGAGAAATTTGTTCTCTACCTCGATCATAAATCCTTGGAATAATTATTTTCTCATATGGCACTCCATGTTGACTCAAGTTCCTGACATCTTATGATCTTGATATTGTTTTTATTCCTGGAAGGGAAATCGTGTTGCCAATGCGCTTTGTCGTAAGCAACAAGTGGTTGATTCTTTGATGTTGTCTGAATGGAATTATCTTTTCATCAAGTTCATCGGACGTTTTGGTACACTTCGTTTTATTGAGTTTTATCTCATTCCTTTTATGGACTAGTGTCCGATGTTCTTTTATGGTGTTCGGTTCATCGGATGTACTGTTACTATACTACATCGATGTTCCGTCTTATTTGATTCATTGGATGTACTGTTGTACTACATCAATGTCTTTGCTATTTGATACATTGGGTGTACCGTTTGTACTACATCAATGACTTTGCTTTTGATTCATTGGATGTACCGTTTGTACTACATCAATGTCTTTCCTTTTGATTCATTGGATGTACCGTTTGTACTACATCAATGACTTTGCTTTTCGATTCATCGGATGTACCGTTTGTACTACATCAATGACTTTGCTATTTGATATGTAACGCTTGCGGATTTTCGTTGCCGAAAAACCGAATAGTTAGGGGTTTTAAGAAAAATTTAGAAAAAGAAAAGAAGAAAAGAGAAGAGGAAAAAAAATAGAAATTAGGAGGAGAGAAAACAGAAAAGAAGATAGAAAATTTTAAAATAGAAGAAATAGAGAATAGAACAGAATTTTAAAATAGAAAGAAAAGGAGAATAGAAGAAAAAGAAAAAAACAGAAGAAAATAGGACGGATAGAACAGAAACAACAGAACAACAACAGAATCTCACAATTCGCAGCGGAACAACATATAATAATAAATGAATAATCTTTAAATAAAGAACTATATCAGTTATTACATTACATCACATTTTATTACATCATATCATCACATCAGAGTGTACAACAACATACAACAACAAACAATACAGCGGAAAAAGAAATACTATATAAACTAGTAATACGCCATGCCATCCAGCTTGCCTCCAGCAACTCCAGAATATCCAGAATATCCTGATTAACCTAACTCTTAACTGCCCGTGTGGAAATTGGTGGGCACCCAGAGTTTAGGAAGGAAAACAATAAACTCCGAGTCAGTCATGTGACTGGTGTGAGAACTCAAAACAGTTTATTTAACTTTAAAATCAAATAGAGGAATATTTTTAAATCAATTCGCAATGCTTTTAAAAATGAGACTACCATAAGGCCTCCCGCACACACACACACATGCAAACGCAGAATCGGAGGAGATTTCTCCTTATGATAGTCAAAGATGCTTGATACGCATTTAAAAGAACATTTTATATTATTACTAGTGCATAGTGTAGAGAAAAATTCATTTCGAAAGTAGAATATAAATCTTAGCCAACATACGACCATTATCGTATGCCTACTATAGCTACTATCCAAACAGTGGTGACCACCATAAGTGAATAGCAGGTTCTACAACTAATACCGTACAAGATCGTATTGTTTCTTTGGATTTCCAACAAATGGTCAGGCCAAGGAACTTCCCATTGCCACATGAGAATGCCTCTGGATGGACATCCCTGAGAACCAAACCGGATCTCTACCAACACAAGGCCGGGTTACTCCTAACTGAGTAACAACTGACCGAATATGCCATCCCCCGGTCCTTTGGGACCTTTATCAACCGAGCGCTCGTAATCAATTCACACAATCATAAAGTGTTTTCAACATGAGCAAGTATCTGGGCTCCATACCATGACACCACCCTTTTCCAGAAGGAAATGGACACATCCTAAAGGGTGCTACCCCTCATAACCTTGCTGCTTCTTTCCTGTTTTGACCATTCACGGGGTGTGAGGCTCGACGAATTCACGTCCACAAAAACATACTTTATACAAAAGCCATGCTTTGGGTCAACAAATGATCAACACAATGATCACTAAGATAGACGATCAAATAAATGATCCTATCATAAATAATCAACACAATGATCATTTCAGCATCACTCAGCATGTCACATTACCAATTTGGGAATATATCGCTGATAACTTCAACTATATAACCTCTGAGCTCGTACGTCTCAGAGAAGGGTGTTAAGCAAAGAATAAATTCTCCGCCACCCACAGAAATATATTTGAAAGAAATCGGCTTTATATCTCAACTTGTAATGTCAGGCATACAATCCTTACAAGTCTGTTCCGGGCTCGAACAGAACCGAAGACACTTACAAAGAAGTCCTTGCAATCCGGATATTCACAATCCTGATCGGATTCACCATCACATATGGAGAACTCAATACCGTAGCTACTCGGTGCAGAGTCAATCGATAGTTCATCCTATCACTCTCGCAAATACCGGTCTTCAACACCGATCTTCAAATGCGATTCACAACGACGTATCACATATTCGGAGTGGGTTATACGACCCCATGGTCCTTTCCCGGTTAACCCGAATAGTGAGCGCTTATTCAAAAATAAGTGTGCATTCAAATTCAATCAATTCACATCAAATACCCATTCAAAGGGAAATACTGATAGTCGGTTATTGAACTATCACTGGATATGCACACATCACCAGATTCCAAATAATTTTCCAAATTATTTATTTTCCAAAATATCTTTACTAGATATATAATTTCAACACTTCAAAAATAAATCAATATTTATTTTTAACAAGTTTCACTTTCACATATAAATTCCATAATGAATTTATATTTCAAGATATCCATGCATATGCGATTTCAATAATTCATTTCAATTTATCTTCAGAAAAAGATAAATTCTAATTATTCACTTCATATTGGAAAACATTTCCATACTTATTTATTCATAAGTAATTCACAAATTCCTTTTATTTTCAACACTTAGAAAATATTCAATATACTTAAATCGAATTAAGTATATAATTCATTCTTTAAGGAAATCATTCTCTTAAACATATTTATTTGGGCCAAAACGAATGTTACGTAAAACATCGTTACGACAACCCAAAATCACTAGTATAGGGATTCGAAATTAAAATAGATATATAAATCCCAATACTATACAAAACATTTCCTTTCGGAAATCATTTACTATAACAACAGTGTTATAGTCCACATTTCCTTTTATTTCTCGAAAACGTCTATTTCAACAATAAATGTTGAAATCTATGGTTTCGAATCTCAACACATTTTAAACCATCGTTAGATCGTTTTAATTCTATTTAAAACTTCATATCTAAAACAATTTCTTTAACGTATTATTCACTATTCAAAAACGTGAATATACTACCTTAACAAATTTCATCATTTCTATTCACTTTAACTTAAAGGATTATTCACTGTTCAAAATGTGAATATAACTCTATCTCTAAGTTATAACAATTAACTTATCAAAATAAGTCATTTGCGGATTTATAAAACAACGTTTATAAATTCCGTTTCTATTTATTTATAAAAACTTCCTTTTTATAAATTCCTTTATTAACCTATTCCAGTTTATAACTCAATTATAAACTACAAGTTCATATTATAAGTTAATTACTTATAAAACGATTATTTTACAAAATCGTTCATTTAACTTCCCAAATTATTAATCTTAACTTATAAGATTGTTTATTTATCCAAAATTCATTCTTTCGATAACTTTATAAATTTTATAAACCTATTGCTTATAAAATTTCATTTATAACTTCACAGTTTATAATTTCATAAATTTCATTCATTTAGGAAATTCATTTTCACTACATTCAAACACTTATAAAAACTCGTTTTATAATGTCCATAATTCAATTTATAAATATCCATTTATAAATCTCTTAATATAAATTAATTTATATTATTCTTTTAAACGTCTTTAAATTCCTTTAAAATTTCACCGTTCTCTTGATTTATAAAAAAATCAAATTTTATAAATCTTATATTCAAACTTTTAATAATAAACTCAAAAATCCAGTTTAAACTATTTTATAAAATCATTGGTTCATATTTCTCAAAAACCAGCTTTTAACTATATTTCACAAAAACCATAATTTTATAACTTTAAAAATTATAACGTTTATTTATTTATAATGGATCAATTCCAAAAATATAGTATATTTTCAAAAATCACTTTAAAACCATTTTAAAATCCCAAAATCTGGGTCCAATGATGCTACACACCAAATAGTCAATCACGACTAACAACGATATCATATATCGATATGATAATCCATCAAATATCAAAATATCTGAAATCAAATAAAAACTGTTGAGGAATCCAGTTGGATCCCTCCAACCTGTTTCCTGCATCCAAAAACATTAGCACAATACCAATTTCGCTCCAGTACGAAATTATCGCGGTACATGTTCTTATTAAATATTATCCGCTTAATAACGGCGTAATAGGGTCTCATCCGCTAAACAAAAAATGCGGGAAATCAACAACTGCAATATATACATATGCCAATATATATATATTGATATTATATATAATACCAATTTCACTGTTTATGAAATATTCGCGGTATATGTTTATATTAAATAACATCCGCTTACTAACGGCGTATAATGTCTATTTTAACAATCAATAGATATTATCATCATTCATACATGCATTCAAATATTTTAAATCTAACTATTTAAAATAAAATCGAAACCTATTCGATTGAGTGAGAAGTTCTCACCTTGATTTTAATTTCCGTTTTAGCGATTTATTTCGAATAAAATTAAACGCGCGTTTAATTTTACCCGAAATTCTCACTAACTCCAAACGACTCCAAACCAACTCCATCGCGTAGTGCTCGTCCATACGATTCCAACGCAACTGAGTTTGCATTTTTTCGACCTCGTATGAAAAAGATATTGATTTTACAAGTTTGTACACAATTTTATAAACTAATTTCAACATAACTTAATTAATTTTATACCCAAAACAAATCTGGGCCGTTAGATCTTGGGCCCCCAAATCTTTGCCGTTCCCCTTCATCCCCTCCCTCACGTTATCATCTCCAGGTTGAGGCCGACATACATGAACCCATAAGCAAAATTTAGGGTTAATTTTTGCACCCACCACACTCAACGATACTCGATCACACCAATGCCAACGCGAAGCACACGACGCAAGCTATCTCCACCAGGAAGAGCTCAAGGCTCGGCCCCCCTATGACGCGCACGCACGGTGGTGAACAGCCCACGAACGGCCATCTCTTGCTCCTCCTACGCGACTCCGTTTTACATCACAACCGTTGGATAGGAAGCTCTCTTCATGATCTTCATTTTGTTAGTTGAAGGATTTTGCAATCGATGCACGGATTTGGAGTAATTGGAGGTGGAAGTTGCTTAATTTTCGGCCATTCAATTGAGGGGTGGCGGCTGTAGAAGATGGCTAGGGTTTTTCTTTTTTTATTTTTTTATTTTAGATTTAAGGTGATATTTATAGGAAAAGCAAGCGTAAACACTATTCATCCCGGAAATTCCGAACTCCGATTTAGACGCCGTAACCAGCGTACCTAGGGTTTATCCCGCGTTCCGGACACAATGGAACAGGTTTCGGAAGCTAATTCGGAAGTATGTGCGAGTTATGGCAACAAACGCTCAATTTAAATTAAACCGATTTAAATCGATTTCTAGGCGTTTTAATTTGTACCGGACAAACGGTAAATCCAATTGACACGAAATTTGAAACCTTACAATAATATCACATTACGGATCCGATGAAACTGGTTTCGTCGAAATCCGAGACTTTTTGAAAAATGGCTATTTTGACTCGCCAAATTTAAATTAAAAATAATTCGATGCGTTTCGAGCTGCCACGATCAAACGATAACTCCGATTGACACGAAAATTGAAATCCGGTAATAACTAACTATTACGGATCCAATGGAACTGGTTTCGTTCAATTCTGAGATTGTTCAAAAATTGACTATTTTACTAGTCGATTTAAATATTAAAATATTCAATTTTCACAAATTAACTTTTAATTCGATTTTAAAAGTTCTAAAATATCGTTCTAACTTCAACATGATAAAATAAAATTTTACAAATTATTTTCAATCATATTTAACTCAATTTTCAATTATTTCCATAATTTAACATATTAAATTATTGTTTTAATTATCTAATTAAATCCAAAAATTCAAATAAAAATTTATTTGACTTAAAAATTCACTTATTAACATTTAAAATTAATTAAATATTCAAATTTAAATTAATAAAAATTCTGGGTCGTTACAATCTTTCCCCTTAAAAGAATTTCGTCCTCGAAATTACAAGTAAGAAAATTACAGAATCTATTAATTTTTCCAAAATTTATAATTAAACTTCTTACCATACTTTACTAAGTTTTCAAATCATACTTAGTTATCTTTTCAAAAACAACTACCTATTGTTTAACTTTCAACTTCAAAATCAAAGTTGAAGTTTTCAAAATTTTCCCAATTTTCTCAAAAAATTTTCTAACGCCTTAAATTTCCGGAAAAATTCGCCATAGTCTCCTTTGCGCGGCTCGATCCGAAAAAAAAATGACAGTATATATATCACAAATATACATCTCATCAAGTAATGAGGCATCCCGAAGGGAAAAAAGTATAAAAGTACGATATTTAATCCGAGATATGTACCTTATATTTTATTAGCAAGCATATACGGCTAATATAGCGCTAAAGCGAACTCCAAATGGGAAGCAAACGCGATCCGCACCTACTAAACTCAACAAACAACATGAGAACATGCACATATGCAAATAATCTCAATATACAACATATAGCAACATAATAACTATATATGTTACATAGCAAATGCAACAATAGCAATATACATTCAACCATCAACCAACTACATCCAACTAACATCCATAACCAATAAATATTCATTTATATTCTCATTAATATTTAATGAAATGGTTTTCAATTTAAATCACATTTGATTCATTAATGTTGGAATTTATCAACATTCATTCTCAATTTTAATTAGTTCGCATTCACTAATTAAATCTAATTCACGTTCAATTCTATTCAAATTTATTTACTTCTAATTTGATTCAATTTCATAGCTTTCGATTTCATTAACACTTAATGAATTTTATACAATCAATCAACATCCATATAGCAACCAAAGTATATTAATTATAACCAAATTCCTTTGCTTATATTCATTCAATTTGGTTTAACACCATCACTTTTCCAATTGGTTTAATTAAATTGATTTTTATTCAACCATTCAACTTCTAATAAAATTAGATTTAATGAATTAACACTTTCATTCATTATTCCATATCCAATTTAATTCATATTTAATTGATTAATCATTCAATCCATTAATTCAATTCAATTTCCAAAGTTGAATTTCATTTACATAACTTAAGTTCACATTTATCACTTCACTTTACTAATTTACTTTGATACTAATATCAACTTCATTCAACATAATTTAAGTTATATTTCCATTTCTAAAGTAAATTTCCATTTAACTTTAAATTCATTTTCATTTACAACTCATATTCATAAATATATTCATATAGTTTCACTTCTTATATATATAAGTTTATTTCACAATTGTAAATCACATTAATTATAATTCAATTCTTACAATTCTTTTTGCTTATACAATTCTTCTTTTATTTAGATTATTCAAACAACCTAACAATCAACTTATATACTTTCATAATTCTGAAAAATTATTTCTTCATATATAAAATATACTCAAGGTAAAATTATTTCATTTACCCAATTTAAAACAATACTGTGTCGAATTGTTCTGTACAAGTGTTTAGAGATCCCTATCAACAACGTTAATTACTCGTATTAACCAGAATCTATATACCACTCAACAAACCAATCATCACAATATAAAATAATTTTATATTCACTAACAAATACGCTCTCATAGCTATTATTACACTCAAACTCAATCTAGAATACTGCTGACTCTATCTCTAATGAGTAATACCCAACAGAACCATGGTTGTCGCTTAACCATCAGCTCCGATACCAAATGTAACGCTTGCGGATTTTCGTTGCCGAAAAACCGAATAGTTAGGGGTTTTAAGAAAAATTTAGAAAAAGAAAAGAAGAAAAGAGAAGAGAAAAAAAATAGAAATTAGGAGGAGAGAAAACAGAAAAGAAGATAGAAAATTTTAAAATAGAAGAAATAGAGAATAGAACAGAATTTTAAAATAGAAAGAAAAGGAGAATAGAAGAAAAAGAAAAAAACAGAAGAAAATAGGACGGATAGAACAGAAACAACAGAACAACAACAGAATCTCACAATTCGCAGCGGAACAACATATAATAATAAATGAATAATCTTTAAATAAAGAACTATATCAGTTATTACATTACATCACATTTTATTACATCATATCATCACATCAGAGTGTACAACAACATACAACAACAAACAATACAGCGGAAAAAGAAATACTATATAAACTAGTAATACGCCATGCCATCCAGCTTGCCTCCAGCAACTCCAGAATATCCAGAATATCCTGATTAACCTAACTCTTAACTGCCCGTGTGGAAATTGGTGGGCACCCAGAGTTTAGGAAGGAAAACAATAAACTCCGAGTCAGTCATGTGACTGGTGTGAGAACTCAAAACAGTTTATTTAACTTTAAAATCAAATAGAGGAATATTTTTAAATCAATTCGCAATGCTTTTAAAAATGAGACTACCATAAGGCCTCCCGCACACACACACATGCAAACGCAGAATCGGAGGAGATTTCTCCTTATGATAGTCAAAGATGCTTGATACGCATTTAAAAGAACATTTTATATTATTACTAGTGCATAGTGTAGACAAAAATTCATTTCGAAAGTAGAATATAAATCTTAGCCAACATACGACCATTATCGTATGCCTACTATAGCTACTATCCAAACAGTGGTGACCACCATAAGTGAATAGCAGGTTCTACAACTAATACCGTACAAGATCGTATTGTTTCTTTGGATTTCCAACAAATGGTCAGGCCAAGGAACTTCCCATTGCCACATGAGAATGCCTCTGGATGGACATCCCCGAGAACCAAACCGGATCTCTACCAACACAAGGCCGGGTTACTCCTAACTGAGTAACAACTGACCGAATATGCCATCCCCCGGTCCTTTGGGACCTTTATCAACCGAGCGATCGTAATCAATTCACACAATCATAAAGTGTTTTCAACATGAGTAAGTATCTGGGCTCCATACCATGACACCACCCTTTTCCAGAAGGAAATGGACACATCCTAAAGGGTGCTACCCCTCATAACCTTGCTGCTTCTTTCCTGTTTTGACCATTCACGGGGTGTGAGGCTCGACGAATTCACGTCCACAAAAACATACTTTATACAAAAGCCATGCTTTGGGTCAACAAATGATCAACACAATGATCACTAAGATAGACGATCAAATAAATGATCCTATCATAAATAATCAACACAATGATCATTTCAGCATCACTCAGCATGTCACATTACCAATTTGGGAATATATCGCTGATAACTTCAACTATATAACCTCTGAGCTCGTACGTCTCAGAGAAGGGTGTTAAGCAAAGAATAAATTCTCCGCCACCCACATAAATATATTTGAAAGAAATCGGCTTTATATCTCAACTTGTAATGTCAGGCATACAATCCTTACAAGTCTGTTCCGGGCTCGAACAGAACCGAAGGCACTTACAAAGAAGTCCTTGCAATCCGGATATTCACAATCCTGATCGGATTCACCATCACATATGGAGAACTCAATACCGTAGCTACTCGGTGCAGAGTCAATCGATAGTTCATCCTATCACTCTCGCAAATACCGGTCTTCAACACCGGTCTTCAAATGCGATTCATAACGACGTATCACATATTCGGAGTGGGTTATACGACCCCATGGTCCTTTCCCGGTTAACCCGAATAGTGAGCGCTTATTCAAAAATAAGTGTGCATTCAAATTCAATCAATTCACATCAAATACCCATTCAAAGGGAAATACTGATAGTCGGTTATTGAACTATCACTGGATATGCACACATCACCAGATTCCAAATAATTTTCCAAATTATTTATTTTCCAAAATATCTTTACTAGATATATAATTTCAACACTTCAAAAATAAATCAATATTTATTTTTAACAAGTTTCAATTTCACATATAAATTCCATAATGAATTTATATTTCAAGATATCCATGCATATGCGATTTCAATAATTCATTTCAATTTATCTTCAGAAAAAGATAAATTCTAATTATTCACTTCATATTGGAAAACATTTCCATACTTATTTATTCATAAGTAATTCACAAATTCCTTTTATTTTCAACACTTAGAAAATATTCAATATACTTAAATCGAATTAAGTATATAATTCATTCTTTAAGGAAATCATTCTCTTAAACATATTTATTTGGGCCAAAACGAATGTTACGTAAAACATCGTTACGACAACCCAAAATCACTAGTATAGGGATTCGAAATTAAAATAGATATATAAATCCCAATACTATACAAAACATTTCCTTTCGGAAATCATTTACTATAACAACAGTGTTATAGTCCACATTTCCTTTTATTTCTCGAAAACGTCTATTTCAACAATAAATGTTGAAATCTATGGTTTCGAATCTCAACACATTTTAAACCATCGTTAGATCGTTTTAATTCTATTTAAAACTTCATATCTAAAACAATTTCTTTAACGTATTATTCACTATTCAAAAACGTGAATATACTACCTTAACAAATTTCATCATTTCTATTCACTTTAACTTAAAGGATTATTCACTGTTCAAAATGTGAATATAACTCTATCTCTAAGTTATAACAATTAACTTATCAAAATAAGTCATTTGCGGATTTATAAAACAACGTTTATAAATTCCGTTTCTATTTATTTATAAAAACTTCCTTTTTATAAATTCCTTTATTAACCTATTCCAGTTTATAACTCAATTATAAACTACAAGTTCATATTATAAGTTAATTACTTATAAAACGATTATTTTACAAAATCGTTCATTTAACTTCCCAAATTATTAATCTTAACTTATAAGATTGTTTATTTATCCAAAATTCATTCTTTCGATAACTTTATAAATTTTATAAACCTATTGCTTATAAAATTTCATTTATAACTTCACAGTTTATAATTTCATAAATTTCATTCATTTAGGAAATTCATTTTCACTACATTCAAACACTTATAAAAACTCGTTTTATAATGTCCATAATTCAATTTATAAATATCCATTTATAAATCTCTTAATATAAATTAATTTATATTATTCTTTTAAACGTCTTTAAATTCCTTTAAAATTTCACCGTTCTCTTGATTTATAAAAAAATCAAATTTTATAAATCTTATATTCAAACTTTTAATAATAAACTCAAAAATCCAGTTTAAACTATTTTATAAAATCATTGGTTCATATTTCTCAAAAACCAGCTTTTAACTATATTTCACAAAAACCATAATTTTATAACTTTAAAAATTATAACGTTTATTTATTTATAATGGATCAATTCCAAAAATATAGTATATTTTCAAAAATCACTTTAAAACCATTTTAAAATCCCAAAATCTGGGTCCAATGATGCTACACACCAAATAGTCAATCACGACTAACAACGATATCATATATCGATATGATAATCCATCAAATATCAAAATATCTGAAATCAAATAAAAACTGTTGAGGAATCCAGTTGGATCCCTCCAACCTGTTTCCTGCATCCAAAAACATTAGCACAATACCAATTTCGCTCCAGTACGAAATTATCGCGGTACATGTTCTTATTAAATATTATCCGCTTAATAACGGCGTAATAGGGTCTCATCCGCTAAACAAAAAATGCGGGAAATCAACAACTGCAATATATACATATGCCAATATATATATATTGATATTATATATAATACCAATTTCACTGTTTATGAAATATTCGCGGTATATGTTTATATTAAATAACATCCGCTTACTAACGGCGTATAATGTCTATTTTAACAATCAATAGATATTATCATCATTCATACATGCATTCAAATATTTTAAATCTAACTATTTAAAATAAAATCGAAACCTATTCGATTGAGTGAGAAGTTCTCACCTTGATTTTAATTTCCGATTTAGCGATTTATTTCGAATAAAATTAAACGCGCGTTTAATTTTACCCGAAATTCTCACTAACTCCAAACGACTCCAAACCAACTCCATCGCGTAGTGCTCGTCCATACGATTCCAACGCAACTGAGTTTGCATTTTTTCGACCTCGTATGAAAAAGATATTGATTTTACAAGTTTGTACACAATTTTATAAACTAATTTCAACATAACTTAATTAATTTTATACCCAAAACAAATCTGGGCCGTTAGATCTTGGGCCCCCAAATCTTTGCCGTTCCCCTTCATCCCCTCCCTCACGTTATCATCTCCAGGTTGAGGCCGACATACATGAACCCATAAGCAAAATTTAGGGTTAATTTTTGCACCCACCACACTCAACGATACTCGATCACACCAATGCCAACGCGAAGCACACGACGCAAGCTATCTCCACCAGGAAGAGCTCAAGGCTCGGCCCCCCTATGACGCGCGCGCACGGTGGTGAACAGCCCACGAACGGCCATCTCTCGCTCCTCCTACGCGACTCCGTTTTACATCACAGCCGTTGGATAGGAAGCTCTCTTCATGATCTTCATTTTGTTAGTTGAAGGATTTTGCAATCGATGCACGGATTTGGAGTAATTGGAGGTGGAAGTTGCTTAATTTTCGGCCATTCAATTGAGGGGTGGCGGCTGTAGAAGATGGCTAGGGTTTTTTTTTATTTTTTTTTATTTTAGATTTAAGGTGATATTTATAGGAAAAGCAAGCGTAAACACTATTCATCCCGGAAATTCCGAACTCCGATTTAGACGCCGTAACCAGCGTACCTAGGGTTTATCCCGCGTTCCGGACACAATGGAACAGGTTTCGGAAGCTAATTCGGAAGTATGTGCGAGTTATGGCAACAAACGCTCAATTTAAATTAAACCGATTTAAATCGATTTCTAGGCGTTTTAATTTCTACCGGACAAACGGTAAATCCAATTGACACGAAATTTGAAACCTTACAATAATATCACATTACGGATCCGATGAAACTGGTTTCGTCGAAATCCGAGACTTTTTGAAAAATGGCTATTTTGACTCGCCAAATTTAAATTAAAAATAATTCGATGCGTTTCGAGCTGCCACGATCAAACGATAACTCCGATTGACATGAAAATTGAAATCCGGTAATAACTAACTATTACGGATCCAATGGAACTGGTTTCGTTCAATTCTGAGACTGTTCAAAAATTGACTATTTTACTAGTCGATTTAAATATTAAAATATTCAATTTTCACAAATTAACTTTTAATTCGATTTTAAAAGTTCTAAAATATCGTTCTAACTTCAACATGATAAAATAAAATTTTACAAATTATTTTCAATCATATTTAACTCAATTTTCAATTATTTCCATAATTTAACATATTAAATTATTGTTTTAATTATCTAATTAAATCCAAAAATTCAAATAAAAATTTATTTGACTTAAAAATTCACTTATTAACATTTAAAATTAATTAAATATTCAAATTTAAATTAATAAAAATTCTGGGTCGTTTGATACATTGGATGTACCGTTGTACTACATCAATGTCTTTGCTATTTGATTCATTGGATGTACCGTTTGTGCTACATCAATGGCTTTGCTTTTGATTCATTGGATGTACCGTTTGTACTACATCAATGTCTTTCCTTTTGATTCATTGGATGTACCGTTTGTACTACATCAATGACTTTGCTTTTCGATTCATCGGATGTACCGTTTGTACTACATCAATGTCTTTGCTTTTGGATTCATTGGATGTACCGTTTGTACTACATCAATGTTTTTGCTATTTAATTCATTGGATGTACCGTATGTACTACATCAATGTCTTTGCTTTGGTTCATTGGGCGTACCGTTTTTGTACTACGCTGATGTCCCAAATTGTTTGAGTTTCTAGTTTCTCGGGCGTACCGTTTTTGTACTACGCCGTTGCACCGGCTCAATTTTCTGCTATTCTTGACGTTCCCCACGTCTTTTATCTACGGAAATGCCTTAGGGATTCCGGTTTTCATTCTTGAGCCCGGTGTTATTGTGGAAATTGAAGTTTCACCAGATTTCTTGCTAACTCTTTCGTGCACTTTATGGTGAACTTCCTATTTCAAATTTTCTTTTGTGTTGATATGCTTCCATGGTTGTTACTTCTTATTTTCCTCTTAAGTATTGCGAGGACGCAATTTCTTTAAGGAGGGGAGTCTGTAACAACCCGCATATTTATCGATTTTATATTTAAATATTTTATCGTTAATCGGATTTTAGTCCGAAAAGCTACTTTTTGCAAACAGTCGAATTGGGACTCGAGACCACCCCCATTGAGTTCAAAATGACGTTTGCGACCTTTTTGAGTATAAGCTTCGATATGTTTGGAGAAAGTTGAATTTTGCTACTTTTCACTTAGGGTTTTGGTTCGGGCTGAGCCTACTTATGTATTCAGTTCCAACTCTCTCCTCTTCATTCACTCCTTTTCTATTTTCCTAATACTCAAGCTTTTATGTTAATGGGGGAAGGGAAGAGGAAATAGAAACTCCCAAGCCCTAGTTGCTCTTGATAATCCAAATTCTTGCTCCAAATTCAAAGAGAAGGATAGGTAAGCCTCTTCTCCATATTCTCCATCTTTTCTCCTCTTCAATTTCAGAAAATATCCTAAACCTAATTTAGGAAAATATGTGTTTTATTCTTAGATTGAAGCTTGTTGAGTAAGAGTGAATAGTGGTTAGCCTTTTCTTTGCATTTGAGCATCTTCTTCTTGTTTTTGAGTTAAAAAGGTGAGATTTTTATCTCACATCTATGCTTATATTTATCTTCGATTGTTAGGTATGAATTCCTAACACTTATTCGTGTGCATTTGCTTTTGGTTTGGATTGAATTGGTGTATATTCCAATTTTTAGTGTTTTGAGTTCAATTCGTTAAAAATCCTAACTTCTATGTTTGAACATGTTTTTTTTGGAGATGCATCGAAGAGCTTATAGGGCCGGGTAGTCGATTGGCATGATCCCTTAGCGCCGTTGCTCGAGAGAATGCAATTTGGACAAGATTGAACCTCATTTGCAATAGGCAGGGAAGAGGCTGGAAACAGGTCCGGGCGACCGACCCCTCTGGTCCGGTCGACCGACTTGCTTCCAAATGTGCAGTTGCACTTCTGTTTCTGGTTCGGCTGGCCGACCCCTCTGGTCCGGTCGACCGACCTGCTTCTAAGTGCCTAAGCACTTTCTGTTTTACGGTTCGGTCGACCGACTCAGGGAGTCCGGCCGACCGACCTGATGATTTTTGCCTGCTTTGCCTTGTTGCTTAAATATCCAACTCTAATCGATTTGTGTTGTTTCCCTAATTGTTGTTATCAGTTGTTGTTGACTTTGATGACTTATTTTCCTTGGGAATTCTGTGGATATCCGTTTCGATGGATTCGGTATCGATTTATTTGGATTTTTATTCACATCTTCGTATGTGAATTTTAGTGATTGATTGTTCCTACAATCTACTTTGTGTTTTGTCACTTTAAAAATATAAAGGTTTTCTATACTGGTAGTAAATATCAAAACTCTTTCCTCAAACGATTTCAATACTATTTTAATACCAAATTCGTTTATAAAACCGTTTTCCAATCTATTAGTATATATAAACCTTTACCTCACTCGTATGAGAAATCCAATTAAACGACTTAGTAAAACAAGTGGTATGAAACGCTTGCGTTCACTTTGTTGGTTAATTCTTGGACTTGTTCGATTGAATCTCTTGTGACAATTTTATAGTGGAGATCTACAGTTTGTTCGTAAATATTTAAGTTAAGCAAGTGGTTATGGGACATGAAGCTAAACTCATATATTTACTAGCTTAGTGTAATTGACACTTCTCGTTGATCATGACGATCATCTTTGTGATTTAGACTAGCAATGTGCGATGTCTCTTTGTCTGCGAGGGAGACTAAACCCCGTTTTGTGGAGTTTCGACTCAATTTGGTGGGGTAGCAACCCATGGTCTTCGGGCCGTTTGTGGAGCTTCGGCTCAATTTGTGATGGTTAGCGACCATGGAATTAGCGTTCCGTTTGTGATACACGTGTTGGTGAGCTTTATGCTCCCGTTTGTGATAGGCCTCCCCCCTTTGTGATTTCTGGATTTCTTGTGTAGATTTCTAGAATTTGTGTTTCACCAATTTTTCGTGATTTCCATTGATAAGCCTTATCGATATTTGTGCATTGGTGAATTTGTGTGTCATTGACTTTAGTGATTTCTGGATTTCTTGTGTAGTCTTCTGGAATTTGTGCGTCATTGACTTTTGTGATTGACATTGATATTATCGTCAATATTTGTGGTTTGATGAACGAAATAAAGAGTACGACACTTCTTTGATTCTTGTGTAGATTTTGTGATATTGATTAATCTCTTGTTGATTATCAACTACTTATATATCACAGCTTGGCCTTGTGATTATTATGTGTTTAGTCATAACTCTGATTCTATATCGTTTCATCTGATATTTATAGTTAGACTGATCCGTTTATTATTTTCTTATTAAATAATACTCGGGTCAGACCGAGATGTTACAGGTGCTTCAGCTTGACTTCTCTCTTGGGATTGATTTCTCTGACTTTTGGTTGACTACTTAGATTAGTAGTTTTTGTTGTATACATTAGAGATATTGACTCCATAATGTATACTTATTCTTTTGTGTAGTTCTTGTAACTATTCTTTTGTGATATTGTGGATCTTTTTAGACCACTACTCTGATGTACACTTCCTAGTGTAATATTCATATCTATTTCCGCCTTTGTGATATGAATTGTCTGTGACTGATTTGTGTTATGTTTATTTCTATATTTGTTTCTGAAGATATTATAGCCACTGTGTAGTAGCTTTGAGTTTGTGTCGGTATGTCGGATTTCCTCTTGATAAAGTAGCATGTTATACTATCTGACATATCGATGCTCGCACAAAGCAATTACACGGATGGTCGCTCCTCAACAGTCTTATTCTCCGTGCTAGTTGACAGCATTCACCGTAATGTTCTTGGCTAGCGTGGGTATAGAGGTGGGGCGTAACACCATACCACTCGATTATTTTCCACTGTTTATTTAAATTTTATATTTAAATCAGTAATGTGAATGAAGAATGAATAAATGTTGTAGTAATAATTAAATGTCTCATACCACTCTACTATTATCCACCGTTTGTTCAAATTTCATATATATATATATCCAGTATTAATAAATATCCTTTACTAGAAATGCATTTCATATGACATCATAAATTCAATGATGACCAATCTAACACAATAAGCAACCTTTCAACATTATTCATGAACAAATAAGTCACTTATATCGTAACAATGAATATTATCCAACTCATACATGTACATATTCAAAATAGAACTTGTTATTCATTTATTTGAAATAAAAATAATTATCTTTATTTTATGTGTAAATCGCTCAATTCATGTCTGTTCAAATAACTGATTTAAAGAATGCAGTTAATTCTTAACATCCAACGTTATGTGGGTTAACATCTTTAATCATATAAATGATAATTATTAAGAGATTATAAGGTAATGCTACTGATTTCACCCACATTTTCACCCTAGACATTATCATTTTAATTCTTTCAACTTTTATTCATTCACTTAGGTAGTTCAATAAAAAACTCATTGCATATCATTTATATGAAAAATATTTGAGTATTTGTATGAAAGTTTCACAGGGACGCAATCTTATAAGCACCCAAGAGTAAAACTCACCCATTGCATAAATTAATTTACTATGATATAATAAGTGATTAGGGATAATGATTCACCCACTATTATTGATAATGCACAACACCACAAATCATTGTCGAAACACAACAGGTTACTATCGCTCTCCTCTAGGTCGACGTGTTACCACCTTCCTATGCTTAGATCCACGATGGCAGCTTGCACCAAATCTTACATTGGCATCTTCTCCTACTCAACTATGCTACATCAAAGCTTCCCTCATGTACTTGTCACAGACCCAAGCCCACATTGATAGTGAGTCACCTTGTCGTATGCAGTAAATTTTTTCTTCTTTTAGAACATGGCTGTTATGGAATTATGGTTATGATAACTGTAAGACCCCATAAAATTAACAATAATTAATAAGGCTCCAAAAAAGGAATTTGATCAGATGATGGAATTTGGCCATGAGACTTGCGTTGTTGTGTTTAGCGATTTTTCGAGCAACTTTGATATTTGGAGTTTCACGGTCGAAGCTCAAACGAAAACGTTATTAGCGTTTGAATTTTCTGAAGGAAAAATAATTTGAAACGAAATGAGGAAATAAATTATAATTAAATGCAGACCCCACCGGTCGAACCCTTCCTTGGGCCAATCGACTGTTAGCTTTCAGCCGCCTATAAGGAAGCGGTTGACCGACCATATGATGGCGACTAGGGTTTGAACCTTGGCCAATGGCTAGATTTTATTATTTTAAACTAACTATTATGGTTCATTAAGCGTCTATAAGTACAAGCCTAACCCTTTACTTCTCTCCTCATATTTTCTAATCTAAGCAGTGATGCTCTGCCATTTTCCCTTCTCCATTATTTCTAAAAATTATAAAATATTACACATATACAAATCGGAGAAGGGTGGGAAATAAAAGAGAAGAAGAGAAGAAGTGAATCAACATTACAAAAGAAAATGGTAGCTTTTATGATTATAAATCTATATTTTCCTTAACCCCAAAGCTCTTCTCATATTTTTTATTCTGATAGCAAGTATACACCTTCCTATACATATTCTTTTGGACAAGAAAGGAGAAGAAGTTAAGTAAGGGAATGGATTCAGATTTGGAGATTCAGAAAGCTTAAAAGTTGTGAGGGAAAGTAAATAATTCATTTATAACATTGACATTTACATCACTGGATTACTTAATTATTATGCCTAAATAATATTTTATAAATTGTAGGCTTAAAACAAATGTATATGAATATCGCCTACATGTCCTATAAAATAAGTAATTGGAGTAGGAATAGTATATACAACCTAATCTAGACATTTGTATTCAGTCCTAAATATTTATTATTGTTGAATGTTTTCTTGTTCCAAATTTTCAGTTGGGTTGTAAATTAGGTTGCTCTAGTTGACTTGGATTGTGAATTTCTATATTTAATTTATTTGCAGTGTGGTATAATTTAATTATATATATTTTAAAGTAATTTCCATAAATTATCCAATTTCTAAAATATGTATAGAAGTGCATCATTGGAATTAACAACCCACAATATAGATTTAGAAGGATTGAACATTGGAGCAAGATGGGAATGGCAGATGGTTAAATCTTCTTACTAATGCTCAGCACAGACAAGGCAATTAAATATCTAAGGAATGATATTCTGAGGTAGTAGTCTTATTCAATATGAATGTTATATTGTATTTTTCAATTCCACTACGATTTTTTTAATCATACTGTAATATACTATATTTATTACAGGTTTACCAAAACAAACGATTCGTGCCCTAACAGACTTAGGTTTCAATTTAGTCGAAATTCAGACCCATTAAGGTATAGGTTGTCATATTTGGTATCGGAGCTTAGGTTAGTTAATCATAGGAATTAGGATACGGTGAGAGATAATTTTTTTATTTTTACCCATAGTTATATATAAATTATACGCCTAACTCTATAAATTTTGAATATAGAAGTAGTTGCGGCCATATTCCAGAAGTATGGCGAGGCAACTATGAGTTGGAAAAATAAATAGAGTAAAATTTATACTCCTATTGCGATTTCCTATAGGCGGAGGTCATATAGTAAGGAGTGGATAGAGAAGAACATGAGCATGATATATAGAAGAATCCCGGAGGCTAGATGATACTTGACTCCTTTTTTGGGCCTAGACTACCTTATAATTGTGGATTTTGATGGATTTCCGATTGAAGATATACAACTTCATCCAGATAAATGGGAGATAAGAACCTATATGTTGCAAGCATCCAAAAGTAAGGAATAATAGGGAGAAAGTTCTCGTAAGAGGATGTACACTGATCACTACAAGAAGACAAGCCAGGTATTTTATGGAGATACGTTAAGGATGAGTAGGGAAGAGGGAGTGTCTTAAAGATAGGGCAATAAAAGTCCATTTCTAAGTTCAGCTCGATGTGAAAGAATCTGATAAAAAGTTTTTTGAGAATTCCTTGAAATGTTTTAAATGAGTTTTTCAAAGGATTTATTTGGTAATTATTGTTTTAAAAAAAATGGAGAAATTTGGGAATTCATTTTGATGTAAAGGTTTTCGGTAAAAAGGGTTTTCCATTTTTGAAACTCTTAGTTTAAAATTGGTTGAGTTAAAAAGTTTTCATTTTGATGATTTTTTGTATAGGGATTTTTCGTTTTTTAAATATATGTAAAATAGGACATAGATTGAGCTCGTTGAATTTTCCTATTTTATACATTTGGAAGTTCCATTTCAAAATTCTTTTTAAAGGGTGGATAAATGGAAATGGTACTTGATTCAAATGGAGTATAGCGAATAGAAGGGTAAGAATACATGGTTGTATCATATAAATAACATTAGGAATTTATATATAAGTAGGATTAGTAATCTAATTAGAAATAATATTGGAGAAAAACAATAGAAATAGTATAGGAAGAATGGATAAATTCCATAGACATGTGGTAATTGCGCAAATATTTTAGATAGATGTTTAGATAGATGTTGCAATTGCTCGTATCTTTTAGAAGTCTCCCCTCTATTGCGATTATAATCTCCATCAAAGGTGGAAACGAAAATTGCATGAGTAGTAAGAAAATAATAGGATGGAAGATATCCTTGTTTACTTCACTTTTCATTGTTTAAAGTTGTAGAAGATGTTTTTGAAAAATGGTTTGGTAAGACAATTGGGTTTAAATGTGATAACTATTTTGATTTATAAATCATTCATTTAAAAGAAGAAAATTTCTACTATAGAAAGTCCTTGAAAATGTAGAGTTGGTTAGAAATGGGAATTTTTTTGTGGTACTTTGAAAAGGTAAAGTTGGTTAGAAATGGGAAATTTTAGTTTTATAAAGAATGGTGAAAATTAAACCAAAATTTTAATATGGAGTAGATAGAGATCACTACCTAGGTAAGACGGGGTAAAGATTTAAGCTAGGAATAAAATAGCTATGGATGCTCTTAGGGTAGCAACAAGGAATCCTCGTTGAATATAAGGAAGGTTGGAATGAATGTATGAATGTATAATTAGAGATGTATGGAAGCCATAAGAAGAACCTTTAAAGGAACGACTAATAATGTCAAAGTATATTTTTTTAAGTCTTAGGGTATAATTCGCATGAAGGATCAAGGAGATAGAGGAAGAAAATACCAAAGTTTGACGATCCTATCAAGAGACTCTAATTTAGAGAAGATAGTAGTATGGGTGGAGAAGAGAGTAGTAAGATGACAAACACACATAAAGGACATTGGTTGACTCAAGGTTGAAGAAGGCATTATAGGTGGTAGGGAAGTTATTCCACCAAACCAATGTTCTGAAGAGTTATTCTAAATGTGCATAGTTTATATTTCTTACCCACTGCGGAATGGGAATGCATAATTTACCCCATAATAGGTTATAATAATTGAAGTAATGGATGGACCACATTTATTAGAAGCCAAGAAGAAGAGTCAAGGAAGGTGGGTGTTAAGGAATGACATACTAGGAATGTCCATTTTAATTTAGTAAGGAGTGTTTGGGCCATAACATCATTAACATTAGTTAATGATGAATGGCAGCTTCCAGCAATTTTTTTTTAAGGGTTTTTGGGTTGTAATCTCTAAGTTGTCTCTCTTAGGTTATTGGAAAAGCATACGATATGGTATGAGGTATTATGTCACTGTGTTGATTTTATGGATGGGATCGGACTGATATATATATATGTGTGTGTGTATGTGTGTGTGTGTGTGTGTGTTGAGAAACAATGTAAATAAGGAAATCTTATAAAGGCACTTAACTAGTGATAAATTATTAGTAAGATTGAAAGTTTATAAAATAAATTAGGAAATTAAGTTAGCAACAAGAAATTAAAAATGCTTTAGTCCTAAAACATTATGATTTTGAAGAAAATAAATTTTAGCAAACGAACTACAGAGAAAGGTTATTACAAAATCACCGGTCACTATCTCAATGTCTTAAAAGCTAAAATTTATAAATACACTTGTAGGTAGTTTGTTGTTTTAGAATAAAGAAAAGTATTCCCCAAATCTAAGTTTAACTGCACAATACTAGGGTCGATTATATGCATTAATTCGTAGACAGAGTCCATATTACATTAAGACATAGCTTGATTTGTCTTAAGAATGGAGAAGCAAACATTTTGGAAAATTGCGTTCAAATGCTTTTGAATTTTTTTTAAATGCTTTTGAAAAGTTGGGTCCAAATGTTTCTGGAAGTGCTTTTGAAAAAGAACTAAAATAAAATAAGATATGGTGTTTATATGCTTTTAGGAATTGGAGTTTTGAAATTATTTTGCAAGTTTTATTAGAAAGGGAAAAGGACCATTTTTTAATAGGAAATTAAAAAAATTCAATTTTCTAGTGCTACATGCTTAACGTAGGGCGGGGCGACGTGTTTGTGAACGTGAATTTTACTATCCGACAAGGGTTGCAGTATACAAAAGATAGATAATAACAAGGGAAATGATGTTTTCTGGAATTTCTATTTCATACCTTGTTTATAGTAAACAAAAACTGACGTTTAGGATAATTACACTTTAACATCCGAAAATAAACTTTCTTCTGCAAATTATACTTGGAAAAGTTAGAATTTTTTTGGGGGCAGAAGAGAAGGTTCCAAGGTACAATGGAAATAAATATCCAAAAGAAGGGTGAAATTGTATTTTCCATTTAAATTCCTTTTTCGACATAGGAGTATAGATTCAGAAATTGGATTTAAAAAAATTTAGATGTTAAAAACAGCATGCTAGATTTTGGATGGTAGGGATTAGATGCAACATTGGTTGAACCATATTTCTACTCCTAGGAGTGTGGAAATATTATTTGAAAAAGATTTCTGAAAAACTGCGTACATATAGAACTGTCGATAAGTTGTCTGCATCATATTTTCAAAATGTTTTTTTAAGGAATGCATTCATATAGTAGGCACCTATTAGAGTCATTCTGCATAAATGTTTTATATCTTTTAATACAATGTCCTCTTATACATGTTAGGCTGCAAAATTGGTTGTACACAAATTGGTTAGATAGTTTAGATTGGTTGCATGCTATGTTACATGTTCAACCCTTGGGGAATTTTGGGGATGAAACCATTTTAGGAGGAAAACGTAACATCCCATAAAATTAACTATAATTAATAAATAATCAATAAGGCTTCAAAAACAAAATTAAGCAAACGACGGAATTTGGCCATGAAACTTGAATTGCTATGTTCATGAAGATTTTCTAAGTAACTTTCATATTTGGAGTTTCGCGATCGAAGCTTAAACAAAAATTTTGTTAGCGTTTGAAGTTTTCAAAGAGAGAATATTAAAAACAAAATAAGGAAATAAATTATAATTAAATGCGGGCCCCACCGGTCGACCCCCACCTTGGGTCGGTCGACCGCCACTAAGGGAGAGAACGACCGATTGTATAGTGATGGCTAGGGTTTGAACCTTGGCCAACGGTCCAGATTTTATTTTTTAATGTAACGGCTACGGTTGATTCGAGCCCCTATAAATACACGCATAACCCCTCACTTCTCTTCTCATATTTTCTAATCCAAGCAGTGAAGCTCTGTCATTTTCTCTTCTCCACTATTTCTAAAAATTATAAAATATTGTATATATACAAATCAAAGAACGGCAGAAAATAAAAGAGAAGAAGCGAACCAACATTGCGAAAGAAAAAGGTAATTTTTATAATTATAAATCTATTTTTCCCTTAACTCCAAATCTCTTCTCAGATCTATGATTTTAACAATATTTATACATCTTGTTATACATATTCTTTTGGATTATGAAGGATAAGTAGTCAAGTAAAGGAATGGATTTAGATTTGGGTAGCCCAAAAGGTGAGTGGGAAATTATATAACTTATTTATAACATTGAAATTTATATCGTTGGATTTTATTTGATTATTACGCCAAAATAGGATCGATGAATTTTAGGCTTAAAACAAATGTATAGGAATATTGCTTACATATTATATAAAATAGGTAAATGATAGGAATAGTATGTACAACTTAATCTGGAAATTTGAACTCAGTCTCAAATATTTATTATTGTTGAATAACTGTTTACTCCAGATTTACAATATGGTTGTAAATTAGGTTGCCTAGTTGACTAGGAATGTGAATTTTTGTATTTTAATTTACATGGAGTGGGGTATGATTTAATTATGTCTATTTTTGTGCAATTTCCACAAATTATCCAATTTCTATAATATGCATAAAAATGCATCTTTTGAATTAACAAGGAATATACCGAAAAGGAAGAAATGCTGTAAAGCATGGATATTCTTCTCCGTAGGTCTATTACAATTGAAGAAAAATGATAATTTCTTGTAATTTCATACAGAGCAGAAGTATCATTTTTTTTGTAATTTATATAAAATTATAGCAGTAATCCTTTTCAAAAGGATAACTCTGATAAATCAAAACGTTGAAAGGAATGTTCTAGTTTAAGTATAAGAATATATACGTAAAATCGTGCATATCGATTAAAATTAAAAACACACACACACAGATATATATATATATATATATATCATAGTTTATGATAATATTTGTATTAGTTATTGTACCATATTAAACTATAGGATTAAAAAGGAAAGAATAGGAATTCCAAAGTTTATGAACATTAACTACAAATTTAATAAGTAGTAAATTTGTAGTTAGTAGAGAGTCAAAGTAATCAAATAGGGACTGATTAAAGAATTTAACATGGCATTGACGAGGAAATTAAATAGGCGGAATAAGTGGATTTTTAAAATGGGTAAATAAATATTATTAAAGATTATCTAATTTTGACATTAATGAATAATAATTACAAACAATGGACATTTGTTAGACAAAGAAGGAAATGAGGAAACCAAAGCCTAAGCATATAAAATATGAATAAATATGTATCGTACAAGTAAGTATTAATACTATTAAATATATACGTCAACATAATTTTCATGGTAGAAAATCGCATAGCTTCAATTATACGTTTAGAATAAGCGTGAATTAGTGGACCTAGCCCAACACCTAGGCTTTGGGTGTTTGGTTTGGTTTAGTGGATTGGGATGCGAGGTTAGTACAATTACACAATAGAAATCTGCCCTTTACCTAGAGGCTACTAGCAGTTGTGTATACTTACTACTAATGTGTGACGTCTCCAACCATAGGACCTGTGGGGAAAGGACATGAATTGTGGATGGGTGGGGGAAATTATACCCATGGTTCGCCTCGGATTTGAACTATTAAATTGCTCGGCGCTTTTAAAGGGAACATGGCATGCCTCATTTCAAAGTATTAAATAACTAAAAGGGGTATTTTCCTTGACTTACTTAAGTTAGTATAAAAGGAATGTCAGATGTGGAGGGTTGGCGAGCTATGTTAGTAGTTTGTATTGGTATTTATTGGTAGGTCAAGCATGTAGGCTATGACCATCAGTGGTCCCGATCGAGCGGTTAAAAAAACTTGAGTTATGCCTTGATGGATTTCGCTTGCTACTAGTATAGAATCCGTGTGGGAGATGCACAAACCTCAAAATAGGTGGTTAGACCAAAATTAATTTATCGAAGGTGGCCCAATTAACCCTGAGATGAGTCATTGAGATGCGTTAGTAGTACGACAATTAAAGTATATGTTATAAGGCTGTATGTAGGAGTCATTGGTCTATGTAGGTAGAATAGATTGACTAACATTTACATTGAGGAGGACCCACTTCAAGGACTTACGGTAGTAAATTGACATTGGGTCTACCTCCTCCTTATTTAAGAAGTTATAACGACCCGTAAATTTTGACAAATAAATTGGTTAGTTTAATTTGATTTTGCAATTAAATTCAGGAAGAAAGAAAAAAATTTATAATTAATAATGAAGCAAATGTTGAAAATGAAATGAAACCATGGAAAATAAAGCTAAGTATTAACAGTTGAAATGAACATTCCAATTTAATGTATTAACTCAAATGTTATGAATTAGTTTTAAATGAAATATAGTATTAACAAATGCAATCAGTGTATTAATGTGTGAAATAATATATTGATTTATTTGTTGCTGAACGTAAATTAATGAAAGTATGTTAAGGTAAGTTAATAAATAATTAGTTTAGCGCAATCCAAATTAATTGAAATAACTGTAAGGTTATAATTTGTGGTATCTAGATAAATTTCGAAAATAAATCTCAATAAATGTAATACAGTATTAAAATGTATATTGTTTCCATAGGATAATATAAAGAAATGAAAACTTGCGACCTATGCTTGGAATAACGACCAAAATAAGTGAAATAGTGTTAATGTAAGTATTTGATTTATTAATGAAATAATACAGTGTTAATGACAATTAATTAAAATTTGTGTATGTATGGAATTTTAACCTGTGTTGTTAAGTAATAAACTTATAAATGCAAGAAAGGGAAAATAGGTAACAATCTATATATGTTATTTATTTTATTTAGTATGTTAAATAAAATCTGGAAATCAATTTGCAATCAAAGGAAATTAAGTAGTACGTTAATTGGAAATAAATTAATAAATACATTAATGAAATGTAATATATTCAATGTTAATTTTACCCATAAAATGTCGATTTATTTAATAGCAAGGTTTTAAATCAATAAACGAATTTATTGAGATTTCAATTTATAATTAGTAACATTTAATGTGAAACAATTAATTGACTTAATTTGTGCAGTTAGGTTAGATGTGATTTGTCATTAAAAAGGGTTAATTTTATAAGATGTAATTAATGCTAAGCCTTTTTATAATATGACTATTGGTTGATGTAAAGATTGCAAATCAAGATTTATTAATTTATTTGAATGTAAGTAAAAGGTATTGTATAAATAAATGAATTAGTATAATAAATGGTAATTGGATGAATTCAGTGTTACGCAAGTAATCATAATAATTAGTGAAATTAATAAAATTAATTGTACTATAAAGTTAATGGTAACGATTGTTATATTTAATTGGCCTTATAAATCAAATTAGGAAATCTTTAATGTTTTAATGAAGTTTATAATGGAAGGTGTGAATGTAATAATGAAATAATTGGAAGTGTAAATTCATTCATAATGTAGTAATCTATATAATGGAATGTATGAACCCAAGTGAATGAATTTATATAGAATGTTAATCGCAATTAACGTGAATATTGGTAGAAATGTAATAAAATGGTAATACAAAGGAAAGATGGAAATTTGAACTTACTAATGTAATAAAGGGTAAAATAAAGGTTATCTTTGTTTATCGAATAATAATTTGTTAGATAAAAAGGATCGAAGTAAATCAAGTTAATTTATTGGAATAAATTTTAAATAATCGAGTCTATTGCAAATAGGTAGAATTAAACATTAAATTTTCGTTATTTGAAATGAAGATGGAACAAAAAAAAATTAATGCAATAGTTTTGAATCCAATATTTAATCTGTCTATTTGACAGGAATGAATGGAATAATAATTAATTAATTTAACTAAATGGAATTTTGGGGATTTTATTTATAATTTGTGAATTTAATGAAATTAATTATTAAAAGTGAGGTTAACGTTGGAATTGATGAATTAATCAACTCTAATTTGACATTTAAATTTATTTAAATCAGTGTAAATGATTTGGAAAATTTAAAATGATAAGAATTGTCAATTATCGAATTGAAATTGAAAATTTGATTAAATTGACTAATTTATAATTTATTTAATTAATATAATAATAGCCATTTTGGCCATTGACTCGGATTTCGACGAAACCAGTTTCATCGAATCCGTATTGGTGAATTATTATAGGGTTTCAAGTTTTGTAGCGATTGGGCTTGTCGTTTGATCGTACAGACTCGAAACGCCTTGAAATAAATGAAATTGAAATCAATTTGAAGAAAAATATTGATTTGAGCATAACTTCTTCATACGATGGAATTTGGAATTGAAACTTTTTCCATCGCGTTTAAAATATTTAAAATATCTATTTTGATATATGGGTTGACCCAATTTCGTTCCGGAGTCGAAACGGCTTTTTGGGCCACTTTGGCGTTAGCGCGTATATCCAACCTTATCCATCCATTCTAATTTCTAACCTACCTATATAAACCCAGTTATAAACCCTAATTCACCTCATTCTCATTTCTCTGTACGCAATTCAGCTATCTCTCCTCCTCAATGGCAGACAACAAAATTCCAGATCCAATTCCATTCCAAAATCAAAGTCAAAATTTCAAACTCCTCAGAAAAATTTGAAAAAATTATATGTTGAAGCTCTCGAAGTGCGTAATTTTCCGGTGTGGTTCGTTTTTCAGTTTGGATCATGGTTTTTCCAGTATTGGCCGAAACATTCCTGGCTGTCGAAACTAGGGTTTTGATTTTTGAACGGTGGATCTTCGTCCGGGAAGCGATCGGTTGGCACTGGCATATAGGAGGAGAGCAGGCCTCAGGATGGTAGTCGCTCGTCATCATAGGGTCGAAATTCACCAGAATTTGGCCGATAACCATCGGCGGTGGCACTGTCCGTTCTGGTCATCGCGAATGGCCGCAGATAGGGGTTAGGGTTGGCTTTACGCGAGGAGGTCATCGGGCATGTCAGATCGTGTTGAAGCTGGGCGAGGAGGCGGCGATATTCAATGGAGGGTGGCGGCTCATTAGGGTTTCTGGGATGAGGTTCGAAGAGAAGCGTGCGTTTTCCTGCTGACGTGGGCATGGGGTTTATGGTTGGTGACGTGCTTTCTAATTTTATTTATTTTCAAAAAATTTAAATCGTAAACTTCTAACTGCTATAAAATTTGCGTACGATATCCGATTTAAGCGAAATTTTCTTTATTAGGATCGTATTGAAATTTTAAACACTTTGACGCTTATTTGGATGAATTCTGAGACAGTCTAATTTTTGGGTTTAAATGGGATTTAAATTCAATTTCAATTCAAAAGGTGAGTGTTTTAACCCACTCACAACTTCTAAAATTTCTTATGTTTGTTAAATTGATATATGATGTGATTTGAAATTTATTATTGGTTGTTTGGCATATTTTAATCATCATCCCAGTAAAATTAAATTATTTTAATTAAATTATAACTTAATTATTCATCGCATATTAATTGCCAGTTAAATTGTTATTTATTTCTTGCATATTAACCACTAGTTAAATTGTTATTTATTTTATTACATATAAACTGGTAGATAAACAGTTATAATTTATTTTCAAACATAAACTGATAGTTGATATTTGTTATTATCACCTATTATATGTTGATGTATTGTTTGAATTTGGATGATGATTGTGATAAATGGTTGATGGTTGATGATGGATGAATGGATGTTTTATTTATATCATCATAATCTGCAAGTTGTTATGCATTTATTTTGATTCGGGATTGCGGTTTGAAATGATATACAACTGCATTTTATTTTAAATTGCGGATTGAAATGATAAATATCCGTATCACGTGACCATAGGATAGAAAATTATATACAGGCACCGCGGTATATATATATATATATAAAATTATTTTTGAAATAATTTTTCTATGGTTTTATAAAGAAATATATATATGGTTTTATGAGATATAGATTTCGGATATTTGAGAAAGGTTATTTTATATATAGTTAAATTCTTGGTTTTAAGCTATGTATAAAATTGTTTAAAGTATGAAGTAAGTTTAATAATAAAGTTGATTTTATTAAAATATATTATGGATAAGTATGTACTTAAATTATATTCTAATATAGAGTTTATATTAATTTTTATAAATCAAAGTTGAGAAGATAGTTTTGAAATGGATTTGAGATTTTATTTAATTAAGATCTTATTGAAATTTAGATTTTAAAAGAATATGATGTTATAACTAAATTCGGGTTTAAGATGATTTAAGTGAATAAATCTAGTCTAAATAAATTGGAGAATATTCAATTATTGAATTTGAAAATTTTATATAAAGGATACTGGATTTATTAAGTAAGTATTTCAAAACTAAATAATAGTAAAGTGAATTTGGCATATATATATGAATTAAAAATTCAGTTTTGAAATGGTGGAATATTTAAAACTTTGAAATATATGGAAATTTAAATGGTTTATTTGGGAATTCAAAACTGTATTTGGAATTGATTTGAGAAAGTAAAAAGCTAATTTACTTTATAAAGTAATTTATTATCAAACCATTTAAGTATCGAAAATTATGTTTCGAAGCTATGGGTTTAAGGTATATATATTTGAAAGTACTATGAATTTTGAAAAAGATATATTTGAAATAAAAATGATATTATATTGATTTGGGTTTTAAAATAGAAATGATATCATATTTATATGGTTTTGAAATGGATATTTTATTCTGGTTTTAAAGTATAAATTATTTTAAAAGACCGCGGTGTTATAATAACGTTTGGTTGTTGAAGAGACTGGGATCAGAAGTTGTCATACTCTTTGCTAACTTCGAAAACCACTTTAACAACCGTGTATGCAGTGGAGATTTTAGAATGAAGTAGGACGGCGGCGGCGTTTCCTTTGAGGTAAATACGTGGACCCAACTCCCGTGAGTTGGCATAAGGTGGCTAATACATGAGCGATTGACGGGTTAAGAAGGTAGCCCGTTTTATCGGACACATCCCTTCGATCTTCTACTCTGACTTTGGATTTATTCTGTGGCCGCTTTTGATTTCTTTGATTTGGGGGTGTGGCTCGAGGTGGGCGGTAGCTGCGGCTATGCATTACCACCGACCCGGAAGCGTAATCGGTATATCTACCCTGGCATTGCCTAGTTGTGCCGTGTCACCTACCCTAGCGCGCTTTATACGATTTTGTTTTGTACCATACCTATGGAGTGCCCTCTGACGACGCCCAGTACGGGGGAGATTACGGTACTGTATAGACTATGGGAATATATTATGTGTTAAGGGGAATATTGGGTCACTCCTTAACGCTATTTTAAAGTAAGTTTATTTCACTAATAGATACTATTATAATAGCGAAATATACTACATAGTAAATAGTTTAACGGATCCTTAAGAGATGTAAATCCCGAGCATCTCTTGAGTTACTGCACTCATATTTATTTCTGTTGATTTAACTTACATAAGATCTTTTAGTTTTGACTTGAGTGTTTTGTCTTTTCAATTCGCTCGGGTCAGTCCGAGCATTTCAGGATCGAAGACTTTATTTCTGAAGGATGAAGACGAAGATTTCATCATTATTATTATATTTTATTGTTCCACTACACAATGTATTCGGCTGCATCGATTTTTATTCGTTGGTATGTGCAACTCTGATATATATTGTATAAGTAAAATTAAATATTTTGTAAACAGCTTCATGAACTGTATATTTGATTATTATATTTTATCCTTCCGCTGTGAGATTCTGTTTTTTTATTTCTTCCTTCTTTTTCTTATTTACCCCATAACAATCCGCCCTTCCGTATGGTTTTAATCGACATGTGTGTCGATTTAAAGCCCGTGAAAAGGCAGGATGTTACATCTGGTATCAGAGCTTTGGTTTAGTGAAAACCTTAGCTTTGTGGTGTCTGACTCTTTATTAATAGGGTAGTAATACCCTATGGGAGTCGCTGAGTGTATATATATGAGAGAGCATATTTGTTAGTGTTATAAAAGGTTTTAATATTGTGTTAATCTGTTCCGTTTTGTATTTATAAACTCTGGTTGGCGCATGAGACGCCGTGACATCAATAGGGGTTTCTAAACACTTAATAGGACAGACCGACATAATATTTGTTTTTATATAGGTGAATGAAATAATTTGCCTATTATATTTTCTATATATATAAAGTAAAATTTTATAAATGATTATATTTGGTTGCAATGTATTGGTTGTTAGGTAATGAAATTTATAAATAATAGTTGAAATAAGATTTAAAATAAATAAATAAAATTGGAAATTTAGAACTTAAGTTCCGGGGTTTTGAAATTTCTTTTGAATGATTTTGAAATATAATAATAATATTATTAAAAGAAGTATTTCTGATATAAGTATTTCAATATAATTTGAAAGAAATGTTTTTAAAAGAAATTTTGGAAAGATAAAGTTGTACTCCCCTCTTTGTCGCTGGAAAATAATTTTGGTGATGTAACAACCCTAGATTTTGACTATATATTTAAATTTGACTTTATTTCATTTTGAAATTATTTTAAATTTTTTTTTATTTGTGTGATATCATTTCTAAACATTTATAAAATGATAATATAATTTTTCCAAAATTTACTGTATTTATTTCCTATTTTTAAAGGTTGTTTTCTAATTTTCTGCCATTTTATTCATTTTTAAATTTCTTCATTTTATTTTAAATTTGTTTTATTTGTGAAAATTCATCTCTAAATATTTTTAAAATAATAATAGAATTTTTCTAAAAATTACTGTGTTGATTTCCTATTTTTAAGGGCTGTTTTCCCATTTTCTGCTATTTTCTGCATTATAATTTTATATTTAAATTAAATTTTAAATATTTATTTTGTGAATATATTTGTATTTTATGTTATTATTTATGTTTAAAATACTTTACAAGCTTATATGAATTTTCTAAAAATTATTTCATTTAACTTCAAATTTTGCTAGTCTAGTTCACTGTTTTAACTATTTTCCTTGATTTTACTTTACATAATTGATAAATATTATATATATTTGTATATTGGTTGAAAATTTTGAAATATTATCTGATATTGTTATTATTTCAGCTACATAAATTTATATAAATAATAAAAGGTAAATTGAAAGGGTTTGTGACCTTTTGTTTCCTATGGCTTTTGATTTTCCCACCTTTTCACATTTTAACGTTTCTTTTCACTCAAATGGCCATATCTCTTCATTCTTTCAGCTGCCACCCTCATTTCTCATTCACGTACTTCATTTTTTCTCTCATTTCCTCAAAAAATTTCGGCCATAGCTTTTGAAGAAAGTTTGGTAAACTTTATTTCCTTTTTCCATTTGTTTATGCTTGAATTCATGGTTTTTGCACTTGTTCTTCTTCATCATAGGTTCGGCCTTGCTCCTCCACCACCATAGCCGCCTCCACCATCACCACATCAGGTCACCATCTCCTCCATCCCACTGGCCAAGCCATGCCGTGGTCATCTATGACTAGATCCACCAAAGTTTATGCAAACACTCCACTTGTTCAGCCTAGCCGAACCATTTATGCACATACCCTTCATTTTTCACCTAAACCACCTCCTTGGCCGCCGCCACCAGTCCCTCCACCACCTTTGGCCGACACTCCAGACCCCACCTGACCTTCACCTTGTAGGGGCCGAGCCCAATGGTCCTTTGGTTGAGCCATGGTTGCACAAAAGCCACTTATTTGCCTTAAACCCTTTGTATTCACACCTTGTAACTTCCACCACTTCACCACACCCTTAGTCGGCCTTTGCACCACCTTCTCCAGCTCATACCTGAACCAAAACCACTGCCACACCATCTCCTAGCCTCCAGCAGGTCTGGCCATGCCATTTGTAGCCTTGCCCGATGCTTGAAATTGCACAAAAATCCACTTCTTTGCCTTGTACTTGTATTTTCATACATAGCAACTTTCATACCTTCACTACCCTTGCTAGGCCGACCATATATGACCCATACCTGACCAAATACACCCCATGGCAGTACCTTATCACCCTATAGGCTGAGCATAGTGATGGTGGAAGCAAGTGCAAGTGTTTGATTAATTGTTGTTCCTTAATTTCTAGCATCGTTTATCGTATTTTTAGTCTGAAACCTTATAATTGTTATATTGTTTGTTTGATTTGTATTCAAGGGAATTAATCCTTGGCTCCTCCATTTCGTATCTATATCATGCTTTTGTGCTTGTGTAGATCCCGTTGTGCAATTCGTCATTGTGTCATCAGCTCAAAACAGTGAGTAAATCTCACCAGACTAATATGTACTTATGTAGTGATAAACTGCATCACCTGAATCTGTAAATGCATATCATCCTGTTATAACTGCTATATTACATTCATATGAAGTTCACACCTATATTTACACTTTTTATACCATATGTTACTGTTATTTCATGCTATTCTGTTATTTTCATCAGTTTATCACACTGCAAGTTCCCTGTAGACTAGAATCACTATGGGTTGAAATGACACATACCCGAACGGAATTTAGAATAGGAGAAAATCGTTATGGGCTGAAATGATAGGCCTGAATGATTTTCAATTATTTTCTTTTACTTGGTATTGCGGGTTTGAAATGATCAAACCCGGTTTTCTTTGTAAATTACGGGTTGAAATGATATATTACCCGTATCACTTCATCTAGGCTAGAAAATGAAATACAGACCCGTTGTTAAAATATGTTTTTCTAAATTTTTTAATTATTTTAGAAATGTAAATATTATAATATTTTGATTTAAATTTGATTAAAAATGATTTTTGTAAAGCATTATTGATTTTCTGAAAATTTATAAGTGAAATAAATAAATGGTAAAGTTAGAAAATCTGAAATGTAAGTTATTTTGGAAACTAGAATTTGGTGATAAATGGAATTTAAATTAAATATGAAAATATGATAAATTTATGATATTTTGAATTAAATGAATTTAAAATGATTTTATAATATATCAATGATTTTTGAATAAAGTTAAAATGTGAAATGAATGAATATTTAGGTTGAAATTTGGAAATATAACTAAAATTGAAAATTTGTGAATTTGTCTTAAAAGTGAATTTTAAGTTAAGTAAACAAAAATGAAATTAAGTTATATTTGAAAATTTTAAACTTAAGTGTTAAATTAAATTAAATTTAATGAATTTGAAATTTTATGTTGGAATTTAATAAGTGAATTATTATTAAATTTCGATTTTTGAATGGAGATTTAACTTTATAAAATCATGAATATAAGGGTATTTGAATGACTGTTTTAAAAGTGAAATTATATGATTTTATAAGCTAAAAATGATTTAAATAAAAATATAATTGTTTGTGATATTATATTGAATACTTGAAGTTAATTAACTGCATTTTTGAAATGCTATTAATTCTAATGTAAATGATAATACAACATTTGTAAATGCTGTAGTTGATAATAATGAACCAAATGGCTAAGTTTAATTAAAGGTTATTATAGCATTTTTGTAAATGCTATAATTATTGAATTTAACTAAGTTTTATTTGAAACTAATTTAACCCTATTACAACCTTTTTAAATGTTATCTTTTATTAAATTGAACTGTTTTGAATGTAACTTTCCGTAGCAATTTCTAAATGCTGCGAAAGTTGAATTTTCATCTGTTTTAATAAAATAAGTGGATAAATGAATTTTGAAAGACTAAAATTTTGTAAATTTAATAATTTAATTATTAAATATAATAACTTCATTTTATGATTTAAAATGAAGTAATTTGTTTCGAAATATAAACTATTTTGAAATGTGTTTTGTAATGGTATTTAAATTAAATAAAAATGAATGTGGCTTGGAAGATATGATATTTTGAATGATATTGAATTTTGAAATTACATTTGATTTTGAAGTATAAAATACCATTTTGAAATTTTAACCACGGGATGTAATTAATTTATAGTTTAACTGATTCTTAAAGGATGGGTGATCCCAAGCATCCTTTAAGTTATTGTGCATTTCTACTACAGTTCACTTGAGTTGGTTTACATTATATAAGTATATATTGTCCTGACTCGAGTGTTTTGTGTTTTACTTTACGCTCGGGTCAGCCTGAATATTCACAGCTTTGGATTCTCTTTCTGGAGCTGGTCTTTGCTGGAGTTTCTACTTATCTACATTTATATCTACTTTCTGTTTCAGCTATTCTAGTCTATCTCATGTATTAGTGAACTTCTATGTATTTGGGATTTCTATTATGTTGTTTTCAGACTGTATTATGTATTTGGTTTGAGACTCTGCCGTAGTAGCTTCATGAACTACTATGTATTTTATATTCCGCTGCGAGGTATTCTGTTTGTTCTATGTCTGTGATTCTGTGATTGTATTTCATTTGCTCCAAATTTATTTACAACGCGGTATTTTGAGCAATTCAAGTACGACATGTGTGTCTGCCATTGCACTTGGAGGGTGCAGCATGATAGGGGGTTCTCGCTTCCTAGTTTGGTAGCGAACGGTTGACTCTTACTCCTACATGTCCCTGCGGGGGTTGGTGGTGCAGTCGAGAGGCTGGCTGTAAAGGCAGAACACAGGTACCAATGTATGCTACGTTGGGCATTACCCCACTGGCTCGGCCCGTTACAGTTGGTATCAGAGCTTAGGATTTAGGCAAACTGTAACGACCCGTATTTTTAGCTATTTTAATTAGAAAATTTAAGGTGATTATTGAAGGAAAATGATTATTAATGTAATTTGTTGAATAATTTAATATTTGAAATTATTTGAATAATTGGATAACGGGTTTAATATGATTAAAAATGATTTGTAAAATTCTATTTTATCATATTAAAGTTAGAATGATGTTGTAGAATTTTTAAAATCGAATTAATAGTAAATTTGTGAAAATTGAATATTTTAATATTTAATTGACGAGTTAAAATAGCCATTTTTCAAACAGTCTCGGATTTCGACGAAACTTGTTTCATCGGATCCGTAATAGTAAATTATGGTAGGATTTCAATTTTCGTAGCAATTGGACTTGTCGTTTGGCCGTGCGAGCTTGAAACGCGTAGAAATTTAATTTCGAATTTAATTAAAATAATCGACTTCGAAAAGCTATATTCCAGATATGATCGAATTAGGCCTTGAAACTAGTTCTATTGCGTCCGGAATGGGGGTAAAACCTTATAAACGCCTGGCGGCACGTCTCGATTGGAGTTCGGATGATTTTGGACCTACCTATATAAATACGCACGCAAACCGAGACAGTTTTATTATTATTTTAACCCAGAAACCCTAATTCTAAATCATGGCCGCCACCTATTCCATGGCCAGAAATTGCCGATCTTCTTTCCTTAATATCTCTCAATCCGTTCGACGAAATCGAAAAATTCCAAAAGCAAAAGTGTAAATCTCGACGAGCTCTTCAAATACATATGGTTGATGTATGCTAATTTTTCATGGATTCGTCCAGATCTAACTTGGAAGTGTGTACGTATTTCCTTGGATTGCGTGCAAACGACGGCGAATGACGGGATGAAACTTGGCGCGTAGGTGGCTCTAGTGAAGGGCTTCGTGGTGGCGCTAGCTGATCGTTCTGGAAGTCGACGAGGTAGTCATGAAAATTGCTTGAAGATCGGTGGCTAATGGGTTTGCATACGTGAATTTCACGTTGGGGAAGAAGCGCCGGAATCACGGAGATAAGAGCTGCGCTGCAGTGCAGATCCGAAAGTGTTTGGAGCTCATTAAAATTTTATGTTAAATCGAACGTCGTTCGATTTGATTTAAAATCGTAAAATCAAGGTGAGTGTTTTATAACGCTCACAACGTACTGAATATCTTTATGCTAGTTAAATTTGACATTATGCATAGTTATGATTTTTATTTTGTTGTTGTTTGATAAAATTTAATTATCATATTGATTGTCATTTGAATTCACCGTTAAAAAAATTAAATTGACAGTTAAATTAAAATTAAAATTGAATTGCGATTAAATTACCTGACATTGATAAATATGAAATTGCCGTGAATTGTATTGCCTATTGGATGATGTATTTCGATGGATGTTATTGGTTGATATTTAAATGTTTGGATGTTTATTTGTTTATATATATCCTGCTATGCATACATATGACACTGTGATTGATTTAAATGATATATTCATCCCTAACATTTAATTGTAATAACTAATCACTTGGCCATAGGTTAGAAAATTATATACGGACACCGAGTTGGATAAATTAAATGATTTTAAAAGTTGTTTTGAAATTATTTAAATGAATTGATTTTAAGAATAAAATCCAATTTATGGAAATTGAATTATTTTGAATTGGAGCTCGAAATGTTAGAATTTAAACTTGGTAAACGAAATTATTAAATAAAATCGAAGTTTAGATTTAAATTGAAAATTGAAATACGGTGTAAATTTTTGAAAGTTGATTTGTTTTAAAAGATTGGACTTTTAATCGAACTCTGAATATTTCTAAGAAAATTGATATGAAATGATATTTCAAGTTTGAGTTTGGAATTGAAAATTTATTTGAAATTTAGATTTAAATTAATTTGGAATTGAATTGAAATTTAAAGAAATTTGTGAATTGAAATCGAAATTTACGTGGAATAGAAATTTATTCAAGTTGAAATTGGAATAAATCGATTAAATCGAAATGGAATTTGGATTTGATTTGGATAGGAAATTTGGGAAGTTGACCGGTTTGACTTTGGAATTATTTATCAAATAATTTTTGATTTTTTCCAAACTATTTTATATATAAACCATTTTATATTCAAATTATTTTCGATTAAACTATTTAAATATTTTCTATTAAACTATTTTGAATTATTTAACTATTTTAAACTATTTAAACTATTTTCTTAAATTCAAACTGGTTAAAGAGATGGAAATGTTTATATTTAAACCTTTGGTTTAAATACGAACTAGGTTAAAGTAGAGATTATAACCTAAATTGAATTCGAATCAAATTTTGAAGTGAAGTTGATTTATCGGACAAAATTGATAATTTTGAATATATGATGATTTTGAAATGGATTTGATTTTAAAGCGAATATGATATTTTGTTATCAATTATGAATCAATTTGAAATATAAAAGAGCCATCAGTGTAATAATACGTAGTTATTAAAGAGACCGGGATCGGATATGGACATACTCTCTGTCGATACCGAAAACCACTTTAATAACTATTATACGCGGAGTGTTGATCCAGAATGAAGTGGATGGTTTGGTGAACGCGTTGACTGAAGAAAGAGAACGATATTGGATGACCCCTGACATGACTAAAACAGGAGCCGCGCCGGGTCATTGAGGTTTGCCACCTCTAGCGGACACACTTCTTCGATACCATATCTATTACATTTGTGATTTGATTTGGGTGCACCCCTTGATTTGGGAGTGTTGTTTCGCGGTGTTGAGGTAGTAGCTGCTATGCTCAACATCAGTCCGGATCACGCAACTACTAGTATCCTAGTTGGTATCGCCTCATGTACCTTGTCATACTGATTATCCTATTCGCGACCACTACGTTTTGGTTTGTACCTTGAGTATATGGATTGCCCTCTGGTGACTTCCGGTTTTGGGGAAACTACGGTCTTGTATATGCTTTTGGGAATATAAAATGTGTTAAGGGGGATTATGGTAACGCCTTAACGCTATTTTGATACTTTATATTACTGATAGACATTATCTACTTAGCGTACATTATTACCTAGTAGATAGTTTAACGGATCCTTGAAAGGTGGAAAATCCCGTAACATCTCTTAAGTTATTGCACGCACGTTGACACTGGATATGAGATGTCAAACCCCGTAAACATCTCTGACGCCGTCACACTCATATTTATTTACGATTGATTTAACTTTCATATGGATATTTTAGTCCTGACTCGAGTGTTTTGTCTTTTCATTACGCTCGGGTCAGTCCTGAGTTTTCAGATTTTTGAAGATCTATTCTGGAGGACGAAGACGAAGATTTGGTATACTATTACTATTATTATCTGTGCATCATGTTGTCTGCTGCATTATTTATTTGTTCTGTTGTATATGTATAACTCTGATAAATGTTGTATAAATAATTGTCTAAGTATAGTAAACAGCTTCATGAACTGTTTATTTGACTATTATATTTTATCGTTCCGCTGCGAGATTCTGTGTTGTTTCATTTCCTTTATTTCTTTTCTTTTCTTAATTACCCCAATAACCATCTGCCTTTTTTTAATGGTTTGGGACCGGCATGTGTATTTGATCGTCGGTTTAAACTGTCCAAAAAGGCGGGTCGTTATAGTTGGTATCAGAGCTTTGGTTTAGCGATAAACCTTGGCTCTAGTGGGGAATAACTCATTGAAATAGAGGTAAACTATATGAATGAGTTGAGTGTATATGAGAGAGCGTACTTGTTATTTGATATAAAATGGTTTTATATTGTGTTAATTTGTTCCGTTGAGTATTTATGAATTCTGATCGATACTTGGGACGCCAAGGCGTCGATAGGAATTTCTAAACACTCGAATAGGACAAACCAACACAATATCATTTTGGAATATATTTTATATAAAAGAATTATTTGAATATTTATTCATTTTGATTGAATTGATTGTTAGGAGATGATAATATTAGATTATTATCGTTATTGTTTGATCAGTCAATATTTACAACAATTGATTAAATAACAATGGATTTAGGAAAATGAAATCTTGTAAACACAATTGATAATGAATATAAATGAATTTTAACTTGGATTTGGGAATTTAAATTCCGGTGTTTGAGATTGACTTACAAGAATTTGAAAAATATAATATGAGCATTATATGATAGTATAATTGAGTTGAAATTGTTTTCGAAGGATTTTTTTATGATAAGTGTTATATTCCCTTCTCTTGACGCTAGAAAATGATTTCGATGATGTGTGCACGCATCATTGGCGTTTATTTTCGAGAGTCCGAGTGGGGGAGACCACTTAATAGCTTGTCTAAACCTTGTTTTGACTCAAATTTTATTTTGTTTTGCATTCTCTATAGTATGATTTGATATATAAATTATATAAGTATATATTATTTCAAACCTTGATTTGAAATGAAACCGGGATTGGAATTCTTAAGTTCTTTAATAATTAATGATTTTTTTTTATGATTGAAATGAATTTAGACTTGAATCATTAAGGAACTTCTGAATTGTGAAATGAGAAATGAACCTAAGAGCTAAGTGAAAATATCAATTGAAGTAGAAATCCTTAGAATTAGGAAATTATGAACTTAAAATAAAATTGAAACTGTAAAACTCACATAGTATTAAATTTCATTCTATAGCTTAGATATAACTTACCAAAATACTTAAGAAGTTCAAAAATGTTATATGAATTGTTAATTGGATAATATACAAGTATAGGTTTGAATAATGAAATATGCATTTAATTAATGGTTTGCAAATATAAATAAAATTGTTAGTAAATAATTGGAATTTAAATTAACATTTAAAGTGATTCACAATTATGTTAATATAAAATGAAAATACCATATGTGAATGTAAATGTGAAATTAAATTATAGTGAAATTTAAGTAATGACTTAAGAATTGATAAATTAAAAATTCAACTTTAAATGAAAAGAAGTTGTATGTTGTTTAACTACATTCTATTTGCATAACTATAACTTACCAAATACTTAAAGGGTTTAAAATGCTAATAAGGATAAGTAGAGAAATAATATACCAGTGTGAGAGTGAAAAATAAAATGTAAAGATCTATTGATAGTTGTAAATATAAAAGAAATTTAAGCTGTAAAATGAATGATACATGTATAAGTGAATGAATAAAATTTAAACTTAATGAAATATAAAATTGGTAAATGGAAGCTAATTAAATTTGAATATAACTAAATGTCAATAAACTTGGAAGTGTATGAAATTAAAATTGACTTGGAAATGTATAATTGATTTAGTGTAGATTTTGGATGGATGTTAATGTTTGATATGCATTGGTTGTTAGATGGATGATAATTGATTAAGTAGAATTCATTAGTGTTAATGGAATTGAATAAACGGAATAAAATTTTAAATAATTAAATTCAAATTGGGAGCAAATTGACTTGAATTAAAAATGTGAATGAAACAAACTTGAATAAATCGGAAACAAATTGAATGTAAACCTATTGCATGGATGAATAAGAAAATAGATGACTTTGTGTTTATGATTGTTCTTTAGAAAATTTGAAGTTTTGATGTTTTGTACTTTGAAATAATAAAAGCAAATTTTTGGAAAAAAAATCCAACATTGTCCAATATATGCTGAAACGAAAACAACCATAACTTTTAAATAGCTAAACGGAATTCGACGATTTTGGACTTTTCGGAAAGCTTAGAAACTATAGCACAACTTTTGTTTAGATAACTTGAGAAAATTCCTTCGTCTGCTTGGTTAAAAACTTGAATGTTACTCGCTGTCCTGTGTAAAAATAAGTAAAATCAGTAGTATACACCCTTAGTATTTTCGCCATATCTTTTGACTGGTTTATCGGATTTTGATGATCTTGCACTTTCTGGAAAGCTAAGAACTTAAGATAAAACTTTTGTTTTAAGTGTTTTGTGTTTTGATATCGTTTAGAAGGTCGAAAACGTGGATGAACGTCGCTGACCTGCGCAATTCATTGCCCAGGCTGAGGCGTATCCACTAAGTAAAACGGCCGTAACTTTTGAATGTATGGTCCGAATTTGATGATTTTGGACATTCCGGAAAGCTTGAAATGAATACAACAACTTTTGTTTAGATTCTGTTGCCAAATTTTATAGTTTAGGTGACCTAAAACTGAGATTTGTTTGCTGTCCTGAAATTGAAATCTCAGTTTTGAAGCTAAATAGGTTATATATATGTTGTGTAGGCTAAATATATCGATCTATCTTTATATGCATGGTTCTAACTTAGTTATTGAGCATTTTAGTAGGTAGCAAAGGGGTTGCGCTTCGTTGTAGAGCTCGCTTCTGTGCTAAATACAAAATGTAAGTAAACCGCTAATAAATGCTAAATAAAAGGTACGCTTATGGTTTCATATGGTATTGGTGATATATATATGTTGTTTTCCCAGATATGAGATGCCTCATCGTTGAGATGAGATGTATATTTGATATATATTGGTTATATTTGTGTTATATATTGAATTGTAAAATTTTTCGATCGAGCCGCGCAAAGGAGACCCTGCCGAAATTTTCCGTGAATCCGGGTGTTAGAAAATTATTCAAGTTTTTAAATTTTATAACTTGTTTTGATAACTAACTTTTAAATTTAGAAAGTCGTTCGGAGTAACATTGTGGAAGCGTAGTTATGACTTTATAAATGGAATTTCATTGTTTTATAAGTTGGTAACTTTGAATAAAATATATCTAATGTTGAATTCTATACTTAGTTCCTTTTTCCTTCTTTTCCTTTTCGGGGACGAAAAGTTTTGAGTGGGGGAGAGTGTAACGACCCGTATTTTTAGCTATTTTAATTAGAAAATTTAAGGTGATTATTGAAGGAAAATGATTATTAATGTAATTTGTTGAATAATTTAATATTTGAAATTATTTGAATAATTGGATAACGGGTTTAATATGATTAAAAATGATTTGTAAAATTCTATTTTATCATATTAAAGTTAGAATGATGTTGTAGAACTTTTAAAATCGAATTAAAAGTAAATTTGTGAAAATTGAATATTTTAATATTTAATTGACGAGTTAAAATAGCCATTTTTCAAACAGTCTTAGATTTCGACGAAACTTGTTTCATCGGATCCGTAATAGTAAATTATGGTAGGATTTCAATTTTCGTAGCAATTGGACTTGTCGTTTGGCCGTGCGAGCTTGAAACGCGTAGAAATTTAATTTCGAATTTAATTAAAATAATCGACTTCGAAAAGCTATCTTCCATATATGATCGAATTAGGCCTTGAAACTAGTTCTATTGCGTCCGGAATGGGGGTAAAACCTTATAAACGCCTGGCGGCACGTCTCGATTGGAGTTCGGATGATTTTGGACCTACCTATATAAATACGCACGCAAACCGAGACAGTTTTATTATTATTTTAACCCAGAAACCCTAATTCTAAATCATGGCCGCCACCTATTCCATGGCCAGAAATTGCCGATCTTCTTTGCTTAATATCTCTCAATCCGTTCGACGAAATCGAAAAATTCCAAAAACAAAAGTGTAAATCTCGACGAGCTCTTCAAATCCATGCGGTTGATGTATGCTAATTTTTCATGGATTCGTCCAGATCTGACTTGGAAGTGTGTACGTATTTCCTTGGATTGCGTGCAAACGACGGCGAATGACGGGATGAAACTTGGCGCGTAGGTGGCTCTGGTGAAGGGTTTCGTGGTGGCGCTATCTGATCGTTCTGGAAGTCGACGAGGTGGTCATGAAAATTGCTTGAAGATCGGCGGCTAATGGGTTTGCAAACGTGAATTTCACGTTGGGGAAGAAGCGCCGGAATCACGGAGATGAGAGCTGCGCTGCAGTGCAGATCCGAAAGTGTTTGGAGCTCATTAAAATTTTATGTTAAATCGAACGTCGTTCGATTTGATTTAAAATCGTAAAATCAAGGTGAGTGTTTTATAACGCTCACAACGTACTGAATATCTTTATGCTAGTTAAATTTGACATTATGCATAGTTATGATTTTTATTTTGTTGTTGTTTGATAAAATTTAATTATCATATTGATTGTCATTTGAATTCACCGTTAAAAAAATTAAATTGACAGTTAAATTTAAATTAAAATTGAATTGCGATTAAATTACCTGACATTGATAAATATGAAACTGCCGTGAATTGTATTGCCTATTGGATGATGTATTTCGATTGATGTTATTGGTTGATATTTAAATGTTTGGATGTTTATTTGTTTATATATATCCTGCTATGCATACATATGACACTGTGATTGATTTAATGATATATTCATCCCTGACATTTAATTGTAATAACTAATCACTTGGCCATAGGTTAGAAAATTATATACGGACACCGAGTTGGATAAATTAAATGATTTTAAAAGTTGTTTTGAAATTATTTAAATGAATTGATTTTAAGAATAAAATCCAATTTATGGAAATTGAATTATTTTGAATTGGAGCTCGAAATGTTAGAATTTAAACTTGGTAAACGAAATTATTAAATAAAATCGAAGTTTAGATTTAAATTGAAAATTGAAATACGGTGTAAATTTTTGAAAGTCGATTTGTTTTAAAAGATTGGACTTTTAATCGAACTCTGAATATTTCTAAGAAAATTGATATGAAATGATATTTCAAGTTTGAGTTTGGAATTGAAAATTTATTTGAAATTTAGATTTAAATTAATTTGGAATTGAATTGAAATTTAAAGAAATTTGTGAATTGAAATCGAAATTTACGTGGAATAGAAATTTATTCAAGTTGAAATTGGAATAAATCGATTAAATCAAAATGGAATTTGGATTTGATTTGGATAGGAAATTTGGGAAGTTGACCGGTTTGACTTTGGAATTATTTATCAAATAATTTTTGATTTTTTCCAAACTATTTTATATATAAACCATTTTATATTCAAATTATTTTCGATTAAACTATTTAAATATTTTCTATTAAACTATTTTGAATTATTTAACTATTTTAAACTATTTAAACTATTTTCTTAAATTCAAACTGGTTAAAGAGACGGAAATGTTTATATTTAAACCTTTGGTTTAAATACGAACTAGGTTAAAGTAGAGATTATAACCTAAATTGAATTCGAATCAAATTTTGAAGTGAAATTGATTTATCGGACAAAATTGATAATTTTGAATATATGATGATTTTGAAATGGATTTGATTTTAAAGCGAATATGATATTTTGTTATCAATCATGAATCAATTTGAAATATAAAAGAGCCATCAGTGTAATAATACGTAGTTATTAAAGAGACCGGGATCGGATATGGACATACTCTCTGTCGATACCGAAAACCACTTTAATAACTATTATACGCGGAGTGTTGATCCAGAATGAAGTGGATGGTTTGGTGAACGCGTTGACTGAAGAAAGAGAACGATATTGGATGACCCCTGACATGACTAAAACAGGAGCCGCGCCGGGCCATTGAGGTTCGCCACCTCTAGCGGACACACTTCTTCGATACCATATCTATTATATTTATGATTTGATTTGGGTGCACCCCTTGATTTGGGAGTGTTGTTTCGCGGTGTTGAGGTAGTAGCTGCTATGCTCAACATCAGTCCGGATCACGCAACTACTAGTATCCTAGTTGGTATCGCCTCATGTACCTTGTCATACTGATTATCCTATTCGCGACCACTACGTTTTGGTTTGTACCTTGAGTATATGGATTGCCCTCTGGTGACTTCCGGTTTTGGGGAAACTACGGTCTTGTATATGCTTTTGGGAATATAAAATGTGTTAAGGGGGATTATGGTAACGCCTTAACGCTATTTTGATACTTTATATTACTGATAGACATTATCTACTTAGCGTACATTACTACCTAGTAGATGGCTATGCAAGGAGACTGATGGCTATGCAAGGAGACTGATGGCTTCTAGTCAAGAAACCATATCGAAGTCCGCATTAGGGAAGTCGAATGGACAATACTAGTTCGAAAGCGAACTTGTGTGATCAAGCGAGCGATCGAATGTAATGTTGCGAAATAATGACATATGTAAGTAATAATGAAGTAAAATTTGGGATATATGGAATTATGAAATTTAGTTTTGAAATATGGTATATTTAAGCCTTGAAACATATTTAAGATTTAATAGTTTATTTTGTAAATCAAATCTGTATTTGAAATTGATAATATTTGAAATGGCTTTGTTGGAAAACTAAATTGAAACTGATGGTTTGAATTGAATTAAAATTGGAACTTTTAGATTTTGGTTTAATTGAAAAAAATTGAAATGAAAAGAATTAAGGGCATGTTTTATGATTTCAAATGCATGATGTCTAAATGTTATGATTTTCAAAGTGTAATGATTTCAAGTATTTTAGTTTCGAAAGATTCATAACTTTGAAAGTATTATGACTTTTGAAGTGAATACATGTTTGAAATGGAAATGGATTTATTTGACTTAAATTTTGTTGATTTGGAAATTTGGATTATTTTCTAAACCTATTGTTTTAAGAAATTTTGAAACTGAATATGTATAACTTGAAAGAAATGATTTGGTGACATCATATATAGTTTTAAAAATTTATTTGATATCGAAATGGTTTGAAATTTAGAACCTTGTTTTATTAAATACTTGATTTGGGAGCTATCGAACTTATATAAAAATGATTTGTATAAGTAAACTGTTGAATTGGAACTGTTGATTTGAAAGGGTACCCAAATTTTGAAAAGTGAAATCTTATATAATCGAAATCTATATAAGTGTGATTTGACATACTAGTATTTTGAAAAGTATTTGATTTGAAATGAAATCTTATATAAAATGGACTTTATATAAGTATGATATTTGAAAGTGATTTTGAAGGGTACTATATGATACATATTTTCGAAGTAAAGATATGGAAAGTGCCTTCTGCTTGATATCCGCTTTGTGGCCACACTGTGGATTCATTCTATCGATATTATTCTCTCTCTTTGATTTGGGTTTTCCGGATATGATACTCGAGTGTCCATCGAATTCCACGGCGATCCCCGTGGTCTTATGATCGCGGCTACATAGCGTAACTGCCTGGCTGAGTCTTGCCTAGGGGTACGGATTGTTTCCTGGGGGATCCAGGCGTAACCATTGTGTATCCTGCAATCTGTGTAGGTCGCGAAGAGTAGCGCAAGTGCCTGGCTGAGTCTTGCCTAGGGGTACGGATTGTTTCCTGGGGGATCCAGGCGTAACCATTGTGTATCCTGCATTCTACTCGTCATCATGGCGTAACTCGCAGGGCTGAGAAAGCTTACGGATACGGATTGTTTCCTGGGGGATCCAGGCGTAACCATTGTGTATCTGCGATCCATGGTTAGACAACTGTTTCGGTTTGGTTGATTTGTTTGGATTGTACTTTCCATATCTGTTTTTAAAAGTGTTTTCATTATTTTCACTGGGTGTTGAAACAAGTATACTAAGTACTTGGATAAGTCTAGCTTTGCGCCTGATCAACGCACTGCCAGAATCTACAGGAACGAGGATAAACTTGTTAAGACATCGAGTTATAAAAGTATTTTGATAAAGTACTATATAAAGAATATTTTGATCAGTTATTTTTCCCTTCTAAAGATTTTAAAATGTTTAAAAATTGTTTACTTTGAACCATCAGATTTGAATCAAATGACTATTCATCATATTATAAAATGTTTAAAATATTATGAAATTTTAATTGAAATGTATAATGGTTTAAATAATGGTTCATCCTTGTCTTTCAACCAGCTTTCCCTCCTAGGTACTTTCTCCCTACCTTCTTTCGGGGATGCATTCCAACCTATTGCTCTTTCTTGTTGTTTCTCCGCTTCCTTCCTTTTCGAGGACGAAAAGATTTGAGTGGGGGAGAGTGTAACAACCCTAGATTTTGACTATATATTTAAATTTGACTTTATTTCATTTTGAAATTTTTTTTATTTTTTTTATTTGTGTGATATCATTTCTAAACATTTTTAAAATGATAATATAATTTTTCCAAAATTTACTGTATTTATTTCCTATTTTTAAAGGCTGTTTTCTAATTTTCTGCCATTTTATTCATTTTTAAATTTCTTTATTTTATTTTAAATTATTTTTATTTGTGAAAATTCATCTCTAAATATTTTTAAAATAATAATAGAATTTTTCTAAAAATTACTGTGTTGATTTCCTATTTTTAAGGGCTGTTTTCCCATTTTCTGTTATTTTCTGCATTATAATTTTATATTTAAATTAAATTTTATATATTTATTTTGTGAATATATTTGTATTTTATGTTATTATTTATGTTTAAAAATACTTTACAACCTTATATGAATTTTCTAAAAATTATTTCATTTAACTTCAAATTTTGCTAGTCTAGTTCACTGTTTTAACTATTTTCCTTGATTTTACTTTACATAATTGATAAATATTATATATATTTGTATATTGGTTGAAAATTTCGAAATATTATCTGATATTATTATTATTTCATCTACATAAATTTATATAAATAATAAAAGGTAAATTGAAATGGTTTGTGACCTTTTGTTTCCTATGGCTTTTGATTTTCCCACCTTTTCACAGTTTAACGTTTCTTTTCACTCAAATGGCCATATCTCTTCATTCTTTCAGCTGCCACCCTCATTTCTCATTCAAGTACTTCATTTTTTCTCTCATTTCCTCAAAAAAATTCAGCCATAGCTTTTGAAGAAAGTTTGGTAAACTTTATTTCCTTTTTCCATTTGTTTATGCTTGAATTCATGGTTTTTGCACTTGTTCTTCTTCATCATAGGTTCGGCCTTGCTCCTCCACCACCATAGGCGCCTCCACCATCACCACATCAGGTCACCATCTCCTCCATCCCACTGACCAAGCCATGCCGTGGTCATCTATGACTAGATCCACCAAAGTTTATGCAAACACTCCACTTGTTCAGCCTAGCCGAACCATTTATGCACATACCCTTCATTTTTCACCTAAACCACCTCCTTGGCCGCCGCCACCAGTCCCTCCACCACCTTTGGCCGACACTCCAGACCCCACCTGACCTTCACCTTGTAGGGGCCGAGCCCAATGGTCCTTTGGTTGAGCCATGGTTGCACAAAAGCCACTTATTTGCCTTAAACCCTTTGTATTCACACCTTGTAACTTCCACCACTTCACCACACCCTTAGCCGGCCTTTGCACCACCTTCTCCAGCTCATACCTGAACCAAAACCACTGCCACACCATCTCCTAGCCTCCAGCAGGTCTGGCCATGCCATTTGTAGCCTTGCCTGATGCTTGAAATTGCACAAAAATCCACTTGTTTGCCTTGTACTTGTATTTTCATACATAGCAACTTCCATACCTTCACTACCCTTGCTAGGCCGACCATATATGACCCATACCTGACCAAATACACCCCAAGGCAGTACCTTATCACCCTATAGGCTGAGCATAGTGATGGTGGAAGCAAGTGCAAGTGTTTGATTAATTGTTGTTCCTTAATTTCTAGCATCGTTTATCGTATTTTTGGTCTGAAACCTTATAATTGTTATATTGTTTGATTTGTATTCAAGGAAATTAATCCTTGGCTCCTCCATTTCGTATCTGTATCGTGCTTTTGTGCTTGTGTAGATCCCGCTGTGCAATTCGTCGTTGTGTCATCAGCTCAAAACAGTGAGTAAATCTCACCAGACTAATATGTACTTATTTAGTGATAAACTGACATCACCTGAATCTGTAAATGCATATCATCCTGTTATAACTGCTATATTACATTCATATGAAGTTCACACCTATATTTACACTTGTTATACCATATGTTACTGTTATTTCATGCTATTCTGTTATTTTCATCAGTTTATCACACTGTAAGTTCCCTGTAGACTAGAATCACTATGGGTTGAAATGATACATACCCGAATGGAATTTAGAATAGGAGAAAATCGTTATGGGCTGAAATGATAGGCCTGAATGATTTTCAATTATTTTCTTTTACTTGGTATTACGGGTTTGAAATGATCAAACCCGGTTTTCTTTGTAAATTACGGGTTGAAATGATATATTACCCGTATCACTTCATCTAGGCTAGAAAATGAAATACAGACCCGTTGTTAAAATATGTTTTTCTAAAATTTTTAATTATTTTAGAAATGTAAATATTATAATATTTTGATTTAAATTTGATTAAAAATGATTTTTGTAAAGCATTATTGATTTTTTGAAAATTTATAAGTGAAATAAATAAATGGTAAAGTTAGAAAATCTGAAATGTAAGTTATTTTGGAAACTAGAATTTGGTGATAAATGGAATTTAAATTAAATATGAAAATATGGTAAATTTATGATATTTTGAATTAAATGAATTTAAAATGATTTTATAATATATCAATGATTTTTGAATAAAGTTAAAATGTGAAATGAATGAATATTTAGGTTGAAATTTGGAAATATAACTAAAATTGGAAATTTGTGAATTTGTCTTAAAAGTGAATTTTAAGTTAAGTAAATAAAAATGAAATTAAGTTATATTTGAAAATTTTAAACTTAAGTGTTAAATTAAATTAAATTTAATGAATTTGAAATTTTATGTTGGAATTTAATAAGTGAATTATTATTAAATTTCGATTTTTGAATGGAGATTTAACTTTATAAAATCATGAATATAAGGGTATTTGAATGACTGTTTTAAAAGTGAAATTATATGATTTTAAAAGCTAAAAATGATTTAAATAAAAATATAATTGTTTGTGAAATTATATTGAATACTTGAAGTTAATTAACTGCATTTCTGAAATGCTATTAATTCTAATGTAAATGATAATACAGCATTTGTAAATGCTGTAGTTGATAATAATGAACCAAATGGCTAAGTTTAATTAAAGGTTATTATAGCATTTTTGTAAATGCTATAATTATTGAATTTAATTAAGTTTTATTTGAAACTAATTTAACCCTATTACAACCTTTTTAAATGCTATCTTTTATTAAATTGAACTGTTTTGAATGTAACTTTCCGTAGCAATTTCTAAATGCTGCGAAAGTTGAATTTTCATCTGTTTTAATAAATTAAGTGGATAAATGAATTTTGAAAGACTAAAATTTTGTAAATTTAATAATTTAATTATTAAATATAATAACTTCATTTTATGATTTAAAATGAAGTAATTTGTTTCGAAATATAAACTATTTTGAAATGTGTTTTGTAATGGTATTTAAATTAAATAAAAATGAATGTGGATTGGAAGATATGATATTTTGAATGATATTGAATTTTGAAATTACATTTGATTTTGAAGTATAAAATACCATTTTGAAATTTTAACCACGGGATGTAATTAATTTATAGTTTAACTGATTCTTAAAGGATGGGTGATCCCAAGCATCCTTTAAGTTATTGTGCATTTCTACTACAGTTCACTTGAGTTGGTTTACATTATATAAGTATATATTGTCCTGACTCGAGTGTTTTGTGTTTTACTTTACGCTCGGGTCAGCCTGAGTATTCACAGCTTTGGATTCTCTTTCTGGAGCTGGTCTTTGCTGGAGTTTCTGCTTATCTACATTTATATCTACTTTCTGTTTCAGCTATTCTAGTCTATCTCATGTATTAGTGAACTTCTATGTATTTGGGATTTCTATTATGTTGTTTTCAGACTGTATTATGTATTTGGTTTGAGACTCTGCCGTAGTAGCTTCATGAACTGCTATGTATTTTATATTCCGCTGCGAGGTATTCTGTTTGTTCTATGTCTGTGATTCTGTGATTGTATTTCATTTGCTCCAAATTTATTTACAACGCGGTATTTTGAGCAATTCAAGTCCGACATGTGCGGATGCGAATGGCTGAAAAATATCGGGTTGTTACAGGTGATGAGTGCACGCACAATCGACATTCATTTTCGAGTTTCGAAGTAGGAAGGCCATTGTAGTAGTTTTACTACAGATTTATTTTGATAAATAAATATAAAATTTTAATTGTTTTAAATATAATTGAATATATAAATTGTAAGTATATATTTATCTATTATTTTAAAATGATTCGAAATTAAATCCGGTATTTAATTCTTAAGTTTTCGCTAACTAATAGTTTTACTTAGGGTAGTGAAATGGAAGTTAAATAATAATTGGAATTTAAATAAAATAAGAGATTAAATGCTTGGTTATAAATGAAATAAAAAGAAATTTGAAATTGTAATCTATAAAACAAAGGATAGGATTATTGAATATTAATTTAGTTAAAGGAAATGAGTAAATTTGTATAATTTTCAATTACATTCTTAAAGCATATGTATAACTTACCATACATAAAAAAAAGCTACAATGTTAATAAGAAAATGTAATGGGGAATCTTACAAGTAAAGCTTGAGGTAATGAAAGTATTCAATGAATTTGCTAATATAAATGAGAATTTAATGTTATAAACTTAAGATGACTGAAAGGACACTAATTAAATATAATGAAAAGGTCAAGCGAATCACCTTAATAAATAAAATTGATGTTATAGAGTTATAAAATTAAGTTGTAATTGAAATATTTCTGAAATTTAATATAATAGAAAGGTAAGCAATAAAATAATAAATAAGAATTTGGTGTTGTAGTTGTTATAAAGTTAAGTATAATGGAAAAACTACTAATTAAATATAATAGAAGACAGGTATTGTAAGTAAGAAACTTTAAACTTAAGTAAATAAGTTGAAGTTATTTCTAAATTAAATTGCAAGAAATAAATGAAAATAAAAAGATAAATCGTTATATGAAAGAAAGAAATCAAACAAAAAATGTGTGAATGAAATTAATAGGAATAAACTAAATCTGTTGTTTGAAATAGTTGTTGTTTGTTTTGGTTTATGGTTGTTCGGTAAGGATACTTTAAAAGTGTCTGGATGAATGATAAATCTATTTAGCTTCATCAAAGACTGTTGAGTAAAAGGTGCACTTAGTAGTTTATTTTTCATTCTGTACAATTTGAAGTTTTGAACCCAAACAGCTGTTTGTTTTGTTTGAATGAATGATTGAATTGTGTTGATTCAGTATGAAGGTTGTATGATGTTTGTTGCAATTGGTTGTTGAATTGATTGTTTGTTTGTGGTCGAACAACTTAAATATTTCATTCTATATAATTTCTAACTCTTATCAGATTATATAAGTGAAAAACCGGTTATGGAAGCAATTGCTACTGCTTTTGGTTTCATAATTAAGCGCTAATTGCCCGACAAATAGGTACGTTTTCGGATTTCGGATATATAGCATTATTATATTATCTTTCGTGGGTTGGGATATATATTATTTTGGAAAATATATGTAGTATATTTTTATTTTTGATGTTATATTTTCTCCCGAGCCTTTCCTTACAAAGGAGACGCTGCCAAAATTTTCCGAAAATTTTGGACTTAGAAAATTTTTGAAAATGTTTTTTCCCAAACTTTATTAATTTGAGTATAAAAAGGTTTAGTGGTTATAAATTTGTATATTTTATTTAAAGTAATTAATTTTGTAAATTTAGTTGTGTATAAAGTTAATATTTTGAATAAGATATGTTGATTCCCTAATTCTTCTTTTCCCTTCTTTTCCTTTTTGGGGACGAAAAGTTTTAAATGGGGGAGAGTGTAACGACCCGTAAATTTTGATAAATAGATTGGTTAGTTTAATTTAATTTTGCAATTAAATTTAGGAAGAAAGAAAAAAATTATAATTAATAATCACGCAAATGTTGAAAATGAAATGAGACCATGGAAAATAAAGCTAGGTATTAACAGTTGAAATGAACATTCCAATTTAATGTATTAACTCAAATGTTATGAATTAGTATTAAATGAAATATAGAATTAACAAGTGCAATCAGTGTATTAATATGTGAAATAATATATTGATTTATTTGTTACTGAATGTAAATTAATGAAAGTATGTTAAGGTAAGTTAATAAATAATTAATTTAGCGCAATCCAAATTAATTGAAATGACTGTAAGGTCATAATTTGTGGTATCTAGTAAATTTGAAAAATAAATCTCAATAAATGTAATAAAGTATTGAAATGTATATTGTTTCCATAGGATAATATAAAGAAATGAAAACTTGCGACCTATGCTTGGAATAATGACCAAAATAAGTGAAATAGTGTTAATGCAAGTATTTGATTTATTAATGAAATGATACAGTGTTATGACAATTAATTAAAATTTGTGTATATATGGAATTTTAACCTGTGTTGTTAAGTAATAAACTTATAAATGCAAGAAAGGGAAAATAGGTAACAATCTATATATGTTATTTATTTTATTTAGTATGTTAAATAAAATCTGGAAATCAATTTATAATCAAAGGAAATTAAGTAGTACGTTAATTGGAAATAAATTAATAAATACATTAATGAAATGTAATATATTCAATGTTAATTTTACCCATAAAATGTCGATTTATTTAATAGCAAGGTTTTAAATCAATAAACGAATTTATTGAGATTTCAATTTATAATTAGTAACATTTAATGTGAAATCAATTACAATTAATTGACTTAATTTGTGCAGTTAGGTTAGATGTGATTTGTCATTAAAAAGGGTTAATTTTATAAGATGTAATTAATGCTAAGCCTTTTTATAATATGACTATTGGTTGATGTTAAGATTGTAAATCAAGATTTATTAATTTATTTGAATGTAAGTAACATGTATTGTATAAATAAATGAATTAGTATAATAAATGGTAATTGGATGAATTCAGTGTTACGCAAGTAATCATAATAATTAGTGAAATTAATAAAATTAATTGTACTATAAAGTTAATGGTAACGATTGTTATATTTAATTGGCCTTATAAATCAAATTAGGAAATCTTTAATGTTTTAATGAAGTTTATAACGGAAGGTGTGAATGTAATAATGAAATAATTGGAAGTGTAAATTCATTCATAATGTAGTAATCTATATAATGGAAAGTATGAACCCAAGTGAATGAATTTATATAGAATGTTAATCGCAATTAGCGTGAATATTGGTAGAAATGTAATAAAATGGAAATGTGTAGTTAATACAAAGGAAAGATGGAAATTTGAACTTACTAATGTAATAAAGGGTAAAACAAAGGTTATCTTTGTTTATCGAATAATAATTTGTTAGATAAAAAGGATTGAAGTAAATCAGGTTAATTTATTGCAATAAATTTTAAATATTGAGTCTATTGCAAATAGGTAGAATTAAACATTAAATTTTTCGTTATTTGAAATGAAGATGGAATAAGAAAATATTAATGCAATAGTTTTGAATCCAATATTTAATCCGTCTATTTGACAGGAATGAATGGAATAATAATTAATTTCTGTAACTAAATGGAATTTTGGGGATTTTATTTATAATTTGTGAATTTAATGAAATTAATTATTAAAAGTGAGGTTAACGTTGGAATTGATGAATTAATCAACTCTAATTTGACATTTAAATTTATTTAAATCAGTGTAAATGATTTGAAAATTTTAAAATGATAAGAATTGTCAATTATCGAATTGAAATTGAAAATTTGATTAAATTGACTAATTTTTAATTTATTTAATTAATATAATAACAGCCATTTTGGCCACTGACTCGGATTTCAACGAAACTTGTTTCATCGGATCCGTATCGGTGAATTATTGTAGGGTTTCAAGTTTCATAGCGATCGGGCTTGTCGTTTGATCGTACGGACTCGAAACGCATTGAAATAAATGAAATTGAAATCAATTTGAAGAAAAATATTGATTTGAGCATAACTTCTTCATACGATGGAATTTGGAATTGAAACTTGTTCCATCTCGTTTAAAATATTTTAAAATATCTATTTTGATATATGGTAAATTTTTTCCGGAGTCGAAACGGGCTTTTTGGGCCACTTTGGCGTTAGCACGTATATCCATCCTTATCCATCCATTCTAATTTCTGACCTACCTATATAAACCTGGTTATAAACCCTAATTTCCCTCATTCTCATTTGTTTGTACGTAATTCAGCTATCTCTCCTCCTCAATGGCAGATAACAAAATTCCAGATCCAATTCCATTCCAAAATCAAAGTAAAAATTTCAAACTCCTTAGAAAAGTTTGAAAAAATTATATGTTTAAGCTCTCGAAGTGTGTAATCCTCTGGTTTGGTTCGTTTTTCAGTTTGGATCATGGTTTTTCCAGCATTGGCTGAAACATTCCTGGCCGTCGAAACTAGGGTTTTGATTTTTGAACGGTGGATCTTCGTCCGGGAAGTGATCGGTTGGCACTGGCATATAGAGGGAGGAGAGCAGGCCTCGGGGTGGTAGTCACTCGTCATCATATGGTCAAAATTCACCAGAATTTGGCCGATAACCATCGGCGGCGGCGCTGGCCGTTCTGGTCATCGCGAATGGCCGCAAATAGGGGTTAGGGTCGGCTCTAGGCAAGGAGGTCATCGGGCATGTCAGATCGTGTTGAAGCTGGGCGAGGAGGCGGCGGTATTCAATGGAGGGTGGTGTCTCATTAGGGTTTCTGGGATGAGATTCAAAGAGAAGCGTATGTTTGCCTGTTGACATGGGCACGGGGTTTATGGTTGGTGACATGTTTTCTAATTTTATTTATTTTCAAAATTTTTAAATCGTAAACTTCTAACTACTATAAAATTTGCGTACGATATTCGATTTACGTGAAATTTTCTTTGTTAGGATCGTATAGAAATTCCGGACACTTTGACGCTTGTTTGGATGAATTCTGAGACTGTCCAATTTTTGGGTTTAAATTGGATTTAAATTCAATTTAAATTCAAAAGGTGAGTGTTTTAACCCACTCACAACTTCTAAAATTTCTTATGTTTGTTAAATTGATGTATGATGTGATTTGAAATTTATTTATAGTTGTTTGGCATATTTTAATCATCATCCCAGTAAAATTAAATTATTTTAATTTAATTGTTACTTAATTATTCATCGCATATTAACTGCCAGTTAAATTGTTATTTATTTCTTGCATATTAACTACCAGTTAAATTATTATTTATTTTATTGCATATAAACTGCCAGTTAAACAGTTATAATTTATTTTCGAAAATAAACTGATAGTTGATACCTGTTATTTATCACCTGTTATATGTTGATGTATTGTTTGAATTTGGATGATGATTGTGATAAATGGTTGATGATGGATGAATGGATGTTTTATTTATATCATCATAATCTGCAAGTTGTTATGCATTTATTTTGATTCGGGATTGCGTTTTGAAATGATATACAACCACATTTTATTTTAAATTGCGGATTGAAATGATAAATATCCGTATCACGTGACCATAGGATAGAAAATTATATACAGGCACCGCGGTATATATATATATATATATATATATATATATATATATATATAAAATTATTTTTGAAATAATTTTTCTATGGTTTTGTAAAGAAATATATATGGTTTTATGAGATATAGATTTCGGATATTTGAGAAAGGTTATTTTATATATAGTTAAATTCTTGGTTTTAAGCTATGTATAAAATTGTTTAAAGTATGAAGTAAGTTTAATAATAAAGTTGATTTTATTAAAATATATTATGGATAAGTATGTACTGCAATTATATTCTAATATAGAGTTTATATTGATTTTTATAAATCAAAGTTGAGAAGATAGTTTTGAAATGGATTTGAGATTTTATTTAATTAAGATCTTATTGAAATTTAGATTTTAAAAGAATATGGTGTTATAAATAAATTCGGGTTTAAGATGATTTAAGTGAATAAATCTAGTCTAAATAAATTGGGGAATATTCAATTATTGAATTTGAAAATTTTATATAAAGGATACTGGATTTATTAAGTAAGTATTTCAAAACTAAATAATAGTAAAGTGAATTTGACATATATATATATATATATATATATATGAATTAAAAATTCAGTTTTGAAATGGTGGAATATTTAAAACTTTGAAATATATGGAAATTTAAATGGTTTATTTGGGAATTCAAATCTGTATTTTGAATTTATTTGAGAAAGTAAAAAGCTAATTTACTTTGTAAAGTAATTTATTATTAAACCATTTAAGTATTGAAAATTATGTTTCGAAGCTATGGGTTTAAGGTATATATATTTGAAAATACTATGATTTTTGAAAAAGATATATTTGAAATAAAAATTATATCATATTGATTTGGGTTTTAAAATAGAAATGATATCATATTTATATGGTTTTGAAATGGATATTTTATTCTGGTTTTAAAGTATAAATTATTTTAAAAGACCGCGGTGTTATAATAACGTTTGGTTGTTGAAGAGACCGGGATCGGAAGTTGTCATACTCTCTGCCAACTCCGAAAACCGCTTTAGCTCTTGAGATGTGGGTTTCGATTTAGTCGAAATTCGGACTCATTGAGATGTGGGTTGTTGTAAGAATAGAAATTAGGTTTAGCTCTTTTTTGGATCCTGATATTATTGGGTGACTGAGAAGGAAATTTATTCATGTTAAGTTTCTACATTTTCTTTAGTCTCTTATGGAATTAAAATTTTCATTTACATCTTTTATTTACATATATACTCTTTTATTACATATAAATAACTCTAACATCTACATATATACATTCTGATTCAATTTAAATTTATTATTATTTGTTTTACAAAATATATTGATAAGTTACGTAATATATTTAAATCAGTAAGTATTTAACCTTGCTAATTGTGAGTCTACGGAATAGGGATCTTAAGGCTAAATTAACACTAGAGGGGTGTGAATGGTGTTTAATGGATTGTATAAATATTTTTCAAATTCTTTAAGATTCTACTTGGAATGATGTAGTTAACAATCACAGAAAAAATCACAGAATCAAATTGCGGATAAAAGTAAATGCAGTAAAAAGGAAAGAACACACCTGTTAGTCCGTGAGATGATGGTTTTGATGACAACAACCTTAGAATAGATTATAAAATATAAATACTAACATTATAAGTTTAGATATATATGTATATGCAGGATTTAACCATGCAGGTACAAAGAATGAAGACTGTACAGTATAGAGATTCAAGATATCAAGATTGAAGACTCATGAGTATCAAGATTATCAAGAGTTCAAGAATTCAAGTAATTTATTCTTTAATTAGAAAATTTTGTTAAAACTCCTAGAAAAGCACTGGCATCTTAAAATCCAATTTATTCGTGGAATGGAATCCACTTCCAACACGTTAAAGGGATGGAACCCTAAGTAGGATGGAACCTACGAAAAATCTAGTAAAACATTGTTTTGTATCCGCTAACTTTTTATTCAAAATGATTTTTCAAAATTATATCTTTTTTCAAAATGATTTTAAAACCTTCCTTTTAAAAGCATCAAAAATCTCTATCCTGGTTTTAAATAATTTTAGCCTCAAAATCATCTTTAATTTCAAAGTCAAATTACTCCTGATTTTAAACTATCTTTTAATATAATATATTTAACTTTTAATATTTATACTTAGATTTAAATATAAAATTATAGTTAAATTCTACATATATTATTCTCTATATTTACTTATGAATTTTAACTATAATTAAGTATATTAGAAAAGTTTAAAATAGTTTTAATATAAGATAAAGGTTATTTTCAAAGAAAATCAAATCATCAAAAATTGCTTTGGGATGTCGACATGCCTATGGTGACCATGTCGACATGGTGTTAGTTGAAGTGTCCATTCATTCAAAATTTGAATTCAAAGTTTTGGCACCAAGTTGATTAATCTACTAAATCATCTGTATCTTTCTCATACGATATTCAAATTAAGCAAATGAATATACTACGGTGATCAGAAAAACGAGCCCGTCGCAATGGAACAAATCTCGTCGTTAAATTCTGAAAGATATAAAGGTGTGACTCACGACAATGGAAGAACAACAAAGTTAGAAAGATGGAGTGCAAAAATTGGTACGCTTTACTATTATTTCATCTTTATTGTTGCATTTAGGAATATATATATATATATATATATATATATCTATGCATTTAGTTAGGTATAGATATTTATCTCTTTTATAAGTTTTGATATTATGGTCCATATATCGACACACCATAGTATAAATATCGATATATAAGTCTAATTTTTTTTAAAAGTCTTTTAAAACGTGTTTTCTTTCAAATAAAATCTACAACTAATTTATTACAACTATACTAAGTAGAAAAGCATACCTTCATTCATGATTTCAACTTTTCTAATGTTATTTTTACTTCTCATACTCTATTTCTTTTAAGATACTAATTTTCTGTCTTTAAGAAATTAATAGAATGAATTTAGAATGTTAGAATAAGGTTCTATTTATATATTTCTTCAATTAATAAGATTGCACCACATCACAAGACCGGAATTTTAGATAGCTTTTCTAAAATGCTTATTTACATCTGTAATAATTTGTAAGTACATCAAATTCGTATTTATAGCATTTCTGTGCTTTGAAACACTGTAGAGTTTCAGAAACTTTACACAGTAATTGATAAAAGCTACGGTTTTAGTTTTATAAAGTTTCGAATATAATTTATTGCAAAAACTTTTTATAGCATTTTGTAAATGCTGTCCTTCTTGTTTGAGATTTTAAATTATGTAAAAATAATATTTAAATTAAGTATTTTTCTCTATTCTTTTTAGAAATTATTTACTAACTTATATTAAAAAAATTAATTTCATATTTAATTTTTTGTAATTAATTAAATTTTTTAAAGTAAGAGGCCTTAATATAACACATGTTTATTTTACTTTTTCAATATTTATTATTTTACCTCATTATGGTATTTTGTAAATTTAAAAGATGTTTAAACATGTTTCTAAATATTTAAACCAATAATAATTTACTTAATTTTTAAAAAAAGGGGAATTAAATAAGGAGGATATTAATCTTTGTAAAAACCATATTTGATCATATATAGTATAAGTCCTTATTCCAAAGCATTTGATTTTAATATTAAGTTTGATTATTACCTTTTACAATTATGTTATAATTTTAATATCATTTATTACCTTCAAACTCTTTCTTTACAACTCTTTCAGTCACATTCATTAGTTTCCTTAACTTAAGTCTAGTAATTGGTGAATTTTACCTTTGTGTGGTTGAAGTATAATAAATAGTTTGATATATGTATACATACATATATAGACACACACACACACACACACACACACACACACACACATATATATATATATATGCTTGCCAATTAGATATTACTTATCACTCATGTTTATCTAATAGTCTGAATATCTCTTACCATCGTATATATATCATCATATCATTCTGCAAATTATTTTACCTTATTGTCATTTTATTACATATCATTATGCATGCTATTTCATATCACATTTCATTGCATATTATATCATAAATTACAATGCATATCATAATCCTTTGCATCACAAGTTGCACTTCATTTTTCATATTATCTCATGCTGCATTGCATATGTCATACATTTCATACTGCATTACAAACTACATAAAGTGTATTTTATTTAGGAGGAGTTTGTAGTATTGTCTTATAATATAGGATTATTAGTTTCTGATTTGTTTGGTATATTTTGATTGACTTGTTTGATTTGATTGACTTGATTGACTTGTTTAAATTGATTGACCTGTTTGATTTGATTGACTTCATTGACTTGTTTGACTTGATTGATTTGTTTGACTAGTCTGACATGATTGGTTTTGATGAGTGTGTTGAAATATACTTAATAAAAAATTTATGTTCTTATATTTAATTTCTAACTATTATAAGTATTATCATAGATTCTTAGTTAGGATAGTTAGTAATTTAGGATTAACTTTTAATTTTTAGAGTTAAGTGTTGATTATTTATGATAACACCATCATTATAATCATATGTCATATGGTATTAGATTAAGGGGGAGTTATATAGTTTGGAGTTAGTTTTTGTTGATGACAAAGGGGGAGAAATATAAAATAGGGTAGTTAGTCATAGATTAAGGGGGAGTTATTAGTTTTAGAGGGAGTTATTAGGATAGAAGTAATATTTTATAAACAAAGGTTGTCATCATCAAAAAGGGGGAGATTGTTAGTCCGTGAGATGATGGTTTTGATGACAACAACCTTAAAATAGATTATAAAAAATAAATACTAACATTATAAGTTTAGATATATATATGTATATGCAGGATTTAACCATGTAGGTACCAAGAATGAAGACTGTACAGTATAGAGATTCAAGATATCAAGATTGAAGACTCATGAGTATCAAGATTATCAAGAGTTCAAGAATTCAAGTAATTTATTCTTTAATTAGAAAATTTTGTTAAAACTCCTAGAAAAGCACTGGCATCTTAAAATCCAATTTATTCGTGGAATGGAATCCACTTCGAGCACGTTAAAGGGATGGAACCCTAAGTAGGATGGAACCTACGAAAAATCTAGTGGAACATTGTTTTGTATCCGCTAACTTTTTATTCAAAATGATTTTTCAAAATTATATCTTGTTTTCAAAATGATTTCAAAACCTTCCTTTCAAAAGCATCAAAAACCTCTATCCTGATTTTAAATAATTTTAGCCTCAAAATCATCTTTAATTTCAAAGTCAAATTACTCATGATTTTAACTATCTTTTAATATAATATATTTAACTTTTAATATTTATACTTAGATTTAAATATAAAATTATAGTTAAATTCAACATATATTATTTTCTATATTTACTTATGAATTTTAACTATAATCAAGAATATTAGAAAAGTCTAAAATAGTTTTAATATAAGATAAAAGTTATTTTCGAAGAAAATCAAATCATCAAAAATTGCTTTGGGATGTCGACATGCCTATGGTGACCATGTCGACATGGTGTTAGTTGAATCCAAAATTTAAATTTCAAAAGAAGTGTCTATTCGCCATAACTCTTCACGAATGGACATGACTGTTGTTCTTCTATAAATAGGGGCTAGTTTCAATGAATTTTATATCAGATTTTCTAGTTTATCACTCCTCTTCTTCTTCCACATTTCTTAATACATATTCTTATCATTACTCTACCGAAATCAACATTTAATCATACTCGATTACTTCTAGTTTGATTCTCTATCACTATCTCAACAAGGTTCTCAGTGCTATTCAGAGTTATAGACTTCTTTGTAATCTATTAAGCGAGAAAAGGTGTGATTGTGGCCTTGGAAATCAATCAAGCGAGAAAAAGTGTGATTGTAACCTTGGAAAATCAATTGGGTAAGCTTGTGGCCCGGAAATCAAGTATCTCTACCCAGAGGATAGAAAATCTATAGGGCATACCTCGTAGCCTTGAAACCAAGAGTGTAATTATACAATTTCTTTTGAAAGGAAATCCGTACTTGTGTTGGGGGACTGGATGTAGGGTAACTCCGAACCAGTATAAAATCCGGTGTGTTCTTTCCTTTACTGCTTTTATTTTATTTCTACATCTGTGTTTGTTTCTGTGATTATCCCTGTATCTGTAGATTGCATACATCTATGTCTAAATTAACATAAACTCAAAAAGATTTAGTAATTTTTTATAAACACTATTCACCCCCCTCTAGGGTTAATCCTAGCCGTAAGATCCGTAATCCGCATTTCTAACAACACCAAGATTTTATATTGGTTCATAGTTACCCTACATCCAGTCCCGCATAATTCTTTGTACGGATTTCTTTTCAACTAGTAAATGAAATATAATCTCGATTTCAAGGCTATAAGACACACCCTCCAAAATCCAGACCTCTGGCTAGAGTCACTTGATTTTCGTGCTACAAGCACACCCACTAGATTTACGGGCTACTAAGTACACCAATTTAATTTACGGGCAACAATCACACCCACAAGTGTAGCAATATGATTTGATAGAGTTTTACAGACTCGGTTCTTCGATCTTGATTATAATTGATCCTATAAATCTTGAATAGCACTTTGATCTTGGTTTGAGTGAGAGAGATGAGAGAACTCAGGGAGAAGATGAAGGAGAATCAAACTAGCGATGATTGAACTTGATTCTATTTGAATTTCGGCAGACTTTGGGTATATTTTGATTTAGAAAGCGAGAAAGTGGGAGGATGAGAGATAAATAAGAAAATTATATTTTGTAACGACCCATGATTTTCAATAATTAAATTTGCTAATTTAATAAGATTTTATGTTTTAATGTTGAGAGAAATAAAAATTGTAAATTATTTAATGAAACAATAACTAAAATGAAATGCAACAATGTTAATTTAAGTTAATCATTTACAACTTGTATGAAATTAAAATTATTGAAATGATATAAAATGTTATGCTTAATTTTAACTAAATATAAGAAACCAAATGTAAATATTGAATTTATTTATGGAATAATATATAATTAATGTAATTGAATGAAATCAGTATTATGTAGGTAATTATAATATTTGTTTGAAAATAATAAACTTATAAATATGATTTAAGGTAAATGGTGACAATTATTATATATTACCTATTTATTTAATCCATAAATTTAATTTGGAAGTCAATTGCAATAAATATAACTAAACACGTCTTTAATGAAAATTTAGGTAATAGTTGGAAACAATGTTAATTTTGTTCATAATATGACAATTGGTTGAATAAGAAGAACTGAATCAAGGTGGATAAATTTATTGGAATTTAAATTATAATAATTGGATTTACTGCAACTAAATGAAATTTAATATTACGTAAATAGGAATTAAGATGAAATTGCAAAATATTAATGTACTAAGATATAAACCAATGTTAATTATGCCCTAAGATGAAGGTTAATTAACAAGATTGAAAGGTCAAATAAATAGATTTAATGGAAATTTAATTTATAATTACTGAATTTACTGAAATTGAAATTAAACAATGTAATTGGTAAATTAGTTAACCTTAAATTGATATCTAAATTTGTAACGATCCTGAATTTCCGACCCAGTTTAAAAATTTTAAATCCATCGTTTTAATATAAAATTTTGAAAATTTATAAACGATCTCAATTAACGTCCAAACTTTATTTATGAGATACGTCTAGTTAGATATGAATATAGAAAAAGTTTCCTCGCAAAATATTACAGTAAATTTCGTTCGCGTTTTACTGTATATCAGTTCATAAAAAGCTACGCAAAATTTATCTTTCAAATCCAAATATTTTTACACAGTTATGTTGTAAAAATTATTCTGATCAAGATAATGTAATTCGTTTCGTCAAAAACTGTCATCGCATGTTTCGTTTAAATTGTTTTGCAAAACGAACAATTTAAGCGGCATAAAAAATCGAATTTTATAAAACGGTCGTATCGGAATTATCTATGTACCGTTGGAAGCGCATCGTCGCACCGATCATAATGGTATATTCATTCGTGTAAATCGGAGTCCGATGTAAAAATAGTCGCGTTAATTTAACCGTTTTGGACGGACCGGTTAAACAAATTTCAGCCTAAATTCTTTAACCCATTTACAAAAGAAAACTGAAAATAAAACTCAGCTGAAGCATTTATGGGGTAGTGGGAAGCTAGGAGTTGGCTTGGGAATAGGAGTGGATGTTTGGAAAATTTGGTGAGAAATTTGGGAATTCACGTGACACTTGGAAACTCAAAAAAATTAATTACTGATTACTAAAATTTTAAAGTTAAAAGAAACATTCGTTCATTTTCATTTACACCGTTTCCACCTTCAATTGCATCCCTTCAGGTAACACTACTCTCCCATTACTTCTTCTCATTATTCTTTTCTGCAAAAATGAAAAAAAAATAAACGAGAGTACATGCCGAAACAAAAAAAAGGGAAGCACGCACAGACTCTCCCTCTCCATTCACCTCCTCTCTCCGCCTTCGACACGCGCACCAAGCGCCAATCACCTCCACTTCTCCACCTGAACCAAGCCATCTCTCCACTCCACCCACCGACCGCGCCCCACGGACCGACCACTCCCTCACTTCGCCGATCACCATCCACACGTCATAGTTTACTCGGCATCAACACCGCCTCCACGTCCATCACCTACAGCCGTGCCTAGCCTGAGAGTGTCGGGCGCATGTATTGTGTGTGTTGTGTGCCGTGTGAGTTGCGTGTTTTATATAAAAAAAGAAGAGAAAATGAGGTGATTCATGCGTGCGTGCATGTATAGCATGCAAAATATATAGCGTGGGTGTATGTAGGTGTCATTGCGTGCATGAGGAATAATTTTTTTTTGTTAGTTGCATGCGTGTATTCAGTAAGTTGAAGAGGGAGCGTGTGTTGATGGATGTTGTGTGTGTGTTTTGTTTTTTAAATGGCTGATGTTTTATATAAAAAAACAAAAGAGAAGTGAGTATGGAATAGGGGAGGGAGGTAGATGGGAACGTGTATAATGTTGTACATGCATGCGTGAATGGAATGCATGTTTGCGTTCCTTGAAGTCACGGTTTGATTTCTTTTAAATATATATATATATATATATATATATATGATATATATATATATATATATGAAGCAAAAGAGGAAAAAGGAGTGAAGGGGTAGAATGATGAAGCGGTGAACCTATTGTGTGTGGATGTGAAACTGTGTGCGTGCGTGAATGATGCAGGGGTCGCGTACATATCTCTGAGAAGTCTCGGCTACTTATAAGAAAAAAAAATGAAACTGAGATTTGTAAATAGTGTTGGATATTGCAGTAGAGTATTTACGCCAATATCTATTTTGGTTGCCAAATAGTAACCAACTTTTCTTTTCTCGTTGTGTGCAGAAGCAACCGGCTAAGCATTTTGCAGCAACATCGATCTTCAGCTTTCGTCCTTTCTCCGTCGTTGGTAAGCGAATATATAATTTATAAATTATATATGAATGTTCATTGAATTTATATCGTCTCTTTTTGTCGATTTTTGTAGTGTCCGTTTTTTCGTGTTGTACCGACTTCATTCGTGCATCTTCTTGCTTTGTGCCAATTTCTTTATCCACGAAAGGTGAATTAATTTTCACGACTATATTCTTATGCAAGTTTGAATTGATGAATGATTGCTATGTGATGTTGAATTGGATGTTAATTGTTATTGTTAAGTGATAAGTAATTTGCAATTTGAAATTGATATAGGATAGTTAACAATTTAAAATGTATTTTATATGTCGAATTTTGATTTGTAAATTTGACCCCTTTATATGTTGAATATTGATTAGAAATATGTCTCCTGTTAAGTTAATTGAAACGTAGAATTTGATAAATTACCCTTTGAACCTTTGAATGTATATTGGACTAATTGTTGTAGTATTAAAAGTGAAATTTAAATTGGAATTGAATGACAAGTGAAAAACCGTAATGTAATAATCTTTAATCTACACGAAATGATAATGTAGATTCTAGGAATAATTATATTAATTTGCATAAATAACAAATGTAAATTAATACGATTATTTCGAGATTATTTAAATAAATTGTTGAATTGTTATGTATGGATGCTATTGCTTGTTTATTTACTTTGACACCATCCCAGTTATCACACTGCAAGTTCCCTTTGTATGCTTTGATTTTTGAATTGAAATGGAATCCGGTTGAAATGATAGATAACCAAATAACTTTGACTTAGGATAGAAAATTAAATTTAACCCAATTGGTCAAATGTTTTGATTTAAAATAAAATAAAGTTTTATTTGACTAATAACAAGGTTTTGGATAAAATTGGAATTTAAATTCGAATGAATGTAAATGTGAATATGTGAATTTGAAACAAATATTAACGTCGAAATTGACAAAAGAACATTGTTTTAAAATTATTAATAATTAAGTTTAGAATTATTTGATAATTAAGTTTTGAAATTAATAATAATTAATTTGGAATTATTATTAATTATTTGAAATCATTAATAATTAAGTTTGAAATTATTAATAATTAAGTTTTTAAATTATTAATAATTAAGTTTGGAATTAGTGATAATTATGATTTGAAATTATTTGATAGTTAATGAGATTGAATTATTTAAAAATTAAATTGAATTGAATTTTTTTATTAAGTGAAATTGAATTTCTTAAATAAGTGAAACCGAACCCCTTTATTAACTGAGTTTGAAATGTAACTAAGGTAATAAGTAAATGAATTTGAATTTCTTTAACAAGAAATAAAAATGTATTTTATCGAAAAATGGAAGACTTGAAATTAAAAGAATTGGATTTGACAAATTTAATTGAAATTAAATTTGTAAGCTTGACATAATGAAGTTAAACTTAAGTGATTAATTTAATGAATTGGAAATTGAAAGGAAGTTGTTTAATGATAAATTTGTTGACGAGTATTGAATGAAATCGATAAATGAGTTTAAATTGATTTGAACATTAAATTAAGTTTAAATGATTATGGAATGGAACTTATATTCAAATTTAAGTATATATTTGAATTGTTTAAATTTAACTTTTGAAATTAAATTATAGAATTCTAAAATGAAATTGGAAAGTTATGAAACGTAAATTCCGGAAATTATTGTGAACAGACAAATGAAATCTTGAATTTCAAATTTTAATTGAAATTGAATTTGAATTGGTTTTGAATTATATTAAACGACCAATCGGTAAATTAATTACGAAGGTTATTAAAGGAACCAGAATCTGTTAGGGACATACTCACTGTCTAAACCGAAAACCACTTTAATAACTATACGCGGAGTGTGATCCAGAATGAAGTGGTTGGAATGACGAACGCGATGACTGAAGAAAGAGAACGATAACGGATAGCCTTGACACTTGTGTCAAATTGAAAATGACTAAAACAGGAGCCGTGCCGGGCCAAATGGGGTTAGCTACCTCGAGCGAACACACTTCTTCGTAAACTACTCATTTACTTTGTGATTGATTGGTGCGCACCCTTGAATTTGGAGTGTTGTTTCACGGTGTTGCGATCGTTGCGGCGATGCGTTCTCACCAGTCCGGATCAGGCAAACGGTATTTCACTATCTTGGGTATTGCCTCATGTGCCTTGTCATACTTGTATTCCCATATACACGACCACTACGATTTTTTTTTGTATTATACTTATAGAGTACTCCCTGATATCCCACTAGTTTACGGTGGAGTTTACAGTGCTGTATAGGCTATAATGCTATATGAAATGTGTTAAGGGGGACAATGGTAACGCCTTAATACTATTTTGATATTTTACTTTACTGTTAGACATTATCTATGTATCGTACACTACTATGTATAAATAGTTTAACGGATCCTTAAAGATGTTATTCCATTCGTCTTTGAGTTATTGTTATTTTGAATTTGAACCATATTATCTGTATAAGAATATATGTCCTGATTCGAGTGTTTGTTTATGCTTATGCTCGGATCAGACTGAGGATTGCTGTTGCTGTTCTGCTTGGTGATGAAGATCGAAGACTATCACTATCTTATCTTATCAGTATTGTTCTTTCTATTTGGACTACTGGACTTCTATGTTGTTCTGTTCTTTTATTTGATACATTGTTGTATTTATGGGTAGCTTCATGAACCACTCTTATGACTATGTTGTATTTCCGCTGCACTTTTCTGTGATGTTATATTTCTGTGATTCTGTGATGATTCTCATTTATATACATATATAATCTATTAATGATTCGTGTTTTGTATTATTTAAGTTGACATGCATTGAATATCGTCAATTTAAATAGTACAAATATACGGGTTGTTACAGTTGGTATCAGAGCTTTGGTTCCCGATAACCTTAGCCTGTGGAGTTTTAAAGCTCATTAGAGATAGGGTAACCATACCCTAGAATGAGGAGAATCATTTCAAAATTCATATCCTTTGATTCCATTCTTCTTATTGATTTGAATTTCTTTAAGATTCCATAATCTCTATCTTTATTCTAAAATCATTTTTGGTATTCCAGGATGGCTACTAGAAGAAATGTTAGAGGCAGGGGTAGGGGAAATGCTCCCGAACCACGTGCCCCAGCTCCCGCAGTCAATTTCTCCACTCTTAGCAAGGAATACACTCAGCTTGGCGGAGTCAAATTCACTGGCTCCGAGAGTATCATCGAAGCACAGCAATGGCTAAAGAGTTTGGAGAGGATCTTTACTGGCTTGGAGATCACAGACGCTCAGACGCGTAAGTTGGCCGCTTGGCAGCTTCAGGATACTGCACAGGATTGGTGGGAGTCAGTCACTTCTCATACTGATGAGGAAACCATCACTTGGGCCCAGTTTAGGTAGTAATCTATCTAAAATTTCATCTAAATAAAATTTCTTTTAGCTCGTTAAATTTTGACTCGTTTTCATATCACTTGTAAATAGGGATTCCTTTATGGCTCAGTGGATGCCAGCTGCTGGGAAGGCCCAACTCTATCGGTCTTTTATGGATATCAAGCAAGGCAACATGACCTTCACTGAGTATGAAAGGAAATTCAACGAACTATCTAAGTTCGGACCTGGCTTGATCAATACACCTCTGCTTAAGAATGAGAAGTTCATACATGGCGCACGTCATGAGTATTACGAGCTCCTCACCGCTCATGTCCATGGAACCTTCACTGAGTTGATGGATTTTTCTCATCGATACAAGGGAAAGACAAAGGGAACATCAGTCACTAAGGCTCCAGCTACTCAGCCATCCTCTAGTCAGACTGGGAAGAGGAAGCCAAATTTTGAGCAATAGAAGAATATTTGGCAGAAGAAATCCGGGCTTGGCTATTCTCAGAAGAAGCCCATAGACATCTCCTCTATCACCTGCTTTAACTACAACAAGAAAGGTCACTATGCCAGTAGTTGCCCATCTCCAAAAGGCGCAGCTATTCCGCCACCGGCACAGATGACTAGGAGGGATGTGTGTCATATCTGCTTACAACCTGGACACTTCAAGAAAGATTGTCCAACACAGAAGAGAGGTACACCATCAGGAGTCTTTTCCCTTTCCACACCTGTCCCGGAAGTTCCAGATAATCAAGGTACTTTGCAAAGTACTTTTATGTTGCATAACTTGCCTGTTAAAGTTCTATTTGACACCGGAGCAACACATAGCTTCGTATTTATTGATTTATGTAATAAACTTGGATTGGAACCCACTCTTGCATCTATTTCCGTATGTGTATCTAACCCTATTGGAGGGCCCGCTAACCTCAAAAGGGTATGCAAATATGTCACTCTTATGCATGGCATTCACCGTTTCACTTGGGATTTCTATGTCCTTGGATTCGAGGCATTCGATATTCTATTAGGCATTGATTGGCTATGGAAGTTCGAAGCTGTTATCTCATGCAAAGCTCGAACAGTCTCTCTTATCGACGACAAGAGTATGCCTTTAGTCATTAAAGGCAAATAACCTCAGGAATATGCGGGGAGTTTTATATTTTCTCTTGACTCCCATCCAAATGAATTAAGCTCTACTCCAGTGGTCCAATTCTTTTTTGATGTATTTGGAGAAGTCAATTCTCTACCACCTCCATAGGAAATCGAATTCCGCATTGACCTTATTCCTGGTGCACGACCAATAGTTCTTCCTTCAAGGAGAATGGCTCCTAAAGAAAAGGCAGAGTTGAATGTTCAAATTGAAGATTTATTTTCTAAAGGCTTGATTCGACGTAGTCATTCAGAATGGGGTGCTGCAGTTGCATTTGTCACAAAATCTGATGGTTCTCTCAGAATGTGTATGGACTATAGAGAGCTAAACAAGCTCACACACAAGAACAGGTATCCGATACCCCGCATCAATGACCTATTCGATCAGCTCCATGGAGCTAAAGTTTTCTCCCAACTTGATTTGGCTACCGGCTTTCACCAACTCAGAATCGCTGAGGATAGTATTCCTAAAACAGCATTCCACGCTGAAAATGGATTCTATGAATGGCTAGTTATGCCGTTCGGCCTCACTAATGCTCCAGCTTATTTCATCGACTTGATGAACAGAGTTTTCCGGGATGTTCTTAACAAATTCGTTCTTGTTTTCATCGACGATATTCTCGTCTTCTCTAAAGATGAAAAGGAGCATAGGTCACATTTGGCTTTTGTTCTTGAAACTCTTCGCAGACATCAGCTTAAAGCTAAGTTTTCGAAATGCCACTTTTGGAGAGATGAAGTTCGTTTTCTTGGCCATATTGTTTCAGAGAATGGGATTTCGGTCGATCCAGCTAAGATCGCCGTAATCAATGTAAGTTCTATTCTTACTTGTCAATTCTATCTAAACAATTTATCAATATCTAAATTCGAATCCTTGGAATTTGCAGGACTGGGAGACTCCTAAAATTCCTATAGATATCCGCAGTTTCTTGGGCTTGGCTGGCTATTATCGCGGATTTATAGAAAACTTTGCTCGTATCGCTGCCCCACTTACCGCACTGACCAGAAAGAATGTGAAATTCATTTGGAGTGAAAAGTGCGAAGCGGCTTTCAATGAGATGAAGCGAAGGTTGACATATGCCCCAATTCTTACAGTTATAGATGGTAGCGAAGGATTGACCATTTATACTGATGCTTGCCGTGATGGATTAGGAGCAGTTTTAATGATGAAAGGAAAGGTTATTGCCTATGCGGGTCGTCAGTTAAAGACCCATGAAGCAAATTATGCAACTCACGATTTAGATCTTCTTGTGGTTGTATTTGCTCTTAAGCTATGGAGGCACTATCTATTGGGAACCAAATTCGAGTTGTTCACTGACCACAAGTCATTGAGATATATCTTCTCACAAAAGGATTTGAATCAGAGACAAGTCCGATGGCTCGAATTTCTAGCTCCATATGATCTGGATATAAATTACACTCCAAGGAAAGCAAATGCCGTAGCCGATGCTTTGAGCAGAAACCAAGCAATGGCATGTTGTAATCTTGTTGAAGGAATGTTATTCCTGCTTTCCGTCTCCCCAGCTCTTATGGATCATATTATAGCCAAGAAATACGAAGACACTTTGCTTTATCACATCAAAGAAATAGTTCTCAGAAGAGTTGGAAATGCTGACAATAAATTGGGTGCACATGTTGATAGTAATTGAGTCTTGAGAATTGATAATCGCATTTGTGTCCCTAATGTTGATGGTCTAAGGCAGGAAGTGCTGAAAGAAAACCATAAATCGTCACTTTCATTTCATCCCGGTGTTACTAAAATGTACCAGAATATGAAGAAGCTATATTGGTGGAGTGGGATGAAGCGCGATATCTCTACCTATGTTAGCAGTTGCACAACTTGCCAGCAAGTTAAAGCTGACCACAGAAAGACAGCATGTTTGCTTCAGCCACTAGAGATTCCAGGTTGGAAGTGGGAGCAGATTTCTATGGACTTTATTGATGGATTGCCAAGGACTAGAAAGGGTAACGAAAGCATTTGGGTGATTGTCGATAGACTGACGAAGTCCGCTCATTTTATTCCAGTCAAGTCTACTCGTACAGCTTCGAGTTTGGCAGAGACATACATGAGAGAAGTTGTTAAACTTCATGGTGTACCATCCAGTATCGTATGCGATCGAGATCCTATTTTCACCAGTAAATTATGGAAAGCATTTCAGGATACTTTGGGCACCAAACAAAATCTGAGAACGGCTTACCACCCTCAGACAGATGGCCAAACTGAGAGGGTGAATCAGATTTTAGAAGACCTTCTCCGAGCGTGTATTATTGACTTTGGTGGATCATGGGAGGACCATCTTCACTTGGTTGAATTCACTTATAATAATAGTTACCAGGTAAAGAAATTGAATTCCAAATTTGAATATGTATATTTAAATTTGAATTAATCATCTTTAATAAATCAGGCAAGCATTGGTATGGCACCGTTCGAAGCCTTATATGGACGGCCGTGCAAATCGCCAGCTTGTTGGATCGAGTCGGCTGATCGATTAGTACTTGGTCCAGAAATAATTATGGAAGCTTCTGAAAAAGTCGAAGAAATCAGGAAGAAGATAAAGACGGCATAGGTTAGACAGAAGAGCTACGCTGACAGAAGGAGAAGAGATCTCGAATTCAGTGTAGGAGACAAAGTATTTCTGAAAGTGTCGCCTTTAAAGAATATTGTTCGATTTGGAAGGAAAGGGAAGTTTGCTCCCATATTTGTTGGTCCGTTTGAGATTACGGAAAGAGTCAGAACATTGGCCTATATGGTTGCATTACCAGAGAAGTTCGCCGGTGTGCACAATGTGTTTCACGTCTCACACCTTCGCAAAGTTGTGCACGATCCATCTATGACCATTCCCACTGCTCAGTAGGAAGAGATAGTTATTGAGCCTGATTTGACTATTGAGCGTAAGCCGCTTCGGATAGTCGATCGTGAGACAAAGCAACTTAGAAGGAAGTCGGTAAATCTCGTCAAAGTCCAATGGAGTGCAGATGAGCGAGATTGCACATGGGAGACTGAGGATAGTATTCGGGATTCAAACCTCGAATTACTAATTTCAGGTATAATTCAAATTTCTCAAAATCTATCTTGACTTTTCTGCTTATTCTACTCCTACTTCACTCGTCTCGTTCCTTTTCGAGGACGAAAAGTTTTGAGTGGGGGAGATTGTAACGACCCTGAATTTCCAACCCAGTTTAAGATTTTTAAATCCGTCGTTTTAATATAAAATTTTGAAAATTTATAAACGATCTCAACTAACGTCCAAACTTTATTTATGAGATACGTCTAGTTAGATATGAATATAGAAAAAGTTTCGTCGCAAAATATTACAGTAAATTTCGTTCGCGTTTTACTGTATATCAGTTCATAAAAAGCCACGTAAAATTTATTTTTCAAATCAAATATTTTTACACAGTTATGTTGTAAAAATTATTCTGATCAAGATAATGTAATTCGTTTCGTCAAAAACTGTCATTACCTTTTCCGTTTAAATTGTTTTGCAAAACGAACAATTTAAGCGGCGTAAAAAATCGAATTTTATAAAACGGTCTTATTGGAATTATCTGTGTACAGTTGAAAGCGCATCGTCGCACTGATCATAATGGTATATTCATTCGTGTAAATCGGAGTCCGACGTAAAAATATTCGTGTTAATTTAACCGTTCCGGACGGACCGGTTAAACAAATTTCAGCCTAAATTCTTTAACCCGTTTACAAAAGAAAATTGAAAATAAAACTCAACTGAAGCATTTATGGGGGTAGTTGGAAGCTAGGAGTTGGCTTGGGAATATGAGTGGACGTTTGGAAAATTTGGTGAGAAATTTGGGAACTCACATGACACTTGGAAACTCAAAAAAATTAATTACTGATTACTAAAATTTTAAAGTTAAAAGAAACATTCGTTCATTCTCATTTGCACGGTTTCCACCTTCAATTGCATCCCTTCAGGCAACATAACTCTCCCATTACTTCTTCTCATTATTCTTTCTGCAAAAATGAAAAAAAATTATAAACGAGAGTACAGGCCGAAACAAAAAAGGGAAGCACGCACAGACTCTCCCTCTCCATTCACCTCCTCTCTCCGCCTTCAGCACGCGCACCAAGCGCCAATCACCTCCACTTCTCCACCTGAACCAAGCCATCTCTCCACTCCACCCACCGACCGCGCCCCACGGACCGACCACTCCCTCACTTCGCCGATCACCATCCACACGTCATAGTTTACTCGGCATCAACACCGCCTCCGCGTCCATCACCTACAGCCGTGCCTAGCCTGAGAGTGTCGGGCGCATGTATTGTGTGTGTTGTGTGCCGTGTGAGTTGCGTGTTTTATATAAAAAAAGAAGAGAAAATGAGGTGATTCATGCGTGCGTGCATGTATAGCATGCAAAATATATAGCGTGGGTGTATGTAGGTGTCATTGCGTGCATGAGGAATAATTTTTTTTTGTTAGTTGCATGCGTGTATTCAGTAAGTTGAAGAGGGAGCGTGTGTTGATGGATGTTGTGTGTGTGTTTTGTTTTTTAAATGGCTGATGTTTTATATAAAAAAACAAAAGAGAAGTGAGTATGGAATAGGGGAGGGAGGTAGATGGGAACGTGTATAATGTTGTACATGCATGCGTGAATGGAATGCATGTTTGCGTTCCTTGAAGTCACGGTTTGATTTCTTTTAAATATATATATATATATATATATATATATATATATATGAAGCAAAAGAGGAAAAAGGAGTGAAGGGGTAGAATGATGAAGCGGTGAACCTATTGTGTGTGGATGTGAAACTGTGTGCGTGCGTGAATGATGCAGGGATCGCGTACATATCTCTGAGAAGTCTCGGCTACTTATAAAAAAATGAAACTGAGATTTGTAAATAGTGTTGGATATTGCAGTATAGTATTTACGCCAATATCTATTTGGTTGCCAAATAGTAACCAACTTTTCATTTCTCGTTGTGTGCAGAAGCAACCAGCTAAGTTTTTTGCAGCAGCATTGATCTTCCGCTTTCGTCCTTTCTCTATCGTTGGTAAGCGAATATATAATTTATAAATTATATATGAACATTCATTGAATTTATATCGTCTCTTTTTGTCGATTTTTGCAGTGTCCGTTTGTTCGTGTCGTACCGACTTCATTCGTGCTTCTACTTGCTTTGTGCCAATTTCTTTATCCACGAAAGGTGAATTAATTTTCACGACTATATTCTTATGCAAGTTTGAATTGATGAATGATTGCTATGTGATGTTGAATTAGATGTTAATTGTTATTGTTAAGTGATAAGTAATTTGCAAGTTGAAATTGATATAGGATAGTTAACAATTTAAAATGGATTTTATATGTCGAATTTTGATTTGTAAATTTAACCCCTTTATATGTTGAATATTGATTCGAAATATGTCTCCTTTTAACTGTTAAGTTAATTGAAACATAGAATTTGATAAATTACCCTTTGAACCTTTGAATGTATATTGGACTAATTGTTGTAGTATTAAGTGAAATTTAAATTGGAATTGAATGACAAGTGAAAAACCGTAATGTAATAATCTTTAATCTACACGAAATGATAGTGTAGATTCTAGGAATAATTATATTAATTTGCATAAATAACAAATGTAAATTAATACGATTAGTTCGGGATTATTTAAATAAATTGTTGAATTGTTATGTATGGATGCTATTGTTTGTTTATTTACTTTGACACCATCCCAGTTATTACACCGCAAGTTCCCTTTGTATGCTTTGATTTTTGAATTGAAATGGAATCCGGTTGAAATGATAGATACCCAAATAACTTTGACTTAGGATAGAAAATTAAATTTAACCCAATTGGTCAAATGTTTTGATTTAAAATAAAATAAAGTTTTATTTGACTAATAACAAGGTTTTGGATAAAATTGGAATTTAAATTCGAATGAATGTAAATGTGAATATGTGAATTTGAAACAAATATTAACATCGTAATTGACAAAAGAACATTGTTTTAAAATTATTAATAATTAAGTTTAGAATTATTTGATAATTAAGTTTTGAAATTAATAATAATTAATTTGGAATTATTATTAATTATTTGAAATCATTAATAATAAAGTTTGAAATTATTAATAATTAAGTTTTTAAATTATTAATAATTAAGTTTGGAATTAGTGATAATTATGATTTGAAATTATTTGATAGCTAATGAGATTGAATTATTTAAAAATAAAATTGAATTGAATTTTCTTATTCAGTGAAATTGAATTTCTTAAATAAGTGAAACCGAACCCCTTTATTAACTGAGTTTGAAATGTAACTAAGGTAATAAGTAAATGAATTTGAATTTCTTTAAAAAGAAATAAAAATGCGTTTTATCGAAAAATGGAAGACTTGAAATTAAAAGAATTGGATTTGACAAATTTAATTAAAATTAAATTTGTAAGCTTGACATAATGAAGTTAAACTTAAGTGATTAATTTAATGAATTGAAAATTGAATGAAAGTTGTTTAATTTAGTTGACGAGTATTGAATGAAATCGATAAATGAGTTTAAATCGATTTGAACGTTAAATTAAGTTTATATGATTATGGAATGGAACTTATATTCAAATTTAAGTATATATTTGAATTGTTTAAATTTAACTTTTGAAATTAAATTATAGAATTCTAAAATGAAATTGGAAAGTTATGAAACATAAATTCCGGAAATTGTTGTGAACAAACAAATGAAATCTTGAATTTCAAATTTTAATTGAAATTGAATTTGTAAATATATACCAACAAATGGATATTGCAAGTGATACTCGAAAAACAACATGAAACTGGATATTGCAAGTGATATATACCAACAAAACAATGGATGCAACCGCAATTGATGATGTACTAACAACTCAACATGTAAATAATGCAAGTCAGTAAGGATTTACTGAGATCTGAAGCAACAGAGCTATCTAACTCAAAGTTAATCAAAGTCTAGTAATATCAAAACAAGCTGAAGCCATGAATTAAGGACCAAAGTCAATTACTTAAGGCAAATGCCAAATTAAAAATGATAAAGATAGTTAAATCATCAACAATTGACAAAGTCGAACAACATAAGCACACACATAAGTGCACGGGTGCTACTGTTAAAGTTAAGTAGCAAACACTGACCAAGTCTCAAAATATCAAGTTCAAATACAGGCACTTCAATCATCAAGTTTAACATATTCAAGGCCGAAGCCATCAGTTCAATATAAAAAATTTCCAAAAACGAATGAAATCACTTTGTCAAAATCGAGTCAACAATGAACCAAGTCAAGGCCGTGATCCAATAAGGAGATGAACATGCCAGAGACGAGATTATCAAAAGTCGAACAGTTCAAAACCGCATGTATCAAGCTAAAAGCAACAAAGTACTCAAGGCAACAATCAAATTGAACAAGGCCGAAAGTCGAACAAAACAACATCACCAAACTCAAATCACAAATCATCAAAACCATGCAAATCCCCAAAATCACATATATTTATGAAATCGACTTGAATTAGATGTGAGTAATTAAAAATTACTCACCTTAGGATGAAGCGCCTTGATCCAACAGCCAAAGCCATGGAAGTCTCCAATTCACGAAACCCTAGTTTGCAACGAGTCGCCATTTATCCTATTTTTTGATTGTTTAGGGTTGCGAACGAAAATGATTGAGGGAGGAACCGGGTCGAACCAAAGTAAGAAGGGAATGACATCGAAAATTTTAAAGGAATATTGGGCCGAGATAAATTTTAAAGCCCACATAATTCCTTAACGAATTTCAAAAGAATTTTCACTCGATTGAAAACTTCAATTAGCGATTAGCTTGCTTAATAATCGTTTAATGATGATTATAAATTGGACAAAACCCCGGGTCGTTACAGACTCCCCTCCTTATAAAAATTGCGTCCCCGCAATTTTCATAATTAAGGTCGTCACTAGCAATAAATTTTCTAACATAAACTGGTTAAGCTAGAAAATGAAGGCAGAGAATTCAAACATCAAAGAAATCTTTTAATTTCAATAAAAGAAATTCAAAATTCCAAACAAAATCTAACTATCTGTAGATAGTCAGAAAACAACAACAAAGGCCTAATTATCAAAAACAATAATTAGAATCTCAATCGACAAATATTTAATTATCAAAGGCGATAATCAAATTTCAAATCAACAAATAGTTGATTATCTCAGTCGATAATCAAATTTCAAATCAACAAATATTTAATTATCAAAAATGATAATCAAATCAACAAATATTCTATTATCAAAAACGATAATCAAATCAACAAATATTCGATTATCAAAACAGATAATCAAATCTCAAATCAACAAATATTTGATTATCTCAGTCGATAATCAAATTTCAAATCAACAAATATTTAATTATCAAAAACGATAATCAAATCAACAAATATTTAATTATCAAAAATGATAATCAAATCAACAAATATTCGATTATCAAAAACGATAATCAAATCAACAAATATCTAATTATTAAAAACGATAATCAGAACTCATATCAACAAATATTCGATTATCAAAAACGATAATCAAATCAACAAATATTTGATTATCAAAAACGATAATCAAATCAACAAATATTCGATTATCAAAAATGATAATCAAATCAACAAATATTCGATTATCAAAAACGATAATCAAATCAACAAATATCTAATTATCAAAAACGATAATCAGAACTCATATCAACAAATATTCGATTATCAAAAACGATAATCAAATCAACAAATATTCGATTATCAAAAACGATAATCAAAACAACAAATATGCAATTATCAAAAATGATAATCAGAAACAACAAATATTCGATTATCAAAAATGATAATCAAATCAACAAATATCTAATTATCAAAAACGATAATCAGAAACAACAAATATTCGATTATCAAAAACGATAATCAAATCAACAATTATTCGATTATCAAAAACGATAATCAAATCAACAAATATTCGATTATCAAAAACGATAATCAAATCAACAAATATCTAATTATCAAAAATGATAATCAGAAACAACAAATATTCGATTATCAAAAACGATAATCAAAACAACAAATATCCAATTATCAAAAATGATAATCAGAAACAACAAATATTCGATTATCAAAAACGATAATCAAATCAACAAATATCTAATTATCAAAAATGATAATCAGAAACAACAAATATTCGATTATCAAAAACGATAATCAAAACAACAAATATCCAATTATCAAAAATGATAATCAGAAACAACAAATATTCGATTATCAAAAACGATAATCAAATCAACAAATATCTAATTATCAAAAATGATAATCAGAACTCATACCAACAAATATCCAATTACCTGCAGATAATTAGAAACAACAAATATCTAGAAATCAATTAAGATGATCTAGAAAATCAACATAAAAGGTGGATCGATCCCAACAAATGGCGAGTTTTAGCTACGCCGCACGTGCATCAACATATGGCTGAAGCCTACCAAGTACCCAACATAATTTTGGCGTCCAACATATGACCCGAAGGTCCAACATATGACCCGAAGGTCCGGTACTGGTATTGACCCGAAGGTCCAACATAGTAGCTCGTAAGCACACGAAAATCATCATATATTCAATTAACGAGTCCGGAATTAACCGAAATAGCAAACGCACATGTCCCATACCACGTGTTTTACTAAATCGTTTGATTCTCTTTATCGTTTCCTTGAACGTGTAAAATCATCAAAATCATCAAACAACAAATGTTTCAATTAACGAGTCCGGAATTAACCGAAATAGTAAAAGTGTGGTTTCATACTCCGCACTTTTGCTACATCATTTAAATCTCTTCATCGTTTCCTTGAAAGTGCAAATTGTGTATTCCAAAAATAACATTTCACATTCTCAAGCGGACAAGTCCGGAATTAAGCGAATCAGTAAAAGAAAAGGGGTCATAATCCTCGATTTTTCTGAAACGTTTAAGTCACTTTCTCATTCTTTTGAAAACGCAAAATGCAAACTTCTAAAAACAATTTTATTTATTTTATAAAAGTAATAATTTACATTCTCAAACGAACAAATCCGGAATTAAGCGAATCAGTAAAAGAAAGGGGTCATAGTCCTCGATTTTGCTGAAACGTTTAAATCACTTCCTCATTCTTTTGAAAACATAAACTGAAATTTTTTGAAAACAATTTTTATTTTTAAAACGCTTTTTATAATCACGTGGTTAAATCAACAACATAAGTAGCAACTTCAACAAAGAAATGGTACTTCTCAAAACAACATAAAACTAATCTCAAAATCAGCATTGCGGGATAACCGCTTGAAAATCCACTTTAAAATTTGACGGTTACTGAAGTCAAAGCGACAGTAAATTTTAAACGTCAAAATCTCATCAAAATAATTTGCATCAAAATTTCATATCAGTGAATTTTCATTCATTAAAATGTCAACAAAACACCTTGCTTCAAAATATAGCATTGGTGTAAAAATCCCGTTATAAGAATAACGGCAACAATATACATTTCATAACCAAGCATCGGTTCAACGTAAAATTAGTGTAGTAACGTGCAACATAAATTTGCACGTATACCGCAAAATGAACAAAGAAATCATTCAAATATATCTTCAATGAAGATATTTTAAAACAACAGAAATCTAATCAGATATGATTAGCATCAAAGAAAACCAGTAAGAAATTTCAAAAAATCAAATCCACTGGTTAAACAATATAATGAAATTAATTTCATTTTCATATTTTGATTTTTAAATCAAAATAATTATCAGCTGTACTCAGCGAAGCAGTTTTACTGTTTCCGCTGCGCACTCTGATAAACAAAACACAATTCACTCAATCATCAAAACACAAATTCACTTTTATTTTTAAATAAAGCTATTTAAAAATTTCCATCATATTTTCAAAACTTTAGTTTTGACTCAAAACACAACTAAAACATCGACAATTAGTTGTAACACATGTTCCATCTAAGTTATGTTTTATATTATGTCCATAAACCCCAAGTTCTGATACCAACTGTGACGCCCCATCTCTATGCTCACAATAACAAAGAGTATTAAAGGAAATACTGTCTGTTATTATGAAGAATAAGGCTGGATAGGAGCGGCCATCCGTAGTTAGGCCTTACACTAGTATTGGTTACCTCGACAGGAGTAGTATATATTTTAAATTTTTCATCTCATATTTATTTACTCCCATCGACATACCCAATTCCAGTATAAAATGAACTACGATGGTTCATAATAGCTTAGGACAATAGATATAATAATAACACAGATAATATAAATGCGGAACACAGATAAAACAAAAGTCTCATATATATAATAACTGATGTCAGTTACAATACATGTGCTACAGTACATATGATACAACTACAACTGTCGATACAGGATGTTACATATACAAGTACATTAATATCATTAATATACATGAATACATATCAACCTATACAAGTACACTAACTACTAAAAATGACAACGACTACTCCAAAAGGTATGAAAAGACTTCATAGCTCTAGCAGCAACCCAAGTTAAGATATCAACAACCTGTAAATACTCGGTCTGACCCGAGTATTATATTCAAAAGAAAATAATACACGGGTCAGTCTAATTCAAACTCAGTTATTAGTGCACAAAAGCAATAATAATTAAATATGAATAGACGACTGTCACAGTAAATTCCGTCTATCCGACCCTTCTAGAAGAGAATCGGATAACGGTAAATATAACACGTAATAGTGTTAAACAACAAATCAGCAGATTCAAAATATCAACAAAGATGAATGAAAAGAATATCAATGAAGATATATTTAAAAGAAAACATCAGAATTGCCTAATTGGCAATTAACACAAAATGATTAAATTAAATCAAATCAATTTAATAATTGAAATATCACTTAAAAACATCAATTCCAATTGGCTGCAGTACACGCTAACGTGTACTGCCTCGCCAATACGACATATGAAATACGCAAAAGATCAATGGATCAAAAGTAATTGAAATCTCAATAAAAGCAATACCGTGTGGCTGCAGTTCACGCTTGCGTGCACTGCCTTGCCACTTCAATGATGATGTACCCAATGAAAATTCACAAGCAAACACAAGATCAAACCCGAGTTACCGGATTCAACTCAAGTGTAGTCAGAAAGCAATCCATTTGCAACACTGTAATGCAAAACAACAAGGGCAACTGCAGCTAAAAACTGCAGCAACCACAAGATCATATGTGTACAAGACAACATGTCTCGAAGGACAACCACTAAAAGAGGTACCCGGGTGATGTGCAAATGAATGCAACAGTGGACTGAATCAGTGCCGTGATATGCACAATGCACCACAACGACATAGCAACTACATGAAGACAACAGAAAATGATAAATCAAACTTCTGGAACCAAAAAGTCAACTCAACTCAAATGCCAAGCACAAGGGCTCGCATGGAAGTTACACTGCGACAGATCAGAGAAGTGCAGCAGTGTGCATATCACTGTGAACAGGTGGTGGTACAAACTACAAGAGTAGAGTGAATGTGAGAGCAACACAGGTATGGCACCACATCACGTAAACAAATGAATACAACTAACCAAATGCAAATGAATACAAAGCATCAATGCGATGTATCAGATTTGAGAATAAAGCCAGTAGTACATCACAATTCAACTACACTACAGTTCAAAGTAAAAGTGATGCAACCCAAGATAAATCAGGTCAGGCAGCAACTCCAGATGGATATCAATAGTACAGACTCAAGTGTACAACTCGAAGCAATACTCAGTGTACGAATTACAAGTTCATACGTACAACAAACACAAAGCCTATGAAGACTACAGACCGAACCAATATATGCAGAGTCAAGGCAACCTGAAGAGAATCAGAAACCAGAGGGGTGACATATACAAAGCACATAATCTATGTGAACACATGAACTAACAACTAACAGATGAGAACTTCAAAGAGTGTCAGACTCGAACAGTGACAAGTACACAAAAAAAACCCAAGTTTATATGCCATTAACCAGTGCAGTGATGAAAATGCAGTGATACTCGAAAAACAACATGAAACTGGATATTGCAAGTGATATATACCAACAAAACAATGGATGCAACCGCAATCGATGATGTACCAACAACTCAACATGTAAATAATGCAAGTCAGTAAGGATTTACTGAGATCTGAAGCAACAGAGCTATCTAACTCAAAGTTAATCAAAGTCTAGTAATATCAAAACAAGCTGAAGCCATGAATTAAGGACCGAAGTCATTTACTTAAGGCAAATGCCAAATTAAAAATGATAAAGATAGTTAAATCATCAACAATTGACAAAGTCGAACAACATAAGCACACACATAAGTGCACGGGTGCTACTGTTAAAGTTAAGTAGCAAACACTGACCAAGTCTCAAAATATCAAGTTCAAATACAGGCACTTCAATCATCAAGTTTAACATATTCAAGGCCGAAGCCATCAGTTCAATATAAATTTTTTCCAAAAACGAATGAAATCACTTTGTCAAAATCGAGTCAACAATGAACCAAGTCAAGGTCGTGATCCAATAAGGAGATGAACAGGCCAGAGACGAGATTATCAAAAGTCGAACAGTTCAAAACCGCATGTATCAAGCTAAAAGCAACAAAGTACTCAAGGCAACAATCAAATTGAACAAGGCCGAAAGTCGAACAAAACAACAACACCAAACTCAAATCACAAATCATCAAAACCATGCAAATCCCCAAAATCACATATATTTATGAAATCGACTTGAATTAGATGTGAGTAATTAAAAATTACTCACCTTAGGATGAAGCGCCCTGATCCAACAGCCGAAGCCATGGAAGTCTCCAATTCACGAAACCCTAGTTTGCAACGAGTCGCCATTTATCCTATTTTTTGATTGTTTAGGGTTGCGAACGAAAATGATTGAGGGAGGAACCGGGTCGAACCAAAGTAAGAAGGGAATGACATCGAAAATTTTAAAGGAATATTGGGCCGAGATAAATTTTAAAGCCCACATAATTCCTTAACGTATTTCAAAAGAATTTTCACTCGATTGAAAACTTCAATTAGCGATTAGCTTGCTTAATAATCGTTTAATGATGATTATAAATTGGACAAAACCCCGGGTCGTTACAGCTACCTCGAACGAACACACTTCTTCGTAAACTACTCATTTACTTTGTGATTGATTGGTGCGCACCCTTGAATTTGGAGTGTTGTTTCGCGGTGTTGTGATCGTTGCGGCGATGCGTTCTCACCAGTCCGGATCAGGCAAATGGTAGTTTCACTATCTTAGGTATTGCCTCATGTGCCTTGTCATACTTGTATTCCCATATACACGACCACTACAATTTTGTTTAGTATTATACCTATAGAGTACTCCCTGATATCCCACTAGTTTACGGTGGAGTTTACAGTGCTGTATAGACTATAATGCTATACGAAATGTGTTAAGGGGGACAATGGTAACGCCTTAACACTATTTTGATATTTTACTTTACTGTTAGACATTATCTATGTATCGTACACTACTATGTATAAATAGTTTAACGGATCCTTAAAGATGTTATTCCATTCGTCTTTGAGTTATTGTTATTTTGAATTTGAACCATATTATCTGTATAAGAATATATGTCCTGATTCGAGTGTTTGTTTGTGCTTATGCTCGGATCAAACCGAGGATTGTTGTTGCTGTTCTGCTTGGAGTTGAAGACCGAAGACTATCACTATCTTATCTTATTAGTATTGTTCTTTCTATTTGGACTATTGGACTTCTATGTTGTTCTGTTTCTTTTATTTGAGACATTGTTGTATTTATGGGTAGCTTCATAAACTACTCTTATGACTATGTTGTATTTTCGCTGCACTTTTCTGTGATGTTATATTTCTGTGATTCTGTGATGATTCTCATTTATATGTATACTCCATTAATGATTCTGTTTTGTATTATTTAAGTTGACATGCATTGAATATCGTCAATTTAAATAGTATAAATATATGGGTTGTTACAAAATTTGTTTAAATTATTGTAAATGTTTAAGAAATCAAAAAGGATAAAATTTGTTAATTATGGAATTGGAATTGAAAATTTGATTTAACTAATTTAATATTAATTTATTTAATTAAATGGAAATATAGCCTCTTGGGCAACTTTCTGGGATTTCGACGAAACTAGTTTCACCGGATCCATAACAGTGAACTATTATAGGATTTCAAGTTTCGTACCGATCAGACTTTTCATTTGAACGTACATGCTTAAAATGTCGAGAAATTAATTTAATTGAAATCAACTTGAAATAAGCTAATTTTAAGATAACTTCTTCATACGATGGAAATAGGACTTATAACCTATTCCATTGAATTTGAAAATATCCAAAACATCTATTTTGATATATGGGATGAACCATTTTCGATACGGAGACAAAACGGGCTTTTTGGGTCGTTTATCGTTCAAATCGTTCAGATCTGTCCATTCATTTCTTTCGAGCCTTCTCCATATGAATAGCTTTGTTTCTCAAACCCTAGCAGCCAATTCCTATTATCTATACGTATAATTCGGTGATGAGTGCATGCATCATCGACATTCATTTTCAAGTTTCAAAGTGGGGAATACAGAACTTATTTCATTCCAAAATTTCTTTAAAACAATTCTTTCAAATTATATTGAAATATTTATATCAGAAAATAATATTATTACTATATTCCAAAATCATTCGAAAGAAATTTTCAAAAACACTGGAACTTAAGTTCTAAGTTTCCAATTTTCATTTATTTTATTTTCAATTCTTATTTCCAACTAATATTTATAAATATTAAAATAGTTATAAATAGTTTAATTATAGGTTAAAAATATTTTTAAACTGATCTAAGATAGTTAAATGGATTTAAATTAGATTAAGTATAATTAAAATTGATTAAATAGCTTTAAAATAAATTAATATATTTAAATAAATTAAAATGGTTTAAAATAGATCAAAATAATTTTATATAGTTAATGTTAGTTAAATAGTTAAATAAATTTAAAAAATCTGAATAATTAGAAAATTTAAAATTCAAACTCCAAACCCTAATTCCCAATTGCAATTTCAATTTCAAAATCAAATCAAGAATCAGACTCCTCCAAACCCTAACAAATTAATATCAATTTGAAACTCTCGACGAGCGTAATCCACTGCAATGATTCATTTTCCTAGTCGAATCACCGTTTGTCCATAAATTGGGGATGAACCTCGGCCGTTCGTTTTAGGGTTTTGACGATCCAACAGTGGATCGTCGTCCTATCGACGATCGGGAGGTGGCGTTGGAAAGGTGGAGTCGAGCAGGTCCTCATGGTGTTATTCGTTTGTGGTAAGGATTAACCGTGATTTAGCTTCGAATAGGCACGGCGGCGCACTGGCTTAGTATTGTCGCTGGCAGCCGCGCGTTGGGCCTAGGGTCGGCCAGAGAAGGGCTTGGCAGTGGCGTCGTTGGATCGTGTCAGGGGCGAGCTTGGAGACGTGTGTACATGGTCAAAGATAGGTTTCAGGCGACTCTTCCACATCGCGTACGAGACGACAGGGTTCACCGTAGTTCTGAGGGGAGTGACGTGTATTGTTTTGTTTTGTTTTATTTATTTTCATTTAATTTTAAAATTTAAATCTTCTAACGCGCATAACTTTTATATATGAGGTCCGATTCATGCGCAGTTTGTTTTGTAGGCATCGTATCGAAATTTCAGACTTTTTGACGCTTATTTGGATGAATTCTGAGATCGTTTGAATTTAGGCCCGAAATTGGATTTTAAATCGATTTGAAATCGAAGGTGAGTGTTTTGACCCACTCACAACTTATAAAAATTTCTTATGTTAGTTAAAACAAATTTATGATGTGATTAGAAATTTATTTATAGTTGTTTGGTATATTTAAATCGTCATGCCAGTTAATTTGAATTTATTTTGAATTTATTGTTATTTAATGTATTATTGAATTTAAATGGCCAACTAATTCCTGTTAATGATAATCAGTTAATTGCTGTAATTTATTTGATTGATTTGGATGATGTTGTGATGGATGTTGATTGTTGATAATGGATGATTGGATGTTGTATTTTATATTATTATAACACTGCAAGTTCCCTATGGGTTGAAATGATACATACCCGAACGATCTATAATGTAACAACCTGGTATTTCAACCATTTTCATCCTCACGTGCCATACTTGAATTGCTCAAAATACCATGTAGTAAATAAAATTTGGCAAATCCCAGAATATACAGTAAATAAATAATCATAGATCATAGACATTGAGTATTTAATAATGCAGCGGAAGTAAAAGAGATAGTAGTTCATGAAGCTACTATATATATATAAGATATATCAGAGTTAAACAAGATACAACAGAAGAGTAACAAGATACATCAGGTACAAATCAGAATACATCACTGCAATCACTAGGTACTGAAAGCAAAATAGGTGGCTGGATCTTCAAGCAAAGCTCCAACTCCGAAGGTGAGTCTTGGATGCTGAATCACTCAGTCTGACCCAAGTGTAAAGAAAAACACAAAACACTTGAGTCAGGACATATATACTTATGAACTGTAAATCAACTCAAGTGAACAGTAACAAATTGCATCAGTAACTCAAAGGATGCTTGGGATCACCCATCCTTTAAGGATCCGTTAAACAATTTACTGTTGTAATATTCGCTATTATAATAATGTCTAATAGTAAAATAAACATACTTTAAAATAGCATCAAGGGGTTATCCATATAGCCCTTAACACGTAATAGGGCCAGTAGACTACACAGTACCTTCATACCTCCAGATCAGGAGGCTACAAGAAGATACTCCATAGGTACGACACAAATCAAACTCGTAGTAAAGCTCGCTATGGTAGGTGACACGACACACAATGCAATGCCAGGGTAGATATACCAATTACGCACACGAGCTGGCGGTAACGTAACAGCCAATACGCCCACCTCGGAACACACTCTCAAATCAAAATCGAGGATGGCCATCAAATCAATCACAAAGCAAGAGTATATTATCGAAGAAGTGTGTCCGACCAGAGGAGCTACCCCTTTTGGCCCGAGATCGCTCCTGTTTTAGACACCTTAAGCCAATTCAAGAGAGTCGGGTCCACATAATATACCTCAAGAACATTGCCACCATCCTACTTCAATCTGGAATCTCCACCGCGTACACAGTTGTTAAAGTGGTTTTCGGAGTTGGAAGAGAGTATGACAACTTCCGATCCCGGTCTCTTTAACAACCAATCGTTATTATAACGTCGTGGTCATTTCAAAATAGTTTATACTCCAAAAATCAAATCATTCATTTCAAACTATATTCCTTTCAAAATAGTTTTATACTTCGAAACCAAAACCATTTTTATTTCAAAACTATATCCAAATCAATACGATATCACTTCCATTTCAAACATATATTCACTTTCAAAAAACCATAATACTTTTAAAGTTATAACTCTTTTGAAACAAAATACTTGAAATCATTACACTTTGGAAATCATAACACTCTGAAATCATAGCACTTTGAAATCATAATATTTGGGTAAGTTATCATTTGGAAATCATAATACTTCAAAATCATAACACTTGAAATTATAACACTTTCAAAACATAATACTTAGAAATTCATAACTTTTCAAAATCATACATTTGAAATCATGGCACCTTCCTTTAATTCTTTACATTTTACAAATTTATTCAAATCAACTCAAATTTTCAAATTTCCAATTTAATTGAATTCAATCCATCAGTTTCAATTCAATTCAGTTTTCGAATAAACCATTTCAAATCTTATCAATTTCAAATACAGATTTGATCCACAAAAATAAACTATTCAATTTTTAATATATTTTAAAGCTTTAATATCCCACATTTAAAAACTAAATTTTATAATTTCATATATCTCTTAATTTAACTTCATTATTACTTAGTTTTGCAATATTCATTTCATAAAATCTAATATCATTTAAATAAACTCAAGTTACAAGTAAACCAAATACCCTTTCATACTAATATAAACTTCAAATATTCATTTATCGAATAAATCAAATAAATCAAAATCGAATATCATTCCAAATTCACATTCTTTGTCAAAATAAAGGTCATGTGATTCAAAACCATTTCAAAAATCATTTCCTTTCAGATCCTTTATCAATTCATTATCATTCTTTAATTCAAATATTCAATTTAAATATCATTTTAAAATCAAATATGTCATTCATTTATTATTTCAAATATCATTACTAAACACATTTCAAAATTTCATTCAAAAATTCATTTATCTCATTACATTTCATTCCATTTAACACATAACGAAGTAAACCTTATTTAAATTCAAATTCAATTTAAATTCCTTAAGATTCAAATTAAAATATTAAATATATTCAAAACTTCTTAAATTTCACAAATAATCAATTCCAAAAGTTAAATCATTATCACTTTAAAATATAACTCAAACAGTGTTAAATCTATAATATTTCAAAACATTGTCAAATTTTAGCAACGACAGCATTTATAAAGTGCTACGGTAGCTATTTAGTTTCCAAAATAGTTCAGTTCAGGAACAACGGCATTTATAAAATGCCGTAATAGATATTTAGTTATTTCAAACGTAGTTAAATTCCAAAACAACATCACTTAAAAATGCTGCCATAAGTATTTAGTTATTTCAGAGTTTAGTTAAATTCAGAAATGATAGCACTTAATAAATGCCATCGTAAAACCACGGCATTTTTGGAAATGCTATCAATAAAATTCCAGATTTTATTATAACTTTCAAAAACATTAAAACTTCAATTTTTTGTTATTTTAAACTTATAAATAATATTTTAGGCTTCAAAATTTCACATTTAAATCATTTTAACATATGATTTGTCACAACAAAATTTTATAATTGAATACCTAATCTAAAACTCAATTCATTTGTTAAGTCAAAATTTCACTGTTTCTTAACTTATAAATTTAAAATTAACATTTTACTTCAAATATCATTTCAAAACTTCAAATTTAATTTTCGTTATTTACTTACATTTTAAAAATATAATTTAAAGTCAAAAATCACATTTACTTCAAATTTACAAACTTAAATTCAATTCAAATATTTAACTTTCTTAAAATATAAGAAAAATATTTAAATCATAATTTCATACTTTAAATACATATTTATATAAAAAAAAGTCATTTAAAATATACCACGGGGCCTGTATATAATTTTCTGTCCTATGTCAAATGATACGGATATGTATCATTTCAATCCGCAATTTAAAAAGAAAACACGGGTTCTATCATTTCAAACCCGCAATCCTAAGTCAAATAAAACACAATAAAATCACTTAAGCCTATCATTTTAGCTCATAATGATTTTTCCCTATTATAATGTCCGTTCGGGTATGTATCATTTCAACCCATAGTGATTCTATTCTAACAGGGAACTTGCATTGTGAACATATGCATAAACAATATAAACAATTATACTAACATGTCAATGTCACAATATGCTGTCATATATCATATGTCAGGTGATAATTAACGAAGTTACCATGGTAATAACATGAAATCATATATATATAATCATCATTAACTTGCAAAAACGTTTTAATTACTAATCACTTGTCATCCATTTACCATTTCATAAGTAATAACGTCAGAGTGAGAAGGACTTGCCTTTATCAAAGCTAGAGACCCAAAAACAGCACACAAGAATGATTCCAAAAGCACGACAAGCACGATTAGATTTCAATGGATGGAGAGCCTTGATATTGATCTTGTATATAACAATTAAAACAAAGCAATATAAACATATATATACAATACAAAGATAAATTGAAACAAAATGAAATTAGAATAAACAAAGAACAAGATGGCTTAACTGTGCTTTAACACAAGAGTGCTTGACAATAACTCAACATGGCTCGGTCATGCTCATCATTTTTGCTCGGCCATGGTGGTTATTGGGCTCAGCCATGATCAGGTCTAGACCTGAAATGCTCGGCAAATGGTCAACAAAAAAAAAAGGAGGCAAAACAATGGGATGTGAAGAGGTAGGAGTTACAAGTGGAGTGTAACGACCTGGAATTTTGGGTCGCTAAATTTGAACATTTAATTCATTTTAAATGTTGAATATATATTATAATTTGATTTTGAAATAAAAATATTTTGGATAAGTTAATAGAATTGATTAAATTTCCAATACGGGGATTTAATTGAAAATTTGAATAATACTAATTCAATATTAGAATTGGGTTTATGGGTGAATTTGAGTGTAAATAAATATAAAAATGGTTTTTAAAAATTTATTTAACTTAATTTTAATTTAAATAGTAATATTGGACCCTTGGATGGAATTAAAAGTCAATAGATTAAATTTGGAATTTTATATTAATTTAATAATGGAATTTAATAATATAATAATGCAAATATTCAGATTTTGATTTAAACCGAATCAGAATGATTTCTAATGTGAATATAAATTTTATACCAGTTATAATAGAGTTAATAAAATTCTAAAGGTGAAATTTTTAAGCGGTTTCGACAATTTTGAAAATCGCCCGATTTAATAGACGAGTTAAAATAGCCTTTCGGGGCACAGTCTCGGAATTCGACGAAACTTGTTCCATTGGATCCGTAATAGTTAGTTATTATCGGATTTCAATTTCGTAGCAATCGAAGTTGTCGTTTGACCGTGGCAGCTCAAAACGCATGGAAATCGATTTAACCGATTTAATTTTAAATTGATCGTTTAATTCCGTAACTTGCACGTATGACCGAATTAGCATACGAAACCTGTTCCATTGTGTCCGGAATGCGGAAAAAAACCCTAGGAACGTCTGTCGGAATGCGTAGTTTGGAGTTCGTTTGCATAGGATATTAAATTGAGAATTATATGAATTAAATAATATTAATTTTATTATATATATTTATATTTGCAAACCCTAATCTATTCTGAGCAGCCGCCGCCTCTGTTACCTTTCATGGCCGAAAACGTCCCTCGTTCCTCCTCAATTTTCTCTCGATCCTTGCATCTATTCAAGAAATTTTCTACTGGAAGATCGAAGGGGATGACGAGCTTAACACATCCGTACGGTGGAGTGGTTCACGATGCAACATGGGGGCCAGAATTTGGGCCGATGTGGGGTCGGTTCGTGCTCGATTTTCGAGCCCAGGAGGAGGCCGAGCTCGTGCGCGCGCCTGGGGAAGGTGGAGTTGGCGTTGGGCTTCGAGGTGGAGATCTCTGATCGAGGTAAAAAGGTTCGGGTTGGTCGCGTTTTTCAACCCTAATCGGCGTGAGTTGGGTTCGGTTGTTCGTTGTGGCCTAGAGATCGATCGCGTGAGGGAGATGGTGAAGTGCAGTGTCACGACCCGACTTTCTACTCCCAGAAAATCGCATCATGAATTAAGAAAGAAAGGGATAGAAAAGAGAAAGAAAGAAGAGAAAGAAGAAAACAACACAAGAATCTCAACAGAGGAACGAATAAATTATATTAATAACATAAGAATTACATAGTATACATCAAATATCAGAGTTACACAGACATATACAACACATACTAGACAGTTATAAACACCTGTCTAGTTATTACAACTCAATCACAATACAGAAACACTCAGAGATACCAACACAGCAGAACTATATAACTATACGCAGAAGCCTCCTGCTCCATATGCTCCTCCATAATTCGTCAAAGCTAATCCGAATCCTAACCTGAATTCTCTTGACTACTCATAAAAATTTGAGTACCCAAGAGTTATAGAAAAACAGAAATAACTCCGGGTCAGACATGGGTCTGGTGTGAGTAACAGGTTAAAGTTGCTTAACTTTCAAAAATCTTTTAAAAAGAAAGGTATCACGTAAGACTTCCCACACATAAACATGGAAAAGTTTTTACCTTACGCTAACCAAAACATTTGATAGGAAATCTGATGATATTATAATAGGGTCTAGGGTTTTCAAATAAATAAGAAATAGCCGAAATTGTTACATTATTAAATTCCAGCTACTAGCCACAAAAGTGGGTAATACAATCAAAACCGTTGGCACTTATTGGATTTTGGATTCCATACAATGGAAGGGCTACTGGGGTACCGCCCGTCACAGTACGTGGCCTAGATCACCGTACCGAGGATTACTCCCTTCATCCCCTGCAACACAAAGCCGGACCCGTTCCTTACTGAACAGTTCCAAATAAGACAACCCCGACGATTGTCAGGATCAACCGTCCACACAGCCGAAATATAAAGGGACCTCTAGACAGGGGTAAATCTTACTCTCCAGTGGGTGCGACCCACGAAGCTTTGCTGCACCTCCCCTGTTTTAGCCATTCCCGGTTGATGAGGCTTGAGGTTACGATTACCTTTATAGGACATATCACTTAGAATGCTCATCGTCCTCCTGACGTTGTTCTGAAAGCATTCAATCCATACAAGTTCGTTCCGGGTTCGAACGAAACCGAAGGCATTATCTCGTTACACTCATTTTGGAATCACCCTCAGAGTTAACGACAATAACCCTTGCACTCTGAATCACCATCTCGAATCTATAAGCACTATTCCGTCAAACTCATTACGGAATCACCCACAGAGTTATACTGATGTATAGCCCTTACACCTCGAGTCTTCACTCGCTCCACTTGAAATAACGACCTAACGTTTAATTGGAATCGATGTGGTTTTCGGATGTCCAAATATGGAAACCCGATCCCGGTCTCATCGAAAACCAAAGCGTGTCTTTTAGGTCCAAGTTGTTTTAAGTTTAAAACAGTTTAATTCATTATCTAAATATACACAGATAGATAATTCACAACACAACAGATTCATCAACCTTATCATTATCAACAGATAATTCATATCATAATCAGATAATCCATACTAACATCCAAAAGCAACCAATACATCCATATCACATACACTACTCATCTCATAACTGAGATTACAAACCATACCAAACAACCAATACCATTCATCAAACATAAGCAATGATCTAATGATCACACTTCCTATAATTAATTTAAAATGAATTAAATTAATTACTCAATCTCTAATTAATTTAAAATGAATTAAATTAATTACTCAATCTCTAATTAATTTAAAATGAATTAAATTAATTACTTCATCATTAAAATTCTGCTTAACTTAACCATCATTGATTTCAAATCAATTTATACATCACCTTCTCAATATTTCAATTAATATTGATTAACTATCTCTAATTACAATAAGTAATCAGCTTATAAATTAATCACACAAGTTAATTACTTAAACCCTTTTTGCAAATAATTAACTTGTAATTACTAAATTAATGGATTAACTAAAATTAATTACATTAAATATTTATTCATTGTTAATTATACCTTAATTAATCAATTCCAAATTTCATCATTAATATTTAATCAATTTCTAAAATAAATTAATTACATAAGTAATTAATCTTCAATTTAAACCATATATATTAATCACCCATGATTAATAACCATTCAGTAATTAACTACCTTAATTACTCATCCCATAATTAATTATTCTTAATTATCTAAATTAATCCCCTTGATTAACTTCAAAGTAATTTAAATCTAATAACCTCTATATCAAATATCTTTAATTACATCCTGTAAATATTAATTAATTACTTCCTTAAGTAATTATAAATTCATAAATTACATAAAGTAATTATCAACAATCCACAAATGTTTAAATTAATTTAACTTAATTAATCTAAACTAATCACATTCATTAAATTAATTACACTAAGTAATTAATTCATTAATTACTTTCATAAGTAATTAAACTTAAACAATTGATTATTATTAATTAATTAATCTAATTAATTATCAAAAATTAATCACATTAATTAATTGTTAAATAATCTTAAGTTAATGACCTCATTAACATTTCTTAATTACTTAATTAAGAACTAACTTAAATTAATCATTATTAATTATCAATTAATTAATACTTAATTATCATTTAATTAGCCTTTAATTATTAATTAATTAAGTGTTAATTAAAAACTAAATTATCTCTAATCACTTGATTAAATAAATCTTAATCATAAATTAAAATTTAATTAATCATCCTTAATTATTGATTAATTGACCTTAATTAATTTATCTCAAATCTAACTAATTAACTTAAAAATCATTAATTACTTAATTAAACATCCACATTATTAATTAATTAAATAATTAATATTCATCTTAATTACCTTGATAATGAAATGAATCCAATCATTAAACTTTTATTTATCTTTTAGATAAACACTTCTTATTTAATTAACCATTTAAAAAAAAATGTTTTAAATTCTGTTTAATTTCACTTTAAACTTAAAACTCAAATTTATTTAAAATAAGATTTTAAAACAATTCAGACTCAATCTTATATGTTTAAAAGAAACATCTACTTTATTAATAAGTTTAAAAGGAATTTAAATTCCAATTCAAATCAAATTCAAAATTACTTAAAATTTCAAAATTGAAATACAACTTCCATTTTCATTCTAGTTTTAATTCCTTAAAATTCTTCCTAAAATTTACACTTTCAATTCAAATGCAAATCATTTTAATCATTTAAAAGCAATTTAAATTTAAAACTTTATTTTAAAATCTGAAGTTTAAGTTTAAATCCAGATTTTAAAAGTTCAGATTTGAATTCACTTTGAATTCCTAATTTAAATATTAACCTTCCAATTCAAATGCAAATCACATATGCATTTATACTTGAGAGTTTGAAAATCAAATTTAAATTTTAAAAACACCCAAAAATGATTTCAAATCTTAGAAAATCAAATTGAATTCATTTCTAAATTTTCAGAAAAAAAACTCAATTTAAATCTCCACTTGCAAATTTAAATTTATCTTTACATATAAATCAGAAACAGTTTTCTATTTTATAAAAAACCCAAACTTCGAAATTTTTCTGAATTTAAATGATTTCAAAAGAAACAGAATTCAACTTATTTGAATTCATAGTTAAATTCAGTTTTAAAATTCTAAGTCACCATTGTAGTTTGCAATTTATTTCAGATTTTATAAAACTGGAAACAGTTTCCTGTTTTCCCTTTTTTTTTAATTTCAAACCAAATTTGAATTTCTACATTCAAATTATTTCAAAATCAGAATTCAAAATATTTGAATTCATCTTAAGATTTAAGTTTAATCCTAAGTTTAAATTTCCAGCTTTAAATTTAAACTCGGCTTTTAAATTTTCTAAAAAACAGAACAGCTTCTGTTGTTAAAACCTGAACAAAAATAGACTCGATTCAATCTCACCATTACTCCGAGTTTATAGCCTCCTTGCTTCGAGTTTCCACTCAAAAATCCCGAGGCCATCCCGAGTCAAAAACACTGCAACCAACAACATCAAACCCACCACCATCACAAACATGCACACACCCCTGTGCAACCTTCATCCATCTCCAGCCACCTTTGATCTTCATCTCCGACCATCCTCTATCTATCAGAGACCACACTACATCATCAAAACCCCAGATCCCTTGAATTCAATCTTGAATTTGAAGTCAAGTTTTATAAATCAAAACCTGTAATAGCCTATACCCAATACCACCTAAAACCTGTCATCACCATTATCTCCCATCTCCGGTCAACATCATCGACCAAACTCCGGCAATAACTTTATCACTACACCATCTACCAATTCCCAAAACAGCTTTGAACTTGATGCACCTTTGAAGCCGCAGTACCCAAAACATCCTAAACCCAGTAAACTAGGGTTCTAAACCTTAAATCCCAAATTTCAGCACCAAAACCAAATTTCAACTCAATTAAATAATTTTCCCATGATCATTGATAGATAAACTATCTCCAGAAAACAAATTCACTCAAATCAAATGCAAGCTTTAATTGAACTTGACTAAAATGAAAAATACAGTTAATTCCAAACTCCATTTTCAATTCTATTCTAAAAATTTATATTTTGATCTTATAAATCATGTTTTAGTATAGGGTTTCACTTTATATATCTGATTTATCAAATCTTCATACTTGAATTTTTACAAATTTATTGTTTGCTCTGTTATAAATTTTCCAGGCAATTCAAATTTTATTTAACCTATATAAAATGTTTTAACCTTACTTAATTATGAACCTAACATATTTCATTCAAATGTTAATCCATAATAACGTCCTGATCAAGAAGAAAACTATTTATCAAATTTAAACTCAAACTATAATAATCAGAACCTTAGAAATCAGACATGCATTGCATTCATATATACATAGGCAGTTTTTTATAAAAAAAAAACATATACAAAAACTTAACTCAGCAGATAAACACATGCAATCCTACTTAATTTATTTTAAATTAAGTGTTACTCACCTGTATTTGTAAATTGCAGAGCATTGATTCAATTTGCAGAGCACATTCCAATTTCATATTCCAGACTTGACAATTTATGCATGTAGGCTTCTTGAATGCTTTTAAAAATGATGCTTGCTTCAAAATGATGCATGCAGGCCTCTGAAATGCAGAGCTTCAACTTGTTTTTAAATTTGCATGTTCCAGAGTTTGATTATTTGAAAATGGTACGCATGATAAGGTCTGTTGCATGCAGGCCTTACTTGATGAGGATTGAAATGCAGGCCTTTGTTTTAATTTGCATATACCAGAGTTTTTGAAAGAGTGATTTAAATGTAGGTCTTGTATTTTGGAGGATGCAAACTTGTAGAAGTTGCATGCAGGTAGTAATTTGGGGAATGCAGATCTTTGTTTGAATATTAAGGTATGCAGACCTTCTTGAGTTTGAAAAGAGGAGTTTGTTTACTGATTTGGGTTTCAGATTTTTGTTTTAGAGAGGAGTAGTTTACAGCTGAAAGGTTTCTTTGTTTTAGAATCAAAAAAAATGAATATGAATGAGGAAGCAAGATGATATGAATGTAATTTCAGATTTAAATGAATTAAAAAAAAAGAAAATAAAATTGACACTTGTCTTTTAAAATGGATGATAAGTTTACACATGTTAACTTGAATCTTAAATTACTAACACATGTCTTCATGATTAATTAGCATTTTTAATTAAAGTTAATGAAATATTAAGCTTAGTTAATTAGTTCCTATACATGATTATGAATATAAATAATCTCTATAGAAATAAGCAAGTAATTCATTTGGAAAAGAAACTTTTAAATAGTTAAAATAGATTTATAAAAGAGGTTACAACACTTACATGAATACATGTTCACATTTTAAATTGTATTTTAAATTTCAAATTAAATTTACAAATCAAAATTATCAATTAATAATTTATAAAGAATAACACAAATATTTTATAACTTATTTTAATATACAAACATAAATTAAAATGAACTTTTAAACCAATAAAACATTTACCCTACATATTTAAAATCATATAGTTATTTAATTAAATATTTTTGAAAAGCTTAAATCCAAAATAAATCACAAATTTCTATTTTTAAAACATTAAAATTATGCTATTGATGTGCACGTAAATGTGCATGTTTTTACCACCATATTTATTCTATTTAAATTAAATAAATGATCATATTGGGTATTTTAACTTGTTTAAACCAAATTCAAATTATTTTCAAATTGTCACATATTCATCTTCATATAGGGACAAAATTGTCTTTTTTGTGCATTTATTAATTTATGAAAATTCATTTGAAAATTTCTATGTATTTTGTAGGAATTAAAATTCAAACACAAGTGGCTTCATATGTATGCACAAGGGTGAATAGAACAAATGAAGATGGAAATAATTCAAAGGCATGATAATGGAGGACCCCACCTACCTACCTTTCTTCATGTACAAATTAGAAGCTAATCCACATGCTTATGGCCATTAAATCTTCATGCATACTTAATGGATGATTAGTGGAAGTTAATAGTTACTTGGTGACCACACTTCCTCCAAGGGCATTTTGGGTACTCCCCAAAAATATGCATTAGGGTTTCTAACTTGTATAAATACCCTTTATGTTTCATGTAGCCATCTCTCCTCTTGGTTAGTTAGTTTTAGTTTAGAAAATAAATCAAATCTCTCTTTCTTTCCATGGCTACTTAGCCATGTCTTCTCTTATGTAATTCTTTTTTTTAATGCAACTTCAATATATGTTCTTTTTCTTTTCATGCTTATTTACTTTCATGTTGTAGTGTAGATCTCTTCTCTTTTCTGCAAGTAGAATAATTTTTCCTTTCATTTTGCTCTCTTTTTCCTCTTCTTTTTACTCAATGTTGTTTGCTACATTTGTTCATATGATGACAAATATGAGAGGCTAAACCCCTTCAATTTAGGGGTAATGAAGCTCTCTAATCATGTAGCTTCAACTTAATTTGATGTTTATGCTCTCTTTTTATGCTTAATGAGAATGAATGAAGTGGTTTAATGATGTTGTTTAGGTTTGAATTTGATAGTCTATGTTGTTTATAACAAATAGGCTATGCTTAAACAAACAAAACACAAATTGCCTCTTCATCTACATATGATTATGGCAAATAAGTGATTGTTGAAATTGAAATTTGATGGCTTATATTTCTAATTAATGGTTAATAGGCCATGCTTAAAATAAATTTTGCTTTCAACTTTGTTGTCATGAGATTTAAAAGTGTATTAGTGGTTGTGTTATAGTTTGATGGTTTATATTGAGCTAATTAATAGCACAAATATACCATACTTATGATAAGCACATCAACTAATTCACTAATGACAAGAAAAGAGAGATCATGACTTCATTTTGTTGATTTATGTGATCTAGAGAGTGGAAATTGCCTCTAAATTGTCTTAACACTCTCATATTTTTATCTATTTTCTTTTGTCATTTTTCTTTTTTTTCTTTAGTTAATCATTCTTCCAACTTTGATTAATTTGATTGAGTAGAATTTTAAAATCATCAATTCCCTGCGGATCGACCCGTATTCGCCACGTACTACGATAGTACGCCGTGCGCTTGCGGTTATTTTTAATTTAAATTCGTTCGACGGTTTTCTAAACCGATAGAATTTCCGTCGACGAACAAGTTTTTCAAAAACCGATAAAACTTGTTCGTCGACGGAAATTCTATCGGTTTAGAAAACCGTCGAACGAATTTAAATTAAAAATAACCGCAAGCGCACGGCGTACTATCGTAGTACGTGGCGAATACGGGTCGATCCGCAGGGAATTGATGATTTTAAAATTCTACTCAATCAAATTAACCAAAGTTGGAAGAGTGATTAACTAAAAAAAAGAAGAAAAATGACAAAAGAAAATAGATAAAAATATGAGAGTGTTAAGACAATTTAGAGGCAATTTCCACTCTCTAGATCACATAAATCAACAAAATGAAGTTATGATCTCTCTTTTCTTGTCATTAGTGAATTAGTTGATGTGCTTATCATAAGTATGGTATATTTGTGCTATTAATTAGCTCAATATAAACCATCAAACTATAACACAACCACTAATACACTTTTTAATCTCATGACAACAAAGTTGAAAGCAAAATTTATTTTAAGCATGGCCTATTAACCATTAATTAGAAATATAAGCCATCAAATTTCAATTTCAACAATCACTTATTTGCCATAATCATATGTAGATGAAGAGGCAATTTGTGTTTTGTTTGTTTAAGCATAGCCTATTTGTTATAAACAACATAGACTATCAAATTCAAACCTAAACAACATCATTAAACCACTTCATTCATTCTCATTAAGCATAAAAAGAGAGCATAAACATCAAATTAAGTTGAAGCTACATGATTAGAGAGCTTCATTACCCCTAAATTGAAGGGGTTTAGCCTCTCATATTTGTCATCATATGAACAAATGTAGCAAACAACATTGAGTAAAAAGAAGAGGAAAAAGAGAGCAAAATGAAAGGAAAAATTATTCTACTTGCAGAAAAGAGAAGAGATCTACACTACAACATGAAAGTAAATAAGCATGAAAAGAAAAAGAACATATATTGAAGTTGCATTAAAAAAAAGAATTACATAAGAGAAGACATGGCTAAGTAGCCATGGAAAGAAAGAGAGATTTGATTTATTTTCTAAACTAAAACTAACTAACCAAGAGGAGAGATGGCTACATGAAACATAATACAAGTTAGAAACCCTAATGCATATTTTTGGGGAGTACCCAAAATGCCCTTGGAGGAAGTGTGGTCACCAAGTAACTATTAACTTCCACTAATCATCCATTAAGTATGCATGAAGATTTAATGGCCATAAGCATGTGGATTAGCTTCTAATTTGTACATGAAGAAAGGTAGGTAGGTGGGGTCCTCCATTATCATGCCTTTGAATTATTTCCATCTTCATTTGTTCTATTCACCCTTGTGCATACATATGAAGCCACTTGTGTTTGAATTTTAATTCCTACAAAATACATAGAAATTTTCAAATGAATTTTCATAAATTAATAAATGCACAAAAAGACAATTTTGTCCCTATATGAAGATGAATATGTGACAATTTGAAAATAATTTGAATTTGGTTTAAACAAGTTAAAATACCCAATATGATCATTTATTTAATTTAAATAGAATAAATATGGTGGTAAAAATATGCACATTTACGTGCACATCAGCTATACTAATTTAACTTAAAACAACTTATCTATTTAAAATATATACAAATACATATACATTATTAAATAGAAAATAGATTTATTAACTCATTAAAAATAATTTCACAAATTAAATATTTAAATAAAAAAGATTATTTAAATCAAATCCAATTTATGAACAAAAATTATCAATTCAATATAAATTTAAAACACAGATTATTAAATTTATATTGTCCAAAATTCCGGGATATTACATGCGGCCTTGATTTCGTGATGAACGGCTACGATGGCTTCTGAGTAAATAAAATAAATTATTTATGTAAATTATATCCAGAAGTTTAAAATTTCATAACTTGTTCATACGTTATCAGATTTCGACGATTTTGGTAGCGTTGGAATCGCAGCGACAGGAAGTACGCAGTGGCGCAAATCTGAATTCGATCCAAGCAAGTAGAAATTTCGAATTAAATCGAACGCTTCGACTTAATTAAAAATTTCGAACGCTCGTCGGAACTCAAGTTGAGTTATTCTCACTCACATCTGGATGCTAGCTCATTTATATAGTTAATATTTAAATATCTGTGTGATTGGTTGAATATAATTGTTGCTATCAGTCTGGATTGATATATAAATATATTGTCGTGCTAATATTTGTGATGCAGGGAAAACAGGTTGGAGGGATCCAACTGGATTCCTCACGATGTAGTAATTGTTTTTATAATTGATGATAATGTCTGTTTATATGTTGTGATTGATAAATTTGAAATTTAATTGTGCTGTGATATTGTTGGATAAATTATAAACTCAGAATTTTAATTATATGTAGAATAAATTGGGTTTTAAAAGAAATAAAGGAAATTGATAAATAAGAATTTAAAAGAATAAAATTTAGAATCTGGTTTGGATAAAAATAAAAATTTGGTAAAATTTGGAATTATTAACGAAGAGGACGTTTTATCAGTTGATAACTGTGGAAGTATAAATTTCTGGAAATTAAATATATAACTATCTGAAATGTATATAAAATATTCTGAAATACAATTTTACACTATGGGAATTTTATTTAAGAAATTTCTAAGTATGATTTCCATTGAAGAAATCTCCAAATGTTTTATTTAAAAATGTATTAAAAATATACTTTAACAAATTGAAATTCTGGAAATGGGAAAAAGTGCTTAAACTTCAAAGGGAGTTTATTTGTAAGCTTGGAAATAAATTTACGATAACTAACATAAATTTGAGTTGGAATAGATCGGGCGAAATCTATATGGAAGATTCTTTGGGTTGTTTGAATGAGAATGTTTCCCTGGGAAAAAAAACGAGTTCATGAATAAAATCAGGTTTTAAAGGTTAAGTAAAATTTATTTCAAGGAAGTGCTTTAAGAAATTCTCCTTTAAAATAAGAAATAAATTTAGCTATAGTATGATTATTTAAGTGGTTTACTAGTAATTATATTTTATAAACGGATTTATTTAAAGAATGAATGATTTAAGTTATTTGAAAACTAGTATTTATTCTTTAAACCTGTAACGACGCGGATTTTTCGTTGCCGAAAAACCGAATAGTTATGGGTTTTAAAAAGAAAAGAAGAAAAGAAAGAAGAGAGAAAAAGAAGAAAGAAAAAGAAAAATAGAGGGAAAAGAAGACAGACAATTTTTTAGAAAACAGAGAATTTGAAAAACAGAAGATAGAAGAATTTTAAAAATAGAACGGGAAGAAAGAACAACAAAACAACATCAGAATCTCACAATTCGCAGCGGAACAATCATATAATAATAAATGAATAATTTTTAAACAAAGAACTATATCAGTTATTACATTTTATACATTACATTACATCATATCATCAAAGTGTACAACAACATACAACAATAAACAGTGCAGCGGAAAAGAAATACTATATAAACTAGTAATACGCCATGCCATCCAGCTTGCCTCCAGCAACTCCAGAATATCCAGAATATCCTGATAAACCTTAACTCTTAACTGCCCGTGTGGAAATTGGTGGGCACCCAGAGTTTAGGAAGGAAAACAATAAACTCCAAGTCAGTCATGTGACTGGTGTGAGAACTCAAAACAGTTTATTTATCTTTAAAATCAAAATAGAGGAATATTTTTAATCAATTCGCAATGCTTTTAAAAATGAGACTACCATAAGGCCTCCCGCACACACACACATGCAAACGCAGAATCGGAGGAGATTTCTCCTTATGATAGCCAAAGATGCTTGATACGCATTTAAAAGACATTTGATATTATTATTAGTGTATAGTGTAGGAAAAATTCATTTCGAAAGTAGAATATAAATCTTAGCCGACATAGACATTTCGAACTATGCCTACTATAGCTACTATCCAAACAGTGGTGACCACCATAAGTGAATAGCAGGTTCTACAACTAATACCGTACAAGTTTCGTACTGGGAATTGGATTTCCAACAAATGGTCAGGCCAAGGAACTTCCCATTGCCACTGAGAATGCCTCTGGATGGACATCCCCGAGAACCAAACCGGATCTCAACCAACACAAGGCCGGGTTACTCCTAACTGAGTAACAACTGACCGAATATGCCATCCCCCGGTCCTTTGGGACCTTTTCAACCGAGAGCGCTCTCTAATCAATTCACACAATCATAACAAAGTGTTTTCAACATGAGTAAGTATCTGGGCTCCATACCATGATACCACCCTTTTCCAGAAGGAAATGGACACATCCTAAAGGGTGCTACCCCTCATAACCTTGCTGCTTCTTTCCTGTTTTGACCATTTCCGGGATGTGAGGCTCGACGAATTCACGTCCACAAAAACATACTTTATACAAAAGCCATGCTTTGGGTCAACAAATGATCAACACAATGATCACTAAGATAGACGATCAAATAAATGATCCTATCACAATAATCAACACAATGATCATTTCAGCATCACTCAGCATGTCACATTACCAAATTGGGAATATATCGCTGATAACTTCAACTATATAACCTTTGAGCTCGTACGTCTCAAAGAAGGGTGTTAAGCAAAGAATAAATTCTCCGCCACCAACAGAAATATATTTGAAAGAAATCGGCTTTATATCTCAATTTGTAATGTCAGGCATACAATCCATACAAGTCTGTTCCGGGCTCGAACAAAACCGAAGGCACTTCTTACGAAGCCCTTGCAATACGGGTATTCACAATCCCGATCGAATTTCCCATCACTTAAGGAATCTCTATACCAGGAGCTACCCAGTGCAGAGACAATCGATAGGTCATCCTATCGCTTTCGCAAATACTCGGTCTTCAACACCGATCTTCAAATGCCATTCATAACGACGTATCACATATTCGGAATGGGTTATACGACCCCATGGTCCTTTCCCGGTTAACCCGAATAGTGAGCGCTTATTCAAAAATAAGTGTGCATTCAAATTCAATCAAATCACATCAAATACCCATTCAAAGGGAAATACTGATAGTCGGTTATTGAACTATCACTGGATATGCACACATCACCAGATTCCAAATAATTTTCCAAATTATTTATTTTCCAAAATATCTTTACAAGATATATATAATTTCAACACTTCAAAAATAAATCAATATTTATTTTTAACAAGTTTCACTTTCCCATATAAATTCCTTAGTGAATTTATATTCCAAAATATTCATGCATATACGATTTCAATTATTCATTTCCAATTTATCTTCAAAAAGATAAATTCTAAATATTCACTTCATATTGGAAAATATTTCCATACTTATTTAATAAGTAATTCACAATCATTTATTTTCAACACTTAGAAAATATTCAATATACTTAAATCGAATTAAGTATATATTTCATTCTTTAAGGAAATCATTCACTTAACATATTTATTTGGGCCAAAACGAATGTTGCGTAAAACATCGTTACGACAACCCAAAATCACTAGTATAGGGATTCGAATTTAAAATAGATATATAAATCCCAATATTATTCAAAACATTTCCTTTCGGAAATCATTTACTATAACTACAGTGTTATAGTCCACCATTTCCTTTTATTTCTCGAAAACGTCTATTTCAACAATAAATGTTGAAATCTATGGTTTCGAATCTCAATCCCTTTTAAAACATCGTTAGATCGTTTTAATTCTATTTAAAACATTCACATTCTAAACAATTTCTTTAACGTGTTATTCACTATTCAAAAACGTGAATAAACTCCGTTAACAAACTTCATCTTTTCTATTCATTTTACTCTAAGGATTATTCACTGTCTAAAACGTGAATATAACTCTATTTCTAAGTTATAACAATTAACTTATCAAAATAAGTCGTTTGCGAATTTATAAAACAACGTTTATAAATTCCATTTCTATTTATTTATAAAAACTTCCTTTTTATAAATTTCTTTATTAACCTATCCCAGTTTATAACTCAATTATAAACTAAACGTTCATATTATAAGTTAATTACTTATAAAACGATTATTTTACAAAATCGTTCATTTAACTTCCCAAATTATTAATCTTAACTTATAAGATTGTTTATTTATCCAAAATTCATTCTTTCGATAACTTTATAAAATTTTATAAACCTATTGCTTATAAAATTTCATTTATAACTTCACAGTTTATAATTTCATAAATTTCATTCATTTAGGAAATTCATTTTCACTACATTCAAACACTTATAAAAAAAAACTCGTTTTATAATGTCCATAATTCAATTTATAAATATCCATTTATAAATCTCTTAATATAAATCAGTTTATATTATTATTCTAAAACGTCTTTAAATTCCTTTATAATTTCATCATTTCGATTTATAAAAAAATCAAATTTTATAAATCCTATATTTAAACTTTTATCATATATTCAAAAATCCAATCTAAATTATTTTATAAAATCATTAGTTCATATTTCTCAAAAATCGACTTTTAATCGTATTTCTAAAAATCAGCTTTTTAACTATATTTCACAAAAAACCATAATTTTTTATAACTTTAAAAATTATAACGTTTATTTATTTATAATGGATCAATTTCAGAAATAAAGTATATTTTCAAAAATCATTTTTAAAGATCATTTTAAAATCCCAAAATCTGGGTCCAATGATGCTACACACCAAATAGTCAATCACGACTACAACGATATCATATATTGATATGATATTCCATCAAATATCAAAATATCTGAAATAAAATAAATACTGTTGAGGAATCCAGTTGGATCCCTCCAACCTGTTTCCTGCATCCAAAAACATTAGCACAATACCAATTTCGCTCCAGTACGAAATTATCGCGGTACATGTTCTTAATAAATATTATCCGCTTAATAACGGCGTAATAGGGTCTCATCCGCTAAACAAAAAATGCGGGAAATCAACAACTGCAATATATACATATGCCAATATATATATATTGATATTATATATAATACCAATTTCACTGTTTATGAAATATTCGCGGTATATGTTTATATTAAATAACATCCGCTTACTAACGGCGCATAATGTCTATTTTAACAATCAATAATTTACAGTCATCATTCAAACATGCATTCAAATATTTTAAATCTAACTATTTAAAATAAAATCGAAATCTATTCGATTGAGTGAGAAATTCTCACCTTGGTTTTAATTTCCGTTTTGGCTTTTATTTCGAATAAAATTAAACGCGCGTTTAATTTTACCCGAAATTCTCACTAACTCCAAACGACTCCAAACCAACTCCATCGCGTAGTGCTCGTCCATACGATTCCAACGCAACTGAGTTTGCATTTTTTCGACCTCGTATGAAAAAGTTATGTATTTTACAAGATTGAACGTGATTTATATAAACAAATTTACAACATACTTAAATATTTATAACCTAATCAATTTTTGGCCGTGTGATCTGCATCCCTCTCCATCATAGCCGTTCCCCCCTTCTTCCATCTCTCACGCAACATCTCCAGGAAATTCAAACGAGGCCGAACCCATACACAATCAATTAGGGTTAGCTTTTGCCATCACAACGCTCGATGATTCTTCGATCAAGATACACCAACGCGAAGCACTCCTCCTCCACCATGTTCGGCCCTAGGGGTTTGATACTCGGCCATCCCTGTAGCCTTGGAAGTCGTGCGCAGGTCGGCCCCTTTAAACCCCCCTATCTCCCACTACGATGCTCCATTTTAGATCATAGCCGTTCAACTTGTAGCTCTCACTCCCCTCTACAACATTCTAGTTGATGATTTCGCGAATCGATTGTTGGATGAAGAGAAAAACGAGGTGGAAGTTGAGAAAATTCTGGCCGTGGGTTTATTAGTTAGGTTTTTATTTTATTTTTTTAATTTATGAAGAGGTGAGGTGTATTTATAGAGAACCGATCGGCACTATTCATCCGGAAATTCCGAACTCCGATTTAGACGCCGTAACCAGCGTACCTAGGGTTTATCCCGCGTTCCGGACACAATGGAACAGGTTTCGGAAGCTAATTCGGAAGTATGTGCGAGTTATGGCTGAAAACGTTCAATTTAAATTAAACCGATTTAAGTCGATTTCTAGGCGTTTTAATTTGTACCGGACAAACGGTAAATCCAAACGACTTGAAATTTGAAACCTTACAATAATATCACATTACGGATCCGATGAAACTGGTTTCGTCGAAATCCGAGACTTTTTGAAAAATGGCTATTTTGACTCGTCAAATTTAAATTAAAAACGATTCGATGCGTTTCGAGCTGCCACGATCAAACGATAGCTCCGATTGACACGAAATTTGAAATCCGGTAATAACTAACTATTACGGATCCAATGGAACTGGTTTCGTTCAATTCTGAGACTGCCCAAAAATTGACTATTTTACAGTCGATTATTAAATATTAAAATATTCAATTTTCACAAATTAACTTTTAATTCGATTTTAAAAGTTCTAAAATATTTCTATAACTCCAGTATGATAAAATAAAATTTTCCAAATTATTTCTAATCATATTTAACTATATTTTCAATTATTTCCATAATTTCACATATTAAATTATTGTTTTAATTATCTAATTAAATCCAAAAATTCAAATAAAAATTTATTTGACTTAAAAATTCACTTATAAATATTTAAAATTAATTAAATATTCAAATTTTAATTTAATAAAATTCTGGGTCGTTACAATCTTTCCCCCTTAAAAGAATTTCGTCCTCGAAATTACAAGTAAGAAAGGTTACAGAATTTATTAACTTTCCAAAATTCATAATTAAATTCCTTACAAATCTTTACTAAGTTTTCAAATCATACTTAGTTATCTTTTCAAAAACAATTTCTATTGTTTAACTTTCAACTTCAAAACAAAGTTCAAAGTTTTCAAAAAATTTCCCAATTTTCTCAAAATTTTTTCTAACGCCTTAAATTTTCGGAAAAATTCGCCATAGTCTCCTTTGCGCGGCTCGATCCGAAAAAAAAATGACAGTATATATATCACAAATATACATCTCATCAAGTAATGAGGCATCCCGAAGGGAAAAAAGTATAAAAGTGCGATATTTAATCCGAGATATGTACCTTATATTTTTATTAGCGAGCATATACGGCTAATATAGCGCTAAAGCGAACTCCAAATGCGAAGCAAACGCGATCCGCACCTACTAAATACTCAACAAACAACATGAGAACATGCACATATGCAAATAATCTCAATATACAACATATAGCAACATAATAACTATATATGTCAACATAGCAAATGCAACTAAAGCAATATATATTCAACCATCAACCAATTACATCCATAACCAATCAATATTCATTTATATTCTCATTCATATTCAATGAAATGGTTTTCACCTTAAATCACATTTGATTCGTTTACATGGGATTTTCTAACTTTCATTCTCAATTCAATTAGTTTACATTTACTAATTAAATCTAATTCACATTCAATTCTATTCAAATTTATTTACTTTCAATTTGAATTCAATTACATAGCTTTCAATTTCATTAATACTTAATGAATTATATACAATCAACTAGCAATCATATAACAACCAATGTATATCAATTACAACCAAATTTCTTTGCTTCACTTACATTCATTTTGGTTTAACATTAAATTGATTTCCATTCCAATTTATTCAACTTCTAATAAAATTAGATTTTAATGAATTAACACTTTCATTAATTATTCCATTCCAATTTATTCACATTCAATTGATTAACATTCAATTCATTTATTCAATTCAATTACAAAGTTGAATTTTTATTTATATACTCAAGTTCATATTTATTACTAACTTCATTAATTTACTTCGATACCAATATTAACTTCATTAACATTACTAAAGTTATATTTCCTTTAAACATCACTTAGTTTTACATAACTTAAATTCATATAATTTCACTTTTTTTTACATATATAAGTTTATTTCACAATTGTAAATCACTTTAATTATAATTCTATTCTTATAATTCATTTTCTTATACAATTTTTCTTTTATTTAGATTATTCAAACAACTTATTCAACAATCAACTTATATACACTTTAATAATTCTTGAAAAATTATTTCTTTATATATAAAATATACTCAAGGTAAAATTATTCCATTTACCCAATTTAAAACAATACTGTGCCGAATTGTTCTATTCAAGTGTTTAGAAACCCCTTCGGCATAGTTGTACATACCGTGCTGACGAAGGTTCATATACCACTCAACAAACCAACCATCACAATATAAAACAATTTTATATTCACTAACAAATACGCTCTCATATCTATTATTACCCTCAAACTCATTCTAGAGTACTGCTGACTCTATCTCTAATGAATTATACCCAACAGAACCATGGTTGTCGCTTAACCATAAGCTCTGATACCAAATGTAACGACGCGGATTTTTCGTTGCCGAAAAACCGAATAGTTATGGGTTTTAAAAAGAAAAGAAGAAAAGAAAGAAGAGAGAAAAAGAAGAAAGAAAAAGAAAAATAGAGGGAAAAGAAGACAGACAATTTTTTAGAAAACAGAGAATTTGAAAAACAGAAGATAGAAGAATTTTAAAAATAGAACGGGAAGAAAGAACAACAAAACAACATCAGAATCTCACAATTCGCAGCGGAACAATCATATAATAATAAATGAATAATCTTTAAACAAAGAACTATATCAGTTATTACATTTTATACATTACATTACATCATATCATCAAAGTGTACAACAACATACAACAATAAACAGTGCAGCGGAAAAGAAATACTATATAAACTAGTAATACGCCATGCCATCCAGCTTGCCTCCAGCAACTCCAGAATATCCAGAATATCCTGATAAACCTTAACTCTTAACTGCCCGTGTGGAAATTGGTGGGCACCCAGAGTTTAGGAAGGAAAACAATAAACTCCAAGTCAGTCATGTGACTGGTGTGAGAACTCAAAACAGTTTATTTATCTTTAAAATCAAAATAGAGGAATATTTTTAATCAATTCGCAATGCTTTTAAAAATGAGACTACCATAAGGCCTCCCGCACACACACACATGCAAACGCAGAATCGGAGGAGATTTCTCCTTATGATAGCCAAAGATGCTTGATACGCATTTAAAAGACATTTGATATTATTATTAGTGTATAGTGTAGGAAAAATTCATTTCGAAAGTAGAATATAAATCTTAGCCGACATAGACATTTCGAACTATGCCTACTATAGCTACTATCCAAACAGTGGTGACCACCATAAGTGAATAGCAGGTTCTACAACTAATACCGTACAAGTTTCGTACTGGGAATTGGATTTCCAACAAATGGTCAGGCCAAGGAACTTCCCATTGCCACTGAGAATGCCTCTGGATGGACATCCCCGAGAACCAAACCGGATCTCAACCAACACAAGGCCGGGTTACTCCTAACTGAGTAACAACTGACCGAATATGCCATCCCCCGGTCCTTTGGGACCTTTTCAACCGAGAGCGCTCTCTAATCAATTCACACAATCATAACAAAGTGTTTTCAACATGAGTAAGTATCTGGGCTCCATACCATGATACCACCCTTTTCCAGAAGGAAATGGACACATCCTAAAGGGTGCTACCCCTCATAACCTTGCTGCTTCTTTCCTGTTTTGACCATTTCCGGGATGTGAGGCTCGACGAATTCACGTCCACAAAAACATACTTTATACAAAAGCCATGCTTTGGGTCAACAAATGATCAACACAATGATCACTAAGATAGACGATCAAATAAATGATCCTATCACAATAATCAACACAATGATCATTTCAGCATCACTCAGCATGTCACATTACCAAATTGGGAATATATCGCTGATAACTTCAACTATATAACCTTTGAGCTCGTACGTCTCAAAGAAGGGTGTTAAGCAAAGAATAAATTCTCCGCCACCAACAGAAATATATTTGAAAGAAATCGGCTTTATATCTCAATTTGTAATGTCAGGCATACAATCCATACAAGTCTGTTCCGGGCTCGAACAAAACCGAAGGCACTTCTTACGAAGCCCTTGCAATACGGGTATTCACAATCCCGATCGAATTTCCCATCACTTAAGGAATCTCTATACCAGGAGCTACCCAGTGCAGAGACAATCGATAGGTCATCCTATCGCTTTCGCAAATACTCGGTCTTCAACACCGATCTTCAAATGCCATTCATAACGACGTATCACATATTCGGAATGGGTTATACGACCCCATGGTCCTTTCCCGGTTAACCCGAATAGTGAGCGCTTATTCAAAAATAAGTGTGCATTCAAATTCAATCAAATCACATCAAATACCCATTCAAAGGGAAATACTGATAGTCGGTTATTGAACTATCACTGGATATGCACACATCACCAGATTCCAAATAATTTTCCAAATTATTTATTTTCCAAAATATCTTTACAAGATATATATAATTTCAACACTTCAAAAATAAATCAATATTTATTTTTAACAAGTTTCACTTTCCCATATAAATTCCTTAGTGAATTTATATTCCAAAATATTCATGCATATACGATTTCAATTATTCATTTCCAATTTATCTTCAAAAAGATAAATTCTAAATATTCACTTCATATTGGAAAATATTTCCATACTTATTTAATAAGTAATTCACAATCATTTATTTTCAACACTTAGAAAATATTCAATATACTTAAATCGAATTAAGTATATATTTCATTCTTTAAGGAAATCATTCACTTAACATATTTATTTGGGCCAAAACGAATGTTGCGTAAAACATCGTTACGACAACCCAAAATCACTAGTATAGGGATTCGAATTTAAAATAGATATATAAATCCCAATATTATTCAAAACATTTCCTTTCGGAAATCATTTACTATAACTACAGTGTTATAGTCCACCATTTCCTTTTATTTCTCGAAAACGTCTATTTCAACAATAAATGTTGAAATCTATGGTTTCGAATCTCAATCCCTTTTAAAACATCGTTAGATCGTTTTAATTCTATTTAAAACATTCACATTCTAAACAATTTCTTTAACGTGTTATTCACTATTCAAAAACGTGAATAAACTCCGTTAACAAACTTCATCTTTTCTATTCATTTTACTCTAAGGATTATTCACTGTCTAAAACGTGAATATAACTCTATTTCTAAGTTATAACAATTAACTTATCAAAATAAGTCGTTTGCGAATTTATAAAACAACGTTTATAAATTCCATTTCTATTTATTTATAAAAACTTCCTTTTTATAAATTTCTTTATTAACCTATCCCAGTTTATAACTCAATTATAAACTAAACGTTCATATTATAAGTTAATTACTTATAAAACGATTATTTTACAAAATCGTTCATTTAACTTCCCAAATTATTAATCTTAACTTATAAGATTGTTTATTTATCCAAAATTCATTCTTTCGATAACTTTATAAAATTTTATAAACCTATTGCTTATAAAATTTCATTTATAACTTCACAGTTTATAATTTCATAAATTTCATTCATTTAGGAAATTCATTTTCACTACATTCAAACACTTATAAAAAAAAACTCGTTTTATAATGTCCATAATTCAATTTATAAATATCCATTTATAAATCTCTTAATATAAATCAGTTTATATTATTATTCTAAAACGTCTTTAAATTCCTTTATAATTTCATCATTTCGATTTATAAAAAAATCAAATTTTATAAATCCTATATTTAAACTTTTATCATATATTCAAAAATCCAATCTAAATTATTTTATAAAATCATTAGTTCATATTTCTCAAAAATCGACTTTTAATCGTATTTCTAAAAATCAGCTTTTTAACTATATTTCACAAAAAACCATAATTTTTTATAACTTTAAAAATTATAACGTTTATTTATTTATAATGGATCAATTTCAGAAATAAAGTATATTTTCAAAAATCATTTTTAAAGATCATTTTAAAATCCCAAAATCTGGGTCCAATGATGCTACACACCAAATAGTCAATCACGACTACAACGATATCATATATTGATATGATATTCCATCAAATATCAAAATATCTGAAATAAAATAAATACTGTTGAGGAATCCAGTTGGATCCCTCCAACCTGTTTCCTGCATCCAAAAACATTAGCACAATACCAATTTCGCTCCAGTACGAAATTATCGCGGTACATGTTCTTAATAAATATTATCCGCTTAATAACGGCGTAATAGGGTCTCATCCGCTAAACAAAAAATGCGGGAAATCAACAACTGCAATATATACATATGCCAATATATATATATTGATATTATATATAATACCAATTTCACTGTTTATGAAATATTCGCGGTATATGTTTATATTAAATAACATCCGCTTACTAACGGCGCATAATGTCTATTTTAACAATCAATAATTTACAGTCATCATTCAAACATGCATTCAAATATTTTAAATCTAACTATTTAAAATAAAATCGAAATCTATTCGATTGAGTGAGAAATTCTCACCTTGGTTTTAATTTCCGTTTTGGCTTTTATTTCGAATAAAATTAAACGCGCGTTTAATTTTACCCGAAATTCTCACTAACTCCAAACGACTCCAAACCAACTCCATCGCGTAGTGCTCGTCCATACGATTCCAACGCAACTGAGTTTGCATTTTTTCGACCTCGTATGAAAAAGTTATGTATTTTACAAGATTGAACGTGATTTATATAAACAAATTTACAACATACTTAAATATTTATAACCTAATCAATTTTTGGCCGTGTGATCTGCATCCCTCTCCATCATAGCCGTTCCCCCCTTCTTCCATCTCTCACGCAACATCTCCAGGAAATTCAAACGAGGCCGAACCCATACACAATCAATTAGGGTTAGCTTTTGCCATCACAACGCTCGATGATTCTTCGATCAAGATACACCAACGCGAAGCACTCCTCCTCCACCATGTTCGGCCCTAGGGGTTTGATACTCGGCCATCCCTGTAGCCTTGGAAGTCGTGCGCAGGTCGGCCCCTTTAAACCCCCCTATCTCCCACTACGATGCTCCATTTTAGATCATAGCCGTTCAACTTGTAGCTCTCACTCCCCTCTACAACATTCTAGTTGATGATTTCGCGAATCGATTGTTGGATGAAGAGAAAAACGAGGTGGAAGTTGAGAAAATTCTGGCCGTGGGTTTATTAGTTAGGTTTTTATTTTATTTTTTTAATTTATGAAGAGGTGAGGTGTATTTATAGAGAACCGATCGACACTATTCATCCGGAAATTCCGAACTCCGATTTAGACGCCGTAACCAGCGTACCTAGGGTTTATCCCGCGTTCCGGACACAATGGAACAGGTTTCGGAAGCTAATTCGGAAGTATGTGCGAGTTATGGCTGAAAACGTTCAATTTAAATTAAACCGATTTAAGTCGATTTCTAGGCGTTTTAATTTGTACCGGACAAACGGTAAATCCAAACGACTTGAAATTTGAAACCTTACAATAATATCACATTACGGATCCGATGAAACTGGTTTCGTCGAAATCCGAGACTTTTTGAAAAATGGCTATTTTGACTCGTCAAATTTAAATTAAAAACGATTCGATGCGTTTCGAGCTGCCACGATCAAACGATAGCTCCGATTGACACGAAATTTGAAATCCGGTAATAACTAACTATTACGGATCCAATGGAACTGGTTTCGTTCAATTCTAAGACTGCCCAAAAATTGACTATTTTACAGTCGATTATTAAATATTAAAATATTCAATTTTCACAAATTAACTTTTAATTCGATTTTAAAAGTTCTAAAATATTTCTATAACTCCAGTATGATAAAATAAAATTTTCCAAATTATTTCTAATCATATTTAACTATATTTTCAATTATTTCCATAATTTCACATATTAAATTATTGTTTTAATTATCTAATTAAATCCAAAAATTCAAATAAAAATTTATTTGACTTAAAAATTCACTTATAAATATTTAAAATTAATTAAATATTCAAATTTTAATTTAATAAAATTCTGGGTCGTTACAAAACCGCTACTTTTAAAGTTTATTTAACAAATCTCTGATTTAATAAATAGTTTTTTTTTACATATTTGAAATTATATTTTTGAGTAATAACTAGAAATAAATTTACGAATTTTAAAGTATATTTCAGAATAGAATGGTCTAACAGTTTTAAATGTAAATTGTTTTGAACTTGGCTATTTCCAATGGGAATAAATGGTAAAGGATTTACAGGGAAAAGGAAGATATTTTGGGAATTGTTTTCAAATGAGTTTTGGAAATTTGAAAATATATCTTTTAAAAGATATTTGAGGCAAATAAATAATGTGGGAAATTATTTATTGTGTGATGGATGTTTGTGGATATTAATTGATAGTTAAATCACCGACTATCAATATTGGACAAATGCGTTGATCGTTTCGAAGAGACCGGGATCGAGATTTATTTCTCGAAAACCACTTCGATCCGGTTTGTACGTTCGTGGAAAAACGTGTTCGGAGTCGAAGATGGAGCAGTGAAGTGCAAGGGCTAGTCGCTACTAATCCTGAGGATATTTTCAAAATGGATGTAGTAGGAGTAGTGCCTTCGGTTCCGTTCGAACCCGGGACGGACTTGTATGGATGAATGCTTGCGAAACATCGTCAGGTGGGCGATGGGCATTCTAAGTGAAACGTTCTAAAAGGTAACGCTTAGCCTCAAGCCTCATCAAATGGGAATGACTGAAAATCAGGGGATATGCAGCAAGGCTTCGTGGGTAGCCCCCGCTGGAGAGTAAGGACATCCCTGTCTAGATGTCCCTTTTTATTTCGGCTTAGTGGTGCGGTTGCTGATCCCAACCGTGGGGTGATCTTATTCGGAACTGTCCAGTAAGGGATGGGTCCGGCCTTGTGTTGCAGGGGATCGGGCGTGGTCCTCGGTATGGTGATCTAGGCCCCGTACTGTGACAGGTGGTACCCCGGTGCCTAGTCATTGTTGGAAATCCATTCTCCCTACGAGCCTTGTACGAGTTTTGTTTGTATTACCCACTTTTGTGGCTAGTAGCTGGAATTTAATCATGTAACAATTTCGGCTATTTTATAAGTATTTGTATATAGACCCTATTATAATATCAGAGGATTTCTATAAAAAGTGTTTTAGCTATCGTAAGGTAAAAACCCGACATGTTTATTTGTGGCGTGGTCTTACGAGATGCTTTTATTTTTCAAAGGATTTCTGAAACTTTAATAATCAATTTGGATGCATTATTATCAGATGGTATTCCAGACTGACTCGGGTGTTATTTCATTACAATGCTCGGGTCAGACCGAGTATTATATGTTCAGGACAGGATGCTATGGAGCAGGATAGGAGCTGAAGTCCGAGACGTATTATCTGTACCTATATATATATATTCCGCCAATGTGATTGTATGGTATGTCTGATTGGTAATAGTTGATGTATGAGATACTCTGATGATATGATGTATAAACAGTTATAGATTTCATTTTGTGTGAAGTTCTATATTTGCTATTATATTTTATTTCGCTGCGACTGTGAGATTCTGACATTGTTTAACTTCTTTTCTTCTATCTCTTCTTCTTAAACCCAAATGGTTCGTATTTCTGTGCCACTTGAGTTAACAGAGGTAGAATAGTGTTGATTCAAGGGGTACGGATTTGCGGGTCGTTACATGGAGGAATGCAAAAGGTCAAGGCTAAAAGGTGGATTTTGGTGCTCCTTAGGCTCGACTTATGGTCATGTTTGGGCTCGGCCATGATTGTTTCAGGTCAGGTCATAGATGGATGGTGATGGCTAGAGGTCATGGTAGCAAGTGATGGTGGTGGCCAAGGCTAAACATGAAGATGATGGTGGAAATGGCTTGGCTAGGCATTGTTTTGGAGTTTTTGCAAAGTTTTTGTGGAGGAAGCTCCACTTGGTGGTCACGGCCAGATCTGGACAGCGAAGAGGGGTGGTTTTCCATGTATGATGAGGAGAAGGAGATGGTGGTGGTGGTCGGTGAAGATGGTGGTGGTTGTGGCCGAGCAAAACTAGAGAGGAGCAAGGCAAAATCCAAGAGAAAATGTAGAAGAAAGATAGGAAATGGAAGCCATTACTTACAATAATTTTTCACAAATCAGAATAGCCGCGAAAATGAAGAGGATGAGAAGTTTTCACGTGTAAAGGAATGGAAGTACACGGCTATAGAAAAAGAAAATGAAAGGCCAAGGCAATGAAGTGACAAGAAAAGGAAAAGTCACAAGTTATAAAAGCTTTGTCTCTTCGAATTTCCAATTCTTTTCATTCAATATAAACAAATAAAAATTAAGTAAATAAAATAAAAATGAAAACAAAATAAAATAGAAATTAAAATAAATAAATAGTTTTAGGAAAGTAGAAAATAAATAAAGAAAATACTTTATTTAATTGAAACTAGAATTAAAATTGTAAACAAAATACAATTAACATTGGAAAATTTCAGCTACACTTTTAAAATGTTTTAAAATAAATTATATATACAAAACATGTCATGTTACATATGTAAACATAAATTAGAACATTACATGACAAACAAAATATTATTTATATAAATTAAAATAAACAATTTTGTTAAATAAAACAATTTACATACAATGGTTTAAAAAGCATAACTTTCACAATATTAATCAGATTTCAGCGAAACGAAAAGCAGTATACTTGAAATTTTATTTATTTTCATAATAAAAGATAAAATTCAAAAATTCAAATTTTTTAAATTTTAAATTTAATAGTCAAAGTTTGACCATATTGACCAAAATTCACATTTCTGGAATATATTCTATCTATTCATGTTCGAAATTCTAATTCACATAAAAATCAAAATTTATTTTTAAAATAACAAAATTTATTCAATTTTAATAAATAAAATAAAGTTTTTAAATCAGAAATTCAATTAAAATAATTAAAATATACAATTAAAATAATCAAAAAATACAGGGTTGTTACACTCTCCCCCACTCAAAACTTTTCATCCCCAAAAAGGAACGAGGTAGGGAAAAACATAGAAAAAGATGGAATCAAATAGGATTAAGATGAGATGACAAGAAGATTGAAATTATACCTGATAACTGTTGTTATAGGTAAGTTTAACAAGGTGGATATGATCTTCCCAAGATCCTCCAGAATCAAGAACACAAGCACGAAAAAAAGATCCTCTAGAATCTGATTCACCCTTTCCGCTTGGCCGACGGTCTGTTGATGGCAAGCAGTGCTTAGATTCAAAATGAGTATCAAAGATTATAGAAAGGTTTCCAAACAAACTAGTATAAGCAATAGCCTCCCCATTTGTAGCAAGAGGAGGGAAATAAGGACAACCAAAAGATAGTTTGAGAAACAAAATAAGATAATAAATTTGAAACCATGAAAATTTCAAATTAAATTGAAAGTTAATTTACATAAGTTAAATAAATCTTAACCATATTTAATTTCATTATCTTATCATCCAATTATGTTCAATTAACAATCTCTAAAATCATGGATTTGAAAAAAAAATCATTTAATATGCTCATAATGTACTCAATAAAATTAATTCTTCTTTATTCCTAATTATAATTAAATTTATTCCTCTCAATATATTTTATCACCTATGTTAAGTATATTTATACTTATTATAACGGCTTTAAATTTATTCTTAGTTCCTTTAACATCATTTTGTATTGTAAATTATTCCATTACCCTTTTTCTATATTTACCTCTGTTAATCTTTTTATAACTAAAATTTAAGTGTATAACATTTATTATAACCACTCAAATTTTATTTATAAAATCTTTTCATACTGTACATTATTCAATTACATATTCAACTTCTGTATAATTTAGGTAAGTTATGTTGGAATGAAATTGTGTATTATACAAATATAACTTTTCAATTCAATCATTTCAAGCTTGAATATTTATCCAAATCTTGAAATTATACTTGAAATTATCCTTTAAGACAAAATTTAGGAATTAAATTTCCGATAAATTCCAAACTATTTATGGATAAATAAATGCATATATACTATATATATATATATATATATTCAAATTTAAATCATATATCAGGATATGTTATAAATCCAGTCTTATTATAGAAATTCAAATCAATTAAATTCCCCAAAACACAACTGTAGCAAGACTACAGAACGATCACTTCACTTCGAAACTCAAAAATGAATGTCGATGATGTTGCAGTCATCACCGAAGTTATTTTCCAGCGACAAAGAGAAGAGCACTAATTTTAAAATTTAAAATTCTTTGGAAACAAATTTCTATTTGAAAATACTTTAAATAATATATCCTTTAAAACTTTAAACACAAGGTTTGAAATCCATCGGAAATTAAATTCTCAAATTCTTATTTTAAATTCATTTTAAATTTCCAAATAAATTTATAGCCATGTTTATAGTTCAATTATTTATATATGAAACAAGAGATAATGTATATAAAATCAAATATTATTTCCTAGCAATCAATTCAATAAAATCCATAAAAAGATTTATAATATAGTTACAAAATTTATTTCATTACTAAATTTGAAAAAAAAACATATTGCGTCAGTTTGCTATGTTCAATTGTTTTGGAAATCTTGTCGATAGCGTTGATCAGACGAATCGATCGGAAACCCAAATCAACATCAACAACTCAAACAACACAACATAAAAAACATTAAATATAAATTTACAAGTACAATTCAAAATGTCTTAAAGATAGATTGGAAACAAAAGACAAGATGATTAAATAACAAAATAGGGAGATGGATAAGCTTAAATAAATCATGCGCAACCCAAACCGGGTCAACCGTGAATTAAAGAATAAGATCGATGTGGATTTTTGGGGTAAATCTACATTCGGTCTCAAGAGATAGAGTTCAGAATTATAAGAGACACTAGCATCTAAACCGAGGATATAAAAATCTCTGGTGAATCTATGCTGTTGTAAAGGAGTTTCATCCCTTTTACAAATCAATTTGAGATTGGCGAGACTGCCGACTCTGTCACGTTCCAAATTTCAGCGTTCGAAAATCGACACCCGTACTTCACTTGTACTTGAATGCCGCAGATTCAACTGTTAGAATTTGACTCATGCCGGAGCTTATAACACATTAAGTACACCACAGCGGAAGAAATGAAATAATATCATATACAACATTTGATACAATATTCAGATACAGTGATGGTACAAATAAATGATACAATAGATATCAGTACTATCAGAGATACAAGGAATAGCAGCGGAAAGATAATGTCTTCACTAGAATACATCCCAAAAGAATCCAACTCCATGATGCAACTGCAACTCCATCTCCAACTACATATAGCTCGAACAACCATCAAGTTGCACCAAGCTAAGCAAGGTCGGCCGTGAAAGCTGAAGTGTAGAAAATGCGATCCACAAATCCAAAAGGCTTCGAAGGCTATCGAATCAATTCCTACTATTCGACTATCTAAAACACCCAACTCTAGACTGCCCGTGTGGAAATTTGTGGGCACCCAGAGTTTAGGAAAGGAACAATAAACTCCAGGTCAGTCATGCGACTGGTGTGAGTAAATAAAAACAGTTTATCTTTTTAAAAAAAAACAAAAGAATTCAGATTGAAAACCGCAATGCTTTTTGGAAAATGAAATTACCATAAGGCCTCCCGCACACACACAATGCAAGCGCAAACTTGGAGGAGATTTCTCCTTATGATAGCCAAACATGCTTACTACGAGAAAACTCTTTGATATTATTATTAGTGCACAGTGGAAAATATTTCGAAAGTATAATATTAATCTTAGCCAGCATAGGTACCATTATACTATGCCTACTATAGCGACCATTTTAAATGGCAGGTTCTACAACAAAAACCGTACTGGGTTCGTATTGTTTTTTTTGGATTTCCAACAAATAGTCAGGCAAAGGAACTTTCCACATAAAATGGAACGCCTCTGGAGGGATGTCCCCGAGAACCTAGCCGAATCTCTGCTACGCAAGGCCGGGTTACCTCTATGACTAGGTAACAACTAACACGAGTATGCCACCTCTCGTTCGTTACCAACCTTTATCCGAAGCGCTTCTCAACCGATAACCACAAAGCAATAAGTTTGCAGCAACCACAAAGTAAGTATCTGGGCTCCATACCATGATACCACTTATAATCCAGAAGGAAATGGACATACCCTCAGGGGGAGCTACCCCCAAATAACCTTGCTGCCACGATTCCTGTTTCGACCATTACCAGGTTGTGAGGCTCGACGAAGTCTCGTCCACACAGCTACGTTTTTCACAAAGCCATGCTTCGATCACAAATGATCAACAAATGATCATCAATACACAGCAGTTGTAAAGGCCCGCAAATCCGTACCCCTTTTAAGCTGGAAAAATCCCACAACAATTCAGCCAAAGTGGAACAAACTTACGAATCTTTAGGGTTTAAAGAAGAAGAGGTAGAAGAAGAAGAAAGAAGAATAACAGAATCTTACATTTCGCAGTGGAACAAATATAATAAATAAATATCTTTAAACAGAATCACTATATCAGTTATTACATTACATCACATTACATTATCAGAGTGTACAACAACAAACAGCGGAAAGAAATATTACATATATATGTGATATGCCTCGCCATCTAGCTCCAACTCCTGATTCCCGCAACAACTTCTTGACTTTGCCCCCGAATAATGATAACCTGACTCTAGGCTGCACGTGTGGAAAATTGTGGGCGCCCAGAGTTTAGAAAAGAAAAATTAAACTCCAGGTTAGTCATGGGACTGGTGTGAGATCTTAAAAATAGTTATTTTCACAAAGAAAATAAAAAGAAATCCGCTATGCTTTTTAAAAATGGAACTGCCATAAGGCCTCCCGCCACACACACAATGCAAACGCACACTTGGAGGAGATTTCTCCTTATGACAGTCAAAAATGCTTAATACACAAAATTCTTTGGATATTATTTTTAGCGCATAGTGTAGAAAACATTTCGAAAGTATAATATTAATCTTAGCCAACATACAACATTTCGTCGTATGCCTACTATAGCTACCATGTTCAATAGCAGGTTACCGCCACATTCCATGGCAGGTTATACAACTAAAACCGTACAGGGTGCGTATTATTTCTTTGGATTTCCAACAAATGGTCAGGCAAAGGAACTTCCTACACCGAAATGGGTACGCCTCTGGAAGGACGCCCTAAGAACCTAACCGGATCTCTGCTAACAAGTCCGATGTTACCTCATGCTTTAACCAAGCTATAACATAGGTAACTAACACACAAGTATGCCATCCCCGGTCGTTACCGACCTTTATCCGAGGATCCTCAACCACAAAGCAACATCACACTGTGATAAATTTACAGTGTTCACACGAGTTAAGTATCTGGGCTCCATACCATTATACCACCCTTTATCCAGAAGAAAATGGACATACCCTAGGGGCGCGACCCCTTAAAAACCTTGCCGCAACATTCTTGTTTCAACCATTTTCAGGTTGTGAGGCTCGACGAAATCTCATCCACAAAGCTACGCTTTTTCACAAAGCCATGCTTCGATCAACAAATGATCAGCAGCACCTCGTATGCCACATTACCAAATTGGGAATGTATCACTAGTAACCATCAACTACATAACCTCTGAGCTCGTACGTCTCAGAGAAGGGTGTTAAGCTAAGAGAATAAATTCTCCGCCACCAACAGAAATGTATTTAATAGAAACCATCTTTACATCTCAATTTGTAACGTCAGACACACATCCATACAAGTCTGTTCCGGGTTCGAACAGAACCGAAGGCACTTCCGAAGAAGCCCTTGCAATTCGGGTATTCATAATCCCGATCGGACTTTCCATCACTTAGGGAATCTCTATACCGTAGCTACTCAGTGCAGAGACAAATCGATAGGTTACCCTATCATTCTCGCAAATACCCGGTCTTCACCACCGGTCTTCAAATGCAATCCCATTTCGTTGTATCATTATTTGGAATGGGTTATATGACACAAAGGTCCTCTCCCGGCTAATCCGAATAACGAGCGCTTATTTTTAAAAATAAGTGTTCATTCAGATTTCAACAAATCACAACAATTTTCAGTTTGATATTTTTAATAAAAGATTCATCACAATCACAAAGGTTCGATGTGGTTTTCGGATATCCACTTGGAATCTGACCCCTGGTCGCATCGAAATTCAAACGCCATTTGAAGGCAAATATTGATAGTCGGTTATTTAACTATCAATCAACATTCACAACAATCACTGGATTTCAAATAATTTTCCCAATTATTTATTTTTAAAATATCTTCGCAAGATATATTTTCACACTTCAACCATTTGAAAACAAATTTCAAATCACTTTTCACTCGCGGAATAAGATTCCCGATATTATTTATTTCCACTGAAAGTCTGCCGTGTACAAATACTTTAAATAATTCAAATCAATTATCCAAAATATATACTTCGAAACATTTAGATAAAACTGTTTTAAGGCATTTATTTAAATATTGGTTATGAAAATATTATACCAGTATCTCATATAAAACTTCAAGTCCAAGTTGACTTTAAAATAAAGTTAGTAGATCGGGTATAACTATTTAAATAACCATTTTCTAAAACAAATATCAATTAAATCTTTAAATAATCACTTCTATAATTAATTAAATAAATTTTTACTTTAAGATTTTCAAAATAACCCAAGTAAATAAATTTTTCCAAACATTCTATCTTTAAAACCATCTTTACAGCTTCAATCTATATTTATAAACTATATTGAAAAAACATTCTCGGCTTTCCAGGGAAAGTACACCTTCCATTCTAAAATGGTTCATTCAAATAAATTTATAAATCCTTCTGGATTTATTTTAAATTTACGTTCCAAATCCATAAATTCCTTTCCACACTTTTAAAATAACTCAATATTTATTTTTGAAATAAAATTTCCTTTCTTTTACAAATTCCCATTGTGAATTCAAATTTCCATATATCCATTGATATACGATTTTTCAAATCGATTCCCAAATATTCACTTTCAACACCAAATCAATTTTCACATTGATTTCCAAATTTATTTCAAACACCCAAATCAATTTCCAAATGGATTTCCCAAAGGTTTAATTTCAATCTCCAAAAATCAATTTCCAAATGGATTTCCCAAATTTATCATCTTTTAAAATAAATCCCTTTATTATTATTTTTTCCAAACTATTTAAAATCCATATTTTAAATAAATTCTTCAACTATCAACCAATATTACTCAAAACCCATTTATAAAAATCTTTCCCCATATTTTGGAATTTATTCAATAGGATTTCACTATAGATTTTTCTACCTAAATTCAAAAATCCTATTTTATTTATTTCTGGTATCCTACGACACCAAAAATATATTCGACTAAATTTTAGCCTACAATGATTCCAATTACAATGTAATCACACAGAGATTATAAATAATTTAACACACAACAAATGAAACAAATTCAAATGTTTGAGGAATCAAGTTGGTTCCCCCAACCTGTTTCCCTGCATCCACAGACGTTAGCACAACAATTAAATACCAATTCCACTTCGAGGTGGAATATCGCGGTATATGGGATTTATAAAATATCATCCGCTATTATGCGGCGCAATAGGGTCTCATCCTCTATATAATGCGGGAAATCAACTCCAAATACATATATAATACCAATTCCACTTCGAGGTGGAATATCGCGGTATATGGGTTTAATATAATAACCTCCGCTATTATGCGGCGCATAAGGTCTATTTCAAAATAAATAATAACAACCATCATACAAGCACACAATCAACAATTTTAAATTTAACTATTTAAAATCAAACTGGAAATTCCAATTTAAACTTAAGTGAGAAGATCTCACCTTGCTTTTATTTTGCAATCCAATCCAACTCATTTTCATTCCGGCTTGTTTCTCCATTTTAAGACCTTGCATAACAATTATATGATTCATTAATATTCGAAATAAATCGAATAATCAACTTTCATTTGGTAATTTTAATTATTCAACGATTTTATTTTAAACTAACACTCTTAATTTTAAACCAATCACTTTTATTCTTACTATAAAAAAATTCAAAGCTAAATTTCTTTTTAACAAATGTGTGTGTGTGTGTGTGTGTATGTATTCTACTTGTATTCTTTTTTTTCTAACTACATATACATACAAACGTGAAAAATATATTTATATTTTATATTTCATTTCTGCAAATAAAACATAGGATTTTTCTTTACTGTTTAAGACTATATACATATTTATTATTTATTATTTATTTTTATTTCTTTTCTGCTCATGCTCATATTCATATAAATAAATACAGAAAATACCTTACTACAACATCCAACATCGCCGAGACCCACCAATTGACACCCTCGAGACCCCACTGCTCCAATCGCGACCTCGTTTGACACACTCCCACCTGCGTGCGCCACTACGCCGTCACGAGCCCTAGCTCGACCAAGCCCTTATCTTTGACATCCCAAAATTGATCGCGGCTACACTTTACCCCAAAACCAGGCAGCAGCATCGCCGCCCACAAATTCGCCGTCGCGCGCTCGCGAATGCCACCCTGCCGAGCCTGGGTCCGGTTTCGAGTATCGCAACTTGTCGCGATAGCCACCTCTTCCAGACAACTGCTCCGCCTTTGTCATCGATTTCTTCGTCATGGCCATTTTTTTTATTGAACGAAGTCGAATTGAAATCGCGGCCATCATTCTTTTCTTCTATTCGATTTTGGTGAATTAGAAATAGGGAAGGAGGGAAAGGCTTTTGTTTGTTCGGCCATTGATTTGCTTCTGAGAAATTTTGATTTTTGTTTTGGTTTGAACCGATGAGGATGGAAGGAATATACGTGATTTAACAAAGGAGAGAAGATAAACTAGGTCGACGCAATTTAGACACAAGGGTGGCTCGAGTACAATTAGGGTGGCTGGTTTGACTTTTTTTTATAATTTTTATATTCAAAATATCTCGTATAACCTAATTCAAAATCCCGAACTCCTATCGAGGCGTGCCGCCAGGCGTTTATAATGTTATAACCCTATTTCGAATGCAACGAAAAAGGTTTCGAGTCCTAGTTTGATCATATGCGCGAGTTACAGAAATAAACGATCAATTTTAAACTGAATCGATTAAAATAGTTTGTATGCGTTTTGAGCGGCCAGGGTCAAACGACAACTTTGATCGCTACGAAAATTGAAATCCGATAATAACTAACTATTGCGGATCTAATGGAACTGGTTTCGTCAAATTCCGAGACTAAACAAAATAGTTCCAATTTCAATTCTGAATCTTCCATTAACCTCAGTATTATCAATATGAATTTTCTAGGTCATCAAATTATTTTTAACAGGCTAAAAATTGAAAATTCAAATTTTTACCCATCATTAATAAATTAAATTCAAAAATTTAATTGCCAAATTCACATTTATATTTGAAATTTCAAGTTAACTAACTTCCAAATATTTAAAATCAATTAAATATTTCGATTTTAAATGTTCAAAATTCTGGGTCGTCACAGTAGCACTTAGCATGCCACATTACCAAATTGGGAATGTATCACTAGTAACCATCAACTACATAACCTCTGAGCTCGTACGTCTTAGAGAAGGGTGTTAAGCTAAGAGAATAAATTCTCCGCCATCAAACAGAAATGTATTTGATAGAAACCGGCTTTACATCTCAAAGTGTAATGTCAAACACACATCCATACAAGTCTATTCCGGGTTCGGACTGAACCGAAGGCACTTCCAAAGAAGCCCTTGCAATCCGGGTATTCACAATCCCAATCGGACTTCCCATCACTTGGGAAATCTCTATACCGGCGCGACTCAGTGCAGAGATAATCGACGGGTTATCCTTTCGTTCTCGAAAATACCCGGTCTTTACCACCGGTCTTTAAATGTTATCCATATCGACGAATCATTATTCGGAATGGGTTATATGACACAAAGTCCTCTCCCAGCTAAGCCGAATAATGAGCGTAATGTTTAAAACATATGGATAATGGGATTTCCGTTAAGTCACAACTTATTATCCAAACTTTTCTCTCAAATGGTTTAAACAAATTATCATTTTAAATCTTTTAAATAAAAGATTCATTTCACAAAGTTCACCCAGTTTCACAAAGATCCTTTCACAGATTTCAAAACAATTTCCATTTCAAATTGGATTAACTCATCCAATCTTTAAATCAAAGATTTAATTCATAACTTTCAAAACAATTCCAATTCAAATCTTGTATATGGAAGATATATCATTTAAAATCCTCTTTGTTTTCAAAACAAGATTTAATCATCTTCACAAAGGTTAATTCATAGTTTTTTTCCAAACTATTTACAATTTCATTTCAAACTTGAAATCTCCGATACAAGTTGGAAATCATTTCCTTTTTATGAAAGCTATTATTATTTGAAACAAATAGTTTTCGTTTTGGGAAAACCCGATTACAATTTACATAAGTTAAAGCCATTCAAGTATAAGACTTGGTTTTAAATTTAAATTTCCAAACCATACTTTTTAAATGGTTAAAAACCTATATAAACGCCTTTATGACTCGTATAATCTTATTAGACCATAATTTCCAAATCACTGAATTCAATTTCAAACATTGAATTCAAATTTAAATCAAATTATTTAAATTTCAATTTTTATTAAGTTATATAAAATAACTTTTTTGAAAACTCATTTTCAAAAGCTTCCAATTCCAAAACTATTTTGGATTCAAGAATTCAATCTTTAAAATTATTAAAAATCTGTGACTTAACCGATTTCCTCGTGCAATCCATATTTGTGTGTGTATAGTGTAGTCCAGGGGTTTCACACAATAGTGCAACTACAATAATCATCACAGATTCAATCATATCAATATCGATAAGCGGTATAAATCTATAATCACACAATAGTGAACTCGTACGTCTCAGAGAAGGGTGTTATGCTAAGAGAATAAATTCTCCGCCACCAAACAGAAATGTATTTGATTGAAACCAGCTTTACATCTCAAAGTGTAATGTCAGACACACATCCATACAAGTCTGTTCCGGGTTCGAACAAAACCGAAGGCACTTCCAAAGAAGCACTTGCAATCTGGGTATTCACAATCCGATCGGACTTCCATCACTTAGGAAATCTCTAAACCGGCGCGACTCAGTGCAGAGACAATCGACGGGTTATCCTTTCGTTCTCGAAAATGCCCGGTGAAGACCACCGGTCTTCAAATGCTATCCATATCGACGTATCATTATTCGTAATGGGTTATATGACACAAAGTCCTCTCCCGGCTAATCCGAATAATGAGCGTAATATTTAAAACATATGGTTAATGGGATTTCCATTAAGTTACAACTTATTATCCAAACTTTTCTCTCAAATGGTTTAAACAAATTACCATTTTAAATCTTTTAAATAAAAGACTCATTTCACAAAGTTCACCCAGCTTCACAAAGATCCATTCACGGATTTCGAAATAATTTCCATTTCAAATTGGATTAACTCATCCAATCTTTAAATCAAAGATTTAATTCATAACTTTCAAACCAATTCCAATTCAAATCTTGTATATGGAAGATATACCATTTAAAATCCTCTTTGTTTTCAAAACAAGATTTAATCATCTTCACAAAGGTTAATTCATAGTTTTTTCCAAACTATTTACAATTTCATTTCAAACTTGAAATCTTCCGATACAAGTTGAAAATCCTTTCTTTTTTATGAAAGCTATTATTATTTGAAACAAATCGTTTTCATTTTGGGAAAACCTGATTACAATTTACATAAGTTAAAGCCATTCAAGTATAAGACTTGGTTTTAAATTTAAATTTCCAAAACATACTTTTTAAATGGTTAAAAACCTATATAAACACCTTTATAACTCGTATAATATTTTTAGACCATAATTTCCAAATCATTGAATTCAATTTCAGATATTGAATTATTTAAATTTCAAGTTTTATTAAGTTATATAAAATAACTTTTTTGAAAACTCATTTTCAAAAGCTTCCAATTCGAAATCCAAAACTATTTTGGATTCAAGAATTCAATCTTTAAAATTATTAAAAATCTATAACGTAACTGATTTCCTCGTGCAATCCATATTTGTGTGTGTATGGTGTAGTCCAGGGGTTTCACACAATAGTGCAACAACAACAATCATCACAGATTCAATCATATCAATATCGATAAGCAGTATAAATGTATAACGCTTATCTTCATTCACAAATTCACGGATAGAAAATATGAATGCATTATAAATAAATAAATGGCATTCATCACAGCTTGAATTAAAACAATTCAAATCACAAAGCATCGCACAGTAGAGATGACAAACAATTCACAGCATTCAATAGAATACAGCCATCCATAAGTGAAACCAAGTGAGATATCTGATTAATCTAAACCAGAATCATTTGCCTTTAAATAAATTTCTAATCATGGTTAATTAATAATCGATTAATTACAAAATATTTAATTAATAATCCTTTTATTAATCACTAATTAACCTTTAATTAATAATTAATCCATAATTAACTATTCTTAATTGATTACAATAATTAATTAATTACTCCTTAATTAATAATTGTTTCTTAACCACTTTCATTAATTAATTAACCTTTAAATACTTGATTAATCAATTTTTAATCATTAATTATCAAATCTTAATATTTTCATTAAGTAATTATTTTTAATTAATCAATCATTAATTACTTGATTAATCAACTTGAATTATTAATTAATTTACTTTAATTACTTTCATTAAGTAATTTACTCCAAGTGATAAATTTTCTTTAACAAATATTTTTTTTAACCATTAATCATTAATTATCTAACCTTTAATATTATCAAGTTAAAGTAACTTTTCAAACTAAAGGTTATATTTATTTTAAATCATTTTAAAACTTGGTAATTTAAACAATTCATTTGAAAATCCTTTCTTAACTAATTCTTAAAACTTGGTGTTGAATATGCGCTTATATGATTTTTGTTTGATGATAATAAACATATATACATTCGTTTAAATGTATTTGTTAATGTACTATTTTATTTTTCATAGATTAAATAAATATTTGCTGAATAAAATTAAATAACACAGAATTTGATTTCAAACAGAAATTTTATTCAAACAAATATTTAGTACAATTTTGAATAGTACAAATTCAAGCTCTCACTATACATATACAATTTTGATTCTAATTACATCACAATTTAATTTACATAAATTTCTCACTATATATCACTCACACTTGTATTTTAACTTCAACTTCATTCCAGTTAGAATCCAACATCTGAGCAATCTGCAAAAATATTCACTAACGCAGTAAAATTGAAAAAGAAATATTTTTGCAATATAAAATAAAATATGGATTTTGAAAATAATATTTACCTCAGTTATTTGGGTTGTTCGTCATTATTTAATTTTCAAATTTATAATACACGAACAGCTTGTGATATACACAGTGTATCACTGTATATGCCACAAGGCCGTGTACATCGAAATATACACTTGATAATGTTACAGGGACAAGTGAGCACAGGTCAAACCCAAATGAAAAGCCAGGTTCAACTCACGTGCAATAAAATAAATGTCACAACTCTCAGCACAAGGTCAAACCCAAGTTTTTAAAACTGGATTCAACTCAGGTGCAATAAAAGTGTACAAGCTCAACAAATTGATCAGAGGTAGCAACTTTGAGCTACAGACCGAGCAAGTACATATATACAAGCAACTGAAGGCAACATGGCCCAAACCAGTTGCAACATCACTAATACTAGTGAAACATAAGCTCAAACCAAAACAAATGTCACTGCAACATGAATACAAGTGCAGGACAATGCATCCTGTTTTTCAAAATGATGTATAAAGTCTCAAAGTAACAATAAAGGATGCATCAATGACAACAAGAGCAGCAAAACAATACTGCAACTCCAATAGATCAAAGCCAAAGTATATAACCAAATCTGAAGTCAGTAATGCAACAGTGATATGCACAACTACCAAACCAACACACATGCACATCAATCGAACAAGAACTTAAGTCTAGACCAAATGCCATCATATGTTCATGAGCAAACAAGTGAACAAGATCTCAAAGCTCAGACTCAATAAAACAACACTACAGACAAACACCATATACAAGTCAAAGTGAACAGAGCTAAGAAACTCGAGCTCCAAAAGCTACAACATTATGCACCAGTGAACAACTAAATGAAACAGTGGACAGGACAAGTACAGTGCAACTCAATGCTACAAAAGACCACCAGTATGCAATGAAGACTTCAAGAAATACAACAGAGAACTAAAATCAACCATGAATAATGCCGAAGTCATGGAACAATTCAAAATCAATACCACGACTATAGCATGATCAGAACCAGGTAAAGTCGAAGCAGTGACAGTACTGCAGACGCAGAAGTCAAAATTAATAACCAAGACAAAAATCGAACAAGTTCATATTTTCACAAAATCAAAGTCAAGCCCGAAGTCACAAAGGACGAAATCAACATCGTCAAATCAAGTCAAACCGTGGTGACCACGAAATCGATCAATGCCATGAATGTCAAGCAATCAAAATATATATGAATTGAAGAAGTCAGAGTCAATCTCAAACTTCCAAACGAAATCGAATGGCCGAAGCTAAATATTGAAAGAATCAGACGAACGAAAATTTAGGAGTTCGACTCCTATAAATTGCAACAATCATCATCAGCATATAATCATAGAGTTCAAGTACGAAAACACTAAAGCACAAAAAGCATAAATTACATATCGAAGCAAGGAAAGAACACGATCAATGAACCAGCCGAAGTGAGCAACAAGGAAAACGATCGATCAAGGCTTACACGCGATTATCCACGCAATCGATCAACATAAGTCCGGCACTTCGCGAAACCCTAATTTGTATCGAAGGGACGAAGCCCTAATTTGCAAAGACGAGAAGAGAGCCGCCGCTATCCCAAAAAACAACGGGCCGAACTCAAAAATATAAGAAGAGAAAAAGGGTCGGCTATTTTATGAAGGGCTTTTATTTTAAAATTAGGGTTATTTTATTTTTAAATTGTTTTTTAATTGTATTTTATTTTTAAACCATTTAAATTTCTAGTCGTCTGACTAAGGGACAAACTACATGGCGTAGTTTGAGAATTCGCAACTCAGTGGCTGAGTTGTGGCAGGGTTTTGAGCGTAGAGTTAGGTTTAGTCGATAGCGGGTGTCATGAGTTTACGTGTGTAAGTGTCTGACTATCTAATTTCTAGTAGAAAACTTGGGGAATCACGTAGGCAGGGTTTTGCCGAAGCTGGGTAAATTCTGTGTCATTCTATTTCTGCATTTATTATTCTGCTATTTTTCTGTGCTGCTATTAATCTGTGATCTGTGTTGAAATAATTTTATAAGCTTCCGCAATTAATTTTTATAATTTATACTATCACCATATTCACCCCCCATCTAGGGTGAAATCAATCCTACAAGTGGTATCAGAGCTAGGAATAGAAGTCAATTTTTGTTTTAAAAATTCGTGTTTCAAAAATCAATTTTTAAAAATTTGAATTTTTAAAATGGCTTCTTTTAATAATACTTTTATTGAGGGTCGTTCCAATATTATTCCTTCTATTTTCGATAGAACAGATTTTTTGAATTGAAAATTGAAATTGGAATTTTATTTAAAATCTGTTAATATTAAATGTTGAGATATTATTGAAAACGGGTGTGATATAACAGATAAGAAAATTATCTCGATTAACGCTCTTGCTATGCATATATTATATTCTCGTATTAATCAAGATAATTTTAATTTCATCTCTCATTGTGAAAATGCACAGGAAATCTGGAATACTTTCGATGCAATATATGGTGCAAAAGTCAACAGCAATGAGAAATCCTCCACAACCAACTCAATTGAAGAAATGTGCTTAACAGGATTTGTAAAAAGCAGTTGTGATGAGGATGATGATGATGGAGCAGCTGAGCTGGCGTTAATAATGAAGAAATTCAAAAGGTGGAACCACAAATATGGAAATCCAGCTCTAAATCAAAAATTAAAAAGCAGAATAATCAAAGCACTAGACAACTCGAAAGAACACGGGATCATTTGCAACAAACCCGGTGATATCAAGCACAATTATCCCCGATTTCAACGCGATTTTGAAAAGAAATCAAAACGGAGAAATACTACAGCCACGTGGATTACAAGTGATGAAGATAATCAAAGTTCTAGCAGTGAGAGTGAGAAAGCAGATATGTGCCTTCATGAAAATATAACTGATAGCGACGACGACGAGCCAAGCGAGGTTTCAAAACTTACTCACTCTGAATTACTTATTTATTTCCACGAAGTAAATGGCTATTTTGAACAACTTAGGGAAAAATACGCTAAACTTGAATCACAAAAAGACACTTCGATAGAATTAAATGAACAATTTGACAATTAGTTAAAACCTATCAAAGTAGGATCCCTAAGTGTGATAAGTGTCCAACATTTGATGAAGAAATTAAAAAATCAGAAATTAAAATGAAATCACTTGAAAATGAAATTATGATTTTAAAAGAGAATGAAAATACTAGGAGAGAGAATTCTATTAAAAAGTGCACACAATTGTTAAACGAAAATGAATCTCTCAAAACACAAGTCCAACAATTGTCAACGACTTTAGATAAATTTTCAAAAAGTGAAAAATCGTTGAATATGCTATTAGGAAAGCAAACTGTTAATACCGTAAGGCAAGGACTTGGATACAATCATTCTGAAAATGTTGAAAGAAATATTAATCAAGTTAATTCTATGTGCACAATTTGTAGAGAATATGGACACAATCACAATAATTGTTGGTATAGACCCAAACATGTGAAAACTATACCAATTTGGGTTCCAAAAGGCACAAATATAAAAACTCTCAAAGTTAAACAAGTTTGGGTGCCGAAGGGAACACTTATAAATAGTTTTGGGTCTTTACAAAATTGTTTTTCAAAATTTTCTGCCACTAACAACCATGGACCTATAAAAACAATAGGTCACTGTTATCCCGCTTTTTGGACAAAGCCGTGATACCAAAAGATCGGTCAAAAACAAAAGACAGTTCGTCTCAGAAATTGGTCGTATTTCACTCCGCTATGGATATCGATGAATTTTGTCCGAGTCCGGATTAGGCCAGAATCGACAAGGCATGATGAGAAAAGCCATAGAAGCCAGCATCTCAAATTTCGGGTCAATCCGAGGTCATATGCTCAAGTTATGATGGATTCAAGTTGAGAGTGATGGATTCTGCTCAGTTCGAATCCATCACCCCCTCACTAGTTCGAAACCACGAAGTTCGAACCCATCATCCTAGCAATGGTTCGAATCCACCCACGTACGCCCTAGTCCAAGTCCATCAGCTAGTGCCTGCCTCGCATCCATCAGCTTCGACTCCATCAGCTCCGACTCCATCAGCTTCGACTCCATCTCCTTCGAATCCACCACAATGGCCTACCTTCGAATCCATTCAGGCCACCTAGCCTCGAATCCATTCCCTCGAAGTCCATCAACCAAGGGTCTCCTTGAGTCCATGCAAGCGAAGAAGCCCCGGCTCCATCCCAAAACTCATCTTCGAATCCCCAAACAGAGGCAACTTCGAATCTATTCACACCAGCCTATTCTGATCGATTCGAATGAATACTGGCTGCAACGATTCGAAGCATACGTTCGAATCCAACACTCGAAACCATCCAATTCACACAGTGAGCGCCTCATCGCCGCCTCCACATGCAAAAGGATCGATTCGAACCTATGGGTTAGAACCATATGGATTCGAACGAACCCATAGGATCGATTCGAAGCAAGCAGCGTGCCGGAGAACCCCATCTTGAATCGATCATAGCTTCCAAACCGTTGATCCAAATGCTATGAAATTTTCACAGAAGCTTACATACATGTTGAAGAATGTTCTCACCAAATTTCACCTTGATTGGACATTTCCTTGATCGATTCGAAGTGAAGATCGAATCGATCCTGATGTGGGCCCGGACCTCCAGATTTCGGGCGAGTGGGCCCCCTCACGTGCCTGAAGCGGTCTTCTCGGATTTTAGGAGAAATATCAGCCTCCTACGCTTATAAATAGGGCCCCTGGTCATTCAGAAAAGGGGTCGGAGATTCAGAAGAGAGAAAGAAAGCCCGGACTCTGCCAGATTCAATTCTAAGTCTTTCCAACATCATTGTAATCAAGTATCAAAGCTACAGCTTGCAGTAATCTGTTGTAATCGATTGAAAATCATCAAGTGAATCAATAAAGATAAAAACTTCAAAGTGGACGTAGGCACGAACGCCGAACCACTATAAATCCTGTGTTGTTTACCGTTATCTGTGATTTGTTGCATTTACTATCTCTTAGATCTGAGTTCTGTGTTTGTTATTGTTGATCTGTGTTGATAAACGGGTGCTTTCGCGATATTGGGTGTTTGTGACCAATTTTGGCGCGAACATTTTGATGCTTTCACTGAGAAGGCTGATTCAGGAGAATTTAAATTTAGAGACTTAGGAATTCAGATCTGAGAACCATAACGAGACAAACAAGTAAGAAACAAAGGCCAGAGAGAAGTGAACATCAAGGAAGTCAAGAGGCTTCCTCAGGAGTGAATCAAGCGTCGATCTTCATCACTAGGGACGAGATGGAGACAATGATGAAAAAACAAGAGGAGTTGATCCAGAGTTTGTTTCAGCAAATAGGAAAGCTTGGAGCACAGAATCAAGGAGTAACCGGAGTCCAGAACGGAGCAGGACCATCCGGCGTAGCACCTGAACTAGGGGGCACGCCCATAGAGAACGTTGACCCAATTTCAGAGAGAGAGAGAGGAACATCTGCACAACCCGGGAGTAGTAGAGGGGTGAACTCTCGATCAAGGGAGCAGATCCCAGATTTCCCTCGTGGACTTGGGGGGCAGGTCGAAAGTGATGAGCGAAGGTTACATCTCGGGGACAATGACAGATTGGCAGAGATAGTCAGGCGAGCCATGAGAGGCGGATTAGTGAACAAGGATTTGGAAGATGTTAATAGGAGTCCTTTTAGTCCAGCAATCAGACAAGCTAGGAACCCACCGGATTTCAAATTACCATCGTTGGACATGTATGACGGGAGAACGGATCCCACAGTTCATCTAACAAAGTATATGAGACATATGGAAGTGCTGGGGGCATCAGAGGAGGTTATGTCCCGGTGCTTTCCATTGTACTTGGCGGATATCGCAGCATTGTGGTTTAGACAATTGGAGAATGGATCCATCGGAACGTGGAATGGTTTGGTTGAGAGATTTATGAGGCAATTCAGGGTTCACATTACGAGACCCAAGAATGTGATGACTTTGGCAACCCTAAAGCAGAAAGCCGGAGAGACCTTGAGGAGTTATCTAGCACGATTCAATGTAGCAGCAGCTTCAGTGGATCGAGCAGATCCATCTATGGTGGTGATGGCAGCTGTGTCCGGAGTAGCTGACGGCACAGAGTTCAAAAATTCATTGACTAAAGATCCACCTGTGGATCTAGAGGAATTTTACAACGAGGCAGAAAAGTTTCTACGATTAGAGGATGCGAATGCAGAGAGAGAAGAAGGAGAGGGAATAGAAGTCTACGTGCTCAAAGACAAAAAGCCTCTCGAAAAGGACTCAGACAAGGATAAAGGAAAACGAAGGGCTGAGGATTATAATGACAGGACAAAACGGCAACGGAGGGAGCCGCGATTCACCACTTACACCGAGCTGACTGAGAGTTTGGAGCGGATTTATCAGGATACCAAAGAGCAGATTCCCTATCGTAGACCGATGCGAAGGGATCCAACTTCTGACGAAAGGAGATCAGATAAGTTTGTGTATTTCATGAATTAAATGGTCATAACACTAATGATTGTAGGCATCTGAAGGACGAAGTGGAAGGGCATATCAGGAACAGTATGCTCCTTCACTATGTGAGGAGGCGAGCTTCAGCGGTGGAGACGGAGCGACCACCGTCTACATCAGCCAGGGGTGGCCCTGAACCGCGACACCGTTTGATCATCAATTAATTGAAATAACGATGAACAAGTAGTAAACCTCTCACTAACATGGGTTAATCATTTACACATGTACAAGATCGCGAAAGGTCCACAGACATGCTCTGAATGGCTATTAACCTTATCGTTGTGAGAATTTACACTTTGACATCTTTGCTTTGCTTTTGTTTTGTGTTGATTTGGACATTTAAACTTGGTTTGTTTGGACATTTCTATTTTTAAAATTCATCTGCTGAATAGATATTTGATCCTGATAATTCTGAAATAGCTAAGCTACTGACACATGTACGGGGTCGCGAACGGTCCTTAGGCATGCTCTGAGATGGCGATAAACCACCCTGACAAACGATCCAGGGACCCACGCGAGCGTGAGCCTGGTATCGGTAATACCAAGCCCTCCTGGGCACACTAATTCGCCTCCAACAGGCACACAAACAATCTAGGAAACCTCCCGAACGTGATTCTGGCATCCATAACATCAAGCCCTCCCGGGCACGCAAACTCGCCACGAACGGCACCCGACTTCGAACAGTCACAAACTCGCCTCGAACGGCACACGATCGCGAACGATCACAATTCGCCTCGAACGGTCACAACTCGCCTCGAACGGCACAACTCACATTACCTCAAATGGCTAGATCGCGAACGGTCGTCATTTGAGGTTCGCCACCTGATCGCTGACTGCTACACCTTACCTCAAATAGCCTCGATCGCGAACGGTCGTCATTTGAGGTCCACCACTCGACTGCGCACTGTCGCACTTTACCTCGAATGACTCGATCCCGAACGGTCATCATTTGAAGTTGAGCGCTTGACCTTGAACCGTCACATTTCACCGAAGATGACTCGATCCCGAACGATCGACGCATGGATTTACACGCTTGACCGAGCACGGTCGCACTTCACCTCAAATGACTCGATCACGAATGATCGTCATTTGAAGTTAGGCGTTTGACCATGAACGGCCGTGCTTCATCCCAAATAGCTCGATCCCGAATGATCGTCATTTGAGGACATATGAAACTACCAAGTTCTTTACAGGTTGATGACAGGATATGAACATCCAACTCAAGGCATTGCAAAACACACCTTCCTACCGCAAGGCATGTTTCGGGGGGCAAATGTTATCCCGCTTTTTGGACAAAGCCGTGATACCAAAAGATCGGTCAAAAACAAAAGACAATTCGTCTCAGAAATTGGTCGTACTTCACTCCGCTATGGATATCGATGAATTTTGTCCGAGTCCGGATTAGGCCAGAATCGACAAGGCATGATGAGCAAAGCCATAGAAGCCAGCATCTCAAATTTCGGGTCAATCCGATGTCGTATGCTCAAGTTATGATGGATTCAAGTTGAGAGAGATGGATTCTACTCAGTTCGAATCCATCACCCCCTCACTAGTTCGAAACCACGAAGTTCGAACCCATCATCCTAGCAATGGTTCGAATCCACCCACGTACGCCCTAGTCCGAGTCCATCAGCTAGTGCCTGCCTCGCATCCATCAGCTTCGACTCCATCAGCTTCGACTCCATCAGCTTCGACTCCATCATCTTCGAATCCATCTCCTTCGAATCCACCACAATGGCCTACCTTCGAATCCATTTAGGCCACCTAGCCTCGAATCCATTCCCTCGAAGTCCATCAACCAAGGGTCTCCTCGAATCCATGCAAGCGAAGAAGCCCCGGCTCCATCCCAAAACTCATCTTCGAATCCCCAAACAGAGGCAACTTCGAATCGATTCACACCAGCCTATTCTGATCGATTCGAACGAACACTGGCTGCAACGATTCGAAGCATACGTTCGAATCCAACACTCGAAACCATCCAATTCACACAGTGAGTGCCTCGTCGCCGCCTCCACATGCAAAAGGATCGATTCGAACCTATGGGTTCGAACCATATGGATTCGAACCATATGGATTCGAACGAACCCATAGGATCGATTCGAAGCAAGCAGCGTGCCGGAGAACCCCATCTTGAATCGATCATAGCTTCCAAACCGTTGATCCAAATGCTATGAAATTTTCACAGAAGCTTACATACATGTTGAAGAATGTTCTCACCAAATTTCACCTTGATTGGACATTTCCTTGATCGATTCGAAGTGAAGATCGAATCGATCCTGATGTGGGCCCGGACCTCCAGATTTCGGGCGAGTGGGCCCTCTCACGTGCCTGAAGCGGTCTTCCCGGATTTTAGGAGAAATATCAGCCTCCTACGCTTATAAATAGGGCCCCTGGTCATTCAGAAAAGGGGTCGGAGATTCAGAAGAGAGAAAGAAAGCCCGGACTCTGCCAGATTCAATTCTAAGTCTTTCCAACATCATTGTAATCAAGTATCAAAGCTACAGCTTGCAGTAATCTGCTGTAATCGATTGAAAATCATCAAGTGAATCAATAAAGATAAAAACTTCAAAGTGGACGTAGGCACGAACGCCGAACCACTATAAATCCTGTGTTGTTTACCGTTATCTGTGATTTGTTGCATTTACTATCTCTTAGATCTGAGTTCTGTGTTTGTTATTGTTGATCTGTATTGATAAACGGGTGCTTTCGCGATATTGGGTGTTTGTGACCAATTTTGGCGCGAACAGTCACATAAATCTTTTCCCGTGTAGGTGTGGTGGCAGGCTAAGGAACAACAATAGTGCCACTTGGATTCTGGATGTTCCAAGGGCACATCGAGCGACAAAGCAAAGTTCCTTGGCCTAGTATAAAGGTGACAGAATCACAATGGACAACCATGAAAAATTATCGTAAAGGTAAAACAGGTAATGGTAAATTTTGAACGATATATTAAATGTGATAATCTGCACCATATTCTGAATTAAATCAGCCAATAATGAGATGATAAAAAAATGATGATTTTGACTCTGACTTATTCAACATAGTTGGCCAAATTATATTCTTATGCCACAACACTATAAAATTCTCTAGATTCTTTGAATTACTTAATATATATCAGTTTGGATTAAAAATAGTGTTTTGTTGGATAATACATTTTGTTGTAAATATGGCTAACTCTATATTCACGGTTTTTGATTATTTACACGGCTTCAATTCAAATTCAAGAGAATGTCATTTAAATTGCTGTTAAAATTGAGTTTGAAATTTTTGGTGCACACTTCATGGTTTGGTCAATCAAATTCAATTAATGATGATTTTGAGTGAAAGAGAAATTCAGATGCAGATTACAATGGTAATCTAGTTGATAGAAAAATTACTAGTTGAACGTGATTTTTGAGGCATTTAGTAACTGCATCGTTTTTTAAAAGAAAATATCTGCATATTTTTCATTTCAAATAATTTTCAAATAGCAGAAAATTTTCTTATAAAACCCCCTCAAGAAAATAATTTTTGACCATATTTCCAGATTAGTCATTTTGAAAAATTGATTTCATAATTATTTTTGAATTTGATTTTAAATGACTATTTTGACTAATCTGACTCCCTAATGATTATTGAAAAGATAAATAGTGATTGAAAAAGTAGTGAGCGTTGATATTGATCATATATTCGAGAAAGTATAATTAGAAAATTTCTTTAGAAATTTAAACAAGAGTTATAAAACTTTTTGTTGGTAAAAATTCCATGACCATCTCTATCTCTATCATATTTCTAACGACCATCACTCATCAAAATTCTATATAGTTTGTCGATATGTGGTATTTTAAGCAGGAATCGTTTGTTTTTCATTTTACATTTTTTTCTTAAAAAAACAAAATAAAATATAGTAATAATAAATAAATACCAATGTATTCACTCTCATTTAAATGTCCTCACGGTTATGCATGGGTCAATTACTTGGAATTTGTTATGTGCTTCCATGCTCATTTAAAAGTCCTCACGGTTATGCATGTATGGAACGCATATCAAAAGTTGATTTTTAAAATAAACAAGTTGATTCTAATCCCATTTAAAAGTCCTCACGGTTATGCGTGGTTAGAAGATACTTGAATTCATTTTTTTTAAAATAAAATTGGAATACTACTAATCTCATTTAAAAGTCCTAACGGTTATGCATGGTTAGTAGATATTCAAATTCCTGATATAAATATACCACAAATAGACACAACTGTATGGTTTTATATGATGACATCATTCCCATCATTCTAAAAGTGGAATATGCGTCTAACAAAATATTTATGATTTTTGTTTGATTTTTTTATTGAAATTTAATATTTATATTCAATTGAGTTTTAATGTTGATTTAATATCGATCACCTTATCTCTATTTTCTCTAACACTATTATTCTTTTGCTGATAACAAAAGGGGGAGAGAAAAGTTGAGATTTTGTCAAATAAAATCAAGCAAAGGTCAAATATTTTCCATTTGCATCTAGGCTCATTTGCATATTATTTAATTGTATGCATATTTGTAGGGGGAGCTTTGTGTAGAGAGGAAGCATTTAAATAGGGGGAGCAATTAGGATATATCAATGATCAAATACATTTAACATATTCAAAATCTTAAATATATGTTTGTTATCATCAAAAGGGGGAGATTGTTGAATATGCGCTTATATGATTTTTGTTTGATGATAATAAACATATATACATTTGTTTAAATGTATTTGTTAATGTACTATTTTATTTTTCATAGATTAAATAAATATTTGCTGAATAAAATTAAATAAAACAGAATTTGAATTCAAACAAAAATTTTATTCAAACAAATATTTAGTACAATTTTGAATAGTACAAATTCAAGCTCTCACTATACATATACAATTTTGATTCTAATTACATCACAATTTAATTTACATAAATTCTCACTACATATCACTCACACTCGTATTTTAACTTCAACTTCATTCCAGTTAGAATCCAGCATCTGAGCAATTTGCAAAAAAATCCACTAACGCGGTAAAATTGAAAAAGAAATATTTTTGCAATATAAAATAAAATATGGATTTTGAAAATAATATTTTCCTCAGTTATTTGGTTTGTTCGTCATCATTTAATTTTCAAATTTATCATACACGAATAGCTTGTGATATACACAGTGTATCACTGTATATGCCACAAGGCCGTGCACATCGAAATATACACTTGATAATGTTACAGGGACAAGTGAGCACAGGTCAAACCCAAATGAAAAGATGGGTTCAACTCACGTGCAATAAAATAAATGTCACAACTCTCAGCACAAGGTCAAACCCAAGTTTTTAAAACTGAATTCAACTCAGGTGCAATAAAAGTGTACAAGCTCAACAAATTGATCAGAGGTAGCAACTTTGAGCTACAGACCGAGCAAGTACATATATACAAGCAACTGAAGGCAACATGGCCCAAACCAGTTGCAACATCACTAATACTAATGAAACAGAAGCTCAAACCATAACAAATGTCACTGCAACATGAATACAAGTGCAGGACAAAGCATCCAGTTTTTCAAAATGATGTATAAAGTCTCAAAATAACAATAAAGGATGCATCAATGACAACAAGAGCAACAAAACAATACTGTAACTCCAACAGGTCAAAGCCAAAGTAGGTAACCAAATCTGAAGTCAGTAATGCAACAGTGACATGCACAACTACCAAACCAAAACACATGCACATCAATCAAACACGAACTCAAGTCTAGACCAAATGCCATCATATGTTCATGAGCAAACAAGTGAATCAAGATACCAGACTCAAACAAGTGAACAAGATCTCAAAGCTCAGACTCAATAAAACAACACTACAGACAAACACCATATACAACTCAAAGTGAACAGAGCTAAGAAACTCGAGCTCCAAAAGCTACAACATAATGCACCAGTGAACAACTAAATGAAACAGTGGACAGGACAAGTACAATGCAACTCAATGCTACAAAAGACCACCAGTATGCAATGAAGACTTCAAGAAATACAACAGAGAACTAAAATCAACCATGAACAATGCCGAAGTCATGGAACAATTCAAAATCAATACCGCGGCTATAGCATGATCAGAACCAGGTAAAGTCGAAGCAGTGACAGTACTGCAGACGCAGAAGTCAAAATCAATAACCAAGACAAAAATCGAACAAGTTCATATTTTCACAAAATCAAAGTCAAGCCCGAAGTCACAAAGGACGAAATCAACATCGTCAAATCAAGTCAAGCCGTGGTGACCACGAAATCGATCAATGACATGAATGTCAAGCTTTCAAAATATATACGAATTGAAGAAGTCAGAATCAATCTCAAACATCCAAACGAAACGGAATGGCCGAAGCTAAATATTGAAAGAATCAGACGAACGAAAATTTAGGAGTTCGACTCCTATAAATTGTAACAATCATCATCGGCATATAATCATCGAGTTCAAGTACGAAATCACTAAAGCACAAAAAGCATAAATTACATACCGAAGCAAGGAAAGAACTCGATCAACGAAGCAGCCGAAGTGAGCAACAAGGAAAACGATCGATCAAGGCTTACACGCGATTATCCACGCAATCGATCAACATAAGTCAGGCACTTCATGAAACCCTAATTTGGATCGAAGGGACGAAGCCCTAATTTGCAAAGATGAGAAGAGAGCCGCCGCTATCTCAAAAAACAACGGGCCGAACTCAAAAATATAAGAAGAGAAAAAGGGCCGGCTATTTTATAAAGGGATTTTATTTCAAAATTAGGGTTATTTTAATTTTTAAATTGTTTTTTAATTGTATTTTATTTTTAAACCGTATAAATTTCTAGTCGTGTGACTAGGGGACAAACTACGTGGCGTAGTTTGAGAATTCGCAACTCAGTGGCTGAGTTGTGGCAGGGTTTTGAGCATAGAGTTAGGTTTAGTCGATAGCGGGTGTCACGAGTTTACGTGTGTAAGCGTCTGACTATCTAATTTCTAGTAAAAACCTTGGGGGAAGCACGTAGGCAGGGTTTTGCCGAAGCTGGGCAAATTCTATGTCGTTCTATTTCTGCATTTATTATTATGTTATTTTTCTATGCTGCTATTAATCTGTTATCTATGTTGAAATAATTTTATAAGCTTCTGCAATTAATTTTTATAATTTATACTATCATCCTATTCACCCCCCTCTAGGGTGAAATCGATCCTACACTTGGATATCATTTAATATAAAAAGAAAATTGATTTAACAAGATTTCAATTTTAAAACCTTGATTTTTCTTCGAATTTCAATTTGTTTTTCCGACATTAAACAACCCGAGAAACAACGCCCATTTGCTCGAGTTTGAACCCGAGAAAAATCAGATCCCTAACTGCTTCGAGAAAAACCATCGCCTGCACGAGCTATACCCCAAGTAACCGCTGTCTTCCTCAAAAAACCCAAATCGCTGAAACAATCTGATGCACGCGAACGTGCACATCCACGTGCACATCATCACTGGCCGCCGACAATTCCCATACCGACCTCTGACGAGTCGACATCCACTTCGTCTATACGTACGACCACCTGGACTCCTTCGATTTAAACGAGAATTGAATTCGACCCCCAACCCATCAGCCTGAACCAAAATGATCGCCCAAACTCCCCTCGCTCCGCCGCGACACACCACCAGAACCCACGTGCTTTCGGCCAAAAGCACTCCGACCACTCTCGAATCTATCGGCCTCGGTGCGATTTCTTGAATCGCGATGTCGACTACGACATTTCCTTGCGACTTTGACCTTCAAAACACAGGGTTAAACCCTAATTCTTCCTCTTTCCATCATCCCTTACAATAGAATTTTTTTTAAACAGTTTTCCTAACATCATAAATGGCCCAGCTAGCTTCAAACAAGATTACAACATCCAATTTTCCTTTGATCACTGAAATTTGGATAAAAAGCATTTTCGGTTTATTTATACACTGCTCGAAGCATACTTAACTAAAAAAATTCCATTTTTGTTTTAAAAATCCTATTTTTGAATGTAGTTTCAAGTTATATAATCGAATCCAAAATTTACAACATTCGAAGTTGGCATATATTTTATATATGCTCTGTAAAACTAAATTTACAGAGTCAATTCATCACTATCATACTTAAGCAAAATGTTCGATCATAACCTAACCAATTTATTTAGTTTAAATACTTTAGGTCTAACAAAAATTGGATGATAATATTTTGAATTTTGATAAAAATAAAAATAAAAATCAACACTGTAACTATAATCAGAGAAGACCAGGCAAAACAGGTTTACACAGAACACTTATACATAGACACAAAGCTATATGAACATATGCAAGCACCATATTATCACAAGTTTAATCATACTTAAGTCTTTTAAAAGTTACGTTTACTCACCTGAAATTTTTTTGTGAACAGAGAGCACTTTGCTGAAAACTGCAGTTTTTTTCTTCCTTTAATCTCTTTTCTATTTTGTTGAATTGAAGTTAAGCTTCAGTTGTATAAATTAGTTTCTGAAATGCTAAGTTATGTTTGAACGAAATAAAACAATATGGATGTATATATATAAAAGAAAGACTTTGTACAGATAGGTGTTATCTGGTTTAGTCTTTTTCTGTTTTGGTCAGATCTTTTTCACCTTTTTTTTTTTTTTGATCAGAGATTTTTTTCCTGAAATGGAGGCTGAGATGATTTCATTTTGGTGCTGAGATGATATTATGAAATGTATATGTTTCCTATTTTGTTTACAGCCTCATCTCACTTGATTTTTGTGTGTGTAGATATTTTTTTTTCTTGCATTCATTCTTTTGTTTTATCTTCTCTTGCCTACACTTGTTAACATCTCATTCTTATGTTCTTAGATTTCTATTTTTTTTATTATCTTGCATACTTTTGTTAATGTCATACTTCATTTATCTTACATTGGTTATAATTAGAATTTTATGTTAAAGACCTTTATGTAAATAAATTTAAAATTTGAAGTTTAAAACTTGTTTACAAATTAATTTACAATTTTGTTTTTAAACCCTCATTTCATTTTTAATTTATTTCTTTCTCAAAAATAAAACTAAATGACACTTGTATTTTTCTCTTGAATCAAAAGCTTTTAAATAAATTTTATATTACATCTTTCTTAATCACTATTATATACATATTATTTAAATGAAAATGCTATTAAAACTAACTTCCCAAATCATTTTTCTGAGTCATTTATTTATATTTTAAGTTCAAATACAAATTCAATATTCAAATTCAAATTCTAAAGTCAAATTCAAATTTACTCATATATACATATGCATATATATTCAAATTCAAATTAATTCAAAATTCATTCCAAAATTTACATTAACTATTAATTTAAATTTAATTCAAAATTGGGATCGTTACAGATTCCCCCCTTATAAAAATTTCGTCATCGAAATTTGCAGGCAGGGAAACAACAAAGATAGATACACCAAGATAGATACACAAAGATAGAGAAACAATTTTCAGGTCAAACTGGATATCTACTCTGTATTCGGCTCACCAAATTAGAATATCGCCAATATGAGAACAACTCATTCAATACTACACAGGATACTCGGGTCATCAAATCTACGAAATATGCAAGGCACTGGTTAGTCCAAAGGATAACTTACCGTTCGTAGAATATATCAAGACCCAAACAATAGATAAATGGATTTAATCTTCCACAATTCGCAAACACTCGATATGGATTCCAAACTCAAGTCGGAATATCCCAAAATATATATAACTTGTCCCTCTTCGGACATTGATATTCACAAGAAATTACAATAGAAATTCGAATTTGGTTTTAATCGAAATTGTTTTATCGATATAATTCTTCATATTCAACTTTATATTTAATTTACCAATTTATTTTAAATAGGATTTCAAATTCATTGAAGTTAAAAACGAAAAATTGATAGAAATTTAACAAAGAGAAAACGAAATAGAGACTTATCTACACGATTCGTAAGAGCCACCATCTTACCAAAGCTTCTTCCTCGAGCTGCCACAAAGCCAGTCAAAGAATTGAAAAGACGAATCAAAGGAGATTGATAGAGAAAGATTGTTTTCGTTGTTGTAGGGTATTGACCATTCGCAGTGGTACTCCCCTGTCCCCTATCTCGTCGTCTTCTCGCACTCATACTCACTATCAGTGGATAGTAAGAGAATTTACTTAGGCATACAGACGGATATCTTAGAGATTACTCATTCTAGGGTATACTTCACCCTATCTCTAATGAGCTACTTAATGTGCTATACTCCTGAGTTGAAGTTTTAACCTTCAGCTCTGATACCAAAATGTCACGTTCCAAATTTCAGCGTTCGAAAATCGACACCCGTACTTCACTCATACTTGAATGCCGTAGATTCAACCGTTAAAATTTGACTCGTGTCGGAGCTTATAACACATTAAGTATACCACAGCGGAAGAAATGAAATAATATCATATACAACATTTGATACAATATTCAGATACAATGATGGTACAAATAAATGATACAATAGATATCAATACTGTCAGAGATACAAGGAATAGCAGCGGAAAGATAATGTCTTCACTAGAATACATCCTAAAAGAATCCAACTCCATGATGCAACTGCAATTCCATCTCCAACTACAGATAGCTCGAACAACCATCAAGTTGCAGCAAGCTAAGCAAGGTCAGCCGTGAAAGCTGAAGTGTAGAAAATGCGATCCACAAACCCAAAAGGCTTCGAAGGCTATCGAATCAATTCCTACTATTCGACTATTTCAAAAACCCAACTCTAGACTGCCCGTGTGGAAATTTGTGGGCACCCAAAGTTTAGGAAAGGAACAATAAACACCAGGTCAGACATGTGAAAGGTGTGAGTAAACAAAAATAGTTTATCTTTTTAAAACAAACAAAAGAATTTAGATTGAAAACCGCAATGCTTTTTGGAAAATGAAACTACCATAAGGCCTCCCGCCACACACACAATGCAAGCACAAATTTGGAGGAGATTTCTCCTTATGATAGCCAAACATGCTTACTACGAGAAAACTCTTTAATATTATTATTATTGCATAGTAGAAAACATTTCGAAAGTATAATATTGATCTTAGCCAGCATAGGTACCATTATACTATGCCTACTATAGCTACCATTTTAAATGGCAGGTTCTACCACTAAAACCGTACTGGGTTCGTATTTTTTTGTTTAGATTTCCGACAAATGTCAGGCAAAGGAACTTCCCATATAAAATGGAACGCCTCCGGGGGGGCATCCCTGAGAACCTAACCGGATCTCCTGCTACACAAGGCCGGGTTACCTCTATGACTAGGTAACAACTGACACGAGTATGCCACCTCCCGGTCGTTACCAACCTTTATCCGAAGTGCTTCTCAACCGACAACCACAAAGAAATAAGTTTGCAGCAACCACAAAGTAAGTATCTGGGTCCATACCATGATACCACTTATAATCCAGAAGGAAATGGCCATACCCTTAGGGGGAGCTACCCCCAAATAACCTTGCTGCCACGATTCCTGTTTCGACCATTACCAGGTTGTGAGGCTCGACAAAGTCTCGTCCATAAAGCTACGCTTTTTCACAAAGCCATGCTTCGATCACAAATGATCATCAAAACACAGCAGCACTTAGCATGTCACATTACCAAATTGGGAATGTATCACTAGTAACCATCAACTACATAATCTCTGAACTCGTACGTCTCAGAGAAGGGTGTTATGCTAAGAGAATAAATTCTCCGCCACCAAACAGTAATGTATTTGATTGAAACCAGCTTTACATCTCAAAGTGTAATGTCAGACACACATCCATACAAGTCTGTTCCGGGTTCGAACAAAACCGAAGGCACTTCCAAAGAAGCACTTGCAATCCGGGTATTCACAATCCCGATCGGACTTCCATCACTTAGGAAATCTCTAAACCGGTGCGACTCAGTGCAGAGACAATCGACGGGTTATCCTTTCGTTCTCGAAAATGCCCGGTGAAGACCACCGGTCTTCAAATGCTATCCATATCGACGTATCATTATTCGTAATGGGTTATATGACACAAAGTCCTCTCCCGGCTAATCCGAATAATGAGCGTAATATTTAAAACATATGGTTAATGGGATTTCCATTAAGTTACAACTTATTATCCAAACTTTTCTCTCAAATGGTTTAAACAAATTACCATTTTAAATCTTTTAAATAAAAGACTCATTTCACAAAGTTCACCCAGCTTCACAAAGATCCATTCACGGATTTCAAAATAATTTCCATTTCAAATTGGATTAACTCATCCAATCTTTAAATCAAAGATTTAATTCATAACTTTCAAACCAATTCCAATTCAAATCTTGTATATGGAAGATATACCATTTAAAATCCTCTTTGTTTTCAAAACAAGATTTAATCATCTTCACAAAGGTTAATTCATAGTTTTTTCCAAACTATTTACAATTTCATTTCAAACTTGAAATCTTCCGATACAAGTTGAAAATCCTTTCTTTTTTATGAAAGCTATTATTATTTGAAACAAATTGTTTTCATTTTGGGAAAACCTGATTACAATTTACATAAGTTAAAGCCATTCAAGTATAAGACTTGGTTTTAAATTTAAATTTACAAAACATACTTTTTAAATGGTTAAAAACCTATATAAACACCTTTATAACTCGTATAATATTTTTAGACCATAATTTCCAAATCATTGAATTCAATTTCAGATATTGAATTATTTAAATTTCAAGTTTTATTAAGTTATATAAAATAACTTTTTTGAAAACTCATTTTCAAAAGCTTCCAATTCCAAATCCAAAACTATTTTGGATTCAAGAATTCAATCTTTAAAATTATTAAAAATCTATAACTTTACTGATTTCCTCGTGCAATCCATATTTGTGTGTGTATGGTGTAGTCCAGAGGTTTCACACAATAGTGCAACAACAACAATCATCACAAATTCAATCATATCAATATCGATAAGCAGTATAAATGTATAACGCTTATCTTCATTCACAAATTCACGGATAGAAAATATGAATGCATTATAAATAAATAAATCACATTCATCACAGCTTGAATTAAAACAATTCAAAGCACAAAGCATCACACAGTAGAGATGACAAACAATTCACAGCATTCAGTAGAATACAGTCATCCATAAGTCAAGCCAAGTAAGATATCTGATTAATCTAAACCAGAATCAGTTGCCTTTAAATAAATTTCTAATCATGGTTAATTAATAATCGATTAATTACAAAATATTAAATTAATTATCCTTTAATTAATCATTAATTAACCTTTAATTAATAATTAATCCTTAATTAATTATTCTTAATTAATTACAATAATTAATTGCTCCTTAATTAATAATTGTTTCTTAATCACTTTCATTAATTAATTAACCTTTAAATACTTGATTAATCAATTTTTAATCATTAATTTTCAAATCTTAATACTTTCATTAAGTAATTATTTTTAATTAATCAATCATTAATTACTTGATTAATCAACTTGAATTGTTAATTAATTTACTTTAATTACTTTCATTAAGTAATTTACTCCAAGTAATAAATTTTCTTTAACAAATAATTTTTTTAACCATTAATCATTAATTATCTAACCTTTAGTATTATCAAGTTAAAGTAACTTTTCAAACTAAAGGTTATATTTATTTTAAATCATTTTAAAACTTGGTAATTTAAACAATTCATTTAAAAATCTTTTCTTAACTAATTCTTAAAACTTGGATATCATCTAATATAAAAAGAAAATTGATTAAACAAGATTTCAATTTTGAAACATTGATTTTTCTTCTAATTTCAATTTTTTTGGCCAACATCAAACAACCCGAGAAACAACACCCATTTGCTCGAGTTTGAACCCGAGAAAAAACAAATCCCCAACTTCTTCGAGCAAAACCATCGCCTGCACGAGCTATATCCTGAGTAACCATTGTCTTCCTCAAAAAATCTAAATCGCTGAAACAATCTGATGCACGCAAACGTGCACATCCACGTGCACATCATCACTGGTCGCCGACGAGTCCCATACCGACCTCTGACTAGTCGACATCCACTTCGTCTACACGTACGACCACCTGGACTCCTTCGATTCGAACGAGAATTGAATTCGACCCCCCAACCCATCAGCCTGAACCAAAACGATCGCCCAAACTCCCCTTCCTCCACCGTGACACACCACCAGAACCCACACGCTTCCGGCCAAAAGCACTCCGACCACTCACGAATCTATCGGCCTCGGTGCGATTGCTTGAATCTCGATGTCGACTACGACATTCCTCGTGACTTCGACCTTCAAAACATAGGGTTAAACCCTAATTCTTCCTCTTTCCATCATCCCTTACAATAGAAATTTTTTTAAATAATTTTCCTAACATCATCAATGGCCCAACTAGCTTCAAACAAGATTACAGCATCCAATTTTCCTTTGATCACTGGAATTTGGATAAAGGCATTTTCGGTTCATTTATACACTGCTTGAAGCATACTTAACTAAAAAAATTCCATTTTTGTTTTAAAAATCCTATTTTCGAATGTAGTTTCAAGTTATATAGTCGAATCCAAAGTTTACAACATTCGAAATTGGCATATATTTTATATAGGGGCATTTCACCAGAAGGACAAACTTTGTAGTCCAATTAGTTTCTAGGACACACATTCAAAGGAATTACTTTCAAGGCCAAAGTCAGCAGAATAATTACTTTCAAGGACAAAGTCAGTAGTCCGTTTACTTTTAAGGACATAATTTCATAGGTTTTTAGGGCCTAGAAACTAATTATTTTACGTTTCGCCCTTGAAAGTAATTATTTTAGTTATGTGTCCTAGAAACTAATTCCACTCGATACAGAGGCCCTTGAGGCTAATTTCCACTTTTATATATGCTCTGTAAAACTAAATTTACAGAGTCAATTCGTCACTATCGTACTTAAACAAAATGGTAGATCATAACCTATGCCTAAACAAATTTATTTAGTTTAAATACTTTAGGTCTAACAAAAATTGGATGATAATATTTTGAATTTTGATAAAAATAAAAGTAAAAATCAACGCTGTAACTATAATCAGAGAAGGCCAGGCAAAACAGATTTACAAAGAACAATTATACACAAACACAGAGCTATATGAACATATGAAAGTACCATATTATCACAAGTTTAATCATACTTAAGTCTTTTAAAAATTGTGTCTACTCACCTGAAATGTTTTTGTGAACAAAGAGCACTTTGTTGAAAACTGCAGTTTTTTTCCCTTTAATCTCTTTTCTGTTTTGTTGAATTGAAGTTAAGCTTCAGTTGTATAAATTAGTTTCTGAAATGCTAAGTTATATTTGAACGAAATAAAACAATATGGATGTATATATATAAAAGAAAGACTTTGTATAGATAGGTGTTATCTGGTTTAGTCTTTTTCTATTTTGGTCAGATCTTTTTCACCTTTGTTTTTTTTTTTGATCAAAGATTTTTTTTCTGAAATGGACGCTGAGATGATTTAATTTTGGTGCTGAGATGATATTATGAAATGTATATGTTTCCCATCTTGTTCACAGCCTCATCTCACTTGATTTTTGTGTATGTAGATATTTTTCTTTGTTTTCTTGCATTCGTTCTTTTGTTTTATCTTCTCTTGCCTACACTTGTTAACATCTCATTCTTGTATGTTCTTAGGTTTCTATTTGTTTTATTATCTTGCATACTTTTGTTAATGTCATACTTCATTTATCTTACATTGGTTATAATTAGCATTTTTATGTTAAAGACCTTTATGTAAATAAATTTAAAGTTTAAAGTTTAAAATTTGTTTACAAATTAATTTACTACTTTGTTTTTAAACCCTCATTTCATTTTTAATTTATTTCTTTCTCAAAAATAAAACTAAATGACACTTGTATTTTTCTCTTGAATCAAAAGCTTTTAAATAAATTTTATATTACATCTTTCTTAACCATTATTATATACATATTATTTAAAAGAAAATGCTATTAAAACTAACTTCCAAAATCATTTTTCTAAGTCATTTATTTATATTTTAAATTCAAATACAAATTCAATATTCAAATTCAAATTCTAAAGTCAAATTCAAATTTACTCATATACATATATATTCAAATTCAAATTAATTCAAAATTCATTCCAAAATTTACATTAACTATTTACTTAAATTTAATTCAAAATTGGGATCATTACAGACTCATTATAAAGATCATTCGAAGTGGAGTTAGGGGATACTCCAGAATCAAAAGAAGACGAATGGTGAGGGAGACGAATGGATTTTGGAACCGCAAGGAACTTTCCAAAATTCAAAGGAATCGAGACAAAAAGGAAGAGATTCAAACTCGAATGAAAGTGATTCTATAAATACATTTACCGTATATGCTAAGTTTTTCCTAGAGCCAAAGTTCTGATACCACATGTAACAACCAGATATTTCAACCATTCGCATCCGCACGTGTCGAACTTGAATTGCTCAAAATACCGCATAGTAAATAAAATTTGGCAAATCTTAGAATATACAGTAAATAAATAATCACAGATCACAGACATTGAGTATTTAATAATGCAGCGGAAGTAAAAGAGATAGTAATTCATGCATCTTCTATATATATATAAGATATATCAGAGTTAAACAAGATACAATAGAAGAGTAACAAGATACATCAGGTACAAATCAAAATACATTACTGGAATCACTGGTACTGAAAACAAAATGAGTGGCTGGATCTTCAAGCAAAGCTCCAACTCCGAAGGTGAGTCTTGAATGCTGAATCACTCAGTCTGACCCGAGTGTAAAGCAAAACACAAAACACTCGAGTCAGGACATACATACTTATGAACTGTAAATCAACTCAAATGAACAGTAACAAAATGCATCAGTAACTCAAAGGATGCTTGGGATCACCCATCCTTTAAGGATCCGTTAAACAATTTACTATGTAGTAATATTCGCTATTATAATAATGTCTAATAGTAAAATAAACATACTTTAAAATAGCATCAATGGGTTACCTATATAGCCCTTAACAAGTAATAGTACCAGTAGATTACACAGTACATGCGTACCTCCAGATCGGGAGGCTACGAGAAGATACTCCATAGGTACGACACAAATCAAACTCATAGTAAAGCTCGCTATGGTAGGTGACACGGCACACAAGGTAATGCCAGGGTAGATATACCAAATACGCACACGGACTGGCGGTAACGTAGCAGCCACTACGCCCACCTCGGAACACACTCCCAAATCAAAATCGAGGATGGCCATCAAATCAATCACAAAGCAAGAGTATCGTATCGAAGAAGTGTGTCCGACCAGAGAAGCTACCCTTTTTGGCCCGAGATCGCTCCTGTTTTAGCCACCTTAAGCCAACTCACGGGAGTCGGGTCAACGTAATATACCTCAAGAACGTAACCACCATCCTACTTCATTCTTGAATCTCCACCACGTACACAGTTGTTAAAGTGGTTTTCGGAGTTGGCATAGAGTATGACAACTTCCGATCCTGGTCTCTTTAGCAACTAATCGTTATTATAACGCCATGGTCATTTCAAAATAGTTTATACTTCAAAATTCAAATCATTCATTTCAAACTATATTCCTTTCAAAATAGTTTTATACTTCGAAACCAAAACCATTTTTATTTCAAAACTATATCCAAATCAATATGATATCATTTCCATTTGAAACATATATTCACTTTCAAAAAATCATAATACTTTCAAAGTTATAACTCTTTTGAAACTAAATACTTGAAATCATTACACTTTGGAAATCATAACATTCTAAAATCATAGCACTTTGAAACCATAATTTTTGGGTAAGTTATCATTTGGAAATCATAATACTTTGAAATTATAACACTTGAAATTATAACACTTTCAAAACATAATACTTAGAAATTCATAACTTTTCGAAATCATACATTTGAACTCATGGCACCTTCCTTTAATTCTTTGCATTTTACAAATTTATTCAAATCAACACAAATTTTCAAATTTCCAATTTAATTCAATTCAATCCATCAGTTTCAATTCAATTCAGTTTCCCAACAAACCATTTCAAATTTTATCAACTTCAAATACAGATTTGATCCACAAAAATAAACTATTCAATTTTTAATATATTTCAAAGCTTTAATATCCCACATTTCAAAACTAAATTTTTTAATTTCATATATCTCTTAATTTAACTTCATTATTACTTAGTTTTGCAATATTCATTTCATAAAATCTAATATCATTTAAATAAACACAAGTTACAAGTAAATCAAATATCCTTTCATACTAATATAAACTTCAAATATTCATTTATCGAATAAATCAAATCAAATATCATTCCAAATTCACATTCTTTATCAAAATAAAGATCACGTCATTCAAAATCATTTCAAAAATCATTTCCTTTCAGATCCTTTATCAATTCATTATCATTTTTTAATTCAAATATTCAATTTAAATATCATTTTAAAATCAAATATGTCATTCATTTATTATTTCAAATATCATTACAAAACACATTTTAAAATTTCATTCAAAAATTCATTTATCTCATTACATTTCATTCTATTTAACACATAACCAAGACCTTATTTAAATTCAAATTCAATTTAAATTCCTTAAAATTCAAATTTAAATATTAAAACATATTCAAAACTCCTTAAATTTCACAAATAATCACTTCCAAAAGTTAAATCATTGTCACTTTAAAATATAACTCAAACAGTGTTAAAATCTATAACATTTCAAAAACATTGTCAAATTTTAGCAACGACAGCATTTATAAAGTGCTGCAGTAGCTATTTAGTTTCCAAAATAGTACAGTTCGGGAACAACAGCATTTATAAAATGCCGTAATAGATATTTAGTTATTTCAAACATAGTTAAATTCCAAAACGACGGCGCTTAAAAATGCTGTCATAAGTATTTAGTTATTTCAGAGTTTAGTTAAATTCAGAAATGATAACACTTAACAAATGCCATCGTAAAACCATAGCATTTTCGGAAATGCTATCAGTAAAATTCCAGATTTTATTGTAACTTTCAGAAACATTATAACTTCAATTTTTTTTGTTATTTTAAACTTATAAATCATATTTTTAGGCTTCAAAATTTCACATTTAAATCATTTTAACATATGATTTATCACAACAAAATTTTATAATTAAATGTCCAATCTAAAACTCAATTCATTTGTTAAGTCAAAATTTCACTGTCTCTTAACTTATAAATTTAACAAAACTTAACATTTTGCTTCAAATATCATTTCAAAACTTTAAATTTAATTTCCATTATTTACTTACATTTCAAAAATATAATTTAAAGTCAAAAATCACATTTACTTCAAATTTACATACTTAAATTCAATTCAAATATTTAACTTTCTTAAAATATAAGAAAAATATTTAAATCATAATTTCATACTTTAAAAACATATTTATATAAAAAAATCATTTAAAATATACCACAAGGTCTGCATATAATTTTCTATCCTAGGTCAAGTGATACGAATATGTATCATTTCAACCCGCAATTTAAAAGGAAAATCCGGGTTCTATCATTTCAAACCCGCAATCCCAAGTTGAATAAAATACAATAAAAATCACTTGAGCCTATCATTTCAGCTCATAATGATTTTCCCTATTCTAATGTCCGTTCGGGTATGTATCATTTCAACCCATAGTGATTCTATTCTAACAGGGAACTTGAGTGTGAACATATGCATAAACAATTATACTAACATGTCAATGTCACAATATACTGTCATATATCATATGTCAGGTGATAATTAACCAAGTTAACATGGTAATAACATGAAATCATATATCATATAATCATCATTAACTTGCATAAACATTTTAATTACTAATCACTTGTCATCCATTTACCGTTTCATAAGTAATAATGTCAGAGTGAGAAGGACTCACCTTTATCAAACCTAGAGACCCGAAACAACACATAAGAACGATTCCAAAAGCGCGACAAGCAGATTAGATTTCAATGGATGGAGAGCCTTGATATTGATCTTGTATACAACAATTAAAACAAAGCAATATAAACATATATACAATACAAAGATAAATTGAAACAAAATGGAAATTAGAATAAACAAAGAACAAGATGGCTTAACCATGCTTTAACACAAGAGTGCTTGACAATAACTCAACATGGCTTGGTCATGCTCATCATTTTTGCTCATCCATGGTGGTTCTTGGGCTCAGCCATGATCAGGTCTAGACCTGAAATGCTCGGCCAATGGTCAGCAAAAAAAAAGAAGGAAAAACAATGGGATGTGAAGAAGTAGGAGTTACAAGTGGAGGAATGCAAAAGGTCAAGGCTAAAAGGTGGATTTTGGTGCACCCTAGGCTCGGCCTATGGTCATGTTCGGGCTCGGCCATGATTGTTTCAGGTCAGGTCAAAGATGAATGGTGATGGATAGAGGTCATGGCAGCAAGTGGTGGTGGTGTTAGAGGTGGTGGCCAAGGCTAAACATGAAGGTGATGGTGGAAATGGCTTGGCTAGGCATTGTTTTGAAGTTTTTGCAAAGTTTTTGTGGGGGAAGCTCGACTTGGTGGTCACGGGCAGATCTGGATAGAGAAAAGGGGTGGTTGGCCATGTATGATGAGGAGAAGGAGATGGTAGTGGTTGTGGCCGAGCAAAACTAGAGAGGAGCAAGGCAAAATCAAAGAGAAAATGAAGAAGAAAGATAAGAAATTGAAGCCATTACTTACAATAATTTTTCACAAATGAGAATAGCCATGAAAATGAAGAGGATGAGAATTTTTTCACGTGTAAAGCAATGGAAGTACATGGCTATAGCAAAAGAAAATGAAAGGCCAAGGCAATGAAGAGACATGAAAAGGAAAGTCACAAGTTATAAAAGCTTTGTCTCTTCGAATTTCCAATTCTTATAATTCAATATAAACAAATAAAAATTAAGTAAATAAAATAAAAATGTAAACAAAATAAAATAGAAATTAAAATAAATAAATAGTTTTAGGAAAATAGAAAATAAATAAAGAAAATACTTTATTTAATTGAAACTAGAATTAAAATTTTAAACAAAATACAAACATTGGAAAATTTCAACTACACTTTTAAAATATTTTAAAACAAAATATATATGCATAAAATGTCATGTTACACATGTTAACATAAATTAGAATATGACATGACAAACAAAATATTATTTATATAAATTAAAATAAACAATTTTGTTAAATAAAACAATTTACATACAAAGGTTTAAAAAGCATAACTTTCACAATATTAATTAGATTTCAACGAAACGAAAAGCGGTATACTTGAAATTTTATTTATTTTCATAATAAAAGATAAAATTTAAAACTTTTAAATTTTTAAATTTAATAGTCAAAGTTTGACCATATTGACCAAAATTCACATTTTTGGAAAATATTCTATTTATTCATGTTTGACACTCTATTTCACATAAAAATCAAAATTTATATTTAAAATAAAAAAATTATTCAATTTTATTAAATAAAATAAAGTTTTTAAATCAGAAATTCAACTAAAATAATTAAAATATACAATTAAAATAATCACAAAATACAGGGTGTTACATATAAATTAGGGGAAAATCATTATGGGCTGAAATGACAGACTCGAGCAATTTTATGGATATTTATATTAATTCGGGATTGCGGTTTGAAATGATATATAACCGTAAAATTTTAAATTGCGAATTGAAATGATAAATATCCCTATCACTTGACCCTAGGGTAGAGATATATACGAACACTGGATTGGTTACATTAAATGATTTTGAATCCTAAATTATTGAATCCTATTAAATGATATTTTCAAATAAATTTAATTTATATAAATTGAATTATTATCGAAATTCAGGTTTTTTGTTAAAATTGGAATTGATTTAAAGAAATTGTTAAAATAATTAAATTGAAAATTTCAAAGTTGAATTTGAATATAAGTGAAATTTATCATAATTGAGTTATTTGAATTATTTGAAATATAACTTTGTAATGTATTGAAATTGGAATAATTTAAATTGATATTTCAAACGAGGATTGAAACCGATATAGAATTTAATAGTTTATTTAAAATTTGAATTGAAAGATTTGAAATTTGGTTTTGTTGATTTGGAAATTGAAATAGTTCTAATGTGTTGAAATAAAATAAATAGTTTAAATTGATTTTAATTCCAAATTCATATTTTAATATAAAATGTTTAAAATATATTATTTCAAAATTTCTATTTATTAAGATTTTCATATTATTAAACTATTTTGATCTATATTAACTATGTTAAATCATTTTAACTTATTTTAAACCATTTAATTTATTTTTAAAACTAATTAGCTCATTTAACTTATTTAAATCTAATTAATTTATTTTAAAGTTATTTAATCTATCTTAATTATATTTAAACTATTTTAAATCTATTTAATTATCTTAAATCAATTTAACAGTGTCTTTAATCTATAAGTAAACTATTTCAGAGTATTTTAGCTATTTATAACTATTATAACCATTTAAACTATTTTCTAAAATTTCAGACTAAGTAGAGGGAAAGTATTCATATTTAAATTCATTGGTTTTAAAGAAAATACGGTTAAATGATGTTATAACCTAAGTTGGGATTTAAATGTATAATAAATTGAATATGATGATTTTGAAGTGAGAATTTAACCTAATTAGAAATATGATTTTTGAAAGAAATTTTGATTTTGGAAATGATATGATTTCAAAAGTGAATATGATTTCAAAGTGAATATGATTTTGAAAGTGATATGGTTTTGAGAATATGATATTTTGATATAAAGTGTGAATTGACTTCTAAAATGTAAAAGAACCATCCGATGTGAAATAAGTATTTGGTTGTTAAAGAGACCGGGATCAGATATTGTCATACTCTCTTCCAATACCGAAACCACTTTAACAACTGTGTATGTGGTGGAGATTCTAGAAATGAAGTAGGATTGTTTGATAAACGAGTTCTGTATGCGGTATAGTGTGACCCTGACTCCCGTGAGCCTGCTTAGATATGACTAAAATAAGAGCCACATCGAGCCAAGTGAGGTCATTCCTCCGATCAAGCACACTTCTTCGATACTATATTCTGACTTTGTGATTGATTTGGTGGCCACCCTTGATTTTGATTTTGATTTTGATTTGGGAGTGTGATTGATTTGATGGCCACCATTTTTCGGTACTCCCCTCTCTGTCGCTGGAAAATAATTTCGGCGATGAGTCCACGCATCATCGACGTTCATTTTAGAGTTTCAAAGAGGGAAGGCTGCTGTAGTAGTTTTACTACAATTTATTTGATAACAAATCTAAATTTTTTCCAAATATGATTGGATATATAAATTATAAGTTATACATCTACATTATTTTTAAAAGATTAAAATGGAACCTGGTGTTTTGGTTCTTAAGTTTCTGTAAATTAGAAATCGAAATTATGGAAACGAATGAATCTTGAGTATTTTAATAATTGGAACTTCTAAATGAAAATAAGAAATTAAATGTCGAGTTATAAATGAAATATACAATAAATTTGAAATTTGTAACCTGTAAATAAAAAGGATGTGAAAATAAGAAATGATAACTATCGAACATTTATTTACTAAAATGAAATAAGGTAAACTTGTGTAACTTTCAAATGCATTCTTAAAAACATATATATAACTTACCAAATATTAAAAGTTGTAATGTTAATAATGACACATGATAGAATATTATACAAGTAAAACTTAAGTAATGAAAGTGTTCGATGGAATTTCTTTTATAAATAAGAACTTTGACATTAAAATTGTTATAAACTTTTGTTATAATTGAAATGCCACTAATTAAATGTAATAGGAAAATAAGTAATATAAGTAAAGGGTTATGAACTTAAGTTAATGTTTGAAGCTAATTATGATTAAAGTAAATAATAAAATGGATACTATACTAAATTAAATGGTTATAACTTCATAAATTGTTGAATGATTTAGAAAATGGATTTAATATTCAATGACATTATATAAGAAAGGATGAATGTAAAATTAAAAAGTAAGGAACTTGAGAATGAACTTATGCACTAATGAATATTAGTATCTAATGGAAATCAAGTATATAACATTATAATGTGAACTAAACTGCAATAAAGTGTATGTAATACTTAAATAATGAAATCATAGGTTATTATAAATAATTGAATGGATATAACTTATGTAAGAAATGAATGTAAAGCAATGAAAAGATATTGACATTATATAAATAAATGAATTTTGTAAGCAATGAATGAATATGAATGAAAATAAGCAGTGAATGAATGAACGTGAATTCATTTATAAATAAACCTATATGGTACTTTAAGAATTGAATTTACATACGTGTAAATAATTGTGTACGAGTAACATATGGAAGAAAATATAAATAACATATGTAAATAAATAAATGTGAATGAATGAAATAGTCGGTGTATGGATGAAACCGAAGAAAGGAAAATAATATGAAATGAAATTAATAAAAATGAACTTGATGAATGCTTGGAGTCATTTTTGTTTTGGTTTGTGGGTTGTTTGGGAAATGATACTTCTAATTGTTTGGATGCATGAATAATCTATTAGGTTTTATCTAAGACTGTTGAGTATATGGTATACTTAGTAGTTATTTGTCATTCTATACGATTAAAAGTTTCTGAACCCGAACAAGCTATTTGTTTTGCTTGATATGGATGAATGGTTGATTTCTTTGTTTTCATGTGATGATTGTATGTTTGTTTTTCAAGTGATTGTTGTTATGTTGCATTGATTTGTTTTGTTATTGGCTGAAACAACTCAAAGTATTTCCCTTATATAATTATTAACTCCTTTGGATTATATAAGTGGAATACAGGTTATGGAAGCAATAGCTACTGCTTTTGGTTTCATAAATTAAGCGTTGTTTGCCTGACAAATATGCACGTTCTCAGATTTTGGTTTTATAGCGATATTGTATTATTTTCCCATGGTTTAGGATATATTGTTTTGAAAATATGTGATATATTTTGTTAATTTTTATATTATTATTTCTTCCGAGCCTCTCCGTACAAAGGAGACTCTGTCGAAATTTTTCGTAAATTTTGGACTTGGAAAATTTTGTGAAATGTTTTACAAATTTTATTAATTTGAGTATAAAAGGATTAAATTGGTTATAAATTGATACATTTTATCTTTAAATTTTTCAGTTTTGTAAATTAATGGTTAAAAGTCTAATATTTTGAATAAGATATATTGATTAATTAATTCCTTCTTTTTCCTTCTTTTTCCTTTTCGAGGACGAAAAGTTTTGAGTAGGGGAGAGTGTAACGACCCGTGATTTTCGATAATTAAATTTGTCAATTTAATAAGATTTTATGATTTAATGTTGAGAGAAATAAAAATTCTAAACTATTTAATGAAATAATAACTAAAATGAAATGCAACAATGATAATTTAAGTTAATCATTTACAATTTGTATGAAATTCCAATTAATTGAAATGATTTAAAATGTTATACTTGATTATAAATTGAGTATGAGAAACCAAATGTAAATATTGAATTTATTTATGGAATAGTATATAATTAATGTAATTGAATAAAATCAGTATTATGTAAGTAATTATAATATTTGAAAATAATAAACTTATAAATATGATTTAAGGTAAATGGTGAAATTATTATATATTACCTATTTATTTAATCCGTAAATTTAATTTGGAAGTCAATTGCATGAAATACAATTAAACATCACGTTATTGAAAATTTAGGTAATAGTTGGAAATAATGTTAATTTTATTCGTAATATGACAATTGGTTGAATAAGAAGAATTGAAATCAAGGTTGATAAATTTATTGGAATTTAAATTATAATTATTGGATTTATTGCAATTAAATGAAATTTAATATTACATAAATAGGAAATAAGATGAAATTGTGAAATATTAATGTACTAAGATATAAACCAATGTTAATTATACCCATAAGATGAAAATTGATTGAATAACAAGATTGAAAGGTCAAATAAATATATTTAATAGAAATTTAATTTATAATTACTAAATTTAATGAATTTGAAATTAAACACTGTAATTGGTAAATTAATTAACCTTAAATTGATATCTAAATTTCTTTAAATTATTGTAAATGTTAAAGAAATCAAAAATGATAAAAATTTGTTAATTATGGAATTGGAATTGAGAATTTGATTTAATTAACTTGAAATACAGCCATTTTGGCAATTATCTCGTATTTCGACGAAACTAATTTCATTGGATCCATAACATTGAATTATTGTAGGATTTCAAGTTTCGTACCGATTAGACTTGTCGTTTGATCTATGGGCTTGAAACGCCTAGAAATGAATTTAATTGAAATCAATTTGAAATAAGCCGATTTTAAGATAACTTCTTCATACGATGGAATTAGGACTTCAAACCTATTCCATTGAATTTAAAAATATCCAAAACATCTATTTTGATATATGCGATGACCCATTTTAGTTCCGGAGACAGAATGGGCTTTTTGGGTCGTTTATCGTTCAAATCATTCGGATCTCTCCATTCATTTCTTTTGAGCCTTATCCATATAAATAGCTTTGTTTCTCAAACCCTAGCAACCAATTCCTATTATCTGCACCTATAATTTTATATGCTTTTGTGATACTCCGAAAATTTCAAGTAAAATTAAATGTAATAATTCCCATTTTAAATTGATAAAATTGTTATTTTCAAATATAAATAACCAAAATAATTAATAATAGATAATTTTAAATATAGTTATAAATATATTTTTTAAATGAAATGATTATTTTCAAATTTAATTGGTGTTGTTTTATAAATAGATTTAAAATAGATTTATTATTTTAATTTGTGTTTGTTTAAAATTAATGTATATTTGAATTGATATTAAATTTGATTTCAAATTGAATTTAAATTTAAATTTGAATTTAAAAGAACATTTATATCTTAAGAATATTTAGATTTAAAAATATATATATATGAATAAGTTTTTATTTAAAATGGAATTTGTTTTCTTAAAAAAATTATTTTTATTAATTAAGATAGTGTTTATTAAATCGTAAAATAAATACAAAAGGTTTATTTTAACATTCTAAAATGAGTTTAATATATTATATATGATTTTATTTAAATTATAATTGGTTTATACTTTATTTTCTTTTAAAGATTTTATTTTTATAAAATTTAGAAAGCATTTATCAATTTACAAATGTATTTATTAATTAAGAAATGAATATAAAAGCTTTTAAAAATCATTTAAAAATAATATAAATAAGATTAATACAAGTGTAACCTTCAAAACAATGTTAAAAACACATGTAAGCTAATTAGCCTTTAATGTGACAAATGTTAGCATTTGAAAAAAAATGTCAAATTTATTTCTTATTTCTTTTAATTTTCATAAATCCAAATCCACATTTATATAAACCTATCATCTTCTTCTCCTCATTTTTTTTCCTCAACTTTTAAAGAAAAACTCCACCTTGTAAAACATTTCTTCCAAAACTAGATAATGATCATAAACCTGAAAACTGTTTTTTTTTTTCAAAACCAAAAATCAAATCTGAAACCATTTTTTTTCCAAATCTGCAGTGTTGTTCAAAAACCCTATAGCCACTCCTCAAAACCAAAAGTAAGAATCAAGCCTGTAAGCAAAGTCTGTAGTCATTTATCCTCAAACCTAAAACTATTTTCAAAATCTGAAGATTGCAACCATTTTAATTCTGAGATTTTCAAAACAATTTTCAGCAAAAGGGTCAAGCCTGTAAACATTCAAATGCAAAGTCTGTGGCATCTTTCAAAATTGAGATTTTCAAATGCAACCTGGAAGTACAAGCTTTTATATAAAAAAGCATCAACAATTCAAGTTTCAAATCCCAGTTTCGGGCTCTCTATCTTAAGCAAGTGAGTGAACTAAAGCATAAACATTTTTAAAATTTTGATAAATATTTGAAGAGAGATTGTGATGCCTGTTTGAAAATGTGCATGCTTGTTTGTCTTAGTTTTGGATACATGTCTATATGAATGAATGTTGTGTGAATGTCTGGGTATACATAAGTAATCATCTCTGTTTAAGTTCAGAGGTTAAACACAGATTAAAAATTCTAATTCTTCTCACTCTAATCTCTATTAGGCTTAGGATTTCTCACTCTAACTCATGCATGTGATGAATGTAGTTTATAATGTTGTAAAAGAGTTTGCATAAATGAATTTTTGGTTTGCATGTCCGTGTATAATTATAGAGATTTATGTGTATATTTGGATCAGGAGACTTACTCTGTTCCTGTTAAAAAAAAGAGTTTTCAAACCTGTCAAAAACCATGATCTTCACTTCTAACTTCTTTTAAGCTTTGATATTCAAACAGAAATTGCTTATAATGGGAAGCTCTTCAATTTAAAAATAGTTAGGAGTATAATATTTGTTCACGTATCATCTAGAAATCAAAAAGAACAGTAATATATATATATATATATATATATAACATAGAACAGATTGAAAATTTAATCATCATAATTCTCTGTTTTATTTATAAAATCTGAATCTCCATCTGGAAACATGATTTTTAAGTGTTAAATCAGAATTTTTAGATCAGGAACAAGATAGTTTTGGGGGGTTGGCCAGAATATGGTTTTAGAACAAATTCCGGCGACTGGAAAATTTTTGGTGGTCGGAGTTTTGAATGGGGATAGGAAAGGTACGGGGAATTAGGCAAAAATGGTGGCGAGGTGAATATTTCACCGTGCTGTCGAACGGTGGTCTGATTGGGTTCAGAACCCTAAATTGAGTCGAGCCTGGTAACTAAATCATTGCTGCCTCACTGTGGTATCGAGTTCGAAGGGACCAAGGGGATGGGTTCGTGGATGATCGGAAATGGTGCGACTGTGGTGGCACGATGTCTGGCGGTCGGTGACGTGAGTTCGAGAGGTTTTGGCCATGGTGTTTTGTTTCCTATTCCACCTGAGTTATTCGATTTTGATTTGAGGGGCGTGTTAGTGTTTTGATGATCTGAGATGGTTGCTGCATCGAAGATCGATATGTCGGAAGGATCATCGAAGGCCGGAGGTGGCTCTGGTGATGGTGCATGTGCACGAGGTGGATCTTTTATCAGCATATTTGGGTCTGTGAGTTTGAGATGGTTTGCTCGAAGGAATCGTCGGGAAATTTTGGTAGAGAGTCGAGTGTAAACTCGAGCAAATTTGTGGGTGTTTAGCCTACAGGGTTTCTAAATTTAAATTTTATTTTTTTTTAAAAACTAAGATTTGAAAATGGAAAAGAACAGGAACAATGTTTCAAAATATAAAAAAAATGAATTGTTTAAAAACTTTTCTTAAAATAATTTCTTCCTATTATAAATGTTTGTTTAATCTTTAATTAAGGAAATGATATGATTGTTTAACTTATGTTTGTTAAGTTAAACTTTAAGACAATTTTAAACTTAATTTTTTTTATGAACAAAATTAAGTGTTAATTGAAGGATGAATGTTTTTAATTTATGTGATTAGATCATTAATAGAAATGATGATTTGTCCTAAAGGTAATTAAGATTTGATAATCAATGAAGTAATTAAAATATGAATTATTATATAAATTATTATTGATTAAGTGATTAATTAATTAATAGTTAGGAATTATAAATTAATTAATCAAAAGGTTAATTAGTTTGTAATTAAGAATTATTAATTAGATAATTAGAGATAATTAATTAATCATTAGTGGTTAATTAATTTAGTAATTAATTAATAGTTAGTGATTAATTAAATAAGTAATTAAGTTGTAATTAGTGGCTAATTAATTACTTAATGGAAGTAATTATGGATTAATTACTTAGTGTAATTAATTTAGGATTGATTGATTACGGAAACTAATCAAGGATTAATTAAATAATGGGTATGATTAATTAAGGGATAATTGATAAATGAAGAGATTATAAGTCAATTAATGTGAGTAATTAATTAAGGATTGATTAATCAAGATTAATCAATTAAGAAATAATTAAGTAAGTAATAAGTAATTAAGAGGTTAACTACTTAATATAAAAGAATTATTATGAATAATTACTTAATGAAGTAATTAAAGGAATTAATTACTCAGCTTAATTAATTAAGTTGATGTGGTTAATTTTAGTTAATTAAGTTTAATTAATTAAAGGTAATCATTTGATGATGGGTTAAGTATAATTACTTAAGGTAATGAATGAGGCATAATTACTTAGTGAAATAATTAGTGGATAATTACTGGGCGTAATTAATTAAATGGAATTACTTGATGGGAAATAATTAAAGGATAATTACTTGGTGAAAGAAATTAAGTGATGATTACTCAGTGCAATTAAAGGATTAATTGAAAATTTATCAAGGAGTTGGTTTAATTGATATAATAATTAAGGAAAATTAATTTCTGATTGTGATTAATCAAGGTTGATTAATGAATGTAATTAAGTTAAAGGTTGATTATTAAATGAAATTTAAGAATAATTAACTAATGAAAGTAATTAGAGGATCATTAATTAATGTAATTAATGGTAGTGATCAATCTTGCTTATGAATGATTGAATGATGATAAGTGCTTTGGATTGGTTGATATCTCTCATGTGAATTGCTTTGTGATATGATATGTTGGATGGACGGTGATAATGTGATTATCTATCAATTATGAATTGTTGTGTAAAAGTGTTATCCGGTAATTAAAGTTGAATTGCATTTAATTGGATAATTTGGGTTGAGATGACATTGGATTCGAAGAGACCGAAATCACTTCGATTCATTATAGATTGATATGTGAAATCAGTAGTCTGGAATAGATTGATTTAGGTGAATTTGGACCATTTAATCTAAGTTTGGGTACTTAGAAATTGATGTGCGAAATAAGTGATGTCTATAACAACTTATGAATTTGAAAATTGATACGAGTTACCTCGGGTTTTAAATAATTCTAAGCATTGAAATTTCATGTTTGTTGAGTTTACTCACGCTAGTTTCCAGCCTGACCCGGGTGTTACTTTGATGTTATGCTCGGGTCAGACCGCGTATTACAGATTTTCAGGTAAGGTCGTTCTGGAGCTCAGGAGGCGAGCTGGATGGAAGAACGTAGGGAGTGTTTTCGCTTTGTTATATAGTTGTATATCTAGGGCATGTTGTTTTAAACTGTCCAATGTTGTGTAAATGTTGTAACTCTGATGTATAAAGATGTAAATGTACCGACACAGTTCTTCTTTGTAAACTGTTATTTTATTTTGATATTATATTTTCTCCGCTGCGAATGTGAGGTTTCTGAGACTTGTTTTCTGATTCTTTTCTTTCTCTTTTCTTCTTTCCTAGCTATCTGGTAGTTTCGGGATAGAAATTTCTAGGTCGTTACATTTGGTATCAGAGCGGAAGGTTAAGCGAGAACCTTGGCTCTGGTGGGTATACTCATTAAGGATAGAGTCAATAATACCCTAGAATGAGTTGAGTGTGTATATATATAAGAGCGTGCATGTTATTTTCTGATATAAAGATTTTAAATGATTTTATATAGGAATATATTTTGATATATATATATATATATAAAGCAAAATTTCTTGCTAATAAAGGTTAAGGTAATTGGTTGTTAAATTATTGGAATTAAATTAATTTTTGAAAATCAATTGGCTAAGGGAGCCTTTCCCATTTATTATTCCAAATGTCATTACATTCAGCATTAAACTTTCAGAATATACAATTGCTTTAGATTGATAGTGTAGCCTTATACACTTAGCATAAAAACAGAATTAAAAATACATTGAATAACCCTTCCAATACCTTCCAGCTTATCTTGCTTAATACACATGCTACCAATTCCAATTCTCTGATCTCATTCTTCTTTCACTTCTTGCATTAGAAGTTCAGTAAATGACCTTTATTAAAGCACCCTGAAGTCAGTGAACCAATACCCAGATTATTATAAACTTCCATTGGCCAAACTGCTTATTTGCTCCTTTGTTCTGCAAATAATCAATTTGTTAATCACTGCAAACAAATCACAAGTAGAAGTAACTTTATCAGAAAAAATTCTCCCATTTCTTTCCTTCCAGATTGCATAAACAAATTCTTTAAGAACAATTAGTAAAGCTTTAGATCTAGAAGTCTTCCATCTTGTAGCTTTATATATGTTGAACCATTCTTCTTTGGAATTCCTGTCAGGTAAGTGAAATTTTCCTGCAGCCATCAGCCTGAACCAAATTTCACTTGTATATGAACAACTAAAAAACAAATGAGTGTTGTTTTCAAGTTGACCATCACATAATACACAAGTGCTATTATCTATCAATCCATATCTTTCCAATTTATCCTTTGTCAACAATGCATTGGCCATAACTTTCCAAAGCATGAAATTCTCTTTAGCAGGACTATCAGAATTCCAAATTCTATCCTTCCATGCAAACTTTTCATTACTCACATTATCCAGAAGTATGTTGTATACCAATTTTATTGAATGCGTTCTCCTCTGCATTGACCATAATACTGTTAGATCACTGTCAGGAAGTTTAACCTTTGCAATTTCATTCCAAACCTTCCTAACATCCATAGAACTGCTGTATGGTAGTTCAATATGATTATCTTGCAGAAATTCTGCTGCCTTAGTCAATAGTGAAATGCCAGTGGACATAAGACTAGAATAATTCATACAATTTTTCAAAATTAATCCAGGCTTAGCCCATGGATCAGACCAGAAGCTAAAATCAATATTCTTCATTGGATTGATCTGAATCATTGATAAGAATTTATCCCTAAGCTTTAGAATATTCCTCCAACTCCAACTAGAATTTTGCTGAATTTGCATATCCCAAAAATTCTTTCTCTTTATCAAATTTTCTTTAATCCATAGGGTCCATAAGTCATCATTATTACTCAGGATTTTATCAAAGTATTTAGAAATTGCTGCTTGGTTCCAGAGTTGTAAATTAATAATACCCAACCCCCCTTTAAATTTAGGCAGAATTATCTTTTTGAAGGAAATAGGAATTAATTTCTTAGAGAAAGGATCACCATGCCATAGAAATCTACTCAAAGCACTATTGATCATAGAAATTAACTTTACAGGTAGAATATAGTGCCTCATCCAATAGGTAGTCATGGCAGTTGCAATGGATTGAATTATAACAAGTCTTCCAGCTTGAGAAAACTTTGAGCTAGGCCATGATGTGAGCTTTTCAGTGATATTCTCATATAGAGGTAAACAATTGACTTTTGTGAGTCTAGAGGAAATAAGAGGTAATCCTAAGTAAGAGGCATTAGAAGGCATTATTTTTAATCCAGAAAATTTTATCAATTCATTTTTAAGATCCTCCTCCACACCGGCTATAAGAATATTGGACTTCTTGATGTTAATTTGTAAACTAGTGATACTTTCAAACTTGGCAAGAATATCCAAAACTGTCTGAATGTTTGCAATTGTAGGTTTTGTAAATAACACTAAATCATTTGCAAAAACTAAGTGGGTGATCAAAGGATCTTTACATTTTGGATGTAATTCCATAGTTTTATTGTCTACTTGCTCCTTAATTAAGACATTCAAAATCTCCATTACAATGATAAACAAATAAGGTGATATTGGATCACCTTGCCTTACTCCCTGGGTGCCTTTGAAAAACCCATTTAAACATCCACTTCTGGAAATTGAATAGTAAGGAGTAGATATGCATGTGTAAATCCAAGCAAGCATAGGTTTTGGAAAATTCATCCTAGACATAATTGCAATGATAGAACTCCACGAAATAGAATCAAATGCTTTCCTAATATCCAGCTTTAACATGCATCTAGGTGATATATTAGAATTTCCATATCCCTTTAATAATTCTTGAGTCAGTAAAATATTATCACTTATGTTCCTATTAGGAAGAAAAGCCACTTGATTTTTAGATATAATGGAAGGTAGAACTACTTGCAATCTTAAAGCTATGATTTTTGAGATTACCTTGTAAAAAAATTTGCAACATGAAATTGGCCTAAAATCTGAAACATTAGATGGATTTTCAACTTTGGGGACTAATGTTATTGCAGTAGCATTAGAACCTTTAGAGAGTTTATTGGAATTGAAAAAGAATTTAACAGCTCTTAAAACATCATATCTAATTAACTTCCAACAATACTGTAGAAAGTAGGCATAAATCCATCAGGACCTCCACTACTCTCCTTATTCAAATTAAAAACAGCTTTCTTAATCTCCTCATTAGAAATTTCTTCAATGATACTATTAGCCCGTGATTCTAATAAGTAAGGGGTTTGTAGGCGAAATAAAGGTTCCACATCAGCAGTAAAAGGTTTAGAGTTAGCAAGAATGGAGGCAAAGTAATCCACAAAAGCAGCAGTAATATTATCTTCATCTACCTGTTTAATCCCTTTGACATCATATATACAATTAATTCTTTCCTTAGATTGCTTAACCTTGATACTATTATGAAAGAATTTTGTATTCCTATCTCCTTGACTATCATATTTAGCATGAAGAATCTCTTTAGTCATAGACAATTCAAATTCTAACATATCTTGTAAGGAATTAGAGATTTCATATTCCTCCATAGCAAGTTTTGAATTCAATGGATCAGAAAGTAATGCTTGTTGTACCTCAAATAGCTTGTTTCTCAAATCATAAGAGATATCAAAACCAATACCAAAAACTTGTTTAGACCAGATCTTCAATTTGTTCTTCAATTTATAAAGCTTAGTCTTAAGAATATACAATGGATTACCATATACCTCTTCCTGCCAAACCTGAGATACTAAATCCTAAAAAGAAACATGATTAGTCCAAGATTTAAAAATTTTAAAAGAGGAATACTTAGCCTTAGCAACCTCTCCCCATGTTAAAATGAGGGGACTATGATCAGAAATTGAAGGAAGAAGAATATTATAGAACAGAGAAGGCTAAAGAGAAATACAATTAATTATTGGAATTAAATTAAGTGATAATAGAAATACAACCAAATTGAAATTAAATAAAGATAAGTTTGAAATGGATTCAAACCGAAATTTAAATCTTGAATTTGGAGAAAATTTTCAGAATGAGATAGTAATGAATGGGTTTCCAGATATGATAATTTTGGTTATTATCATAAATGATTGTTGTGTTTAATAATAAAATGTGTATTAATGAGTAAGCAAAATGAAATGTTTTAGGGAAGAAAAACATTTAGGCAAGTATGACTTATAAATTGGAATTAGAGATGATCTAAATTGTGGAGTTTTAAATCTGGGTCTAGAATTTGAAAGTTGTTTTAAAGTGACAAAGAAATAATAAATAATATTATTTAATGTATTTGAATGAAAGGGTCCTGTTTCAAACAAGAGTTGTTTGAAAATTTCAAGAAATTTGTTTTTTATTAAAAACCAAAGGTGGTTTAAAATTTAAGGATAACTTGGTGTGTAAAGGAAATAATATGTATATCTGAGGAATATACATAATATCAAAGATGGTTTGAAATAAACTCTAAATGTTGAGTTTTAAATTTGGAAAAGAGATGTGATACCCAAGTGATAATTTTTGAACTTATAAGTGGAAAGATTATTAATGTGAAGTTCAAAATTTGAAATAGGAATTCAAATTGGGTAAGCTTGGCTGGATTAAGTAAATTGAATTTAACTTTGGGAAAGTTAAGTAATTTAAAAAGCAACCAGAATTAGAAATTTTAAGATAAAATTGGGATTTAACTTGGGAAGTTAAATGGTAAATTTGGATTGGGAGTTTGTGTGATCTCAAAATGGGTTTGAGATCTGTAAATTGGAAATGTATAGGTGTTTTAAAATAATTTGGATTTGTAATTAAAGTTGAATAGTAGTAAATTCAAATAGAATTTGATTTGAATTTAGGAAAGAAATTGAGGATTAATTCAACTTGAATTGAGGGTAAATCAATTTCAATGGAAATTGAAGTTGTTTAAATTGGAATTGAGACAATTTAAATGGAAGTGGAAATTTAAATTGAATTGATGGAATTAGAGATTGGAAACTGAACAGTTTGACTCTGGACTATTTTTAAAATAAATTGTTTTAATAAAAATGTATTCTTTTCAAACTATTTACTATACAACTTTTCTTTTTAAACCTAAAACTATCTTATACTTGTTTTACAATTATTTTTGGAACTATTTAACAATTTTTCAATTGTTTTATTAACAAATTACTATTTTTCAACTACTTTATAACTAATTACTATTTTATAGTTATTTTTCAATTATTTAAAATTTCTATAACTATTTGACTATTTTCCAACTATTTTACAATTACTTAATTATTTTACAGCTATTTTACAAATTAATAATTATTTTTCAACTACTTATCTATTTTAAAAAAATTCAAGCTATTTTCAAAATATAAACTGGTCAGAGTGCAAACTGTTTATGATTGAATACACAATGGAGATAAGAGTAGAGGTGATAATCCAAATGAGATTGAAGCAGTTGTGAATAAGTGAATGAAAATTAAAGTGAATGTGAATAGAAAGAGAATTGATTTGGCTAATAACCAATAAAGATAAATACGTAGGGTGTACGTATGTTATTCTATTCGCACAGTGATTTGATCCAGATTCGAGCACAGAATTTTGAGATAGTATGTCGATCTGAGATGGGATTTTTCGCTTGATTTTCGACGGCGAACCTGGATATCGATTATTGATTGGTTCTGAATATTTTCTGTGACGCCCCACCTCTATACCCACGCTAGCCAAGAACACTACGGAGTAATGCTGTCGACTAGCACGGAGAATAAGGCTGTTGAGGAGCGACCATCCGTGTAATTGCTTTGCGCGAACACCGATATGTCAGATAGTATAACATGCATTTTATTTCAAGAGGAAATCCGACATACCGATACAAACACAAAACTACTACACAGTGGCTATAATAATCTTCGAAAACAAATATAGAAACAAGCATAACACAAATCAGTCACAGATAATTCATATCACAAAGGCGGAAATAGATATGAATATAACACATGAAAGTGTACATCAGAGTAGTGGTCAAACAAGATCCACAATATCAAAGAGAATAGATACAAGTGCTAGACAAAAGAATAAGTATACATCATAGAGTCTGTATCTCAAATGTATACAACAAAAACTACTAAACTTAAGTAGTTAGCCAAAAGATCAGATGAAAGTCCGATAAGGAGTCAACCAGAAGCACCTGTAGTATCTCAGTCTGACCCGAGTATTATTTAAGAAGAAAATAATAAACGGATCAGTCTAGCTATAAATATCAGATGAAGTGATATATAATAAGAGATATGACATAAACATATATTAATCACAATGCCAAGCTGTGATAAATAAGTAATTGAAAATCAACAAGAGATTAATCAATATCACAATAATCTACTCAAGATAAAAAGGAATGTCATACTCCTAATTTCATTCACCAAGCCACAATAAATGACATACATATCAATGCCCATCGTAAAAGTTGGTGAAACATAAATTCCAGAAATCAACACACGAAATCCAGAAATCACAATAAAAAGGATGGCCAATCCCACAAACTGGACATCGACGCACCTAGAAAGACACGCCCCATGTACAGTCGAACATCAACACACCTAGAAAGATATGCCCCATGCTCTAGCATCGACGCACCTAGAAAGATATGCCCCATGCATAAATAAACATTGATGCACCTAGAAAGATACATCCCATGCATAAATAAACATCGATGCACCTAGAAAGATACACCCCATGTAATGTCTAACATCGATGCACCTAGAAAGATACACCCCATGCTAAGTCAAACATCGACGCACCTAGAAAGACACGCCCCATGCACAGACGAACATCGACGCACCTAGAAAGATACGCCCCATGTCCCGACTTATTGAGCCGATTGCTCCACGAAGTAAATAAACATCGATGCACCTAGAAAGGTACACCCCATGCATAAATAAACATTGACGCACCTAAAAAGGTACGACCCATGTATAAACAAACATCGATGCACCTAGAAAGGTACACCCCATGCATAATAAAACATTGACGCACCTAAAAAGGTACGACCCATGTGAGAAATGAGGCGAAGCTCAATAAAATGAGGAACAGTCCTCCACATAAACAAAGAGACATCGCACATTGCTAGTCTAAACCACAAAGATGATCGTCATGATCAACGAGAAGTGTCAATTACAATAAGCTAGTAAATATATGAGCTTAGCTTCATGTCCCATAACCACTAGCTTAACTTAAATATTACGAACAAATTGTAGATCTCCACTAGAAAATTGTCACAAGAGATTCAATCGAACAAGTCCAAGTATTAACCGACGAAGTAAACGCAAGCGTTTCATACCACTTGTTTTACTAAGTCGTTTAATTAGATTTCTCATACGAGTGAGGTAAAGGTTTGTATATACTAATAGATTGGAAAAACGGTTTTAGAAAACGAGCTTTGTAATAAAATACTGTTGAAATCATTTGAAGAAAGAGTTTTGATATTTACTACTAGTACAGAAAACCTTTATATTTTTAAAGTGACAAATCACGAAGAAGATTGTAGGAACAATCAATCACTAAGATTCACATTCGAAAACGTGAATAAAATCCAAAGAAATCGATATCAAATCCATCAAAGTGGATATATCTAAAATTCCTAAAGAAAAGGTCATCAAAGTCGATAATAAATGACAACAACAAAAGGGAGACAACACGAATCGATTAAAGTTGGAAATTCAAACGAATTAGCAATATAGGCTAATCTGGCAAATAGTAGCAGGTCGGTCGACCGGACTCCCTGAGTCGGTCGACCGAACCAGAGGTTGGAAGTGCTCGGGGCACCAGGTCGGTCGACCGGTCCAGGGGGCTCGGTCGGCCGAAGCCTGTAACCAGCACTTCCAAACAGATGCAGGAAGTGCCTGGACTACAGGTCGGTCGACCGGCCCAGGGGCTCGGTCGGCCGAACCTGTATGCTTGCACTTCCTACCCTATTTCAAAAGAGGTGCAACTCTCGATCAAATTGCAATCGCACGAGCAACGACGCTAAGGGTTTATGCCAATCGACTACCCGGCCCTATATGCTCCTCGATGCATCACCAAAAACATGTTCAAACATCAAAGTTAGAATTTTTAACGAATTGAACTCAAAACATTAAAAATTGGAATATTCACAAAAGCAATCCAAATCAAAATCAAATGCACATGAATAAGTGTTAGGAATTCATACCTAACAATAGAAGAGAATTATAAGCATAGATGTGAGATTAAAAATCTCACCTTTGAACCCAAACGAATGAAGAAGATGCTATGAAGCAATGGCAAGAACAAGCACTCTTCAATTCCAACTCAACAAGCTTGAATCTAAGCTTAAAAGAGAAACATTCCCTAAATTAGGTTTAGGAAATTTCTGAAATCAAAGAGAGAATGAGTTGGAGAAGAAGAAGAGGAAGCTTACCAATGGGTTCTCTTTGAATTTGGAGCAAGAACTTGAGCTAGCAAGAGGAACTAGGGCTTGGAGTTTTAATTTTCACTTCCACTCTCCATTAACATAAAAGCTTTGAGTATAAGGAAAATAGAAAAGAAGTGAATGAAGAGGAGAGGGTTGGAACTGAGTTAAGTGGGGTTAATAGGCTCAGCCCAAACCAAAGCCCTAAGTAAAAAGTAGCAAAAATCAACTTTCTCCAAACATATCGAATCTTATACTCAAAAAGGTCGCAAACGTCATTTTGAACTCAATGGGGGTGGTCTCGAGTCCCAATTCGACTGTTTGCAAAAAGTAGCTTTTCGGACCAAAATCCGACGAACGATAAAATATTTAAATATAAAATCGATAAATATGCGGGTTGTTACAGACTCCCCTCCTTAAAGAAATTGCGTCCTCGCAATACTTAAGAAGAAAATAAAGAGTAACAACCATAAAAGCATATCAACACAAAAGAGAATTGAAATAAGAAGTTCACCATAAAGAGCACGAAAGAGTTAGCAAGAACGGGATCGCTCGATGAATTCTCTAGATTCCCAAGAGTAATCCCAAGGATTTGAGAACCGTTGAACTCTCACAAGAAGAATATCTTTTATTCCGAAGGCGCTCAACCTCCGAAGCAATGATGCGAATGGAATGTTGCTCAAAAGTCAAATTTGGTGAAACTTCAATCCCCTCAATAACACCGGGCTCAAGAATTAAAACCGGAAACATAAAAGCATTTCCATAGTTAAAAGACGTGGAAAACGTCATGAATATCAGAAAATTGAGCTGGTGCAATGACGTAGTATAATAACAGTACGCCTGAGAAACTAGAAACTCAAATAATTTAGGACATCAGCGTAGTACAAAAACGGTACGCCCAATGAACCAAAGCCCGAATAATTTCGGAACACCGACGTAGTACAAAAACGGTACGTCCAATGCATCAAAGACATTGATGTAGTACAAACAGTACATCCAATGAATCAAATAGCTAAGACATTGATGTAGTACAAACGGTACATCTAATGAATCAAAAAGCAAAGATATTGATGTAGTACAAACGGTACATCCAATGAATCAAAAGCAATGACATTGATGTAGTACAAACGGTACATCCAATGAATCAAAGACACTGATGTAGTACAAACGGTACATCCAATGAATCAAAAGCAAAGACATTGATGTAGTGCAAACGATACATCTAATGAATCAAATAGCAAAGACATTGATGTAGTACAAACGGTACATCCAATGAATCAAAAGCACAGACATTGATGTAGTGCAAACAGTACATCCAATGTATCAAAAGTATATCATTGATGTAGTGCAAACGGTACATCCAATGAATCAAAAGCAAAGACATTGATGTAGTGCAAACGGTACATCCAATGTATCAAAAGTATATAATTGATGTAGTGCAAACGGTACATCCAATGAATCAAAGACACTGATGTAGTACAAACGGTACATCCAATGAATCAAAAGCAAAGATATTGATGTAGTACAAACGGTACATCCAATGAATCAAAGACACTGATGTAGTACAAACGGTACATCCAATGAATCCAAAAAGAAAAGACATTGATGTAGTACAAACGGTACATCCAATGAATCAAACGCAAAGACATTGATGTAGTACAAACGGTACATCCAATGAATCAAAGACACTGATGTAGTACAAACGGTACATCCAATGAATCCAAAAAGAAAAGACATTGATGTAGTACAAACGGTACATCCAATGAATCAAATGCAAAGACATTGATGTAGTACAAACGGTACATCCAATGAATCCAATCCTTGTTGCCTATGACAAAACGTATTGGCAACACGATTCCCCTCCAGGAATAAAAAGAATATCAAGATCAAAAGATGCTAGGAACTCGAGTCAACATGAAGTTACTTAAGAGAACATAAATATTCCAAATATTTATGACCCAGGTAGAGAACAAATTTCTCATCCAAATATGATGATGCCAAATTCCAAAAGTAAAAACAATAGCCGCGAGCACTAGATCATGAGTGACATATCTAGTCTCGATAAGCTATAAGGATTTAGAAGCACAAGTGATAGCACGTTCTCTTTGGCAAGAGAACGACATCCAAACCAATACGACTAGTATCGGTACAAATAGTAAAGTCTTGGTTCCCCTTCAGGAATCACAAGAACAAGAGTATCGAAAAAGAATTCATTCAAATAATTTTCTTTCCCGAAAAGCTAAAGCTTTCAAAATCACAATTATTTCAATGTAAAAATCTTTCTAGAAAAATTTACATTTTACAAGTCAATATATCGTGTCTGATTGTCACATCAAAGCGTTTAGGAAATTCCTATCGATAACGTTGATCAAGCGCATTAACCAAAATTCTTAAAGCACTCAACGGGCAATACAATCACAAAACCATCTTTTATAGGATAATAAATCTCTTAAAAAGTTTTAAGAATATTCTTTGTTCGTTTCAAGAACAAAAATCCAGTTTTACTTATAAATAAATCTTATGAAAAAGATTTGCAAAATTTTAAATTACTATTTTCATCCAAAATCAATAAATACAAGAATGGTCTCATCGAAATATTCATAGAATATTCGATTTATAAAATGGATGAAATAAGCTGGACAAATTGAATGACATAATAATTCATTCATAGGAATCATAACAAGTGCGGAATGCGGTAAGTGGAATGCTAACTTCCACAACTTATAGCAAGTGAAAACCGGTGGTAAAGTCGAACAAAGACCTTAGCACCACACAAAATATTACTTAGGTGATAATCCTAAGACAAGCTCAAAAATACCGGAAAAGTTTTCACAAATTATTTAGATAAGAGAAGCAACACTTTCCTTATAAGTGGGCTTAAGGAATAAAATGATTCCACCAAAAATGTGAAATCGGAATCACAAAGAAAAAATTAGAAATCTGCTTAACAGATAGAAAATGTCGAAGATGAATAGTCCACACAGAAAATAGGATATGAGCTTCACAACGATTAAGCCAATCCTTACAAAATCAATTCCGAAGCCCAAGTAAAAATCGGCTCGGAAAGAAAAATCACATAAAATAATTTTTGACATCAAATAAAAGCAAATTGAGTGTTGCGGATCTAACATCCGGATTCACAATCCTCAAAGAAGTCATCAAGCCCAAAAATATTTTCAAAGAAAAAGAATCAACAAGTCCTTTTTGATATAGAATAGTGAGATGGAACCCATATCAAAAAGAACTCAAATAAGAAGATCACGAAATAAAACAATGCCATCAAGGATTGAGTGAAAAATACCTTGACCAAGAGAAGTGTTGCTAGGGGTTTGCACAATATTTAGCTTTCTCATGTCCTTATTCAAAAGTTTGGGACATGCAGATAAAAGATGACCCGGTTTCTTGCAATAGCGACAAGAATGGGGTTTTGGACACATATTCGCATAGTGTTCCTTAGAATTACAATTGTAGCATCCTCCACGATTAGGGATTGGAGTCTTTGCTACAAAAGTAGTTTGCTTCACTCTCTTATTGGGATTAAGGCTCTTGAACTTAATATGCCTCTTCTTGGAAGTCCCAATATCACAAACACTTCCTTTACCAACCTCTCCATGAAGAAGAGTAACATCCATAAGCTGATTGAAAGAAACTTCAAGTTTCAAAGGTAGAACCATTTCGGGGTTCTTACTCAAAGCATAGATAAACTCTTGATTCTTTACAAGATCCAAAAGTTGTTGAGCAGACATAAAAACTCCATCTTGGGAAGTAGCACTAGATTGACCGGCGCTGGGGCGACCTGGTCTAACCATTTCTCTTCCTTAAGAAAGAAAGAAGGAAGAAGAAGAAGGTTATTCACAAATGAATATCAAGCAATCTTGATAGATAAAACAAGGAATCATAAACAAAATAGGATGAATCGGTACGAAGACTCGAATTAAATCCTAAAGCACGACTCCTAAGAAAGACTTAGGACGATGATCCTTGTTATAATATTCCATATTGTTCCGAAGTTTGGCTCTGATACCAAGCTGTGACGCCCCACCTCTATACCCACGCAGGCCAAGAACACTACGGAGTAATGCTGTCGACTAGCACGGAGAATAAGGCTGTTGAGGAGCGACCATCCGTGTAATTGCTTTGCGCGAGCACCGATATGTCAGATAGTATAACATGCATTTTATTTCAAGAGGAAATCCGACATACCGATACAAACACAAAGCTACTACACAGTGGCATAATAATCTTCGGAAACAAATATAGAAACAAGCATAACACAAATCAGTCATAGATAATTTATATCACAAAGGCGGAAGCAGATATGAATATAACACATGAAAGTGTACATCAGAGTAGTGGTCAAACAAGATCCACAATATCAAAGAGAATAGATACAAGTGCTAGACAAAAGAATAAGTATACATCATAGAGTCTGTATCTCAAATGTATACAACAAAAACTACTAAACTTAAGTAGTTAGCCAAAAGATCAGATGAAAGTCCGATAAGGAGTCAAGCAGAAGCACCTGTAGTATCTCAGTCTGACCCGAGTATTATTTAAGAAGAAAATAATAAACGAATCAGTCTAGCTATAAATATCAGATGAAGTGATATATAATAAGAGATATGACATAAACATATATTAATCACAATGCCAAGCTGTGATAAATAAGTAATTGAAAATCAACAAGAGATTAATCAATATCACAATAATCTACTCAAGATAAAAAGGAATGTCATACTCCTAATTTCATTCACCAAGCCACAATAAATGACATATATATCAATGCCCATCGTAAAAGTTGGTGAAACATAAATTCCAGAAATCAACACACGAAATCCAGAAATCACAATAAAAAGGATGGCCAATCCCACAAACTGGACATCGACGCACCTAGAAAGACACGCCCCATGTACAGTCGAACATCGACACACCTAGAAAGATATGCCACATGCTCTAGCATCGATGCACCTAGAAAGATACGCCCCATGCATAAATAAACATCGATGCACCTAGAAAGATACATCCCATGCATAAATAAACATCGATGCACCTAGAAAGATACACCCCGTGTAATGTCTAACATCGATGCACCTAGAAAGATACACCCCATGCTAAGTCGAACATCGACGCACCTAGAAAGACACGCCCCATGCATAGACGAACATCGACGCACCTAGAAAGATACGCCCCATGTCCCGACTTATTGAGCCGATTGCTCCACGAAGTAAATAAACATCGATGCACCTAGAAAGGTACACCCCATGCATAAATAAACATTGACGCACCTAAAAAGGTACGACCCATGTATAAACAAACATCGATGCACCTAGAAAGGTACACCCCATGCATAATAAAACATTGACGCACCTAAAAAGGTACGACCCATGTGAGAAATGAGGCGAAGCTCAATAAAATGAGGAACAATCCTCCACATAGACAAAGAGACATCGCACATTGCTAGTCTAAACCACAAAGATGATCGTCATGATCAACGAGAAGTGTCAATTACAATAAGCTAGTAAATATATGAGCTTAGCTTCATGTCCCATAACCACTAGCTTAACTTAAATATTTACGAACAAATTGTAGATCTCCACTAGAAAATTGTCACAAGAGATTCAATCGAACAAGTCCAAGAATTAACCGACGAAGTAAACGCAAGCGTTTCATACCACTTGTTTTACTAAGTCGTTTAATTAGATTTCTCATACGAGTGAGGTAAAGGTTTGTATATACTAATAGATTGGAAAAACGGTTTTAGAAAACGAGCTTTGTAATAAAATAGTGTTGAAATCATTTGAAGAAAGAGTTTTGATATTTACTACTAGTACAGAAAACCTTTATATTTTTAAAGTGACAAATCACGAAGAAGATTGTAGGAACAATCAATCATTAGGATTCACATTCGAAAACGTGAATAAAATCCAAAGAAATCGATATCAAATCCATCAAAGTGGATATATCTAAAATTCCCAAAGAAAAGGTCATCAAAGTCGATAATAAATGACAACAACAAAAGGGAGACAACACGAATCGATTAAAGTTGGAAATTCAAACGAATTAGCAATATAGGCTAATCTGGCAAATAGTAGCAGGTCGGTCGACCGGACTCCCTGAGTCAGTCGACCAAACCAGAGGTTGGAAGTGCTCGGGGCACCAGGTCGGTCGACCGGCCCAGGGGGCTCGGTCGGCCGAAGCCTGTAACCAGCACTTCCAAACAGAGGCAGGAAGTGCCTAGACTACAGGTCGGTCGACCGGCCCAGGGGCTCGGTCGGCCGAACCTGTATGCTTGCACTTCCTACCCTATTTCAAAAGAGGTGCAACTCTCGATCAAATTGCAATCGCACGAGCAACGGCGCTAAGGGTTTATGCCAATCGACTACCCGGCCCTATATGCTCCTCGATGCATCACCAAAAACATGTTCAAACATCAAAGTTAGGATTTTTAACGAATTGAACTCAAAACACTAAAAATTGGAATATTCACAAAAGCAATCCAAATCAAAATCAAGTGCACATGAATAAGTGTTAGGAATTCATACCTAACAATAGAAGAGAATTATAAGCATAGATGTGAGATTAAAAATCTCACCTTTGAACCCAAACAAATGAAGAAGATGCTATGAAGCAATGGCAAGAACAAGCACTCTTCAATTCCAACTCAACAAGCTTGAATCTAAGCTTAAAAGAGAAACATTCCCTAAATTAGGTTTAGGAAATTTCTGAAATCAAAGAGAGAATGAGTTGGAGAAGAAGAAGAGGAAGCTTACCAATGGGTTCTCTTTGAATTTGGAGCAAGAACTTGAGCTAGCAAGAGGAACTAGGGCTTGGAGTTTTAATTTCCACTTCCACTCTCCATTAACATAAAAGCTTTGAGTATAAGGAAAATAGAAAAGAAGTGAATGAAGAGGAGAGGGTTGGAACTGAGTTAAGTGGGGTTAATGGGCTCAGCCCAAACCAAAGCCCTAAGTAAAAAGTAGCAAAAATCAACTTTCTCCAAACATATCGAAGCTTATACTCAAAAAGGTCGCAAACGTCATTTTGAACTCAATGGGGGTGGTCTCGAGGCCCAATTCGACTGTTTGCAAAAAGTAGCTTTTCGGACCAAAATCCGACGAACGATAAAATATTTAAATAAAATATTTAAATATAAAATCGATAAATATGCGGGTTGTTACATTTTCTATCATAGCTAGTCTATGCAAGGAGAATGACGGTTTCTGATCAAGAAACCAGATCTGAGTCCGCACAAGAAAGTCGGGTGGACGATACTAGTTCGGAAGGGAAATTGTGTGATCGATTGAGCGATCAGATTGGTATAGCGTAACGATGATATGTGTACATCATACGGGTTTGAATGAAGTTGATACTGGAAATTTATGGATTAGAAATGTGAAATGGTTTTTGAAATGAAAGGTATATTTTGTGAAATATATGATGAAGTAAAGTGGAAATTGGAAATTTCTATGGTAAAAATTTACTTTATGGAAATAAGTAATTTGGTAAGTGACTTTATAGAGTAATCAAATTTGAATATTTGATTTAGAATAAACAAAGTTATATATCTTTGTTATATAAGATAAATCTCCCCTTGTTGAATCTATAGCCAGAAGAGAAAGGATTTTGAAAGTGCTTAAAGTACAAAAGGAGTTTTATACAACTTTGAAATGATCCAAAGATTTTTTTAAGTTATATATATCTATATCGATATATATAAAGGATCTTATGAGGATTTTGGGAAAAGGTTTTGGGAACCTTTGGATTTGGAAAGGCTTTTGATTTTTGGGTAAAATCAATATTGAAATTTGGAAAGCCTAGTTTAAGAATTATCGATTTTGGGATAATCGATTTTGTGTAAAGGAGCTTTGTGTGAGATTATACTAGGTGTATGATTTGAAAGATGCTATATGTGTATAGTATAAAGTGTTTTGATGATGGCTCTGGGGAAAAAGGCGCTTCCTTGAAATGAACTTCTCAGGAGTGCCACCGGGTGGTGCTGCCTTGAACCCCAAGAGGGGGTTCTAAAGTTGATCCTGTGAGGAGTCCGGACAAAACTAGTTCCTGAGGATTATGAGTAGAGTATACCATAGCGAAAGTCGTGTGTGCCGCTGAGAGTCAACAGTCTGCATTTGATTTTATATCGGTAGACTATGACCTATAGTAACATAGCGAAAGTCGTGTGTGCCGCCGAGAGCCAACGGTCTGCGTTTGATTTTATATCGGTAGACTGCGACCTATGGTAACATAGCAAAAGTCGTGTGTGCCGCTGAGAGCCAACAGTCTGCGTTTGATTTTATATCGGTAGACTGCGACCTATGTAGGAGTGGAGAAGTTTCATTTTGACAGCGAAAATCGTGTGTGCCGCTGAGAGCCAACAGTTACATGGACTTTTGCTGCGATGGCAACATAAGCAGGATGTAACTACGACCATGGATGGGGGTGATGATTTCCAGAGCATTCTCACCAAAAGATATATCTCTAGATTCAAAAACCGTTTCCTATATTTTTAATAAAATTATTTTTCAAAGTATTTTCACTGGATGTTGGAAACAGGTGTGCCAAGTACTTATCGATTTTCAGTCCTACGCCCGATCAACGTATGACCGAATTTCTGTGAGAACAAGGATGGACTTGTTGAAACATCAAGTTATAAAATGATAGTTTTATAAAAACTGTTTTAGCAATATTATATAGATTTTAAAGTGTTTTAAAAATGTTCAAAGAGAAAATTTAACTGAAATTAAGTATTTTAATAAATTCTGGCTTCGTTCAATTTCGAGGACGAAAAGATTCAAAGGGGGGAGGAATGTGATATTCCAAAAATTTCAAGTAAAATTAAATAATTCCCATTTTAAATTATTTTAAATTGATAAAATTGTTATTTTCAAATATAAATAACCAAAATAATTAATAATAGATAATTTTAAATATAGTTATAAATAGATTTTTTTTAAATGAAATGATTGTTTTCAAATTTAATTGGTGTTGTTTTATAAATAGATTTAAAATAGATTTATTATTTTAATTTGTGCTTGTTTAAAATTATTGTACATTTGAATTGATATTAAATTTGATTTCAAATTGAATTTAAATTTAAATTTGAATTTAAAAGAACATTTATATCTTAAAAATATTTAGATTTAAATATATATATATATGAATAAGTTTTTATTTATAATGGAATTTGTTTTCCTTAAAAAATTATTTTTATTAATTAAGATAGTGTTTATTAAATCGTAAAATAAATACAAAAGGTTTATTTTAACATTTTAAAATGAGTTTAATATATTATATATAAATTATAATTGGTTTATACTTTATTTTCTTTTAAAGATTTTATTTTTATAAAATTTAGAAAGCATTTATTAATTTACAATGTATTTATTAATTAAGAAATGAATATAAAATCTTTTAAAAATCATTTAAAAATAATATAAATAAGATTAATACAAGTGTAACCTTTAAAACAATGTTAAAAACACATGTAAGATAATTAGCCTTTAATGTGACAAATGTTAGCATTTGAAAACAAATGTCAAATTTATTTCTTTTTTCCTTTAATTTTTATAAATCCAAATCCACATTTATATAAACCTATCATCTTCTTCTCCTCATTTTTTTTCCTCAACTTTTATAGAAAAACTCCACCTTGTAAAACATTTCTTACAAAACCAGATAATGATCATAAACCTGAAAACTGTTTTTTTAAACCAAAAATCAAATCTGAAACCATTTTTTTTCCAAATCTGCAGTGTTGTTCAAAAACCCTGTAGCCACTCCTCAAAACTAAAAGTAAGAATCAAGCCTGTAAGCAAAGTCTGTAGTCATTTATCCTCAAACTTGAAACTATTTTCAAAATCTGAAGATTGCAACCATTTTAATTCTGAGATTTTCAAAACAATTTTCAGCAAAAGGGTCAAGCCTGTAAACATTCAAATGCAAAGTCTGTGGCATCTTTCAAAACTGAGATTTTCAAATGCAACCTGAAAGTACAAGCTTTTATAAAAAAAGCATCAACAATTCAAATTTCAAATCCCAGTTTCAGGCTCTCTATCTTAAGCAGGTGAGTAAACTAAAGCATAAACATTTCTAAAAATTTGATAAAAATGATAAATATTTGAAGAGAGATTGTGGTGCCTGTTTGAAAATGTGCATGCATGTTTGTTTTAGTTTTGGATACATGTTTATGTGAATGAATGCTGTGTGAATGTCTGGGTATACATAAGTAATCATCTCTGTTTAAGTTCAGAGGTTAAACACAGATTAAAAATTCCAATTCTTCTCACTCTAATCTCTATTAGGCTTAGGAATTCTCACTCTAACCGATGCATGTGATGAATGTAGTTTATAATGTTGTGAAAGAGTTTGCATGAATGAATTTTTGGTTTGCATGTCTGTGTATAATTATAGAGATTTATGTGTATATTTGGATCAGGAGACTTACTCTGTTCCTGTTTAAAAAAAGAGTTTTCAAACCTGTCAAAAACCAAGATCTTCACTTCTAACTTCTTTTAAGCTTTGCTGTTCAAACAGAAATTGCTTATAATGTGAAGCTCTTCAATTTAAAAATAGTTAGAAGTATAATATTTGTTCATGTATCATCTGGAAATCAAAAAGAACAGTAATATATATATATATATATAAAACATAGAACAGGTTGAAAATTTAATCATAATAATTCTCTGTTTATTTATAAAATCTAAATCTCCATTTGGAAACATGATTTTTAAGTGTTAAATCAGAATTTTTAGATCAGGAACAAGATAGTTTTGGGGGGTTGGCCAGAATACGGTTTTAGAACAAATTCTGGTGACTGGAAAATTTCTGGTGGTCGGAGTTTTGAATGGGGATAGGGAAATGTACGGGGAATTAGGCAAAAATGGTGGTGAGGTTAATATTTCACCGTGCCGTCGAACGGTTGTCTGATTGGGTTCAGAACCCTAAATTGAATCGAGCCTGATAACTAAATCATTGTTGCCTCTCTGTAGTATCGAGTTCGAAGGGACCAAGGGGATAGGTTCGTGGATGATCGAAAATGGTGCGACTGTGGTGGCACGATGTCTGGCGGTCGGTGATGTGAGTTTGAGAGGTTTTGGCCATGGTGTTTTGTTTCCTGTTCCACCTGAGTTATTCGATTTTGATTTGAGGGGCGTGTTAATGTTTTGATGATCTGAGATGGTTGCTGCATTGAAGATCGATATGCCGGAGGGATCATCGAAGGTCGGAGGTGGCTCTGGTGATGGTGCATGTGCACGAGGTGGATCTTGTATGTGACGCCCCACCTCTATACCCACGCTAGCCAAGAACACTATGGTGTAGTGCTGTCAACTAGCACGGAGAATAAGGCTGTTGAGGAGCAACCATCCATGTAATTGCTTATCACACAGTGGCCATAAATAATCTTCGAAAACAAACATAGAAATAAGCATAACACAAATCAGTCACAGACATCCATATCACGAAGGCGGAAGAAGATATGGATATATAACTAACACATGAAAGTGTACATCGGAGTAGTGGTCAAAAAGATCCATAATAATACAAAAGAATAGCAACACGTGCTATATAAAAGAATACAACTATGAGTCTATATCTCAAGTGTATACAACAAAAATTGCTAATCTAAATAGTTAGCCAAAAGTCAGTGTAGCAAATCCCGGGAATAAGTCAAGCAGAAGCACCTGTAACATCTCGGTCTGACCCGAGTATTATTTAAGAAAATAATAAACGGATCAGTCTAGCTATAAATATCAGATGACATGATATAAAATAAAAGATATGGCATAAACATAAAATATCCATACTGACATACTACTATAAGTATGCAAATGATGATCAACAGAAGATCAATCAATAAGAGATAAATCAATATCACAAGAATCTTCTCAAAGATCCAAAGAGGGAATCATACCCTAAACTTGTACTCATAACAAGTCAATGACATAAATTCCAGAAATCAACACAAGAAATCCAGAAATCACAGAAAAGGGGAAAGAGGCCTATCACATGACGGTCCGAAGACCATGGGGAGCTACCCCATATGGGTGAGTCGGAATCACCGAGATGAGGTCTAGGCTAACCAAAAGGCAAAAAGGTATGTGTGATTGGAATCACACAAATGGAGTCTAGACTAACCTCGCAACAAAAAGGTATGTGTGAGTGGAATCGCACAAATGGTGTCTAGACTAACCTTGCGGACAAAGAGATATGTGTGAGTCGAAATCACACCAATGAGGTCTAGTCTAACCTTGCAAACAAAGAGACATCGCACAATTGCTAGTTTAAATCATAAAATGATCGTCATGATCAACGAGAAGCGTCAATTACACTAAGCTAATAAATATAAAAGTTTAGCTTCGTGTCCCATAACCACTTGCTTAACTTAAATATTTACGAACAAACTGTAAATCTTCACTAGAAAATTATCACAAGAGGTTCAATCGAACAAGTCCAAGAATTAACCGACGAAGTGAACGCAAGCGTTTCATACCACTTGTTTTACTAAGCCGTTTAATTAGATTTCTCATCCGAGTGAGGTAAAGGTTTGTATATATTAGTAGATTGGAAAACGGTTTAAGAAAAGAGCTTTGTTATTGAAAATAGAGTTGAAATCATTTTGTTGAAAGAGTTTTGATATTTACTACTAGTATTGAAACCTTCATATTTCTAAAGTTGTTATCCCGCCGTTTTAGCAAGGCCGTGATACCATAAAATCGACCGAGAAGCCAAAGATAGTTTGTCTCGAAGAATGGTCAACTCAGCATCTCAACAAAGCAAGTTCTGTTGAATGTTTTTCAGATAAGATCCCCTATGGAGGGGGGTCCGGGGGGTGGCAACGCCCCCGCTACGGGGTTTGACCTTCCCGGTCAGGTCGCGGGGGTCCAGGGGGCAGCGCCCCCGGCGGGGTGCGGGGCAGCGCCCCATCCAAAATGGTACGACCTAGTGAAGACCTAAGGGAGGATAGGATCGAGCGAATTAAGAAGCTCACGACCTATCATTAGCACGGTCGAGCGACCTAAATAGAATGGCCTAAGGTTGAAGGCCTAGCGACCTAATGTCCAGTGACCTACAACCTAATGGGCTCAAGTGGGGTCAAGATAGAACGACCCAACGGCACGCGACCTAAGGAGGCAACGAACTAAAATGGTCCAGCGACCTAGTGGTTGCGACCTAGAGGTCTTGGCGACCTAATGGGAAAGGGGGTCAAACGACCTAACGATACAATGGTCTTGCGACCTAATTGGAATTAAGGCTATGCGACCTATCTATGTGAGCGACCTAAGGGTTTAAAGGCCACGCGACCTAATGCCTTAACTAGGCTGAGCGACCAAACAAATATCGCGACCTAAAAAGGGAACGACCAAAAGGGGAACGAAGGCCTACGACCAAAGGCCCTAACGTGCTAACATTTGTCACGACCTAAATGGTAACGACCTAACAGGGAAAGGCTGAGCGACCTAACGCTGCAGAGGGGATTTAAGGCCAGAAACGACCTAAGTGTTTGCGACCTAGCGACTTATAGGCCGAACGACCTACGACCTGATTCCAAGGCGACGTTTCCAGGAAGTGCGACCTAAATGTAGAAAATTCACCAAAACGCTAAAAATTGGAGTTTTTGGCCAATCCAATCCAAACCAAATGCAAATGTACATGCAAAAGTGATAGGGAATCATTCCCAACAGTCCAATATAGTTATAGGCTAGAATTGTGAGATAAAAATCTTACCTTTGCACAAATTCAATGAAGAAGAAGCTTGAAGTCAATAGAGAAGCAAGTACAAGCTTGAATCCAATGTCTTTACTTTGATTTTGGAGTTGGATGTTGAATTTGCTAATGAATTTGGGCTTGGAATTTTAATTTCCCTTTCCACTCACCATTAATGCTAAAAATAGAGTTAGGTAGGAATTTATGAAGAGATGAGGAGAAGGGGTTGGAACTTAGGTTTAATAGGCTAAACCAACCCAAAGTCCAAAGCGGGAAAAGTTAGTAAAATTCCACTAACCCTAAACATATCAAAATTTATACTTAAAAAGATTGTAAACGGCATTTCGAACTGAATGGAAGTGGTCTCGAGTCCTAATTTGACCGTTTGCAAAAAGTAGCTTTTCGGACCAATATCCGATTAACGACAAACTATTTAAATAAAATATTTAAATATAAAATCGATAAATATGCGGGTTGTTACATTGTATCAGCAGATTTGGGTCTGTGAGTTTGAGATGGTTTGCTCGAAGGAGTGGTCGGGAAATTTGGGTAGAGACTCGAGTGTAAACTCGAGCGGATTTGTGGGTGTTTAGCCTACAGGGTTTTTAAATTTAAATTTTATTTTAAAAAAAATCTAAGACTTGAAAATGGAAAAGAACAGGAACAATGTTTCGAAATATAAAAAAAATGAATTGTTTAAAAACTTTTCTTAAAATAATTTCTTCCTATTATAAATGTTTCTTTAATCTTTAATTAAGGAAATGATATGATTGTTTAACTTATGTTTGTTAAGTTAAACTTTAAGATAATTTTAAACTTAATTTTTTTATGAATAAAATTAAGTGTTAATTGAAGGATAAATGTTTTTAATTTATGTGATTAGATAATTAATAGAAATGAAGATTTATCCTAAAGGTAATTAAGATTTGATAATCAATGAAGTAATTAAAATATGAATTATTATATAAATTATTATTGATTAAGTGATTAATTAATTAATAGTTAGGAATTATAAACTAATTAATCAAAAGGGTAATTAGTTTGTAATTAAGAATTATTAATTAGATAATTAGAGATAATTAATTAATAATTAGTGGTTAATTAATTTAGTAATTAATTAATAATTATTGATTAATTAATTAAGTTGTAATTAGTGGCTAATTAATTACTTAATTGAAGTAATTATGGATTAATTACTTAGTGTAATTAATTAAGGATTGATTGATTAAGGAAACTAATCTAGGATTAGTTAAATAATGGGTATGATTAATTAAGGGATAATTGATCAATGAAGAGATTATAAGTCAATTAATGTGAGTAATTAAGGATTGATTAATCAAGATTAATCAATTAAGAAATAATTAAGTAAGTAATAAGCAATTAAGAGGTTAACTACTTAATATAAAAGAATTATTATGAATAATTACTTAATGAAGTAATTAAAGGAATTAATTACTCAGTGTAATTAATTAAGTTGATGTGGTTAATTTTAGTTAATTAAGTTTAATTAATTAAAGGTAATCATTTGATGATGGGTTAACACTAATTACTTAAGGTAATTAATGAGGCATTTTTTCTTAGTGAAGTAATTAGTGGATAATTACTGGGTGTAATTAATTAAATGGAATTACTTAATGGGAAACAATTAAAGGATAATTACTTGGTGAAAGAAATTAAGTGATGATTACTCAGTGTAATTAAAGGATTAATTGAAAATTTATCAAGGAGTTGGTTTAATTGATAGAATAATTAAGAAAAGTTAATTTTTGATTGTGATTAATCAAGGTTGATTAATGAATGTAATTAAGTTAAAGGTTAATTATTAAATGAAATTTAAAAATAATTAGCTAATGAAAGTAATTAGAGGATCATTAATTAATGTAACTAATGGTAGTGATCAATCTTGCATATGAATGATTGAATGCTGATAAGTGCTTTGGATTGGTTGATATCTCTGATGTGAATTGCTTTGTGATATGATATGTTGGATGGACGGTGATAATGTAATTATCTATCAATTATGAATTGTTGTGTAAAAGTGTTATCCGGTAATTGAAGTTAAATTGCATTTAATTGGATAATTTGGGTTGAGATGACATTGGATTCGAAGAGACCGAAATCACTTCGATTCATTATAGATTGATATGTGAAATCAGTAGTCTGGAATAGATTGATTTAGGTGAATTTGGACCATTTAATCTAAGTTTGGGTACTTAGAAATTGATGTGTGAAATAAGTGATGTCTATAACAACTTGTGAATTTGAAAATTGATACGAGTTACCCCTGGTTTTAAATAATTCTAGGCATTGAAATTTCATGTTTGTTGAGTTTACTCACGCTGGTTTCCAGCCTGACCCGGGTGTTACTTTGATGTAATGTTCGGGTCAGACCGAGTATTACAGATTTTCACGTAAGGTTGTACTGGAGCTCGGGAGGCGAGCTGGATGGCAGAACGTATGGAGTGTTTCCGCTTTGTTATATATTTGTATATCTACGATATGTTGTTTTAAACTGTCCAATGTTGTGTAAATGTTGTAACTCTGATGTATAAAAATGTAAATGTACTGACACAGTTCTTCTTTGTAAACTGTTATTTTATTTTGATATTATATTTTCTCCGCTGTGAATGTGAGGTTTCTGAGACTTGTTTTCTGATTCTTTTCTTTCTCTTTTCTTCTTTCCTAACTACCTGGTAATTTCGGGATAGAAATTTCCAGGTCGTTACAACTTCTCTCTTGTCAATGGCAGAAACCAATTCAAACTCTAAGCCCTAATTCCCAATTGCAATTTCAATTTCAAAATCAAGTCGAATATCAAACTACTCCAAACCCTAAAAAATTATATATCATTTTGAAGCTCTCGACGAGCATAGTCCACTGCAATGATTCGTTATCCTATTCGAATCACCATTTGTCCAGAAATTGAGAATGAACCTCGGCCTTTCGTTTTAGGGTTTTGACGATCCAACGGTGGATCGTCTCCCGATCGACGATCTGGAGGTGGCGTTGGGAAGGTGGTGTCGAGCAGGTTCTTGTGGTGTCATTTGTTTGTGCTAAATGTCGATGGATTCATCATGATTTGGCTACGAATAGGCACAGCGGTGCACCGACTTGGGATCCTCGCTGCAGCAGCGCGTGGGGCCTAGGGTCGGCCAAAGGGGGGCTTGGCAGTGGCGTCGTTGGATCATGTCAAGGGCGAGCTTGGAGGCGTGTGTACATGGTCAAAGATTGGTTTCAGGCGGCTCTTCAACATCGCGTACGAGATGTTAGGTTCACTGTAGTTCTGAGGTAAGTGACGTATTATTTTGTTTTATTTATTTTAATTCAATTTTAAAATTTAAATCTTCTAACGTGCTTAACTTTTACATACGAGATCTGATTCATGCGCGGTTTATTTTGCCGGGATCATTTCGAAATTCCAAACTTTTTGACGCTGCTGCTTTGGATGAATTCTAAGATCGTTTGAATTTGTGCCCTAAATTGGATTTTAAATCGATTTAAAATCGAAGGTGAGTGTTTTAACCCACTCACAACTTCTAAAATTTCTTATGTTGGTTAAAACAAATTTATGATGTGATTAGAAATTTATTTATGGCTATTTGGTATATTTAAATCATTATTCCAGTTAATTTGAATCTATTTTGAATTTATTGTTATTTAATGTATTATTGAATTTAAATGGCCAGTTAATTCATGTTAATGATAATAAGTTAATTGCTGTAATGATTGATTCGGATGATGTTGTGATGGATGTTGATTGTTGATATTGGATGATTGGATGTTGTATTTTATATTGTTATAACACTGCAAGTTCCCTATGGGTTGAAATGATACATACCCGAACGATCTATAGATTTGGGGAACATCTTTATGGGTTGACAAACTCGAGCGATTTTACGGATTTTATATTAATTCGGGATTGCGGCTTGAAATGACAAATAACCGTAAAATTTTAAATAGCGGATTTAAATGATAAATATCCGTATCACTTGACCCTAGGGTAGAGAAATATATGCAGACATCGGATTGGTTAAATTAAATGATTCTGAATCCAAATTATTTAATCCTATTAAATAACATTTTGAAATAAAATTTGATTTATATAAATTGAATTATTATCGAAATTCAAGTTTTGTGCTAAAATTGGAATTGGTTTAAAGAAATTGTTAAAAGAATTAAATTGAAAATTTCGTAGTTCAATTGGAATATAAGTGAAATATATTAGAATTGAGTTATTTGAATTGTTTAAAATATAACTTTGTAATGTATTGAAATTGGAATAATTTAAATTGATATTTCAAACGCGCATTGATATCGATATAGAGTTTAATAGTTTATTTAAAATTTGAATTGAAAGATTTGAAATTTGGTTTTGTTGATTTGGAAATTAAAATAGTTTGATGTGTTGAAATCAAATAAATAGTTTAAATTGATTTTAATTCCAAATTCATATTTTAATATAAACTGTTTAAAATATATTATTTCAAAATTTCTAATTATTAAGATTTTAAAATTATTAAAACTATTTCAATCTATATTAACTATATTAAATCATTTTAACCTATTTTAAACCATTTAATTTATTTTTTAAACTAATTAGCCAATTTAACTTATTTTAAATCTAAGTAGTCTATTTTAAAGCTATTTAATCTTTCTTAATTATATTTAATCTTAACTATATCCAATCAATTTAATAGTATCTTTAATATATAATTAAACTATTTTAGAGTATTTTAACTATTTATAACTATTTTAACTATTTTCTAAAATTTCAGACTAAGTAGAGGGAAAATGGTCATATTTAAATTCATCGGTTTTAAAGCAAATATGGTTAAATGATGTTATAACCTAAGTTGGGATTTAAATGTTATAATAAATTGAATATGATGATATTGCAGTGAGAATTTAATCTAATTAGAAATATGATTTTGAAAGAAATTTTGATTTCGAAAACGATATGATTTCAAAGGTGAATATGATTTCAAAAGTGGTATGGTTTTGAGAATATGATATTTTGATTTAAAGTGTCAATTGACTTCGAAAATGTAAAAGAACCATCCGGTGTGAAATATGCATTTGGTTAGTAAAGAGACCGGGACTGGATATTGTCATACTCTCTGCCAATACTGAAAACCACTTTAACAACTGTGTACGTAGTGGAGATTCCAGAAATGAAGTATGATGGTTTGGAAAACGAGTTTTGTATGAGGTATGACGTGACCCTGACCCCTGTGAGTCAGCTTAGATGTGACTAAAACAGGAGCCATCCTGGGCCAAGTGTGGTCATTCCTCCTATCGGGCACACTCCTTCGATACTATATTCTGAATTTGTGATTGATTTGGTGGCCACCCTTGATTTTGATTTGGGAGTGTGTTCCGAGGTGGGTGGTAGTAGCTGCTATGCATTACCACCAGTCTAGATACGCAAATGGTATATCTACCCTGGCATTGCCTCGAGTGCCATGTTCACATGCCCTAGAGCGCCTTCTACGAGTTTGTTTTGTACAGTACCAATGGAGTGCCTTCTGATAGCCTTCCGTTTACGGAGGAATTACGGTACTGTATAGACTAAAGGAATATATAAAAATGTGTTAAGGGGGATACGGGTAATGCCTTAACGCTATTTTAATACTTTTACTTTAATGTGGACATATTATAATAGCATATTGTACTACATAGTAGATAGTTTAACGGATCCTCGGAAGATGTAAATCCTGAACATCTCTTAAGTTACTGCACTCACGTTAGACACTGGATAAGAGATGTCAAACCCTGTAAATATCACTAACGCTGTTACACTCATATTTACCACTAATCTAACTTACATAAGGTCTTTTGGTTCTGACCTGACTGTTTTGTCTTTTCAATTCACTCGGGTCAGCCTGAGCATTTCAGGTTTTGAAGACCTCATTTCTGGAGGACGAAGACGAAGATTTGTACTATTACTATTTATTGTATTTATTACACTGCATCATGTGGTTCCGCTGCATTTATTTATTTATTTTGGTTGTCTATAACTCTGATTTTTTTATTGTATTCGTATAATCAAATGTATTTATAAAACAACTTCATGAACTGTTATTTGATTATTATATTTTTGTCATTCCGCTGCAAGAACATGTATTTGTTTTTTTCTTTCTCTACGTTTTCTTTTTTACCCCAATAACAATCTGCCTTTTCGTATGGTTTGAGTCGACATGTGTGTCTGCTTAAAACGTCTAAAAAAGCTGGTCGTTACGTATTTAAAAATTTGTTTGGAAGTCTAGTATTTATAGATGAACAATGGTCATATCCATTCGTGAAGAGATATGATGAAAAGACACTTCTTTTGAAATTTAAATTTTGAAAATGTCGGCCATTATGCCGACATACATACATAGAGTATGTCGACAGACTCTTTTTAAAATTTAAAAATTAAACATTATTTTGAAAACTCGCTATTTTGTAAAATAGTTTGATACTTTGTAAAATCATTTAAGCATAGTTTATACATATTTTAATCATAATAAAACTTTATATATTAATTTTGAAAATTTTAATATAATGTAAGTAATATATATAAAAACAATATAATTATAACTCATTAAAAGCATAAACAAAAATTCTATATATATATATAAACTTAAAAACACTATAATAATATCTTTATAGGTATAAGAAATTGAAAATCATTTTGAGAAATATTTAAAAAAGATTATTTTAAAACCAAGATATTTGAAAAATAATTAAAACAAAATTAGGTATGGAAAGAGAGATCAGGAAAGTGCTATCAAGGTTTTAATATAAATTCTACGACTCTATAACTTATCTGGAATACCTTGAAATCTTAAACTCTTCAATACTCTTGAATCTTCATTCTTTAACTCTTGAAACTCTATATCAGCATCTTGAATCTACTCTTGATACTATACAGTCTTCTTAATTAATACATGTCTAATATCATGCACTATATACTATATAATTTGATAAAACATTAGTATTTATATTTTATATAATGTCTATGGTTGTTATTATCAAAACTAATACATAAGGTACTAACATTAATTACTATAGTATCTATAATGAATAATATTTCAATCTATTTATTTTAATATATGTTAGATAATTCGAATTATTATTTGAACTATTTTCCAATTCATTTCATCGTATAATTTTTCTATTAAGCCTAGGTATTGGCCTAGCTCAAGAGTTTACGAAATAGGATTCTATGTTATTTGTGCAAGGGAAGTTGCTTTTGGATAAATATGTAAAATACTAAGAAAGAGAGTCCTTTATCACAATTTTAAGACCTCAACAGCCCTTGAAGTCCCAATTCGAGCTTTTATTTATGATTCAATTACAAATAAAGAATAAAGAAGTAGAGAACTTTGGAATTCGTCCTTTCTTAAGTAAGGGTACATGCCAATTTATAGGAAAATTACAAAGTTAGATTCTTAACAAATAGTAGTTGCCATCCTTGGACAGTTGAGATCTTCTTAGACGATTGATGACATAGCACGCTGTCGAAATAACATGTGGCAAAAGTCCATTTTTTCTATTTCATGCTTACATGGCATAGTTGGACCAATGAAAGGAAAACATGCGGATGATCCCAATGACTTCGATAACATTTTTCTAAAGGTTCGATGGCAATTCTGTCACGATCCAAATTCCAGCGTTCGAAAATCAACATTCGTACTTCACTGTACTTTAAATGCCGCAGATTCAAACGTTGAAATTCAAGTCGTGCCGGAGCTTATAACACATCAAGTATAACAAAACAGCGGAAGAAAAAGAAATGAATATCATTGATATACAACATTCGATACAACATTGATACAATATGAATCAATATCAGAGATACAAGATACAATGCTACAGCGGAAAACCCAACGAACTAGCAGCGGAAACAAACAGAACTTGAAACTCCAGAAGAAACACCAATATCAGCAATCTCCATAGATAGCTCGAACCACCATCAAGTTGCACCAAGCTAAGCAAGTCTGGTCCGTCGTCCTAACCAGATACTTCAATAGCCAAAGTCTTCAAAGAATACAAAAGAGAAAGCCAAAAGCTACTGAATCGATATCTATATCTACTATCTGAAAAAAACCCAACTCTAGACTGCCCGTGTGGAAAATAGTGGGCACCCAGAGTTTAGGAAGGGAACAATAAACTCTGGGTCAGTCATGGGACTGGTATGAGAAAACAAAAACATTTTTTCTTTTAAGAAACAACAAAAAATTTAAAACGAATTCCGCAATGCTTTTTGGAAAATGAGACTACCATAAGGCCTCCCGCCACACACACCATGCAAACACAGAATTGGAGGAGATTTCTCCTTATGATAGTCAAACATGCTGGATACGCGAAAACCATTTGATATTATCATTAGTGCATAGTGGAAAACATTTTCGAAAGTATAATATTAATCTTAGCCAGCATAGACATTCCGAACTATGCCTACTATAACTACCATCCAAACATGGGGCACCACCATAAGTAGATGGAAGGTAATACAACTAAAACCGTACAAGGCGCGTATTGGTGATTGGATTTCCAACAAATGGTCAGGCTAAGGAACTTCCTGGGCAACATGGGTACGCCTCTGGAGGGACACCTCGAGAACCTAACCGGATCTCTGCCAACACAAGGCCGGATTACCTCTGTAACTAGGTAACTACTGACACAAGTATGTCATCCTCCGGTCATAACCAACCTTTATCCCGGGATTCACCAACAACCACAAAGTAATAAATTTGCAGCAACCATATAGGTTAACTATCTGGGCTCCATACCATGATACCACCTCTATCCAGAAGGAAATGAACATACCCTCGGGGGCGCTGCCCCCAAATAACCTTGCTGCATTCTACCTGTTTGGACCATTCCGGTTGTGAAGTTCGACGAAGTCTCGTCCACAAAGCTACGATTTTTACAAAGCCATGCTTTGATCAACAACACTTCATATGCCACATTACCAAATTGAGAATGTATCACTAGTAACCATCAACTACATAACCTCTGGGCTCGTACGTCTCAGAGAAGGGTGTTAAGCTAAGAGAATAAATCTCCGCCACCAAACAGAAATGTATTTGATAAAAACCGGTTTTACATCTCAAAGTGTAATGTCAGACACACATCCATACAAGTCTGTTTCGGGTTCGAACAGAACCGAAGGCACTTTAAAAGAAGCCCTTACAATCCGGATAATCCCTAATCACGTCCAGACTCCCCATCACAAAGGGTGATCAAATCTCTATACCGGGGACCAGTCGGTGCAGAGACATTCGACAGGTTATCCTTTCGTTTTCGAAAATATCTGGTCTTCACCACCGGTCTTCAAATTCTATCCATATCGTCGTATCATTATTCGGAATGGGTTATATGACACAAAGGTCCTCTCCCGGCTAAACCGAATAATGAGCGCAATATTTAAAATCATATGGATAATGGGATTTCAGTTAAGTCACAACTTATTATCCAAAACTTTTCTTTCAAATGGTTAAACAAATTGCCATTTACAAATCTTTTTAAACAAAAATATTTACTTCCAGAAACATTTCAATGGTTTAAACGATTTCCACACTTTAATCTTTTAAACAAAGATTTATCTTTAAAAACCCCTTTCAATTTAAAACAAGGTTTACCAATCTTTCACGAAGATTTATTCATAGCCTTTCAAAACAATTTCTATTTCAAATTGGATTAACTCATCCGGTCTTTAAATTAAAGACTTATTTTTATAGCTTTTAAAAGAATTTCCGAAGATTCGTTCATAACTTTCAAAGCCATCTATTTCAAACTTGAAATCTTTTCATCATAATTTGGAAAATCTTTCCTTATATAAAAGCTATAATTATTTAAAACCACTTGTTTCCGTTTCGAAAAACCCAATAATATTTGTATGAGTTAAGGCCTTTCAATGTAAACTTGGGTTAAATTCAAATTTTCAAAACCATACTTTTAAAATGGTTTAAAAAACCCATATAAATATCTTTTATAACTTGTACAATCTTTTTAAACCAAAATTTCCAAATCATTGAATTCAATTTCAAATATTGAATTCAAATTTAAATCAAATTATTTAAATTTCAAAAGCTCAATCAAGTTATTCAAAATAACTTCTATTTTTGAAATTCATTTTCAAAAGCTTCAATTCTAATTCCAAAATTATTTTGGATTCAAAAATTCAATCTTTAAAACTATTTCAAAATTTGTGACTTAACCCGTTTCCACGTGCAATCCATATTTGCGTGTGTATAGGTGTGGTCCAGGGTTTTACACAATAGTGCAATATCATCAGTCAGTATAGATTCAAATAAAGCAATATATTTGGTAAGCGGTATAAAAAATAACGCTTATATTTGATAAGCGGTATAAAGCATAACACTTATCTTTTATTCACATATCACAGATATATATATCACAGATAATAAATTACATCAAACACAGCTCAAATCAAAACAAAGCATCACAAACAGGGATATCAAACAATTCAATCATCCAATAGAATCCAAACATTCATAAGTAAGATCAGATAATTATCTAATTAATTCAAATCAAATTAACTACTTATGAGTTACTAATCCTGGTTAATTAACATTAATGAATCACAAATCATCTTGATTAATTATTCTTTAATCATTTATTAATAAATTAATTAACCTTAAATTAGTAACTAACCCTTTGATTAATTATCCTTAATTAATTACAATAATTAATTAATTGATCCTTTAATCAATAATCATTTTTTAATCACTTTCATTAATAATTTACCTTTAATTAATTACTTTAATAAATTTAACATTTAATTTTGAGTGATTATCCTCAAATCACTTATTTATTTTATTTTTTTAGAAATCATTCATTAAGTAATTAACCCGTATTTACTTATATTAACCAAACATTAATTACTTAATTAATTAAAAGATAAGGCATTTTATCTTTATTTATTTATTAATTGATTGATCATTTTGATTAAATTAACCTTAAGTTAATTACATAATTAATTAACCTTAATTGATTACCTTAAGAAATTAGAAATAAAAAATTAATCCACCCTTAACTATTAATTTGCCTTTAATTAATTTCTTTAATTAATTAACCTTTAATTTCTAATCAATTAATTAATTCTTAATTAATTTCATTAACAAATGAACCCTTTAATTACTTATATTAATAAGACCCCAAATGTTAAATATAAATTATTTATCTCAGCTATCAAATTTAATTTCAAACACTTAGGAAAATTTAAATGATCAACCTAATATGATTTCTCTTTTTTTTTGGCAAGGCCGACAGGGTTGGATGGTCCCCGACCATTTTATTGCAGCACCAAAAGAATTACTACAGAAACAACATAGAGCTAGGCCCAAAGAACACAGAGGAGAACTAAGTGCTACAAAAAAACTGGATACTAAAAGAGGAAAAACAAAGAATAAAAAAACAAGGGAATGACTCAGAATGCTTGGTAAATGCCTTGATCGAAGGCAAAAGAAAGCAATCCCAGAGAGTCACTGATCTCATGTAATACCCATTTCTTAAACGAAAGCTCTGATTTCCCATTGTCATTATCAAAAACCCGTGTATTTCGTTCCCTCCAAACCGCAGCAATAAAACTCTTCAGTACTGCGTGAAAAATTCTCTTAACTTCTTTTTTGCCCCTCGTTCTCGCATGAATAATGTTCCACTCTTGCTGATTATCATGTGAAATATTAAAACTACGTATCCTGGCCATAACCGAATACCATAGCTGTTTAATATCCATGCATTCTGAAAAAAAATGCTTTGCTGTTTCAACCTGTTCGTGGCAGAAAGTACACATTACATTCATACCAATGCTGGCCAGTTTTGGTTTAGTTAGGATGGCACGATTTAGCACTTTCCACAGTAATGAGTTCTCTCTCATACTATTATCCCTATTCCATGTTTTCATACTCCATTTCCATTTAGGCTTAGCAGTGTTCTTCATCATATCCTGAATCGTACTGATAAGTTGTTTACCTTGTTCAAATTTGCTGACGTGATGACCTCCACGTACATTCCATGCTCCAAGGTGCGGCATCATTGATGAGCAATGGCATTGATCATTTCTATTTTCATCCTCCTAGTCACTGCTTGAGAAGAGTTCAAGTAGTTAGGAATCACAACTGAAAGTGGTGTTGTTTCACAATTGGATGTACCTTCTTTAGATGGGGGGTGGCTTGACTGGAATGTATAGGTAATGGTGGAGAGGGTGGAAGTGAGGTTGAAGTAATGATTGACACTGGAGGAGGTTTGTAAGCATTTGGAGGTTTGATTTTGGAATATACATTGAGTGGTGGTGGAACATTCGGACCACCAGTTACTTGTTTGGGAATTTTCAAAGAACCCAGTATGCATGTATCATCGTGCATGTGCATATCCTGACACCTATCAATTTCCTTCCTGTGATAAGCACTCATTTGTTTATTTTTCTTATTTTTCTTATCACTTGCATTATGCCCCTGTTTACTTCTACTTTCACAGCTTGACCTGTTGTCTTTATTTTCAGTATCACTTGTTATATTGACTTCTAGTATGTCTACTTCATCATAAATTTGCACCAAGTGATCCGCCTTGCCTTTCTTTGGATTTTTGGTTCTAGTTTTGTTGTGAGCATCTCTTTCTGCAGTTTCATTTTTACCTTCCTCTGCGCTATTTTCATTTATACCTTTACATTTCTCATTCACTTGCAGTTGTGAGTCATACATTTTACCTGAAGTATCCTCAGCTTCCAGTTCATTGAGAACTTCAAATTTATTGTGTTTCAGAATATTATCTATTAATTCTTCAACTTCGTTATACACCTCTTTCATTTTTGGTTTCTCCACGTTCATTTTGTTTGCAGCTTCCTGATTGTTGACTGACAAAGCTCCACTCCTTTCTACATCACCCCGGTCAGCAGTTGTACATTGCACATTTCCCTTCTCCACTTGTTCATTCTCCTTATCCTTCTCATTAGCATGAATATCATCACTAATTTCTTCTTTCTTACTTTCACCTTCCTTCTCTCCTGATTGTTCCAAATTAGCTTCCATCGTACTAACATCTTTTCTCTTTCCCTGCACACGTTGCCATTTTCTATTAGTCTGCTTTTTGTTTGGTCTCACGTTATTATGGACTCTGAATTTTTCAGTGTATTCTTCTTTGTCTTCCACTACACCATTTATTTTTTTCTCTTTATCATCCTTAATATCACAGTTATCTTTATTATCACAGTCCATAGTTTTGTGACCAAACTTCTTGCACATAACGCAGACATCTGGCCTCCATAGATATTCAACGTAAATTTTTTGATATCCTCCCCCAACCAGTTTAACTGAAAACTCATCAACCAGCTCCTTCTCCGGCCTTACTTCAATTAGGCACTTTGCATAGTTCAGCCTTTCTTGCTTCTCTGTCATTTCATCCATACATAACAATTTACCTAAGTGACTACTTAGCCAATTAATTCCTAGGGGTGACCATGCAAATATAGGAAGATTATACAAGTGAACCCAAACTGGTACAGAAGTGACAGAGCCTGTTACATTACTCACAGCAGCATCATATGGTTTTATTATAAAAAGTTTATTATTCATAATAATAGGGTCACTCTGCAGTATTGTTCTCCTGTCTTCACTACATGTGAAGTTGAATAAGAAGATTATACCATCCGATTTTACTGAAACAGCACCTTTTAGTTTCCATATGTACTTTAGCTTCTGGACAACAGCTGAATACGATAATGGTTTGTCGAGGAAAAAACCGACTAAAGTATCATTCCAGATAGCAGCTCCAGCTTCAATAACTTCAACAGGGGGCACTAAAGCTTCATACATTGGTGATAGGTCAACGGGGATGTACTTCCCAGCGTTCCTCGGTTTGCGCTTAAACAAGGAAGTCCATTTCCGTTCTCCTATTTCAGAGGGAGGGGGATGGGGTTGTCGGCCTGAGCTGTTAGGGGCTTGAGAGCTGAAGGTTGTGGATCAGGGGGGGCGAGGTGTGGGGAGACTGATGGATTAGTGACAGAGATGGATGGAGGAGTGAAAAGGTCATTCTTGGAAGGGTGAGGAGATAGTACAACAGGTGATTGTACGTTGAGAACAGGGGAAAGGGGTGAAACGGCTGAGTTGACCGTAGGTATGGTGGGAATAGATGAGGTGACGAGAGAGGAAAGGAGAATGTCAGGAGGAGCAGACATTGAAAACTTCGGGGATAAATCACTTTTATATTTAAAATGAAAATTTTTGGGCCAAGGAAACTATGTTTCTCCTGGCCTTTGGTTATACTGGTTTTATAGTGCCCAGACCACTTATGTCTCATTATTGTGGCCGCTGGGAATCGATCCGGTGCCACTACAACACAATGTAGCAACATCCACTATGTCTCATTATGATTTCTCAAAACCAAACAAGTTTTAAAATTATTTAAATTTAAACTTGAAGTTTGCTTAAAAGCTTGAAAATTTATTTCTTGAGATTTGTTCTAAAAACTTGATCAGTATCTCACTCTAAACTTTGTTCAAAATTTTGTTTTGAAATCTTACCAAAATTTTACATTTTCTTTTACCCTTAAACCAGGTTAATTCATACAAAGCAAAAGAAAACTCGAGCAACTCCGAGATAACCCCGACCCTGACCCGAGCTCAACTTCGAGGCCCCTCTCTCTCTCACCTGCTTCGAGTCATCTCGCGTTTGCCTTCGAGTTACTTCCCCGGAAAACTTCGTCTTCCCCAATTTGTTTCGAACACAACAGATATGCCACCCCCCACGTGCACGTGCACCACCGACCAAAGCCATTCCGACCATCACCACGATCACCCACACATCCCCGTTGATCACCCTAATCCTCATGACCAACCAGATCGAAGAACACAAACGCGAATCGAAAACGAACACTTCGTTCCAAATTCTGGAACCAACCCGACCAGAAAACCCATCATCACCGATGATCTCGCCCTCGATCATCCACGCCTTCACGACCCAAGCTCCATCTCGGTCTCCAGCTTCGATTCTTCCACTTGCGGTGGGGTCTGATCCACTTCTGACATCACAGTGAACTCAAACACCTCGTCCCATCAAACATCTCACAAAACCCTAAAATCACCTTGCTTAGCCATCATGATCGATGAAAATTTTGACGCGTATTTTTCCTGGAATCACCAACGTCCAAGCTAACTTCACCACGACCTCGAGATCCAATCCCACACCGATCGCCGTGAATTGCCCAAAACCCATTCCACGTTCAACCCACAAATTTGCTCGATCCACTAAACTAAAATTCATGATTTTTCTTTTAAAAATCATAATTTCCAGAAGCAAAACACATTATATAAAGGAATCAAGTAATCAAGATACTTGTAATTTGACATATATATTAGTTTTACTGTTGTTTCCTCTTCCTAGATAAACTTTCTTCCAATTTCAACTTAAACTTATTTTTAAAAACTTAATTACATTTAAACACACGACATTTGTTTAGATCCTCTAGTTTAATAATGATGAAAGGAAAAGAAATCAAATTTTGTTGATCAGGCTTATGCCTGTGAACCTGAAATAAAATCCAGATTGATGCACAAAGACATTCATATCCCATTTTCCAGATGTAAATACATGCAAAATAATACTTTTACTTTAGGTTTAGAAGTGAAATTACTCACAATTTCACATGAAAACATAGCACAACAAATTTTTTTCTCAGGCATCATCAAACTTCAAAACAGATTTTAGCCTTTAAGTTGAAAAGTTTTGCTCACCTGGGTATGTTTTGAACAGAGAACTGAAATTGAAGAACAGAGAACTCCCTTTCTATTTGTTTTGAAAAAACTTTAAACTTTAAAACTTGAGTTTCTTGAATTTGTCTTTGATTTTAGAACTGTAGTTGCATGCTGTTGAACTCTGACTGAACAAAAAAATGCTTACAGGCTCTTTGATTTGCAAAATTGATTCCAGGCTTGAAATATTTTTTTGAAAAATTTGATATTGCTTCAGGCTTTTAAATTTACCTTTAGCTCGGTTGAATCTGATCATCCACATGCTTGACGAAGGTGCATTTGCATGTCTCAGATCGGTATCAGGTTGATTCTTGTATTGTTATTTTATTTTGCTTTTTTTGAATCTATAACTTAAATTGTTTGTTCCAGGTTTTGAAATTTGTTTCTGAGTTGAGAAAACTTCTTTTTGAAAATGAAAGGGTTTTGAACAAAAATGACAACCAGGTTTCTTTTGTCATATGCCACTTGTCTAATTTTTTGAACACTTGTTAATATACAAACAAATTTATGTAAAGACCTCTTCTTAAATGTATTTACAAATTTTGTTTTTAAACCTTATTTCATTTCAATTTATAAAACATATTTATCTATTTATATTTACATATATATATATGTTATGTAGTTTTAAATCTTGTTTATATGTTCTCGTATATTTTCATTTGAACAAAATAAAAATTCTATCTCACATAGATTTTTACATTTAAACTTAATTTAGTTTAGTACATAAATATATTCATATTTATTTTCCATTCATACATTTATATTTATTTATTTATTTATTTATTTATTTATTTGCGCAACTTTTGTTTTTTTAAAGGAAAAGAATGATTTTAAAAAATCTTGATTACATACTAACACTTAAAATTTTAAATAAACACTTGTTATTTCATATTGCTTAAATTTTACAAATGTCAAAATGGAAAAAAAACGTGTTTAAATCCTTGCTTCATTTTATTTTACAAATCATGTTCATGTTTTCTTCTTTATTTCCTAAAAGATATATATATATATATGTATATATTTTAAACTTTGTATTAATTCTTTTATATAAATATACACCTTATCAAATTTTAGATCTAAATTTCAAGTTTTATTTTCAATTTATTTTATAAAACACATATTTTATTTTCAAGTATATAAGACAAAAGCATTTTAAATCTTTTACTTAACCTTGTTTAACATCATATTATATTTACAATTTAGTTCAAACAAATTTAAAAGAAGGTATGTAAACTTCTTAATTTAATCCCTATTGATTTTCAAGAGATATGTATATTAAATAATATGAAATTTAGTTTTAAACAACTCTTACTATATTAATTTAATAATATAACTTTCCAATATATCATATATTAAAATTAGAAAACAATTTTATTCATCTCAAAACTTAGAGTATTCAAATCAAATTCAAATAAATAAATAGTTATTTTTGAACTCCAATCCAAAGTTCTATTTAAAGTACATATTTTTATTTGTTCTGGAAATTTCATATTATTTTACCAATAATTTCATAATTTAATTCCAAAGATTAAATTAATTATCAAATATTTTTTAGCTGAAATTCAGGAATGTTACAACTTCAATTAAGACATACTATGGCAGTTCAATCTAGATATGAAATAGCACTTCATCCTTAGAGATGCGATAGATCTTTAATTTTAGACATGTGAAATCTTCCTTATTAGGCATGAAATAGCCCTTATATTAGATTGACTATAGCTATTCAAATTAGACATGCAGCAGCTCTCCAATTTAGATATGCGGCGGCTTTCTTCTTTAAACATGCGATAGCTTCCCAATCTTAGACATGTGATAGCTTTTCTATCTTACCCTTGTAACAACTCTTCAATCTTAGACATGCGATAACTCTTTTATTTAGACATTTGATATCCCCTATCTTAGATTGACAATAAAATTCAGCCTTTGACATGCGATGGCTCTTCAACTTAAATGTGCGATAGATTCCTTCTTTAGACATGCGGTAACTTCCTCTTTAGTCATGCAATAACTTTACAATCTTAAACATGTGATAGCTTTTCTTTCTTAGATATGCGATAGCTTTTCTACCTTAGACATAAGATAGCTCTTTAATCTTAGACATGCAATAGCTCTTATCTTAGACATGTGTTAGCTTCCCAATCTTAGACATGCAATAGCTTTCCAATCTTAGACATGTGATAGTTTTTCAATCTTAGACACGTGATATCTCTTCAATCATAGACATATGATAGCTTTTTAATCCTAGACATGCAATTGCTCTGTTATCTTAAACACACACGATAGCTTTTTTATCTTAGACATGCGATAGCTCTTAAATCTTAGATGTGCGATAACTTCCCAATCTTAGACATGCGATAGCTTTTCTATCTTAGACATTTGATAAATCTTCATTCTTAGGAATGCAAAAACTCTTCTATCTTAAACATGTGATATCATCTTCTTTAAACTTGTGATAGCTTATCTTTTAGTATTTAACAATCTGTTTTGCTCTTACTATGCTTCCTTACTTTGGCTATACCACTATTTTTCCTTTTGCCATACAAATAGGGTATAACATTCACCCCCTTTCCCCGAGAAGTTTGCTTATGCTTTAGCTTAAGGAAACTCTTCACTTTGTTCTCCTATTCTGATTTTATCATTTCTTGCTCTTTGGCCACCATGGATTTCCTTTCTCAAAGCTGACCTTCTTCTACCTTGAATTCATGTTTATCCTGCAAATTCACAACAAAATTAATAAGAACTTATTTTTTTAATCAATTCCTTATTTGCATATACAGCTCTTGTTTCCTTCTGATATTTTTTGTTTTGATCTTGTCACAAACCATTTCTTAAAGTGCTTTTCCCTAAAGCAACAACTTATCTATAGGTAATCCATGAGCTTTTCATATATTGATTCATCTTTTGAGTTTATGCTTGGTTAATGTAATGAATTCCTTATCCACGAATCCTCTTTATCGGGTGATATTTTGGTCAGCCTGTAGCTGGATAGTCTTCACACTCTTTTGATTCTCTTAGGTTCTTAACTATACATACTATTCTTATGAATGGTTTCTATAATCAAGCACGAGCGGTGGGGTCGAAAGCTTATTTAGACCATACCCGATGCAATTTGTTGAACATTTAAATAGTTGCCTTAGAACTGATGCTAAGGTGTTCCCAACTTCTTTGTTAGATGCCTTAGAACATAGTCAAAGGCTTTTAACGCCGCCGAGTGTAAGTGTGTCGTTGCTTAAAAAAAATCTTACCAACATTGTAAGGTCAGAAGCTTTATTATACATAATGCATCTTAAACTAAGGGTCGCATAGTTACTTATACTCACTGAGGGCATAAGTAAGTTTTCTCGTTGATGTTCCCTTAGTAGGGTTTTTGGTTATTAAACCAATGAAAATATTTTTCAAAAATTGGTTTCCTAAAAAAAACCACCATTTCAAAATTATTTCTGAAAATTTCCTTTCAACCTGACCTCCAAATGGTACACCGAGGAAAGTTTTTTCGTTTTCTTTAAAAATTGAATTTTTTTAGAAAATGATTTTTGGAAAACTCTTTTTTTTTTAAATCAATTTTCTCAAAAATTTCCTCATAGGTCAGACACTTGTATTATTCCAAAATTATTTCTTAGTAGCCAAACCCAAAACCAACCAATTATACTTTGTTTTTTTCTTATACATCCAACGACATGAAGTATGGTCTAACGACATTCCATGTTTTAGCTACGATGTTTCCATCTGGTCTATTTACTCAGTAAGCTCCTAAAGGTATAACTTCAAGGATAATTAAGGGCCCTTCCCAGTTTGGTCCTAGAGGTCCTTGCGTTGGATTCTTAGTATATGCCATTAGGCTTCCAAGTACCGGATTTCCCTTTCGAATCCTTCCCCTCACTCTCGTGTTATAATATTTTAAGATTCTCTACTGATACTCTAATGTTCGCAAGGCAGCCTCATCTTTTAACTCATAGATTAAATCTAAGGATTCATTTTTAATTCTTGATTAGGCTCGTGCGCTTATGTAATTCTTCGATGCGATGGAATTTCAAGCTCAACATGCAACATAGCCTCAAATCCATATGCCATGGAATATGGCGTATATCCGATTGTTGTTTTGACCAAAGTTCCATACGACTATAGGACAAGGGCAAGTTCTTCTGCCCGAATTTCTTCAGCTTGATTTAAACGTTTTTTGAGAATATTCTTGATGGTTTTATTTTCACCTTCTACTGCCCACTAGCCTTTGGGTTAGCTACCAAAGAAAAGCTCTTTATTATCCCATTCTTTTCATAAAAGTGAGTGAACCCTTCACTTTATAATTGGGTTCCATTGTCATAAATAATTTTGTTTGGTAATCCAAATTGAATCACGATATTTTTAATAACGAACTTCAAAACCCTATTTGCGGTTATATTAGGCATTGCTTCAACATCTACCCACTTGATAAAATAATCGATTGCTACAACTGTGAATTTGGCTCCTCTTTTTGAGATGGGTAAGGGTCAGATCAAGTCAATCCCAAATACGTCAAAAGGCCAAGGACTGATTACAAGCGTCAAGTTATTGGAAGTTATCGATGAATTCCAAAGATCATTGACATTTATCACGTCTTTTTACACAAGCTATAGCCTTTATCTTAGATTAACGATAGTCATGCAATAACATGTCTAGATTGAATTGTTATCAAACCCTTAGAAAAATGTTGTTGAATTCATTGGGATCATCCATAAGTTAGCCTCCTGTTATTCCATTTGTGCCACATCAGCATGAAAGAAGAGAAAAAGGACTTGTGTCATGTGTCATTTTGACAGCCTGCCATGTCATCAATTGTTCAAGGAGATATCAATCATCTAAGGTATCAACCACCACATCAAGATCTAACAACGTATAAATAGGCATGCACTTCCTATTTAAGAAGGGGTGAATTCCTAAGTTATCTACTTCTTCATTCTTCATTTGTAATAAAAGCACAAATAAAAAGTTTGAACTAGGAATTTAATGGTCATTTGTGTTAAATAATAATTGACAAATTGTGGCAAAGGACTCTCTTAATTAGTATTTGCATATTTTTCTAAGAGGAACTTCTCTTACACGAATAACTTATAATACTAATTCATAAACTCTTGAGTTAGGCCAAATCCTAGGCTTAGCATTTTCATATTTAACTTGCATATTATAATCAATAATTTAAATATGATAATTTGTTTAAAATAACTTTATCAATTATTTTCACAAAACAATTTATTCTAGTTAACTTATTAACTCCGTTTATTTATTTATTTTTCTCTAAACAAAAATCTCATTTTCATTTAGTTCAATCATATAAAGTTATTATCAACATACAAATATTTTATTCGAGTTAAATATATTTTCTTAAAAGTAATTAGTTGATTAACTCATATTATTAAAACAAAATTCTTTTATTGAGTAAACTTTAGCTTAATAAAATGTGTCTATAATATAAAAATAATCCAAAAATAGAACACAAATAATTTATCTTAATAAAAATTAATTTATTACAAATGTACCAAAAGTCAGGATATTACATTTAACTACCATTAGTTAATTAAAAAAATCAATAAATGATACACGAAGAGTTTCTTCAATCTTAATAGTCCATTTATTAGAAATTACAGAAGAACCAATGAATATTCCTTCATTGGTATTTGGATCAAACTTGCACTATTGATCTTTTGTATTTAAATTTGAACATTTAGATCTAAATATGCAAAGATATTTACCATTAAATAATTCATCGGGAATGTTTTAAGTTAAGGGACTTATGGAAACACGGTTAATAACATAATAACCAGTAGCGACAACTTCACTTTTAAAAACTTTAGTGGTGAATAGCTGCTTTAAAATGTTCTTGCACATTCTTATAAAGTTATTGTTACACCTAAAATTCCTAAAAATGGATAGAGTGTGAAACTTTTGAAAGTTATGATGTTTGAGCCATCTCATGCCGACTTCATGAATTACCAAAAGTTGAGATGGTTGATATCAGAGCTAAGGTTGAATTTAGCTCAGGAGTATAACACATTAAGTAGCTCATTAGAGATAGGGTGAAGTATACCCTAGAATGAGTATTTCCCTAAGATATCAGTTCGAATGCCTCAATAAATTCTCTTACTATCCACTGATAGTAAGTATGAGTGCAAGAAGAAGACGAGATAGGGACAGGGGAATACGACTATAAATGGTCAATACCCTGCGATAGTGAAAACATTATTTCTCTATCAATCTCCTTTGATTCGATCCAAAAATTCTTTGGATTGCTTCGTACCGGCTATAAGAAGAAGTTTCGGAATGATAGTGGCCCTACGAACCATTGTAGGAAAAAAAATACTTCGTATCTTCATCGGTTTCTTATTAGTTTTTGATTTAAACCTTAATGAATATGAATTGGAAATTTGAAATTGAAAATTTTGAATAAATTGGAAATTTTTGAAATTGAAAATTTTGAATAAATTGGAAATTTTAAATTGAGTTAAATTGATTAATAGAATATGAAGGATAATTTGAATTGAATCGATAAAATGATTTCGTTTAAAACCGAATTTGAAATTTTATTGTAATTTCTTGAGTATATCGAAGTCCGAAAAGGGACAAATTGGTATATATTTTGAGATATTCCGACTCGAATTGGAATCCATATCTAATGTTTGGAAGTTGTGGAAAATAAAATCCATATATTTATCTATTGTTTGGGTCTCGATATATTCTATAGATGATTAGTTATCCCTTTAAACTAATCAGTGCCTTGCATATTTCGTAGATTTGATTACCCGAGTACCCTGTGTAGTATTGGATGAGTTTGTTCTCATATTGTTGATATCCTGATTTGGCAAGCCAAATGCAGAGTAGATATTCTGTTTGATTTGATGAAACATTCTTCATCTATCTTTGTTGTTTTCGTGCAGCAAATTTCGAGGATGAAATTTCTTAAGGAGGGGAATCTGTAACGATCCTGGATTTTGATTTATTTTAAATTGATAATTGATTTAATTTTTGAATAAAATTGCAAAATTTATCGGTAAATAGATTCGAGTTTCTTCGAATTCAAATAAGTGTTTATGTCGAACAAATATTTCAAACAAATTTATAGATATATAAAATAGAAATTTATTTATATTTTAAAATAATATGTATAAGACATACAAGGCAATTAAATATTTAGGCTAGAAATAAAAATAAATGTATATATAATAAACTATGAAATATAAATTAAACACATTAGCAAATTCTAACAACATAATAACAATATAACTTCATTTATATCCCTAAGTAATGAGGCTAAAAGCATAGCAAATAAAATACATTCACATATAAATAAGAAACCGGACCACAATTATAAACATCTATGTACAAGCAAATATTATTAAACAAGCCACCACAAAATCTTCTCTGTACATACAATACATTTTTTTTATCAGCCAAGTAAAAAAAAAGTACCAAGGCAATTAATGCCACATCTCTAGCATCAAACCAGCAAAGCAATTAATGCAACATACCTCATGCATTTAATGCAAGCATCTTCAGCATGCTTATTGTACAAACAATATACTGCATACTTCTCTTTATATGCATCATCTCCTATATATCAACCTCCTTCCTTTCAGATAACATAAAGAAATACCATCCTAAAACTTAAACAAAACTTCAATTTAAACATCAAAACAAATAAAGTCAAACCAGAGAATCAAGTGAAAGATTTCAACTAGGAATTTAAAGCCTATTTCAACAAAAAATAAAGCAGCTCTGTTCATTTGAAAACCAGGTGAGTAACATCACTTTTCAATTTAAAGTATCTGTTATCTATTGCATATGAATTTCTGGAAAATGAATATGTTTTGGTGTGAGATTATATGAATGAATTATCTGTTGATGTGGGCGTACAAAATATGTACATGTTTGTCTTTCTGAAGAATCCATGTCTCTTTGATTTTCAAGCTTCTGTTGATTTAAAATTTTTGTCTCTTGATTTAGTTTAGGTTTGGATTTGAGACTTTAACAAAAATCAGATTTTTTCCATCATAAATTATAGATTAAAATTTTGCTTAAGTCAAAACAAACTCGAATTGGCCTTGGGAAATCAAAACAACTGAGCAAGTTCAAACGTACATGAAATTTCTATCATCTTGTTTCCTGAATTCAGGAACATAAATTGAATCTAAAAACCAAAACATGATTTTTAAAGTTGGGGTCACAATTTTTAGAGATGTATAGGACTAGCAGTTTGAGTTGAACTGAAATTGATGTTTTGGGTTCACCCTACCGATCAAGTTGATCGGAAGGCATGGGGTTGCTCGTGGTGATGGAGGAGCGAACGAAGGTTCTAGGAAAAATATTGGAATGGTGGATAGTTCAACGTGGTGGCATCGGCGAGCTTCTGAAATTTCTAAACCTAGTTTTTTCGAAGGTTGGAATTTCGCTTCCTTCGTCCCCTTCGTTCGATCGAGTGTTGCATGATCTTGAGAGGTGGTAGGGGAGATGTTGACGAAGTGATGGCCAGAAATTTAGGATTTCTGGTGGACAAGGTTGCGAGGTCGGTGAACTTCCAGGTTTGGCGAGGAGGTTCTGATGAGTGTTTTAGGTTTCGTTTTCAAGCTAAATTTTGTTTTGAGAGGATGATGGGAATTCTGACGATCTGGAATTGGTGCGTGGGGGGTTGTGGACTTGCTCGACGACGTAGCGATGACCGGAGGCGATCATCAACGCTGTGCACGTGCACCGAGCATTCTAAAAATATGGTGAGGTTTCTAGGTTTTGGTTTTGTGAAATTTTGGGTCTCGAGCATTTCCCGAAGCAGTGAGATGATTGTCTCGAAGATATCTAGGTTTGGACTCGAAGTAGATAGGGTAATGGCTCGGGTAGAATGGGTTACAAGTTTTTAAAAGAAACCTGTACTATTCTGCTTTTAAACTGAAGTTTAAATTAAATTTTAACTGAGTTAAAATCAAAATTTAAACATAACTTAAGTTCAATTTTGAAACTTAGTTTAGAAATGAGTTTTTAAAATTCAAATTGTTAAATGAAAAAGTGTTTAAACAATTAAGTGTGTTTAAAAAGGAATTGAATTTAAGATTTGAATTTGATTTGTAAAGGAAAATTTTAAGCAAAGTTGAAAACAAATCTGAAACCTGGTGTAACGACCCAGAATTTTTATTAATTAAAATTTGAATATTTAATTAATTTTAAATATTTATAAGTGAATTTTTAAGTCAAATAAATTTTTATTTGAATTATTGGATTTTATTGAATAATTAAATCGATAATTTAATGTGTTAAATTATGGAAATAATTGAAAATTGAGTTAAATATGATTGAAAATGATTTGTAAAATTTTATTTTATCATATTGAAGTTAGAATGATATTTTAGAACTTTTAAAATCGAATTAAAAGTTAATTTGTGAAAATTGAATATTTTAATATTTAATAATCGACTGTAAAATAGCCAATTTTTGAACAGTCTCAGAATTGAACGAAACCAGTTTCATTGGATCCGTAATAGTTAGTTATTACTGGATTTCAATTTTCGTATCAATCGGAGTTATCATTTGATCGTGGCAGCTCGAAACGCATCGAATTATTTTTAATTTAAATTTGGCGAGTCAAAATAGCCATTTTTCAAAAAGTCTCGGAATTCGACGAAACCAGTTTCATCGGATCCGTAATGTGATATTATTGTAAGGTTTCAAATTTCAAGTCATTTGGATTTACCGTTTGTCCGGTACAAATTAAAACGCCTAGAAATCGGTTTAAATCGGTTTAATTTAAATTGAGCGTTTTCAGCCATAACTCGCACATACTTCCGAATTAGCTTCCGAAACCTGTTCCATTGTGTCCGGAACGCGGGATAAACCCTAGGTACGCTGGTTACGGCGTCTAAATCGGAGTTCGGAATTTTCGGGTGAATAGTGTCGAACGAAACTCTATAAATAGCCCCAACATCTTCATAATTTGATAAAAAAACATAAACCCTAATTCTAATTTGCCCTAGCCGCCACTTTTCTGTTCTATGGCCAGATTTTTTCCAACTTCATCCCTCAATCTCTCCCAATCTACAAAGAATTAGCCGAAGTGTTCAACACGGAAGTCGAAGAGCACGACGAGAGCTTCGATTCCATACGGTGATGATCGGAAATGGTGCAACGGAGAGGGAGCTAAGGGGGGCCGTTCATAGCAGGTCACGCACGCACTCCAAGGCTGTAGAGCAGGCCGAGCCTTGTGCTATTCAAGCCGAACATGGTGGAGGTGATGGGCTTCGCAATGGAGTTCCCCGATCGAGTTCTAGTCGAGTGTGGAGAGAGCAATATTAAACCCTAGAAATGAAAGCATGGGTTCTTTGTGTCGGCCTAAATCTATAGATAGAACGTGAGAGGAAGAAGGGGGATGGGCGGCCAAGATCTGCAGGAGTTTGGATCTAAGGGCTGTGATGAGTGGGTTTGAAAATAGTTAAGTTTTGTTGTAAATTTTTATATAAATTTATACGTGTAACTTCAAAAATGCATAACTTTTTCATACGAGGTCGAAAAAATGCAAACTCAGTTGCGTTGGAATCGTATGGACGAGCACTACGCGATGGAGATGGTTTGGAGTCGTTTGGAGTTAGTGAGAATTTCGGGTAAAATTAAACGCGTGTTTAATTTTATTCGAAATAAAAGCTAAAACGGAAATTAAACTAAGGTGAGAACTTCTCACTCAATCGAATAGATTTCGATTTTATTTTAAATAGTTAGATTTAAAATATTTGAATGCATGTTTGAATGATGACTGTAAATTATTGATTGTTAAAATAGACATTATGCGCCGTTAGTAAGCGGATGTTATTTAATATAAACATATACCGCGAATATTTCATAAACAGTGAAATTGGTATTATATATAATATCAATATATATATATTGGCATATGTATATATTGCAGTTATTGATTTCCCGCATTTTTGTTTAGCGGATGAGACCCTATTACGCCGTTATTAAGCGGATAATATTTATTAAGAACATGTACCGCGATAATTTCGTACTGGAGCGAAATTGGTATTGTGCTAATGTTTTTGGATGCAGGAAACAGGTTGGAGGGATCCAACTGGATTCCTCAACAGTTTTTATTTGGATTTCAGATATTTTGATATTTGATGGATTTTCATATTGATATATGATATCGTTGTAGTCGTGATTGACTATTTGGTGTGTAGCATCATTGGACCCAGATTTTGGGATTTTAAAATGTTTTTAAAGTGATTTTTGAAAAGATAAAATATTTTTGGAATCGATCCATTATAAATAAATGAAAGTTATAATTTTTAAAGTTATAAAAATTATGACTTTTGAGAAATATAGTTAAAAGATTGATTTTTGAAAATATGGGTTAATGATGTTATAAAATAGTTTAAATTGGGAAATTTAAATTTATTATAAAAGTTGGAATATAAGATTTATAAAATTTAATTATTTTATAAATCAAGAGAATGGTGAAATTATAAAGAAAATTTAAAGACGTTTTAAAATAATAATATAAATTGATTTATATTAAAGGATTTATAAATGGATATTTATGAATTGAGATTCAGACATTATAAAACGAGTTTTTTTTAAGTGTTTGAATGAAGTGAAAATGAATTTCATAATAGAATGAAATTTATAGAATTATAAACCGTGAAGTTATAAATGAAACTTATAAATAGTAAGATTTATAAATTTAGTGAAATTATTTGAAGAATAAATTGATTAAATAAATAAATCTTATAAGTTATAAGGTTTATAAATTGAAAAGTCTTTAAAAGAACGATTTTGTAAAATAATCGTTGTATAAGTATTTAACTTATAATATGAACGTTTAGTTATAATTTAGTTATAAACTAGAATATGTTAATAAAGGAATTTATAAAAAGGAAGTTTTTATATAAAAATAGAAATAGAATTTATAAACGTTGTTTTATAAATTCGCAAACGACTTATTTTGATAAGTTAATTGTTATAACCTATTAATGGAGTTATATTCACGTTGTAAACAGTGAATAATCCTTTAAGTTAAAAAGAATAGAAATAATGGAATTTGTGAACATAGTATATTCACGTTTTTGAACAGTGAATAACACGTTAAAGAAAATATTTTGAATGTGATGTTTAAATAGAATTAAAACGATCTAACGATGTTTTAAAAGGTGTTGAGATTCGAAACCATAGATTTCAACATTCATTGTTGAAATAGATGTTTCGTGAAATAAAAGGAAATGTTTAGTATAGTATTGGGATTTATATATCTATTTAATTTCGAATCCCTATACTAGTGATTTTGGGTTGTTGTAACGATGTTTTACGCAACATTCGTTTTGGCCCAAATAAATATGTTAAGTGAATGATTTCCTTAATAGAATGAAATATATACTTAATTCGATTTAAGTATATTGAATATTTTCTAAGTGTTGAAAATGAAAAGATTTGTGAATTACTTATTTTTAATAAGTATGGAAATGTTTTCCAATATAAAGTGAATATATTGAATTTATCTTTTTGAAGATAAATTGAAATGAATGATTGAAATCATATATGCATGGATATTTTGAAATATAAATTCATTATGGAATTTATGAATGAAAAGTGGAATTTGTATAAAAATAAATATTGATTTATTTTTGAAGGTTGAAATTATATATCTTGTAAAGATATTTTGGAAAGTAAATAATTTGGAAAATTATTTGGAATCTGGTGATGTGTGCATATCAATTGATAGTTCAATAACCGACTATCAATATTTCCCTTTGAATGGGTATTTGATGTGATTTGATTGAATTTGAATGTCACACTTATTTTTGAATAAGCGCTCACTATTCGGGTTAACCGGGAAAGGACCATGGGGTCGTATAACCCATTCCGAATATGTGATACGTCGTTGTGAATTGCATTTGAAGATCGGTGTTGAAGACCGGTATTTGCGAGAGCGATAGGATGACCTATCGATTGTCTCTGCACTGGGTCGCTCCTGGTATAGAGATTCCATAAGTGATGGGAAATCCAATCAGGATTGTGAATATCCGGATTGCAAGGACTTCTTTGTAAGTGCCTTCGGTTCTGTTCGATCCCGGAACAGACTTGTATGGATTGTATGCCTGACATTACAAGTTGAGATATAAAGCCGATTTCTTTCAAATATATTTCTGTTGGTGGCGGAGAATTTATTCTTTGCTTAACACCCTTCTTTGAGACGTACGAGCTCAAAGGTTATATAGTTGAAGTTATCAGCGATATATCCCATTTTGGTAATGTGACATGCTGAGTGATGCTGAAATGATCATTGTGTTGATTATTTGTGATAGGATCATTTATTTGATCGTCTATCTTAGTGATCATTGTGTTGATCATTTGTTGACCCAAAGCACGGCTTTTTGTACAAAGTGTGTTTTTGTGGACGTGACTTCGTCGAGCCTCACATCCCGGAAATGGTCAAAACAGGAAAGATGCGGCAAGGTTATTAGGGGTTGCTGTAGCTCCCCTTAGGGTATGTGCATTTCCTTCTGGAAAGGGGTGGTATCATGGTATGGAGCCCAGATACTTACTCATGTTGAAAACACTTTATGATTGTGTGAATTGGATATCGAGCGCTCGGTTGAAAAGGTCCTAAAGGACCGGGGAATGGCGTGCTCGTGTCAGTAGTTACCCAGTTAGGGGTAACCCGGCCTTGTGTTGGCAGAGATCCGGTTTGGTTCTCGGGGATGTCTTTCCAGAGGCATTCTCATGTGGCAATGGGAAGTTCCTTGGCCTGACCATTTGTTGGAAATCCAAAGAAACAATACGAGACTTGTACGGTATTAGTTGTATAACCTGCTATGGAATGTGGCGGTAACCTGCTATTGAACATGGTAGCTATAGTAGGCATAAGTGCGAAATGTCTATGCTGGCTAAGATTTATATCTTTATTTTCGAAATGATTTGCTATACACTATGCACTAGTAATAATATCAAATGTTATTTTAAATGCGTATCAAGCATCTTTGACTATCATAAGGAGAAATCTCCTCCGATTCTGCGTTTGCATGTGTGTGTGTGCGGGAGGCCTTATGGTAGTCTCATTTTTTAAAAGCATTGCGAATTGAATTTAAAAATATTCCTCTATTTTGATTTTAAAGTAAATAAACTGTTTTGAGTTCTCACACCAGTCTTGTTAAGCTATTGGGCTATGTGATGGGGGGTTCTCGCTTCGCGGTTTGGTGGCGAACGGGAGACTCTTACTCCCACACATCCTCTTTTAGGGGGTTGGTTAGGCGTAAGCTGTGACAGTCGAAAGGCTGGCCGTAAAAGCAAGTTTGGGATATCAGTGTAAGCCACGGTGGGGCTGGGATGGTTGAAAAGCCTACCGGTTGTGACCGCTACTTTCGTGACGTTACATTTGGTATCAGAGCTGATGGTTAAGCGAGAACCATGGTTCTGTAGGGTTATACTCATTAGAGATAGAGTCAGCAGTACTCTAGAATGAGTTGAGTGTAATAATAGATATGAGAGCGTATTTGTTAGTGAATATGAAATTGTTTTATATTGTGATGATTGGTTTATTGAGTGGCATATGAACCTTCGTCAGCACAGCCTCGAAACTGAGCCGAAGGGGTTTCTAAACACTTGAATAGAACAATTCGACGTAATATTGTTTTAAATTGGGTAAATGAAATAATTTTGCCTTGATTATATTTCATATATAAAGGAATAATTTTTCAAAATTATTAAAGTGTATATAAGTTGATTGTTAGGTTGTTTGAATAATCTAAATTAAAGAATAATTGTATAAGCAAAAGAATTATAAGAATTGAGTTATAATTAAAGTGAATTACAATTGTGAAATAAACTTATATATATATATAAGAAGTGAAACTATATGAATATGGGTTGTAAATAAAGGTGAATTTCAAGTTAAATGGAATATAACTTAAGAGATATTGAATTAAGTTGATTTTGGTATCGAAGTAAATAATTAAGTGGATTAAAAGAATATGAACTTGAGTTATATAAATGAAATTCGACTTTAGAAATTGAGTTGAATAAATGAATTGAATTGAATAAATGAATTGAATTGTGAATCAATTGAATGGAAAATAGAATTGATATGAAATAATGAATATAAGTGTTAATTCATTAAAATCTAATGTTATTAGAAGTTAAAAGAGTGAATGAAAATCAATTTAATTAAACCAATTCAAAGTGATGGTGTTAAATCAAATATAAGTAAAGGAATTTGGTTGTAATTGATATGCATTGGTTGTTACTTGATTGTTGATTGATTGTATATAATTCATTAAGTATTAATGAAATTGAAAGCTATGAAATTGAATTCAAATTAGAAATAAATAAATTTGAATAGAATTGAAAGTGAATTAGATTTAATTAGTAATGCAAACTAATTGAATTGAGAATGAATGTTAGTAAATCCAATGTAAATGAATCAAATGTGATTTGAAAGTGAAAACCAATTCATTGAATATAATGAGAATAAGAATGAATGTTTATTGGATATAGATTATAGTTGGTTGATGTTTGCATTTGTTGTTTGGTTGCATTTGCTATGTGACATATATAGTTGTTATGTTGCTATATGTTGTATATTGAGATTATTTGCATATATGCATGATTCTCATGTTGTTTGTTGAGTATTTAGTAGGTGCGGATCGCGTTGCTTCGCATTTGGAGTTCGCTTTAGCGCTATATTAGCCGTATATGCTCGCTAATAAAATATAAGGTACATATCTCGGATTAAATATCGCACTTTTATACTTTTTTTTCCCTGCGGGATGCCTCATTACTTGATGAGATGTATATTTGTGATATATATACTGTCATTTTTTTTTCGGATCGAGCCGCGCAAAGGAGACATGGCGAATTTTTCCGAAAATTTAAGGCGTTAGGAAAATTTTGAGAAAATTGGAAAATTTTGAAAATTTTAACTTTGATTTTTGAATTGAAAGTTAAACAATAGAAATTGTTTTAGAAAAGATAACTAAGTATGATTTGAAAACTTAGTAAAGTATTGTAAGGAATTTAATTATAAATTTTGGAAAGTTAATAGATTTTGTAACCTTTCTTACTTATAATTTCGGGGACGAAATTCTTTTAAGGGGGAAAGATTGTAACGACCCAGAATTTTTATTAATTAAAATTTGAATATTTAATTAATTTTAAATATTTATAAGTGAATTTTTAAGTCAAATAAATTTTTATTTGAATTATTGGATTTTATTGAATAATTAAATCGATAATTTAATGTGTTAAATTATGGAAATAATTGAAAATTGAGTTAAATATGATTGAAAATGATTTGTAAAATTTTATTTTATCATATTGAAGTTAGAATGATATTTTAGAACTTTTAAAATCGAATTAAAAGTTAATTTGTGAAAATTGAATATTTTAATATTTAATAATCGACTGTAAAATAGCCAATTTTTGAACAGTCTCAGAATTGAACGAAACTAGTTTCATTGGATCCGTAATAGTTAGTTATTACTGGATTTCAATTTTCGTATCAATCGGAGTTATCATTTGATCGTGGCAGCTCGAAACGCATCGAATTATTTTTAATTTAAATTTGGCGAGTCAAAATAGCCATTTTTCAAAAAGTCTCGGAATTCGACGAAACCAGTTTCATCGGATCCGTAATGTGATATTATTGTAAGGTTTCAAATTTCAAGTCATTTGGATTTACCGTTTGTCCGGTACAAATTAAAACGCCTAGAAATCGGTTTAAATCGGTTTAATTTAAATTGAGCGTTTTCAGCCATAACTCGCACATACTTCCGAATTAGCTTCCGAAACCTGTTCCATTGTGTCCGGAACGCGGGATAAACCCTAGGTACGCTGGTTACGGCGTCTAAATCGGAGTTCGGAATTTTCGGGTGAATAGTGTCGAACGAAACTCTATAAATAGCCCCAACATCTTCATAATTTGATAAAAAAACATAAACCCTAATTCTAATTTGCCCTAGCCGCCACTTTTCTGTTCTATGGCCAGATTTTTTCCAACTTCATCCCTCAATCTCTCCCAATCTACAAAGAATTAGCCGAAGTGTTCAACACGGAAGTCGAAGAGCACGACGAGAGCTTCGATTCCATACGGTGATGATCGGAAATGGTGCAACGGAGAGGGAGCTAAGGGGGGCCGTTCATAGCAGGTCACGCACGCACTCCAAGGCTGTAGAGCAGGCCGAGCCTTGTGCTATTCAAGCCGAACATGGTGGAGGTGATGGGCTTCGCAATGGAGTTCCCCGATCGAGTTCTAGTCGAGTGTGGAGAGAGCAATATTAAACCCTAGAAATGAAAGCATGGGTTCTTTGTGTCGGCCTAAATCTGTAGATAGAACGTGAGAGGGAGAAGGGGGATGGGCGGCCAAGATCTGCAGGAGTTTGGATCTAAGGGCTGTGATGAGTGGGTTTGAAAATAGTTAAGTTTTGTTGTAAATTTTTATATAAATTTATACGTGTAACTTCAAAAATGCATAACTTTTTCATACGAGGTCGAAAAAATGCAAACTCAGTTGCGTTGGAATCGTATGGACGAGCACTACGCGATGGATTTGGTTTGGAGTCGTTTGGAGTTAGTGAGAATTTCGGGTAAAATTAAACGCGTGTTTAATTTTATTCGAAATAAAAGCTAAAACGGAAATTAAACCAAGGTGAGAACTTCTCACTCAATCGAATAGATTTCGATTTTATTTTAAATAGTTAGATTTAAAATATTTGAATGCATGTTTGAATGATGACTGTAAATTATTGATTGTTAAAATAGACATTATGCGCCGTTAGTAAGCGGATGTTATTTAATATAAACATATACCGCGAATATTTCATAAACAGTGAAATTGGTATTATATATAATATCAATATATATATATTGGCATATGTATATATTGCAGTTATTGATTTCCCGCATTTTTGTTTAGCGGATGAGACCCTATTACGCCGTTATTAAGCGGATAATATTTATTAAGAACATGTACCGCGATAATTTCGTACTGGAGCGAAATTGGTATTGTGCTAATGTTTTTGGATGCAGGAAACAGGTTGGAGGGATCCAACTGGATTCCTCAACAGTTTTTATTTGGATTTCAGATATTTTGATATTTGATGGATTTTCATATTGATATATGATATCGTTGTAGTCGTGATTGACTATTTGGTGTGTAGCATCATTGGACCCAGATTTTGGGATTTTAAAATGTTTTTAAAGTGATTTTTGAAAAGATAAAATATTTTTGGAATCGATCCATTATAAATAAATGAAAGTTATAATTTTTAAAGTTATAAAAATTATGATTTTTGAGAAATATAGTTAAAAGATTGATTTTTGAAAATATGGGTTAATGATGTTATAAAATAGTTTAAATTGGGAAATTTAAATTTATTATAAAAGTTGGAATATAAGATTTATAAAATTTAATTATTTTATAAATCAAGAGAATGGTGAAATTATAAAGAAAATTTAAAGACGTTTTAAAATAATAATATAAATTGATTTATATTAAAGGATTTATAAATGGATATTTATGAATTGAGATTCAGACATTATAAAACGAGTTTTTTTTTAAGTGTTTGAATGAAGTGAAAATGAATTTCATAATAGAATGAAATTTATAGAATTATAAACCGTGAAGTTATAAATGAAACTTATAAATAGTAAGATTTATAAATTTAGTGAAATTATTTGAAGAATAGATTGATTAAATAAATAAATCTTATAAGTTATAAGGTTTATAAATTGAAAAGTCTTTAAAAGAACGATTTTGTAAAATAATCGTTGTATAAGTATTTAACTTATAATATGAACGTTTAGTTATAATTTAGTTATAAACTGGAATATGTTAATAAAGGAATTTATAAAAAGGAAGTTTTTATATAAAAATAGAAATAGAATTTATAAACGTTGTTTTATAAATTCGCAAACGACTTATTTTGATAAGTTAATTGTTATAACCTATTAATGGAGTTATATTCACGTTGTAAACAGTGAATAATCCTTTAAGTTAAAAAGAATAGAAATAATGGAATTTGTGAACATAGTATATTCACGTTTTTGAACAGTGAATAACACGTTAAAGAAAATATTTTGAATGTGATGTTTAAATAGAATTAAAACGATCTAACGATGTTTTAAAAGGTGTTGAGATTCGAAACCATAGATTTCAACATTCATTGTTGAAATAGATGTTTCGTGAAATAAAAGGAAATGTTTAGTATAGTATTGGGATTTATATATCTATTTAATTTCGAATCCCTATACTAGTGATTTTGGGTTGTTGTAACGATGTTTTACGCAACATTCGTTTTGGCCCAAATAAATATGTTAAGTGAATGATTTCCTTAATAGAATGAAATATATACTTAATTCGATTTAAGTATATTGAATATTTTCTAAGTGTTGAAAATGAAAAGATTTGTGAATTACTTATTTTTAATAAGTATGGAAATGTTTTCCAATATAAAGTGAATATATTGAATTTATCTTTTTGAAGATAAATTGAAATGAATGATTGAAATCATATATGCATGGATATTTTGAAATATAAATTCATTATGGAATTTATGAATGAAAAGTGGAATTTGTATAAAAATAAATATTGATTTATTTTTGAAGGTTGAAATTATATATCTTGTAAAGATATTTTGGAAAGTAAATAATTTGGAAAATTATTTGGAATCTGGTGATGTGTGCATATCAATTGATAGTTCAATAACCGACTATCAATATTTCCCTTTGAATGGGTATTTGATGTGATTTGATTGAATTTGAATGTCACACTTATTTTTGAATAAGCGCTCACTATTCGGGTTAACCGGGAAAGGACCATGGGGACGTATAACCCATTCCGAATATGTGATACGTCGTTGTGAATTGCATTTGAAGATCGGTGTTGAAGACCGGTATTTGCGAGAGCGATAGGATGACCTATCGATTGTCTCTGCACTGGGTCGCTCCTGGTATAGAGATTCCATAAGTGATGGGAAATCCAATCAGGATTGTGAATATCCGGATTGCAAGGACTTCTTTGTAAGTGCCTTCGGTTCTGTTCGATCCCGGAACAGACTTGTATGGATTGTATGCCTGACATTACAAGTTGAGATATAAAGCCGATTTCTTTCAAATATATTTCTGTTGGTGGCGGAGAATTTATTCTTTGCTTAACACCCTTCTTTGAGACGTACGAGCTCAAAGGTTATATAGTTGAAGTTATCAGCGATATATCCCATTTTGGTAATGTGACATGCTGAGTGATGCTGAAATGATCATTGTGTTGATTATTTGTGATAGGATCATTTATTTGATCGTCTATCTTAGTGATCATTGTGTTGATCATTTGTTCACCCAAAGCACGGCTTTTTGTACAAAGTGTGTTTTTGTGGACGTGACTTCGTCGAGCCTCACATCCCGGAAATGGTCAAAACAGGAAAGATGCGGCAAGGTTATTAGGGGTTGCTGTAGCTCCCCTTAGGGTATGTGCATTTCCCTCTGGAAAGGGGTGGTATCATGGTATGGAGCCCAGATACTTACTCATGTTGAAAACACTTTATGATTGTGTGAATTGGATATCGAGCGCTCGGTTGAAAAGGTCCTAAAGGACCGGGGAATGGCGTGCTCGTGTCAGTAGTTACCCAGTTAGGGGTAACCCGGCCTTGTGTTGGCAGAGATCCGGTTTGGTTCTCGGGGATGTCTTTCCAGAGGCATTCTCATGTGGCAATGGGAAGTTCCTTGGCCTGACCATTTGTTGGAAATCCAAAGAAACAATACGAGACTTGTACGGTATTAGTTGTATAACCTGCTATGGAATGTGGCGGTAACCTGCTATTGAACATGGTAGCTATAGTAGGCATAAGTGCGAAATGTCTATGCTGGCTAAGATTTATATCTTTATTTTCGAAATGATTTGCTATACACTATGCACTAGTAATAATATCAAATGTTATTTTAAATGCGTATCAAGCATCTTTGACTATCATAAGGAGAAATCTCCTCCGATTCTGCGTTTGCATGTGTGTGTGTGCGGGAGGCCTTATGGTAGTCTCATTTTTTAAAAGCATTGCGAATTGAATTTAAAAATATTCCTCTATTTTGATTTAAAGTAAATAAACTGTTTTGAGTTCTCACACCAGTCACATGACTGACTCGGAGTTTATTGTTTTCCTTCCTAAACTCTGGGTGCCCACCAATTTCCACACGGGCAGTTAAGAGTTAGGATTATCAGGATATTCTGGATATTCTGGAGTTGCTGGAGGCAAGCTGGATGGCATGGCGTATTACTAGTTTATATAGTATTTCTTTTTCCGCTGCACTGTTTGTTGTTGTTGTATGTTGTTGTACACTCTGATGATATGATGTAATGAAATGAATGAAATGTAATAACTGATATAGTTCTTTGTTTAAAGATTATTCATTTATTATTATATGTTGTTCCGCTGCGAATTGTGAGATTCTGATATTGTTGTTCTGTTGTTTCCTTTCTGTCCGTTCTATTTTTAAAATTCTTCTATCTTCTATTTTTCAAATCCTCTGTTTCTTTCTCTGTTTTCTAAAAATTGTCTATCTTCTTTCCTCTCTATTTTCTATTTCTTTTCTCTCTTTCTTTTCTTTCTTTTCTTTTTAAAACCCATAACATCTCGGTTTTTCGGCAACGAAAATCCGTGACGTTACACCTGGACTTGAACATATCATTGAATTTCAAATTTTGAAATGAAAGAAAGTGATAAATGTAAATATTTTAAATATTTTAAATAAGTTTAAATATTTTAGGATTTGATTTCAACTCTTTAAAATTTCTTCTAAAACCAAAGTATTTGAAATAAATGTTTTCAAACATAAGAAAGTGATAATTAAAATCATTAATTAGAATAAGTTTTCTTTAAAATTAATGAAACTTACTGATTTGTAATTCATAAATTATTAAGTTAATTAGAATGGTTAATTTACGTTTGGGTTAATTAATGAGTATTAATGGTTAATAAATTTTAAATACATAATGATAAATGCAAGTAATTTCTTTAGAAAAGTAATTAAAGAATGATTTATTTAATTTATAAATAAATAATTTAGATTTAATTTATAATTAGAAATGATTAATAATGAATTAATCTAAGATAATTTCTTAAGAAAGTGATTAAGAAATGTTATTGGTTAATAAAGATAATTAACTAAGGATCATTAAGTATTGATTAAGGTGATTAATTTTAATAATTAATTAGATTAATTAATTTAGATAATCAATTATAAATTGCTTAAATGTAATTACTAAATGAAAGTAATTAAGGATTAATCACTTATAGTAATTAATTTTGGATATTTTGATTAATTAAAGTTAATTAATTATGTAATTGGTTTAAAAGGTTGATTTAATTAATATGATTAATTAAGAATAATTTAATTAATTAAAGTGTTTGATAAATTTATTTATATCAAATGATTTGTACTTAATAAATCAGGATTGGATAATTAATTCATAAGTAATTAATTTAATTGGAAATTAATTGAATTAATTAGGATTAACCAATTAATTAGTCCTACTTATAAACGATTATTGAATGCTTGACCTTACTTATGAATGATTGTATTGTATGAGATGCCTTGAATTGATTGTCCTAACTGATCTGTGATATTTTGTTCTGTGGATTGAACTGAGTATTTTATTCATTTGATGATACATCTGCATATTATCTATGAATTTTTGAATGGACGATAAGCGTTATAGTTTATATCGCTTATCAACTATATTTCTATGTTTTAATCTGTGATGATTGAATGATGTTGCACTATTGTGTAAATCCCCTGGACCACACTTATACACACACAAATATGGATTTCACGAGGAAATCGATTAAGTCACAGATTTTGAAACAGTTTAAAAATTGAATATTTAAATCCAAATGGTTTTGGAAATGAACTGGGTTTAAAGTGAAAAGCTTTTGAAATGGAATTTCAAAGATGAAATATATTTTGACTAACTTAATTAAGTTTTGAAATTTAAATAATTTGATTTAAATTTGAATTCAAGATTTGAAATTGAATTCTATGATTTGGAAACTAGGGTTAGAAAGGCTATTTAACTTATAAATGATTTTATATGGGTTAAACTATTTTAAAAATATTGATTTGGGAATTTGAATTTAAATTCAAAGGCTTTAACTCGTGTAAATAAAATTAGATCTTTCTGAAATGAAACTATTTGTTTTCAAATAATAAAAGCTTTCATATAAGAAGTGAACTTCCAAATTGTGTAAAAAGGGATTTCAAGTTAAAAATGAAAAAAAAAATTTCCAAGTTATGGAACGGTTTGAAAGCTTTAAGTTAAATCTTTGATTTAAAGATTTAAACGAGTTAATCCAATTGAAATGGAAATTGTTTTGAAATCCGTAAATGGATCTTTGTGAAACTGGGTGAACTTTATGAAATAAATCTTTTTTTTGTTTAAAAGATTTGAAATGGTAATTTGTTTAAACCGTTTGTTTGGGTAATAAGTTGTGGCTTAATTGAAATCCCATATCCATATGTTTTAAATGTTGCGCTCACTATTCGGTTTAGCCAAGAGAGGACCTTTGTGTCGTATAACCCATTCCGAATATGTAATTGGACGTTATGGATAGCATTTGAAGACTGGTGGTGAAGACCGGGTATTTGCGAGAACGATAGGATGACCTATTGATTGTCTCTGCACTAAGTTGCTCCGGTATAGAGATTCCCTAAGTGATGGAAAGTCCGGTCGGGATTGTGAATACCCGGATTGCAAGGGCTTCTTTGGAAGTGCCTTCGATTCTGTTCGAACCCAGAACAGACTTGTATGGATTGTATGTCTGACATTACATTTTGAGATATAAAGCAGATTTCTTTCAAATACATTTCTGTTGGTGGCGGAGAATTTATTCTCTTAGTTTAACACCCTTCTCTGAGACGTACGAGCTCAGAGGTTATGCAGTTGAAGTTTATCAGCGATATATTCCCAACTTGGTAATGTGTCATGTTGAGTGCTGCTGATCATTTGCTAATCAAAGCGTGGCTTTTGTGAAAAGCGTAGCTTTGCGGACGAGACTTCATCGAGCCTCACAAACCGATAATGGTCGAAACAGGAAAGATGCGGCAAGGTTTCAGGGGTAGCTCCCCTAGGGTATGGCCATTCTTTCTGGAAAAGGGTAGTATCATGGTATGCAGCCCGGATACTTACTCATGTGGACACTGTATTTAATACTTTGTGATGTTGTTGGATTGAGGCGCCTCGTATAAAGGTCCCTAAGGACCGGGGGTGGCATATCTGAGGTTTTTTTACTACCCGGGAAGGGGGTAGTCGGCCTTGTTTGGCAGAGATCCGGTTAGGAGTCTCGGGGCATTCTTCCAGAGGCGTACCCATGTGGCAATGGGAAGTTCCTTGGCCTGACCATTTGTTGGAAAATCCAAAGAAACAATACGAGCCCTGTACGGTTTTAGTTGTATAACCTGCCATGGAATGTGGCGGTAACCTGCTACTGAACATGGTAGCTATAGTAGGCATAAGTGCGAAATGCCTATTCTGGCTAAGATTTATATTATACTTTTGAAATGTTTTCCTACACTTTGCACTTATAGTAATAATATCAAATAAATTTGTGTATCAAGCATATTTAACTATCATAAGGAGAAATCTTCTCCGATTATGCGTTTGCATTGTGTGTGTGTGCGGGAGGCCTTATGGTAGTTCCATTTTATAAAAGCATTGCGGATCTATTTTAAAATATTTCTTTGTTTGTTTTTAAAGATAAACTGTTTTTCTTGCTCTTACCAGTCCCACGACTGACCTGGAGTTTATTGTTTCCTTCCTAAACTATGGATGCTCAAAAATTTTCCATACGGGCAGTCTAGAGTTGGGTTTTTCCGATAGCTAGGTTTAGTAGATTATCTGAAGCTAGTTAAATCTTTGGATGTGGACGAGACTTGCTTGTCTTAGTGAAACTTGATGGGAGTTCGAGTTATTTCTGGATTGGTGCCTTGGAGTTCTCTTTTGAAGACTAACTTAGAGTTATGTGTTAAGCTGCTGATGTTATCTATTTTCTTTTCCGCTGCTATTTTATAGTATCGTATCTCTGATGTATATTGATATCTATTGTATCATCTGTTGTATCAGATATTGTATCAATTTTGTATATCAATGTATTATTCTTTTTCTTCTGCTATGTTGTTTACTTAATTGTGTTATAAGCTCCGGCGACTCGGATTTGAACGGTTGAATCTGCGGCATTCGAATACGATGTAAAGTATGGATGTCGATTCTCGAACGTGAAAAAAATCCGTATCGTCACAGTTGAGGAACTATCGGAGGTTGAAACATTAGAGCTATCGCATGTTGACTTCAAAAACTATCAAAACTTAAGATGTTAGACCTATCGCATGCTGACTCCAAGAACTATAAAAGGTTGAGATGTTTGAGCTAACGCATGATAACTACAAGAACTAATGAAAGTTAAGATGTTTGAGGAACTATCGAAGGTTGAGATGTTAGAGCTATCACATAATGTCTCCAGGAACTATCAAAGGCTGAGATGTTTGGGCTATCGCATGTTGAGGAATCAAGCTATTAAGGAGTGATATTTTACAAGGCCATCGCATGATCACTAGTCAAGCCATTGAGGGGTGATATTTTACAAGGCTATTGCATGATGAGAAATTAAGATATCACATGTGGAAAAGTGAAGCTATCATCGATATAGAAGAGCTATCAGAAATAAACACTACTAGATTGAAAAGGAATACTAAAAAAGGAGAAGTTAAGGAAGTGTAACTCACCTCATTTTTTAAAACATTATTCAGGGAATATAATTAGATAAATTAAGTAGAATAATATGAGGTAATAAGGAGAATGAGATTTGTTGACCAATTTGGAGTCATGCCTTAATTAATCAATTAATAAGATTATTTTAAACATAGTGTAGAAATGGATTAATAAGAGGGTCATAATAGGAATAGTTCCTTAATTCATTCCCTAGACCCTTCCTCTCTCATTCATTCTCATTTCACTTTTTAAAAACCAAAATAAAACCAAATAGAGGCTAGCTATTACCTAGGGAAGAAGAAAAAGAACTCTAAGGAATTCAAAAGGAAAAGCTTAGGAGAAGCAATTTACATCAAATCTCAATCTCTCTTGTCTAATCTAAGGTGAATAATAATTACCATCTCATTTGTTTATGTTTTATCTTGGATTTATGATTGATTTACAAATTGGATATGATAACATATCATGCTTGGATTGATGATATCATTACTAGATTAAATAATGGTTTCTTGTAACTTTATGAAATTATTCTAATGGGTTTTAAAGGTAAAACCTAATTTTTTATTCTCCTATTGATTTGAAATTTAAAATATTGTTTCGAAGATGGATTTTTAATTTCATAACTTTCTGAGTTTATATGAATAGTTTATGAATTTCTTTAGAGGAAAATGTGTATATTTGAGATTATAATTATTAAATATAATTAAACTAATATTTCAGTCCCGAATTTTAGTATATGGAAGAGGAAGGAAATTTAGATTTTTAGTGATTTTTGGTGGTTTTTCCTTAATTGTTATGATTTTCTATGAATTTGTTATTCTACAAATGTTTATAATTAATATAAACTAATGATATTAATTATAAGGGTTCGAAAAGTCATTTGTGAAAGTAGAATGCGACCTACCAAAATTTTAGCAAAGTGTATGAAAAAAGTTTTATTATCCAATGAAAATTTGACATGAGGCAAGAGTTAATGGAAAGTTTTAAATTTAAAGGGAAACAAATCAGTTTTTAACCTATTTACAAAAATGTCATCGTAGAGGCTTGATACCTCTATTTCAAAAAAAGCTCGACAACTATAAGGGCAGATGCATGTGATAGTAACTAGATACATATGTGACGTACCCACCTTCACAGGGGTTCGATACCTTATGTTTATGGGGGATTGATATCTCATGTTTCAAAGTGATTTGATAACCCATGTATTAAAGAGGCTCGACAACCCCAAGGTTTAGAGATTCGATGATCCTTTTTGTTGAAACTCGACATCCTTAAGCTTTTAGTGATGTAATACCTCGTGTTTTTAAGAACTCAACAACCTTGCGTGTTTTAGAGGCTCGACTCCTCATGTTTTTTAGGACTCAACATCCTCATGTTTTTAGAGGCTCGACACCTCATGTTTTTAAGGACTCAGCATCCTCATGTTTTTAGAGGCTCGGCACCTTATGTTTTTAAGAACCCAACATCTCATGTATTATAGTGACTCGATACCTCTAGTGTAGATACTCGACATCTATATTTTAGCGGCTATACAGCTACATGTTTTACAAACTTGAAAGCTATGTTTTAGGGGCTTGATAGTCGTATGTTTTACAAACAAAATGCCTATGCTTTATAGACTCGATAACTAATGTTTCATAGATGCTTGACATCCCTGTTATGATAGCAAATGTTTTAAAAGCTATGCAAAGATGATAGAGCTTCCGCACAAGATTTTGGGTAATTAGTGGGCTATGTTTTCCTTATTTTAAGAATGATTTAAAGTGGTTTATCAGTTCTAAAGACAAATGTTTTTAAGGAAATGAAATAGTGTTTTAGCCCATTTTTATGTGAATTTTGCCAAAGGAAAATATTACTTAAGCTTAAGTAATTTAGTTATGTATATAACTATTGATTGAACATAATTTGATGAAAGATGTTATATGTTTTCGTCATCATTTGATCGGTTAAATTTACAAATTTATCATTTGTCATGCTCAAATTTTCATTATCCAACATTAAACCTTGGGATTTAGGAACACAATTACCAATTAGGTTATTCCAGTAGTGAGTATGGTCAGACTAAATTCCCAAGTAGAATTGCATCCAAAAGATCAGATAGATCAATTATGTTAGGATGCCTTGAACTAATCGAAAAGATATGGCTCATGGATTTAAAACCAAATAAGATTTTAGGTGGAACTAATGTAGGGTCGTGCCTTATGCTTTAGCTGTTAGCCCCTAATTGGTAAAGGTCTGTGATTCTAGTATGTAAGGCTTTATCGCTAGTGAGACTAAAAGATGTGTACTTACAGAAAGGACTCGTAGCTCTATACGCTCACTGTATTATTTAATTGGATTTACTGCTAACCGTATTTGTAGATTTTGAGGCATATGGTTATGTTTTGGCCTCAATCAGCCTGATAGGTTATTGGTTGGCCTATGAAAACTAATAGGTTCATAGTGACCCTAGAGAACTATGATTTGAGATAGATAATCAATTTTATAGGATGGATAAACCTTGGAAATGCATATCCCTTTAATGGTAGACTAATTATATTTACCCATATTGCATGCACATGATCATATCATGTTTTTTAGCCATTATGTTTGCAAATGCATGATTTATGTTCAGATTGACGTATTTAATAAGATATTAGTGAGGGGAAAACCCATTCCGCTTTATGTCATAGTCTCGCTAGATTTTTTTGGTTTGAGATGGTATATTATTATTCACACCAGACTTTTTGTCTGATCTGAAGTTTTTGTTTTTCCCCTTAAACTCTCAGGTACTCATTTGAGTAGATCCGGAGTAGGGTTTTCAGGTTAGACGAATAAGCTTTCGAAGATGCACAGAATGCAAGCTAATATTAGGAGTTTATTTCTGTTGTGTTGTTTAAGGTTTATTTTTGTTTGAATGGATGTAACGACAGAATTAATAATTGTTGAATAGTTAGACTCTAATCATCCAAGCCGGCATTTTCAATTATCGCTTTTGGAATATATTTGTAATTATTATATTTTCTCTAATCGTGGAATTGATGGGGTTATGTAATGAATGTGAAAGTTATTAATGAAATGTGTTTTGAAAATTTTCATATTCATATGCTCTTGATGCTATAGATACAATTAATGGATCTTATTTTTTCATAGGAAAGTAATACTAGGGTAAGTGCAGCATCAATAGCGCTTATTTTTTGTCCCCAAAATGGAGGATGTTATAGGATGCCACAATAAGGGATAATTATTAGAGTACAATGGTGTTTCACCTTAAGTAAATTAATTCAAAGATATACTAAATGAAGATGTGGGCAACATTCAATATCAAGGGATAACAATGAGTCACGTGAAGAGGTAGTATATTAATCTGAATAAAATTCTATATAATTAAGCTTTAAAGCACTCCTATACAACCATGCCACCTTTTTTAATACCGTGGCTAAGATAGCGATCCACGTGAACTGCCTAAGATGATGATAAATGGCACTACCAAGACCGTCCATTTTGCTAAGTTGCTGATCCATGTCAACTTCAATCGACCAATCCCATCAAGCCATGTCACTCTCCAACCACTAAAAATAGAGACCCACCTCCCCATGAGAAAGGGCTCCTATCTTCTTTCTCTTTCTTTGCACAAATCATTACTTGGGATTTAGCATTTCTATGCTTCCTTAAGAGCTTAAGACCTCCTTTTAATAGCCTATGAAGAAGAAGATGATTTAAACTTTTGAACATAAGGACCTTTAGAATTGGAATTTGCATATTGACTTTATCCCTTATCTTCGAACTAAAACAAAGCAGATGACTTGTACTTTTCGATATTGACCATTTGACAATGAATATTGCATACATACTCAAATTTCGTATCATTTGCAAATGAGAGAAGAATGGTTTGAATTTTTTAATGCTGGGCATTTTGGATTCATATTATTTTGATTATGACCATATTTAGAATTTTATTCGAATTCTGCTTCTTCTAAAATATTTTGATTTTGGGCCAAAAATTGGTTTAACGGTTATATTTTGCCCTTCTTTAACATTACTTTGCTATAGTGTCCTAGGAAATGAAAAATTATGACTTATACTCTTTATATTACAAAAGTCATTAAAAGTTTTTTTTAAATCACATCCCCAACCCTCTATGATCACTCTAAATATTCTTTATTTTTGATTTTACAAATTTTGAATTCTTTTTGCATACTTGAAAAATCATCAACCGTTACACAAATGTATTTATTGTGATTAAGAGAACATACTTGGGTATGACCAAATTAATCTAGGTGAAGTAATTCTAATTGTTGTTTTGCACAAATCATATATTTAGATTTGAAAGAAGTTTTCTAATAATTCTTTAATGATTTTACTTTAATTTCATCAATCGTATATTTTTTAGAATATTCTACTTTCGATTTCATTTTGGTAATCCTTTAACGATTTTATTTTTTGATAATTTATTTATATATTTAAGGTAAATATGTTAAAAGCGCCATAGCCACGAATCATTATGCATATTGTTATCAAGATTAACTTTCATGTTTTAAATGTAAAAATTGCCTTTTCTTGTACCTTCAAAAATTAGTCTTTCACATGTATCATAAATACGCATTTACTGTTTAAATGATATTTTAAAAATTTTATCACAAAGTTGACAGTGATAAGTAGATTATATTTTAAATTTTTTTACTAGTAGGACATTAGTAATTAAAACTGAATTGGATATACCAGCATTCTTGACGTTCCCTCTACTAGTAACATCTCTTTTAGATGTATCTAAAAAGGGGATGGTTACTCCATTCATATATGTGATACTAGTCGACATGTTTGCATTTGTCGCAAAATGTTTAGAACATCCTCTATTAGTTAACAACCCATTCGTAATGGGCCTAAATTCGGATTCGAAAAAAGTCCATCGATATTTAGAACCATCTAAAAGTTGGCCGTTGGTTGGTAAAAAAAATAATATGGAGATATTTATCTACACATTCAGAATCACACAACGGAAGGATAAAATATAATAATAACAATAGTACACATTACGTCCGCACGTGCGGCGCAATGGAAAGGAGGCTTGGGTTCTGGTAAAAAAGACCCAGGTTCGATTCCTACCATGCGCTTCCATATCCTATATAAATTTACCCGGGGGTGTGGGGGCTTGGGTCAGCGGACGACTTTACTATACCCTCCTCAGGAGTTTACCGGCCCGCCGGGTTCTCTTGGGTTTTCAGAAAAAAAATAGTACCCATTTCATTCAGATTTCAAAATATCATTCAAACCATGATAAAATATCCAACAATATCTGTACATAACCGCAATATTCCAAAATTACAATATTATTTTTATTTCGTGGGCACATCAATAACCGTTGAAAATAAATAGTCTACTGCCACAAGCACCGTCAACGTCTCCGCCTTCAGCATCGCCCTTTCTAACCTATGTTGTAATGAGGATGGAGTTAAAACAACATATGTGTGGTGAATAAAAATCTCAATCCTTACTACATTAGTACTTGGGCAGTATAATTTAAATAGGAATGTGTCCTACATTTCTACCAACAATATAAGTCTTTGCAAACGTAAGCCCAAATCCTTTACTCAAACTTGGATAAAAGGCTTTCCAGATAGAAGACTGTATCTATCCTAGTAACCCATATCTATTGTCTATAATGTCCTATTAATGTAAGAGATAGTACTCAATTCACTTAATACCTTTTAATCAGAATTAGGTAGTTCTGACCATTTAATACCTTATTTCAAGTAGGCCCACATCATTTACTACCTATAATCCTAAGGCGGACTCCTCACAGTTAACTATCTAGCTGACAATGCATGGTATCTCTTTAGCCATTTAATAATTCCTATTGAAGAGGGTCATTACCCGAGATATCCTCTACTGTGCCTAACCCATAACCCCAGCCATTTACTACTTCCTACATAGAGAAGGGCGGGCCCTCACACAACCATTCAGTACCTTCAATCTTTGAAGCAGGTCCTTCGTACTATGACTTGTATCCCATGATGACATCTCATATTATCTCGGTTATTTGTAGATACTGGTAGCCAGATTAGCGGGTAGATTTACCCTATAGGATTTAGGACTAGCTTTGTGTCTTCATAATTACTTATTATAGACAATATCTCACATCATCTTCAAAGTCACACCGTTGATAGCCAAATTAACTAGGCAGACTTTCATGTGCTTTTGACTGACCCCGCATCTCTATAACTAAGTCGTAATTTATATCACACATTATATATTATCACATGTCTCATAGTGTCCATAATCAAGGCCTTATAAGAAATCATTCTTATTTCGACTTCAACATAATTATCTTCCTAAGGGGAATTTAATAGAATTTATATCTTATTTAACTACGTAATTATATGTTATGCTAGTCTGTATGTGTGTATGCATGTGTGTATGCACCTAGTAATTTCTATATGTGCGGAATTTACAACATATACTAGCTAAATATAAACTCTTTCAACAATTATACAAGCCTTACCGCATATTATGAATAATACCAAAATTCCAATATTCATATCCAAAAATTCCAATCAATGAACTTATATATAATAAAATTTTAAATTCAACTTATTACACCAAAATAATGGAATATATTGCTACTAGAAACTTACAATTTCATTTTTACGCTCTATTCAACCCCTTTTTCATATAAAAATAAATAAAAGAATTTCTATTTAATGAGAATAAGAGATGCAAACTATGAATAAAATTCGTTCCTTACACACTATTCCTTAATAAACATTTTTGACCAAATTCAAAGAAAAAGAATAAGGAGTGGAGTAGAAGGTAAAATGGTCAAAATTTCAAACCTATACAATTCCATTATTTTGATATAAACAAATTGAGATTTCAACCTAGAATTGACACTTCAAATTGAAAGAGTTTTGAGGGATTCGTAAAATGATGTTTTCACAAAACAAAACACCCATAGCATATTCAAAACCAAATTACATTATCAACTGCTAAAATAGAAAAGGTAAGATTCCACTCACATTGTGGCCGTGGCTTTGCCTCCTTGGATATGACATGCCTTTGAAATCTCTTATCAGATCTCTTATTTCTGATACATATATATAGTAAGGGATTTGTATATACATTATATTCAAAAAATTAAAGGTTTGGAGAAGAAGAAGTTGAGAAAATAAATAATAAACAAAGAAAGATCTAAAAGATTTCTTACTTGAAACCTCAATGGAGTTTTCTGAATCTTGAAGAGACGAACTAACAAAGCTTCACTAATGTTCCTAAAATATTATGTGAACAAAAGAGAGGGGTCTAGGAATTATTTATAATGGTGAGAAACCACCGGAACTGTCGAATTTAAATAATTAAATCCGGAATGTAACAACCCAAAATTTAAGCTATAATAATTAATTATCGAATTAATCAAATAATAAAATAACTTTGTGAAATTATGGCAATTGATCCATGGGAGTTGCACCATTATGTCCGTGGTAATATTCTAGACAATTTCCATATATAAAATGTCAGAATCAGAGTCAATATGAAGAAAATACGCACGAAACAAGAATCATCGAATATGTGTGTGTGTGTGTGTGTGTGTGTGTGCACGTATGTATATATAATACATAGGGAGGTCGACCACCACCCATAGTCTAGGTCGACCGATCGGTAAACCTAGCTAGAAGGACGGTTGATATCCAGGTCGACCCGTCGGTCCACCTAGCTATAAGGATGGTCGACCCCCCGGTCCACCCACCTACAGGTGAGAAAGGAAGAAGCTTCTTTTTCGTGCTGTGTGATTTTAATATGTCATTTTCATTATTTCGCTCAATCTGGTCCCTTCGTGCTTTCATATGATGGCTCATATTCATCCTACGACGTGGTTGCATCCTATTCAATCACTAAATCGACTGAGATCCACTTCTACTCCTATAAAAAAGACCCTAGGCTTAACACTTTTTCTCAATCTAGATTTTCTCCGCTTGGGTTCACCTTTTCAGGAAGGACCCTAAAAGGAATAATTTTCTAAAGAGAGAATCTTTTTAATAAAAATATTTTAATACCCTCAATTGGATCTAAGAAGGCCAAAAGGAAAGTGCTTACGACCATAGGTGAGTTATTATAATTATTTTAGATTTCATTATGTAATTTAAAATAATAGAATTTCCAATAGTTGTAGTTTTACTATGATTTTTGGATTAACCTTTTTAGTAGTTTATTTACAGCTTTTAGAATTATTTTCAGTCTATTTCTTCTAGCTATTCTTTTCACTTAATTTTATTTTATTTCTGTTAATTATAGCTTTTCCATTTATTTATAGTTTATTTATAGTATTTTAATTTATTTACTGTTATTTATGCGTTATTTACATCTTTTTCCTACGCTTTGAATTTTCTTCTATTTTCAGTTTTCTTTTATTTCTCCTTCTTCTTCGCGTATGGGTTAGAAAAGATTAAATGCGAATATGGATTAAAATTATAAGAATACTGAAATAATTGAAGATAAGATGTAAATTGTAAAGACTGTAATAAAAATGGAATTAAGACTGAAATTGAGCCTAATTATGATATTGATGTTAGAATTGGACTAATTAAAGATAATTGGCCTAGTAATAACTTAGAATTATAATTAAAAAGAGTATAAGATAACATGAGCTTATTTTTACACTTAGACCTTGGCTTAAGTATAAGTATGATTATAACGTAGGTTAAAATAAGAAATAGAACAAAATGAGGCTTATTTTAAGACTTAGGATAAATTAATAAGCACAGATAGTAAGAAAAAAAGTAAAGGCTAATTTAAATAATTTATCTAAGTTAATAAGCAAAGAAGTAAAGTAGGACCTGTACCAAATAATATTTCCCTATTATTTCTATGGGCACGGTGTTTCACATAACCCTGAAGTGAAACGAGGGGTCTCACATAACCCTGAAGTGAGATGAGGTGTCTCACATAATCATGAAGTGAGATGAGGGGCACGCTTATATTAATAACGGTAGTAAATGGTCAACAAGTAGAAGTCAAAATCATAGGATTTGGGCAAGGGGCGCAACTAGATATTGTTTGGATGACGGACCAGTACCAACAGCATTTCCCTTATTATTGCTATAGACATTGTGTTTCACATTACCCCGAAGTGAGATGAGGTGTCTCACATAATCCTGAAGTGAGACGAGGGGCACACTTATGCTGGAGCTTTAGGTAATAAGACCCAATAGGTGGAACAATAGGTAACATGAGCATGGTGGCGGTTATGCATGCGACTTCCATTCGGGTGCTCAGTAATCATTATGAGTTCTAAGCACTTAGTGTGTGCTTTTCGTAGGCACCAATGTCTACTACGTAGGGAGCTTTAGCATCCGGTCTATAGTAGATTCTATGTAGTAGCAGGTCGATCAAAGGGTAGTATTAGAAATTCAGCCTAATCAAAGCAGCTATCGAAAATAAGTGCAAACAATCAAAGTTAATCAATTATGTTAATTTAGTTAATTCATATTTTTTCCATCTTATTCGTTACCCGTATTTCCTATGTTTCCTTTTATATAATAGAACTGTTGTAAAGTCTATTACTTTTACTTTGCTTAAAGATTCTAGTAATTACTATCATTCACCAGACTTTTAGTTTGACCCACTCCTCCATTTTTTCCTTTTCCCCTATAGGCAATCAGGGGCAAGGACGGTCGACTGTTGGCATTTGGAGATTTCTTCGGAGGAGATTCTATCATGTATTTCTTTTCTTCAGTTTTATTTTTAAGTTCTTTTTGTTGAGCTGGCATTTTGTAATGGATGTATTGTACTCTGATATTATTGATACTATGGATTTTATTTCGCAAGACACGTAAGGTTATTTGATGTATTTGGTATTTGGCGACTTATTTGATTTATATAGTAATTTTGAGGTTTTTTTCTAAATAAATTATTATTATTATAATTGTTTCCGCTGTTTATATATATTTTGTCTTGTGAATCTGAAACGACCCGCAAATTCGTACCCCTTGAGTCAACACTATTCTATCTAAATCAACTCAGGTTGTACAGAAATATGAACCATTTGGGTTAAAGAAGAAGAGGTAGAAGAAGAAAATAGAAAACAACAACAGAATCTAACCAAAGCAGCGGAATAAAATATAATAGGTAATGAATAATTTTACTCAAAGATCAAATATCTCTGTTTATATATTACATCATCAGAATACATCAATCACAGCTCAACATCAATATCATACAATGGATACTCAACAACTCAAACAGCGGAATATATATATAAAACAAGTACGAATGTACGTATCGTCATCCAGCTCATCTCCTGAGCTCCATAGCATCATATCCTGTATCCTATAATACTCGGTCTGACCCGAGCATTACAGTTAAATAACACCCGAGTCGGTCTGGAATACCAGCGTGAGAAAATCACACCCAATTGATTATTAAAGTTTCAAAAATCCTTTGAAAACAAAAGCATCTTGTAAGACCACACCACAAATAAACATGTCGGGTTTTTACCTTACGATAGCTAAAACAATTTTTATAGAAATCCTCTGATATTATATTAGGGTCTATATACAAATACTTATAAAATAGCCGAAATTTTTACATGAGTAAATTCCAGCTACTAGCCACAGAGTGGGTAATACAAACAAAACTCGTACAAGGCTCGTAGGGAGAATGGATTTCCAACTAATGACTAGGCACTGGGGTACCACCTGTCACAGTACGGGGCCTAGAACACCGTACCGAGGAGTACGCCCGCTCCCCTGCAACACAAGGACGGGACTACCCCTTATTAGATAATCCCGAGTGAGATCACCCCGCGGTTGGGATCAGCAACCGCCCACTAAGCCGAAATAAAAAGGGACATCTAGACTGGAATGACCTCACCCTGCTTGGGTGCTACCACCTAGCCTTGTTGCATAACCCCTGATTTTCAGTCATTCCCATTTGATGAGGCTTGAGGCTAAGCGTTGCCTTTTTAAGAACATATCCCTTAGAATGCCCATCGTCCACCTGACGATGTTTTCGTAAGCATTCATCCATACAAGTTCGTCCCGAGTTCGAACGGAACCGAAGGCACTATTCCTACTACATCCATTTTGGAAATATCCTCAGGATTAGTAGCGACTAGCCCTTGCACTTCACTGCTCCATCTTCGAATCCAAAATCGTTTTCACGGAAACGTACAAATTGGATCGAAGTGGTTTTCGAGAAATTAATCTCGATCCTGGTCTCTTCGAAACGATCAACGCATTGTCCAATATTGATAGTCGGTTATTTAACTATCAATTAATATTCACAACATCCATCACACAATAAATAATTTTCCAAATTATTTATTAATCTCAAACATATCTTTACAAGATATATCCTCATTTTCAAATTCCTTGAAACAGTTTCCAAACTATCTTCCTTTTCTCAGAATAAATTCCGAGTATTTCCATTCCCACTGGAATCACCAAGTACAAATCTTTAGATTTTAAAAACAATTTTAAAAGCACTTTATTGTAAAATATATTTTAACGTTCAATTTAGAAAAATTTACTTCAATACTTAATTTATAATAATACTTTAAACAGAATACCAAACCATTCTGTAATTAATAATTAAAATAAAATACTTACTCTGGATTTTACCTGAAACATTCAAGTTAAGATTACTTCAAGAGTTTACTAAAAATACATACTATATAAACATTTGAAAATAAAGTTACTTAATAAAATATGAAACTAGATTTCTACTTTTTAAAACAGAATACTAAGTTACTTCTTAATAATTACTTCTAAATTAGATTAAAGGAAAAATACTTACTTAGACTTTAAATATTAGAAATAATAAATTTTACAAAACTTGCTTAGACTTTAAATATTAGAAATAATAAATTTTACAAAACTTGCTTTCTTTAAAAAAAACAACTTTAAAACATTTAATTTATATTTACAAATTTACTTTTAAAAAAACGTGTACTTGGCCATCCAGAGAAAATTCCAACTTCAAGCACTTAAATCAATTTTCCCCAAATTGATTTTCAATTTATTTTATTTGAAATAATTTCTTTTACTTATGAGTTCATTTCCTAATTCAGTAGTTATGGAATTTATTATATTTTTTTTTCTCAATTCCTTCTTTACTCTTTCTATAATTCAAATCTTAAATTCTAAATAAATAAATGTTTGTTCTTTTTAATTAATAATACTTCATTTTGAAATTCATTAACTTTCTGTTTATTTACTTTTCCTTTCCATTCTCAGGGTTCATTTATTAGAATTTTAAAGTCACTTTATTTCTTTTCCAAGCCATTCTTAAATTTATTCCATAATTATTTTACTTTCAATTTCACTTCTTTTATTTTCATTTCCAAAAATCAAATTCATATCTTTGGTAATTCATTATACCCAATTATATCAACCATGCCATAGTATTCAATACTTCCACATAATTCATTATAGAATATCAAATAATCAGAATAGAGAGTATTAAATAATTTAAATAAATGTTGAGGGGTCCAGTTGGATCCCTCCAACCTGTTTTCCCTGCATCCACAGACGTTAGCATCACATAATATGCCAATTTCAAATTATATCATGCTATATCACATCAATCAATTCAAGCATTCAAACAATTATTTAAATTTAATCATTTAAATTTAAATTTAAATTTAAACTGAGTGAGATTAACTCACCTTTAATTTGTTTGTAATCCAATCCAATCCGGCTTGCTTCTATCAGATTTTAACCTTGAATAGCATTATATTGTCTATTAACATTTGAAATAATCGAACAACTCGTTACCAATTAAATAAGTTTAAATTTAATTTAGTTTAAACAAGTAATTAAATTTTAAACTAATTCCCTTTTGAAAATCTTTTAGTAACTAAAATAATCTAAATAAGTTAGTTAAGCATTTTTATTTTATTTTTAAATGATATCTAGTAAGTTAAAAATGTGTGTGTATATTTTATCTTCAACATAAACTATATAGGGTTTAAAAATCTAACTTTATATATATATATATATATATATATGTATGTATGTATTGTATATATTCATAAAAATCTTCTATATATTAATGTTATCTGTTTACTGTCAATTATTTAAATAAAAATCTTAACCTTAAAAAAAATTCTATTAAGTTGTACTGTCTCAATATCCATTATTTAAACTAAAATAAAAATTGAAATACCTCACTGTTAATTCTTATATATTTATATACATATATATATATATATATATATATATATATTATTTTTAAACTTCTGAATTCCTTATCCTTAATTTAATTTAATTTAAATTAAGCTATAAAAATTTACCTTACTGCTATCGTCAAACCCCCAACCAAGGCAGTTCTGCTATCGGCAAACCCCCAACCCTCAGATCCAATCGAACGAAATCGCGTAACCCTAGCCATCGTGCTCAAAAGTGAACGTCTCCCTTCCACTGCACGCGGCTCTCATCGCGAGCCCTTTTGCGATTTCCCATTCGAAATCAACTTCGACTTCGTTCGGCTCCAACCTCTTAAGAACTCGAGCACATTTCTCTGATTGAATGGAAAGGATAGAGCGGCCATGATTTCGAAGCACCCGTGCTTTGGGTTTTTTTTTAATAAACGAACGACAGCGAGTTATTTTTTTCGTGAATTTTGAAGCTGGGAAAGGAGGTGGCCATTATTTTTTTCTCCCAAACTTTACTTTTTTTTTTATGATTTCAGAGAGAAGAGGTTCGGTCATTATTTGTTTCGAACTAATAGTTATAGAAGATGGCTCGAATGTAACTATTAAAGGGGAAGCGTGTGGGAGAAAACATGCTACAGTGTTTTGAAAGATGATAGAATCGCAGCTGATATGAAAGGAAACGGCTGATAGTTACCAAATATAAAAATATATATATTTAAGTTAAATTTTCGATATAAATTCAGGGCGTTTACCTACTGTACGCTCACATAATAACTCCGATAAATATTAAATTTGAAATCCGATAATAATTCAATATTACGGACCCAATGGAACTGGTTTCGTCAAGTTCCGAGATGGTGCCTCAGAAGGCTATTTTTAAATTCAATTTAAACGATTTAAATTTCGAAACCGAACAAAACACTTCCAAAATCAATTTTAACACTTTTACTATTTTCCATATTATCGATATAAATTTTATAAGCCATTAAATTATTTTCAACGGGCTTAAAAGTCCAGATTCAATAATTTACCCAACTTCAAATTATTTAATTCAATAATTTAAGTATCAAATAATTGTGATATTCGTAAATTCAAGTTAAAATTATTCTATTGAATATTTAAAATCAATTAAATATTTCGATTTAAATTGCTTAAAAATTCTGCGTCGTCACATTCCTCCCCCCTTAAAAGAATTTCGTCCCCGAAATTACAAGTTAGGAAGAATGGTCCAATACTCGTTTACTTACCTCCAAAACTAAACAATTCAACATCTTACTAACTATCTTTTTATAAAAGACCCATTATTATTCTTATTAACTTCCCGAACTTTTCCAAAACCTTCTATAGTTTCAAATAACCTACTTGTCCAGCTATTCAAATTATAATTTAGAACCAAATTTTGAATTATCAAAATTTTCTCAAAATTTTTCGAACTCCCTAAATTCCCGAAAATTTTTGCCAGCGTCTCCTTTGCACAGCTAGCTCGATACAACTACAAAATGGCTCTACGGCCTCCCAAATCCAAAAAGAAAACAAAAGGCCAAGTGGCTCAATCAAATTTCACACCAAATTTAAATACATACCTTTTTGTCGAGCATTTCAAATTTTATCTTTTGAAATCAAATCCAACTTTCCTTTCCCTTTATAATACATGCATATCCTGCTTAGCACTAATATCCAAACACAATATTCCAAAACATTTTATCGACTTCCTCACAAAATGTCAATATTTACTCATTCGTATACCAACTTAGCATATTTGTAATATAAATTTCCAATCAGGAATTCACCATTCCTTCTTAAGTTAGTATATGCATGAAATATGTTCCTTATATTCATTTTCACCTTACCACTTTAGTTTATATCTATTTCTATTCACATTGATTCTTTCATTACCATACGAATTCAATTTATCTTTAACTCTAAATATTGAATTTTATTTTCCATTTATAACTAATTTATGTCATTATTTTAAGTAGTTTCATTTACTAATTCGTTTCAATTCTCAATTTGAAATCGTTTTGCTGTTAACAAAATTTTTCCAAAAATTTTCTAACTCCCTAAATTTTTGAAATTTTTTGCCAGAGTCCCCTTTGCACGGAGGAGCTTTTGCAATTTGACAAAAGAGATAAATATATATACATCGACCCACCCGGTCGGAAAAACCAAAAACAGTTCATATTTCCTATTTTTTTATTGCGTAGGCGTACCTTATTTAGCATTTTAAGCAAGCGGCTTATTATATTTAGCAAATAGCACAACCAAATCCAGCCACACGGCTTCCAGGTACCTGTACTTACTCAATTTAAACATGTAAGTGCAAAATATATGTAGTTTAACTATATTTCACTTAGTTGCAATGGTTAAAACATATGAATTCTAAAAGAAATGCATACCAAACATTTTCCGTAAGCAATTTATATAATTTTCATACTAATTCCACTGTTCCAATTAATTTATGTCCATTCTCATTTAATTTGAATGGTTTAAAACTCAATCGCTTACATTTAATTTATTTTTAAGCAAACCGAGCTCATATTTAATTCAATTGTTCTCAAAATCAATTTATTTTACTTCTATCAATTCATAAAATTTTAATTACTTCCATTTACATCAAATGACAATTAATTCTATGCAATTTGACGAGATTTATGTGAATAAACAAGTATTTATGTTTTATAACCAATTTAAATGGATTTCAACTCAATTTATACTCAATTCTATTCTATTTTTAAATTTATTCACAATCCATATATTCTCATTTTTATTACGTTTTAATTTGAATCCATTCACTTGCATTTTCATTTTATTATCCAAACTAGTTCATTCAAAACCATTAACAATTTAGGTTCATCTTCATTGCCAATTAAATTTCCTTTTTATTTCAATTCATTCACGACCATTTATTTAGCTCGACCCATTCAAAGCTGGCATATTACTACCCATTTCCGAATTCATTCAAACCAAGCTTTAATTTAATGGTCTTCCAATTTTACTCGTAGTCGAGCTTCTAATTATTCTTAACTTAAAGTTAATTTACTAAATTTGTTCCACTTCAAACTTAAGTTCACTTCCATTTGATTCTTATTTATTCCATCCATTTATGTATTCAATATAATCAGTTTATCCACTCAATCCATTTTGAATTTTCATTTCCTTAAATATTATTTATAACCCACTAAATTCTATTTAGATTTAAATTTATTTTCACTTGATTTAAATCCTACTCAATATCATTAAACTTAGTTTAAGTTCAATTAAATTCAACTCTCTTCCATCTATTCAGCTTAAGTCAGTTTACTCTAATTTATTCAAATTTTATACTTAAGCTCATTTTCATTTTACAAGAAATTTTTTTCCTCTTTTATACCCAACTTAACTCAATTGATCCCAAGGCCATATCCAATTTATTTCTACATATCTGGATTTTATTTGCAATTCATACTATTATTATTTTAATCCATTTACATTTTATTCGATACATTTCAATTATATTAATTTGTTAACACTTCAAGTTAAATTATAATCTATAACTCAAGTTCTGGATCCACTATCCATTTTCAGTTTACCCCCCAATTCATTTACCACAATTTAATTACATTTACTTTACCATCGATCCAGGTCGAATTTAATTTATAACTTGAGTTTATTTCCAAACTTCATCATAAATTCACAATTCAGCTTCTACTTAACTGCATTGGTTCTTATTACATATTTTATTATCTAATTATTGTCTAAATAGTCTTTCCCAAACTTATAATCCAGAACTTGATTTTAATCTCAAAATCTCTTCATTTAAATTTTCTTAAGTTCAAAATTTATTTTATATTTTTCAAGTTTGGATTTTCCGTTTCATTATCCAAAACATCAAACAATATTTATTTTGGATCTTCTATTCCACTTTCAAAATTTATAAGTCACAACTTATTATTTACACAATTCCATTCATCATAGGCTTGAATATATTGTTCTTTTATTTTAACTCAAGCCTTATGCTTATTTATATCCAAGCATATTTTTTTTGATGCAATTATATTCTATGGATTTATATTCCTTTACGAGTTATTCTAATTATTTACTTAAATCCAATCCTTAACCAATTTAATTTCCATTTATTTAGGTAAGAATCTAATTTCATTCAATAATTCAATTGAATTCTTATTCCAATTCAATTTTATTTTAACTCAATTTTATTTAACCCAATTCGATTTTAACTTAATTCGAATACAACTAGATATTATTTTCAGCTTATTCAATTAATTTCAATCCAGTTTCATTTTTATTTTCCAATCCAAGTTAATTTCATATTTTTTTCACATTAAATTTACATTCCACTATTCAAAACTTATATTATTTCCTGATTTAAAAATCATCTCAATTTATAAGCTTACAACCATCCCATCAGGATTTTTAAATACCCGGCTTTTGGTTTCAAGTCATTTTGAAATCTCCAACATCTCAAATCAAAATTCTCAAAAATTAAACCAATCCTGGTTTTATCCCCAACAAATTTCCTTTGAAATTTCAAAACAGGTTTTCCTAAACAAATCAATTTGGTAGCAATCTGTCACTTAAAAACCCGAAAATGAATACTGATGATGCGGCCGTCATCATCAGAATTATTTTCCAATAATCCAAGTGATTTCAATGCTATTTCACTTTCAAAACCCATTTAAAACAGCTTTCCTTTCATAAATACCCCCAAACAATAACGCTATCTTTTATCTTCAAAACACTTCGATAACATTCCCAAAATCTCTGAAATTTTGAATTTCCAAATCCCGCTTAAATAAATTTTAACTATAATTCATTTGTACAATTTATGCTTATACAAATTTCCATTTGATTGTATTTCAATTCATACATTACCTTTATAATTCATATTATAAATTCCATCTTATAATGAATTTATTTCCTTAAAGTTTAGTTATATTTCAATTTCTAGTTAAATTTTCACTTAACAATGATAATACTTTAAATATCATCATTCCTAACATCCAATTAACATCCAAGCAACCATATAATAGCTTAATAGTTTTCAAAAGCTATTCTTTATATCAAAATATGTTTTTGGGTAAAATTATTTCATTTACCCATATTTAAAACAATATCATGTCAATTGTTCTATTCAAGTGTTTACAAACCCTTTCGATACAGTTGCGCAGACTGTGTCGACGAAGGTTCATATGCCACTCAATAAATCAATCAACACAATATTAAAACAATTTATATTCACTAACAAATACGCACTCATATTTATTAATACGCTCAAACTCATTATAGAGTACTACATACTCTAATTTAAATGAGTAATTCCCACCAGAGCCAAGGTTATTACCAACCTAAGCTCTGATACCAAGTGAAACGACCCGTAAATCCGTACCCCTTGAGTCAACACTATTCTATCTAAATCAACTCAGGTTGTACAGAAATATGAACCATTTGGGTTCAAGAAGAGGTAGAAGAAGAAAATAGAAAACAACAACAGAATCTAACCATCGCAGCGGAATAAAATATAATAGGTAATGAATAATTTTACTCAAAGATCAAATATCTCTGTTTATATATTACATCATTAGAATACATCAATCACAGCTCAACATCAATATCATACAATGGATACTCAACAACTCAAACAGTGGAATATATATATAAAACAAGTACGAATGCACGTATCGTCATCCAGCTCGTCTCCTGAGCTCCATAGCATCATACATGTATCCTATAATACTCGGTCTGACCCGAGCATTACAGTTAAATAACACCCGAGTCAGTCTGAAATACCAGCGTGAGAAAATCACACCCAATTGATTATTAAAGTTTCAAAAATCCTTTGAAAACAAAAGCATCTCATAAGACCACGCCACAAATAAACATGTCGGGTTTTTACCTTACGATAGCTAAAACAAATTTTATAGAAATCCTCTGATATTATAATAGGGTCTATATACAAATACTTATAAAATAGCCGAAATTGTTACATGATTAAATTCCAGCTACTAGCCACAGAGTGCGAAATACAAACAAAACTCGTACAAGGCTCGAAGGGAGAATGGATTTCCAACTAATGACTAGGCACTGGGGTACCACCTGTCACAGTACGGGGCATAGATCACCGTACCGAGGAGTACGCCCGCTCCCCTGCAACACAAGGCAGGGACTACCCCTTACTGGATAATCCCGAGTGAGATCACCCCGCGGTTGGGATCAGCAACCGCCCACTAAGCCGAAATAAAAAGGGACATCTAGACTGGAATGACCTCACCCTGCTTGGGTGCTACCCACCTAGCCTTGCTGCATAACCCTTGATTTTCAGTCATTCCCATTTGATGAGGCTTGAGGCTAAGCGTTACCTTTTTAAGAACATATCCCTTAGAATGCCCATCGTCCACCTGACTATGTTTTCGTAAGCATTCATCCATACAAGTCCGTCCCGGGTTCGAACGGAACCGAAGGCACTATTCCTACTACATCCATTTTGGAAATATCCTCAGGATTAGTAGCGACTAGCCCTTGCACTTCACTGCTCCATCTTCGAATCCAAAATCGTTTTCACGAAAACGTACAAATCGGATCGAAGTGGTTTTCGAGAAATTAATCTCGATCCCGGTCTCTTCGAAACGATCAACGCATTGTCCAATATTGATAGTCGGTTATTTAACTATCAATTAATATTCACAATATCCATCACACAATAAATAATTTTTCAAATTATTTATTAATCTCAAAAATATCTTTACAAGATATATTCTCTTTTTCAAATTCCTTGAAAACAGTTTTCAAACTATCTTCCTTTTCTCAGAATAAATTCCGAGTATTTCCATTCCCACTGGAATCACCAAGTACAAATCTTTAGATTTTTAAAACAATTTTAAAAGCACTTTATTGTAAAATATATTTTAACGTTCAATTTAGAAAAATTTACTTGAATACTTAATTTATAATAATACTTTAAACAGAATACCAAACCATTCTGTAATTAATAATTAAAATAAAATACTTACTCTGGAATTTACTTGAAACATTCAAGTTAAGATTACTTCAAGAGTTTACTAAAAATACATACTATATAAACATTTGAAAATAAAGTTACTTAATAAAATATGAAACTAGATTTCTACTTTTTAAAACAGAATACTAAGTTACTTCTTAATAATTACTTCTAAATTAGATTAAAGGAAAAATACTTACTTAGACTTTAAATATTAGAAATAATAAATTTTACAAAACTTGCTTAGACTTTAAATATTAGAAATAATAAATTTTACAAAACTTGCTTTCTTTAAAAAAACAACTTTAAAACATTTAATTTATATTTACAAATTTACTTTTAAAAAAACGTGTACTTGGCCATCCAGAGAAAATTCCAACTTCAAGCACATAAATCAATTTTCCCCAAGTTGATTTCCAATTTATTTTATTTGACATAATTTCTTTTACTTACCAGTTCATTTCCAAATTCAGTAGTTATGGACTTTATTATATATTTTTTTCTCAATTCCTTCTTTACTCTTTCTATAATTCAAATCTTAAATTCTAAATAAATAAATATTTGTTCTTTTTAATTAATAATACTTCATTTCAAAATTCATTAACTTTCTGTTTATTTACTTTTCCTTTCCATTCTCAGGGTTCATTTATTAGAATTTTAAAGTCACTTTATTTCTTTTCCAAGCCATTCTTAAATTTATTCCATAATTATTTTACTTGCAATTTCACTTCTTTTATTTTCATTTCCAAAAATCAAATTCATATCTTTGGTAATTCATTATACCCAATTATATCAACCATGCCATAGTATTCAATACTTCCACATAATTCATTATAGAATATCAAATAATCAGAACAGAGAGTATTAAATAATTTAAATAAAAGCTGAGGGGTCCAGTTGGATCCCTCCAACCTGTTTTCCCTGCATCTACAGACGTTAGCATCACATAATATGCCAATTTCAAATTATATCATGCTATATCACATCAATCAATTCAAGCATTCAAACAATTATTTAAATTTAATCATTTAAGTTTAAATTTAAATTTAAAATGAGTGAGATTAACTCACCTTTAATTTGTTTGTAATCCAATCCAATCCGGCTTGCTTCTATCAGATTTTAACCTTGAATAGCATTATATTGTCTATTAATATTTGAAATAATCGAACAACTTGTTACCAATTAAATAAGTTTAAAATTAATTTAGTTTAAACAAGTAATTAAATTTTAAACTAATTCCCTTTTGAAAATCTTTTAGTAACTAAAATAATCTAAATAAGTTAGTTAAGCATTTTTATTTTATTTTTAAATGATATCTAGTAAGTTAAAAATGTGTGTGTATATATTTTATCTTCAACATAAACTATATAGGGTTTAAAAATCTAACTTTACATATATATATATATATGTATGTATGTATGTATGTATGTATTGTATATATTCATAAAAATCTACTATATATTAATGTTATCTGTTTACTGTCAACTATTTAAATAAAAATCTTAACCTTAAAAAAAATTTCTATTAAGTTGTACTGTCTCAATATCCATTATTTAAACTAAAATAAAAATCGAAATACCTCACTGTAAATTCTTATATATATATATATATATATATATATTATTTTTAAACTTCTGAATTCCTTATCCTTAATTTAAATTAATTTAAATTAAGCTATAAAATTTACCTTACTGCTATCGGCAAACCCCCAACCAAGACAGTTCTGCTATCGGCAAACCCCCAACCCTCAGATCCAATCGAACGAAATCGCCTAACCCTATCCATCATGCTCGAAAGTGAACGCCTCCCTTCCACCGCACGCGGCGCTCATCGCGTGCCCTTTTGCGATTTCCCATTCGAAATCAACTTCGACTTCGTTCGGCTCCAACCTCTTAAGAACTCGAGCAAATTTCTCTGATTGAATGGAAAGGATAGAGCGGCCATGATTTCGAAGCAGCCGTGCTTTGGTTTTTTTTAATAAACGAACGAGAGCGAGTTATTTTTTTCGTGAATTTTGAAGCTGGGAAAGGAGGTGGCCATTATTTTTTTCTCCCGAACTTTACTTTTTTTTTTATGATTTCAGAGAGAAGAGGTTCGGTCATTATTTGTTTCGAACTAATAGTTATAGAAGATGGCTCGGATGTAATTATTAAAGGGGAAGCATGTGGGAGAAAACACGCTACAGTGTTTTGAAAGATGATAGAATCACGGCTGATAGGAAAGGAAACGACTGATAGTTACCAAATATAAAAATATATATATTTAAGTTAAATTTTCGATATAAATTCAGGGCGTTTACCTACCGTACGCTCACACAATAACTCCGATAAATATGAAATTTGAAATCCGATAATAATTCAATATTACAGACCCAATGGAACTGGTTTCGTCAGGTTCCAAGACGGTGCCTCAGAAGGCTATTTTTAAATTCAATTTAAATGATTTAAATTTCAAAACCAAACAAAACACTTCCAAAATCAATTTTAACACTTTTACTATTTTCCATATTATCGATATAAATTTTATAAGCCATTAAATTATTTTCAACAGGCTGAAAAGTCCAGATTCAATAATTTACCCAACTTCAAATTATTTAATTCAATAATTTAAGTATCAAATAAATTGTGATATTCGTAAATTCAAGTTAAAATTATTCTATTGAATATTTAAAATCAATTAAATATTCCGATTTAAATTGCTTAAAAATTCTGGGTCGTCACAGAATCTTAGTCTCTGCTAGTTTTAGTTATATCTACAACACAACATGCCTTTTAGTGTGCTCTTTTGGGTATACTAAGGGGTGTTGGGTGTTACATTTGGTATCAGAGCTAGGTTACAAGATTCCTAAAAACTTGTTTTAAAAATAAAGTATTTTTCCAAAAAAACATATTTTTTAGTAGCCTGTCTTCAAATTAAAGTATTTTTTAGAAAGAAACTCTTATTATAGAAGTAGTTTTTCAAGTATAAAAGAGTTTTATAAAAATCTCCTCAAAAGTCCAGTTCAACCTTCTTTTGATTCTTTCGAGCCTAAGTTTCCTTTTATTTGTATAATATGGTTGACTGATTCCATAGAGCTACGGCACCAGAGATGCAAGGTCAAGCTCCCAATATAGCACAGGTAGGTGGAGGTCTCTTTAATCCAACTACAACAACCAATTTTTAAAAGATATGCAAGAACTTTGCTAGTCTAAGAGACAGAACGATTTCTGGCACAGTGGATTTCAAGGAGGCGCGAGCTAGGAGCAAAGGTTTAGGATGTTAGAATTGGAGGATCCCAGAAGTGGATCAAGAAAAGTGGGAAATGCAATAACTATAGACGGGTTGGTTATTACACAAGGGACTATAAGAATAAAACGATGAAGGGGAGGTGTTTCAACTATGGACAACTCGATCATCTTAGTAGAGCTTGTCCTTAGAGAACGGGGCAGAGAGCAAGCGCACCTACGGCGTAGGTACAAGCTTTGGATGCAGCACTTTCTAGCAGTGATTTAGGTAGAGGTAGGAAAATCTCTTTTGAAGGATTAATCTTTCTTTCTAATTTTCCCATTCGAACTCTTTTCGATTTTGGAGCATCACACCCTTTCATTACGAGTTCTTTGGTAGATTGTTTGCACATAGACATCTCTTTAGTAGTAGACCCCATTGTTGTTTCAAACTTCATATGAGGATTGGCGCACTTGTCTATGGTTTTTAGGGGTTTGAAATTATTTATCCTAGGCATGGAATTTGACTATGATGCCTATGTATTGGGATTTTCGAGGTATGGGATGATTTTGGGAATGGATTGACTATCCACATATGGAGCTATATTAGACTGCGAGAAGAGAGTCATAAGACTAGAGACATGCAGCGGTAGGACTCTCGAGGTTTCTTGTGAACCACAAGTGTCAGTTATGTTGAGCTTCCTTTATTCCCTTGATTCATCATCATCAGAGTTGGATTTGGTTCCTGTCGTTAGAGATTTTCAGATGTCTTTGAGGAGGTTGGGAACTACCCCTAAGAGAGAGATTGACTTCCAGATTTACTTAACTGATAATGCTAAGCCAGTAGCATTACCCATGAGGCACATATCACCTAGGGAGAGGAAGGAATTAAGCAAGCAGATCCATGAGCTTTTGGAGAAAGGATTTATAAGAAGGAGCATATCGGAGTGGGGAGCGCTAGTCGTCTTCGCTACTAAGGTGGATGGTTCCCTTCAACTTTGCGTAGACTATAGAGAATTGAATAAGCTCATGAACAAGAACTGATATCACCTCCCTAAGATAGATGACCTTTTTGACCAGTTAGTTGGCTCTTTGGTATTTTCTCAGCTTGATTTACCACGAGATTCCATCAGCTTAGAGTTACTAATGATAGCATTGATAAGACAACATTTAGGACACTTGACGGGTTCTTTGAGTGGTTGGTTATGCCTTTTGGGCTAACCAGTGCCCCAGTCTATTTGGTAGATTTGATGAGCCGTGTCCTAAATAAGTCCGTGATGGTGTTCGTGAACGACATTTTGGTGATTTCCAAGAGTATGGAAAAGCATGCTAATCAACTTGAAGAGGTTCTTAGTACACTTAGTGTTTATCGACTGGAGGCAAAATTCTTGAAGTAACACTTTTGGCATAAGGAAGTGTGTTTCTTGGGCATAGAGAAGGTCTACACATGGGAAAGAGTTTGACAAACGGTTTTGTATATTTAGGTTCGGATTGTGAAAATCCAAAGAGTGGTAGGCAAAGATTACAAATGTATAATAGATGCAGTTGTTAAGAAAAGGAGAAAGCCCATGTGTAGATAATTACAGAAACTGCAGTTGTTTCAGATAAGTGGATTTAACAGTGGTACTAAAAGACTTTAGTAAGCAAATGGGATTACCAAAATTTAGGAAGGGTACTCCTAAGGTAGTGAGAAGAAAATCCACCTTATGTTTAGTTCAATAGAATATAATCGTTAGAATTGAAAATTTTCATTGTTAATATTTTCTTTTAGGAAATAAATATTAGGCTTTTGAAAAAGGTATGAAATTTAAACTGGTTTTTATATGATATAAATTTTGTTAAAAGTAAGATTCTTTTTGAAGAATTATAGCTAGCTAGTTTCTTTGTAGATAAACAAAGATTTTAAATATAAAATCCTAGAGGTTATTAACTATAAAAAACGTAGGTTACAACAATTATTGTTGTAATAGATGTTTTCGTGAAAAGTAAAGGGAGCATAGACTGTAGCACTATTGTTATAGTAGGCGACTTCCAAAGGAAATGTTTTTACATAGTATATGAGTTTATTAGTAATTATTTTAATAGAACCCATATACTAGTATGTTTGGGTTGTAGTAACAGTGTTTTACGCAACAACTATTGACACACATAAAAATGTGTTTTGAAGGAAAAAATTTAAGTATAGAAATAAAGTGGTTTGTAAGTATATTAAATATTTAAATAAGTATGAGGAAATGTTTTCTGGTTATGGGTATATTAAAAACAGTTTTGAAAATGAGTTTTTCTAGAAAGAAAAGTTAAGTTAAATATTAGGAAATTAGTATATTTCATAGAAATTGTCTATGGTAAGAGAATATAAATTAAAAATACTTTAATCTATTGGAACGAAATGAATAGTGATGAAATTTTCTATGAAACAAAATTATAAATAAAGATGTTTTGTGCAAGTTATAAGGAATACATGAAAGAGATATACAAGGTATGGGAAGCACCATATTTTGTATAGCCTATTTTAAAAAATATAAGATAAGTTCCTTGTAATTTCACATAAACTTAAAATCCTCTTTTAAAGGATTCATAGAAGGTTTTACCATTAATAGTTTCTCATAAGAGAAAGTAGTTCCAATACATTAAGGTACAAAACTGTTAAGTGTAATAAGAAGATGTTTAAAAAAAGGCACATAAGGACATTTTAAAGATATTTTAAAGGATAATGGTTTGGTGAAAAAGTAAATAAGTTGTTGGAAATGAAAAACTTAGTAAAGGTAAAATCTGAAAATCCAATTTTTTATAAAAAAAACTATAAAAATCGTTAAAAGAAAAGGAGGAATAAGTTTTAGACTTAAATTTTTTGAAGTTTTCCTCTCTAAGTTTGGGGAATAATGTTAAGTAACCAAGTATTTTTTAATGTAATAGGAACTTAAAGATAACACTTTTAAAAACAAATATTTTGGGATTTGATGTTTTAAAAATTTTGAAACTCGGTTTTTTTTAAAATAAACTTATAAATATCAAACCAAGCTCTTAAATGTGGAGTAGATAGGAATCAATTCCTAGGTGTAACGGAAAAAGTGTAAGGCCATAGCAGTGATTACTTTTAAAAGTAATGATAGAAGTTCTCGTGGAGTGTGTAGGACACTAGTAGGAATCTAGGAATGTTGATTCATGTGTGCAGACCAAAGGAGAGCAGCAAAAGTGAAATTAGTAAGATAGTAAGACACGTAAGGTTGAGAATGAGTATTCTTGATTTTGAGAAACTTGGGAGAAGCATCCTCCTTTAGTGAAATTCCCACGTAATAGTAGTTTTCAAGCTAGCATTGGAGTGACACCTTTCAAATCTCTTGATGGAAGACCGTGCAAGTCGCCTTCGTGTTGCTTAGAGTATATGGAGAGATTGTCGTGTAATCCTTACACGGTTAGAAAAACTTCGAAAAAGATTGGTTTGATTAGGAGAAAATTTGTATCTCATATCCTCATCCTTTCGATAATAAGTTATAGAATTTCCTATTTCCATCTTTAGTTTTAAATAGATTCTTTCCTTTATTATCGTTTTGGAGGGTAGAACTTAGGATTTAACCTATGGATGGTAGGATTTGATGTTAACATGTTATTAGAACATGTTATGTATGATGTATGCTAGTGATTGCAAGTGTTTGCTAGTGGATGCTAATGGACGCATATACTTACACTAGGCACTGTTATCTTTTAGGGATCGGCCAAACTAGGACATTAGAGCATATGCATATGGATGTGTGCGCATTCACATTTTTCTTCATTTTCATGGTTGCTATAAATGGATGTTTATCACATGGTTATGGCATTTGGATGATGCATGTAGCACGCGTATAGAATTATCAGTATTCATTAGGGATTTTGCATTCATTTGGATACATAGCATGGACATGATTGCATACAAGGAGGTCAACTGAATCATTGCACGCCTAATCTTTTGCATTATTTAGGGGCATAGACATACACTAATCGCATAAGTATCGTAAATTGCATTAGAAAATCTTAAGGATAATGGATGAATGGATGATGGTTGAGTAGTTGGTTGTAGAACTTGGATGGAAACATTAGTTCATTCTTTTATCCTTAGAGATTTCGGGGACGAAATCCCTTAAGGCGGGGAGAATGTAACAACCCAAAATTTAAGCCATAATAATTAATTATAGAATTATCAAATAATAAGATAACTTTGTAAAATTATCTGAATTGATCCATGGGAGTTGCATCATTGTGTCCGTGGTAATTTTCTGGTCAATTTCCATATATAAAACGTCAGAATCCGAGTCAATATGAAAAAGATACGCACGAAACAAGAATCAAAGAATATATATATATATATATATATATATATATATATAATACATAGGGAGGGCGACTAGGAGGTCGACCCACCCCTAGCCTAGGTCGACTGGCTGGTCGACCTAGCTAGAAAGGCGGTCGACCCCTAGGTCGACCCGCCTACCGGTAAGAAGCGAAGAAGCTTCTTTTTCATGCTGTGTGATTTTAATACGTCATTTTCATTGTTTTGCTCAATCCGGTCCCTTCGTGCTTCCATCCAATGGCTCATATTCAGCCTATGATGTGGTTGCATCATATTCAATCTCCAAATCCAATGATCTGAGATCCATTTCTACCCCTATAAATAAGACCCCATGCTTAACACTTTTTCTCATTCTACATTTTCTCCACTTGGGTTCAACTTTTCAAGAAGGACCCTAAAAGGAATAATTTTCCAAAGAAAGAATCTTTTTACTAAAAATATTTTAATACCCTCAAGTGGATCCGGAAAGAACAAAAGGGAAGAGCTTAGGAACATAGATGAGTAATTATAATTATTTTAGATTTCTTTAAGTAATTTAAAATAATATGGTTTTCAATAGTTGTAGTTTTACTATGATTTTTGGAATTACTTTTTAGTAGTTCATTTACAGTTTTTAGAATTATTTTCAGTCTATTTCTTTTTAGTTAATTTTAGTTTATTTCTATTAATTGTAGCTTTTCCATTTATTTATAGTTTATTTGCAGTATTTTAATTTATTTATTGTTATTTGCATCTTTTTCGTACGCTTTGGATTTTCTTTTATTTTCAGTTTTCTTTTGTTTTTCCTTCATCTTCATGTATGGATTAGAATAGATTAAATGGGAATATGGATTGAAATTATAAGAATACTGAAATAACGGAAGATAAGATGTAAATTGTAAAGACTGTAATAAAAATGAAATTAATACTGAAATTGAGCCTAATGATGATATTGATGTTAGAATTGGACTAATTAAAGATAATTGGCCTAGTTATAACTTATAATTATAACTAAAATAATATAAGATGGAAGGAGCTTATTTTTACACTTAGACCTTGGGTTAAGTAATAAGCATGATTATAACGTTGGTTATAATAAGAAATAGAACAGAATGAGGATTTTTTAAGACTTATGATAAATTAATAAGCACAAATAGTAAGAACAAAAGTAAAGGCTTATTTAAATAATTTATCTAAGTTAATAGGCAAAGAATTAAAGTAGGACATGTACCAAATAACATTCCCCTATTATTTCTATGTACACGGCGTTTCACATTATCCTGAAGTGAAACGAGGTGTCTCACATAACCCTAAAGTGTGATGAGGTGTCTTACATAATCTTGAAGTGAGACGAGGGGTACGCTTGTGTTAATAACGATAGTAAATGGTCAATGAGTAGAAGTTCAAATCATGGGGATTTAGGCAATGGGAGCAACTAGATATTGTTTGGATGACGGGCCAATACCAACAGCATTTCCCCTATTATTTCGGACATGGTGTTTCACATAACTCTGAAGTGAAACAAGGTGTCTCACGTAACCCTGAAGTAAGACGACATGTCTTACATAACCCTGAAATGAGACGAGGTGTCTCACATAACCTTGAAGTGCGACAAGGGGAATGCTTATGTTGGAGCTTGAGGTAATAAGAAGACCCAATAGGAGGAACAACATGTAACATGAGCATGGTGGCGGTTACGCGTGCGACTTCCATTCAGGTGATTTGTAATCGTTATGAGTTCTAAGCGCTTAGTGTGTGCCTTTCGTAGGACCAATGTCTATTGCATATGAAGCTTTAGCTTCCGGTCCACAGTAGATTCTATGGAGTAGCAGGCCGATCAAAGGGGAATTCAGCCAAATCAAAGAAGCTAGCAAAAACAAGTGCAAACAATCAAAGTTAATCAATTATGTCAATTTAGTTAATTCGTATTTATTTCCAGCTTATTCCTTACCCTTGTATCCTTTGTTTCCTTTTATATACTAGAACTGTTGTAAAGTCTATTACTTTTACTTTGCTTAAAGATTCTGGTAATTACTATCATTCACTAGACTTTTAGTCTGACCCACTCCTCCATTTTCACCTTTCCCCCATAGGAAATCAGGGGCAAGGACGGTAGACTGTAGGCATTTGGAGATTTCTTTGAAGGAGATTCTATCATATATTTCTTTTCTTCGGTTTTAATTTTTAGTTCTTTTTGTTGAGCTGGCATTTTGCAAGGGATGTATTGTACTCTGATATTATTGATACTATGGATTTTATTTCGCAAGACACGTAATGTTATTTAATGTATTTGGTATTTGGCGACTTATTTTATTTTAAAGTAATTCTGAGGTTTTGTTCTAAATAAATTATTATTATAATTGTTTCCGCTGTTTATATATTTTTGTCTTGTAAATCTTAGTCTCTACTAGTTTTAGTTATACCTACAATGCAACATACCTTTTAGTGTGCTCTTTTGGGTATACTGAGAGGTGTGGGGTGTTACAAGGAACGTCCAAAGCTAAAAAGTGGAGCTGCCACCTGATAAGGAGCAGTAGATCATACCTATGCCACCGGTCGACCGGTAGAGGTAAAGGGGTCGACCTCTCCATCTATTTTGTGAAAGAATTTTGTTGTTGTTTTGTATATTTATTATATTCCTTAATCATACTTTAAAGTTTCCTTAATCCCAAGTCATTCTACTGTTAACTTTTGAATTTCATATTTTAAAATTAATTATTCGTTTGAATTTGGATTTGGATTCTATTTAAATTATTTTGAACCTGACAACTTCTAACATCCATAACTTTTCTGTTTGAGCTCTGTTTTTAACTTTTGTGGACAAATTGATCAGAATCCACAAACGCAACGGTGTAACTTTCACGGACAAATTCCAACTTTTGCAAAATTTCCATTTTTATTTCTATCTTATTTAATTTAATTTATCCAATTTATTTATGGTTGATTCTATGGAGTGCTGCATTCTTCGCCACTTAAAAGGATTTCGTCCTTCAAAGATTTCCAAGAGGAGAGCAGCGTAACGCACAATAAACATCCATGTTATACAACCAAGTTATCTATACAATCATCTACTCAACTAAAAGTGCAATGTGATTTTGTATGCAGACATACTGTAAGTGAGCTCAATCCTAGCGTGATTGTATGATCATGACATAGAAGTATGTATGCAAACACCCTAAATATGCAAAAAGTGTTCTATATGAGTGCAATAGTGATGGTAAAGGTTAGAAATCATCTTCTACAGTCCAATCTAGCATCCACAATGCAATCAAAATCTAATTTTGGAGAGGAATGTTTAGCAGATAAAAGCTTAAGATGAGAAGTCCTCATGTTTTTCATCGGATTTCCCCCCTATTGTACTCGAACCAACCTAATTTATTTGTTGCAAAGCTTCCTAGTCCCGTGCTCTGCAATGCCTTTAGTACCACAGGATGATAATGGCTCCGTCTCAACATCCTCCAATATATCAGGCCTCACCATAGTGGTTGTGCTGTGAAGGTATATCATCAAACGTGAAATTAAAAAAACGTCATGGACTCCTGTCAATTATTCGATAGCTGCACACAATATTAAGTCTTCCTATTCTCTCTAAAATTGGGAAAGGCCCAACAAATTTCAGTGTTAACTTTCCTGACTTTTCAATTCTCACAGCCTTCTTAAGAGAGGAAACTTTGATAAACACTATGTCCCCTGCTTAAAACTCTAACTCGTTACTAAATTAATATGAACATCCTTTGTATGTTATTCTACTTAATTCTCCATCTTCCTTAGTTATTCTTTTTGGTTTCTAATAGATATGTCCATTCATTCCCTCGATAATAATACCCTTAATAATTGATCATTATTGCCAAAATTGGACCATCTCTGATCAATCCTCATTTAATCTCTTTTTCTTTTTATCAGTTTCAAAATCTCTATGTTATGCTGATTCAATTCCTTTATAAATTTCATATTAAATTCCGTAATCATTCCCATTTAATTCTTTCATTAGTTCTCTATTAACTACAAATTTGTCGTTTGTTAAATCTATAATTAATGTTCATAAATCCTAGTCGTATAATAGCTAATACGAATATCGTTGGAAATTACGATATTTTTGTATTTCTATTTTTATACATTAAGTATGGTCATACGTGTGACTATATATTCCTAAACCAGAACATCCTTTCCGTATTTTAATTTATCAAAGTTATCCCTCTAAAAAGGATTGCTGTTATAATTTTTCACAAATTAAGCAAAGTGAGATTTTTGCTTTTTTTTAAATTTCAAGGAATTTTTTTATTCTTTTATTGAAATAGAAAAGAATATCCATATCATACATATCTCTTTCCCTCTTTGGTATATTCTTTATTAATTCAAACACCGCACTTTAATATATATTTTGGGATTGGAAAATTTATGGAAGTCACATGGAGAGCACTCCCAATAAATCAAAACCTAGAAATTTACATTCCAAGTCACTAGAGCGACCTAACTTATGATCCAGTTATAAATCTGTAATATCTTCACAACTTTACCAATATTCTATAATTAATTTGGGACTAATTTCAAATTTCCAGATCATGGTTTTTACATACTATTCCTATTTTATTTATATCTAAAAACCTATATACCTAGGTAGTAATCCCTATCTGCTCTATATGATCTCATCATTCGTTAAAACTAGAATTCCACAATTATAAAGCACTTTATCCAAAACCTTTGCTTTTAAAATATAAACTTAGAAATCCTTTTTGTCAATTTTCAAAAATTACATAGTTTCCAAAACGAGTCATGAAATTTTTTCCCTTTTTCTAACCAACTTTTCCTTTTTAAGGACTTTCTACAGCAGAGATTTATTTCTTTAAAAGTTGGACTTTTAATTCAAAATATTTAAAACTCAGTTATTAAACCAAACTATTATCAAATCGAAAATTCAAATATTGCTTAATTCCATAAAGGAGCAAAATAATTTTCCTTCTCAAAAACCTTCTACGACATGCAAAATAAATTTCATAAACTTATTATAAAATTCTCATCCCATCTCATTTATTAATTATCATCCTTTTAATCCATTTAATAGTAAAAAAATTCAAAATCATCTTCTATAACTTTAAATAATAAAAAGTGGAGTAGAAAAGGATAACTTCTATTCTATTAATTTCTAACTAGAATACTGATCCCATTACCTATAAATTGCTAATGTTATTCATATCCAAATCTTTCAATACTGCCTCTATTTATATTTCCCCTAACTAATTAGTTCCTACTTCAGCTATTATTCTTCGTATTTTCCTTATATGAAAATGTTCCTCCCATCTGAGTTATTCTTATCCATCTCTTCTCTATTCCTTAATTTAATTATGTTCCATTTCCATGTATTCTTTTATTTAGAGAGAAGTTTAAAAAAAGTCCAAACTTACGAAATAGAATAAAAAATCATCAAATCCAGCCTATGCTATATCTTACATTTACTTAAAAGATGAAGAATCCCTTTCTTTGAAAATCAGAAACATTTTAGGTCAACCAATTTTAAACTAGAACGTCAAAAATGAAATATCTTTTTTACCAAAAACCTTTTAATTAGAAACTTTTGACTCAATAAATTTTTTAATTATGATTTTTCAAATTTTCTTACTTTTTCAAAACATTTCAAGGAATTTTCTTAATATCTATTATCAAATTCTTTTCCATGGGGTTGGATTTAGAAATTGACTTTAATTGTCCTTCTATTGAACTTTCCTTCTTCCCTACTCAATCTTCATAAAAATCCAATTATCTCCTTGGTGATTAATGTACACCTTCTTATGGGAACTTGCTCCACTCCTTCTCATCTTGCTGCATTCCTTACTTTCGGTTGTTTACAACATATAGATTCTTATCTCCCATCTATTTTTATGTGTTGAGCTAGGCCCACCAACCTGTCTCTATAATTAAGGCATATAATTTACCCTTATGACAATCATACTGCCTTATAATATTTAATTACTATTTAATATATGTTTATTTGCTAATATTATACTTTTCAACTGTCCGTAATAAATGACTATTTTCCTAACGGACAATTTTTAAAGGTGTTTATCTATTGATTCCAATTTTTATCTATTATGGCTTCCATCTCTCTATAATTAACTTAGTAATCTCCTTAATTTGTCCATTTATATCCTTAATAAATTCTTTTAACTTCCTACCTTATTAACTTTGGAATTACGATCTCTTCCTTCTATATTTCCTAAGATAGTATTATATGCTAAAGTAAATATTTGCCCGGTGTTATTGCGTACGTTTAAAATAAGTATATATATTTATATATAGTAGGATTTTTGAAGAAAAAAATTCAAAAATAATAAGTATGCCTCTTATACGTATAATATCCCGTTGATCGAGTAACCTAAGCTTTGATACCAAATGCAACAACCCATCCTGAAATTGGCCTAAATTCCAAAGTAAAAAACTCATCGAAACTTTGAGCTATCTTAAAGCTAGCCATTGATTGGTAAAAAGAATAATACAGCGTTATATATCTACACATTCAAAATCTCACAGTGGAAGGATAAAATATAATAATAACATTGGTACCCATTTCATTCAGATTTCAAAATATCATTCAAAACCATAATAAAAATATCCAACAATATCCGTATATAACTGTAATATTCCAAAATTATAACATTGTTTTTATTTCATGGGTACATAAAAAACTGCTGAAAATAACATGTAAATAAATAGTCTACTGCCACAAGCACCATCAACATCTCCACCTTCAGCATCGCCCTTCCTAACCTGTGTTGTAATGAGGGGGGGTCGGAACAAAATATGTCTAGTGAATAAAAATTTTGAGTCTTACAGTATTAGTACTTGGGGAGTATAATTTAAATAGAAATATGTCTTATGTTTCTATCTCCAACATAAGTCTTTTCAAATGTAATCCCAAAGACTTTGCTCAACTTAAATAAAATCTTTCCAAATATAATCCCGTAGCTATCCTGTAACGACCCGTAAAATTTTCAATAGTTTAATTTGTTAAGTTAATAATTTTTGGTAATTTAATATGAAAAAAGGCTCATTAATTTAAAATTGAACGATGGAAATTAGAACTAATTAGTAACAATTGAAATGAAATTACAATTTAGTGAAGTAATGAAAATTGGTATACTTGGCTATAAATTAATGTAAGAAAACTAATGCAAACATTTAAATTTATAAAAGGAATAATATGAAATAAATGACTCTTGAATAAAGATTGGGCATATAAGAATGGTAACAATTGTTGTGAACAATGAAATCACAAGTGTGAATGTTGAATCATTAATGAGATAATATATGATTAATATAAATTGAAGTAAATCAGTGTTAATTAAGTAATTGTAACATTTGATTTGTAAACAATAATGAATTCATTAATGTGACTTAAAGTAATAGTAACGGTTGTAAGTTACTATTTAATTAGCCTATTAATTTAGTTGTAACTGTTATATTTGAGTATAAATTTGAATATAAGCAAATAAGGGTAAGTGGTGTATAAATAAATGAATTAGTATAATTAATAGTAATTGAATGAATTCAATATTAGGTAGGTAATTATAATAATTAGTTGAATATAATAAACTTAAGTGTAAATTAAAGGGTAATGGTAACTGTGACGACCCAGATTTTTGGATATCTGTTAATCGGAAAATTAATTGATTTTATTAACGAGATATTAATTTTTGATGGGTCGAACAATTGAATTTCTGATAATTAAAATATCTGAATATAAATTAAATACTTAAGCCTTGGTTAAGAATATAAATATAAATATAAATATATGTTTAAGTAGGAATAAAGGTATATAATTAACTTATAATGTTGTATGTAATATAGAATAAAACATATGTATATCTATATATATATAAAATAAAAAAGGTAAACATAGCAAGTAAAATAGGATAAAAAATTATATGCATAACTATATATACATAAGTATATGTATAAGTATATATATATAATAGTATACATGAAGAATATAAATACATGTGTAAATAAGTATATACATTATTATAAAAATGAGAAAGACATACATGTATTTGTACATTGTCAGGAAATGGGAAAGGCATGTATATATACATATGAATGGATATATATATATATATATAAACAAAAGAGCGAACACATAATTAATGCAAGCATACAACCTTTCTAGTCAAGCGTACAAAACATATAATAAAAGTCAAAAGCATGTCACATGAAATCAAATCAGCATACAAAACCTGAAATCAAGCCAACATTTCAAATGAAATCTCTAATCAATAAAAAAATGAAAATAAACAAAACAAGCTTGTTGTGTACAAAACAATGCAGCCTACTTCCTCTCTATATATACCTCTACCTTGTCCCATTTTTATTCATTCGAACGAAGCTAAGTTAAACATAAAATATTTCTTCCATTTTGTAACGCCCCACCTTTTCGCATGGTTTAAATCGACGATAAACCACACACGTAGGACTTAAAACATACAAAATGGCGGATTGTTATGGGGTAAATAACAAAAGCAGAGAGGAAAAAAACAAAACAGAATCTTGCAGTGGAACGATAAAATATAATAATCAATATACAGTTCATAAAACTGTTTTACAAAACATTTGATTTTTCTTATACAATAAATATCAGAGTTCACATACCAAAGGATAATAACAATGCAGCGGAATAAAATGCGGTAGTGGAATAATATAGTAGATAATAGTAATATAAATCTTCGTCCTCGTCCTCCATAGCTAAAGTCTTCGAATCCTGAAATGGTCAGGCCGACCGGAGCGAATTGAAAAGAAAAAACACTCGAGTCAGAACTAAAATATCTTATGTGAGTTAAATTAACAAAAATAAATATGAGCGCAGTAACTTAAGAGATGCTCGGGATTCACATCTCCTAAGGATCCGTTAAACTATTTACTATGTAGTAATATTTCGCTATTATAATAGTGTCTAATAGTAAAATAAACTTACTTTTTCTTAGCATTAAGGGGTTACCCATATAGCCCTTAACACGTAATAGTCCCAGTAGTCCATCCAATATCATGGTCCCTCCTTATCGGGAAGCCACCAGAGGATACCACACGGACTACGGGAGAAATCCAAACTCGTACAAGGCGCGATAGGATAGGTGACACGACACAACTAGGCAATGCCACGGTAGATATACCAATTTCGCTTCCGGGTCAGTGGTAATGCGTAGCGCGCAGCTACCGCCCACCTCGAGCCACACCCCCAAATAAAAAATCAAAAGTGGCCACCGAATCAATCCAAAAGTCAAAGTATAATATCGAAGGGATGTATCCGATCAAAGGTGCCACATCATTAACCCGTCAATCGCTCATGTTTTAGCCACCTTATGCCAACTCACGGGAGTCGGGTCCACGTATTTACCTCAAAGGAAACTCCGCCGCCATCCTACTTCATTCTGGAATCTCCACCGCATACACGTTTGTTAAAGTGGTTTTCGGAGTTGGCAGAGAGTATGACAACTTCCGATCCCGGTCTCTTCAACAACCAAACGTTATTATAACACTGCGGTTATTTCAAAATAACTTATACTTTTAAACCAGAATAAAATATCCATTTCAAAACTATATAAATACGATATCGTTTCAATTTCAAAACCAAATCAATATGATATCATTTTTCAAAATATCCCTTTTCAACATCATAACACTTTCAAAGTTATATACTTCGAAACCAAACATTTGAAATATAACTTTCAAAACATAATACTCCGCATTCTATAACTTCCAAACTTAAATGGTTTAGAAATTCAATAGTATATAAACTAAAATAGTTTAAAATTTCTTCATAAAGTAAAATAATTTCCACGACTTTACAAATTTATTCAATTTAAATTAAATCTAAATCCATGAGATTTCAACTCACTTTTAGTTTCCATAAACCATTTCAATTTCAATATATTTCAAACTTCCAATGTCCTATTATTTAGTTTTGAAATATTTGCACAATAAATTCATAATCATTTAAATAAACTCAAATTTCCAATAACTAAATTTTTCCTTCATTTATTTATGCTAGAAATATTCATTTAATTCAATCTTGGAAAATCCAGTTATAAATATCATACCTTTTAAAATTTCAAGTTTAATACATTTACATCAACTTATGGAATTAAATTCTTAAATACTTCTCAATTTCAAATAAATCTCCAATTTACCTTCAAATCTTAATTTATTTTAAATCATCATAACCTTTTATATTAAAGTATGATTTAATTACTTAACCATATTTATTTAAATAAAAATCAACTCCATTATTAAACTTATTGTTATTTAACAAATTCATACATAGCTTAAATACATGAATTTAACTATATATATAAAACAATATTTATATAAATCTCAAAATCAACATTCATTTAACCATATTATATAAAATAATCAAACTTTAATATTGGGCTTATTTTATATTTCAAAGCATATTTATATATAGCTAGAATCAAAATATAATTGTGACGTTTATATAACATCAAAAATCAATATTTATATAACTCGTATATTTCTTTACAAAACCATAGAAATCCTTTCAATATATACATATATATAGACCGCGGTGTCTGTATAAAATTTTCTACCCTATGGTCAAGTGATACGGATATTTATCATTTTAATCCGTAATTTAAAAATAAAAATTACGGTTATATATCATTTCAAACCGCAATCCCGAATGAAATAAGAATGCATGATAACTTGCAGTTTATAACAATATAAATACAGCATCCATTCAACCAATATCAATCATCAACCATTTATTTCAATCATCATCCAATTTAAACAATAACATCCATATAGTTCATAAAATAAACAACAAGTAATTACTGACAGTTTATCTTCAAAAATAAATTAAACAAATCTATTTAACTGGCAGTTTATATGCAATAATAAATTAAATAACAATTTAATTTAAATAAATGAAATTAACTGAGATGATGATTAAAAATATACAAAACAGTCATAAATAAACTTTAAATCACATCATATATCAATTTAACAAACATAAAAAATCTTAGAAGTTGTGAGTGGGTTAAAACATTCACCTTTTGAATTTAAATTGAATTCAAATTCAATTTAAACCCTAAAATTTGACAGTCTCCAAATCCGTCCAAACCAGCACCAAAAAGTCTGGAATTCCAATATGAACCTAGCGGAGAAAACCAGGCGTGAAAACGACCTCGTATGTGAAAATTATTCGAGTTAAACGAGTTGAAATCAAATTTAAATTAAAACAAAACAAATAGAAATTAAATAGAAGCACACGTCATCACCTTCCCCTCCAACGCAACCCAGTACACACGCACGCGAAAAAAACACCACACGCCTCCCTCGTTGACCGTCCTTTGACCGCGCTTCGCCACCCCTACAGGCCACCGTTGGCCACGGCGTGGACACCATCATCATCCTCTCGTCCAGCCGACCCCCTTAGACCCACCACGAAACCCGTCGACCTCCAAAATTTATGCAGCCTCCCCTAGGGTTTTAAACCCTAATGAATTTTTGACGACGATCTGACCGTCGATTCGACACGCAACCTACTCCGATCAACTCCCCTCAGTCCCCTCTACAAGACCCAGAAACGATTTCCCGATCAGACGAGATTCGTCGTCGAGCGATGAACGGCCGAAACTTCTTCGATTTTTACTGATCAGATGATGAACCAAAACGAAAAACGAATCATGGATCTGAGATGCGCTCGTCGAGAGCTTCGATATATAATTTTTCTGAAATTTTTAGAGGAGTTTGAATTTTCATTTGATTTTGAATTGCAGTTGTATTTTGAAATTGTCTGCCATTGAAATGAGGAGGAGAAGATGAATTTTACATACATACAAAAGGGAATTAGGGAGGCTAGGGTTTATAGAAGGATATTTATAGGCAGAATTGAAAATAGAATAGATGGATCGGGTTGAATATATGCGCTAACGTCAAAGTGGCCCAAAAAGCCCGTTCTGACTCCGGAATGGAATTGGGTCAACCCATATATCAAAATAGGTGTTTTAAAATATTTTAAATGCAATGGAAAAGGTTTCAAGTTCAAATTGCATCGTATGAAGAAGTTATGCTAAAAACAATATTTTTCAAATTGATTTCAATTTATCGATTTCAAGGCGTTTCGAGTCCGTACGACCAACCGACAAGCCCGATCGCAACGGAACTTGAAATCCTACAATAATTCACCATTACGGATCCGATGACACTGGTTTTGTCGAAATCCAAGTCGGTGGCAAAAATGGCTATTTTTACATTAATTAAATAATCGTATGTTAAATTTATTTAAATCAAGCTTTAGTTCAATTTTAAATAAATCACAATCTCTCTCAATTCAAATTGCTTGGACATTTTCCATAATTAAAGCAAATTCTAGACATCAGTTCAAAGTTAATAAATTTACCAATTCAGTGTTAACTTCAATTTCCAAAGATTCAGTAACTATAAATTTAATTTTCAAATAATCCATGTTCTTAGCCCATCTAGTTATTCAACTGATTTCATTTTACGATATAATTATCATGGTTTATACCATAGTGCATTAATATCCTTATTTTATCTTAGTTTCAAATAATGTAGTAATTAATTTCATTCACAATAAATTCAATTAATTAAAATTTATTTCAATAAATTAACTTGATTTAACTCAAAATCCTTTTTATCTAATCAAATTATTCAATAGACAAAGGTAACCTTTTGTTTACCCTTTAATACATTAGTAAGTTCAAATTTCCATCTTTCCTTCGTACTAACTACCCTATTTTCATTTTATTACATTTCTACCAATATACATGCTAATTGCGTTTTACATTCTAAATAAATTCATTTACTTGGGTTCATACTTTCCATTATATCGATTACTACACTGTGCATAAATTTACAACTCCAATTATTTCATTATTACATTCACACCTTCCGTTACAAATTTTCATTAAAACATTAAAGATTTTCTATTTTGATTTAGAAGGCTAATTAAATATAAAAATCGTTACCATTAACTTTATAATGCAATTAAGTTTATTAATTTCAACTAATTATTTTGATTACTTACGTTACACTGAATTCATCCAATTACCATTTATTATACTAGTTCATTTATTTATACAACATTTGTTACATACATTCAAAAAAAATTTATAAATCTTGATTTACAATCTTTACATCAACCAATAGTCATATTATAAATAAAATTAACATTATTTCCGATCATTACCTAAATTTACAGTAACAAAACGTTGAATTTATATTTATTACAACTGATTATCAAAGTTTATTTAACACATTAAATAAACAAGCAACCTACATTAATTACCACCTAATTGCCTTTAATTGCACTTATAAGTTCGTTACTATCAATCCAGATTATAATTCCAAATTGGTTTCAATTAATTTTTACTTACAATTTATTGCAAATTGGTTTCAATTAATTTGGATTGCGCTAAATTAGTTTGCATTATGTTATTTCATTAATACACATCCACTAATTAAACAGGTAACTTATAGTAATTGTTTACATGCCAATGTTACACTTAAGTTTATCCAGCTTCAACCAATTATTATAATTACCTACATAATACCGAATTCAATCAATTACTATAAATTATATACGAATCCTCTAATTTACACCACTTTTACGCTTATTTACTTATTTTAAATTTTATACACAAGTGCATAATTTACGCTATTTCACTTTTATTGATTTTACTTCAATTGTCAACAACTGGTTGCTACACTTAATTCTTAAACTTTTATTTCGACGTAAATTATAAAATTTCATTTCTTTCTAAATTTAATTACAATATTTAATTAAATTTACCAAATTTACTATCGAAATTTACGGGTCGTTACACTCTCCCCACTCAAAAATTTTCGTCCTCGAAAAGGAAAAAGAAGGAAAAAGGAGAATTAAGAAATCAATATATCTTATTCAAAACATTAATTTTTATAAACAATTATATTTACAGAATTGGTTACTTTAAATAAAATATACAAATTTACAATCATTATATCTTTTATACTTAAATCAATAAAGTTTGAAAAATATTTTCAAAAATTTTGCTAAGTCCAAAATTTACGGAAAATTTCGACAGAGTCTCCTTTGTACAAAGAGCTCGGGAGAAAATATAATACCAAATATAACAATATATAACATATATTTTCCAAATAATATATATCCCAACACGGGAAAACAAAATAATAACGCCATAAACCGTAATCCGAAAACGTACCTATTTGTCGGGCAATTTACGCTTAATTATGAAACCAAAAGCAGTAGCAATTGCTTCCATAACCTGTATTTCACTTATATAATCCAAAAGGTTAACAATTGTATAAAATGAAATATTTAAGGTTGTTTCAACCTAAAATAACAATCAATACAACAACAATCAGTTGCAACAAACAGCATACAACCATCATACAGAATCAACACAATTCAACTATCTATCCATATCAAACAAAACAAATAGTTGTTCGGGTTTTAAAACTTTAGATTGTACAGAATGAAAATAAACTACTAAGTGCATCAATTACTCAACAGTCTTGGATGAAATTAAATAGATTATTCATCTAAACAATTTTAAAGTATCCTTACCCAAACAACCATAAACCAAAACAACAACAATTCCAAACAACAAATCAAATTTATTTATTATTTATTTCATTTCATACATTTTTTGTTTGATTTCTCTTTTTATTCATATAATGATTTCTTATAATTCACATTTATTTCTTGCAAATTTTCATTTCATTCATTTATTTATTTGCATTACATTCATTCATTTCTCAATTTCATTTACTTATTTAGCGCTTACATTTCTATTATATTTAATTATAGTAACATTCCAGTTACAACTTAAGTTTATACAAATGCAGCCCCACATTCTTGTTTATTAAAGAATTTCATTAATTACTTCCATTACCTTCAATTATTACTTGTATAATGTCTATTATATTTTCTTATTAACATTTTAACTTTTTATATCTTTTGGTAAGTTATATATATATGCCTTTAAGACTGTAATTGAAAGTCGTACAAGTTTTTCTCATTTCCTTTACTAAATTAATCTTCAATAATTCTTTGCTTTATTTGACTATAAATTTCAACTTCCTTTGTAAAATTCCCGTTTTTGAATCGAATTTAAATTGGGAATTTAATTAATTTTTGGAAATAAAATAATATTGGTTTAAAAAAAAGTAATATTATGAAATTGATTTAATAAATAATTCTACAAATGCTTTATAAACTAAGAAATGCACGTGTGAATGGTTTATTTGTTGAGTGTACAAGTTATGATAATCCAATTCTCTTTTAAAAAGTTGTAAAAACAAAATAAATTGAAAAGTCTCAAACAAATAAAATAAGTAATAAGTTATATATGGATAAAATTCCAATTTGTTTTGAGTTTAAACTATTGAAATAAAGAATGTTTATAAAAGACATTTTAATTTAAAATCTTATATATGTGTATATTACATATATGAGTAAAATAGGATACACATGGAAATTTAATTTTAATTTTTTTTAGGTAAGTATGAATATACAAAGGGACATGGAAGTCTATATTTCAAGTTTACAATTGGAATTGAAATTTAAAATGAATGTTTTTAAAAATAAATGGCATAAAAAAAAATTCAATGAGATATAATGTATATAATGTAAATTTTGGCTAAGAACAATTCTTTTAGCATTGTATATACATATACACACAAATGAGCAAGGATTACATTTAATTATAAAGTATGTAATATAAAAATAAAAGTTTATAAAATTTTCTTGTCTTGTAAAAGATCACAAATGTAAATAAACATTCACATGGAAGATAGGGTAGAATGATTAACAAAATCTAGAGATTTTGATATCTTTTAACAAATGGCATTAAACATCATTTCCTTAATAAAATAATTAAATAAAAAATTGTAGAAAATCTTCACTTCCCTATATGAAATCATGATATATCGGCCAAATCTCTGAAAAGAAAAGAAAAACAGTAAAAAAGATATTTGAGTATCACAAGTTCAAACTCCCAAGAAAAAAAAAATGATAAAAACCTGTAAGCAAACCAGAAGATCTGAGAAATCTTCCTTAACATCAAGCTATAGATTATTCTCAGGTAAATTTTATACCTTATAGTTTAATAAATTTATGCTTTTAAGATCAAGTTTTTAACATAAAACAAACTCAGAAAAAAACTTGCAGATTTATGTAACAAAGAGCTGCAGTTCTTTTTTAGCCAGAGGAAGTGCAGTTTTTCTCTGAAGATAAATAAAGGCAAGCAGATTTTCTTTTTAAGATTTGAACTTAATATTGATCAGTATTAAAACAAAAATTTAAACAACTTGATTAACAAAGTTGCAGGAGAATCAAGTTCAAAGCAAATTTGTTTTCTGTTTCTAGTTGCAGAAAGAAAAAAAAATCCCCTGTTATACAACAAGAAATTCAAAGTTCTGAAGCAACTCAACCATTTCAAGATCAAAGTTCAAACTCATTAAAATAAAGCTTCAGATCAATAAATCAAAAACAGAAAGATAAGATCTTCAAAACCTGGTTCTCTGTCTTCAGGTTTCCAGGTAAGTTTTAACTTTATAGTTAATGAATTTGTAACTTTAAAGTGAAAAGAAAAAATTAGTTAAGTTGTAATAAACTGCAGGTTTATTTTATGAAAAGAAAATCAGAAGGCAATGCAAACATGCAAGTTTAAAAAGCATCAGTAGAAAAATATAGGGTCTGGGCTCTGTTTTCATCAAACTTCAGGTGAGCAACACACTCGAACCCATTTATACGTTTTAATATTTGAGATGAATGCTTGAATGGATTTTCTTCTCTGATAGATGGTATGATGGAATGTAAATTTGTATGTACATATATGTAATGCCTGTCTGGGGATAAGTAGAATTTTCCTCTGAATACATTCCAGTTTTAAAAACCTGTTAGAAAATTTTAAATTTCCTCAACCCAAGCAAATTTTAGGTTTGATTGCTGAATGAAAAATATTGATGTGAGTACAACTTCATTTTTAAGAATCAATCCAAGTGAAAATATAGAGTAAGTGGTTTAAAATAAAATTTTACAGGGAATAATCATATTAAGTCAGGAAATCAATTGTCATAATTACACATTTTAACTTTATAATCTGGTTCGAGCTTGAAAATGTTGATTTTTGAAACTGATATCATAATTTGTAAGTCAGTATTTCAATTGGTACTTGAAGTTGAACTGGATTTGGTTTCTCGTTGAATTCCGATGATCAGTGGAAAGTTGGGACTCGTGATCAGGCCTAGAGGAGGATGGTGGGATGGATCACTTGAAACAAATAGTACAAAAAAATTCTGATGACCGGAGTTGCCTGGCGTGGGCAAATTAGGGTTCAAGGTGTTACTTTGGGCGACGTCGGAATTGGGGAAACTGCGTCAACGTGGGTATGCCGGACTGGATCGCAAGGTGGGGAATTGGAGCGCGGTGATGTGGCGGGGCTAGGGACGGAGTTGCGAGGTCTCCGGTGACCTGAGGCGATGGGTTGAAGGGAGTTTCTGATGAACTGTTTTGTTCAAGGCCAAGTCGAGTAGCTCGATCATTGTTTTTGACTCGAATCGTTGATGTGGGTAATTGATGGAGTTGAGATGGTCGTAGGTGATGTGCCGGAAGGTGTGGCGATGTTCGGCGTTGCTTCAGGTGGTGGTGCATATGCACGGTGATATCTGGGTATCAGTATTTTTGGGGTGTGGTTTGCTCGAGGAAGAAGATAAAGTATTCTCGGGGATGGCTCGAAGAATTGCAGTAATGGCTCGAAGCAGTTGAAAAGGTGAGTTACACGAAATTGGTCTCGGAGGAAATTCAGTAATAACTCGGGTCGTTCTGGCACAAAACTCGAAGTGGGTGATGATTTTACTCGAAGTAATATTAAGGTCTTGGGCATATCACTTTGTTTCAGGTTTTTAAACAAAACAGAAACCTGTTTCTGTTTTTAAAATTAAAAGAAAAGTTTGAATATAAACTGGAATTTAAATTAGGGTTTAAACCTGAATTGAATCTAAATTCAATAGTTTGAATCATGGTTTTTGAAATAACTTAAATTTTGAAATTTTAAATTTAGTTTTAAAAAAACTTTTAAGTATAAAAGTATATTGGTTTTAAATTTAAACTAGAAGTTTAAATTGTAAAATATAAGCTTTAAAATAAGTTTGAATCTGAGATTTAAAAATCTAAAATTTGATTTGAATTTCAGTTTTTAAATAAAATAAGTTTTTGAATTTAATTTGTTTTAACTATTTTAGAAATGGTTAAATAATTTGAATTTTAAAATAAAGATGAAAAATGTAAGTAAAGCTTTAAAGTTTTAATTTTAAATCTGGAATAAAAGATTCAATCTGTATTTCAGTTTTGAAATTAAGGAAATTTTTGAATTTGAATTTATTTTTAAATAACTTAGAATGTTTAAAGTGCAGGTTTAAACTTATTTGAACTTTATATTCTTTTAGACTTATTTTATAAAATGGTTATCCTTTTGACATATGAGATAAGAGGTTTTGAATTATCTTAAAAACCTTGTTTAAGTTAATTTTGTATCTTAAATTTAAAATGAGTTTAAATGGAACTTAAAGTAAATTTAAAAACAAATTGATTTTAAATGCTTAATCAAGTAAGAAATGTTATCTTAAAGATAAAGCATTTGGGTTCATTAAATTATTAAGTTGGATAATTAATTATTTAATAAATTAATAATATGGATGATTAATTAAATAATTAAGAGTTTTTAAATTAATTAATTAATGATTGAGATTAATTAATTTAGGTTAATTAATCTGTAATTAAGAATTATTAATTAGATTTTAATCAATGATTAAAGATTAATTAATCAAGTAGTTAAGGATTAAGTAAGTGATAGTTAACACTTGATTAATTAGATAATAAGAGATTAATTAATAGATAATTAAGGATTTATTAATTAAAGTAATTAATTAGAGGTTGATTAGTAAAAGTAATTAAGGTTTAATTAATGACAATTAAGGATTAATTAATTAAGGTAATTAATTAAAGAAATGATTAATGAAAGTGGTTAAGACTTAATCAAATGTAATTAATGATAATAAACCATTGATTTAAGATCACTAATGAAGGTAATTATGTGAGTAATAAATCTATAACCACACGATTTATTCACCTTAATCAAAGGTGTTTGATTGTTGTTGAATGCTATGTGATGGATTGATATATTTGATAGGTGATGTGATTCTATGTGATGCTTTGTGTCGAGCTATTATATCTGTGATGTATATATTGATATGCAAACCCTTGACCTGTAGAACGACATTTTAATTTCGATGCGACAGGGAGTCGGATTCCTGTTGGTTATCCGAAACCCACATCGAATGACAATGATGAATCTTTGTGATTGATAATTTACTTTATCTATGAGTCTGTGAATATAGATAAGCATTATGGGTTATACCGCTTATCGATATGGTTGAATCTGTGATGATGATGTTGTGCACTATTGTGTTGAACCCTGGACCACACTTATACACACATAAATATGGATTGCACGTGGAAATGGGTTAAGTCACAGATTTGAAATTGTTTTAAAATTTGATTTTTGAATCCAAATTAGTTTTGGAATTGGAATTGAAGCTTTTGAAAATGATTTTTCAAAAATAAAAGTTATTTTAAATAACCTGATTGAATCTTGGAATTTAAATGAATTGATATAAATTTGAATTCAATATTTGAAATTGAATTCTATAATTTGAGAACTAGGGTTTAAAAAGTTATTCAACTTACAAATGGGTTATATGGGTTTTAAACCATTTTAAAGGTGACGTTTTGGAATTTAAATTCATCTCAAGATTTCAACTTGTATAAATTAGATTTGCTTTCTCATAAGAAATGGACTACCAAGTTGTGTTAAAAGGATTTTCAAGTCTAAAAGGAAAATTGTTTTCCAAGTTATAGATAAATCTTTGGAAATGGGTTTGAAAGCTATAAATCTTTAATTTTAAAGATTTAATTTAGCTAATCCAAATTGAACGGGAATTGTTTTGAAATCTATGGATAGATCTTTGGGAAATTTGGTGAAACTTTGTGAAATTAATCTTTTTATTTAAAGATTTAAAATGGTAATTTGTTTAACCATTTGAAAGAAAAACTTTGGATTTTCAGGTTGTGACTTAACTGAAATCCCATATCCATATGTTTTAAACTATTCGCTCATTATTCGGTTTAGCCGGGAGAGGACCTTGTGTCATATAGCCCATTCCGAATAGTGATACGACGTTATGGATTGCAATTGAAGACCGGTGGTGAAGACCGGGTATTTGTGAGAACGATAGGATAACCTATCGATTATCTCTGCACCGAGTAGCTACGGTATAGAGATTCCCTTAGTGATGGGAAGTCCGATCGGGATTGTGGATACCCGGATTTGCAAGGGCTTCTTCGGAAGTGCCTTCGGTTCTGTTCGAACCCGGAACAGACTTGTATGGTTGTATGTCCGACATTACACTTTGAGATGTTAACTGATCTCTATCAAATACATTTCTGCTTGGTGGCGGAGAATTTATTCTCTTAGCTTAACACACTTCTCTGAGACGTACGAGCTCAGAGGTTATGTAGTTGATATTTATCAGTGATATATTCCCAATTTGGTAATGTGGCATGCTGAGTGCTGCTGTGTGATGATCATTGATTGATCATTTGTGATATGATCATTTGTTTGATCATTTATCTTTGTGATCATTGCTTTGGTCGTCTGTTGACCCAAAGCATGGCTTTGTACCAAAGCGTAGCTTCGTGGACGAGACTGCATCAGGACCTCACTCCCCGGAAATGGTCGAAACAGGAAAGATGCGGCAAGGTTATGAGGGTCGCGCCCTTTAGGGTATGTCATTCCCTTTTGGAAAAGGGTGGTATCATGGTATGGAGCCCAGATACTTACTCATGTGGATACTGCAGATCTATTACTTTGTGATACTTTGTGGTTGTTGTTGCGCGCGCTCGGATAAAGGTCCCAAAGGACCGGGGGATGGCATATTCGTGTAGTAGTTACCTAGTTACAGAGGTAACCCGGCCTTGTGTTGGCAGAGATCTAACCGTAACATTAGGTTCTCGGGACGTCCCGCCAGAGGCGATCCCATTGACAGTAGGAAGTTCCTTAGCCTGACCATTTGTTGGAAATCCATTCATCCAATACGTGCCTTGTACGGTTTTAGTTGTATTACATGTCATTCACTTATGGTGGTCACCACTGTTTGGATGGTAGCTATAGTAGGCATAGTTCGGAATGTCTATGCTGGCTAGGATTTATATTGTACTTTCGAAATGATTTTCCTGCACTATGCACTAGTAATAATATCAAAGAAAATTTCTCGTATTAAGCATATTTGACTATCATAAGGAGAAATCTCCTCCAATTCTGCGTTTGCATTGTGTGTGTGGCGGGAGGCCTTATGGTAGTTTCATTTTCCAAAAAGCATTACGGATTTATTTTAAATTCCTTGTTGCTTGTTTTTAAAGACCAAATGTTTTCGTTTGCTCATACCAGTCCCATGACTGACCTGGAGTTTATTTTTCCTTTCCTAAACTCTGGGTGCCCACTATTTTCCCACACGGGCAGTCTAGAGTTGGGTTTTTCAGATAGTCAGGTTTAGTAGATTATCTGGAGCTAGTTCAGTCTTTGGATCTGAACTGCACTTGCTTATCTTTGTGCATCGTGATTTGGAGTTCGAGCTATTGCTGGATTGGTGCTTTGGAGATGGAGATTACCGATATTGGAGTTCTTCCTTGAAGACTATATTGGAGATTTTGTTCCGCTGTGGTGTTATCTTTTCTTTCCGCTGCTAGTATCTTGTATCATAACTCTGATGTATATTGATGTTCATTGTACCATTCTGTTGTATCATTCATGTTGTACCAGTTATTGTATCAAATGTTGTATATTGATATATGCTATTCATTTCTTCCGCTGTGTTGTACTTAATGCGTTATAAGCTCCGGCGAACCAGGTTCGACGTTTGAATCTGCGGCATTTGAATACGTGAGTCGTATTCGGTGCCGATTTTCGAAGGTCGAGTTCGGGTCGTTACAGTGGTATCAGAGCTGAAGGTTAAAACTTTAGCTCAGGAGTATAACACATTAAGTAACTCATTAGAGATAGGGTGAAGTAAACCCTAGAATGAGTATATCCTTAAGATATCCGTTCGTATGCCTCAGTAAATTCTCGTACTATCCACTGATAGTAAGTATGAGTGCGAGAAGAGGACGAGATAGGGGACAGGGGAGTACCACTACAAATGGTCAATACCCTGCAACAGTGGAAATATCATTTCTCTATCAATCTCCTTTGATTCGATTCACAAATTCTTTTGATTGCTTCGTGACATCTCCAGAAAGAAGTTTCGGTGCGATGGTGACCCTACGAATCGTTGTAGAAAATTCTTACTTTGTATCTTCGTCGGTTTCTTATCAGCTTTTCGTTCTAAACTTTAATGAATTTGAAATTTGAAATTGAAAATTTTAAATAAATGGGAAATTTTAAATTGAATAAATTGGTTAACTAATATGAAGCTAAATTTGGAATATATCAATAAAACGATATCGATTAAAGCTAAATTCGAAATTCTATTGTAATTTCTTGTGCATATCAAAGTCCGAAGTGAGACAAGTTGGTAAATACTTTGGAGTATTTCAACCCAAATTTGGAATCCATATCTAGTGTTTGAGAAATTGTAAAGGATTGAATTTGTCTATCTATCTATTCTCTGGGATCCGATATATTCTACGAACGATTAGTTGTCCCTTCGAACTAATCAATGCCCTTGCATATTGGTAGACCGGTGGACCCAAATATCTTGTGTAATAATTGTATGAGTTCGTCCTCATATTATTGATATTCTGATTTGATAAACCGAATGCAGAATAAATATCTCGATTCTGATCTGATCAATCATTTATTTATCTATTATCTTTTCTTTCTCGTCTTCCTTGCAATTTCGAGGACGAAATTCTTTTAAGGGGGGAAATCTGTAACATTCCCGTTTTTGAATCGAATTTAAATTGGGAATTTAATTAATTTTTGGAAATAAAATAATATTGGTTTAAAAAAAGTAATATTATGAAATTGATTTAATAAATAATTCTACAAATGCTTTATAAACTAAGAAATGCACATGTGAATGGTTTATTTGTTGAGTGTACAAGTTATGATAATCCAATTCTCTTTTAAAAAGTTGTAAAAACAAAATAAATTGAAAAGTCTCAAACAAATAAAATAAGTAATAAATTATATATGGATAAAATTCCAATTTGTTTTGAGTTTAAACTATTGAAATAAAGAATGTTTATAAAAGACATTTTAATTTAAAATCTTATATATGTGTATATTACATATATGAGTAAAATAGGATACACATGGAAATTTAATTTTAATTTTTTTTATGTAAGTATGAATATACAAAGGGACATGGAAGTCTATATTTCAAGTTTACAATTGGAATTGAAATTTAAAATGAATGTTTTTAAAAATAAATGGCATAAAAAAAATTCAATGAGATATAATGTATATAATGTAAATTTTGGCTAAGAACAATTCTTTTAGCATTGTATATACATATACACACAAATGAGCAAGGATTACATTTAATTATAAAGTATGTAATATAAAAATAAAAGTTTATAAAATTTTCTTGTCTTGTAAAAGATCACAAATGTAAATAAACATTCACATGGAAGATAGGGTAGAATGATTAACAAAATCTAGAGATTTTGATATCTTTTAACAAATGGCATTAAACATCATTTCCTTAATAAAATAATTAAATAAAAAATTGTAGAAAATCTTCACTTCCCCATATGAAATCATGATATATCGGCCAAATCTCTGAAAAGAAAAGAAAAACAGTAAAAAAGATATTTGAGTATCACAAGTTCAAACTCCCAAGAAAAAAAATGATAAAAACCTGTAAGCAAACCAGAAGATCTGAGAAATCTTCCTTAACATCAAGCTATAGATTATTCTCAGGTAAATTTTATACCTTATAGTTTAATAAATTTATGCTTTTAAGATCAAGTTTTTAACATAAAACAAACTCAGAAAAAAACTTGCAGATTTATGTAACACAGAGCTGTAGTTCTTTTTTAGCCAAAGGAAGTGCAGTTTTTCTCTGAAGATAAATAAAGGCAAGCAGATTTTCTTTTTAAGATTTGAACTTAATATTGATCAGTATTAAAACAAAAATTTAAACAACTTGATTAACAAAGTTGCAGGAGAATCAAGTTCAAGGCAAATTTGTTTTCTGTTTCTAGTTGCAGAAAGAAAAAAAAAGCCCCTGTTATACAACAAGAAATTCAAAGTTCTGAAGCAACTCAACCATTTCAAGATCAAAGTTCAAACTCATTAAAATAAAGCTTCAGATCAATAAATCAAAAACAGAAAGATAAGATCTTCAAAACCTGGTTCTCTGTCTTCAGGTTTCCAGGTAAGTTTTAACTTTATAGTTAATGAATTTGTAACTTTAAAGTGAAAAGAAAAAATTAGTTAAGTTGTAATAAACTGCAGGTTTATTTTATGAAAAGAAAATCAGAAGGCAATGCAAACATGCAAGTTTAAAAAGCATCAGTAGAAAAATATAGGGTCTGGGCTCTGTTTTCATCAAACTTCAGGTGAGCAACACACTCGAACCCATTTATACGTTTTAATATTTGAGATGAACGCTTGAATGGATTTTCTTCTCTGATAGATGGTATGATGGAATGTAAATTTGTATGTACATATATGTAATGCCTGTCTGGAGATAAGTAGAATTTTCCTCTGAATACATTCCAGTTTTAAAAACCTGGTAGAAAATTTTAAATTTCCTCAACCCAAACAAATTTTAGGTTTGATTGCTGAATGAAAAATATTGATGTGAGTACAACTTCATTTTTAAGAATCAATCCAAGTGAAAATATAGAGTAAGTGGTTTAAAATAAAATTTTACAGGGAATAATCATATTAAGTCAGGAAATCAGTTGTCATAATTACACGTTTTAACTTTATAATCTGGTTCGAGCTTGAAAATGTTGATTTTTGAAACTGATATCATAATTTGTAAATCAGTATTTCAATTGGTACTTGAAGTTGAACTGGATTTGGTTTCTCGTTGAATTCCGATGATCAGTGGAAAGTTGGGACTCGTGATCAGGCCTAGAGGAGGATGGTGGGATGGGTCACTTGAAACAAATAGTACAAAAAAATTCTGATGACCGGAGTTGCCTGGCGTGGGCAAATTAGGGTTCAAGGTGCTACTTTGGACGATGTCGGAATTGGGGAAACTGCGTCAACGTGGGTAGGCCGGACTGGATCGCAAGGTGGGGAATTGGAGCGTGGTGATGTGGCGGGGCTAGGGACGGAGTTGCGAGGTCTCCGGTGACCTGAGGCGATGGGTTGAAGGGAGTTTCTGATGAACTGTTTTGTTCAAGGCCAAGTCGAGTAGCTCGATCATTGTTTTTGACTCGAATCGTTGATGTGGGTAATTGATGGAGTTGAGATGGTCGTAGGTGATGTGCCGGAAGGTGTGGCGATGTTCGGCGTTGCTTCAGGTGGTGGTGCATATGCACGATGATATCTGGGTATCAGTATTTTTGGGGTGTGGTTTGTTCGAGGAAGAAGATAAAGTATTCTCGGGGATGGCTCGAAGAATTGCAGTAATGGCTCGAAGCAGTTGAAAAGGTGAGTTACACGAAATTGGTCTCGGAGGGAATTCAGTAATAACTCGGGTCGTTCTGGCACAAAACTCGAAGTGGGTGATGATTTTACTCGAAGTAATATTAAGGTCTCGGGCATATCACTTTGTTTCAGGTTTTTAAACAAAATAGAAACCTGTTTCTGTTTTTAAAATTAAAAGCAAAGTTTGAATATAAACTGGAATTTAAATTAGGGTTTAAACCTGAATTGAATCTAAATTCAATAGTTTGAATCATGGTTTTTGAAATAACTTAAATTTTGAAATTTTAAATTTAGTTTTAAAAAAAACTTTTAAGTATAAAAGTATATTGGTTTTAAATTTAAACTAGAAGTTTAAATTGTAAAATATAAGCTTTAAAATAAGTTTGAATCTGAGATTTAAAAATCTAAAATTTGATTTGAATTTCAGTTTTTAAATAAAATAAGTTTTTGAATTTAATTTGTTTTAACTATTTTAGAAATGGTTAAATAATTTGAATTTTAAAATAAAGATGAAAAATGTAAGTAAAGCTTTAAAGTTTTAATTTTAAATCTGGAATAAAAGATTCAATCTGTATTTCAGTTTTGAAATTAAGGAAATTTTTGAATTTGAATTTATTTTTAAATAACTTAGAATGTTTAAAGTGCAGGTTTAAACTTATTTGAACTTTATATTCTTTTAGACTTATTTTATAAAATGGTTATCCTTTTGACATATGAGATAAGAGGTTTTGAATTGTCTTAAAAACCTTGTTTAAGTTAAATTTGTATCTTAAATTTAAAATGAGTTTAAATGGAACTTAAAGTAAATTTAAAAACAAATTGATTTTAAATGCTTAATCAAGTAAGAAATGTTATCTTAAAGATAAAGCATTTGGGTTCATTAAATTATTAAGTTGGATAATTAATTATTTAATAAATTAATAATATGGATGATTAATTAAATAATTAAGAGTTTTTAAATTAATTAATTAATGATTGAGATTAATTAATTTAGGTTAATTAATATGTAATTAAGAATTATTAATTAGATTTTAATCAATGATTAAAGATTAATTAATCAAGTTGTTAAGGATTAAGTAAGTGATAGTTAACACTTGATTAATTAGATAATTAGAGATTAATTAATAGATAATTAAGGATTTATTAATTAAAGTAATTAATTAGAGGTTGATTAATAAAAGTAATTAAGGTTTAATTAATGACAATTAAGGGTTAATTAATTAAGGTAATTAATTAAAGAAATGATTAATGAAAGTGGTTAAGACTTAATCAAATGTAATTAATGATAATAAACCATTGATTTAAGATCACTAATGAAGGTAATTATGTGAGTAATAAATCTATAACCACACGATTTATTCACCTTAATCAAAGGTGTTTGATTGTTGTTGAATGCTATGTGATGGATTGATATATTTGATAGGTGATGTGATTCTATGTGATGCTTTGTGCCGAGCTATTATATCTGTGATGTATATATTGATATGCAAACCCTTGACCTGTAGAACGACATTTTAATTTCGATGCGACAGGGAGTCGGATTCCTGTTGGTTATCCGAAACCCACATCGAATGATAATGATGAATCTTTGTGATTGATAATTTACTTTATCTATGAGTCTGTGAATATAGATAAGCGTTATGGGTTATATCGCTTATTGATATGGTTGAATCTGTGATGATGATGTTGTGCACTATTGTGTTGAACCCTGGACCACACTTATACACACACAAATATGGATTGCACGTGGAAATGGGTTAAGTCATAGATTTGAAATTGTTTTAAAATTTGATTTTTGAATCCAAATTAGTTTTGGAATTGGAATTGAAGCTTTTGAAAATGATTTTTCAAAAATAAAAGTTATTTTAAATAACCTGATTGAATCTTGGAATTTAAATGAATTGATATAAATTTGAATTCAATATTTGAAATTGAATTCTATAATTTGAGAACTAGGGTTTAAAAAGTTATTCAACTTACAAATGGGTTATATGGGTTTTAAACCATTTTAAAGGTGACGTTTTGGAATTTAAATTCATCTCAAGATTTCAACTTGTATAAATGAGATTTGCTTTCCCATAAGAAATGGACTGCCAAGTTGTGTTAAAAGGATTTTCAAGTCTAAAAGGAAAATTGTTTTCCAAGTTATAGATAAATCTTTGGAAATGGGTTTGAAAGCTATAAATCTTTAATTTTAAAGATTTAATTTAGCTAATCCAAATTGAACGGGAATTGTTTTGAAATCTATGGATAGATCTTTGGAAAATTTGGTGAAACTTTGTGAAATTAATCTTTTTATTTAAAGATTTAAAATGGTAATTTGTTTAACCATTTGAAAGAAAAACTTTGGATTTTCAGGTTGTGACTTAACTGAAATCCCATATCCATATGTTTTAAACTATTGCGCTCATTATTCGGTTTAGCCAGGAGAGGACCTTGTGTCATATAGCCCATTCCGAATAGTGATACGACGTTATGGATTGCAATTGAAGACCGGTGGTGAAGACCGGGTATTTGTGAGAACGATAGGATAACCTATCGATTGTCTCTGCACCGAGTAGCTACGGTATAGAGATTCCCTTAGTGATGGGAAGTCCGATCGGGATTGTGGATACCCGGATTTGCAAGGGCTTCTTCGGAAGTGCCTTCGGTTCTGTTCGAACCCGGAACAGACTTGTATGGTTGTATGTCCGACATTACACTTTGAGATGTTAACTGATCTCTATCAAATACATTTCTGCTTGGTGGCGGAGAATTTATTCTCTTAGCTTAACACCCTTCTCTGAGACGTACGAGCTCAGAGGTTATGTAGTTGATATTTATCAGTGATATATTCCCAATTTGGTAATGTGGCATGCTGAGTGCTGCTGTGTGATGATCATTGGTTGATCATTTGTGATATGATCATTTGTTTGATCATTTATCTTTGTGATCATTGCTTTGGTCATCTGTTGACCCAAAGCATGGCTTTGTACCAAAGCGTAGCTTCGTGGACGAGACTGCATCAGGACCTCACTCCCCGGAAATGGTCGAAACAGGAAAGATGCGGCAAGGTTATGAGGGTCGCGCCCTTTAGGGTATGTCATTCCCTTCTGGAAAAGGGTGGTATCATGGTATGGAGCCCAGATACTTACTCATGTGGATACTGCAGATCTATTACTTTGTGATACTTTGTGGTTGTTGTTGCGCGCGCTCGGATAAAGGTCCCAAAGGACCGAGGGATGGCATATTCGTGTAGTAGTTACCTAGTTACAGAGGTAACCCGGCCTTGTGTTGGCAGAGATCTAACCGTAACGTTAGGTTCTCGGGACGTCCCGCCAGAGGCGATCCCATTGACAGTAGGAAGTTCCTTAGCCTGACCATTTGTTGGAAATCCATTCATCCAATACGTGCCTTGTACGGTTTTAGTTGTATTACATGCCATTCACTTATGGTGGTCACCACTGTTTGGATGGTAGCTATAGTAGGCATAGTTCGGAATGTCTATGCTGGCTAGGATTTATATTGTACTTTCGAAATGATTTTCCTGCACTATGCACTAGTAATAATATCAAAGAAAATTTCTCGTATTAAGCATATTTGACTATCATAAGGAGAAATCTCCTCCAATTCTGCGTTTGCATTGTGTGTGTGGCGGGAGGCCTTATGGTAGTTTCATTTTCCAAAAAGCATTACGGATTTATTTTAAATTCCTTGTTGCTTGTTTTTAAAGACCAAATGTTTTCGTTTGCTCATACCAGTCCCATGACTGACCTGGAGTTTATTTTTCCTTTCCTAAACTCTGGGTGCCCACTATTTTCCCACACGGGCAGTCTAGAGTTGGGTTTTTCAGATAGTCAGGTTTAGTAGATTATCTGGAGCTAGTTCAGTCTTTGGATCTGAACTGCACTTGCTTATCTTTGTGCATCGTGATTTGGAGTTCGAGCTATTGCTGGATTGGTGCTTTGGAGATGGAGATTACCGATACTGGAGTTCTTCCTTGAAGACTATATTGGAGATTTTGTTCCGCTGTGGTGTTATCTTTTCTTTCCGCTGCTAGTATCTTGTATCATAACTCTGATGTATATTGATGTTCATTGTACCATTCTGTTGTATCATTCATGTTGTACCAGTTATTGTATCAAATGTTGTATATTGATATATGCTATTCATTTCCTCCGCTGTGTTGTACTTAATGCGTTATAAGCTCCGGCGAACCAGGTTCGACGTTTGAATCTGCGGCATTTGAATACGTGAGTCGTATTCGGTGCCGATTTTCGAAGGTCGAGTCGGGGTCGTTACATCCTTGTTATTTGATTTATAACCTATCCTTTGATCATTATTTCAATCAGAGGTTTCAATTATTTATTACCTACGTTCCAATTCACTACAATAATTGAATTTATTAAATAACGAAAACTTAAGAACTAAATACCGGGTTAACTTTCAAATCATTTTAAAATAAAGATAAGTATAAACTTAAAATTTATATACCCAAAACAATTTAAATTTTACATTTGTTTATCAAAACAAATCTGTAGTAAAACTACTACAGTGGTTTTCCCACTTTGAAACTCGAAAATGAATGTCGATGATGCGGCCGCCATTACCGAAATTATTTTCCAGTGACAGAGAGGGTAGTACAGAGCTTATTCCTTTTCAAATTTCTTAAAACAATACTTTAAAATTATATTGAAATATTTATATCAGAAATTACTTCTAAATAATAATATTATATTTCAAAATCCTTTGAAAGCAATTTTTCAAAATCCCGGACTTAAGTTCTAAAATTTCCAAATTTCATTGATTTTATTTTCTATCTCATTTTACCTATTATTTTTGAATTTTATTACCTAACAACTAATATATTTCAACCAAATATATGTATCGTTTATAAATTTTATTTTATATATATAGAAAATATAATAGGCAAAATTATTTCATTCACCTATAATAAAAACAAATATTATGTCGGTCTGTCCTATTAAGTGTTTAGAAATCCCTATTGATGTCATAGCGTCCAATGCATCAACTAAAATCTATAAATAGAAAACGGAACAAATTAACACAGTATTAAAACCTTTTTATAACACTAACAAATACCCTCTCTCATATATATACACTCAGTGACTCATCATAGGGTATTCCTACCCTATTAATGAAGAGTCAGACCCCACAAAGCTAAGGTTTATCGCTAAACCAAAGCTCTGACACCAGATGTAACGCCCCGCCTTTTCGCATGGTTTAAATCAACGACAAACCACACACATCAGACTTAAAATATACAAAAGAGCGGATTGTTATGGGGTAAATAAGAAAAGCAGAGAGAAAAAACAAAACAGAATCTTACAGCGGAACGATAAAGTATAATAATCAATATACAGTTCATAAAACTGTTTTACAAAACATTTGATTTTTCTTATACAATAAATATCAGAGTTCACATACCAAAGGATAATAACAATCCAGCGGAATAAAATGCTGTAGTGGAATAATATAGTAGATAATAGTAATATAAATCTTCATCCTCGTCTTCCAGAGCTAAAGTCTTCGAATCCATAAATGCTCAGGCTGACCCGAGCAAATTGAAAAGACAAAACACTCGAGTGAGGACTAAAATATCTTATGTGAGTTAAATTAACAGAAATAAATATAAGCGCAGTAACTTAAGAGATGCTCGGGATTCACATCTCCTAAGGATCCGTTAAACTATTTACTATGTAGTAATATTTTGCTATTATAATAATGTCTAATAGTAAAATAAACTTACCTTTTCTTATCATTAAGGGGTTACCCATATAGCCCTTAACACGTAATAGTCCTAGTAGTTCATCTAATATCATGGCCCCTCTTGATCGGGAAGCCACCAGAGGATACCACACGGGGTACGGGAGAAATCCAAACTCGTACAAGGCGCGATAGGGTAGGTGACATGGCACAACTAAGCAATGCCAGGGTAGATATACCAATTACGCTTCCAGGTCGGTGGTAATGCGTAGCGCGCAGCTACCGCCCACCTCGAGCCACACCCCTAAATAAAAAATCAAAAGTGGCCACCGAATCAATCCAAAAATCAAAATATAGTATCAAAGGAATGTGTCCGATCAAAGGTACTACCTTATTAACCCGTCAATCGCTCCTGTTTTAGCCACCTTATGCCAACTCACGGGAGTCGGGTCCACGTATTTACCTCAAAGAAAACGTCGCCGCCATCCTACTTCATTCTGGAATCTCCACCGCGTACACGGTTGTTAAAGTGGTTTTCGGAGTTGGCAGAGAGTATGACAACTTCCGATCCCAGTCTCTTCAACAACCAAACGTTATTATAACACCGTGGATATTTCAAAATAACTTATACTTTTAAGCCAAAACTGTATAAATACGATATCATTTTTATTTCAAAACCAAATCAGTATGATATCATTTTTAAAAATATCCCTTTTCAATATCATAACACTTTCAAATTTATATACTTCGAAACCAAACATTTGAAATATAACTTTCAAAACATAATATTGCGCATTCCATAACTTCCAAACATAAATGGTTTAGATATTCAATAGTATATAAACTAAAATAGTTTGAAATTTCTTCATAAAGTAAAATAATTTCCATGACTATACAAATTTATTCAATTTAAATTAAATCCAAATCCATAAGATTTCAACTCACTTTTAGTTTCCATAAACCATTTCAATTTCAATATATTTCAAACTTCCAACGTCCTATTATTTAGTTTTGAAATATTTTCAGAATAAATTCATAATCATTTAAATAAACTCAAATTTCCAATAACTAAATTTTTCCTTCAATTTATTTGTACTATAAATATTCATTTAATTCAATCTTGGAAAATCCAGTTATAAATATCATACCTTTTAAAATTTCAAGTTTAATACATTTACATCAACTTATGGAGTTAAATTCTTAAATACTTCTTAATTTCAAATAAATCTCCAATTTACCTTCAAATCTTAATTTATTTTAAGTCATCATAACTTTTATATTAAAGTATGATTTAATTACTTAACCATATTTATTTAAATAAAAATCAACTCCATTATTAAACTTATTGTTATTTAACAAATTCATACATAGCTTAAATACATGAATTTAACTATTTATATATAACAATATTTATATAAATCTCAAACTCAATATTCATTTAACCATATTATATAAAATAATCAAACTTTAATATTGGGCTTATTTTATATTTCAAAGCATATTTATATATAGCTAGAATCAAAATATAATTTTGACGTTTATATAACATCAAAAATCAATATTTGTATAACCCGTATATTTCTTTACAAAACCATAGAAATCCTTTCAATATATATATATATATATATATATATATGTATGTATATATATGTATATGTATATGTATATAGACCGCGGTGTCTGTATAAAATTTTCTACCCTATGGTCAAGTAATACGGATATTTATCATTCCAATCTGTAATTTAAAAATAAAAATTACGGTTATATATCATTTCAAACCGCAATCCCGAATGAAATAAGAATGCATAATAACTTGCAGTTTATAACAATATAAATATGGCATACATTCATCCAATATCAATCATCAACCATTTATATCAATCATCATCCAATTTAAACAATAACATCCATATAGTTTATAAAATAAACAACAAGTAATTATTGACAGTTTATCTTCAAAAATAAATTAAACAATCAATCTAACTGGCAGTTTATATGCAATAATAAATTAAATAACAATTTAATTTAAATAAATGAAATTAACTGAGATGATGATTAAAAATATACAAAACAGTCATAAATAAACTTCAAATCACATCATATATCAATTTAACAAACATAAGAAATCTTAGAAGTTGTGAGTGGGTTAAAACGTTCACCTTTTGAATTTAAATTGAACTCAAATCCAATTTAAACCCTAAAATTTGACAGTCTCCAAATCTGTCCAAACCAGCAACAAAAAGTCCGGAATTTCAATACGAACCTAGCGGAGAAAACCGCACATGAAAACGACCTCATATGTGAAAATTATTCGAGTTAAATGAGTTGAAATCAAATTTAAATTAAAACAAAACAAATAGAAATTAAATAGAAGCACGTGTCATCACCTTCCTCTCCAACGCAAACCATTACACATGCACGCGAAAAAAAAACACCGCACGCCGCCCTTGTTGACCGTCCTTTGACCGCGCTTCGCCACCCCTACAGGCCATCGCTGGCCACGGCGTGGCCACCATCATCATCCTCTCGTCCAGCCGACCCACCTGCACCCACCACGAAACCCATCGACCTCCAAAATTTCTGCAGCCGCCCCTAAGGTTTTAAACCCTAACGAATTTTTAACGACGACCTGACCATCGATTCGACACACAACCTACTCCGATCGACTCCCCTCGGTCCCCTCTACAAGACCCAGAAACGATTTCCCGATCAGACGAGATTCGTCGTCGAGAGATGAATGGCCGAAACTTCTTCGATTTTACTGTTCAGATTGTGAACCAAAATGAAAAACGAATCATGGATTTGAGATGCGCTCATCGAGAGCTTTGATATATAATTTTTCTAAAATTTTTAGAGGAGTTTGAATTTTCATTTGATTTTGAATTGCAGTTGTATTTTGAAATTGTCTGCCATTAAAATGAGGAGGAGAAGATGAATTGTACGTACAGACAAAAGGGATTAGGGAGGCTAGGGTTTATGGCAGGATATTTATAGGCAGAATTGAAAATAGAATAAATGGATCGGGTTGAATATATGCGCTAACGTCAAAGTGGCCCAAAAAGCCCGTTCGGACTTCGGAACTGAATTGGGTCAACCCATATATCAAAATAGGTGTTTTAAAATATTTTAAACACAATGGAAAAGGTTTCAAGTCCAAATTCCATCGTATGAAGAGGTTATGCTAAAAACAATATTTTTCAAATGATTTCAATTGATTTCAATTTATCGATTTCAAGGCGTTTCGAGTCCGTACGACCAACCGACAAGCCCGATTGCTACGAAACTTGAAATCCTATAATAATTCACCATTACGGATCCGATGAAACAGGTTTCGTCGAAATTCGAGTCAGTGGCCAAAATGGATATTTTTGCATTAATTAAATAATCTTGTATTAAATTTATTTAAATCAAGCTTCAGTTCAATTTTAAATAAATCACAATCTCTCTCAATTCAAATTCTTGGACATTTTCCATAAATTAAAAATTATGGACATCAGCTCAAAGTTAATAAATTTACCAATTCAGTGTTAACTTTAATTTCCAAAGATTCAGTAATTATAAATTTAATTTTCAAATAATCCATATTCTTAACTCATCAAGTTATTCAACTGATTTCATTTTACGATATAATTATCATGCTTTATACCATAGTGCATTAATATCCTTATTTTATCTTAGTTTCAAATAATGTAGTAATTAATTTCATTCACAATAAATTCAATTAATTAAAATTTATTTCAATAAATTAACTTGATTTAACTCAAAATCCTTTTTATCTAATCAAATTATTCAATAGACAAAGGTAACCTTTTGTTTACCCTCTAATACATTATTAAGTTCAAATTTCCATCTTTCCTTCGTACTAACTACCCTATTTTCATTTTATTACATTTCTACCAATATATATGCTAATTGCGTTTTATATTCAAAATAAATTCATTTACTTGGGTTCATACTTTCCATTATATCGTTTACTACACTATGCATAAATTTACAACTCCAATTATTTCGTTATTACATTCACACCTTCCGTTACAAATTTTCATTAGAACATTAAAGATTTTCTATTTTGATTTAGAAGGCCAATTAAATATAACAATTGTTACCATTAACTTTATAATGCAATTAAGTTTATTAATTTCAACTAATTATTATGGCTACTTGCGTAACACTGAATTCATCCAATTACCATTTATTATACTAATTCATTTATTTATACAACACTTGTTACTTACATTCAAAAAAAATCTTGATTTACAATCTTTACATCAACCAATAGTCATATTATAAATAAAATTAACATTATTTCCGATCATTGCTTAAATTTACAGTAACAAAACGTTAAATTTAGATTTATTACAACCGATTACCAAAGTTTATTTAACACATTAAATAAACAAGCAACCTACATTAATTACCACCTAATTGCCTTTAATTGCACTTATAAGTTATTTACTATCAATCCAGATTATAATTCCATATATAAAGCTAATTTTATTTCATTTCATTAATATACGCCTATTTACCTCTTAAGTTGGATAAATATTATATTAACATCACTACCTTAAATCCAAACTCTTGTAATTTTTACTTACAATTTATTGCACATTGGTTTCAATTAATTTGGATTGCGCTAAATTACTTTGCATTATGTTATTTCATTAATATACATCCACTAATTAAACAGGTAACTTATAGTAATTGTTTACATGCCAAGGTTACACTTAAGTTTATCCAGCTTCAACCAATTATTATAGTTACCTACATAATACCCAATTCAATCAATTACTATAAATTATATACAAATCCTTTAATTTACACCACTTTTACGCTTATTTACTTATTTTAAATTTTATACACAAGTGCACAATTTACGCTATTTCACTTTTATTGATTTTACTTCAATTGTCAACAATTGGTTGCTACACTTCATTCTTAAACTTTTATTTCGACATAAATTATAAAATTTTATTTCTTTCTAAATTTAATTACAAAATTTAATTAAATTAACCAAATTTACTATCGAAATTTACGGGTCCTACACATTTCTCAACTTAAAACAAACAAGACAACTAAACATGAGAAGATTAACATCAAGCCAAGCAAGAGGAACAGTTCAGTGAAGAGAAATATATCTGCTCTATTCAAAAGAGGAAAAAAACAATAGGTGAGTAAACTTTTTAAAATTTAAAAGCTAAGTTAATTTTTAGTCTATTGCCTGTGAAAATGTCTGAGATGAGTAATGCTTGCATATTGAAAATACAAGTGTATTGTATGGTTGTTCATGTTGATCTGTGCATTTCAGTGTCCTCTGTATCTATGAGTTCCAGGTTTGAAATTCAAACAAAATCCAATATCTTTTCATTAAGATACTATCTGGACTTTGGATTTAAATGAAATATGTTTGTTTATCCTAAATTAAAGTTTAAAATTTATTTTAGTAAATTTATTTTTTGAAATACTTCTGGAAATAGGATAGGACAGGAGCAAACTTAAATGCATGATAAAATTTAGTGTTGAATCAAGTTGATTCAAGTACATATTTCGAATTGACTAAGGAAATCATGAATTTTAAAATGAAAATCATAAATTTTAACATTGAAATGAATGAGCAGTCTAAGTTTGTCTGGAAATGGGTTCTGAGGCAACTCCTGATGATCTACTGATATTGGGTGGTCAGGGCTTAGTCCGGAGATAGGGGAAGGTACAGCGAGGGTTGGAAACATATCAGGTGGTTTGTCTGATCAGTGTGATGTCGGCGGCGAGCAAATTTAGTTTCTAACCCTAAATTGGACGAGCTGGGTAGCTTGGACCTCTCCCTATTCTTTGATGCATCGAGTTCATCGGAACTCTGGGAATTGGAAGTTTGGATGTTGGCGAGTGTGTTGATGGATTTTCAGATGATCCAGTGATCGGAGAGATGAAGATGAGGAGATTCTAGGTTTTGATGTTTGATCCAGCTTTGAGCGGTAAGACTCGTTTTTTATTTCGAGTTGTCCTTTGAGTTCTGATGGTCGTAGTTTGATCTTGGGATGATTGTCGACATGTGGGGATAGTCGTTGATGGTTGGAGGTGGTGAAACCTCCGGTGCATGTGCATCATGCAAATTCTGGACAGGTTTGGATTTGAAGAGTTGGGGTACTCGAGTATTTACTTGAGTTGTTTCATGAATTTCTCGAAGTAAGTGGATGATTTTCTCGAAGGAATTTGGTTTTGGACTCGAAGCAGATAGGGATTGGCTTGGGTTAATTTTGTGGGTTACAGGTTTTTAAAGAAACTTGTTCTGTTTTAGATTTAAAACTGAATTTTTAAATTGTAAGTAAAGTTTTTAAATCTAAGTTAAATCTGAAATCAAAATTTAAGTATGTATTCCAGTTTTGAAATGAAAGAAAGTTTTTAAATTTTTTTAAACAACTTTGTGTGTTTAAAGTGTATTTTAAATATGGTTTGAATTTCAAAATAAATTTGGTTTAAAATTCTTTAAGCTTCTTTATGAGATAAACATTTCTTTAACTTCTGAAATAAAAAGGATTTTAAATTGTTTTAAACTTTGATAAAGTTAATTTTTATTCATTTTAAATCTTAAATTTAAAATGAAATTTGAAAGAAAATTTAAAGTAAATTGTTTTTAAATGCTTTGTTAATGATAATTTGATCATTAATAAGAAAATGTTTTTATCTTTAATAAATGAAGATTTAATGATTTTTAATTCATTAAATTATTAAGTTAATTAAAATGGATAATTTATTTATTTAATTAATTGTAGTTAAGCACTTAAATAATTGAGTGATTAGAGAATTAATTGATTGGTTAATAAGAATTAATTAATTTTGGTTAAGAGATGATTAATTAAAGTTTAATTACTTAGAGAGTAATTGAAGTATTGTTAATAGTTAATGAAGGATCATTAACTAAGGATTATCAAATGATTAATGAAGATGATTAATTAGATTGATTAATTAAAGATAATCAATTTATGGAATTGTTTAAGTATAATTACTCAATGAAAGTAATTAAGGGATTAATTACTCAATGTAGTTAATTAAAGTAATGTGATTAGTCAAGTTAATTAATTGGTTTAATTAATTTAAGATAATCACATGATGGTTTGTTAAAGTATGATTACTGAATGTAACTGGAAAAGAGTAATTACTGAGTAAAGTAATTAATCGATATTTACTGGATGTTAATTGATTTGGAATGATAATTTTAAATGGAAATGATTTGGGTTTAATTACCTTGTGTATTTAATAAGAAGGGTAATTACTTAGTGGAAGTAATTAATAATTAATTACTTAGTGTAATTAATTTAAGAATTGATTAATAAAGTTATTTGATGATAATTAAGTAATGTAATTAATTAAGGGTAATTAATTACTAATGTGATTAATCAAGGCTGATTAATGAATAATTATTTTAAGATTAATTATTAAATATGATAAATAATTAATTGAAGAAGTAAATAAGGATCATTAATTAATGTAATTAAGGAGAGTAATTAAAGGTTAATTACTATAAATTGTTAATGATAATTAATTTGTGAAATTAATTAAAGGATAATTACTATATGTAATTGAAGATAATTAATCAAGGTAATTAATTAAAATGGATATTTGAAGAATGAGTGTTTAATTAAAAGGTTGTAATTAATTATTGGTTGATTAAGCAAAGTTAGGAGATTAATTCTTAGGTAATTGAATTAATTTAAGTTAATTAAATTAATTATAATAGGGATTAATAATGATTTCTTATGAATGATTGTTTGAGTAGAATATCTGAATTGATTGATATCTATTGGATGATATGCTGTGATATTCTGTGAATATGAACTGTTTTGTGATATGATATGTTTGGGTGGACATTTATAATGTGATTATTTAATGATGATGAATTTCTGTGTAAAAAGTGACATCTTGTATTTAATGTTGAATTGTGCTTCACGTTAATAATTTGGGATAAGATGGTATTGAATTCAAAGAAACCGGAGTCGGGTATTAGTAAATACCCGAAACCACTTCGATTCTTTATAAATTGACATGTGAAATCAATAGGCTGAAATGGAATGATTTATGTGAATTTGACCATTTAATCTAAGTTTGGTACTTAGAAATTGATGTGTGATTTAAATGATGTCTATAACGACTTGTGAAGTTGTAAATTAATACAAGTTACCCGGGTTTATATATGTTGTATGCTTTTAGATGGGTTTACTCACGCTGGTTTCCAGCCTGACCCGGGTGTTACTTTGATGTAATGCTCGGGTCAGACCGAGTATTACAGATTTCAGGTAAGGACGTTCTGGAGCTTAGGAGGCAAGCTGGATGGCAGGAACGTTTGGAGTATTTCCGTTGTGATATATTTTTGTTTATCTAAGACATGTTGATTTGTATATGTCCAGTGTTTGAGTATGTGTGTAACTCTAATGTATTAAAATGTAATTTATAGATATAGTATTCTTTTGTAAACTGTTTTTGATATTATATTTTGATCTGCTGCGAATGTGAGAATTTATGTTGTGTTTTTTTGTTTTTTCTTCTTCTATCTCTTTCTTCTTCTAACTATCTGGAGTTTTCGGAATCGAAAATTTTGGATCGTTACATTTGGTATCAGAGCTGAAGGTTAAGAGAGAACCTTGGCTCTGGTGGGTATACTCATTAAGAATAGGGTCAATAGTACCCTAGAATGAGTTGAGTGTAATATATATATGAGAGAACGTACTTTTTATTTTCTTATATAATGGTTTTAAAAGTAAATGATTTTTATATAAGAATATATTTTGATATATAAAGCAATATTTCTTTCCAATAATATTAAGGTAGTTGGTTGTTAAATTATTGGAATTAAATTAAGTGGTAATAGAAATACAACCAAATTGAAATTGAATAAAGATACTTTGAAATGGATTCAAACTGAAATTTAAATCTTGAATTTGGAAAGGAGTTTTAGAATAAGATAATAATGAATTGATTTTCAGATATGATAATCTTGGTTATTATCATAAAGGATTGTTGTGGGTAATAATGAAATATTTGTTAATGAGTAAACCAAAATGAAGTAAACTTTTAAGATGAGTCTAATTATAAATTGAAGTAGGTTTTAAATTATGAAGTTTTAAAACCTAAATCTAGAAACATTTGAATTGTTTCAAAGTGTTGAAAGAAAAGAATAAATGATATTATTCAGACTGTTTTTGAATGTAATCTTATTTTAAAATAAGAAGTTGTTTGGAAATTTTAAGGAAAATTTGTTGAAAAAAAAACAAAAGTGGTTTAAAATTTAAGTATAACTTGGTGTGTAAAGGAAATAATATGTATATATATGAGGAATATACACAATATCAAAGATGGTTCGAAATAAACTCTAAATGTTGAGTTTTAAATTTGGAATGAGATGTGATAACCAAGGTGATAAGTCTTTGAACTTATAAGATTATTAATGTGAAGTTTAAAATTTGAAATGGGAATTCAAATTGGGTAAGGTTGGCTGGATTAAGAAAATTGAATTTAACTTTAGGAAAATTAAATAAGTTAACAAGCAACCTGAATTTGAGATTTAAAGATGAAATTGGGATTTAATTTAGGAAGTTAAATGGTTAATTTGAATTGGGAGTTTGCGTGATCTCAAAATGGGTTTGAGATCTAGAAAGTGAAAATGGATGGATGTTTTAAAATAAATTGGATGATATCATCCCATTGTTATTAAAAATCTTTAAATTGTGAATTGGATTTGTTCAAATGGATGAGGAATGAAGTGTGGTAATATATCCATTATTGAGATAAAAGGGAAATTAAACTTTAATTTGAAATTAAGGATATGGAATTACTTTGAACTGAAAATTTGAATAATTAAATTTGTACATCAAAATTTGTTTAAGAACTGCTTTCAAAACTACAAGATAAAAATTGGGTAATAAGTTGAATTTTTAAGATAAAATTGTTTTGAACTCTTATTTGAACTTTGTAATAAGTTAAGTAAAGATAATTTAAAATGGAATTTTGAGAATTGGACTTAGAATTAAATTGTTTAAAGATTTGGATTGTTGATTTAAAAATAAAAGTTGATTTGATTTAAAGGATTAAATGAACATCTAAAAATTTAACTCTAATTTATATAATTCGGGATGGTTTAAATTTGGAATTTGAATTGAATTGAATTGGTTCAAATTGAATTGGATTTGAATTAATTGGAATTGTGATTGAAGATGGATAAGTTTAAAAATTCAAATGGAAAATTTGAATTGGATTAATTTGAAATGAAATTGAAGTTGAATGAGTTCAAATTCAAATGGGAATTGGGATTAATCCAAACTGGAATTGATTCGAAATTGAAATGGGTTCAATTTGAAATTAGTCCAAATTGATTTGAATAATTTGGAATTGTGATTAAAGTTGAATAGGTTTAAAATTCAACTTGAATTGGAGATAAATCAATTTCAATGGAAATTGAAGTTATTTAAATTGGAATTGAGTCAATTTAAATGGAAGCGGAAATTTAAATTGAGTTGATGAAAATAGAGGTTGGGAATTGAACAATTTGACTCTGAACTATTTTAAAAATAAATTGTTTTAATATAAATCTATTTTTCCAAACTATTTACTATACAACTTTTCTTTTTAAACTTAAACTATCTTATAATTGTTTTACGGTTATTTTTGGAACTATTTAATGATTTTTCAACTGTTTTATAAACTAATTACTGTTTTTCAACTACTTTATAACTAATTACTATTTTACAACTATTTTGCAGTTATTTCTATAGCTATTTGACTATTTTCCAACTATTTTACAATAACTTAACTATTTTGCAGCTATTTTACAAACTAATAATTATTTTCCAACTACTTATCTATTTTTAAAATCTTCAAGCTATTTTCAAATTTTAAGCTGGTCAGAGTGCAAACTGTTTGTGATTAGATACCCAATTGAGAAAGGAGAATTGATTTGGCTAATACTCAATAAAGAAAGATACGTAGGATGTACGTATATTATTCTATTTGCATAGTGATTTGATCCAGATTCGAGCACAGAATTTCGAGATAGTTATATCGATCCGAATTGGGATTTTTCACTCGATTTTCGACGGCGAACCTGGATATGGGTTGTTGATTGGTTCTGGATATTCCCTATCATAGTTATGGCTATGCAAGGAGAATGACGGTTTCTGATCAAGAAAGCAGATCTGAGTCTTCACTAGGAAGTCAGGTGGATGGTACTAGTTCGGAAGTGAAATTGTGTGATCGAGTGGGCGATCAGATTGATATAGCGTACGGATGATATGTATACATCGTACGGATTTGAATAAAATTGATACTGGGAATTTTCAGATAAGAAATGTGAAATGGTTTTGAAATGAGAGGTATATTTTATGAAATATAGAATGAAATATAGAATGAAATAAAATGGAAATTGGATATTTCCATGAATAAATTTACTTTATGAAAGTAAGTAATATGGTAAGTGACTTTATAGAGAAATCAAATTTGAATATTTGATTTGGAATAAACAAAGTTATGTATTTTTGTTATATATATGATAAAACTCCCCTTGTTGAATCTAGCCAGAATGAAAGGGTTTTTGGAAATATTTGAAGTATAAAAGGGGTTTTATACTAGTTTGAAATGATCTAAAAATTATTCAAGGTTATATATATATATATATAAAGGATCTTATGAGAATGATTTTGGGGAAAGGTTTGGAGCCTTTGGATTTGGAAAGGCTTTTGATTTTTGAGTAAAATCAATATTGGATTTTGAAAAGCCTAGTTTGAGAATTATCAATTTTGGGATAACCGATTTTGAGAAAGGAGAATTATATGAGATTTATACTAGGTGTATGATTTGGAAGATACTATATGTGTATAGTATAAAGTGTTATGAAAATGGCTCTGGAGAAAAAGGCGCTCCCTTGAAATGAACTTCTCAGGAGTACCATAGGTTGGTACTGTCTTGAGCCTCTAAGGGGGAGGTTCTAAAGTTGATCCTGTGAGGAGTCCGGACAAAACTAGTTCCTAAGGATTTTGTGTAGTGTGTAGCGGAAGTCGAGGGCGTTGATGCCTACAGAGGCATTTGTGTTATGCTGTGACGACAGTGTAACTCGATATCACTGCGATCTACTGCAGACCATAGCGAAAGTCGTGTGTGATGCTGAGAGCCAACAATCTGCGTTTGATTTTATATCGGTAGACTGCAACCTATGGTAACATAGCGAAAGTCGTGTGTGCTGCTGAGAGCCAACAGTCTACGTTTGATTTTACATCGGTAGACTGCGACGTATGTGGGAGTGGAGAAGTTTCAATTTGACAGTGAAAATCGAGGGCGCTGATGCCTATAGTTACATGGACTTTTGCTGTGATGGCAACGTAACCCTGGAATGTAACTGCGATCTGTTGTGGGTTCCATGGCGTAATCGAGGGGCACGGAGTGCCTACAGTTACATGGACTTTGCTGCGATGGCAACGTAATCCAAGATGTAACTGCGACCATGGATGGGGGTGATGATTTCCAGAGCATTCTCCCAAAGATATTTCCTCTATTTTCAAAAACTGTTTTCTATATTTTCAGTAAAATTATTTTTCAAGTATTTTCACTGGGTGTTGAAAATGGGTTTACTAAGTACTTATATATTTTCAGTCCTACGCCTGATCAATGTATGACTGAATTTCTATGACAACGAAGATAGACTTGTTGAGACATCGAGTTATAAAAAGTATTTTTATAAAAACTATTTGATTACATTATGTAGATTTTTAAAGTGTTTTAAAAATTTAAATAAAAGAGTAAAGAGTTAAAAATGTCTAAAGAATAATTTAACTGATAATTAACAGTATAATTTAATTTCTTGCTTCGTTCCTTTTCGAGGACGAAAAGTCCTAAAGGGGGAAGGAATGTGACGATCCGGATTTTTGGATATCTGTTAATCGGAAAATTAACTGATTTTATTAACAAGATATTAATTTTTGATGGGTCGAACAATTGAATTTCTAATAATTAAAATATCTGAATATAAATTAAGTACTTAAGCCTTGGCTAAGAATAAAAATATAAATATAAATATATGTTTAAATAGGAATAAAGGTATATAAGTAACTTATAATGTTGTATGTGATATAAAGTAAAACATATGTATATTTATATATATAAAATAAAAAAGGTAAACATAGCAAAGTAAAATAGGATAAAAAATTATATGCATAACTATATATACATAAGTATATGTATAAGTATATATATATAATAGTATACATGAAGAATATAAATACATGTGTAAATAAGTATATCCATTATTATAAAAATGAGAAAGACATGCATGTATTTGTACATTGTCAGGAAATGGGAAAGGCATGTATATATACATATGAATGGAGATATATATATATATATATATATATATATATATATATATATGTTAACAAAAGAGGGAACATATAATTAATGCAAGCATACAACCTTTCTAGTCAAGCTTACAAAACATATAATCAAAGTCAAAAGCATGTCACATGAAATCAAATCAGCATACAAAACCTGAAATCAAGCCGACATTTCAAATGAAATCTCTGATCAATAAAAAAATGAAAATAAACAAAACAAGCTTGTTGTGTACAAAACAATGCAGCCTACTTCCTCTATATATAGCTCTACCTTGTCCCATTTTTATTCATTCGAACGAAGCTAAGTTAAACAGAAAATATTTCTTCCATTTCTCAACTTAAAACAAACAAGACAACTAAACATGAGAAGATCAACATCAAGCCAAGCAAGAAGAATAGTTCAGAAAAGAGAAATATATTTGCTCTATTCAAAAGAGAAAAAAACAATAGGTGAGTAAACTTTTTAAAATTTAAAAGCTAAGTTAATTTTTAGTCTATTGCCTGTGAAAATGTCTGAGATGAGTAATGCTTGCATATTGAAAATACAAGTGTATTGTATGGTTGTTCATGTTGATCTGTGCATTTCAGTGTCCTCTGTTTCTATGAGTTCCAGGATTGAAATTCAAATAAAATCCAATATCTTTTCATTAAGATACTATCTGGACTTAGGATTTAAATGAAATATGTTTGTTTAATCCTGAATTAAAGTTTAAAATTTATTTTAGTAAATTAAGTTTTTGAAATACTTCTGAAAATAGGATAGGACAGGAGCAAACTTAAATGCATGATAAAATTTAGTGTTGAATCAAGTTGATTCAAGTATATATTTCGAATTGACTAAGGAAATCATGAATTTTAAAATGAAAATCATAAATTTTAACATTGAAATGAATGAGCAGTCTAAGTTTGTCTGGAAATGGGTTCTGAGGCAATTCCTGATGATCTACTGATATTGGGTGGTCGGGGCTTGGTCTGGAGATAGGGAATGGTACGGCGAGGCTTGGAAAAATATCAGGTAGTTTGTCTGATCAGCGTGGTGTCGGCGGTGAGCAAATTTAGTTTCTAACCCTAAATTGGACGAGCAGGGTAGCTTGGATCTCTCCCTTTTCTCTGATGCATCGAGTTCATCGAAACTCTAGGAATTGGAAGTTTGGATGTTGGCGAGTGGGTTGATGGATTTTCAGATGATCCGGTGATCGGAGAGACAAGACGAGGAGATTCCAGGTTTTGATGTTTGATCCAGTTTTGAACAGTAAGACTCATTTTTGATTTCGAGTTGTCCTTTGAGTTTTGATGGTCGTAGTTTGATCTTGGGATGATCGTCGACATGTGGGGATCGTCGTTGATGGTCGGAGGTGGTGAAACCTCCGGTGCATGTGCACGGTGCAAATTCTAGACAGGTTTGGATTTGAAGAGTTGGGTACTCGAGTATTTACTCGAGTTGTTTCATGAATTTCTCGAAGTAAGTGGATGATTTGCTCGAAGGAATTTGGTTTTGGACTCGAAGCAGATAGGATTGGCTCGGGTTAATTTTGTGGGTTATAGGTTTTTAAAGAAACCTGTTCTGTTTTAAAATTTAAAACTGAATTTTTAAATTGTAAGTAAAGTTTTTAAATCTAAGTTAAATCTAGAATCAAAATTTAAATCTGTATTCCAGTTTTGAAATGAAAGAAAGTTTTTAAATTGTTTTAAACAACTTTGCATGTTTAAAGTGTATTTTAAATATGGTTTGAATTTAAAAATAAATTTGGTTTAAAATTCTTTAAGCTTCTTTATAAGATAAACATTTCTTTAACTTGTGAAATAAAAAGGATTTTAAATTGTTTTAAACTTTGATAAAGTTAATTTGTATCCATTTTAAATCTTAAATTTAAAATGGAATTTGAAAGAAAATTTAAAGTAAATTGTTTTTAAATGCTTTGTCAATGATAATTTGATCATTAATAAGAAAATTGTTTTTATCTTTAAGTGAATGAAGATTTAATGATTTGTAATTCATTAAATTATTAAGTTAATTAAAATGGAAAATTAATTTATTTAATTAATTGTAGTTGAGCACTTAAATAATTGAGTAATTAGAGAATTAATTGATTGGTTGATAAGAATTAATTAATTTTGATTAAGAGATGATTAATTAAAGTTTAATTACTTAGAGAGTAATTAAAGTATTGTTAATAGTTAATGAAGGATCATTAACTAAGGATAATCAAATGATTGATTAAGATGATTAATTAGATTAATTAATTAAAGATAATCAATTTATGGAATTGTTTAAGTATAATTACTTAATGAAAGTAATTAAGGGATTAATTACTCAATGTAGTTAATTAAAGTAATGTGATTAGTCAAGTTAATCAATTTGTTTAATTAATTTAAGATAATCACATGATGGTTTGTTAAAGTATGATTACTGAATGCAATTGGAAAAGAGTAATTAAGGAGTAAAGTAATTAATGGATATTTACTGGATGTTAATTGATTTGGAATGATAATTTTAAATGGAAATGATTTGGGTTTAATTACCTTGTGTAATTAATAAGAAGGGTAATTACTTAGTGGAAGTAATTAATAATTAATTACTTAGTGTAATTAATTTAAGAATTGATTAATAAAGTTATTTGATGATAATTAAGTAATGTAATTAATTAAGGGTAATTAGTTACTAATGTGATTAATCAAGGCTGATTAATGAATAATTATTTTAAGATTAATTATTAAATATGATAAATAATTAATTGAAGAAGTAATTAAGGATCATTAATTAATGTAATTAAGGAGAGTAATTAAAGGTTAATTACTGTAAATGGTTAATGATAATTAATTTGTGAAATTAATTAAAGGATAATTACTCTATGTAATTGAAGATAATTAATCAAGGTAATTAACTAAAATGGATATTTGAAGAATGATTGTTTAATTAAAAGGTTGTAATTAATTAATGGTTGATTAAGCAAAGTTAGGAGATTAATTCTTAAGTGATTGGTTTAATTTAAGTTAATTAAATTAATTATTATGGGGATTAACAATGATTTTTGATGAATGATTGTTTGAGAAGAATATCTGAATTGATTGATATCTATTGGATGATACGCTATGATATTCTGTGAATATGAAATGTTTTCTGATATGTTTGGGTGGGCATTTATAATGTGGTTATTTAATGATGATGAATTTCTGTGTAAAAAGTGACATTTTGTATTTAAAGTTGAATTGTGTTTCACGTTAATAATTTGGGATAAGATGGTATTGAATTCGAAGAGACCGGAGTCGGGTATTAGTAAATACCCGAAACCACTTCGATTCTTTATAAATTGACATGTGAAATCAATAGGCTGAAATGGAATGATTTATGTGAATTTGACCATTTAATCTACGTTTGGTACCTAGAAATTGATGTGTGGTTTAAATGATGTCTATAACGACTTGTGAAGTTTTAAATTTATACAAGTTACCCAGGTTTATATAAGTTGTATGCTTTTAGATGGGTTTACTCGCGCTGGTTTCCAGCCTGACCCGGGTGTTACTTTGATGTAATGCTCGGGTTAGACCGAGTATTACAGATTTCATGTAAGGACGTTCTGGAGCTCAAGAGGCGAGCTGGATGGCAGGAACGTATGGAGTGTTTCCGTTGTGATATATTACTGTTTATCTGAGCATGTTGATTTGTATATGTCCAATGTTTGAGTATGTGTGTAACTCTGATGTATTGAAATGTAATTGATAAATATAGAATTCTTTTGTAAACTGTTATTATTTGATATTATATTTTGATCCGCTGCGAATGTGAGAATTTGTGTTGTGTTTTTTTTGTTTCTTCTTCTTCTATCTCTTTCTTCTTCTTCTACCTATCTAGAGTTTTCGAAATCGAAAATTCTAGGTCGTTACAGTAACAGCTACTATAAGTTGCCTATTTAGTCTATAAAATAAATAGGAAATCTTTAATGTCGTTAATGAGAATTAATGCAGTAACGGGTGGTGTGAATGTATGAATTAAATAGAAACGTAAATTTATTTATAAAGTAATAAATTGGTAAAAGGAATGGAACAAAATTAAATTAATTAATTGGTTTTAAACCTTAATTAATGTGTACAATTGAAAAGATTTCACATTTAGAAATGTAACATTTAATACACTTTTAAGATGAAAATAGGAGTAGACTAGTGTAATGGAATATAAAACTAATGTAACTAGGTATACAGGGTAATAATGGACCTAGTATAAAGATGGCAATTAAACCAAATCAAATTATTGGAAGCAATTTTTACTTAATTGGAATGTAATCTATAATAAAATGGATTACTGTAGGTAAATGAAATTAATTACTATGTAAATTGAAATTTGGATGAATTGGGAAGTTATTAATGTATTAGTATATAAACCAATGTTAATATTACCCATAAAAAGATAAGTTAATAGTTGATTCAATAACAAAATTGAGAAATCAAATATATGGATTTATTGGGGATTTAAACTTATGCTTTTTAAATTAGATAAAATACAGTGTTTACATGCAATGACCTTCTATATTTTATTTCCCTATGTTTGTTTTTCTAATTTTTATTTTCTATTTTATTTTATAAATTTTGAATGTTCACATTTGATTTTTGATTGATTTTATTTTTAATAATAGCTCAGAAATTTCAAGAGATATAGGTTACTTGTTTTGTTTATTTGTTGCCTTTTTCTTTTCCCTTGCCTTTCCATTTACATAGCCAATTACATCCCACATTCATAGCCATGAATTCTTCTCATAATTCACGTACATATTGTTCCTCACACTCCTCTTTTCATCGCATGCAAACAAAGGAAAAAATTTAATAAATACAGCAAGTTATTTGTTGCCTTTTTATTTCCCAAAACGTTCGAACTCCTGCCTTTTATTGCGTAGCCTCTTTATTTCTTGCCTTTTCTTTCTTTTAGACGTGTATTTACTAAAACCTAGCCGCCATCTATTTTGTCACGTATAAAGTTTCTCATCTCCACATCTTATTCATTTGCGTAAAGAAAAAAATATACAAGATCTAAAGTCATGGCTTCCTTCTTCTTTCTCCTCCTTTTTTCATTTTGTTTTCTTTGTCTTCCTTCAAGTTAGGCTCGGGCTCCATCTTCTACTAGCACACCTCTAACCATCATGACCAAGCAACACAAAATGATGGTTGAACCCATATGTGGTGTAGCCAAGCCATTGATTGATTTTGGCAAGTTATGCCACTTTGATTCGTTATTTTTCCATTTTTTTAACCTCTATTCTTTTGTATTAAATCATATTCTTATGTATGTAATATTTGTTTGCATACAAGATTTGGATCTGACTCTTCATCCACTCAAGTGTGCATTGTGCTTCGTCGTGCTTTTTCATACTTTGTGGAGTTTGGATGTTTATTCTGAATTTGTCAATTCTAGCTTTTAAAAGGTGAGTTATCGCTCTAGACTTACATACTTATATTATTGTGAAATGATGACAAGTGAATTATATAAATTAATATGCTATGTTCATACATGTCTATGACATATTTATATGATGTTTAATGTTGTTTGTATGATTGTTACATCATCTGATATGATGTTATATTGTACTGTTCAATTTATTTACAGTATCACTGCTTGTTCCCTGTCACTATGGGTTGAAATCATACATACCCGAACGGACTTTAGAATAAGGAAAATCATTATTGGCTGAAATGATAGGCTCGAGTGATTTTATTGATTTTTATTGTATTTATTTTACTTGGGATTGCGGGTTTGAAATGATAGAACCCGGATTTTCTTTTAAATTACGGATTGAAATGATATATATCCGTATCACTTGACCTACGTTAGAAAATATTATACAGGCCCATAGTTAATATTTTTAAGGTAATATTTTCCTAAAAATTTATTAAGTATTTGAATATTTATAAAATTTGAAATTTTACCTTGAAATTTGATTTAATGATTTAAAATATAAAGAGATATTGGCTTTCAGCAAGTTAAAATTTTATAAGTTGATGATTGGTTTAGATTGTAATTAAAAAATCTTTATTTTGTTTTAATGGTAAATTAAAGAGCTTTAATTGTGACAAATAAATTAATGATTAAAGTTAATTAATATGGAATTTTAAAGTCTAGCCTGGTAATTGGAATCGGTTTTTATTTTATGAAATGAATATGTTTGTAAAATAAATGATGTCCTTTGAATTGATAAAATGAAATACAGTTTTAATTATACATTTTGTAATAAATGTATTTAACCTGAAATCATAGTTTAATTTGATGCCTAAATGAATAAATTTGCAAAGAAATTGTGATCGTTATATTTACTATGATTAATTACTTTATTTATGAAATGGAAATGTTTGGAAATTGAATAATTATGATTTAAGTGGAAAAGTGTATATTCAAAATATGACTTAACTTGATAATTGTAAATTTGGTTTTAATTGAAATTTTTAAGTTAAGTATATAAATGGAATTTAGTATTGCTTATGAAGTGGGTATTTTAAAAAAAAAGTGGTAAGTTATTTGTTGAAATAAAAGAAGTAAAAGAATGTGTTTTTGACTTAATAAATGAATTATAGCTTAACTTGGATATGTATTCATAAAATCTTATTTTATTAAATTATAAGTAAAATGATATCCAAATGAATATTTTGAAGTGAGAAATGTGATTTTTATAAGTTAAATTGGCTAAAAATTGAAATTTTAATGTAGCTGAAATATACAATGTTTTTGGAGAGTTTATAATTGAATGAATAAACTTATAAATGCTACAACTTTGAAATGAATATTATTTTACATTGAATTTAAATGGTTAATGAATCTTGTTTGGAAGATATTGGCATTGAATTTAGATGGTCTAGATAAATATGTTTCAAAATGTTTGGTTTCGGAGTTGTTATAACTTGAAAGTACTATGGCTTTGGAAATAAAAATTATGGAAATTGTATTTAATTAAGAACTGTCTTTAAATATATAAACTTGGAACTTATTGGAAATGGAAGATTTAAGAATATGACCTTATAAAGTGGTTGCGTTAAGATGATTTAAAGGAATATTTCAAGTTTAATAAATTGAAGGAAATATTCAGTGTGGAAATTTGGGTTTTATTTAAATGATATATTGATTTTGGTTTTGGAATTTAAATGATATATTATTACATGGTTTAGAAATGAAATAATATGGTATTTAGTTTTTGAAAGGGATATTATTTTGGAAAGTATATGGATTTGGAAATACTGTCATTTTTGAAAATGGATATTATTTTGGAAAGTAATGGTATTTGATCTTTAAATGGTTTTGGAATAGAACTGTTTTGAAATAAATATTCATGGGTTATAATAACGTTTGGTTGTTAAAGAGACTGGGATCGAAAGTTGGCATACTCTCTACCAACTCCGAAAACCACTTTAACAACCGCATATGCGGTGGAGATTCCAGAATGAAGTAGGATGGTAGCGGCGTTCTTTTGAGGTATATATATGGATCTGACTCCCTGAGTTGGCATAAGGTCGCTAAAACAGGAGCGATTGACGGGCTAAGAAGGTAGCACATTTTATCGGACACACTCCTTTGATACCATTCTATTACTTTGTGATTGATTTGGGGGTGTGGCTCGAGGTGGGCGGTAGTAGCTGTTATGCGTTACCACTGGTCCGGAAGCGTAATTGGTATATCTACCCTGGCATTGCCTAGTTGTGCAGTGCCACCTACTCTATCGCGCCTTGTACGAGTTTGGTTTTCTTTCGTTGCTCGTGGAGTATTTAGGGTAGTCTCCTGATCTGGAGATGCGCTAATATTGGATGGACTACTGGGACTATTACGTGTTAAGGGCCATATGGGTAACCCCTTAACGCTATTTAATAGTAAGTTTATTTTACTAATAGACATTATTATGATAGCGTATATTACTATATAGTAAATAGTTTAACGGATCCTTGAAGGATGGGCGGTCCCAAGCATCCTTTAAGTTACTTGTACCTTATATTGCAGTTTACTTGAGTTGGTTACATTGTATAAGTATGTATGTACTGACTCGAGTGTTTTGTGTTTTTCTTTACGCTCGGGTTAGACTGAGTGATACAGCATTCAAGACTTACCTTCGGAGTTGGAGCTTGCTTGAAGATCCATCTATCTATTTATCTTTCATTCGTTCAGTTGATTCCAGTTATCCAGTTGATTCCAGTGATGTATTCAGACTTGTACTTGATTTTTATCTTGTTACTTCTGATGTATCTTGTTTAACTCTTATGTACTTGTATAGTAGCTTCATGAATTACTATCTCTTTACTTCCGCTGCATTATATTACTCTGTGTCTGTGATCAGTGATCTGTTTATTTACTGTACATTCTGAGTATTGCCAAATTTAAATTAACAATTCGGTATTTTGAGCAATTCAAGTCTGACATATGCGGTTGCGGATGGTTGAAAATATTGGGTCGTTACAGTTAGTATCAGAGCTTTGGCTCTAGGAAAAACTTAGCATATATGATAAATTTATTTACAGAATCACTTTCATTCGACTGTGAATCTCTTCCTTTTTGACTCGATTCCTTTTGAATTTTGGAACATTCCCCGCGGTTCCGAAATACATTCTTGTCCCTCACTATTCGCATTCTTCTAAATTTTGAAGCATCCCCTAGCTCCACTGAATGAGTTGTAAAGGGGTGAAGCTCTTTTACAATAGGCATTGATTCATCAGAGATTTCTATATGCTCGGTTTAGATGCTAATATCTTTTTTTATCCCAAATTCTACCTCTTGAGATTGAATGTAGATTTGTCGTAGAATTCTTCATCGATCTTATTCTTGAAGTCGCGGTTGCCCACGATTTATATGAGCTTATCCATTTCCTTATTCGGTTAGTTAATCATCTTTTTTTTGTTTCAACTTATCCTCAAATCAAAATTTTCTTTGATTTGAATTAATCAAATTTGAATCTCTATCGTTACTTTGAAAATCTATTCATGTATAGTGTATTTGTAAATCTATATTTAAAATGTTTTATATAGTGTGTTGTTTGACTTGTTGAAGTTGATTTAGGTTTTCGATCGATTCGTCTGATCAACACTATCAATAGAATCTCCAAAACACTTGAACGGAGAAAACAGACACAGTTTTCAAATTTAGTAAATGAATAAATTTTGTATAATTATATTATATAAGTATAATTTTCTGAACTTTGATAGTTAACTGAATTGGATATTAAGTAATAATATTTGACTTTGTGTGTAGCTTGTAACCATTAGCTTTTTTCTCATATAAATAATTGAACTATAAAACATGGCTATAAATTAATTTGGAAATTTAAATGAATTTCAAATAAGAAACTAAGAATTTAATTTCTGATGGTTTCAAACTTTGTGTTTAAAGGTTTAAAGGGTATATTATTTAAAGTATTTCAAGTAGAAATTGTTTCAAAGGATTTTTAATTTGTAAATCAGTGCTCTTTTCTTTGTCGCTGGAAAATAATTTCGGTGATGACTGCAGCATCATCGACTTTCATTTTCGAGTTTCAAAGTGAAGAGACCATTCTGTAGTTTTGCTACAGTCTTGCTTTGGAGAATTAAATAGATTTGGATTTCTAAAATTTGATTTGATATATAGATTGTATATTTGTTTATCTCTAAAATCGTTTGAAGTTAATCGGAAATCTCACTCTTAAACTTTGCCTTAAAGGATAATGTCAAATATACAATGAAACCAAAATTTTGAATAAATATTTAAGCTTGAGATAATTGAATTAGAAAATTGTATCTGTATAATATTCTATTACATTCCAATGTAACTTACCTTAATTATTAGAAGTTAACAATGTAATTGGATAATATACAATATAAAAGGGATTTCCATAAATAAATTTGAGTGTTTATAATAAATGTTGTATACTTAAATTTTAGTCGTAAAAAGAACTCATTGAGGTAAATAGAATAAAAGGTTAGTTGAATAACTTACAATGTAAAATGGTGTTAAAGGAATTTATAAATAAATCGGTATATTTTATTCAAATTAATTAACTTTGTAAATTTATTTGTTCATAAAATTAGTATTTTGAATAAGATATATTGATTACTTAATTTTTTCTTTTCCCTTCTTTTACTTTTCAGGGACGAAAAGTTTTGAGTGGGGGAGAGAGTAACCACCCGAAAAATTTTCAATAATTTAATTTGTTAAGTTAATAAGTTTTGGTAATTTAATATGAAAAAAAAAACTTATTAATTTAAAATTGAATGGTGGTAATTAGAACTAATTAGTAACAATTGAAATGAAATTACAGTTTAGTGAAGTAATGAAAATTGGTATACTTGGCTATAAATTAATGTAAGAAAACTAATGCAAACATTTAAATTTATAAAAGGAATAATATGAAATAAATGACTCTTGAATAAAGATTGGGTATATAAAATGGTAACATTTGTTATGAACAATGAAATCACAAGTGTGAATGTTGAATCGTTAATGAGATAATATATGATTAACATAAATTGAAGTAAATCAGTGTTAATTAAGTAATTGTAACATTTGATTTGTAAACAATAATGAACTCATTAATGTGACTTAAAGTAATAGTAACGGTCGTAAGTTACTATTTAATTGGCCTATTAATTTAGTTGTAACTGTTATATTTGAGTATAAATTTGAATATAAGTAAATAAGGGTAAGTGTGTATAAATAAATGAATTAGTATAATTAATAGTAATTGAATGAATTCAATATTAGGTAGGTAATTATAATAATTAGTTGAATATAATAAATTTAAGTGTAAATTAAAAGGTAATGGTAACAGCTATTACAAGTTGCCTATTTAGTCTATAAACAAATAGGAAATCTTTAATATCATTAATGAGAATTAATGCAGTAAACGGAGGTGTGAATGTATGGATTAAATAGAAACGTAAATTTATTTATAAAGTAATAAATTGGTAAAAGGAGTGGAACTAAGTTAAATTAATTAATTGGTTTTAAACCTTAATTAATGCATACAATTGACAAGATTTCACATTTATAAATGTAACATTTAATACAAATTTAAGATGAAAATAGGAGTAGACTAGTGTAATGGAATATAAAACTAATGTAACTAGGTATATAGGGTAATAATGGACCTAGTATAAAGATGGCAACTAAACCAAATCAAATTGTAGGAAGCAATTTTTATGTAATTGGAATGTAATCTGTAATAAAATGGATTATTGTAGGTAAATGAAATTAATTACTATGTAAATTGAAATTTGGATGAATTGCGAAGTTATTAATGTATTAGTATATAAACCAATGTTAATATTACCCATAAAAGGATAAGTAAATAGTTGATTCAATAACAAAAATTAAGATATCAAATATATGGATTTATTGGGGATTTAAACTTATACTTTTTAAATTAGATAAAATACAGTGTTTACACGCAATGACTTTCTATATTTTACTTCCCTATGTTTGTTTCTCTAATTTTTATTTTCTATTTTATTTGTATAAACTTTGAATATATTTATTTGATTTTTGATTGATTTTATTTTTAATAATAGCTTAGAAATTTCAAGAGATATAGGTTACTTGTTTTGTTTATTTGTTGCCTTTTTCTTTTCCCTTGCCTTTCCATTTACATACCCAATTACTTCCCACACTCATAGCCATGAATTCTTCTCATAATTCGCGTACATATTATTCCTCACACTCCTCTTTTCATTGCATGCAAACAAAGGGGAAAAAATATTAATAAATACATCAAGTTATTTGTTGCCATTTTATTTCCCAAACCATTCAAACTCCTGCCTTTTATTGTCTGGCCTCTTTATTTCTTGCGTTTCTTTCTTTTGGACGTGTATTTACTAAAACCTAGCCGCCATCTATTTTTTTTCACGTACAAAGTTTCTCATCTCCTCATCTTATTCATTTGCGTGAAGAAAAAAAATACAAAATCTAAAGTCATGGCTTCCTTCTTCTTTCTCCTCCTTTTTTCATTTTGTTTTCTTTGTCTTCCTTCAAATTATGCTCGGCCTCCATCTTCTCCTAGCACACCTCTAACCATCATGACCAAGCAATACAAGATGATGGTTGAACCCAAATGTGGTGTAGCCAAGCCATTGATTGATTTAGGCAGGTTATGCCACTTTGATTCGTTATTTTTCAATTGTTTTAACCTTTATTCTTTTGTATTAAATCATATTCTTATGTATGTAATATTTGTTTGCATACAAGATTTGGATCTGACTCTTCATCCTTAAGTTTTCATTGTAATTCGTCGTTCTTTTTCGTACTTTGCGAAGTTTGGATTTTTGTTCTGAATTTGTCAATTCTAGCTTTTAAAAGGTGAGTTATCACTCTAGACTTACATACTTATATTATTGTGAAATGATGACAAGTGAATTGTATAAATTAATATGCTATGTTCATACATGCATGTGACATATTTATATGATGTTTAATGCTTTTTGTATAACTATTACATCATCTGATATGATATGTTATATTGTACTGTTCATTTTATTTACTGTATCACAGCATGTTCCCTATCACCATAGCTTGAAATGATACATACCCGAACAGACTTTAGAATAAGGAAAATCACTATGGGCTGAAATGATAGGCTCAAGTCATTTTATTGATTTTTATTGTATTTATTTTACTCGGGATTGCAGGTTTGAAATGATAGAACTCGGATTTTCTTTTAAATTATAGATTGAGATGATATATATCCATATCACTTGACCTAGGTTAGAAAATATTATACAAGCCCGTGGTTAATATTTTTAGGGTAATATTTTCCTAAAAATTTATTAAGTATTTTGAATATTTAGAAAATGTGAAATTTTACCTTGAAATTTGATTTAATGATTTAAAATATAAAGAGATATTGGCTTTCAGTAAGTTCAAATTTTATAGGTTGATGATTGGTTTATATTGTAATTTAAAAATCTTTATTTGGTTTTAATGGTAATTTAAAGAGCTTTAATTGTGACAAATAACTTAATAATTAAAATTAATTAATATGGAATTTTAAAGTCTAGCCTGGTAATTGCAATCAATTTTTATTTTATGAAATGAATATGTTTGTAAAATAAATGATGTCCTCTGAATTGATAAAATGAAGTACAGTTTTAGTTGTACATTTTGTAATAAATGTATTTAGCCTGAAATCATAGTTTAATTGATGCCTAAATGAATAAATTTGCAAAGAAATTGATCGTTATATTTACTACGATAAATTATTTTATTTATGAAATGGAAATGTTTGGAAATTGAATAATTATGATTTAAGTGGAAAATGGATTTTCAAAATATGACTTAACTTGATAACTGGAAATTTGGTTTTAATTGAAATTGTTAAGTTGAGTATATAAATGGAATTTAGTCTTACTTATGAAGTGGGTATTTTAGAATAAAGTGGTAAGTTATTTGTTGAAATAAAAGAAGTAAAAGAATGTGTTTTTGACTTAATAAATGAATTATGATTTAATTTGGATATTTATTGATAAAATTTTATTTTATTAAAACATAAGTTAAATGATATCCAAATGGATGTTTGAAGTGGGAAATGTGATTTATATAAATTAAATTGGCTCAAAATTGAAATTTTAATGTAGCTGAAATATACAATGTTTTTGGAAAGTTTATAATTGAATGAATAAATTTATAAATGCTACAACTTTGAAATGAATATTATTTGACATTGAATTTAAATGGTTAAATGAATCTTGTTTGGAAGATATTGACATTGAATTTGGATGGTCTAAATAAATATGTTTCAAAATGTTTGGTTTCAGAGTTGTTACAACTTGAAAGTAATATGACTTTGGAAATGAAATTTTTCGAAATTGTATTTAGTTAAGAATTGTCTTTAAATATATAAACTTGGAACTTATTGGAAATGGAAGATTTAAGAATATGACCTCATAAAGTGGTTTGGGTTAAGGTGATTTAAAGGAATATTTCAAGTTTAATAAATTGAAGGAAATATTCAGTGATTTGGAAATTTGGGTTTTATTTAAATGATATATTGATTTTCGTTTTGGAATTTAAATGATATATTATTACTTGGTTTTGAAATGAAATGATATAGAATTTAGTTTTTGAAAGGGATATTATTATGGAAAGTATATGGATTTGGAAATACAACCATTTTTGAAAATGGATATTATTTTGGAAAGTAATGGTATTTGATCTTTAAATGGTTTTGGAATAGAAGGGTTTTGAAATAAATATCCATGGGTTATAATAACGGTTGGTTGTTAAAGAGATTGGGATCAGAAGTTTTCATACTCTCTGCCAACTCCGAAAACCACTATAACAACCGCGTACGCGGTGGAGATTCCAGAATGAAGTAGGATGGTGGCGGCGTTCTTTTAAGGTATATACGTGGACCCGACTCCCGTGAGTTGGCATAAGGTGGCTAAAACAGGAGCGACTGACGGCCAAGAAGGTAGCACCTTTTATCGGACACCCTCCTTCGATACCATTCTATTACTTTGTGATTGATTTGGGGCTTTTGATTTGGGGGTGTGGCTCGAGGTGGGCGGTAGTAGCTGCTACACGTTACCACCGGTCCGGAAGCGTAATGGGTACATCTACCCTGGCATTGCCTAGTTGTGCCGTGTCACCTACCCTATCGCGCCTTGTACGAATTTGGTTTTCTTTCGTAGCCCGTGAAGTATTTAGAGTAGTCTCTCGATCTGGAGATGCGCTGATACTGGATGGACTACTGGGACTATTACGTGTTAAGGGCTATATGGGTAACCCCTTAACGCTATTTAAAAGTAAGTTTATTTTACTAATAGACATTATTATAATAGTGTATATTACTACATCGTAAATAGTTTAACGGATCCTTAGAGGATGGGCGGTCCCAAGCATCCTTTAAGTTACTTGTACCTTATATTGCAATTCACTTGAGTTGGTTTACATTGTATAAGTATGTATGTCCTGACTCGAGTGTTTTGTATTTTTCTTTACGCTCAAGTCAGACTGAGTGATACAGCATTCAAGACTCACCTTCAGAGTTGGAGCTTGCTTGAAGATCCAGCTATCTATTTCTCTTTCATTTGTTTAGTTGATTCCAGTTATCCAGTTGATTCCGGTGATGTATTCAGAATTATACTTGATTTTCATCTTGTTACTTTTGTTGTATCTTGTTTAACTCTGATGTACTTGTATAGTAGCTTCATGAACTACTATCTCTTTACTTCTGCTGCATTTTATTACTCTGTGATCTGTGATCTGTTTATTTATTGTACATTCTGAGTATTGCCAAATTTAAATTAACAATTCAGTATTTTGAGCAATTCAAGTTCGGCATGTGCGGATGCGAATGGTTGAAAATATCGGGTCGTTACATATCCCAATAACCCATATCTATCGTCCATAATGTCCTTTCAAAGTAAGAGATAATACTCAAGTCACTTAATACCTTTTGATGGGAATTAGGTAGACTTCGACCATTTAAAATTTTATTTAAGATAGGTCCATGTCATTTACTACCTATAATACCAAGTCGGACACCTCACTTGTAACTATCTAGCTAACATTGCATGGAATCTCTTCAACCACTTAATACTTCCTATTAAAGCGGGCCCTTTCCTGAGGTATCCTCCATCATGTTTAACCCATAACCCTGACCATTTACTACTTCTTACATAGGGAAGAGGCGGGCCCTCAAATAACCACTTAATACCTTCAGTATTTGAAGCAGGTACGAGCATTATGACCTATACCCTACGGTGACATCTCATATTCGACCGACTATTCGGAGGTGCTGATAGCTAGATTAGCTATTCAGACTTACCCTATAGAATTTGGCACTGAACTTGTGTCATAATAGTTACTTATTATAGATGATATCTCACATCAGCTCCAGTGTCACACTGTTGGTAGCCAGACTAGCTGGGTAGACTTCCATGTGCTTTTGACTGACCTTGCATCCCTATAACTTAGTAATAATTTATATCACACTCTATATATTATCACACATCTTATCGTTTCATAATGAAGGCCTTATGAAAAATCCTTCTTATTTCCCCTTTAAAATTAATTACCTTCCCAAGAGAGATTTAATAAAATCATTAACATATTTAACTATACTATTATATGTTAATTACGCTAATACACACGCGCGCCTAGTAATTTCTAAGCATGCAGAATTTATGTCCTAAACTAGTGTCTAAATGTAAAACATTTCAACATTTATACAATTCGTATACCATATTATCAGTAATACCAAAATTCCAATATTTATTTCCAAAAATCCCAACCAATAGACTTATATACAATAAAAAAATTAATTCAACTTAGTGCACCAAAATAATGGAATATATTGATACTAGAGACTTACAATTCCAATTTCTATGCTCTATTCAACTCCTTTTTCATATAAAAATAAACAATATTTAACTCATGAAAATAAGCAATGTAAACTGAATGTTTTTGCAAAAACTACCCAAGGCATATTCAAACTCAAATTACACCAATCAATTACTAAAATAGAAAAGCTAAGATTTCCACTCACAGTATAGCCTTAGCTTTGCCTCCTTTCGATTTGACACGCCTTTGATAATCTCTTATGAGATCTCTAATTTTTGATACATATGTATAGCATGAGATTTAAATATATGTTAGATTAGAAAACTAAAGGTTTGGAGGAGAAGAATTTGAGAAAATATATTGTAAACAAAGATAGATCCAAAGGATTTTTATTTGAAACCATAATGGAATTTTATGAATCTTGAAGAGATGAACTGACAGAGCTTCCCTAATCTTTCCAAAATATTATGTGAATTAAAATGAGGGGTCTAGGGTCTTATTTTTCTATCAAATGATCAAACAGAGATCACATTTTCCATGGAAACCACTAAGCCTTATTTAATTAAATTCCCATTAATTAGGATTTCTTTTTGGGATATTTATCAATTTATTCATATACTTACCTCACCGAAATAAGTATATTCACAAACCATTCCTTTTAAAAATACTTAAAATCTTTTAATAATAGTATGGAAAGTACCATTCAATGTCAACCATGGAACGCAGTTTATCAATGGTTACATCTTTATCCTAGAGAAAACATAGTAAACAGTAGGCAATCTCTGCCCCTCGAATTACGCCATGAAAATCAACCATTTCTTTCCAAAATCTTTTTATTTCATAAATATCTCCAAATCTATTATAAATCTTCTTTATAAATTCTCGATTTTAATTTATAAAAATACTATTTTATAAATCTCAAACCATTTATCAAACTTTCCTTTTCAAATCACTAAACCATTTATAAACCTCTTTTCTAAAATTATTCAAAACCCAGCTTATTTTCCAAGTTCAATAATATAACTCCTTTAACAAATCCTTTTATAAAATATCATTTACAAAATATCATTTATAAAATATCATTTATAAAATATCATTTGTGAAACACTTTAGGAAAACCCTTTTACTTAGTAAAAATTCTTTTTATAAAAAGATTATTACTTATAAATACCTTTATTAAACAATAGTATAACTTGAAAATCATTTTTAAACTTTAAAACCCAATTTGGTTAAAGAACTTAAGTTAACTCAAAAACCCACTTTATAAATTCAAAAGAGGCTTAGCGATCCTAATGGCACTAACTTAAGTTACCAATTTAATTTGAATTTCAAATCACCTAATAGTTATTTAAATAGTTAATAGGTATGTAAATTCAATTCATATCCAAAACAGGGAATAACATGTCAATATAAACACCGGAATATACATATCCAAATAACATAACAGTGGGATGGTGATTTTTCCTACTAAATAGATGTCCAAACAATTCAATCAGTTTATAGAAGAACGAGAATTTATTTTGCTAAAACATATGTCTGCATAAACAACAATTACTTTATAGCAGAATAGGGATTTATTATGCTATCAGAAGTCCAAACAATCAACTTATAGCAGAACGAGAATTTATTCTGCTAACACATGTCCACACAATCAAATTGTAACGACCCAGACTTTTCAATGGTTAATTGTGAATATTTAAATGGTTTAAATATTGGATTTGCAATTATAATTTAGTTAGTAAGATTTAAGTACTAGATTTTCAGGCAATTTCGTAAATTTTTGAAATCATCAATTTAATTGACGCGTTAAATTGGCTATCCGGAGCAGTCTCGAAATTCGACAAAAACAGTTCTGTTGAATCCGTAATAGTGTATTATTATCGAATTTCAAATTCCGTAGTGTTTGGAATTATCATTTGATCATAGGAAATACAAACGCACTAAAATTAATATCGAAATTTAATATTTTAATTGGGTCCAAAAAGTTATCTTCTCCATGCGATCGAATTAGGACTTTAAACCTTTTTCATTGTGTTCGGAATAGGGTTATAACATTATAAATGCCTAGCGGCACGCCTCGATAGGGATTGTAGATTTTACTTACCCATAATGGGATATTTACAATATTAATGTTTATAAATCAAATAAAAATCAAAATCGTAGCCGCCTTTTTCCTTTTAAAACACGCCATCCATCACGTACCCTTTCTCTTCATTCTTTCAAATCACGTGTGAAGCCTCCTTCCTTCACATTATAATCGCATATGTCCCTTTTATTTTCTTCTTTCAAATCGAATCTGTTTAGAGAATAAATAAAAAATAGTCGAAATCTAATTCGATCAAAATTGAGAGGCTGGAGCTCAAAGCGTCATCGATTCAAGGATGGCGACGTCAAAGGCGTGGCAGTTGAGGCAGGGGATGCGATTTGATTTGATGAAGCTCGATATTGGTCGCGACATTGTGGCAGGGAATGGAGGCGAAGTTAGTGGTTCAGAGGAGTGGTGGCGAACGAGGCAAGCTCGAACTCGAGCATGGGAGCATCGTGTCTGAGTACGTGGGAGGCAGTTGAAGGGGGAGGAAGTAGAGTCACGATGTGATTTGGGGTCTCGAGTTTAAAGTGGCGGCATGGCGATGCACGTCAGGTCGAAGGTGATGAGAAGCAGGTGGAATAGGGGAGTGTCGTGGGTGTCAGAGAGTACGTCTTGGACACGGCTTCCTATGGCGGTGATGCGGTGGTCGGAGGTAGGTTGTTGCAGTGACAGCCTGGTGATGTTTGTAGGATGTTTTGGTGCCATGTCCCTGAACGATGAAGATAATAATTTTTTTGGGTTAATTAAGGTTTAAAGTTTCAAACCTTTAATTTATTTATTTGATTATTATATTAATTATCAATGACAAATAATTTATAATTTATTTATACGAGGTACAAAAATCATGGAAACAAGACGAGTTGTACTTGTAGATGAGAAATACAAGCTGAAATTAAAATTGGATCGATCAGCAAAATTCAAAATATTAAAAGGTGAGAATTTCTCACTCATTTGGATTACCACATTTAAATTTAAATGTTTAAATATAAATTATTTGATGCTTGGTTGGATTGATAAAATATAGTTATCTGTTGGATGATCATATATATAGTAGTGTGTGTGTGTATTAGTAATTGGAGTGATATTCTTGCATATTATAGCAGATGAGACCCTTATGCTCCCCGCATAATAGCGGATGACCCTATTTACCACGATATCCCCCTCGAAGTGGAATTGGTATTTTTATGTTGTATTAACATCTATGGATGTAGGGAAACATGTTAGAGGGATCCAACTGGATTCCTCAAATATGTTGTTTATTTTTCATATATAGTGATGTATGATGTGTATAGATAATCTGTTATAGATTATTGTTGTAATTTGAATTATTGGATGCTATTGTAGCACTGGCCTAAATTTTAATATTTTAAATACTATAAATATATTTTTAAAATTTAAGGAATTAAAGGGAACTTTTGATATAAAAAATTTATATTGAAATTAGGGTTATTTTAAAGAAATTAAGTTAGAAAAATATATTTGAATATTGGTTATACTTAACTATTTTGAATTATTAAATGGAGATTTTTTTAAACATTTTAGAAAAGAATTTATAAACGGTATTATGGGAATATAAAAAAGAGATGAAGTTGATATTAAAAATAATAAGGAAGTTATAAATAGGTTTATAAAGAAATGGATTTATAAAATGGAATTTCGTAAATAAGATCGTTTTTATAAACAGGTAAAACTCAAAGGAATAAGGGTTTATAAATGATGTTATAAATAAGGTAAGCGATATCAGTTGCTAAATTGGGAGTATAAAATTTGTCACGACCCGATTCTTCGACTCCCGAAATTCGACATCAATACGTCCACTGTATCGAATGCCGATCAGTCGGATGCCGGAAAACCGAACACTGAGGGTTTAAGAAAGAAGAAAGAGGTAGAAGAAGAGAGAAAGAAAAACAGAACGGAAGGAAAACAACAGAACAACATCAGAATCTCACAATTCGCAGCGGAACAACATATAATAAATAAATGAATAATCTTTAACAAAGAACTATATCAGTTATTACATTACATTTCATTACATTACATCAGAGTGTACAACATCAAACAAACAGCGGAAAACAAATACTAGATACTAGTAATACGCCATGTCATCCATCTTGCCTCCAGCAACTCTTGAATTCCAGAATATCCTGATAAACCTTAACTCTTGACTGCTCGTGTAGAAATTGGTGGGCACCCAGAGTTTAGGAAGGAAAACAATAAACTCCGAGTCAGTCATGTGACTGGTGTGAGAACTCAAAACAGTTTATTTATCTTTTAAAATCAAAATAGAGGAATATTTTTAAAGTCAATTCGAAATGCTTTTAAAAATGAGACTACCATAAGACCTCCCGCCACACACACAATACAAACGCAGACTTGGAGGAGATTTCTTCTTATGTTAGTCAAAGATGCTTGATACGCATTAAAAGAAAACATTTGATATTATTACTAGTGCATAGTGTTGGAAAACAGTTCGAAAGTAGAATATAAATCTTAGCCAGCATAGGTACCATTACATTATGCCTACTATAGCTACCTCCTGAGGAAGCAGGTTCTATAACTAAAACCGTACAAGATCGTATTGTTTCTTTGGATTTCCAACGAATGGTCAGGCCAAGGAACTTCCCATTGCCACATGGAAACGCCTCTGGAAGGACGTCCCGAGAACCTAACTGGATCTCTGCCAACACAAGGTCGGGTTACCTTTCAAACTAGGTAACAACTGACACGAGTATGCCATCCCCCGGTCCTTTGGGACCTGTAACGACCGGTATTTTACGTGTCGATAAAGTCGTAAGGATGTTAGATAGTGTGGGAAAGTTAACTCGTGTAGAGATTAACTCGTGGGGGAAAGCTTAGGTCGGTATTCATGAGTCGTAGATGACCTAAGCGGATACGAGTTAAGGAATAGGTTGTTAGCAAGTTAGTAATTGGAATAGGTTAATATATTGCGACCTAAGGTAACTAATGAGTTAAGGGTTTGGAGATAGGTCGTATGGAGATAGGTCGGTGATACGACTTAAGGTGGTAGACGAGTTAGTGTTTAGGTCGAGTGGAGCGACCTATAGAAATAGCGACCTAAGGAAATCCCTGTGTAGTTAGGTTGGTTGAGCGACCTAAGGGGTGAGCGACCTAAGATAGAGGGGCGACTCAAGATAGTACGACCTAGTAGAATGGGCGACCTATAGGGATGGGAGACCTAAAGGTTAGTGGCTTAAGTCGGTAGGACGAGTTAAGGATAGGTCGCGTGTGTTGTTAGGTCGGCTGTGTTTTAGGTCGTGTGGCCTGGGTGTGATTCTGTGTATAGTTAGGTCGTTAGACGACTTATAGATGTTAAGTTGTTAAGTCGCGTAGGAGCTTGGGTCGGTAGGTCGTTGACTTGGGATTTGTTAGGCCGACTGTTGTGTTGAGTCGGCAAGGAGTTGAGTCGGCCATCATGTTAAGTCGTAGAGTGATGAGTCGTTTTCCCTGATGAGTCGTACGACCTTGTGTCTTAGTGTGTTGAGTCGTAAGTCGTTATAAGGCAGTATTTTTAAGTCACGTGCATACTGTGGGCCTTAGGTCGTAATATAGTTAGGTCGTAGCATGTTAGGTCGGCAACGACCTAAAACCGAGCTACGAGTTACGACCTAAGGGGGCGACTAGCCTATAAATAGTGGAGTTTTGCTCACTTTTTGGCACCGGTTTTTTTTGAAGCGACGAAGTGCTGCCATTTTGAGAGCTCGACTACAACATTTCTTCACTTCTTTTCTCCCCTTTGATCGAGTGCTAACATCCATCCAAGATAGAAGATCAAGATTGAAGATCCAAGAGCCAAAGTTGAAGATCTTCATCCGACGAAGCTAGATTTCACCATTTCAAGCGAGATTTCGACAAATCGAGCTTGAATCCTTGCTGTCCAGATCTTTAGTTGATAGTTGTTGAAGTGTTTGGGTGATTCGGTGAGTGGTAGTTATCTCTCACGCGGACCCAAAGGAGTATATTGGATTGGTGGCTTGTTTGAGTGTTAAAGTTAGAGATTTCATGCATTTTTCTTAGTTCCAAGACTAGATTCATTACTTTTGAAGATGTTTGCCTATGCAAGTTCAATTAACAAGTTATAGAGACAAAACCCATGTTTTATATTTGATAGATCTATGCTAAAATCCATGATTTCATATATGTTAGACTTATGCTCATTTATTTATGAAATTGCCATTATAGTTGATATTACTTGATTAGATCTTGTTAGAATGCTTGATTGTTTGGGTGTATGATTGATTTGATTGTCTCGAGTTAGCTTGTAGTTGATTTGGGACAAGATGGTTGAAGATGATTCAAAAGCTAAGTGGAAAGGCTCTTGAATGGTGAAAGCTGCTGTGGCATATGAAGCGGATGATGAAGCTCATATGGATGGGTTCGAGGACTTTGCTATAGTTAGAGGAAGCAAAGTATGATGACGAAATGGACTTTGCCATGATATGTTGAGGCGAAGTATGATGACGAAATGGACTTTGCCATGATATGTTGAGGCGAAGTATGATGATGAGATGGACTTTGCTAAGATGCGTTGGAGCAAAGCATGATGTGGAAGCCTTGGTTTAATCCAGACGGGATCATCCCAAGCATGTTGATTACTCGATGATGCGGTTCGAGTTAGTGGATAATGGTGGCTCGAGAGGTGCTTGAGCTATAATGGGAATAGTCGTCGAGGAGGATGACTAGAAGGCTGAGATCTTATCGTTATTGAAGGTTCTAGCAAGCTCAAAGCAAGAGTACGTTGGGTAGATCCGTTATACCCAGGCGCGGGTCATGATGATGTGCTAGTACTCTGGGTAGATTCGTTATACCTAGGCACGGGTCACGAGGACGTGCGGAGTTATGTCTAGAACCGGGGTTGCCATTAGCCCTTGACGGATGTTTGAAAGATGTGTTGGTCATTCAATTAACGATAAAATCAAGGCAATGATAACAGTGATAGCCAGAGTCATGGATGTTGGTTGTATCATCAATCGGTCTCAAGAGCGGTGTTTTCTGGGTGCTTATCTGATCTTGGTTTAGGCCTTGGGGGTTTGTACTTGGAAAACATCGACCTTGACTCGAGTGATTATTGCTTTACTTTAATTATCTGCTTTGCTATGTTTGCTTCTCCTTAGTGTGTGTCTGGGGGCTATCACTGTAGAAAGAGGTGGAGTGGGATGATTTGGGTTCCTATTCCTTTTATCCCTTATGCTCTTTTGGTATGTTTGATAGTTGATTTACTGCTCACTAAGACTTTGTCTGACTCAAGGTTTTATGTCTCCTCTTATTACCTTGGGCTGTTCATCCATGTTTGGGATGGGCAGACTAGGTGACAGGTGGCAGGTGCTGATCTTAGTGGCTTACGCTGATGATGACGAAGACGAGCAGGAGGCTTTGCATATTATTTTCATATTCTATGTAATGGATATTCTGCTGTTTGTTGATTAATCTGAGCGCTATGTAGTGAGGCTTCTTGTATTCATGATTCAGACCATGTATGAAGCTATTATGATTAGATGATGATATTTTGTTCTATGGGAGCTTCACTATATTATATTTCTCTATTGTATTTTATCCATGCGCTGTGAGTTTTACGATAGAGTCTGTGATGTTTATTTTACCCTTGACGGTCACTCATGGCTGCCTGGCACACTTTCAGCGCACCATTCCCTTGTTTCCGTGCGGGAGTCATGGGCGGTCGTCACATTTGGTATCAGAGCTTTGGTTAATCGATTTTAGCCAACGCTCGCTGACGTAACTACGTATGAGAGACGTAATTGTATTTTGATGAATGATGACTATATATAATATAGTAGTTTAGAAGGATTTGAACTCCTTATGCAGTTGTTTCTCAAGGTGTTCTAAGTCATTCCTTTTTGTAGATATTAAGGATGAGTCGAAGGGGGAGACCAGCTGCTAGGGAATCTGTTGATTATGCTCCTATGTTTGAGGCCATGATGACTTCGATCATGAGAAGGATACCAGCTTCAGGGCCATCAGTGGATGTTGGAGTTCAAGTTCAAGCTCCAAGACCGGTGGATTTTGCTAAGCTTTGTAAGGATTATACTGCTCTTGGAGGGAAGGTTTACTTGGGAACGGAATCGACCATTGAGGTGCAGAGATGGATTGATGCTTGTCGAAGGATTTTTGGTGACTTGGGGATTGAGGATGCAACTAAGAGGAAGCTTGCATCGAGACAGCTTCAGGGAAGAGCTGCTGATTGGTGGAATTCTATCACCATAGACACTCCAAAAGAAGAGATTACTTGGGAGCAATTCCAAGTTAGATTTGAAGCCAAGTTTATCTCTACAGCTCAGAAGTCTGTTTTGTTTAAAAAGTTTGTTGAGCTCAAGCAAGGTGGGAGATCGGTTCTTGAGTACGTTTCTGAGTTTGAGGCCTTGTCCAAGTATGCTCGGTCGTATATTGAATCTTCTTATCAGAAGAATGAGAAGTTTGTGACAGGCTTGGACAGTTATCTTGGAAGGCAGTTGGTGGATCATCTGGACGATCCATTTGAGAAGCTGGTGGAGAAAGCTCTCAGGCATGAGAGTTTGTTTCCTAAGGAAGTATCTGTTGTTGCTGTGACCAAGGAGGAGTCTAAACCACAGCAGGGTGGAAACAAGAAGAGGAAACAGCAACAGCAGAAGGGTAAGGATGGTCAGAAAAAGCCGAAGGGGGAAAAGACCTGCTACAACTGTCGGCAGAAGGGCCATCTCTCCAAGGATTGCAAGATTCCGAAGGTGCTGTTGAAGTGCTACAACTGTGATAAGCTGGGGCATATTAAGAAGAATTGTCCGGAACCACAGAAGGACAAACAGATTGTGAAAGCTTATGCTTTGGGGGCTGTTCCATCGTCTTCGAAAGCTCCTACTGCTGAAGAGAAGGGGTAGAGTGTGGTGGTTCAAGGTACTCTTTCCATTTGTGGTATTCCAGTTAGAGTGTTATTTGATACTGGAGCGTCTCATTCTTTTGTTTGTAATGAGTTAGTAGACCGATTGGGTTTGGAACCGGATATTGTTGATAGACCATTGGTAGTGACTAATCCAGTTGGGGGTTCGTCTTGTTTGTGTATGCTATGTCGTGGTCTAGTTATATCGAGTCATGATTGCTCTTTTGTTTGTGATTGCTTTGTTCTGAACTTTGCGGGGTTCGGAATTATTTTGGGTATGGACTGGCTTAGGAAGTATGCGGCAAAGGTTGATTGTGAGAGATTGGAGGTGACAGTCGAGAATGTGGAGGGGCGAAAGGTTGTGATACGATGTAAGCATGAAGAAGGCGTCTTCATGAGCTTCATGTATTCGCTGGTTGTTCCACGGGATGGACTGTCATTGGTGCTAATCGTGAATGGATTTGAGGATGTCTTTGACGAAGTCAAAGGATTACCGCCGCATAGGGAGATCGAGTTTCGTATCGATCTAGTTGAGGGAGCCAGACCTGTTGTGATGCCTCTTAGGCGGATGGCGCCTAGGGAGCAACAAGAGTTGAAAGTGCAAGTTGATGACCTTTTGCGGAAAGGATTCATTCGGCGTAGTGTGTCCGAATGGGGTGCACCAGTTGTGTTCGCAACCAAAGCGGATGGATCGTTGAGGTTGTGTGTGGATTATCGTGAGCTGAATAAGGTGACTAAGAAGAACAAGTATCCATTGCCGAGAATAGATGACTTGTTTGATCAGCTCCACGAGGCTAAGGTGTTTTCTCAAATGGATTTGGCAACGGGATTTCACCAGTTAAGGGTGGCGAAGGATAGTGTGCCGAAGACTGCTTTCAGGACACCATCCGGTTTTTATGAGTGGCTGGTAATGCCGTTTGGATTGACTAACGCGCCAGCATATTTTGTGGATCTTATGAATAGAGTATTCAGAGATCAGTTGAATAAGTTCGTGCTTGTGTTCGTGGATGATATTTTGATTTATTCCAGAACTGAGGAAGAGCACAAGACGCACTTGAGGATTGTTTTGGAAATCTTGCGGAAACATCAGCTGAAGGCTAAGTTTTCGAAGTGTCACTTCTGGAAGGGTGAAGTAAGGTTCTTAGGCCATGTCATTTCTGGAAATGGAATAGCGGTTGATCCCGCTAAGGTGGCAGCGATCCAGGATTGGGTTAGACCTAAGAATGCAACTGATGTGAGAAGTTTTCTTGGATTAGCTGGATATTATCGACGGTTTATCAAAGACTTTTCCAAGATAGCTGCACCGTTAGCAGGATTGACGAAGAAGAACCAAGTGTTCAGTTGGGATGCTAAGTGTGAGCAGGCTTTTAGAATCCTGAAAGAGCGATTGACGAGTGCTCCTGTTTTGACTATTCCAAGTGGGAATGATGAGATGGTGATTTACACCGATGCATGTGGTACTGGACTTGGAGCAGTACTAATGCAGAAGAATAAAGTTGTTGCATATGCAAGTCGACAACTGAAGCCGCATGAAAAGAATTATCCAACTCATGATTTGGAGTTAGCGGAGATTGTGTTTGCTTTGAAGATGTGGAGACATTATCTATTGGGAGTTCGATTCGAGTTGTTTACAGATCATAAGTCGTTGAAGTATCTGTTCTCCCAAAAGGATTTGAATCTTCGACAGCAACGGTGGCTAGAGTTCTTGGCATCGTATGATTTTGGTATAGCTTATACTCCGGGAAAAGGTAACGCAGTAGTTGATGCGTTAAGTCGAAGACATGCAAGATTGGGAGCCATGTTTTCGGAATGGAAGAGTCTCGAGTATTTGGCTGGATTTGATTTCAGACCCAGATGTGAATTGGAACCTGAGATGTTGGCAAACTTATCGATAAGACCTACTCTTGTGGAAAGAATTGGCGAGGGCCAAAAGCGAGACGATAAGCTTGTCAAGATTATCCGTGATTTGGAATCTGGATTGAATCCAGAAAAGGTTAAAGGATTCGAAGTCGATCGAGATGATTGGCTTCGGAAACAAGGACGATTAGTTGTTCCCGATATAGATGGATTGAGAGATGAGGTTCTGAGGGAAAGTCATCACTCGAATTTGACAATTCATCCATGTGGAAATAAGATGTATCGGGATATGAAGAGAACTTATTACTGGGAAGGCATGAAGAAGGTGTTGGAAATTTTATTTCCAAATGTATGAACTGCCAGTTGTGAAAGCCGAGCAGAAGAAGCCCAGTGGATTGCTTCAGCCATTAGAGGTTCCTACATGGAAGTGGGAGCAAGTGTCGATGGATTTTATCGATGGTCTACCTAGAACCAGGACAGGGAATGAAGGGATTTGGGTCATCATAGATCGGTTGACTAAGAGTGCAAGGTTCATTCATGTTCGATCGACTAGGACTGCATCGAAGTTGGCCGAGCTTTATGTTAAGTGGATAGTTCGACTCCACGGTGTTCCGAAGAGTATAGTGAGCGATCGAGACCCATTGTTCACTAGTAGATTTTGGAAGAGCTTCCAGCAAGTTTTGGGAACCGAGTTGTGTTTGAGTACAGCTTATCACCCTCAAACAGATGGTCAGACTGAGAGAGTCAACCGAGTTTTGGAAGATCTTCTTAGAGCATGTGTTTTGGACTTCGGGGGATCGTGGGAAGATCACCTTCATTTGGTGGAATTTGCATATAATAACAGTTATCAGTCGAGTATTGGTATGGCAGCATATGAGGCATTATATGGAAGACCGTGTAACTCTCCGACATGTTGGTTGGAAACTGGAGAAAAACTGATACTTGGACCAGAGATGATTCGACAGACTTCGAATTGTATAGAGATTATTCGGCAACGAATGAAGGCAGCCCAAGATCGTCAGAAAAGTTGTGCCGATAATCGTCGTAAGGATTTGGAGTTCGACGTAGGTGATATGGTTTTTGTGAAGATTTCTCCATTGAAGAGTGTTATTAGATTCGAGAAGAAAGGGAAATTGACTCCGAGATTTGTTGGACCATTCCCGATTATCGAGCGAATTGGAAAGCTTGCTTATAGATTGGAGTTACCGGAAAAGATGGCGGGTGTGCACAATGTTTTCCATGTATCTTATCTACGGAAGTATGTGCATGACCCAACTACAGTAGTTTCTGCTGATAGCTGTGAAGATTTGGAGGTTGATCCAGTTGTTAGAAGACCTCGTAAGCCGCTTCGTATTGTTGAAACCGATACGAAACAGCTTAGGAGGAAGATGATTACGTTGCTCAAGATACAATGGAGTGATGATGTTAACGACTGTACGTGGGAGGAGGAAGAGAGGATGAAGGCAGCTCATCCTGAACTCTTCGAGGTATGGCCCTAAGGTGTCGTGACATCTCATGAACTTGTAGCTTGTTCTAATCTTAGAATTCTGCATGCTAGGCTAGTAGTTGGATGCATGGTTTGTTGGTTGCCATGGATGGTAGGCATGCGGAATAACTTTGGTTGCTCTTGTTTGTTTGGAATTTCGGGGGCGAAATTCCTAAGGGGGAGGGAATGTAACGACCGGTATTTTACGTGTCGATAAAGTCGTAAGGATGTTAGATAGTGTGGGAAAGTTAACTCGTGTAGAGATTAACTCGTGGGGGAAAGCTTAGGTCGGTATTCATGAGTCGTAGATGACCTAAGCGGATACGAGTTAAGGAATAGGTTGTTAGCAAGTTAGTAATTGGAATAGGTTAATATATTGCGACCTAAGGTAACTAACGAGTTAAGGGTTTGGAGATAGGTCGTATGGAGATAGGTCGGTGATACGACTTAAGGTGGTAGACGAGTTAGTGTTTAGGTCGAGTGGAGCGACCTATAGAAATAGCGACCTAAGGAAATCCCTGTGTAGTTAGGTTGGTTGAGCGACCTAAGGGGTGAGCGACCTAAGATAGAGGGGCGACTCAAGATAGTACGACCTAGTAGAATGGGCGACCTATAGGGATGGGAGACCTAAAGGTTAGTGGCTTAAGTCGGTAGGACGAGTTAAGGATAGGTCGCGTGTGTTGTTAGGTCGGCTGTGTATTAGGTCGTGTGGCCTGGGTGTGATTCTGTGTATAGTTAGGTCGTTAGACGACTTATAGATGTTAAGTTGTTAAGTCGCGTAGGAGCTTGGGTCGGTAGGTCGTTGACTTGGGATTTGTTAGGCCGACTGTTGTGTTGAGTCGGCAAGGAGTTGAGTCGGCCATCATGTTAAGTCGTAGAGTGATGAGTCGTTTTCCCTGATGAGTCGTACGACCTTGTGTCTTAGTGTGTTGAGTCGTAAGTCGTTATAAGGCAGTATTTTTAAGTCACGTGCATACTGTGGGCCTTAGGTCGTAATATAGTTAGGTCGTAGCATGTTAGGTCGGCAACGACCTAAAACCGAGCTACGAGTTACGACCTAAGGGGGCGACTAGCCTATAAATAGTGGAGTTTTGCTCACTTTTTGGCACCGGTTTTTTTTGAAGCGACGAAGTGCTGCCATTTTGAGAGCTCGACTACAACATTTCTTCACTTCTTTTCTCCCCTTTGATCGAGTGCTAACATCCATCCAAGATAGAAGATCAAGATTGAAGATCCAAGAGCCAAAGTTGAAGATCTTCATCCGACGAAGCTAGATTTCACCATTTCAAGCGAGATTTCGACAAATCGAGCTTGAATCCTTGCTGTCCAGATCTTTAGTTGATAGTTGTTGAAGTGTTTGGGTGATTCGGTGAGTGGTAGTTATCTCTCACGCGGACCCAAAGGAGTATATTGGATTGGTGGCTTGTTTGAGTGTTAAAGTTAGAGATTTCATGCATTTTTCTTAGTTCCAAGACTAGATTCATTACTTTTGAAGATGTTTGCCTATGCAAGTTCAATTAACAAGTTATAGAGACAAAACCCATGTTTTATATTTGATAGATCTATGCTAAAATCCATGATTTCATATATGTTAGACTTATGCTCATTTATTTACGAAATTGCCATTATAGTTGATATTACTTGATTAGATCTTGTTAGAATGCTTGATTGTTTGGGTGTATGATTGATTTGATTGTCTCGAGTTAGCTTGTAGTTGATTTGGGACAAGATGGTTGAAGATGATTCAAAAGCTAAGTGGAAAGGCTCTTGAATGGTGAAAGCTGCTGTGGCATATGAAGCGGATGATGAAGCTCATATGGATGGGTTCGAGGACTTTGCTATAGTTAGAGGAAGCAAAGTATGATGACGAAATGGACTTTGCCATGATATGTTGAGGCGAAGTATGATGACGAAATGGACTTTGCCATGATATGTTGAGGCGAAGTATGATGATGAGATGGACTTTGCTAAGATGCGTTGGAGCAAAGCATGATGTGGAAGCCTTGGTTTAATCCAGACGGGATCATCCCAAGCATGTTGATTACTCGATGATGCGGTTCGAGTTGGTGGATAATGGTGGCTCGAGAGGTGCTTGAGCTATAATGGGAATAGTCGTCGAGGAGGATGACTAGAAGGCTGAGATCTTATCGTTATTGAAGGTTCTAGCAAGCTCAAAGCAAGAGTACGTTGGGTAGATCCGTTATACCCAGGCGCGGGTCATGATGACGTGCTAGTACTCTGGGTAGATTCGTTATACCTAGGCACGGGTCACGAGGACGTGCGGAGTTATGTCTAGAACCGGGGTTGCCATTAGCCCTTGACGGATGTTTGAAAGATGTGTTGGTCATTCAATTAACGATAAAATCAAGGCAATGATAACAGTGATAGCCAGAGTCATGGATGTTGGTTGTATCATCAATCGGTCTCAAGAGCGGTGTTTTCTGGGTGCTTATCTGATCTTGGTTTAGGCCTTGGGAGTTTGTACTTGGAAAACATCGACCTTGACTCGAGTGATTATTGCTTTACTTTAATTATCTGCTTTGCTATGTTTGCTTCTCCTTAGTGTGTGTCTGGGGGCTATCACTGTAGAAAGAGGTGGAGTGGGATGATTTGGGTTCCTATTCCTTTTATCCCTTATGCTCTTTTGGTATGTTTGATAGTTGATTTACTGCTCACTAAGACTTTGTCTGACTCAAGGTTTTATGTCTCCTCTTATTACCTTGGGCTGTTCATCCATGTTTGGGATGGGCAGACTAGGTGACAGGTGGCAGGTGCTGATCTTAGTGGCTTACGCTGATGATGACGAAGACGAGCAGGAGGCTTTGCATATTATTTTCATATTCTATGTAATGGATATTCTGCTGTTTGTTGATTAATCTGAGCGCTATGTAGTGAGGCTTCTTGTATTCATGATTCAGACCATGTATGAAGCTATTATGATTAGATGATGATATTTTGTTCTATGGGAGCTTCACTATATTATATTTCTCTATTGTATTTTATCCATGCGCTGTGAGTTTTACGATAGAGTCTGTGATGTTTATTTTACCCTTGACGGTCACTCATGGCTGCCTGGCACACTTTCAGCGCACCATTCCCTTGTTTCCGTGCGGGAGTCATGGGCGGTCGTCACATTTGGTATCAGAGCTTTGGTTAATCGATTTTAGCCAACGCTCGCTGACGTAACTACGTATGAGAGACGTAATTGTATTTTGATGAATGATGACTATATATAATATAGTAGTTTAGAAGGATTTGAACTCCTTATGCAGTTGTTTCTCAAGGTGTTCTAAGTCATTCCTTTTTGTAGATATTAAGGATGAGTCGAAGGGGGAGACCAGCTGCTAGGGAATCTGTTGATTATGCTCCTATGTTTGAGGCCATGATGACTTCGATCATGAGAAGGATACCAGCTTCAGGGCCATCAGTGGATGTTGGAGTTCAAGTTCAAGCTCCAAGACCGGTGAGAATAAGTTTTTCAACATGAGTAAGTATCTGGGCTCCATACCATGATACCACCCTTTTCCAGAAGGAAATGCACATACCCTAAAGGGAGCTACCCCTCATAACCTTGTTGCATCTTTCCTGTTTTGACCATTCCGGGGTGTGAGGCTCGACGAAGTCACGTCCACAAAAACACACTTTATACAAAAGCCGTGCTTTGGGTCAACAAATGATCATAGAAATGATCACCAAGATAGACGATCAAACAAATGATCCTATCACAAATAATCAACACAATGATCATTTTACAGCAACACTCAGCATGTCACATTACCAAATTGGGAATATATTGCTGATAACCTTCAACTATATAACCTCTGAGCTCGTACGTCTCAGAGAAGGGTGTTAAGCTAAGAGAATAAATTCTCCGCCACCAATAGAAATATATTTGAAAGAAATCGGCTTTATATCTCAATTTGTAATGTCGGACACACTATCCATACAAGTCTGTTCCGGGATCGAACAGAACCGAAGGCACTTACAAAGAAGTCCTTGCAATCCGGATAATCTCTAATCACGCCCGAATTTCCCATCACATATGGAGATCTCTATACCGGGGATCATCCAGTGCAGAGACAATCAACAAGAAACCCTTTCGTTTTTGAAAATATTCGGTCTTCAACACCGATCTTCAAATGCAATTCATAACGACGTATCACATATTCGGAATGGGTTATACGACCCAAAGGTCCTTTCCCGGTTAACCCGAATAGTGAGCGCTTATTTTTAAAAAAATAAGTGTGGCATTCAATTTCAAGCAAATCACAACAAATACCTATTTAAAGGTAAATATTGATAGTCGGTTATTGAACTATCAGTGGATATGCCAACATCACCATATTCCAAATAATTTTCCAAATTATTTATTTTCCAAAAATATTTTTACAAGATATATAATCTCAATACTTCAAAAATAAATCAATATTTATTTTTTTTAAACGAATTCCAAGTTTCATTTATAAATTCCATATTGAATTTATATTTCCAAAAATATTTATGAATATACAATTTCCATTGTTCATTTTCAATTTTATCTTCGAAAAGATAAATTCTCTAAACTTTTCATTTCACATTGGAAAAACATTTCCATACTTATTTATTTATACGTAATTCACAAGTCTTTTTATTTTCTATACTTGGAAAATATTCAATATACTTAAATCGAAATTAAGTATATATTTCATTCTTTAAGGAAATCATTTTCTTAATCATATTTATTTGGGCCAAAACGAATGTTGTGTAAAACATTGTTACGACAACCCAAAATCACTAGTATAGGGATTCGAAATTAAAATAGATATATATATCCCAATACTATACAAAACATTTCCTTTCGGAAATCATCTATTATAACAACAGTGTTATAATCTACCATTTCCTTCTATTTCTCGAAAACGTCTATTTCAACAATGAATGTTGAAATCTATGGTTTCGATAGTTAATACATTTTAAAACATCTTTAGATCGTTTTAATTATATTTAAAACATCACATTCAAAACCATTTCTTTAACATATTATTCACTATTCAAAAACGTGAACATACTTGTTAACCAATTTTATCATTTCTATTCATTTCTATTTTATAAGGATTATTCACTGTCTAAAACGTGAATATAACTCCATTAACAAGTTACAACAATTTACTTATCAAACTAAGCCATTTGCGGATTTATAAAACAATGTTTATAAATTTCATCTCTATTTATGTTATAACAACTTCCATTTATAAATTCCTTTATTCCATTTCATATCTCAATGATATACTAAAAGTTCATATTATAAGTTAAATACTTATAATTTATTCGTTTACAAAAACGTTCTTTTAAACTTCCCAAATTTATAAATCTTATAACTTATAAGATTCATTTATTTATCCAAAATCTATCCTTTTAAATAACTTTACACATTTTATAAACCTACTGTTTATAAAATTCCATTTATAACTTCACCGTTATAATCCTATAGATTTCATTCATTTATGAAATTCATTCACAATTCATTCTAACACTTATAAAAGATCGTTTTATAATTCCAATATTTTTAATTTATAAATATCAATTTATAAATCTTTTATATAAATCATTCTATATTATTCTTTTAAAACGTCTTTAAACTCCTTTATAATTTTTCATTTTGGTTTATAGAATAATCAAATTTCATAAATCCTATTTTTAACTTTTTATAATAAATTCAGAAATCCTAATTTTAACTATTTTATAAAATCATTAACCCCATATTTTTAAAAATCAACTTTTAACTATATTTCTCAAAAATCATAATTTTTATAATATTAAAATTATAACGTTTATTTATTTAAGATGAATCAATTCTAAAAATATTTTATAAACGTATACTTTCAAAAATCACTTTAGAAATCCCTTGAAATCCAAATCATTATTTTTAAACTTCAAAATTGGATTCGATGATGCAACACATCTAATAGTCAATCACGACTTTCCAATATCATATATCGATATGATAATCAATCAAACATCACAATATCTAAAATCAAATAAATATTTGTGAGGAATCCAGTTGGATCCCTCCAACCTGTTTCCCTGCATCCACAGACATTAGCACAATACCCATTCCACTTCGAGGTGGAATATCGCGGTATATGGGATTTAAAATATTATCCGCTTAATAGGCGGCGCAATAGGGTCTCATCCGCTATACAATGCGGGAAATCAATCAACTGCAATATATACATATGCCAATATATATATTGCTATATATATAGATATATCCTACTATATCTAATATCACAACCAAATAGCAATCAATAAATAACTGCAAATCCAACTTATAAATTTTTGAGTGAGAAGTTCTCACCTTAGCTATTATTTGCAATCCATTTCCTTCTTGACTCGATTTTCTTGATTTATACCTTGTATAAATATTTACACAATTTATTAATATTCGAACAAATCGAATAATAAATTTTCATTCTTGATTGTTTAATAAATCAATAGTTTTGTTTAAACCAATTTCTTTTTAAATAAATTTATTTAAACTAATTTTCCTTTTTTAAAATAATTCTAACTAGAAATTTCCAGTTAAACTAAATTTCCTTTTTATTTTAAATCAACTAATTTTTCTTTAATAAAATATTTAACCAAAAATTTACTTTTAGAACTAAATTAAATAAAATAACCTCTTGTAAAAATTCAATTAGTTTCATTAAATAAAATTATCTTTATAATATATAACATTTGGACAAATTGCATAATTAATTTCCATTCGCTATATTTAATTAACCAAAAGTTTAATTTAAACTAATAATTAAATTTTAAACCCATTTTCTTTTATAGATTTATAAATTGAAATCACATACATATTATTTTTTTTCAAATATTTTCAACTCAGTTACCTAGTGGTTAAAATCACCTTACTGTAATTATTTTTAAATTACATATCTATCATTCTTAATTAAACCAAAAAAATTATACCTTAACTGCTCGCGGCTATTTTCCCTAAGCCCTAGCTTCACGCGGCCGCCTCCAACGTCGCCGCCATCTCGTATGCGTGCGTGCGCCACTGAAGCCCCAAAACGCCTCTCGATGCATGCTTGCCAATCCATTCGACCTTCGTGCGAACGCCACCTCATGCCTCTCACGCGCCGCCGTCGTTGCCCCTAACGTGCTCGAGAACCCACCAGGTCGCGACGCGTTGGCCTACGCGCGCGGCCATTGATTTTGTTTTTTTTTTTTTTTACGAATGAACGAATCGTTCGATTTGGGAAAGAAAAGTCTCAGAGGAGAGGGGGCTTGGCTGTAAAACGATCTAAAGATAAGCAGGGGACACGATTTTGAACTTAAACAGCGGCCATGATTTGAACGAAGCTTTTTTTTTGCTGTTGATTTCTGGGCTTCGGCCATTAATCATATTTATTTTTTCTTTTTCGTTTTGATTTCTAAATTGAAGATGAAGGACTATTTAAAAACATGGAGGAAGCATGCTCGCATAATCTAGCCGTGATTTTAGGCGAAAACAGGGGAGCGTGATGTTAGGCATAATAGAAGGGATGCTGTCGTTTATTTATAAATTTAAATCTAAATTTAATCCAATTTAAATTTGCAACGCGTTTACTCAACGTACGCTTACATATCAACTGAGAAAATTACGAAATTTGAAATCCGATTATAATTCAATATTACGGACCCAATGGAACTGGTTTCGTCGAATTCCGAGACTGTGCCTCGGACGGCTATTTTAAATATCGATTCAAACGATTAAAATTTCAAAACTGAACAAAGCAGTTTCAAATTAAATTCTGAAGCTTCTATTACCTTCAGTATTATCAATATGAATTTTACAACCCTTTGAAATATTTTTAATTGGCTTAAAATTGAAGATTTAAATTTGTATTCAACCTTCAATAGATTAAATTCTATAATTTAATCGTCAAATTCATTCTGAAATTTTGAAATTCAAGTCAAATCATTATTCAAATATTTAAAATAGATTAAATATTCTCAAATTAAATTGTTCAAATTTTTGGGTCGTTACAATCTTCCCCCCTTAAAAGAATTTCGTCCCGAAATTACAAGTTAAGAAGAATGCCCTTATCCCGTCTATTATTTTTCACAATCCAAATAGTTTTATCAACTTACTAACCTAAATCTTTTTACTAGAGATTCACTATCATTTCAACTAGCTTTCCAACTTCAATTATAGGTTCCAAACAACATTGTTCTCCTAACAATTTAAATTTAAATTCAAATTTCAAACTTTCAAAATTTTCTCAAAAAATTTCTAACACCCTAAATTTTCGAAAAATTCCGCCAGCGTCTCCTTTGCGCGGCTAGCTCGGTACGACTACAAAATGGCACCGCGGCCCCTCAGAATCAAAAAGAAAAGAGAAAGCCAAGTGGCTGGAGAAGAAAATCATCAAATTTCATACTGAAATTGAAATACGTACCCTTTTGTCGAGCAATTCAATTTTTATCTTTGAAATCAAAATCCCAATTCCTTTATACACCTGCATATCCTGCTATCCATAATATCCAATTCCAACATTCAAATATCATTTTGCACCTTTCATTACAAAATTTCCAATATATGCTTCTTTTACATTTTTACTTCACTATTGAAGTTACACATTTATTTTCATTCAATTTTACATTTCAATTCAATTCACAATTTCAATTTTATTTGGATTCAATTCACAATTTAAATTCCATTCGAATTCAATTCTCAATTCTAAATATTGAATTCTAACGATTAACTTTCATTTACTAATTCAGATTACTAGTTTAAATTAGTTTCATTCACTAATTCATTTCAATTTGCAAATTTCGAAATCGATTTGTCGTTAATTAAAATTTTCCAAAAACTTTCAAAAAAAAGTTCTAACTCCCAAAATTCATGGAAAATTTTGGCAGAGTCTCCTTTGTACGGAGGAGCTTTTGCAATTTTACAATATGTATAAATATGTATACATCGATCCACACGGTCGGAAAACAGAAAAACAGTTCATATTTCCTATTTTTATTGCGTAGGCGTACCTTATTAGCATTTTTAAGCAAAGCGGCTTATTATTAGCTTATTGCGCAACCCAAAATACAGCCAAACGGCTTCCAAAACCTGCACTTACTTAGTTTAACCATGTCAGTGACAAATATAAGAAATCTATTAACATTACATTCATTTTCAATGACAAATATATAGATTTCATTAGCAATACATTCAAGATAGAATCCATTAGCAATACATATGGTTTTAATTCATCTTTAGTCGCTTACGACCAATTCACATGACATTTCCATTAAATCAAGTCGTTTACAACTCATTTTCTTCATTCTATTCATTTCTAAGCAAAACGAATTCATACTATTTTAATTGATTCAAAAATCAATTTTATTTGCTTTCATTAACTCATATAATTTGTTTGTGTCAAACGGCAATTATTTCTATGCAAATTTAATGATATTCACTTAATAGAATATCCATTCTAGTTTATAACTAGTTTAAATTGATACCAATTCAATTTATTTTAATTCCACTCCAGTTCAATTTGCATTTCATATTTTTATTTGGTTGATTTTATTAACCAAACAAATTTCATTCAAACCTTTTTAAATCTATTCCATTCACTAATTTAATTCAATCAGTACATTCACTTATTCATTTTAAATTTCAATTTCCATATTCAATTCATCTCGAATTTACTTAATTATCAACAAAGGGAATTTTAATTTATTTCTTTTACTTACTTGAATTTATATACAAATTCAATTTTATCTTCAAATTTAGCTCACGACTAAACTTTAATTTTAACCAATTCAAATTTCAATTCATTAGTCCATGAATTAATAATTTCTCAAGTCAGTTTACTTGAATTCAATCCATTTTATTTCTTATTTAATTCCATATACTAATGATAATAATTTAATATTATTGACAACCATGCAACCATATACTATAATAATTCATAGAAAATCATTTCTTTTCTATACTAAAATAGTTTTGGGCAAAATTATCTTATTTACCCGATTCAAAAACAATTTTATATTCACTAACAAATACGCGCTCCTATCTATTATTACACTCAAACTCATTCTAGAGTACTACTGACTCTATCTCTAATGAGTAACACCCAACAGAACCATGGTTGTCGCTTAACCATATGCTCTGATGCCACATTGTCAGGACCCGATTCTTCGACTCCCGAAATTCGACATCAATACGTCCACTGTATCGAATGCCGATCAGTCGGATGCCGGAAAACCGAACACTGAGGGTTTAAGAAAGAAGAAAGAGGTAGAAGAAGGGAGAAAGAAAAACAGAACGGAAAGAAAACAACAGAACAACATCAGAATCTCACAATTCGCAGCGGAACAACATATAATAAATAAATGAATAATCTTTAACAAAGAACTATATCAGTTATTACATTACATTTCATTACATTACATCAGAGTGTACAACATCAAACAAACAGCGGAAAAAAAATACTAGATACTAGTAATACGCCATGCCATCCAGCTTGCCTCCAGCAACTCTTGAATTCCAGAATATCGTGATAAACCTTAACTCTTGACTGCCCGTGTAGAAATTGGTGGGCACCCAGAGTTTAGGAAGGAAAACAATAAACTCCGAGTCAGTCATGTGACTGGTGTGAGAACTCAAAACAGTTTATTTATCTTTTAAAATCAAAATAGAGGAATATTTTTAAAGTCAATTCGAAATGCTTTTAAAAATGAGACTACCATAAGACCTCCCGCCACACACACAATGCAAACGCAGACTTGGAGGAGATTTCTTCTTATGTTAGTCAAAGATGCTTGATACGCATTAAAAGAAAACATTTGATATTATTACTAGTGCATAGTGTTGGAAAACATTTCGAAAGTAGAATATAAATCTTAGCCAGCATAGGTACAATTATATTATGCCTACTATAGCTACCTCCTGAGGAAGCAGGTTCTACAACTAAAACCGTACAAGATCGTATTGTTTCTTTGGATTTCTAACGAATGGTCAGGCCAAGGAACTTCCCATTGCCACATGGAAACGCCTCTGGAAGGACGTTCCGAGAACCTAACCGGATCTCTGCCAACACAAGGCCGGGTTACCATTCAAACTAGGTAACAACTGACACGAGTATGCCATCCCCCGGTCCTTTGGGACCTTTAACCAAGCGCTCGTAATCAACATCACACCATAATAATAAGTGTTTCAACATGAGTAAGTATCTGGGCTCCATACCATGATACCACCCTTTTCCAGAAGGAAATGCACATACCCTAAAGGGAGCTACCCCTCATAACCTTGCTGCATCTTTCCTGTTTTGACCATTCCGGGGTGTGAGGCTCGACGAAGTCACGTCCACAAAAACACACTTTATACAAAAATCGTGCTTTGGGTCAACAAATGATCATAGAAATGATCACCAAGATAGACGATCAAACAAATGATCCTATCACAAATAATCAGCACAATGATCATTTACAGCAACACTCAGCATGTCACATTACCAAATTGGGAATATATTGCTGATAACCTTCAACTATATAACCTCTGAGCTCGTACGTCTCAGAGAAGGGTGTTAAGCTAAGAGAATAAATTCTCCGCCACCAACAGAAATATATTTGAAAGAAATCGGCTTTATATCTCAATTTGTAATGTCGGACACACTATCCATACAAGTCTGTTCCAGGATCGAACAGAACCGAAGGCACTTACAAAGAAGTCCTTGTAATCCGGATAATCTCTAGTCACGCCCGAATTTCCCGTCACATATGGAGATCTCTATACCGGGGATCAGCCAGTGCAGAGACAATCAACAAGAAACCCTTTCGTTTTTGAAAATATCCGGTCTTCAACACCGATCTTCAAATGCAATTCATAACGACGTATCACATATTCGGAATGGGTTATACGACCCCAAGGTTCTTTCCCGGTTAACCCGAATAGTGAGCGCTTATTTTTAAAAAAATAAGTGTGGCATTCAATTTCAAGCAAATCACAACAAATACCTATTTAAAGGTAAATATTGATAGTCGGTTATTGAACTATCAATGGATATGCCAACATCACCAGATTCCAAATAATTTTCCAAATTATTTATTTTCCAAAAATATCTTTACAAGATATATAATCTCATACTTCAAAAATAAATCAATATTTTTTTTTTTTAAATGAATTCCAAGTTTCATTTATAAATTCCATATTGAATTTATATTTCCAAAAATATTTATGAATATACAATTTCCATTATTCATTTTCAATTTTATCTTCGAAAAGATAAATTCTCTAAACTTTTCATTTCACAATGGAAAAACATTTCCATACTTATTTATTTATAAGTAATTCACAAGTCTTTTTATTTTCTATACTTGGAAAATATTCAATATACTTAAATCGAAATTAAGTATATATTTCATTCTTTAAGGAAATCATTTTCTTAATCATATTTATTTGGGCCAAAACGAATGTTGTGTAAAATATTGTTACGACAACCCAAAATCACTAGTATAGGGATTCGAAATTAAAATAGATATATATATCCCAATACTATACAAAACATTTCCTTTCGGAAATCATCTATTATAACAACAGTGTTATAATCTACCATTTCCTTCTATTTCTCGAAAACGTCTATTTCAACAATGAATGTTGAAATCTATGGTTTCGATAGTTAATACATTTTAAAACATCATTAGATGGTTTTAATTCTATTTAAAACATCACATTCAAAACCATTTCTTTAACATATTATTCACTATTCAAAAACGTGAACATACTTGTTAACCAATTTTATCATTTCTATTCATTTCTATTTTATAAGGATTATTCACTGTCTAAAACGTGAATATAACTCCATTAACAAGCTACAACAATTTACTTGTCAAAATAAGCCATTTGCGGATTTATAAAACAATGTTTATAAATTCCATTTCTATTTATGTTATAAAAACTTCCATTTATAAATTCCTTTATTCCATTTCATATCTCAATGATATACTAAAAGTTCATATTATAAGTTAAATACTTATAATTTATTCGTTTACAAAAACGTTCTTTTAAACTTCCCAAATTTATAAATCTTATAACTTATAAGATTCATTTATTTACCCAAAATCTATCCTTTTAAATAACTTTACACATTTTATAAACCTACTGTTTATAAAATTCCATTTATAACTTCACTGTTATAATCCTATAGATTTCAATTCATTCACAATTCATTCTAACACTTATAAAAGCTTGTTTTATAATTCCAATATTTTTAATTTATAAATATCAATTTATAAATCTTTTATATAAATCATTCTATATTATTCTTTTAAAACGTCTTGAAACTCCTTTATAATTTTTCATTTTGGTTTATCGAATAATCAAATTTCATAAATCCTATTTTTAACTTTTTATAATAAATTCAGAAATTCTAATTTTAACTATTTTATAAAATCATTAACCCCATATTTTCAAAAATCAACTTTTAACTATATTTCTCAAAAATCATAATTTTTATAATATTAAAATTATAACGTTTATTTATTTAAGATGAATCAATTCTAAAAATATTGTATAAACGTATACTTTCAAAAATCACTTTAGAAATCCCTTAAAATCAAAATCATTATTTTTAAACTTCAAAATTGGATTCGATGATGCAACACATCTAATAGTCAATCACGACTTTCCAATATCATATATCGATATGATAATCAATCAAACATCACAATATCTAAAATCAAATAAATATTTGTGAGGAATCCAGTTGGATCCCTCCAACCTGTTTCCCTGCATCCACAGGCATTAGCACAATACCCATTCCACTTCGAGGTGGAATATCGCGGTATATGGGATTTATAAAATATTATCCGCTTAATAGGCGGCGCAATAGGGTCTCATCCGCTATACAATGCGGGAAATCAATCAACTACAATATATACATATGCCAATATATATATATATTGCTATATATATAGATATATCCTACTATATCTAATATCACAACCAAATAGCAATCAATAAATAACTACAAATCCAACTTATAAATTTTTGAGTGAGAAGTTCTCACCTTAGCTATTATTTGCAATCCATTTCCTTCTTGACTCGATTTTCTTGATTTATACCTTGTATAAATATTTACACAATTTATTAATATTCGAACAAATCGAATAATAAATTTTCATTCTTGATTGTTTAATAAATCAATAGTTTTGTTTTAACCAATTTCTTCTTAAATAAATTTATTTAAACTAATTTTCCTTTTTTAAAATAATTCTAACTAGAAATTTCCAATTAAACTAAATTTCCTTTTTATTTTAAATCAACTAATTTTTCTTTAATAAAATATTTAACCAAAAATTTACTTTTAGAACTAAATTAAATAAAATAACCTCTTGTAAAAATTCAATTAAGTTTCATTAAATAAAATTATCTTTATAATATATAACATTTGGGCAAATTGCATAATTAATTTCCATTCGCTATAATTAATTAACCAAAAGTTTAATTTAAACTAATAATTAAATTTTAAACCCATTTTCTTTTATAGATTTATAAATTGAAATCACATACATATTATTTTTTTTCAAATATTTTCAACTCAGTTACCTAGTGGATAAAATCACCTTACTGTAATTATTTTTAAATTACATATCTATCATTCTTAATTAAACAAAAAAAATTATACCTTAACTGCTCGCGGCTATTTTCCCTAAGCCCTAGCTTCACGCGGCCGCCTCCAACGTCGCCGCCATCTCGTATGCGTGCGTGCGCCACTGAAGCCCCAAAACGCCTCTCGATGCCGTGCTTGCCAATCCATTCGACCTTCGCGCGAACGCCACCTCATGCCTCTCGCGCGCCGCCGCCGTTGCCCCTAACGTGCTCGAGAACCCACCAGGTCGCGACGCGTTGGCCTACGCGCGCGGCCATTGATTTTGTTTTTTTTTTTTTTACGAATGAACGAATCGTTCGATTTGGGAAAGAAGGGTCTCAGAGGAGAGGGGGCTTGGCTGTAAAACGATCTAAAGATAAGCAGGGGACACGATTTTGAACTTGAACAGCGGCCATGATTTGAACGAAGGTTTTTTTTTTTATTTGCTGTTGATTTCTGGGCTTCGGCCATTAATCATATTTATTTTTTCTTTTTCGTTTTGATTTCTAAATTGAAGATGAAGGACTATTTAAAAACATGGAGGAAGCATGCTCGCATAATCTAGCCGTGATTTTAGGCGAAAACAAGGGAGCGTGATGTTAGGCATAATAGAAGGGATGCTGTCGTTTATTTATAAATTTAAATCTAAATTTAATCCAATTTAAATTTGCAATGCGTTTACTCAACGTACGCTCACATATCAACTGAGAAAATTAGGAAATTTGAAATCAGATAATAATTCAATATTACGGACCCAATGGAACTGGTTTCGTCGAATTCCAAGACTGTGCCTCGGACGGCTATTTTAAATATCGATTCAAACGATTAAAATTTCAAAACTGAACAAAGCAGTTTCAAATTAAATTCTGAAGCTTCTATTACCTTCAGTATTATCAATATGAATTTTACAACCCTTTGAAATATTTTTAAATGGCTTAAAATTGAAGATTTAAATTTTTATTCAACCTTCAATAGATTAAATTCTATAATTTAATCGTCAAATTCATTCTAAAATTTTGAAATTCAAGTCAAACCATTATTCAAATATTTAAAATAGATTAAATATTCTCAAATTAAATTGTTCAAAATTCTCGGTCGTTACAAAATTCATAAGGAGAATATTAGAATATAGAAACGAAGCAAGAAAAATAGTGGTACTATTTATGAAAATGAAAATGGTTAAGGAGATCTAAACGGATATGATGTGATTCAAGAAGAATTTATAAATTGAATTTGTTGTAGAGGTTTAAAAATATTTTTTTAATGTTAAGAAGCTAAGTTCATTTTTAAAAGGAAAATTTTATTATTTAAAGCTATGAAATTTAAACTAGTTAAGATTGAAAAACTTCGGTAAGTAAATTTTTAAATATTAAGTATTTATTTTAGTAAAGATCTAACTTTTAAAATCAGCTTTGAAAATTTATTTATTTAACTAAAGATGAGTTGCTGATGTTTATAAAGTTTTTTTTTATATTTTAAATAATTATTTGAACATGTTTTAAGAATAAGTTATTATCCTTTTAAATACTTATTTTATATATAGATAGTTTTGAAGTGATTGGAATTTCTATTTATAAATTCTCTCGAGATTCATAGATGGGGTTTTTGAATGGATATGATTTTGAGGGGAGGAATTTTATAAGGGAATTGGAGGAAATGAAATTCCAAAATGTTGAATATGGGAATTTTGAAAATGAAATCTGAATTTATAAAAGAAGTTATAAATTGTTGAATGGGGTTATAAATAAGTATACTGGGATTTGGAAATTGAAAAAAAGGAATTTAGTGGTGATTCCGAATACTGATGAAATAAGTTATGAAATATTCCCTTAAGTGTTGGTATTTGAAAGGATATTGGAAAATAAGACTTATAATATTTTCCTAAGTATAAAAATGAAAATTTGGAAATATTTCTAAGTGCTGAGATAGTGGAAATATTCGATTACAGATTTAAGTATTTGAAATTTTTTCAAATGTTGGAAGGGATCGATATATCTTATAAAAATATGTTGAAAATAGATATTTTGAGGAAAAATATATAATAAGGCCTAGTGACTACTTATGGATGTTTAAATAACCGACTATCAATATTTGCTATTCGTTAATCGTTTTGAAGAGACAAAGATCAGATTTAATTATCCAAAAACCACTTCGATCTAGTTTGAACGTTACGAGTGAATACCATGATGATGATAAAGAGGTGATTTGGTTCGTCTAGATCCAGGACAACTTGTATGGACGAATGCTATCAGAACATCGCCATGGGAGGATGATGAGCATTCTAAGTAAAATTGTTCTTAAAAGGTAATGCTTAGCCTCAAGCCTCATCAACCAGGAATGACTAAAACAAGGAAGAGGTAGCAAGGCTAAGTGGGTCGCACCCAATTAGGATATTGTATCACTTTTCTAGATGTCCTCGGAAACATATATATTATGGATATGGTTATGCATGAAAGAAGGAGCGCTCGATTGTAAGGGTGAGAACACGTGGGGTGATAACATATTCGGTCTATCCAGGTTAGGGGTCGGCCAGTCTTGTGTAGCAAGGGATCCGGCAAAGTCCTCGATACATTGTTCTAGAGCTGTACTATGATGGGCGGTACCCCAGTGGCTCGGTCATTGTATGGATTCCATTATCAAATACGAGCCTTACAATTTTGTTTGTAGAGCCTAATATGTTGGAATTTAATTAATGTAATAATTTCGGCTATTTGAATAAGTATTTGTATTTAGACACTATTATAATATCATTGGATTTTCTATAAAATGTTTAAGTTGTCGCAAGGGAAAAACCGATCATGTTTATGTGTGATGCGGTCTTACGAGATACCTTCGTTTTTCAAAGGATTTTGATAACTCTAATAATTCAAATTGAGTGTGTTTTTCTCACGCTGGTTTTCCAAACTGACTCGGGTGTTATTTTATATATGCTCGAGTCAGACCGAGTATTACAGTTTCAGGTTAAATGCTATGGAGCTCAAGAGACGAGCTGGAGGAGTTCGAATGTATATCCATACTTGGTTTATATTTCCAATGTGTGAAGACAAGTGATTATAACTATCCAGATTTATGTATTAATTATCGTACTCTGATGATTGTAAGTATAAAAAAGTTACAAATTCTTTTATATAAAATCCGTTATTATATATTATATTTTATTCCGCTGCGATTATGAGATTCTATGTTTGTTGTTCTATTTTTCTTCTACCTTTTTTTCTTCACCCTAAAGATTCTTATTTTCATTCAATTTGGGTTGGCTCTGGTGTAGATTATGGTCGACTCAAGGGTTACGAATTTATGGGCCTTTACATTTGGTATCAGAGCTGAAGGTTAAGTGAGAACCTTGGCTCTGATGGGGATTACTCATTAAAGATAGGGTCAGCAGTACCCTATAATGAGTTTGAGTGTATTAATGGATATGAGCGTGTATTTGTTAGTGAATATAAATTGGCTTTGTATTGTGTTGATCTATCTGTTGAGAAGTATATAAATTTTATTCGAGTAGTGGGACGCCACTAAATCGATAAGGATTTCTAAACACTTGAACACGGTAAATGGACATAATATTGTTTTGAAGCGGGTAAATGAAATAATTTTACCCAAACTATATTTTGATATATAGGAGAATAATTTTCTAAAAATTATTATAGTGGTGTGCTTGGTTGTTATTATATAATCAAAATAAGATTATAAAATTGGAAATGGTTTATATAACAAAAGAAATTTTGTATAAGTGTAAATTATACAATTGGATTATAAAATGGGTTCAAACCAGAATTTAGAAAATTTAAATTCCGGAGATTTTTGGAAGTATTTTCCAAAGCATTTTGAAATAAATAGTAGTAATATTATTTTGGAGATATTTTGAGAAGATAATTGTTTTAAATGGATCTTGAAGATGTTATAGCATTAAACTCACTTCGATCGCTGGAAAATAATCTGATGATGGTCGCGACATCATCGGTGTTCATTTTTGAGTTTCTAGGTTATGGATTGCTACCGCAGTAAATTATTATGGAGACTTTTCGGTGAAAACAAGTGTTTTTTGGAAATTCCGAATGGAAATTGTTATGGAATGGAACCAAGTGAATTTTGAAAATTCAAAGGAAGTGGTTTGTTAAACCAAAAAGAGTATGCATGTATATAGTTGATTTCAAAGCGATTTGAAATATATACCGGGTATTTGAATTCTGGAATTTTAATATAAATGTTGGGAATTGAGACAGTAATACATTCGAATGGTGAAACTGCTATATAAATATAAGTAAGGAAGTGTGAAAAATTGAAGTTGGAATAAAATTTAAAGTGTGGAAGTTGAAATGGAATTCAACCTAAGTTAAGTTAGGTAAACTAAATTTTAGAAATTTAATTGACTGGATTTGAGTTAAATTAATATAGTGTATTAATGAAATGGGAGTTAACTTAGCAAAGTAATTTGAATATATAATGAAATTGAAAGGATTTAAAATAAATTTATTTGGAGTGAAATTTAATTTAAGTATGAATAAATCGAATATGGTTTGGAAACGTTGGTTAAAAGAAATTGAAATTTAAATTAAAAGATGAATTGGATATGAGTTATATGGAATTGAATTAAATATGAAAATGTGAATTATAAAGTGACTATATAACTATAAGTTATAAAACTTGAATTGGATTAGAAATAATATCGAATCAAAGTAAATAAAAATTTTGAATTTTGAAATATTATAAACCCATATGGTATAAATTTGGAATGAAATAAAATTTAAGTGAAAATTGGAATTGTGAATAGATAAAAATTGAAATTAATGGAATAAAAATATACTTAGGCTATGAATAAATGTATAATCTCGGGTTAAAAATAAAATGTCAATATATTCGAGTGTAGAATTGTTGGAAATGTGAAAAATAAGTTGTGTGACTTATAAAATTGAAAAGTGAAAAAGGAAACCCAAAATAAAAATGGTTTGATTTTTTATGAAGGAAATAAAATCCAAACTTGAATTATAAAATGAATTTGGAACTCAAGGAAATTAAATGAAGTGATTTTTGAAATAAAAATCAAAAATAGAATGCGAAACTTGAGTATAAATGAAAATTCTACAAAATGTAAGCGAATAAAATATAATTAGGAATATTATCGAATAAAATAGGAACGGATTTGGATAGTAATGACTTGAGTTACAAATAAATTCAATTTAAGTATAAATAAATTGATTATGGCCTTGATATCATTTAATAAATTCAAGAATGAACTTGAGTATGGAATTAAAAATTTGAAGTGGGTTGAGTGAATAAACTAATTAAATTACTTAGTAATTGAAATGGAATTTGATTGAATAGAAATCAATTTAAATAAAACGGATTTGAATATAAAGAGAGTAGATATGAATGGAATGAAAATGAATTGATGGAACATAATTTGAAATGGAATAGAACTAAATATAAATTAATTTGAAATCAATTCAAAATGGTTATAAGCTTAAATAGTTATTTTATTAAATGAATGGCGCCGAATTTGCATAGAAAAATTATTGTTCGACGCAAACGAAAGTAAATAAAAATCTATGAATTAATAATAGTGAATAAAATTGATTTTAAATCCATTTGGAATGGATATGAGTTTGTTTGATGTAAAAATAAATTGAACCTATGAAAAGTGAGTTGTACATCATTTAAATTAATTGAAATGGTATGTGGATCGATGGAAGATAATTAAATTAGTATCAGAACCTTATAATTGTTTATGATTATATGTTGGAATGCATTGTTTATGAAATCTATGTGTTTTAACCATTTGAATGAATGAAATGTTATTGAATTTCATATTTTAGTACTAACGTGTTTAAATTGAGTAAGTACATGTATATGGAACTGTTTGCTTGATTTTTGGTCGTGCAAACTGCACATAAAATAAGCCGCTTGCTTAAAAATGCTAAAATAAGGTACATCGAATTAAATACCGCAAATTATAAATATTGGTATATATCTTGTTTTCCGACCATGTAGGTCAATGTATATATATTTATCTCTCTTGTCATATTGCAAAAGGTCCTCTGTACATAGGAGACTCTGCCAAAATAATTGGAAATTTAGGGTGTTAGAAAAATTTTGAAAATTTTGGAAAAATATTGTTAACGACAATTTGATTTTGAATTGTAATTGGAAGAAAGGATTTTGAATTAGAAGATGGAAAACTAATTGTTTTGGTTGAAACTAAAAGATTAGATAATTTAGCCTTCCTTCACATTATAATCGCGTATGTCCATTTTATTTTCCTCTTTCAAATCGAATCAGTTCAGAGAATAAATAAATAAATAGTCGAAATTGAATTCAATCAAAATCGAGAGGCTGGAGCTCAAAGCATCGTCGATTCAAGGATGGCGACATCAGAGGCATGGCAGTGGAGGCAGGGGATGCGATTTGTAAAAACCGGCATATTTATCGATTGTATATTTAAATATTTTATTTAGATATAGCGTTCGTCGGATTTTAGTCCGAAAACCTACTTTTTGCAAACAATCGAATTTGGATTCGAGACCACTTCCATTAGTTCAAAATGCCGTTTGCGACCCTTTTGAGTATAAGCTTCGATATGTTTGGAGTTAGTAGAATTTTGCTACTTTATCACTTAGGGCTTTGGGTTGAGTTTTAGCCCATTAACCCCACTTATCAACCTAGCTCAGTCCACCTCTCCTCTTCACTTCATTCTTATTTTTCCTAATGCTCAAGCTTTAGCAACAATGGAGAGAGGAATGGGAAATTAAAACTCCAAGCCCTAATCATCTTTGCAAATTCAAATTCTAGCTCCAAATTCATAGAAGAAGCTTTGGTAAACCTTCTCTTCCTCTTCTCCAACTCATTCTCCTTTCAATTTCAGAAATTCCTAAACCTAACTTAGGAAATGTTTCTCTTTTAAGCTTAGATTCAAGCTTGTTGGGTTGGAATTGAAGAGAGTTGTTCTTGCCATTGCTCTATAGCTTCTCTCTTGTGATTTGAGTTTAAAGGTGAGATTTTTATCTCACGTCTATGTCTATATCTATCTTTGTTGTTAGGTATGAATTCCTAACCTCTATTCATGATCATTTGCTTTTGATTTGAATTGATATGGTGAATTTCCAATTTTTGGATTTGAAGTCCAATTTTATGAAAATCCTACGAGGGATGTTTGGATATGTGGTTTAGGGTGTATCGAAGAGCTTATAAGACCGGGTTGTCGTTTGGCGTAAATCCTTAGTCGTCATTGCTCGCTCGATCGGTCCCGAACCGTTTTGGCAATCATGGCCTAGGCAAATTTCTGCCCAGATTAGGTGTTCAGACGTCTGGGGACCGATGCCAGATGTCTGGTTTTGCCTCCTGGAGAAAAATAATACACGGTAGAAAAATAAATTAGGCGGTGACTAATTTCGGACGTCTGAACTATCGTTCTAGATGTCTGAAAAGATGTCAGACGTCTGATTTGTGTTTTTAGACGTCTAGTTGGTTTTGTGGAATATTTCCAGAAACCAAAACCAGACGTCTGGACATCCCCCAGACGTCTGAAAGGATTTCAGACGTCTGATTTTAGGATCCAGACGTCTGGAGGGTTTTCTGGAATATTTCCAGAAACCAAATCCAAACATCTGGAACAACCCCTCAGACATTTGGAAATGCCCAGTTTTGCCTATTTTGACTATTGTGTTTGAATATCCAATTTTTAATCGATTCTTTTTTCTCCAATTTGTTGTTATCACCTTAGTTGACTTTGATAACTTCTATTTTTGGAATTATTGGGAACATCCATTTCAATGGATTTGGTATCGATTTCTTGGATTTAATTCATGTCTTCGAATGTGAATTTTTGGTGATTAATTGTTTCTACAATCATTTTTGTGGTTTGTCACTTTAAAATGCAAAGGTTTCTATATTAGTAATAAATATTCAAACTCTTTTACAAAGATGATTTCAACTCTTTTTTTTAATAATACAAAGCACTTTATGAAACTGTTTTTCCTACCTATTAGTATATACAAACCTTTACCTCACTCATATGAGAAATCTAATTAAACAGCTAAGTAAAACAAGTGGTATGAAACGCTTGCGTTTACTCCATCGGTTAATTCTTGGACTTGTTTGATTGAACCTCTTGTGACAATTTTCGAGTGAAGATCTACAATTTGTTCGTAAATAATTAAGTTAAGCTAGTGGTTATGGGACATGAAACTAAACTCATTTATTTACTAGCTTAGTGTAATTTACACTTATCGATCAATGATGATCAATTTGTGATTTAGACTAGCAATGTGCGATGTCTCTTTGTCTGCGAGGGAGACTAAACCCCATTTTAGTGGAGCTTTTGTTTGGTGGGGTAGCGACCCATGGTCTTCGGACCGTTTTAGCGGAACTTCTGCTCAAAGGTCTTTGGACCGTTTTAGTGGAGCTTCGGCTCAAAGGTCTTCGGGTCGTTTTTGTGGAGCTTCGGTTCAAAACTAATGGTTAGCAACCATGGAATAGCGTTCCGTTTTGTGATACACGTGTTGGTAAGTTTTAATGCTCTCGTCTTGTGATGGGCCTCTTTCCCCCTTTTTGTGATTTCTGGATTTCTATTGATCGATTTCTAGAATTTGTGTTTCACCAATTTTCGTGATTTACATTGATAAGCTTTATCATTATTTGTGCATTGGTGAATTTGTGTTTTGACAACTTTTACGATTGGCATTGATATGTTTGTCGATAGTTGTGGTTTAGTGAATAAAACAAAGAATATGACATTCTTTTTAGTGCTTGGAGATTTTCTGAGATATTGTATGATTTTTGTTGTTATTTAATGTGTACTTGTCGTAGTATGACATTTTTGTTATCATACGTTTTTATCATATCTCTTCTTATATCTCATTTCGCCTGATAATTATAGCTAGACTGATGCGTTTATGATTTTCTTATTAAATAATACTCGGGTCAGACCGAGATGTTATAGGTGCTTCTACTTGACTCCTCACCTGGGAGTATTATCTGACTTTTGGCTTACTACTTAGATTGGTAGTTTTTGTTGTTACACGATCGAGGTAGAGACTCCTTGATGTATAAATATTCTTTTGGCTAGCACCTCAATCTATTCTTTTGTGATATTGTGGATCTTATTAGACCACTACTCTGATATACACTTTTATGTGTAATATTCATATCTGTTTCCGCCTTTGAGATATGAACATTTTTTTGGCTGATTTGTGTTATGATATTTCTATATTTGTTTCCGAAGATTACATATAGCCACTGTGCAGCGGCTTTGAGTTTGTGTCGGTATGTCAGATTTCATATTTTTACCTGGCATATCGGTACTCGCACAAAGCAATTATACATATGGTCGCTCCTCAATAGCCTTATTCTGCGCGCTAGTTGATGGCATTACCCCGTTTGTCCTTGGCTAGCGTGGGTATAGAGGTGGGGCGTCACAGCTTGGTATCAGAGCCAAACTTCGGAACAATATAGAATAATCTAGCAAGGATCATTGTCCTAAGTCCTTCTTAGGAGTCGTGCTTTAGGATTTTATCCGAGTCTTAGGACCCGTTCTATCCTAATTTCTTTTATGATGCCTTGTTTTATCAATCATGATTGTTTGATATTCATTCTGAGAATAACCTTTTTCTTCTTCTTTTCTTTCTTTCTTAAAGAAGAGAAATGGTTAGTTCTGGCAGTCCTAGCACTGGTCAATCCAGTAGTCCTTCTCTGGATGGTGTATTCATGTCTGCCCAACAACTTTTGGATCTTGTAAAGAATCAGGTTTATCTGTGCTTTGAGTAAGAACCCCGAAATGGTTTTACCTCTGAAACTTGAAGTTCCTTTCAATCATCTTGTGGATATCACTCTTCGACATGAAGAGGTTGGTAAAGGAAGTGATAGTGATATTGGGATTTCCAAGAAGAGGCATATTAAGTTCAAAATCCCTTATCCCAATAAGAAGGTGAAGCAAACTACTTTGGTTGCAAAGACCCCAATCCCTAATTATGGAGGATGCTACAATTGTAGTTCTAAGGACCACTATGCAAAGGAGTGTATGGAGCCACTCTTTTGTCGTTATTGCAAAAATTCAGGTCATCGTATTTCTGCCTACCCCATACTCAAAGCAAGAAGAAAGGGTAACAAGAAACTTCGGTATCAAAGACTCCTACCTCTAGTCGTAAACAATGCTACAATTGTGGTTCCACGGACCATTATGTAATTAAGTGCCCGAAACCCCTTTATTGTCGCTATTGCAAAGGCTCGGGCCATTACTTATCTACATGTCCTAAACTTCAAAGTAGGAGAAAGGGAAAGCTAAAAGCTCCTAGTGACATTTTCTTGGTCAAGGTATTTCTCATTCAATCCTTGATGACATTCGTTTTGTGATTATCTGATTCGAGTTCTTGTTGATATGGGTTCATCTCATTATTTTTATATCGAAAGAAATTGTTGATTTCTTCTCTTTAAACATTTTGGGCTTGATAACTTCTTTGAGAATTGCGAATCCGGTTGGTGGATCCGCAACACTCACTTTATTTCTTTTAAAGATGTCGAGATTATTTTATGTGATTATTCTTTCCGAGCTGATTTGCATGTTATGCATTACTTAGACTTCGGAATTAATTTTTTTTGTGAAAGAATTGGCTTAATCATTATGGAGCCATATCCTATGTCTCGAGTGGACTATTCATCTTCGACATTCTTAATCTGTTAAGCCGATATCTATCTTTTTTTGTGATTTCGATTCCAATTTGATGACATTATTTTATTCTTTAAACCCATATGATGAGAATGATGTTATTCTCCTCATTCGGGTAGTTTGTGAAATTTTTCGGTATTTATTTTTTTAAGTTTGTCTTAGGGCACCTAATCTATCTTTTGAGTGGTGTTAAGATCTTTTCAGCTCGACCTTGCCACCGATTTTCATTAGTTACGAGTTGCGGAAGTTAGCATTCCACTTACCGCATTCCGCACTCGTTATGATTCTTATGAATGAATTATTATGTCATTCGGTTTGTCCAACTTATTTCATCCATTTTATAAATTGAGTATTCTATGAATATTTCGATGAGACCATTTTTGTATTTATTGGTTTTGGATGAAAATAGCAATTTAAAAATTTTACAAATCTTTTTCATAAAATTTATTTATAAGTATAGTTGGATTTTGTTCTTAAACGAGCAAAGAATATTCTTAAAACTTTTTAAGAGAATTTTTGTCATATAGAAGATGATTTTGTGATTGTATTGCCCATTTAGTGTTTTAAGAATTCTGGTCGATGCGCTTGATCAACGTTATCGATAGGAATTTCCTAAACGCTTTGATGAGACAATCAGACACAATAAATTGACTTATAAAAAGTAAATTTTTCTAGAAAGATTATTACATAAAGATAATTGTAATTTGGAAAGTTTTAGCTTTTCGAGAAAGTAGATTATTTAAAAGAACTCTCTCTTTCGATACTCTTATTCTTGTGATTCCTGAAGGGAACCAAGATTTCACTGTTTATACCGATGTTAGTCACGTTGGTTTGGGTGCAGTTCTTATGCAAAGAGAACGTGTTATTGTTTATGCTTCTAGGCAATTAAAGCCAGCCGAGACAGATATGGCACTCATGATTTAGAGCTCGCGGCTATTGTTTTCGCCCTTCGAATTTGGCGTCATTACCTTTTAGGAGAGAAATTTATTCTCTATACCGATCATAAATCTTTGAAGTATTATCTCAAAAGGAACTTAATTTGCGTCAACAACGTTGGCTCGAGTTCCTTGCATCTTATGATCTTGATATTCTTTATACTCTCAGAAAGGGAAATCGTGTTGTCAACGCTCTTAGCCGAAAGCAACAAGCGGTTGTTTCCATGATGATATCTGAATGGAATGATCTCGAGACTTTATCCACTTGTGAGATTCGAGATCGTGAATCCGATTTATGTTCATCTCTTGTTTTATGTAGCCTTGGGGCTCATCCATCTCTTTTAGACCGCATTCTTGAAGCTCAAAAACTAGATCCCGAATTGGCTCTTCTTAGCCAAAGTTGTAGGGGTAAAATTGATATTGAAGGTTTGAAAGACTTTGATATTGATTCTCGTGTCGGTATTCTAAAATTTGGTAGACTTATCGTGCCAAATATTAGTGATCTTCGTAAAGATATTTTAGAAGATTCTCGTCGTTCTAAATTTACCATTCATCCCTGTAGTAGTAAAATGTACGCGGATATGAAGCGACTTTATTATTGGGATGGAATGAAATATGATATTTCTAACTTTGTTAAGCGTTGCATGACTTGCCAACTTGTCAAGGCCGAGCATCAAAGGCCCGGTGGGTTATTGCAACCTTTAGACATTCCAATTTGGAAGTGGAATCATATTTCTATGGATTTTATCGAGGCCTTCCCCGTTCTCATTCGGGTCATGATAGCTTATGGGTGATAGTTGATAGACTTACTAAATCCGCCCATTTTATTCCCGTTCGGTCTAATCAGACCGTTCCTCTTTTGTCCAGACTCTTTATCAAAGAAATTGTTGAATTGCATGGAGTTCCTACTTCTATTGTTAGTGATCGTGATCCATTGTTTACTAGTGGATTTTGGAAGAGTCTTCAAAAAGCTTTGGGAACGAAGCTTAATTGTAGCACCGCTTATCATCAACAGTCTGATGGACAAACCGAGCGTGTGAATCAAACTCTTGAAGATCTTATTCGTGCATGTGTTCTTGATTTTGGTGGAAGTTGGGAAGATCATATTTCTCTTATTGAGTTTACCTATAGTAATAGCTTCCAATCTAGTATTGGTATGGCACCTTTTGATGCACTCTATGGAAGGCCATGCCGATCTCCTTCTTGTTGGTTTGAGGCCGGTGAGAAGCTGGCTTTAGGTCCAGATTTTATTCATGATTCCACATAAAAGATTGACCTTATTCGTCATAGGATGAAAGAAGCCCTAGTTTCCATTTGCAAATCCAAGTTCATCGGACGTTTCGATGTACCTCGCTTTATTGAGCTTCGTCTCATTTCTTTAATGGACTAGCATCCGATGTTCTTTTATGTTGTTCGTTCATCGGATGTACCGTTATTGTACTACATTGATGTCCCGACTTCTCGGTTCATTTGACGTACCGTTTGTACTGCGTCGGTGTTCCGAATTATTTGAGCTTTGGTTCATCTGGCGTACCGTTATTATACTACGCCGTTGTTTCAAATTTTTCGAGTTTCTAGTTTCTCGGACGTACCGTTATTGTACTACGTCGTTGCACCGACTCAATTTTCTGCTACTCATGACGTTTTCCATGTCCCTCAACTACGCAAATGCCTTAGGAATTTCGATTTTACTCTTGAGCCCAGTGTTATTGAGGAAATTGAAGTTTCATCGGATTTGAGTTTTGAGCAACATTTTATTCGTATCATTGCTTCGGAGGTTGAGCGCCTTCGAAATAAAGATGTTCTTTTTGTGAAAGTTCAATGGTTCTCAAATCCTAAGGATCGCTCTTGGGAATCCAGAGAATTCATCAAGCGAACACGTTCGGATTTGCTCTTTCATGCTCTTTATGGTGAACTTCTTATTTCAAATTTTCTTTTGTGTTGATATGCTTTTATGGTTGTTACTATTTATTTTCTTCTTAAGTATTGTGAGGACGCAATTTCTTTAAGGAGGGGAGTCTGTAACAACCCGCATATTCATCGATTGTATATTTAAATATTTATTTAGATATAGCATCGTTCGTCGAATTTTAGTCCGAAAACCTACTTTTTGCAAACAATTGAATTTGGACTCGAAACCACTTCCATTGAGTTCAAAATGCCATTTGCGACCTTTTTGAGTATAAGCTTCGATATGTTTGGAGTTAGTAAAATTTTGCTACTTTATCACTTAGGGCTTTGGGTTGGGTTGGGTTTTAGCCCATTAACCTCACTTATCAACCTAGCTCAGTCTACCTCTCATCTTCACTTCATTCTTATTTTTCCTAATACTCAAGCTTTAGCAACAATGGAGAGAGGAATGGGAAATTAAAACTCCAAGCCCTAATCATCTTTGCAAATTCAAGTTCTAGCTCCAAATACATAATAGAAGCTTTGGCAAGCCTTCTCTTCTTCTTCTCCAACTCATTCTCCTTTCAATTTCAGAAATTCCTAAACCTAACTTAGGAAATGTTTCTCTTTTAAGCTTAGATTCAAGCTTGTTGGGTTGGAATTGAAGAGTGATTGTTCTTGCCATTGCTCTATAGCTTCTCTCTTGTGATTTTGAGTTTAAAGGTGAGATTTTTATCTCACATCTATGCCTATATCTATCTTTGTTGTTAGGTATGAATTCCTAACATCTATTCATGATCATTTGCTTTTGATTTGAATTGATATGATGAATTTCCAATTTTTGGATTTGAAGTCCAATTTTATGAAAATCCTACGAGGGATGTTTGGATATGTTGTTTGGGGTGTATCAAAGAGCTTATAAGACCGGGTTGTCGTTTGGCATAAATTCTTAGTCATCGTTGCTCGCTTGATCGATCCCAAATGGTTTTGTCCATCATGGCCTAGGCAAATTTCTGCCCAGATTAGGTGTTCAGACGTCTGGAGACCAATGCCAAACGTCTGGTTTTACCTCCTGGAGAAAACTAATACACTGTAGAAAATTAAATTAGGCAATGACTAATTTCAGACGTATGAACTATCCTTCTAGACGTCTGAAAAGATGTCAAACGTCTGATTTGTGTTTTCAGACGTCTGGTTGGTTTTCTGGAATATTTCCAGAAACCAAAACCAGACGTCTGGACTTTCCCCCAGATGTCTGAAAGGATTTCAGACATCTGATTTTAGGATCCAGACGTCTGGAGGGTTTTCTGGAATATTTTCAGAAACCAAATCCAAACGTCTGGAACAACCCCTCAGACGTCTGGAAATGACCAGTTTAGCCTATTTTGACTATTGTGTTTGAATATCCAATTTTTAATCGATTCTTTTTTCTCCAATTAGTTGTTATCACCTTAGTTGACTTTGATAACTTCTATTTTCGGAATTTTTGGGAACATCCATTTCAATGGATTGGTATCGATTTCTTTGGATTTAATTCACGTCTTCGAATGTGAATTTTTGGTGATTGATTGTTTCTACAATCATTTTTGTGGTTTGTCACTTTAAAACGCAAAGGTTTTTATACTAGTAATAAATATTCAAACTCTTTTACAAAGATGATTGCAACTCTATTTTAATAATACAAAGCACTTCATGAAACCGTTTTCCCTACCTATTAGTATATACAAACCTTTACCTCACTTGTATGAGAAATCTAATTAAACGGCTTAGTAAAACAAGTGGTATGAAACGCTTGCGTTTACTCCGTCGGTTAATTCTTGGACTTGTTCGATTGAACCTCTTGTGACAATTTTCGAGTGAAGATCTACAATTTGTTCGTAAATAATTAAGTTAAGCTAGTGGTTATGGGACATGAAGCTAAACTCATTTATTTACTAGCTTAGTGTAATTTGCACTTATCGATCAATGATGATCGATTTGTGATTTAGACAAGCAATGTGCGATGTCTCTTTGCCTACGAGGGAGACTAAACCCCGTTTTTAGTGGAGCTTCGGCTTGGTGGGGTAGCGACCCATGTTCTTCGGACCATTTTAGTGGAACTTCGGCTCAAAGGTCTTCGGACCGTTTTAGTGGAGCTTCTGCTCAAAGGTCTTCGGGCCGTTTTTGTGGAGCTTCGGTTCAAAATTAATGGTTAGCAACCATGGAATAGCGTTCCGTTTTGTGATACACGTGTTGGTGAGTTTTAATGCTCTCGTCTTGTGATAGGCCTCTTTCCCCCCTTTTGTGATTTCTGGATTTCTATTGATCGATTTCTAGAATTTGTGTTTCACCAATTTTCGTGATTTACATTGATAAGCTTTATCATTATTTGTGCATTGGTGAATTTGTGTTTCGACAACTTTTATGATTGGCATTGATATGCTTGTCGATATTTGTGGTTTAGTGAATAAAACAAAGAATATGGCATTCTTTTTAGTGCTTCGAGATTTCCTGAGATATTGTATGATTTTTGTTGTTATTTAATGTGTACTTGTCATAGTATGACATTTTTGTTATCATACATTTTTATCATATCTCTTCTTATATCTCATTTCGCCTGATAATTATAGCTCGACTGATCCGTTTATTATTTTCTTATTAAATAATGATCGGGTCAGACCGAGATGTTACAGGTGCTTCTACTTGATTCCTCACCCGGGGGTATTATCTGACTTTTGGCTAACTACTTAGATTGGTAGTTTTTGTTGTTACACAATCGAGGTAGAGACTCCTTGATGTATAAATATTCTCTTGGCTAGCACCTGTATCTATTCTTTTATGATATTGTGGATCTTATTAAACCACTGCTCTGATATACACTTTTATGTGTAGTATTCATATTTGTTTCCGCCTTTGAGATATGAACTTCTGTGACTGATTTGTGTTATGATATTTCTATATTTGTTTCCGAAGATTACATATAGCCACTGTGTAGCAGCTTTGAGTTTGTGTCGGTATGTCGAATTTCATATTTTTATCTGGCATATCGGTACTCGCACAAAGAAATTATACAGATGGTTGCTCCTTAACAGCCTTATTCTCCATGCTAGTTGACGGCATTACCCCGTAGTGTCCTTGGCTAGCGTGGGTATAGAGGTGGGGCGTCACACGATTAGATTTGATGAAGCTCGACTCTGGTCGCGACATTGTGGCAGGGAATGGAGGCGAAGTTGGTGGTTCGGAGGAGTGGTGGCGAACAAGGCAAACTCGAACTCGAGCATGGGAGCATCGCGTGCGAGCTCGTGGGAGGCAGTTTAAGGGGGAGGAAGTAAAGTCTCGATGTGATTTGGGGTCTCGGGTTTTAAATGGTGGCATGGCGATGCACGTCAGGTCGAAGGTGATAAGAAGCAGGTGGAATAAGGGAGTGTCATGGGTGTCAGAGAGTACGTCTTAGACACAGCATCCTATGGCGGTGATGCGGTGGTCGGAGGTGGGTTGTGGCAGTGGCAGCCTGGTGATGTTCGTGGGGTGTTTTGGCGGTCGTGTTCCTGAACGATGAAGATAATAAATTTTTGGGTTAATTAAGGTTTAAAGTTTTAAATATTTAATTTATTTAGTTGATTATTATTTTAATTATTTGAAATAATAAATAATTCATAATTTATTTATACGAGGTACAAAAATCATGGAAACAAGACAAGTTGTATCCGTAGATGAGAAATATACAAGCTGAAACTAAAATTTGATCGATCTGCGAAATTCAAAAAATTAAAAGGTGAGAATTTCTCAATCATTTGGATTACCTCATTTAAATTTAAATGTTTAAATTTAAATTATTTGATGCTTGGTTGGATTGATAAAATATAGTTATCTGTTGGGTGATCATATATATAGTAGTATATATATTAGTAGTTGGAGTGATATTCCCGCATATTATAGCGGATGAGACCCTAAGCGCCCTGCATAATAGCAGATGACCCTATATACCGTGATATCCCCCTCGAAGTAGGATTGATATTTGTATGTTGTATTAACATCTGTGAATGTAGGGAAATAGGTTGGAGGGATCCAACTGTATTCCTCAAATATATTGTTTATTTTACATATATAGTGATATATAATTGTGTAGATAATCTATTACAGATTATTGTTGTAATTTGTATTATTGGATGTTACTGTGGCAGTGGCCTGAATTTTAATATTTTAAATACCATAAATATATTTTAAAAATTTAAGGAATTAAAGGGAACTTTTGGTATAAAATACTTATATTGAAATTGGGGTTATTTTAAAGAAATTGAATTATAAAAATATATTTGGTTTTTGGTTATACTTAACTATTTTGAATTATTAAATGGAGATTTTTTTTAAACAAATTACAAAAGAATTTATAAATGGTATTCTGGAAATATAAAAAAAGAGTTAAAGTTGATATTAAAAATAGATTGTAAGTTATAAATAGATTTATAAAGAAATGGATTTATAAAACGGAATTTCATAAATAAGATCGTTTTTATAAACAAGTAAAACTCAAAGGTGTATAAGGATTTATAAACGATGTTATAAGGTAAGTGATATCAGTTGCTAAATTGGGAGTATAAAATTCATAGGGATAATTTATATTAGAATATAGAAATAGAGCGAGAAAAATAGTGGTGTTATTTTTGAAAGTGAAAATGGTTAAGGATCTTATGAATGGAAGGATATGATGTGATTCGAGAAGAATTTATAAATTGAAATTTTTATTAAGGTTTAAAAATATATTTTTAATTTTAAGATTAAGTTCGTTTTTAAAAGGAAAATTTTATTACTAAAAAATATGAAATTTAAACTAGTTAAGATTGAAAAACTCGGTAAGTAGATTTTTAAATATTAAGTATTTATTTTAGTAAAATTATAACTTTTAAAATCAGCTTTGAAAATTCGTTTGTTTAACTAAAAATGAGTTACTGATGTTTATAAAGGTTTTTTTTTGATAATTTAAATAATAATTTGAACATGTTTTAAAAATAAATTATTATCCTTTTAAATACTTATTTTATATATAGAGAGGTTTGAAGTGACTGGAATTTCTATTTATAAATTCTCTTGAGCTTCATAGATGGGGTTTTTAAATGGATATGATTTTGAGGGGAGGAATTTTATAAGGGAATTGGAGGAAATGAAATTCCAAAATGTTGAATATGGGAATTTTGAAAATGAAACATAAATTTATAAAAGAAATTATAAATTGTTGAATGGGGTTATAAGTAAGTATACTGGGATTTGGAAATTGAAAAAAAGGAATTTAGTAGTGATTCCGGAGACTTATGAAATAAGTTATGAAATATTTCCTTAAGTGTTGGTATTTGAAAGGATTTTGGGAAATAAGACTTATAGTATTTTCCTAAGTATAAAAATGGAAATTTGGAAATATTTCTAAGTGTTGAGATGGTGGAAATATCCGTTTACGGATTTTAGTATTTGAAATTGTTTTCAAATGTTGGAAGGGATAGATATATCTTATAAAGATATTTTGGGGAAAATATATATAATAAGGCCTGGTGACTGCTTATGGATTTTTTGTTGATAGTTAAATAACCGACTATCGATATTGGCCAATTTCAGTAATCGTTTCGAAGAGACCAGGATCAGATTTAATTACCTGAAAACCACTTCGATCTGGTTTGAACATTATGAGTGGATACCGTGAAGATGATGCAGATGGTGATTCGGTTTGTCCAGACCCAGGATAACTTGTATACATGAATGGTATCAGAACATCATCATGGGAGGACGACGAGCATTCAAAGTAAAATTGTTCTTGAAAGGTGACATTTAGCCTCAAGCCTCATCAACCGGGAATGACTAAAACATGGAAAAGGCAGTAAGGCTAAGTGAGTCGCACCCAATTAGGTATGTTATCACTTTTCTAGATGTTCTCGGAAACCTATATATTATGGATATGGTTGTGCATGAAAGAAGAAGCGCTCGATTGTAATGGTGGGAACACCCGAGGTGATAACATATTCAGTCTATCCAGGTTAGGGGTAAGCCAGTCTTGTGTAGCAGGGGATCTCGGCGAGGTCCTCGGTACATTTATCTAGAGGTGTACTGTGATGGGCACTACCCCAGTGGCCCGGTCATTATATGGAATCCATACTCCAATATGTGCCTTACAGTTTTATTTGTATAGCCTAGTATGATGGAATTTAATTAATGTAACAATTTCAGTATTTGAATAAGTATTTGTATTTAGACACTATTATAATATCATTGGATTTTCCATAAATATTTTAGTTATCGTAAGGGAAAAACCCATCGTGTTTATGTGTGGCCCGATCTTATGAGATACCTTTTTTTTCAAAGGATTTTGATAACTCTAATAATTCAAATTGACTGTGTTTTTCTCACGCTGGTTTTGCAGACTGACTCGGGTGTTATTTTATTATAATGTTCGGGTCAGACCGAGTATTACAGTTTTAGGTTAAAATAGTATGGATGCTCTGGTGTGGATAATGGTCGACTCATGGGGTACGGATTTACGGGCCTTTACAAAAATCAATTACATAACTCTTTTACAATTATTTGTCTATTTATGGATACCGACATTTGAATCCCATATGTTTAAAACCATCTTTGAAAAAAAGAAGTACCTTTAAAACAATTTGATTCTTGGAAAACAAGGATTAAAAACCAAAAACTCCAAAAAATGATTAATTACAAGTTAAACTCATATTAAATAATAATTAAACTTTATTAAATTGAACTTAATTCAATTATAAATTAATAAATAATTAAACCTTTAATAAATAATTTATTTATAAATTAATCCTTTATTGATTTATAATATAATAATTCGAACCTTTATTAATAATTAACTATTTAGTCATCTTAATTAATTAAAATTTTAATTAAAATTTAAATAATAAATTAAACCTTTAATAAATAATTATTTAAATTAAAAGATTAGTTAATTTGTAATTAAAAATAATTAAACACTTGATTAATTAAATAAATAAATAATTAACTTATATTTGATTGATAATTAATTAAAAATAAATCTTACTTTTAAGGGATAATTAATTTGTACTAATCTTCATTTAATTAAGATTAATGAACCTTGTTTGATACTTAATTAATTATTAATTACCAAGCTTAATTAATTAAAAATTAATTATTAAAACTTAGTTAACTTTCTAAAATATTTTTTTTAATTTTATTAAACCTTTCCAAACTAATTTTAATGATATGAAACTGAATTTTCAAAAAAATAGAATTTTATCGAAACTGCATTCTTATCGATCATCGCTATGGATACCATAACTTCCAAACTTGATTAACATCTCATATAGTCTTTTAAAACATTTCTTTTTAACTTTAACTTACTTCATGAACTTAATATAAAGATTTTTAAGCAAAACAAAAGGTTGAAACTTTAGAAAAGTTTTTGTTTAAAACAAAGTAAGTAAAATTACCCAAAGGATCGCTATGACGAATACAAACGCCTTTCAAGTGCTATGCTTGCTCACTAACTTTTCCATTTACTAATTTTACTTATAACTTTCCATATCACTTCCAATTATAAGACAAAGATCATAACTTTATAATTAAAAACATCACTTTAACATTCGATTCATATATCTACACTAAACCATAAACTAGCAACATATGTACATCCAAACCATATGATAATTCAGCCATCCAAACAATATATTCTACAACCAAATAGGAAACATAATAAAATTTGAATCTTTCCACAAAAATTTAGAAGTTTACTAACCAAAATTTTGCAATTTTGAAAACTTGAAATACTTTAGAACTTGCAAAGCTTGGAAAACCGCAAAATCAACTCGAAAATGGGTCATCTTTTTTTTTATATTTGGCCATGTTACTCTCATAAACTAAAAAAGTGATCAAAAATAAGTTCTTGAAAAATCTTTTCTCTGTCATTCAAAAAAAAAAAAGAATCACTCAATTTGGATTTTCTTTGAGGGAGATATGGTCAAAATAAGAAGAGGTATTTTCGGACTTGAAAATATGGGTCCGAAAATGGGTCTGAAAGAAATGAGATTTGGACATAGCTAAGCTCAAAATTTGAAAAATTGATAAAAATGAAAGTTATAGCCAATGAAATTTTAAAAGGTTTAAAAATATCTCCATTTAGTTTGGAGATGAGGAAATACGATAGGAGGAAGAGGAGGAAAATTTAAAGAAGTTGAAGGCTAAAAATTGCTAAACTCCCCTTGTACTTCTACCCACCTCATTGTTTTCCACCTCAACACCCACTGCCACATATGATATTTCAGCCTCCACCTTTTCCCCCTCATCATATCAAAGAAAACATGTTTAAACATCTTTGTACTTGAGTCGCCAAAGTGTCAAATTATTTCTCTTATCTTTTAGTATATACATGTATACACTTAATTATATATACCAATGTATTTACCAATATATACTAACTAATTTACGTTCTTAACCATTCAAATGTTGTTTCAAATATAAACATTACTCACAACATTTCAAAGAACTTTTATACAATGAAATGTCGAAAATTCAGAAAACCGTTTCCGGTCACGTTTTCTGTTTTTCATCGAACTAAATATTTTTGTAAACAAAATTTGAAAATAATTTCACTGTCATTAATTATTATTTAAAAGAGTCTTATTTTCATTATAAAACCTAGTATTTGAATATTTAAAATTAACTAAATATTCGCAAATCAACGTAATGAAATTCCGGATCGTTACGTTGTTTATTAACTCTTCAACCTTGATTTATAAACTATCTTTAACTTCTTCTATATAAAGTAACTTTCTCTCTTATTCATTGTTTAAGAGTTCAATTTTTTTGAAATAAATCCAAAAATTTTTAGTGGCCTAACCAAGTGTTATGAGGGCATGTTGTATGTCTTGGTATATGTAGTACATATTAAGAGTACTCCCATTTGGCTTCATTTAAAAACTTTGGAATTGGTTTTTAAGCATGGGAATCTTAGTTTTTTAGCTTATGCCTCTGTACGTGATTTGTAATATGTGCCAAATGTTATATGGAATTTTAAAAATCATTAACCTAGTAAATTCATTCTTACCTAGTAGACAAAAAATGTACTCATTGCTTTTGAATTACCAATGACTTGTGGACATTGGTCCATGTACTGAAGGGGCAGTGAGAGCTTCACATTTATTATTAGTAGCATCCGAAAATTTGAGGTTGTTTGCTTCCATGCAAATATTCGTACATGTAGACCAGTATGCATAACTAGATCCAGTGAACAATGGTGGTCATGCGATGGGCTGACCTTCTTGAAATGTGCTATAACTAGTAGTGGCCATATTGATTAAATTTTCAAAAATGTGACAGTGTCTGGAAAATACTTTCTTTGATACTAAATGAAAGTATAGATAGATCGACTATGACATAACATAAAGTAATCATGTACTACTATGGTATAATAACATAGTGTAAGATGATACATTAAATGCTATAATAAAAATTAAGTAAATAGAAGGAACTCTGAAATTTTCTACTACTATAGACCTCCTATCCTACATCCAATTCCTGAACTCCTTTCTAAAGTTTCACTAACAATGTCCCTCACTAAATCCAAAGACATGGGTCTACGCCAATTACTTTAAGATCTCCCATAGGACTTCACGACCACTTAAAAGAAAGACGTCGACGGTATTTTATTTTCTATATATAGTCCTATCTTGATTTAGTACAAATATCCTATAACCCACAGAAATATCCAAAATTGAAAATTTAATAGTGAATAGGATTAGTCTAATTGTAGTTTAAAATAGAATTCAATGGTAAACACTAGATCAAACGAACAGAGAAAACAAAATTCAAAAATGGCAATGTAGAAATAGAGCAAGAAAAGTTTTCTACACTTAGGGATATGGAGGTTTTATAATAGAGAGGAAATGTTATCGAAGGGATATGATCATTCAGAAAAATATTTCAGAAGAGATTGTTCAAAGAGTTGCAATTAAATTTTGACATTACCACCATCGTAAACCTAAACAGTTTAACCTTTTGAAGTATAACCGGTCAACCTATTAGTATTAACTGTTGACCTATTATACTTCAACCAGTCGATCTGTTGGGTTTTAAATTCGAAAGTAATACCGTTTTAAAACATGACAAGTTGAATAATTTTAAAAATATTTAAGCAACTTTTGAAAATATGAAATAAAATTCATGAGTGATTTTAAAGAGTTTTTCGATGAAGTATAAAAATTTAAAGTGATTCAGTGGTCATTTTTGGGCTTTAACAAATGTATTCCATAATAACTCGAAATAGACAACATAAAAACACATACTTTATGTGTAGCTTTATAAACCTTCTCTAAACGTCTCTCGTTACACCCATTTTATCACAGAATATTTCACAAGTGGATAAAGCAGGACAGAAGCATGATGTAAGGAACTTTGCAATAAGAAAGTAAAGACTAAAGAGATCGTGACATCTCTATTGTATAGGATCAACACAGTACAAGTATGATACATACCTAAGGTACATTGACTAGAAACTATGGAGGTTCCAGATACAACACAGAGAATTTCTCTAATTTCATACCGCACTATCCTACCTCAAGTAGCAAAGCGTGAATGCATAATAACCATATTCATGCTGCATAACTAAAAATGCCATAAATATCTACACCTAACGACACGTATTTCTAGCAAATGGATATTTAAATATTCAATCGTTAGTTAATTAATGGTCCTAAAAATATGATTTTTCACATACAGTAGAATCGGCACTTAAGACCACTTCCGTTGAGTTCGTGTCAACATTGCAAATTAAAATAAGTATATAGATCGCTATATTTGACGATCGGACAATCCAATGGTCAAAGTGGTCTCGAAATGTGCGAAATTATCATCCCAAATACAGCCTTGGATAGCAATAAAATTCATACCATTGGGACCGTAAAAATGAGATGATGCATGCAGATGAGTTTAGTGGCCATCGGACGCACCATTTGATTGTGCGAGCTCGAAATATGCAACGCTTTATTTGAAAAATCAAATAAAATAATATTTAAATAATCGAACCTTTATCTTATCCATTCTTTCCATAAAAACGTGATTACTATTCCATCAAGCTTCAGGAAAAACATGACCGCTTTCATATTGATTTTCAAAAATCAAAACCAAGAGACATAGGCCACCTAAAATCACGAAATTTGTTCGGTTGGATTTGTATGATTGAGATTTATGAACCTATATCCAAAATTTGGAGTGTTTGGTTGCACTTGGCTGAGATCTACTTCACCATGGAGACCTAAGGTTTAGGTTCTAAGGTATTTTATGTGACGATGGGTGAAATCGGTAGCGGCGTTGAACTTCTCTTTGCGAGAGACATATATCCACCAAGTTTCAACATCTCTGGTGTAACAACCCAAAATTTAAGCTATGATAATTAATTAATGAATTAATTAAATAATAAAATAAATTTGATAAATTATCATAATTGAGCTATGGAAGTTGCGCCACTGTGTTAGTGGCAATTTTTTGATCAATTTTCATATTTAACTTGTTGAAATCCGAGTCGTTACGGAGAAGATATGAGAGAAATAAGAAATCAAAAATAAAACAAAAATAATAATATAGGCATGGGTGGACCCATGCCATAATCCAGGTCGACCTATAGGTCGGCCCAGGCTTGTATAAGGTCGATCTAGGGGTCGACCCCCAAAGTAGCTCGGTCGACCCTCCTTGTTTGTGGACGAGGAAGCGTCCAAATTTGAGCCGTATGACGTGTTTTGCAATTTTCTTAAAATCTTGTGCGTTCGTGCTTCCATCAAACAGTTCCTAGCGAGCCTATGACGTGGTTGCACTAGATTTAATCTTTAAATCCAATGGTCTGAGATCCTTATGCTACACTATAAATAAGACCCTGGACCTAGTTATTTTTCTCATTCAGATTTTCTCCCAATTGGGTTCATTGGCTGAGGCTGGACCCTAAAAAGAAATTTTTTTCTTGGGAAGAGATCCTTTTAATAAAAATATTCTATGCTCTAGAAGTGGATCCGCGAAGGCCAAGGAATAGAGCTAAGGACCACATGTGAGTGTTTTGTAATTATTTTAGATTTGTAAGTAATTTAAAATAATATGGTTCTCAATAGTTGTAGTTTTTCCGCAATTTTGAGACAGCTTTTATATAAGTTATTTACAATTAGTTTTTAAATTTCTTTTCAGTCTATTTTTTAAGCTATTTTATTCAGTTGTTTATAGTAATTTGCAATTATTTGTATTTATTTACGTCTATATTATGTTAGAATTTAGCCTATAAATGTTAGTTTCTTTTATTTCTTTTTACGCGAATAAAATATAAGAATATTAAGAAGAGGAGAATTCGCTAAAATAGATTAAATAGAAATAAACGCTGAATTTACAGAAATTAGATGTAAAATAAGAAAGAACTTTATTAAAAAGAAGATAGCTGAAATAGGAAAATTTGAGACATTTGCAAGCATGATTATAACCAATGGTTATAACTAAAAAGATAGAATAGAAGAGTAACAATTATAACATATGTTATAATTAAGAAGAAGGAACAATAAAGTCTTATTTTAAAACTTAGATTAAGTTAATAAGCAAATATAGCAAAAATAACAGAAGAGCCTTATATTAAAACTTATAATAAGTTAATAAGCAAACATAGAAGAATGATTCATACAACTAGCATTCCCTTTCGATCAGGAACTGATGGTCTCACAATAGTTAGGTGAGGCTGGGACACGCTTATGCTAATTAGGGTACATAAATGGTCAATAGATAGAAGCTTAAATCTGGTGATTTGGGAAAGGGGTGCAAACTAGAATTTGTTTGTTAGGACCGGTACCGGCAGCATTCTCTTTCAGACTAGGACTGATGGTCTCACAATACTTAGGTAAGGCTGGGCAGCTTTCCCTTGCAGACTAGGACTGATATCTCACAACAGCAGGTGAGGCTGGGCGTGCTTGTGCTGATTAGGATAAATAAGAGGTCAAAATAGGGGGCGGTAGTTAGTGTATACCGACGATGATCGAGCATGCGACATCAATTAGGGTAAATAAATCGCTACTGTGTTCCAAGCGCTAAGAGGTGTCATTTGTTTTGACCAACAAGATTGGTTCACAGTGGCACAACAGAGATAGAAGGCCAATCGACGGGTTGAATTAGGATTTCAGCCTAATTAAAATAGGATTATGGTTTCAACCTAATCACGGCAATCTAAGACAAGTGCAAATAATCACAATCAAAGCAAATAGAATTAGAAATAGTATTTTATAACAGTTTTACCATTTCTGTATTTTCCTTTCATGCTAGAACTGTTGCTTAGTCTATTATCTTTATCTTGCTTAGAAATGCTAGTAATTACTTTCACTCGCCAGACTTGTTGTCTTACCCACTCCTCTATTTCTCCTTTTTCCCCCACAGGTCAGCTGAGCCGAGGACACTAGATTCAGGTTTCTTGGAGATACATCCCCGAAGTTCTTCATGTATTCTTCTTCTTCTTTTCAATTTTCTTTTCATTTGGCTTTTGATGTACTGGTGCTTTATGAGAGGGATGATTTTTGTTGTTTATGTACTTTGATGATGTGACTGAGATTTATTTTTCACGAGACATGTGTATTTGGTTTTTAAGACATATTCTGTTTTTATGACTTATTTTATGAAGTAATGATAAATATTTTAAATTTTTCCGCTATTTTTGTTTATTTGTCTTGTGGATCTTATTCTCTGTGATGCTTTAGTTATACCTATAACGCACCACATTCTTTAGTGTGCTCTTTTTAGGTATACTAAGGGGTGTGGGTATATCATCTGGGGCTATAAATCAAAAATCATACGTTCATGGTGGCCGAGAAAACACTACTAGGTCACGAGATGGGTGGAGGCATTAGAGTTTGTGACTTTGATATCGACGATTGAGCATTTGAAGAGAAGAATAACAACACGAACGACATTTGATTTCATTAGGTGGAGCTCCGTATCACGGTGAGAAGGTGTACGATTTAGGGATGATATACACGTACAGTAATGGGAGTGTGGAAGAAGGATTAAATGCTAATGAGGTAATTATTTTTAAATTAAGTAATAATTAAGTTAATTAATAATTTTAATAATCTCAAATCTCTTATATTGCATATATTTTGCATACTAGATCCGCTTTGGACGTCGTTTCTTATTTGCGCTCATGATGGAGAACTCTACGACTTAGTGACGGTTTGGTCAGATTTGGATAAGGTGAGTGATATTATCTCTCATCATACTATGATTGTTGGTATAGTATTAAAATGACGTTTTGAAATGTTTTCTAACTTTAAAATGGGATTTCTAAAATATTTAAACCTACATCTTATTTTATAAAAATAATTAAAAGTGTTTTAAAAAATTTTAAAATTAAATATCACATTTTTTCCATTTATGGACTATTTTGACGATATTGCTAGATTTAGGCTATTTTGATATAATCCCACATTTTCCCACATTGGTTGATTATATTGTGTTATTATAGATATATGTAGGCTGTTATAGACATTTCTATGATTGTTGGTGACACGTCTACTTGTTTGTTAGTTGGTTGAAAGCGCCATTCGAAAGCGATATAGTAAAATCCCATTAGATAAAGTTTAGTGCATATCGATCGAATGCACACACGATGGGAACTCGAATGATGTGATAGAGTTTCGTGCATACTGATGGAGCATACAAACGATGATAAACTCGAATGGATGAGATAAAAATGTAGAAGAGTATTGGTGAGTGTCCACTCATCTGAAGATGAAGGACGACAGACTTATGTGCTTCAGACTTTAAGGAAGATGTCGATGTTTTCATTTGATTTGTATATAACTATTTTTGGTTAAGTAAATGACCAAAGTGGCCGTTATTGATTACTCTAGAGTGGTCGATGTCTACCACTATGATGATGGCCGATTTGGCCAGTTTTGACATGGACGATGGAGCGGCTTTGAGGAGCAGGATATGATGGTTGGTTTGATTGTTCGACGTTCGAATTTGATGATATGGCTCTTCAACGAGTGGTTCTGGTGGTGAAGCGAAGATGCGACGCTTCAGTGCAATAACTCTATGATTCGACGATAATGCTTCCATGATGGGAAGTGATGGCTTCGATGAAGGATAGTTGTACTTCGAGATGTAGAGTAGTAGACCATGAGTTGTAAAGAGGAGGGCCCATTAGAGCAAGGTTATGGGACGCACGATGACATTCTATGACTGAAGATAGCTATTTAGAATAGTTCCTAACCACAACGACTTCAGATGGGAGTTGTATGGACAGTTCTGAGATAAGCTCTATCATGGTTGACGTGTGCAAAGGGATCATGATATTCGTAGGTTTTATAGTGTACTTGTAGTAAGGGTGTGAGGATGCTATCTTCGATCAAATGATGACTTGATCCATTTAACCGGACTATCAGATGGGTAGTCTAGTTCTTGCCCTTCTGAGTGGCATGGATTGAGTACCGAGAGACCGGGATGTTGAGTGGTCCTTGGGTTGGGCGGTCATACGAGTATCATGTATCCAAGCACTGAGTGAGTGAATTTGAGGATGGATGCTATGTTTGTTTAATTTTTTATTGCCTTAGAGATGTCATATGATGTAGACATTACCGATGCCTATATCTAGACACCCTTAGTACTTTGTTGTATAGTATAGCCATGATGACTATCATAGAGTAGCATATATTCGATGTGTGTGCTAACACTATGGACGCAGGGACATGTAAGGTATAATTCTTCATACCCTCTGTTCCATGTACTATATCGACTTTTATAGTGTTTTGAGATTATTTATCGCTCATACCAGACTGCTGTCTGACTTGAGGTTTTATTCTTTGCTTCATATTATCTTAAGTGCTCTTAAATAAGTAGAGTAGAGAGCATGTGTAAATAGCACTTGGAGTTGTGCAAATGGACTAGTAGATGGTGATGCTTGCTCGTATTTATACTTTGAGTTGTTATTATTTATTCCGTTTTGTGACACTACGGAGCCTTCATAGCGTTGGCTTACTACTATTAGAGACAGTTTATTAGTTGAGTTTATTTATCAGTTGTACAAACTCTATTACTGTTTTGCATAACTATATGAGCATGTGTACTTTAATTCTATAGTTTATATAGTTTTTACTATCTTGCATGTTTTATATCTGAGATGTTTACTATTATATTTTAGAATTCTATGCTTATAGTTCACAAACATAAAAAGAAGAATAGATTTGACCGTGGATGTAGAATTCCTTAATATCCAAACCACGTAATTTTTGTGTTTTAATTTCTATAATTACTCATTCTTTGTGTCCATTCTCTAAAAACATGATAAAATCCACTCAGGCATTCTAAAAAATAGTTTCCGTTGCTTTTATGTTGTATAAGCATATTGTAATATAATTACTTCCAGATAGTATTGCGAGACAAAAGAATTTACCTATGTTTTAGTGCAAGAAGTTGGGCGGAGCCTCCTAGCAAAATTTTAATTTCACATGTACTCACTATAAATTAAATCATACTACTCTCGAAATGAATCCATAAGCTCCTTAAAAACTTACAAACCTCCTATAGCTCCTCTTGTTGAGATGGCATACCAAGCTGCCAAATCCAAACTCAAAATGGATCTTCCTTCTAAACAAATCATGGATCCTCCACTCCAACGTATCACCACTAGAAAATATATGCTCATTCGTAGGGACTAGAAAATGGCATAATCCCAATCTCAAAGCCATTCCTATTCTCAAAATATATCACATACTACCACCAAGTATCAAAAGACAAGCGAGCGATTGGGTTGGTTGATAAACTTAACGACAATCTCAGTAACGCGAATGGTGTATTTTTGTCTAGGAATGTAAGGAAGGGGCTATTGTAACAACCTGAAATTTAACCCGTAATAGTTAATCCATTAATTAATTAAATAATAAAATAACTATGTGAAATTATCAGAATTTAGCCACGGGAGTTGCATCATTGTGTCTATGGTTAGTTTCTGGTCAATTTTCATATATAGAATGACAGAAACCAAGCTAATATGAACGAGATATGAATTAAACAAGACAACGAAATAAAATAATAATATATATGGCCAGGTTGACCGGGCGGTCGACCTAGGCAAGGGGGCGGTCGACCGCCCGGTCGACTTGCCTGCCTTTCTGGGGAAAACGAACAAACGTTCGTCCATTCGAACGGTGATCACAAATTTAGACAACTTTGCACATCATTTGCATTCTTTATTTTAACTCGGTCCTTCTATTCTTGCATCTGATGGCTCTTACTCAGCCTATGACATGGTTGCATCCTATTTAATCCCTAAATCCAATGGTCTGAGATCCACTTCTACCATATAAATAGAATCCTAGGCCTAACGTTTTTTCTTATTCTAGGATTTTCTCCAATTGGGTTCGCCTATTCAGAAAGGACCCTGAGCGGAATAATTTTCCAAGGAGGAAATAATTTTAAATAAAAATATTTAACAACCCCAAGTGGATCCATGAAGGCCTAAAGGGAAGAGCTAAGGCCCAAAGGTGAGTGATTATAATTATTTTAAATTTCTTTAAGTAATTTAAAATGATAGGGTTTCAATAGTTGTAGTTATACTATGATTTTTGGAGTAAACTTTTTAGTAATTTATTCACAATTTTTAGAATTATTTCGGTCTATTTTTTTAGCCATTATTTTCAGTTAATTTTAGTTTGTTTCTGCTAATTAGCTTTTCTAGTTTATTTGCAGTATTTTAATTTATTTACTGTTATTTATGCGTTATTTACATCTTCTTCCTACGTCTTGGATTTTCTTCTATTTTCAGTTTTCTTTTATTTCTCCTTCTTCGCGTATGGATTAGAATAGAATTAACGCGAAATTGGAGTAAATTATAAGAATTCTAAAATAACGAAAGATAAGATGTAAATTATAAAGACCATAAAAAAATGGAATTAAGATTGAAATTATGCCTAATTATGATATTTATTAGACTGAATTAAAGAGATTGGCCTATTTATAATTATAAGATGTAAATTGTAAGGACTGTAATAAAAATAGAATTAGGACTTAAATTATGCCTAATTATGATATTAATTGGACTGAATTAAGAAGATTGGCGTAGTTATAACTTAGAATTATTACTAAAAAAAATAAAAGAAGAAACAAGCTTGTTTTCACACTTAGACCTTGGGTTAAGTAAAAAGCACGATACATGTAAGTTATAAATTGATAAACTATGAAAACTATGGTAAATTATGGAAACTATGGTGCTTATTTTAATACTTAGGATAAATTAATAAGTAATAATAGTAGTTGATAAAAATAAAGGCTTATTTAAATAATTTATCCAAGTAAATAAGCAAAGATAAGAGTAGGACCTGTACCAAATAGCATTCTCCTATTATTTTCTACGGGAACGGTGTTTCATATAAACCTGAAGTGAGATGAGGGGCATGCTTATGCTAGTAGTGGTAGGAATTGGTCAATATAGAGATGTTCAAATCATGGGGGATTTGGACAAAGGCGCTATTAGATATTGTTTGGATGAAGGGCTAGTACTGGCAGCATTCCCCTATATTTTTTATGGACATGGTGTTTCACATAATCCTGAAGTAAGATGAGGGGCATGCTTATGCTGAGTCGAGGTAATAATACGACCCAATAGATGGAGCAACATATAGCATGAGCATGGTGGCAGTTACGCATGCGACTTCCATTTCGGTGTTCAGTAATCGCTATGAGTTCCAAGTGCTTAGTATATGTGTCTTTCGTAGACACCATTGCCTTCTGTGTAGGGAGCTATGTATCCTTTAGTCCACAGTAGGTGCTTTCTGTATCTTTTGTACTTACCATTGGTTGCCGTGCACGGAGTTATATAATGTCTAGTCTGTAGTAAGGTCTATGGAGTAGCAAGCCGATCAAAGGGTAGAACTAGGATTTCAGCCTAATTATAGGATTAGGAATTCAACCTAATCAATTGGCTATCAAAGATAAGTGCAAACAATCAAAGTTAACCTATCTTACTAATTGAGAAATAGTTTATTCGTATTTATTCCTTGTTTCTCTCTTTTCCATTTCCTTTGTTTTCTTTTATATACTAGAACTGTTGTAAAGTCTATTACTTTTACTTTGCTTGAAGATTCTAGTAGTTATTATCATTCACCAGACTTTTAGTCCGACCCACTCCTCTATTTTTCCTTTTCCCCCCATAGACGATCAAGGAAGAAGGCAGTAAGTTGCAGCAGAGGCTTCTTGAAGAAGATTTATACCATGTATTTCTTTTATTCTAGCTTTAGTTTTTTCTATGTACTGGCTTATTATGAGGGATATTATGTACTCTGATTTTTGAGACTATGAGTTTTTATGAGACAACTTGGGTTTTGAGACATACATATGTATTTGATATTTGACTTATTTAATTTATGAAACAATTATGAAGTCTTGTTTTAAATTAAGTTATTATCTTAGTTTCAGCTGTTTTTACTTATTTTTGTCTTGTGAATTTTAGTCTCTGTTAGTTTCAGTTATACATATAATGCACCATGCCTTTTAATGTGTCCTTTTGGGTATACTAAGGGGTATGGGGTGTTTCACTTGGTATCAGAGCCTAAGATTGCAGGATTCCCAAAATTTATTTTATAAGTAAAAGATTTTCCAAAATAACTCCTTTTAAAAAGTATTTTTCAGAAAATAACTCTTAGAAATAGTTTTTAAGTATAAAAGAGTTTTTATAAAAATCCCCTCTAAGTCCAGTGCAATCTTCTTTCGATTCTTTCGAGCTTAAATTCTCTTTTCTTTACATAGAATGGCTGACTGGTTCCATAGAGCTATGGTACCAGAGGTGCAAGGACAAGTGCCCAATACAACACTAGTAGGTGAAAATCCCTTTAATCCACCCACATCAACCTCCTTTTCTGAGCTATGCAAGGACTTCGCTAGTATAGGAGGCAGAACATTTTCTGGCATGAAGGAGTCCGAGGAGATGTGGGTTAGTTTTGAGAATATGGAGCAAAGGTTTAGGCGGTTAGGTTTGGAGGACCGACAGAGTGTTCAGCCTACATCTTGGCAGTAGAAGAGGGAGCTTGAGAAGGTTCCTACAAGCTCTAAGAAGCAGTGGAAGGATAAGAACAAGAGAAAAGAGGAAGGACCTCAGAAGCGAACAAAGAAAAGTGGTAAATGTAAGCATTGTAAAATGACGGGTCATTACACAAAAGACTATAGGACGACATGAATGAAGGGGAGGTGTTTCAATTATGGATAGCTTGGTCACTTTAGTAGGATTTTTCCTCAGAAAACGGGGAAGGCAGTGAGTGTACCTGCAGCACTGATTCAAACTTCGGGTACAACACCTTCCAGCAGTAGACCAAATCAAGGTAGGAAAAATTGATTTCTATTTCTGATTTTTCCCATTTGGACTCTTTTTTATTCTGGAGCATCACACTCTTTTATCTCTAGTTTTCTTATGGATTGTTTGCACTTAGACATTTCTTTAATAGTATACCCCATCTTTGTTTCAAACCCCATAGGAGAATCGACAATCTTATCGATGGTTTGTAGGGGTTTGAAATTTTTTATCCTCGGCGTAGAATTTGACAGTGACGCCTGTGTTTTGGGATTTTCGGGGTACGGCATGATTTTGGGAATGGATTGGCTATCCATATATGGAGCTATATTAGATTGCGAGAGGAGATTCGTTAGACTAGAGACACGCATCGGTAGGACTCTTGAGATTTCTTGCGACCCGCAAGGGTCGGTTGTGATGAGCTTCCTTTATTCCCTCGATTCATCATCATCAGAGTTAGATTCGGTTCCTATCGTCAGAGTTTTTTTGACATCTTTAAGGAGGTTAGGAGACTACCCCTAAGAGAGAGATTGACTTCAAGATTTATTTTTCTAGCCAGTGGCATTACCCGTAGGGCATATGGCACCTATGGAAAGGAAGGGATTGAGCAAGCAGATCTGTGAGCTTTTGAGAAATGTTTCATTAGAAGGAACATGTCGGAATAGGGAGCGCCAGTCGTCTTCGCTACCAAAGCAGGTGATTCTCTTCGACTTTTCATTGACTATAGAGAATTAAATAAGCTCACAAAGAAGAACCATTATCCACTCTCTAGGATAGATGATCTTTTCTACCACTTAGTTGGCTTTTTAGTATTTTCCCAGCTTGATTTAGCCACTGGATTCCATCAGCTTAGGGTCGCTGATGACAACATAGATATGACTGCATTTAAGACACCTGATGCATTCTTTGAGTGGTTGGTTATGTCTTTTGGGCTAACCAATGTCCCAGCCTATTCTATAGATTCGTTGAACCATGTTTTTAGAGATGTCCTAAAATAAACTTCAGGGTGGTATTCATGGTCGACATTTTGGTGTTTTTCAAGAAGTATGGGAGAGCATGTTATTCGTCTAAAGGAGGTTCTTTGTATGCTTCGTGTTCGTCAGTTGAAATCAAAGTTCTTGAAGTATCACTTTTGGCATAAGGAAGCGTGTTTCTTGGGGCATAGTGAATGTCTACACATAGAATAAGTTTGATAAACGGTTTTGTACATTTATGTTCAGACTGTAGAAATCCAAAGAGGGGTAGGCAAGGATTGGAGATGTACAACAGATAGGAGAAAAATCACGTGTAAATAATTAAAAAATTATAATTGTTTCATATAAGTAGATTTAACGGTAGTAAACTTAGAATAAATCTAACAGAAGACTTTAGTAAGGAAATAGGATTTCCAAGATTTAAGAAAAGTACGCGTAAGTTAGTAAGGACAAAATCCACTTTATGTCAAGCCCAATAAAATGAAAATTTTGAAATTTAAAAAGTGGAAAAATATAATTGTTGGAATTGAAAATTTCCATCGTTAACATTTTCTTTTAGAAAATAAATTTGCGGTTTTTGAAGAATGGTATGAAATTTAAGTTGGTTTTTATATAATGAAAAATTGGAATTCTTTTTGAAGAATTATGGAGTATATATATAACTCACTAGTTTTATTGTAAGTAAACAAAGATTTTAAACATAAAACCCTAGAGTGTATCAAGTATTGAAAACGTAGATTACAACTTTATTGTTGTAATAAATGTTTTCGTGAATAAGTGAAGCACAGGGTATAACACTATTGTTATAGTAAGTGACTCCCAAGAGAAATATTTTTACATAGGTATATGAAATTTATTGATATTTATTTAATTGAATACATACACTAGTATTTTTGGGTTGTAGTAATAGTGTTTTACGCAACATCCATTTTAACCCAAATAAAAATATATTTTAAAGGATAATTTCTAAGTATAGAAACAAAATGGTTTGTAAAATACATTTATTATTTTTAACAAGTATAAGGAAGTTTTTTTGCGGTTATGAAAATATTAAAACAATTTTAAAGATGAGTTTTTCTGAAGAAAAAATGTGTAAGTTAGATATTAGAATTTTTTTATCATGGAAGAATATAAATTAAACATACTTTAACCTATTGGAACGAAAAGAGTAATGGTATAATTTTCTATAAAACCAATAAAAAAATGATTTATGCAAGTTACAAGGAATACATGAAAGAAATATACAAGGCATGAAAAGCACCATATTTTGTATAGCCTATTTCGAAAAATATAAAATAAGTTCCTTGTAATTACACATAAACATGAACTTCTCTTTAAAAGGTTTACAGAAAATTTTAGCATTAATAATTTCTCATTTGAGGAAGTAGTTCCAATATATTATGGTATGAGACCGTGAGGTATAATAAGAAGATGTTTTGGAAACACATAAAAATAGTTTAAAAATATTTTAAAAGAAAATGGTTTGGTGAAAAAGTAAATAAGTTTTTGGAAATGAAAAACTTAATAAAAGTAGAATTTAAAAATTCAAATTTTTATAGAAAACTAAAAACGTCTTTAAAAGAAAACGAGGAATAAGTTTTGGACTTAGAATTTGAAAGTTTTTCCCTCTAGGTTGGAAAATAATGTTAAGTAACCAAGTATTTTTGAATTTAATAGAAACTCAAAGATAACATTTTTTAAAGACAAAGATTTTGGGATTTGATGTTTTAAAAATTTAGAAACCTTAATTTTCAAAATGGAACTATAAACACCGAACCAAACTCCTAAATGCGAAGTAGATAGGAATCATTTCCTATGTGTAACGGATAAAGGGGTAACGCTACAAAGGAGACAACAGCAATTACTTTTGGATGTAATAATAGAGTTTCCATAGAGTGTATAGGACCCTAGTGAGAACCTAGGAATGTTGATTCATGTGTGCATACTAAAGAAGATGGTAAAGTGGAATGAGTAAGGTAGTAAGGCATGCATGGTTGAGAATGGATATTCTTGATTTTGGAGGAACTTAGGAAAAGCATTTTTCTTTAGTGGAATTCACATTAGATAGTAGTTCTCAAGCTAACATTAGAGTGGTACCTTTTGAAGCTCTTTATGGAACACCACGGAAGTCACCTTCATGTTGGTTAGAGTCTACAAAGAGATTACTATTTGGTCCCGACATGGTTAGAAAGACTTCGGGGAAGATTGGTTTGATTAGAAGAAAATTCTTATCTCATATCCTCATCTTTTCGATAATAAGTTTTAGAATTTTCTATTTCCATCTTTAGTTTTGAATAGGTCCTTTCCTTTATTATCCTTTGGGAGGGTAGAACTTAGGATTTAACCTATGGATCATAGGATTTGATGTAAACATGTTAATAGAACGTGTTATGAATGATGTATGCTAGTGATTACAAGTTTTTGCTAGTGGATGCCAATGGATGCATATAGGTACACTCGGCACTATTATTCTTTAGGGATTGGCCTAACTAGGACACTACAGAATATGCATATGGATGTATGCGTATTTTATTCTATTTTCCATGATTGCTATAAATGGATGACTTTCACATCATTATTGCATTTGGATGATGTTTGTAGCATGCATATAGAATTATCAGTTATCATTAGGAAATTTTCGCATTCATTTGGATACATGGCACAGACATGATTGCATAGAAGGAGGTCAACTGAATCAGTGGACTGCCTAATCTTTTGCATTAGTTAGGGACATTTACACTACATTAATTGCATAAGTACCGTAAATTGCATTAGAAAAACTTAAGGGTACTGCATGAATGGTTGATGATTGAGTAGTTGGTTTGTAGAATTGGATGAAGCCATTTAGTACATTCTTTTATCCTTGGAGATTTCGGGGGCCAAATCCCTTAAGGAGGGGAGAATGTAACAACTCGAAATTTAACCCATAATAATTAATTCGTTAATTACTTAAATAATAAAATAACTTTGTGAAATTATCAGAATTGAGCCACGGGAGTTGCACCATTGCGTCCATGGTAATATTCTGGTCAATTTCCATAAAACGTCAGAAACCAAGCTAATATGAACGAGATATGAATTAAACACAACACTATATATATATATATCTTTAATAATGGTTATAATAGCTTTGGTGTCACACTTTTTTGGTATCAAGGTGAACTACCAAAAATTCCCTTTATATATTATCAAATCTTAATAACTTAAAAATAGGAGCTAACATTAAACTTCTTTTGCAAATTCAAACGCCCCTAAAAGTGGGATCTAACGATAAAAAATGCTTTACGAATTCAAAATACTTCTAAAAATAGGATCTAAAATTAAACTCCCTTTATAAATTTAGAATACTTCTTTACAAATACACAAATCTTAATATCACTTGAAAATAAAAAAATCATTTTCTTTTACCGATTTAAACGTATCTTAATCAATAGTTGGTTTGGTGGCGCAAACTTTTGGTCTGACCATGAACTTCCAAAATTGCCCTTTATATGTATTTTTATTAATAGTTGTAATATATTTGTTGTCGCGCTCTTTTGGTATCAGCATCAAATAATAAAAATGCCTCTCTACATATATTATTAAAATTTAACATCGCTTAAAATTAGGATTTGACAATTAAGCTTATTTTACAAATTCAAAATTCATCTACAAATATTTATTAAGTCTTAATATCACTTAAAAATAGGATCTAGAAAATAAACTACTTGACAAAAAATTATATTAATTAATAATATAAATAAAATTTAAACTTACGAGAAATTAGATATTGCAACTTAGAAATAAAATTTCAAATTATTTACGTATGATTCAACACAAAAATATGACTAAATATATGTGGAAATCATTTTTTTGAACGTATTAAATAAATATAATTTGTAGAAAAACAATTCAACCTTCTTCATCACGCGCGAAGCACGTGCCGTTACGCTCGTATATATATATGGCTAGGTCGACCGGCCGATTGACTTGGGCAAGGGGGCGGTCGATCCGTCTGCCCTTTTAGGGAGAACGGACGTTCGTTCGTTTGGACAATGAGCACGAATTTAGCCTACTTTGCATGTCATTTGCATTCTTTTTTTCAATATGGTCCTTCTATTCTTGCATCCGATGGCTCCTATTCAGCCTATGACGTGGTTGCATCCTATTCAATCCCCAAATCCAACGGTCTGAGATCCATTTCTACCCCTATAAATAGAACCCTAGGCCTAACACTTTTTATAATTCTAAAATTTTCTCCAATTGGGTTCACCTATTCAGGAAGGACCCTAAGCGGAATAATTTTCCAAGGAGTAAATCGTTTTAAATAAAAATATTTAACAACACCAAGTGGATACATATAGGCCTAAAGGGAAGAGCTAAGGACTAGAGGTGGGTGATTGTAATTATTTTAAATTTCTTCAAATAATTTAAAATAACAGGGTTTCCAACAGTTGTAGTTTTACTATGATTTTTGGAGTAATCTTTTTAGTAATTTATTTTCGGTTTTTAGAATTATTTTCAGTCTATTTCTTTTAGCTATTATTTTCATAATTTTAGTTTTTTTCTATTAATTATAGCTTTTCCATTTATTTACAGTTTATCTGCAGCGTTATTTACATCTTCTTCCTATGCTTTGGATTTTCTTCTATTTTCAGTTTTCTTTTATTTCTCCTCCTTCTTCGCGTATGGATTAGAATAGAATTAACGTGAAATTGGAGTAAATTATAAGAATTCTAAAATAACGAAAGATAAGATGTAAATTATAAAGACCATAATAAATGGAATTAAGACTGAAATTATGCTTGATTATGATATTAATTAGACTGAATTATAGAGATTGGCCTATTTATAATTATAAGATATAAATTTAAAGACTGTAATAAAAACGGAAGGATTGAAATTATGCCTAATTATGATATTAATTGCACTGAATTAAGAAGACTGGCCTAGTTATAACTTAGAATTATAACTAAAAAGAATGAAATAAGAAAGAAGCTTATTTTCATACTTAGACCTTAGGTTAAGTAATAAGCATGATTATAACGTAAGTTATAAATTGATAAACTATGGAAACTATGGTAAATTATGGAAACTATGGCACTTACTTTAAGACTTAGGATAAATTAATAAGAAATGATAGTAATTAGTAAAAATAAAGGCTTATTTAACTAATTTATCTAAGTTAATAAGCAAAGATAAGAGTAGGACCTGTACCAAAAAGCAATCCCCTATTATTTTCTATGGGTATGGTATTTCATATAAACCTAAAGTGTGACAAGGGGAATGGTTATGCTAGTAGTGGTAGTAATTGATCAATATAGAGATGTTCAAATCACAGGGGATTTGGACAAGGGCACTATTAGATATTGTTTGGATGATGGGCCAGTACCGGTAGCATTCCCCAATATTTTCTATGGACACGATGATTCATATAATCCTGAAGTGAGACGAGGGGCATGCTTATGCTGAGTCGTGGTAATAATACGACCCAATAGGTGAGCAATAGGTAGCTTGAGTATGGTGGCAGTTATGTATGCGACTTCCATTTTGGTGCTCAACAATCGCTATGAGCTCCAAGCGCTTACTACGCGTGTCTTTCGTAGACACCATTGCCTTCTGTATAGGGAGCTATGTATCGTCTAGTCCATAGCGGGTGCTTTCTATATTCTTTCATAGTTACCATTGACTATTGTGTAGGAAGTTATATAGCGTCTAGTCCGTAGTAAGGTCTATGGAGTAGCAGGCCGATCAAAGGGTAGAACTAGGATTATGAATTCAGCCTAATCAATCAGCTATCAAAGATAAGTGTAAACAATCAGAGTTAACCTATCTTACTAATTGAGCAATAGTTTATTCGTGTTTATTTTCAGTTTCTCTCTTTTCGATTTCCTTTGTTTCCTTTTATATACTAAGACCGTTGTAAAGTCTATTAAATTTACTTTGCTTAAAGATTCTAGTAGTTACTATCATTCACCGGACTTTTAGTCTGACCCACTCCTCTATTTTCTCTTTTCCCCCCCATAGGCAATCAAGGGAGAAGGCAGTAAGTTGCAGTTGCTCAGAGGCTTCTTGGAGAAGATTTCTACCATGTATTTCTTTTATTTTAGCTTTAGCTTTTTCTATGTACTGGCTTATTATGAGGGATATTATGTACTCTGATTTTTGAGACTGTGAGTTTTTATGAGACATCTTGGGTTTTGAGACATATATGTGTATTTGGTATTTGACTTATTTGATTTATGAGACAATTATGAAGTCTTGTTTTAAATTAAGTTATTATCTTAGTTTCCACTGTTTTTACTTATTTTGTCTTGTGAATCTTAGTCTCTGTTAGTTTCAGTTAAACCTACAACACACCACATCTTTTAATGTGTCCTTTTGGGTATATTAAGGGGTATGGGGTGTTTCAGCTATGGATATATTCCCAAGCTAACCCATCCATGAAATCAAATTAACCTTATATTAACCTGGGATTACTTGAAAAATGCAAAGAACAAGCTACTATGTGAGGAGAAGATGAAGTGGTTATGCACCAATTGGAAGATCAACCAAAGCTACGGAAAAAGATGATGTAGTAAAGTCTAAAAGCTAAGATTGAACAACTTGTAAAATATTTGCAGTAATTAGGAAGTAGACCTAGAAGAGAGCAGGTTAAATCATCATCTAGTTAATAAATTATTAAGTCAAACTTCTTTGATAACTTTAAAACCCCTGCAATAGATAAGTATGATGGCTCCACCAACCCAGACGGCCAACTCAACACCTTCGAATACTACATGGACATCCTTAAAATTGGAAGGTTAGTTAGATGTAAGCCATAATACCTCGTACTTGGAGCACCACAATATGAGACTAAATTAATAATAAGAAATTATAAATGATAATTAAGATTCTTAATCAGAGAAATTACTCAAAGGGAATTTAATCAACTCAGTATAGGACATTAAAAATTAATTGAGCGAACCAAAGGCAATTTGTGCAAAATTAATTTCGACCATAAATAGAGAAATAACAGAAAATGTTTAAACAAAGGAAATTTGTATCAAGGGAAAGGAATTAATAAGATTAGGAAAGGAAGGCTTTTTGCATAAGCTTAAATTACTAACTATTATACCCCTACCTATATCATCCTCCTCGTTCCTGCTCATTTCATTATAAACAAAATAAAAGCAAACTAAGTTCGGTCATTACTAAGGGGAGAATGAGACGAACTTAAAAAAGGGTCAAAGCTTTCATTTTCAAAAAGAAGAGGAGATTTCTACTTAAGTTTTCAAACACAGATGAGTAATACTTACCCTATTTCTTATCCTTATATTTTTAGTTTCAGATTTAGCTTTTTTCGCTCTGTTAAATGATGTTATTTATATATATTTGAGAGTAAAATGTAAAATGACCTTCTCCAAATTCCTTGAAAATTTTAAATGATATCTATCGCATTAAAACAGAGATGGAATTTAATTTTATAATTTCAGATGAGAAAATAATTTGTTATGAAGTTGAAAATGGGAAGTTTTGGTTGTAATTAATATTTAAAAATGCTAAAATTTAATATTTTGATCTAAAATTGGCAAGGAAGATAAAGAAAGGTGTTTTAGAATTTCTGTTGATTTTTTGATTCTTTCTATGAATTTTCAAATTAATATGAATTAATTAGTAAGGTAGAAAATATCTTTAGTTATTTAAATAAATAATGAAAGTAACAGCTTAAGGCATATTAAGGATTATATTATGACTATCATCAAATATTTTTGTCACAAAATAAAAGCATAAAATCGATAAACAAAGTAGTTTCTTTACTAGGGAAAATATCAGTTTACCACTTAATTACATATTTTCCATTTTTAAACATGTGATAGCTCTCATCTAAACTTGCAGTAGCTAACTAAGTTAGAAGTGTGATAACTTTTTAGCTTAGAAGTGTAACAACGTTAATGTTAGGCTAATGATGGCTTTAAATGGAACATGTGACAGCCATTAAGTTAAATTAGTGATGGTATATACATGCGATAATTTTAGGAGTGCGATAACCCTAAACTTAAGATAGAAAGTGTGATAGAACTAGACTTGACTTGCGATAACTTTAGAAGTGTGATGGCACCAATGTTGGATATGTGATAGCTATTAAATGAGACATGCGATGACTATTGAGTTTGATATGCGATGGCTATTGAGTTTGATGTGCGATAGCTATTGAAATTTAACATGCCATAGTTACGAAGTTAGATATGCGGTGGTAAAATGTTATGCATACGATAACCATTGAATTAGACATGTGATATCAAATGTAATAAAACACCTTATTTAAAGTTTGTGTATTTGGTGAAGCATTTGGAATCCGGTTTTCAAGATTTTAGATTTAAATTTCATTGAATAAAACCTAAAGGGAAATGATGAGTTAAAATGTAGTAACTTACGTGAAAATATGGAAAGGAATGAGCTCGCAAGAGATCCTCCGATATATGATCCACTTTCTGGACTTGACCATTGGTCTGTGGATGGTAAGTTATACTTGAATGCAAGTCTGTCCCCAACTCCTATAGTAAGCTCCTCTAAAATACGCTTGTGAATAATGGGTCTTGATCACCAACAATGCTCTTCGACACACTATCGAATTTTACAATCTATTTCACATACAACTCAACTAACTTGATGTCGTTTGATTGGACTTCACAGGTGTGAATCGAGCACTCCTCATTAAATGAAAATGACTCAAATGTTATTGTACCCTCCTATAGTCCTTCGTAATCCATCGACGAAGTACATTGATATTTGTTCTCGCTCCCATTGGTTAATCTCAAATGGTTGTATCAAACCACTTAGATCCTTTTGCTCGGCCTTTGCTAATAGTAAATTCATGCACTCTAGATGAATGTCCCGATACCCTTCTTCATACCCTCCTAATAAAATGCATGTTTTATACCTCGATACACTCTGTTACTTCTATGATGTGTAGTCAATCTCGAATGATGTCACTCACATATCACCTCATCCTTTAGTCCATAAATATTGAGTGCAATTGGCTGAGTTCGTACCGCTTCGTCTTATCATACTCTACTCCTACCTCAATCTTATCAATAATCTTAACTAGTTTAGAATCATGCCTCTAGCTATTACCAATTCGCTCTATTAGAGTAGATCTAATGGTTAAGCTTGCCAACACATCTGCCTATAGCTCTCATCTTGATTGGAAACCATGCCCGGCTATATACTCTAACTACTTCAACTCTAGGAACTTAGCTCTTAATCTTACATGTCTCTTACTCAAAGCATCGGCGACTGCATTTCCCTTACAGGGCATAGACGAAATGTCAAAGTCGTAAGAAGCCAAAAACTTTAATCGTATCTACTATCGAAGGTTAAAGCCTCCAAATATTCAATGCGAATACTATTTGAATAAGTAACGGTAATATTCGAAATGTTACCATGTTAGTTTATCACGAAAATAGCTAAATGCAAGTGGGGCATAGAGCAACTTAAACTAATGTAGTGGTCTCATTTAGACTCAAAAATGTTAGCTACAACGCCTTCAAATTAAATAAATACAATATTAAGAGGAGAAGAGCTCCTTAGTATCACTTGATATATATGTATATATATATATGTATGTATATATGTATGCATGTATGTATGTATATATGTGTGTGTGCATGCACGCACGCACACACACGCATATTATATATATGTATATGTATATGTATATTTATATGTATATGTATATGTATGTATATCCTAATGCCTGGGCGGCATGATAAAGTTGATACGTTTCAAAAGCCATCATATACAGGTAGAAGAAAGAAGCCTAAAACAAATGATGAAATATTATTAAAAAAAGTTGGTGCAAATTACCCACATGCCATCAAATGAAAACATATAATATCACATTCTTCCTCTATGGCCTTTCCTCGGCCTTCCACTTCCTCTAGTACATCCAAGGGAGAGCATCCCAGAACTTGAACCTCTTTAAGGCCTTGAATAATAGTCATCTGGCTCACCCTTCGAGGACCCGACATAATCAAATAAGGAGTCAAAGCCGAAGCAATATGTGGACTTGTGTTGCATACGATTCTCATTATACGATCGAGCTGCCCTTCATCCAAAATAAAAGAAAGGTCCAAGGGAACCCCATAAGCTAACAATGTCTCGAGTACATATTCATAATTACCCTCGAGCCTAAGATAGCGATCCAGCATCCGATTTGTCTCCTTTTCAACTACAACGGTAGTTCATTTGTCAGCTTTTCAAAATAATTTTCTAAGAGATCATCAATGCAAGGGGAATATTACGTCGAAAGTTAACAAATATGGATGATGTTGAAGGAATGCAATCCTAAAAAGATGTCGTAAGTCGTCAGTAAAAGATATCGTATGTAAGCAGTACCACACGAGAATTGATGCCGAAGTATCAAAACAATCGATGCCGCATTTCATGAATAGTGCATAAAATCGATAACGCACAATATCAATGCTGTGGGAATGTCATACGTCGTATAAAGAAAGAGGATTAAGATCATTCACAAGAGAAAATTTAAAAGGATTTAGCGTATTTTCCTTCATAAAGCTTCAAAGGCATTCATGTTGAAGTCATCACCAAGATAGCAATTCAAGTCCCACATCGGTAATGAAAGCAAACCTACCTCCTTCCAACCACTATAAATAGAGATGCACCCCTTCATGGAAAGAGATCCTTAACTTCTTTCTCACTTTTATCGCTTTTTCCAATTAGGATCTTCTCCAAGTCCTTTTCGTTGAGAGCTTGAGGATAATTCTATGGCAAAAGGCTAACGAGGGAGAAGATGATAAATGATATTTGCAAATAAAGGCCTGAACAATTTAAAAATTGTATATTTGCGTATTTTGTAACATGCTCGTAATTGAATAAAGGGACCGACTTGAGCATGTTGCCTATTATTACCTTGACTTGTATGTTTTATTTTTTGAACTTATGAACCATGTTTTAAATGATCTTGTGAAATATCATAAAACCAAGGGATAACATTGGAATTTCTTTGGTGCCTTCTTATATACACATCTCGAACGTTCAACAAAAGATGTCGTATGTAACCAGTTTCACACCAAAATTGTTGCCTAAGATTACCGATAGAATTGATGTTGCATTTCATGCATGATGCATAATATCGATGTCACACAACATCAATGCCATTGGAATGTCATAGGCTATATAAAAAGAAGGATTAAAATCATTCACAAAAGAAAATTCAATAGGGTTTAGTGTATTTTCCTTCATAAAATCTTCAAAGGCATTCATGTTGAAGCCATCGTCGAGATAGCAATCCAAGTCCCACATCGCTAATGAAAGCAAGTCTATCTCCTTCCACTATAAATATAGATGCATCCCTTCATGGAAAGGGGCCCTTAACTTCTTTTTCGCTCTTATCACATTTTTCAATTAGGATCTTCTCCAAGTTATCTTCATTGAGAGCTTAAAGACAATTCCAATGGAAAAACGACTAATGAGGGAGATGATGATATACGATACTTACAAACAAGGACTTGAACAATTTGAAAAGTGCATATCTGCACAATTTGTAATATGCTCATGGTTGAATAAAGGGACATGACTTGAGCATATTGTCTATTGTTACTTTGGCTTGCCTGTTTTTTTCGAACTTATGAACCATGTTTTAAATGATCTTGTGAAATATCATAAAAGTAAGGGGTATTGTTGGAATTTCTTCGAACATGTCTTCTTGTACCCACATCTCGAACGTTGAACCAAATTTCGGTTTAATAGTAGATTCCATTAACTTGGGTAGTACCACTTTGTATTATTCATGATATATTATCATTGGTAACCATGCATATTTGTGATATTTCCTTTTCACTATACTATACTTCTAACCCTCGCTTTGTGCGTGGTCGAGAGCTTTATACTTTGGTTGCATTTAATTTCAACCTACCACATACGTACACCGTGCACATCAAACCGTTTGGCATTCAGAGCACGTTATCTGAAGCATTCTCACTATTGTTTGCATTTGTGACACAATTTTGTTAGTCATCAAACTGACTATTAGGAGACTAATATATTTGGGCTCGTGACTCATAAACGTACCAGTAATTAATGGCTTGTTAACGTTTATGTGATTTTTGATGTTGAGATATACTTCGCTGTTATATGAGGGTTGAGGCTTCGTAATTATGGTTGGGTTATGGTTCTTCAATGTGGAAAATTACCCTCGACTACATTATATGTTGTTAATTTACCTGCGATTGTAATTCCATGACAATACACAATATATCAAGGTGGAAGTGTTGCATGGTAGGTAGGAGAAAAATGAGTATGTTTTCTGGAAGTGAAAGTGTTGATTTAATTGGTTTTAGGTTGCGAGGTAATATTTTTATTAAATATTTTGCTATTATGCATTGTGATACATGTTGTTTGTCTTTGATGGCATGAGACGTGGTTAAAATTAAGGTCACCAACTAGGGTTGGTGAATGTGAAGAAAAGACAATGGAGCAAGCGATAAACCGTGGGAAAGAGCATTCAAGTTGGTAGAGAAGTTGAAAGAGTGCCTGTCATTGGCTTCAGAAATTTCATATGGAGGACAATTTTTTTTACATTTTTACTATTTTTTATTCACACCACGCAAATCATGAAATATTTTTATTACCTAAGCAATTCGTCTGATACAACCAGAAACATATTTGTAATACATATAAAATATCATATTTGGCCAAACTTGCAAGAAAAATAAAAACACTGGACATATCACATACAATGTCATTACGGACAAACAATGGATAAATTGAGAAAAGAATTTCAAATGATATATTATTATATATGGCATAAGCCTCCTTACAATTATTTTTAATCAAAAACCGACATGTCATCGTGCATCAATTATCAATGAAATAAAATATCTCATAATATCATGATGTGCTTGTTGCATCGTCTTCAATCTCTTATAACTCATTCGACTCTTAGTGAAAATGCTTAATTTCAAGTTTTGTAGATGCATTTACTAGCTCACTACATCATGTAATGAAAAGAACGAAATAAACGCGCAAAATGCCTTTGAAATAAAAATGATTGTGAACTAAGCACATGAACCTTCTCCGAACCATCTACCTCGACTTTAAAGGCATTTTCCTCCTCAACCATAAACTTGTTCCAAACACATTTGCATCCGCCAAAATCGTATTTTCAACATTTTTCCGTCCCTCAAAAACTATCGAATTCCATCAAGAATAAACAAAATCATTTCAAATCCATTTCAGCACAAAAACACACTATTTTCAATCTTTAACCTCACCCTCGTTAACATACATTCACCACACTCGTACTCCCTCCATATCAGCCGTCCATTAAAAGATCATTTAAACGCTTTAGATACAAAACCAAGAAATTACCCATCCGTGAGGTTTTTTTCAACCAATTACATCTGCCCACGTGCACCACAACACTCTCCTGCTTTGCTATAAATATTCGCCTTCGGAGCCTTGATCCTCATTCTCGATCTCTTTCCCCAAGCAACCAAGCAAAGTAATTCCTAATTCAATCTCACCGTAACCTAAACCTACTTTTCTGCCATGGCAACTAAGAAAGCCGCCGCTTCTCATCCCAGCTATCACGAGGTAAAAATAATCTTCCACCAATTATCAAGTCTATTTATTTTACTCTTTTGTATTCAAATTTTGATATTGCATTTAGATGATCGGAGAGGCGATAACTGCGCTGAAAGAACGAACCGGATCAAGCCAGTTCGCAATTGCTAAGTACATAGAAGAGAAGCACAAGGGCCTGCCAGAGAATTTCAAGAAGATGCTTTCCGTTCAATTGAAGAGGCTGGCCGCAAGCGGCAAGCTTACCAAAGTCAAAGCATCGTTTAAGCTCGCTAAGCCCGTTTCGACAGAGAAGAAGAAGAAGGCTACCAAATCTAAAGTTGCGTCAGTGAAGAAAGCAAAGAGTGCGGTGAAGAAGGATGCTCCGGCAAAAGCAAAGGCTGCTCCTGCTAAGAAGAAAGCTGCTCCGTCCAAGGTTAAGGCGACTCCGGCGAAGAAGAAGGTGTCTGCCGTAGTGAAGCCGAAAGTGAAGAAGATGGGCAAGTCTCCGGCCAAGAAGGCGGCAACGGCTAAGAAGGCAAAAAAGTAATTTAGGGCTTGATTTTTGGTGGTAGCCGTAGGATTGTAAATTAAGGGTATTGTGGTTGTCTTTTAATTTCCGCTGTTTTCAATGGTCATGGTCTGTAAAAAAGTTTGTGCTGCTTTTAGTATAATAGTATTTTCATGTTTCAGTTCAGGCTTCGGACTGCCGAAATTAACAGTTATTTCGTTACGTGCTGGTGTCACATTTCTTTTTTTCATTGTCTGGTCACACGTTTTAAAATGTCCATTTTTGATTCCAACTCTTGTTGCATATATCTTGCAATGCTAAAGATGAGCAATGATAACTAAATTCATCGACAGCATTAGTTAATGATTGATGGATTTACAGTTTTCACCAAACATAGTGCAAGCACCAGCAGCAGCTAACATTTTGGCCTCGTTGATAGCATTGCTTTTGTCTAGAGTTTTCTTTGGCTCCAGGTATTGCTGCTCTGAATTAAAGTTCCTAGTGTAATTTTCATAATTTTCTCCAAATTTTGGCCTCGTTGACATACATCTTATTATTCTTTGACTTTTGTACCGTTTCAATTTTCTCCAAATTTTCAGCCTTCTTCATAAAATCCTTGAGGTTAGAATTCCTATAAGCTCTCTTAGAAAGGCTTCTTATCATTGAGGCTTACGTCTCAACCACTTCAGCTATGCAAAACATGTGAAACTAACAAAAGTTATTGAATTTCAATTCTATAATGACAAGTAAAAAAATAAACAAAATTTAAGAAAATGAAAGTTAGTGTTTTTTATTTTACACTTTCAATATCAACATGATTAAGATTGTTTTTGAAACAAAAGAGAGTTACATAATTGATTTCACCAGTTTACCTTTAAAGAAATTTTTTAATTTCCACAATCGGACATCCGAATAATTTTTTGTGGATCAGTCTAAATTGATAGAAGAAAAAATAAATAAAATAATAGCTTATATGATTTCCTAACGCTTAACTATTTATGGTTTTATGAATGAATAATAAAGATGATTACGACTGAATATTTTAAAGTTAAGTGTTTATATTATTATTTATTTATAATTTTATATGATCAATCATTAACTTTTACTATTTTTTATAAACAAGTTGCCCAAGTTCGAAAGAGAATTGACAAGTTGCCCCCTTGAATTGACTTTGACCTTTTTAATCCAACACACCCCATGTTTTTTATTTTATAACAACCTACATAGTGGAGCTGCTGGGATTCAAACCTGGGGTATCGCACACCTTGCTTGTGAAACACATGCCACTCTGCAGGTGTTGCCCCCCAACCAACTGAGCTACTATATATTAATTAAAATTAATATTAACAAAACAAAAATAATCTACCCCTCAATGTTTAGATAAAAAAGTTTACGTCTCAACGTTTTGAGTCTTAAACCTCACCTCATGAGCTAAAAAACACTTCGTATATGCTTTTCACGTTTTATAACTTTGTTTTCTGTACATTTTTTTTGCTAAAAATAATACTTGTACAATTAGTGTTGCAATCTTAAAATTTGAATTATATTAAACAAAAATAGGGACACTAAAGACTTCAAGCTGGACTTAATTTTCTTAACCTTCTTATAATAAGGAAAAGCTTCGCACTGGTTTTTTGATTCTCATGTATTCAAATACGAGGTATATCCTGTTGTAGCTTATTCATTAGCATTTATTGTTGAGCTTGCTTCCTATAGCATATTGCCTTACTGTATTACTATATTTAGATAGTTATTGGCTATGTTGTTATACAAATATGAAACCATTCATTGATGTCAAATATCTTACACATTTCCTTTTAGAATCGTTCAAACGCAGACATTGCTGATTTTGGAATTGTATATAATCCGTGATGTAAAAAACACATTATTATTGCTATTATTCAACCAATATATATCTCCTTGTCATTGTTACCGGTGTCATACCGATATAAGCAATTCCATATTTAGGCAAAAACCAGCATTTGAAGGGTCCGGATCACCAGTAGCCCAGTCAAGTCCATTTGGTAGCACATTCCAACAAAGTCAACTAGCTTTTGAAAGCACCCCTTTGGTTCCACCACATTTGGTGCACAAAGCCAACTTGCCTTTGGCACGTCAAGTACACCAGCATTTGATGCTACAACAATACCTGCTTTTGGTGCCTCATCAACCCCCACATTTGGTGCCTCAACTATTCCAGCAATTGGGTCAACTGCATCATCGGCATTTTCATTTTCCAATTCAAAAATGAAGGAGTTGATATATGCCTATAAAGAATATGAAGTTTATCTTGAACTACAAGAGTGGATACACCATATCCTTTTGACAAATGATGTGTACATTTTACATGGTTAAAACTTGGCAGTAAGTTTATTTTTTGAAGACACGTGTCAGTGTATTATTTCTTATTTTTAAATTTTTAAGAAACTAAAAGAATTACAGAATTGTTCTATGATTACAGTCACTTGTGGGATGGTTTGGTTTTTTTCTTGACTTAAATGACAGAATAAATGTTACTGATGTAGATTGCTGAAGCGAGAGTAACGATCAAGTTGGTGAACATGTAATTAAATATTTCGAATGTACAGTTTTAGTTTCCAGAGATCAAGTGGATGGATATAAATTTGTAAAATTTTGGGAATTTGAACAAAATTCTATTTGGTTATTAACGCTATTTTATTTTATAAGTACTCGTAGTTGCAACTGAATAAATATATTACATTGTGTTTAGATGGCAGTTTGCGAATGACTATCCCAGTGTTATTCATAAAGTATTATAAATAGATTTATTTATTTGGAACATTATTTGCGTTGTAAATCATTTTTTCTTGAATGTTGTAGCCCATATCAGATTTTTACATGATCATTAACTAAATTGCGTGATAGTTTAACAATGACGTTCTATCATATCACTAATATATTTCATGTTTTACATGCTCGGATATTTTTCTCATGCTTCAAACCACCAGTATATTTTCTAATAGTTCCGTCTTTTTTACAAAATACATTCTATCAATTCCTCCTCCTATTTTGTAAATATAATATACAATACACATGTATATATTGATATATAATACATATACACACACAATATTTATATATTATTTTCATCATTTAATTGTTAAACATTCCATACAATATTAGTTAAATTTTTTTAATATTGCAAGTGGATCTTAGTCTTAAATATTAACATTATATGTTTAATTGAAATAAATGAAATTTACAATAGATATTCCTATTTTGAAATTTTCTATAAACGGTTGATTTTTCTACCGTTATGCGGTTATACTAGTTTTACTAAGATAATCAATCAATATACAGTAATATGTCAAAATTCACCTAAATACTTCCTTGCACACGATAGGTTTCAAAGATTGCATATAGAATTTGAATTCGTATGCTACAAAATCAACAGATCCTTCAAAGCAATTAAATACCTAACTTATGACATTAGTGTAAAGGCGAACAAAGATTGAGGAAGCCTGAAAATGTTAACAGAGCGATGACCAATAATGGGAAGAACATAACAAGGCAAGGCATTACTGTAAAAAGTGCATTTTTTAAATAGGGTCTTTGTATGGCAAGTTCCTATATTTAATTAAAATAAACAAAACAACCCTACGTAATAATTTATGTAAATTACATTCTATGCATGCATTTCTTTCATTTGTGGTCGTTATTCTTGGACTCTTATTTAAAATATCCACCCAATAAATTATCAATTTTTAAAACGCAATAACTTTTTCAAAAAAACAAGATTAACAAACCGTTTTCATAGTGACATCACAAATTTTATTGCCTTTCTAATGATAGGTATTATAAACATGTAAAATCAAAATTTTGAAACATATTCATATTTTTTAATTGCATTTCGAAATTATGAAACACAATCATAGTTTTTAATTTAATTTCGTAATAATTTTTCAAGTTTCAAAACATAAAATTTGAAATATTAGTGGTGCATTTTTTAACTGCATTTTAGAAATGAAGTTAAAAACTGCACCAATTAAATACAGTTAAAAACGGTATTTTGCCAGTGCAGTTTTTAACTTTATTTTAAAGATGCAATCAAAAACTGCATAATTAAATGCAATATTTAACTGCATTACTAAAGTGCAGTTGAAAATCGATATGTGATATTATGTTTTTTTAATTTTACTTTTATAAATCAACAATGGATGCCATTGGAAAATTTATTAAATTTGTGATTTAATGGTGAAATCAATTTTTAAATCCGATTAATCTACAAAAGTTATCACAGTTAAAGATTGAAAATAAATGAGTTGGGGAATGCAAACAATTGTTGGGTGTGATGCTAGAGAAATAGGGACCTAATATAATTAGCGACCAAGGTACCCACTTTATAATTCAATTATAAAATTAAGACCCGAGATTAATATTCTATTATTTATATCTTATTTCGGTAGTTGTTTTTCGTAGATGAGTATTTATGGCTTAGATTGTCATATCCAAGTATTTTTGATTTATTACTCAACATATAAATTTTAGTGCCGATGCCACATTTGTGTTGGAAATCATTTCATAATGGATTAAAAACAAATATTATTCTATTATGTACAATTAATAAACTATACAAATCAACCATAGTTAAATATTTTTCAATTGTTTCAAGGTAGTTCTACAATATCCATAACATGTAACAAATATATTTTTTACAACGTTATGTGCGACTTTTAGGTAAATGCTATAAAGAGCCCTTACCTTCCACAATTGTGGATATGACAACATTATGATAAATGTTGTCAAAACACATTAACAACATTTATCTAATGTTGTAAACTGGTATTTTTTATATATTGTAAGTGGTTTAAAGTATAATATGAAACATTTATAGGTATGTGTCAAATACACAACATTTTCTCTTAAGTTCTCGTGCAAATCATATACTCCTTATTTTGAAATTTCGTTAGATGTATTCCATGCAAACGGTGTTTTAATTCCTTATATAATAGGTAAGATAGACATTTAGTTACATGTTTGTCTTTGAAAGAGGTAGTTTGCACTACGTTTTAGTACCTCGTGGAAGGAAAACTACCATAACCATTTGTATTACAAGTTACATAATTAATTGATATTTGATTTCCATTTATGAAATAGCTCGAATAACTGTACGAAGATAAGAGATATATTGCCTCGACTCCATTGCATAAAGATAGTTTGTACTATTACCTTTCCATGCTTTATTCAGTCAATTCTATTCATTTATTTCACAATTACTCATTCGCTTTGTTAACTTTTATATGCAGCAAATGCCTAGAGTATGTCTATGTTAAGGACTCATCTTCCAAATTTCAGGGTATCTCAAGTGTATTATTAACGAAAATAGCTTGACATTTTTCTCAGTGTTATTTACTGATATTTCAAAAGTACTGAATGATTATTCAATAGGAAAACAATATCTTTATACTATTTTTGTATGCACCTTACTTCCAAACAAGGATACATTAGATTACACTAATTACGAACAATTTGAAAAATGACAAAAGATTTAGAAAAAACACATTAGATTACACTAATTACTTCCAGTTTTACTTTATAGACCAAAAATAATAATTAAGTTTAACTGTTTAAGAAACTTGTTTGAACTTCTTAACTATATATTACAACGTTTAATTTCTAACTAGATTTTCTAGACAAACTCCATTAAGGTGTTTAGTATTTTTGGAGATATAACTTACTTCTTTGCACAAAATCTAATAACCTTCTTCCTACCAAAGAAAATTAATTGATGTTTCAATCTTTTGGAATGTTTTCCATTATATATGTTTGTTGATGATTATTTCATTTTTATGGTGTTTATAGCTATCAAAGTTTCAAAATACTAACAATACTTCAAATGGCTAGCGAAAACCAACCAAACTGCACTTTTAGATACAATAAAGGAAGTTTATTAAGCAAATTTAAAGACTCCTTTGGTCAGTAGTTTTCAACATAAATCAAGATTTAACTGGATAAAATAAAATATATCAGGTGATAACTTTAGTATTGGATTGCATTTTTAAAATGAGCTCATCAAATATATATTTTCATCAGTTTCGATAGTGAATGCGTTATTCAACAATTTTTTTATTGATAAGGTCAATCAACGAATCTTTTCACGTAACATGGGAAATATTTAGGGGTTTTTGGACATAACCTCTATTGTTATACTCGATGTTTAGATTTAACCCTCCAATGTTGATTTCTTACAGCTACCCCATTATCTATCAGATATATGTCATTATTTATCTGAAAAAATACTTGAGGTGCAGATGTTTTATATTTTGACTTTGAAGTCAGGTTGTGTGTTACAGCTATTTATTTCATATGCATGATTTTTATACTAGTTTGGCCAGTATAATATCCCTACAACCAATGAAGTTTTGGCCGAAAAGTAAAGCTATGGAGTCGTAGCTCTCGGTATAACATTGTAAGAAAATGCAATCAATGGGCAGATTTTCATGCCAGTTCAAGCCGTCCAATATCCCTATATCCAATTCAGTATTTTATTAACATTTTTCAAACACAATTTTTTACATTATACTTTATTAAAGAAAAGAAATGTCAAACAAAATATAACTAGAGGTGCTCCGAGTTCCATGCCTTTGGAACTAAATTCCTATCTGGTTTGGAGAGAGGGGATGCATCGTTAGAGAGTGTCTCTGCAATTACCAAAGGTCCCTCGGCCATTATTATTCTTAGGACTAGATCTCCCTTGTGGAATTTCCTTTCTTTGAGTCTCGAGTTTTATGTTCTAGCCATTCTCTTCCTATAAACTATAGATCTGATCGCTGCCTCATCTCTTCTTTCTAATATAATGTCCAATGCAGCTTCTTTTAGGTGTGAGTTCTATTCCACCATATATGTTAAGAGCCAATGTGAGGGTACATCCACCTCTATCAATAACATGACCTCGTAACCATATGTTAAAGAAACTAGAGTATTCCCAGTGGGAGATCTAGTGGATGTTCAATATGCCCATAACATCAAAGACAACTCATTCACCCACTTTCCTTTTGCCTTCGTAAGCCTTTTCTTTAGCAACTTATTTATTTTTTATTTGTTACTTCGACCTGTCCATTATCTTGTGGGTGAACCACCAAGCAAAAACTTTTGATGATGCCATTTTTCTCACATAGATCAAAGAACTCCTTCCTCTCAAACTATGTTCCATTATCGGAGATTATCTTATGGGGGATCCCAAACCTAGGACTAATATTTTTGCAACAAAAGTGACTATCTCATTAGAAGTTATGGTTGCTAGGGGTTCAACTTCTACCCATTTGGTGAAGTAATCTAGGTCTACCATTGCAGAACTTGCATCTCCTTTTGACATTGAAAGTGGTCCTATCAAATCAATTCCCCGTACATCGAACAGCCAAGGACTGGTCATGTGGGTGAGTTTGTGTGATGATCGCCTTAGGATACTGGCAATCCTCTAGCACCTATCACATCTTTGGACAAACTCCTATGTATCAGGTAATGTATCGTTGGTTAGAAATATCTTTATCTTAATGACTTTTTGGCTAACTTTGTCCCCCTTGAACGATCTCCATAGCATCCTTCATGAACTTCTCTCGTGATTCTTACTCCTCCTTTTTTGTTATGCATCTTAAATAGAGAGTCGAATAACCCTTCTTGTAAAGTATTCCATCGAAGAATGTGAAGTAAGGAGTTTGATATTTGCTTTTCCTTACTGTGTTTCTATCTGCTGGCAAGGTTCCTTCTAATAGGAACAGTTTGATGAGCTTTATCCATGATTATGTTTCTTCTTGGTTTATCATTAGTGGAGCATAATCACTTTGCGTCCCACCTTCTTCCCCTTGATCTGCATCCCCGGGCACCTTACTCGCTGGGCTCGTGTTAACACTGGAATCTGTTGCATTTTAGAAATACCTAGTCAGCCAAGTATCCTACATGGGCTGCTTTCATTTCTTGAACAATCTTAGTGCTCGCCAACTTGGCTAGGGAATCTGCAGAAGAATTCTCCTCTTTAGGGATTTTCTCTATATCAAACTGCTAAAACTAGGCTGGCAACTTTTTGGACAACTCTACGTACTTGACAAGAGTGGGTTCCTTGGCTTGGTAACTTCCCCGTACTTGATTTACAACAAGTTGTGAATCAATATGAATTTTACTATAAGTTACTTCCATTACTTGTGCCATTTTTAGCCCAAAAATGTGTGTTTTATATTCCACAATGTTATTTGTGGCTTTGAATTCTAGTTGGATTGCCTTATATAGCTTTTACTTGTCAGGGGTAATGAGCACATATCCTTTTACCCCTGCTCATATAACACCCCAACTACATAAAGTTTCCAAATCTGGGGTGGATTCTTAGTTTCGCTGCTCGACTGCGTTGTTGGGATGGTGCATTCCATAATGAAATATGCTAAAGCCTGACCTTTTATGGAATTGCATGGGTAGTAGGAGATATCATATCGACTCGGTTCAATGGCCCATTTTATAAGGCAACCTAATGTTTTGGGCTTTTGTAGTATCTGCTTTGGTGGTTGATTTACTGGCACTTTGATGGGTAGGACTAGAAATATGGCCCTGACTTTTGGTCTATAAGCATTAAATTATTAGTAAGATTCTCTATCGTAGAATAGTTTAGTTCAAATTTTCATAAGCGCTTTTTAGTGAAGTATATTGGTTTTTGTATACCTACCTCTTCTCGATCTACTACTGCACTCATGGTCCGGTTAATTATGGCTAATTATATAGACATATCCTAACCTGAGATCGGTTTTGAAAGAATGGGCAGGTTGGTTAGTGGTCTTTTAATACCTCAAAAGCTGTTGTGAACTCTTCCATCCGCTTGAAATTTTTGTCTTTTTTGAATTGATTGACGAAGGAATGCATTTGTCTATAGCCTTAGAAATAAATCCACTTAGATCTGCCACATTCCCTTTCAAGATCATTATATCTTTTGGCTTTTTTAGAATCTTCATTTCTCTAATAGCTTCAGTCTTTTCCAGATTGACTTTTATTCCTCTGGACCTCACAATATATCCCAAATACTTTCCTGACTGGATTGCAAAGGTACACTTCAAGGGATTCAACTTCATCATGCACTGCCTTAAGCTTCCTCTAAATCTCGTATATGGGTCGAAGCAGTTTTAGACTTGACTAACATATATCAACGAAAACATCGATGTTCTTACTAATTTGGTCTTGAACGCCATGTTAACCAAACTTTGATATGTTGCTCATGCATTCTTTAATCCGAATGACATTACCTTGGTTACAGATCGCACCTTAATGGACCCAAATTTCAACTAGGTTGAAACTCAAGTACATTACGGTATGGATCGTTGGCGTTGGTAACCTGTGATAAACATAAATATATCAAAGAGTGAACTCACAGTGGAACAGTAAAATATGATAAAACATATATATCGACTAAGACTACTATCTTGGAATTACTATTATTCCTTGGATGTCTGGTTGCCTTGCCAGTGTTGAGCATGAATGAGAAGATCTCTCCATCTACGTCCTCGTCTTGCACCGGTAGCTTGTCCCTCTAAATCAATTCGATGGGTTGTAATGAGAAAGAGTCAGAACAACGTTCTATTGACTGGTAAATTATATACTTTATCCATAACACTAGTTTATGATCATTATTTCTATCTAAGTTTTATGTCTACTATTCATAGGATTATTCATTTAATTCCATCCACGTGTATGATATATCTAACCTTCCTCAAGGTACGACACACACACACACATGTGTATACATATAAGTGTTGTACTACCCAAAAGGAAACCCATGCCACTTAATACTTTGGGAGTAGGCTGACCAATGATCATTTAATACCTCAACCCTAAAGTATGCCCTTTGTAACATAGTTTATTGTCAACCGGCGCTAGCTACGAAGGTCGATGATCTCTAGATATGGCTTTATAATTTAATTAGTCGTATTATTAATGCATCTCAAAGACTTATCTAATGGTTAACTAGCCCGCCTCCGATAAACAAACAATTAATTAAATTTTTAGTTTCTTACATATCCCATTTGGATTCTACACTAGTTGAAAGCAAAATCCATCAAGGCATAACCATTAACAACCGCAGATAACCATTATAGTTAAAGCCTATATGCCAGCCTACTTCTAAATGCTGATTTATCAACAACACTAACATATCCTGCCATCCCCCATAGCCAAAATCTCATTTATAACTACTTAATATAAGTCAAGGAAAATACCCACTTCATTTACTTATTACCTCTCGTTTAGAAATGAAGCAAGCCCTATTTCCTAATTAGGTATTATAGTAGGTTATTTAAGACTTTTTTTTAAAAAGGGAGGAGGCAGACCTAACAGCCATGCAATACCTTAATCCCTAAAGTAAACCTCTTAACATACCTAAAGGTACCGAACTATTTGATACTTCAAATCTAAGACAAAACCTTTGTTATATTTTCCCGTACCCATATATAAACATACATTTTCCCACTCATGGGTCCAACAGTTGGAGACGTCTCACATCAGTAGTATGTATATACAATTGCTAGTAGCCTCTAGCTGAGGTGAAGATTTCCATTGCGTAACTCTACCGATATCGCATCCTAACCCATACTAAACCAAGCCATTTATAACTAACTTAAATATTGGGCTAGGCCCATTAATTCATGCCCATTATAAATGTATTTTTGAGGTCATGTAATTTCCACTATGGAAATTGTTATACTTCTTAAGTTCATTTATCAATATTCGTTTATTCGCTTGTTATGAACTTATCCTTATCTTATATGCTTACTTCCTTTATTCTTAATTTTTGTTTATGTCACTTAAATGTCATTTATTTCTTTACTTCCAATTAATTGTCCTTTATAAATGGTTGTTGGCATCAAATCAGACAATCACTAATGACATTTATTTATTCATTTCAAATCTAATTTTTTATGCCTATTCCGTTTTCTCTATAAATGTCATGTTTAATTCTGTAATTAATCCCATGAAATGCATTCATGTCCTCATTCGAATTCTGTAACTTCCTATTAATTGCATTTATTGCTCATTAATATTGCAATCATTTTTCTTTAATGTTAGAGTTATTACCCCTTTTTCCATTGCAACCTCCTAACCTTATGATTTATTACGTTATTAACATTTAAACGTTCTAATTTTAATTAAAATGAGTACCGATTTGTATTAATTTATCATGTTTTATCCTTTATCGTATGTGTATATATATTTAGTTTGTGCATGTGGTTATACATACATACATATATATATATACACACACAACTCTTTAAATTTAATTTTAAGTAATCTCAGAATATATACCTATGAGTAAATTTTACAAAAATATATGTTTCCACATTTTAATATATTGAAGCTATCCTTCCCCAAAAAGAAACTTATTACCATTATAACTTTACATAGACTACCTATATTATCCAGCCTGGTGACCAGACCATATTTGAACGAACTTGATCGATCGAACTTGAAGGTTATCAAGGCAGAGTATGGAATGATGAATACCAAAATCAGATGTTAAGTGTGACTAATGGACCATGCCCAAAACATAGTGAAAAATCTCCAAAAGAAGACCTACACACCCTATACCTATGAGCAACAATTCACAAGCCAATGGCACAAGAAGTATTGGATCGATATTGATCCTTGATCAAGGCTCGGTACCGATTCCTAGATACCCACCAAAATCGCTATTCATCTCATGCACCACCAAGCTAAGATGGTTACAACCATTGCCATGCCTTGTAGGATGGTTCTCAAGAGGTTGTCATCAAGCATCACAAGCAAACAAAGTCGAGGATTATCGCTCCATCCCCGATTCTAGCAATTCACTCAGATCCAAGCCTCTAGTAAAACAAAAAAAAGTGAAAACGATGATGGCAGGAGTGAGTCGAGCCCATGCAAGGTCAAAGGAAGGATCTAGAAGGCAATTTCATGGATCAATGCTGATCCCTAAGTATGGATCGATACCAATCCTTGAATATTGCTGATGTGGCCACGATCTTCCTAGCATGACTCCTATACATGGGAAACATTGAAATAAACATAGTGGAGAGGATTTTGGCAACCTACAATTACAAATAGAGGGATATGGGCATGGTTTAGAGGAATTTTTTCCAGTTGTTTGCAAATTTTCATATAACTCATGTGATTCTAGGGATCATCACCAATCCCTAAGAAAGTTTTTGCGATCAAAATTGTCAAAAAAGTTAAGTGGACGTAGACAATGATTAGCAGAACCACTATAAATCTTGTGTGCTCTTTTCTTTCTCGTTTTAGTTTACTTTCTTCATTTAATTCTTCTATTTTTATTTCAGGTATCAGTGCCACTTTTTGGTATAAACGATTTGGTGCTTTCATTAAGAGACATTGATCTCAGTATGTTAGGGTCTGTTTTCAAGTTTCGAATAGCCCAAATCCACGAGGTTGATTTGTCAATTTTATTATTGTAATCCATGACTATTCAGATTCCAAAAGTATCTATTAAAGGATTAGTCCAAATTATAACCCTGCAAAAAGAAAGAAACAGTGCTTCCAGGCTGTTAATAATGCTAAGAATGCTGGTTCTCAACATGTTGATGAAATTGTGCAATGAATACTTTCAAAGTTCAGACCCCATCAAACATGGTAACAAGGGTCAAAATGGACTGAATGATGAAAGAAATAAACGATAAACTGTAGGAGAGTCGGGATGCGACGAATAAGCAGATGAAGGAGAGCCTTGATTTGTTAAACCAGTTGACCCGTAATCGTAGACGGAGTAAGAGAGAATTATAACCTTCTGACTCTGAAGACAGTTCCTCTTCGTCTGTTGGGAGACATCGAGATGGAAAGCAAAAAATAAATAGAAGGAGACAGGTGCTTCAAAAGAGAGATTGGATGTTTTTCAAAATGGAGGCTAAGGGATTGGCACCGAACCTAATGCAGAGATTGGTACCGAACCCTCCGTACTCGACTTAGTCAATGAATATGTTGATGTCTTGCAAGATGATGTTGGTGATAATGTAAGTCATGTTGCTGATGGCTAGAATATTGGAGTTCAGGCGGCTGCTGCTGGCCCGCCTTGTGAAAACAATAAGAATGCATCAAAAGGAGCGGTTCTCCTAGAGTCGGGGGAACCTAGGTATAATGAAACTAACTAGAATGTTTGTGGACTCAAATGCTCGGGGTAAGCCATGGCTATCGTTGTCTGATGGATCATGTTGAGCCATATTCTTTGGCATAGACGGTAAGAAAGCTAGTAAATGAGACCCAGCATAGAAGTAACGATGAATGGGCTACTTCCCCGAGAAGGAACCCATTCGTTGAGGAACTTTTACGTGAGGAATACCTTTGAAGGTTCAAAATGCCGACAATACCATCCTATGGTGGAACAACGGACCTAATGCAGCAATGGTTGAAGTACGAATGGCACATGGACACTACTAAGGAAACTAATGCCGTCAGATGTTGATGTTTTTCGATTTTTCTTGAAGGTGTAGCAATGACGTGGTTTACTCGGCTTCATCAAGATCTATATCATCATTTGATCAATTGGAAAGGAAATTTGTTAAGCAGTTCGGTTTGCATATGACTCGTCTAAATGATGTGCTATCGCTTTGAATCTCTTCCAGGAAGTGGGAGACACATTGAAATATTTCTTTGGTAGATTCAACATGGTAGTGAAAAAGGTGAGTAATGCGAAGGAAGTTATTGTATTAATGGCCTTGATAATGCGGGTGCATTCGGATACTGATTTAAAAAGATGGTTAAAGATGAAACCCCCACCGACAATGGATCTTTTTTTACAAGAAGGCGAATCATTTCTTATGCATGGAAGAGGCAATTACTACTGCCAGGAAAGCTAATATTGGGAGTTCGGCTGAGGTTATTTAGAGTAATGTTGCTGTGAAGCATAGAATTGATGTGAATGTGGAGAACAAAGGTAGTGCACATAAAGAAGTTAACCGAGAAGGTAGAGATAGGAAACCGGGTTCCAAAAAATGATCGAGATTCCCAAGATTCTAGGATTACTAACCATTGGATAATTCGATTGAAATATTTATCTTTCCATGCAGGATGTTGAGCATCATAAGAAACCACCTCCAAGGGAGTCAATGGAAAAAGAGAAGAAATCCGGTAAGTACTACCGCTTTCATGAAACCCATGATCATAACACGAATAATTATCGGCATCTACGCGGTGTGATAGAGGATTTGATTAGGAAAAGGAAATTACAGTAATTTTTTAAAGCACCGCAGGATAGTGAGCAAGGAAATTCTCATCCTTAAGGATATCAATACCAACGGGCCCAAGCTAGGCCTAGCGACGATGAGTTTAGATAGATTGGGAAAAGATAGTCATAAATACGATTTCTAGTGGACCTCATCCAGCTGCAAAGAGCTGGAAAGAGATGGAGAGATATGAGAGTTCGTTGAAGCACACTGTGAATGAGAGTTACTTTACCATCGAAGATGGGCTTCGACAAAACAATTCAAGACAATGACTGACGATATTGTTTTCAATAATAGAGATGTAGATAGGGTTAAAGGGCCCGTGCTTGATCCCTTGGTGATATCGACCACGATTGGGCCAACGATCGTGAAGAAGTTGCCAATCAACTGTGGTAGTTCAGTAAATATCCTATTTAAAAAAGCTTATGACCAAATGAAGATGGAATGTCAGAATCTTAAGCCATTCAAGTCCTAGATCTAGGGATTTAATGGAGTGGCGATGGAACCCGTGGGATGTGTAGACCTACCAGCGGTTTAGGTGAGGATGACCGTAAGCGAGTGCGGGTTGTAATCTTCTTGGCGTTGGACATTTTCTCAGCTTATAATTCTTCTCTGGACCGACCGGCCCTTTCTAGTTTTCGGGTGGCCCTTGCCCCATGGTGCCCAACGATAAAATTTCTTACAGATAATGGAGTTGGAGTTATCGAAGGAGACCAAAGTGTCAGTGTGAATGTTATGTTATGAAGCTAAAGGAGGCAAATCGACGTGGGAGGAAAGGATGCGGAGAAGACTCTTTGCATCAAGTCCCTGGATGCGAGAATACTCTCTGCATCAAGTCCCTGGATGCAAGAAGACTCTATGCATCAAGTCCCTGGATGCATAGCTACCACCGCCTAAGCCCTGGCTTGGGCAGCATTGCTGGTTCCATAAGGATATGGATCTGAGGAATGTGCCCGAGGATGCAAGGGTGGCCCCTGTGGGGTTGATGATCAACATCAATGTTAGTCAGGGCGATCCAAAACGGGCCTGGAAGATCGAATCTCAACTTAGCATGAGAGTGATGAAAGACCTGGCGGGTTTTTTTGAGTAAACCTGGATGTGTTCGCTTGGACGCATTCTGGCATGAGTGGAATATTATCGAAGATAATGTGACACACATCTAATGTGAACCTTAAATGTGTTCTTATAAAGCAGAATTGATGCAGCCTAGGTCCGAAGTGATCCAGTGTGCTGAAGGAGGAAGTGGACAGGCTGAAAGATAACAACTTCATCTGCAATGCTCTATACTTGGTATGGGTGTACAATCCAGTTATGGTCCATAAATCCAACGAGAAATGGAGGATGTGCATCGACTATTCGGATCTAAATAAGGCATGCCCGAAGGACAGTTTTCCATTTGTCGAAGATTGATCAATTGCTGCATTTAACTATTGGGCATGAGCTATTATTGTTTATGGACATTTACTCTAGCTACAACCAAATTCCCATGCATGCCCCAGATCAGGAACACACTAGCTTCATAATTAACCTAGGACTGTATTGTTATTGTAACACCCCCACCTCTATACCCATACTATCCAAGATTACTACAGAGTAATACTATCAGATGATGTGGAGAATAAGGCAATATGGAGTACACACATGAATATTCCTTTGAGCTAACACTAGTACGTGTTTAAACATCGGTAAATCACCAATAAACGTACACGGTATTGGTACAAAGTAATAAACACATATGCCTTCAGGACAAAATAATACACAATATACAGTAAGTAACAGAGATCACAGAGTCAATCATAGTGATAATATATATAACATCAAATATACAGAATATCTCCAATATACATTATAATGAAATACATACAAGACTATAAAGTATAGAATGATAATCTACAACACCAAATATCTAGTCTCTTTTATGTCCCAAAAATACAAGCTGGTCTCATAGTCCCTATACCAAAAATGTCTCAGATTGGCTCGAGTATTATATAAATAACACACGGGTCAAACTATATCTATAAAGGTCAACTTATACATAGATATAGAATATACATATTATAATGGTGATGACATACTAACAACTCTGTAACAAAGTAGCAACACCCACAAAACTCAACATAAAATTGTCATCGCCCATATAAAACACATCAAATAAGAATTTACACAAAACAACATCGAATGGGCGAATCATCTATATCTTGAAATCACAATCAAATCTAGAAATATCAACAATGAGATATGCTCAAGCGAAGTCAGGCACAGACGAAGCAACGCCCAAAATATCTCTCAATCTCATATTATAAAATACCATCATCAAAATCACTAAAACCAATATGAAAGGTCGGGCCAGCTCATAACAATACACAACTATAATCAATAATAAATAGGCCATCTGCCTATAGAGAATATACCGTCTTCCTAAGAAGGATACAGGGTTGACCATACTCTGGACACTATCGCAGGTATAGTCACAACTCGTTATAGATATGTCAATCTACCATCCACATACATACACATACAACGGAACCAGATAGGAGAATGATAATACATTTGCTTGCTCCAGAAGCCGCACATGGTCCATATGACATAATTCCTACAGTCGTCGATTACCATCACCTCTCCCTCTTGGTATCGTGACAATGATCCACCATAGGCTCGATAACCCGTAGCCTTTTCGGCCACGACTACCTACATGTGCCCCTATGGTAACTAATTACTGGCCTATAAGACAGAAGGGGCAACCAATCCTATAATGCACATCGAATATAATATGCAACAATGGTGTCACAAACGAGGGCATGACCTCCTCGATCAAGCCGTTAGGATGGATACAAACCAATCTGGCTTACTCCTTAAACGTGAAGGTAGCTGGACAATAGGCAGACAGACACATAATGTATAAAATATGTGGCTAATAAGTAGCCTCCTTATATGCTCACCGCAGCGAGTCAAACACAACATACCCTATACGAGTGTCATCCACGAGTAAAGAATAATAAATAACACAACAGTGTCTCATAGCACCGCATGTTACTAGTCAGTTTATGTAGTGCTCACAAATCACACTCGCACCTTTGACATTATATATAACGAGTCTTAAGAATAATTAGAAAAGTATTATCGAACGCCCTTTCCCAAATGGCATTACTAATCTACTTATTCAGATTTCTCTTCACATAGAATAAATATCAATAAATCAAATAAAAGAAATGTCATCACCGTATCATCTAGAAATATAACTCAAATCAATATCAGCGGTGAATCATTCACGATATCAAGATTAATAAAAAAGTGATAAGGATTCAAAAAACATAGAAGTTATATACAATATTCCAATTTAATATAGAAATGTAATAATAATAATAATATTCAACAAGATCGTTCTTTAAACAATTAAATATATTAATTAAAATTCTTCCCCAATTAATTTTATATTCTAAAGCGAATAAATCTTGTAGAATATTGATGTATTAAATAATTTCACTTCAGTTACACAATACTAAAATAAAGATTTAAACCTTATAATTTACCGTCAAATCCTTATATATATATATATATAACATTCTAATTCTCTTTATAGATCAAATACAATTTATAAAAGCCATTTCCTAAATTTTCTTTAATTAAAAATACCTTTAACGTGAATAAATATACTTTAAATACTAAATTTAAAATAAAAAAATTCTTCATAAAATTATATATTTCCCTTTTATCAACTACAAATATTTATTTATAAATATAATTCAATCAAATTTTAAATCTCTATATTAGTTTCCTGAAGCTTTTAAAAATATATTGAAAATCAATAAAACATTTAAAATAAAAGCCATGGAGAAAAATTTAATAATAAATCAACAATGTTAATTTTATCGTGTGGCCGAGTCGAATCTTAATGAATTTCGACCATTGATACACTACATACACAATACAAATAAATTACACAATCAAAATGCAAATGAACATCATTTTTTTTGCATTTCGTACTTTCAACAAACGCAAATCAACTTGCATAGTCAATCAAATATCCAGATCAGACTATTCATCCAAGTAAAAAACTCAAAATTCACAATCAATCAAATCCTAGACAATCATTCCAACAAAGAAATTCAACCAATATCGAGATTATAGCTGCGTGTGTAGTGAACAACAACTTTTTTAAATATAGATTGTGAGTAAGAAAACTCACCAAACGACGGTTATAAGAATCAAACACAACTATATAAGATTGCTCCACATAAAATATTCTATTTCAAAAATTGCATCACATCTTACGCATCCGCTACCATCCACTACATCACACCAGTCCAAGCCTCCTCTTCCACGCTATGTCATCATCCAACTCATGCCGGGTAATCAACAACTTCACAGTAGACAACCAAACCATTCTTCACCATCGCACCAACTGCTTATCATGCACACTAACCCAACTTCCATCGACCAAGTCGAGGCTACAGTCAACATCATGACGTCGATCTGGTCATGATAATTTGTCATCGCGCCTCCAACTATCGCCGGCTCCATTCATGCATTCCCCCAAGGTTAGCTCTTCTTTGCTCAATAACCAGGTATCATGATCGTCTACTTTTTTATATCCGTGATGAATTGATTTAGGCATAAAGGATTTAGGGAAAAATAATCAGGTTTGGATATGTATAGAGGAAGGAATGAGTATTCTAGAGAAATAATGAAAAAAGGTTTAGGCTTGAGTTTGTTAATTTTGGGATCCTATTAATTTAAATCAGTCCATTCCTTTTTTCTTTTGTTTCAAATAATTCTTATATTTATTTATATGTTTTGTTTAGCATTTCCTTCTACAAATTACATTTCGATAATTAAGTAATTTTATTCAATTTCAATATATTATTCGAAAGGAATTTATCAGTTTAATTAAATTTATTTAAACGAAATATTTTACTAAATAAATTTTGAATAAATAAGAATTTATTTTCAGAATATTAATTATCAAAATCAAATTCAAACAATTTTATTTTACATAAATTTATTTATTTATATGGCATAGAAAACAGGATTGTTATAATTATCTGGTTATACCCTTCGGTTTGAAGAATGCATGAGCGACTTACCAAAGACTGGTGAACTCAATGTTCAAGGAATAGATTAGATACACAATGGAAGCCTACATGGACGATATGCTTACGAAATCACAGCGATCGATGAACCACATAGTGGACTTGACAGATTTGTTTAGCATGCTCCGTAAGTATGTGATGAAGCTTAATCCATTGTAGTCTTCATTTGGAGTTGCATTGGGAAAGTTCTTGGGTTTATAGTGAACTCAAGAGGATTAGAGGCTAACTCGAAAAAGATTGAGGTGTTGAGAAGCATTGTAGCCCCAAAGTCAATGAAAGAAGTTCAGAGCCTAAACAGAAAGGTTGCCGCCTAGAGCCTATTTATATCAAGAGCCATAAACAAGCGTATACCCTTCTTTGACATTCTCAAGAAAGGGAAAAGAAACTTTTCCTAAATACAGGAGTGCAAAGATACTATTTAGGCTTTGGTAGATCACTTAGGGAGGCTTCCTATCCTATTGAAGCCACTGGAAGAAGAGGATTTATTTATTTATTTATTTGAGTGTCGAGGCACGCTTTGAGAACTACACTTGTATGAAAGGAGTCCCAAATCCAAATATCGGTATACTACATTAGCAAACGGTTAGCGGTGAATTAAAGTATTGACTGACCAGCCTTTGAGACAGGTCCTGTAATGACCTATGACCTTGGAATGCTACTAAAATAGAACATCGAGTTGAATCAGTATGATATAACGCATCATACATGAAGGGTGATTCAAGGTCAGGCATTAGCAGATTTCATAGCCGAGTACACTGCTCGATATGATACTCCAAAAGGCAGTGGAGCGTTAAATGGAAGATGTATACCGACGGGGCATCCAACGTGTGTTGCTCGGTGTAGGTGCTGCCCCAATGACCCCTAAGGAATGCTTGATCTGTTGTGCCTTGAAACTCTATTTTTCCATGACGAATAACGAAGACGACTATAAAGCACTAATTGCAGGACTCAAGATCACAAAAGAGTTAGGAGTCAAAACTTTACATATTTTTTATGATTCCCAACTGGTGGTGTGCCAAGTAAGAAAATTCAAGCAAAAGGAGCAAGGCTAGCTCCTTACTTAACCAAGGCCTTGGATTGTTGAGGGACGTTGAACACTATACAATAACGCATATTCTCATAGAAGAAAATGCGGAAGCTATTTCACTAACCAAATTGGCTAGTTTAGGAGACGCATAGCTCATGAGCTTAGTTCCGATGGAGATATTATCAACTCCGAGCATCGATCAGACGGATGTCGATTTGATATTGGATACTGAATGTGCAAAAGAGTCGTGGATGACTCTGATCATGGATTACTTATTGAGGGGAATCCTTCTAGATAGGAAGAACACGCGATAATAGCTTCTTAGCAAAGCTTTAAGATTTGTCATGCAGGAAAGAGTGTTGTATAGGAAAGAATTCTTAGTACCCTTGCTATAGTGTGTTGCTAAAAAAAGACGCCAAGTGGCTCCTAATGGAAGTACATGAAGTGGATCACACTGAGGGGCAAATTTTAGTGAAGAAGACTCTTCGCTACGGGTATTTCTGACCAACTGTCAACCATGACACAGTAGATTAAACCAAAATGTGCGATAAATGTTAGAGATTCACGAAGATTCATAGGGCCCCGTTGACAGAGATCATGCAAATGGTCAGTCCCTGGCCATTTGGGGAATCAATATCATTGGTGTGCTTCCAGTGTCCAATGGTGGCGCGAAGTACACCATTTGTCGTTGTCGATTGTTTCACTAAGTGGGCTGAAGCAAAACCACTTGCCACGATCGCTATTAAGAAGGTGATCAACTTCATTGTCAAAAATATCATATGCGTTTTAGGGTCCCATAAACAATTATCTCTGATAACATAACCGAATTCGATAGCACCGAGTTCAAAATCTTCTACCGTGGGCATCACATTGTGAAGAGATTTGTGGCGGTAGTGCACCTACAAGGGAATAGACAAGTAGAAGCCATGGACAAGATAATCAAGTCCATTCTCAAGAAGCGATTGGAGGAGGCGAAGGGCAAGTGAGTCGATGAATTACCTTTAGAACTTTGAGCTAAAAGAATGACCCACAAGTTTGGGACTAATCACACTTCAATTGCCCCAGCCTATGGATCATAGGCTATAATTCCATTGAATTCGAGGTACCTTCTGATCAAGTGAACCATTACAACCCCAGAACAAACAAAGAACTTCTACCAGAGTCACTCGACATGATCGATGAGAAGAGTGATGAAGCTGACTTAAGAGAAATAGCACACCAAAAACGAGTAGCTTACTATTACAACACTAAGGTCAGAAGCCGAACCTTTGAAATTAGTGATCTCATCCTCAAACGAATCTTTACATGCCCCATGAATATGGTTCTGAGATGGGAAGGTTCATATGTGATAGAATAAACTTGGAGATGAAACATTCAAGCTGGAAACTGTTGATGGGATTTCGCTCCCACTAGCGTGGAATGGTGAGCACTTATGATGCTATTTCACTTGAAATCTAACTTTGTAAAAGATGTATCAATTTCGATGGAACAAGACAAAAGTTGTCATTTCCTATGACGATATAATGCAATAACTTTCAAAATATGTGAATCTGTCTTAGCATAACTATAAGCAGTAGTAAGTCATAGCAAACGTGAATGAATACGCATGTACATAGTGCATGTACTCAGAGATAGGTGCTGCCCAAACTTCTGCAGTCCATGATTGGACCCACGAAGTGATAACGTTCTAGGTATATAGAGACAGATACCGATCAACTCCACTAAACCATGGCTTGAGGGAAAGAGTATAAATACTCAAGGGTAGAGCGAAACAGTTCACCCTAACGGCTCGTGCCGAGAGTTTGGCTGAGCGTCAAAGCCTTGCCTAGAAGATGGCAAGATGGAATGTAAACTCCGATAAATGCTTGGAGATAGGCATGATCGGATTCGAAAATCCTGACATGGGATGTCCAAATCACCAACCCAGGTGATTAAATGCCCAAAGATATGTGTGATCAGATGTAAACACCCTAACATGGGATGTCCAAATCACCATCCTAAGTGGCTAATGCTGATCAACATCTGGAGTTAGGTATAACCAGATGTAAACATCCCAAAGAGAATTGTTCGAATCGTCATTCCAGGTGTTTGAGCTCGATCGAAGCATGAAGTTAGGCATGGCTAAACAAAGGTACTAAGAGATAGGCACCTATGCCAGAACTTCTCGATCAAAGGGATAATGTGATTCCGGTTGCAACTGCTAGTCAAACAAAACTTGATTAGAAAAAAACAAGATTTGTCATTAATTTGGCTAAGTTTTAGTAGGGAAATATTCATGTGCATACAAAAGAAATAATAAGCGCGTCTCTCGATGCTTTAATGGATCAATACAAGACTTAAAAGAAAAACAAGTCTCGATTTTATTAACATGCCGTTTAAATCAAAAGTAAGGGCTATACCAACACAACTTCAACCTATATACATAAGTATCGAACAAAACTAAACATGAATGAAACAGGGAAAGATATGATTAAGCCTTCTTCCTCTTTTTCAACTCTTTCTTATTCTCCTCGGAAGATGGTGCGTCAGACTCACCTTCCTTTTTTCCGACTCTTCCTCTACCCCTGCCACTCTTCATAAGGTTGCCCTTTGAAGATCCAGAGGACACGATTTGAGCGCTTCCAGAAGAAGGAGTTGTAATTGAGACAAAGATAGGCTAACCACGAAATGCCATAGATAAAGGAGGAGGCATGTTATCAACCGGTTCCTTCTTGATCTCTTTAGCCAGAAGAAATCGAGTCTGGAGCATCTCCTACATGGTAGGCCCTGTAGAAGGTCCACAATACCCAATTACGAGGGCATCCTCCTCGGCTTGAGCTTCTTGAAGATCACCTTTCAGCTCCTCCATCAAGGCATGAATCATTTGTGCACCAGGTCTAGGGGCCGTGCCATCTGGAACACCCGGAATAGTCTAAGAGGCAGACACAATCATGGACGCAGTTGTCGAAGCTTGTTGGCCCAAATGCAGACCTCCCTCGAAAAGAGGAGTGATGAGAGGCTGATTTGAAACTTGAGAACATAAAAGGAGAGGTTAGCAACATCGACTGGTGTCATCTTAGCTTTCTCAAATATAGGTTAGATCGGTGACATACCTCTGCTAGGTTTAAATTCAACATGAGCTGGGTACTATCGGAACTGCCTACCAAAATAAAGGATGAAATAGTTGTCCTTTGGAGATGAGGCTCGTCTCGATTATACTAAGCATATGAGGAAGAGATTAAAGCAATTAGAGCCTCGAAAAAAGGTTTGTTGTTGCATCCTAGGGAATAGACCCGAAGCCTTCACATTGATCTATCTAATCCCCATCCGCCAAGTCAGGGTGTAGAATGAGCTAGCCGGCTTTAAGCGCTTCATCCTCATCTAAAAGATCACGTTTCCATTTCTCCACGTCAAACTTAGCTTCGCCCAAGAATTCCCATTCTTCGTTCACAATTTCTTCCCATACCAATGCCATAGCCTTAGGGTAATCGTCATCATGCAATTTCAAGTTCCTGAACTTGATCACGTTAGCATTGTAGCAAACTATTATCAACTCACTCATCTTTGACCCGCTCCATGGCTTCAGCTTTCTTCTTCATATCTTTCGCCCAAGTCTCCAAGGTATCCCTTGTTTGGTGTGCATCTAGAAATTCCTTATAGTATGCCTGGGCTGTATTAAGGGCATCGTCTTTTTCCTTCTTCTCCGCCTCTAATTTTTCCTTTATCTCCTCCGTCTTCTTAAACAGTCGCTCATTCTCCTGAGACTAGATACCCTATGGTGGGTGGATTCAATCTGTTTTTCATGACTTTGTTGCTACAACTCAACCGACTTGGATGGGACCTCCACCTTTTTCTTGGCCTTATATGGATCCTTATTTATTCTTGCAACTTCCCAATCGAGGTAGGCCATAATGCATTTATCTTGCACCGCCTCAAGTTTCAGACCTTCGATCTCCACTTTCCTGCTTTTATAACGTCTATAAATCACTTCAGCCGGCCTTTTCCATTTGAAATGCCGATCATAAGCATGAACATAAGTTGCAGTTTCATGTTTGATGCGTGGAGGGATATCCTTTATGTGATGACCCTTATTCTGTGCATTTGAGGATCGTGGAATATTTATATTATTTTCATATAAGGTTGTACGACTCAATAATTATGGAAAATGGCTCTTAGGGGGATTTTCTGTATCTATAATTTTTTTCGAATTTCTATGTGACCATATAACGACTGCCCTACACCTATGGTGTAGAACGGTTGTTAAAGAAAAGAACAAAAGTAAAGAAGAGGGAATAGAAGCGAATGGAAAAGAAGAAAAAGGAAACATAAAATAATCACATAACTTGTCGTATATTTCACATCGCATCAGATAAAATATAATAATCAACACAAATATAAAAAAATCGAGACAATAATAACAGTGTAAACTAATCATCAAAGTATAAGATCCACAAAGTTATACAACACGGTAAAAGAGTTTATACAACGGATACAAAACTCAACCGATCAACTGTCTCTACTAATAGGAAGTCAAACATTATCAAGGCTTCACACTGTCACACAACGAAATATACAATAACAAGCTCAAATATATATATCAGTAAACGTCATCTCGTGCTAATCCATCTATAAAACTCCATATGTCATCCATACCTGAATTCTAATGTACTCATTTAAGAGTACCCGAGAAATTAAGAAGCAAAGCATAAGACTTTGGGTTAGACAACAGTCTGGTGTGAGCGATAAATAATCTCAAAAGTATAAAAGTCAATATAGTATATGGAACAGAGGGTATACGAATCATACCCGACCCGTCAACCAGAAAGTTGTCACATAACATAGATAATATGCTTCTCCACTACATCATAAAAGGGTACTCCATACTCAGTAAACTATCATGGTGCCTAGGTATCTCCATCCACAATACCTACACCATACTTAAACTGTCCGGGTTATTTAGGTATCCCTATGCATAATACCTACCTCATGTGACATCCCTAGGGTGACAGTTGGCCAGTGAAGCATTCATAATAAACATAACATCCATCAAACAATACTACCTGTCACGTAGATAATATGTGACGAGCCGCCTTTGTATGTTGAGCTAACTTCATTCAGGTCTTGTGCAGTTTGGTTTTATTCTTTTCTAGCAGCAATGGATTGATATTTGCTAATTTGTCCTTGATGTTTGGATTTATCGAAACCTTATTATTTGTTGTTGGTCCCAAGCTAAATATTTCAGCGTCATCTTTCACATTAAAGAGAGAGCTGTGTTTGTCCCTTGCTTGCACTTTTTGTTCAATAGGAGACATTGGTGGTGGGTTATGGAACTATGAGAATTGGATGATCTAGTTGGATTTTGGGCAACCAGCTTCTCAATGCTGGCCATCCTTTCGTTGATCTAGGCAACAAAGGCATTGAAAGTGCCGTGGATAGGGTCGGTGACTATTTTTTTGTGGTGGATAGGGAAATTTGGATGAAGAAATGAAGGGTTTATTTCCTAGCTTCACGACCAAGTATTCAGGTTCTTATTGAGGAGGGGTTGAGGAGTTTTATGGGTGCATGATTTGAGTTTCCAAGGAAAGTGTGGGCATTGAGTAGGTGATATTTGATTATCGTTTGCTGGGGGGATTCCCCTCCTTCCAACGTTAAAATGTTAGTGAGACTTTTCATTCTCCTTACACCATCTTGGTTTATGAGGTAATTACAGTTTTAAATGCTTCCATAATTAAGAATTAGCAAAATTAAGTAGCATTAAAATTTCCTTGAAAGAAGTAATTATGTAGTCGTACGCTTGATAGTTATGAGGTTGTACTCTAACTGTTTATCAAAATGTCAAGTCCAATTTACGTTCAATTAAGTTAAAGATAGAAAGAAAATATAATACAAAATGAAATAAGTAAAGTGTAGAAAAAGTAAAGGGTACATAAATTTACGTGATTCAAATTTCGAAGAGTCCTGCGTCCACGGACCAAATCTTTGCTTATATATTTCCGGTGTAAAATTTTCCAGTGGAAAAAAGTAAAAATGTTTTTAATATAGATTGTAGAGAATTTTCCAAAGTCCTTTTCTTTGATATAGCAACCTTTTATTTATAGTGCTACGATATTACATGGATCGCTAATCCCTTAGTTTTTCATTGCTCCATCGCCATTCGATCCCTCCACATGTCTTCAATCGCGTGGCTCAATGGTTTATGCACATATCGCTTATGTAGATAAAGCCGAGGGAAAATTCTTTAAGCGGGATGATTTATTTGAAGGCGGGAATTTTGAATTTGAAGCTAGGCGGGAAATTTTGGACTTTGGGGCTTTTAGGAGATTAACCTCTGGATTCGTCCTAAAGACCGCATTCCACTAGCTTATGGTACCGTGACTTATGTATTTGCTCTTGGTTTGTACAGTCCCTTTTGAACGTAGTGATGAAATCCTTACTTAGTCTTTGTGTTGTTCCTTAATTGAAGATATACATGCTTCGAGAAGATGACGACATAGACCCTAGAATAGTATCGACCTTGATCCTAAGAAGATGCTGAAGTAGATATTTATGAGGTGGCGTTGATTCAAAGAAGACGGTGAAGCTGATTTGTAAGTGAAAGGCGACATAATCATTAGAGGGGTGATAATTAAGATTTTAGTTGGATGGCGGCGCAGTCTTCAAGTGAAGTTAGCGCAGTCTTGGAGGAGGCAATGATGTAGTCACGTAGGAGCGTTGGTGCATACTTCATCTTTTGCTGGTATATGAATCTATTGAGTTTGCTTTCACTTGTAGGCAACTCTTGCTTGGTCCCTTTTTTGTACGGATGATTGCCTTATTTGCTTCCCACTGTATGCAGTTTTAGTATCAATGTAGTTCATTTATACATACTGCATAGCCTTTCATCGTTTCAATTTAACCGCTACGACATTTGTAGTCTTTGATATGTTGTCGATTACATATAAGCTGCATATTCTTTCGGTTGTCTTTGAGTGTAGTTTGTTGGGTTTGGGGATGACTAACTTTGTTTGTTTCCTTCTTTTGGCGATATTGTGACCGAGTTCCCCCTTTTTCTTTCTTCTTTCGATGCGCAATTCTATCTATGCTCATTTTTTCGTCCTACTTTACATATGTTTATAGAAGAAAATTGAGTGTAACAAATACCATATGAGCACCAGCATGTCAGAGAGAAAGATGAACAGAAAGGGTAATATGCAAAAATATCGACTTGAAACACAAACAAACGTGGTAAGATCGTGAAAGAAAAATGGCATTATATATATAAGATAAAAATGGAAAAAGAGAAGAGACCCACCACTGTTGTAGCAGTGTCAGAAATAAGGATGGAGAGTCTGAAGATAGTTAATGGCAGACCTTCTCGCAAAAGTTTACTAAAACAAACGAGAATGAACTTTCCCTCCTCATATAGATTTTGATCTTCGTTCTCGATTGTTGGATGGAAGAGCAGAAGATAATCTAGGTCATTGAATTCTAATTGAGTGCACCGTTACATCAACCCTCACTTCTATGAAACTGCCTTGAGAAACAAATCACCACATCCAATAAAAAATGACATGTGTCATTCATATTAATTACAAGTACGACAAATCTTCCCATGTCTACAGAGGCAAACTTAGGTGCAAAATGTTTCTTGCATTTTTCACAAAAGTATAAATGTGTCTGTTATGTCCAAAATGCACTAGCAAAGTCCCATATAGCATATGTCGACCACTATCTCTTCCATCCCAATGGTTTGCCCAATCATTCCACCTCAACCCGCAAGGCTTCATTGATGCGTCATCCTTTCTTGGGATCTTGCATCCTATATTTCTAACAATAATTTCGAGTCTCATGCCTCGTGAACCACATCTTCCCTCCATCTTATGTACCTCTCCTCACCCCACCCTTTGGCGACCAGATCACAACAAGGCATCAATATCACCTGTCCGCTCATGGGTCCCATATGTAGCTCTGTTTGGTTGTCAAAGATTCCTTGTTGACCAATACCCATGTTAGCTCCATTTTGTCGTGACTAGTCAGATTTTGACAAAAGCTATCAGTCATCCCTGCTAAAAAATGCGACGAACCCATACCGTTCCTCTGACAAAAGCACCATGACAACATTATTTATTTGGAAAAACGTCACTTCACAATAATCACTATTAAAACTTCATCGTCGCCTCGACTTAGCAAAGGCGTCGTTGTACAACAATCACTCCTTGAGCCATGTTCCACACCTGGCACAAGTACGAGAAATACGACTCACGAGTTAACATGCATCTAAACTATCCCCTCCACGTAGAATTCAAGCTAGCTGCATTTGAACTGTAGATCTCGATCAACGTTCTGACAAAACTTAAGTTTCGAGCCATAAAACGTAGCCCATCAAAGCGTGATTTCTACATCTATAAATAGGGGTTCTTGTGCACTTTGTATAGTGATTGAATTTTATATTCTTAGGGCAACTCCAGTGGTTGCATTATTTGCTGAATCCATCAAAAAAATTATCCAGTCGTCAAATTCAAGTTGAATATTAAGCTTAACGTTCAGGATTCTGAACTGGGTTTGGGCGCCCATTTAATGGGCGCCCAAGCCCTGGCGCCCATTTTATGGGCGCCAGACTTCTGGCGCCCATAAAATGGGCGCCTATGCCCCTCCAATTTTGGGGGGCATCAGACTCCCATTTTATGGGAGCCTGGCATCAGGCTCCCATAAAATGGGCGCCTGATGCCAGGCGCCCATTTAATGGGCGCCTGGGGCCAGGCGCCCATTAAATGGGCGCCTAGCCACTGGGTGCCCAACCCAAATTCAGGGTTGAATATTCAGCGGGCTGAATATTCAGCCCTGAATCCATTGGAGTTGCCCTTAATGGATGGAATTGCTAGCTCTAAGATCTTGTAATAACCACTAAATTATCTCTTGTACCAAACACTCAGAGGAATAATAACATCAACTATAGTGAATGTAGATATTTACTGAGATTGAACCACTTTACATATTGTATCATTTATTTCAACTGTATTCCTTATTATTATTTTCTTAGCTATTCCTCATTTATATTTTAAACCAGGGCTTTAGTAAGTTACCTTTGCTAAAATTCATCTCTATTTCTGAAGTTGGTTGAAACTACAATCAACACAAAGGGTTCTATTCTTTTTTTCTTTTTGAGAATAAGAGTGGCGCTTTATTCATATAGATCACCCGTTTTGATATATTTAAAGTTTGAATTCATGACCTCTAGAACTTTAGTCTAAAACATCTACCACTTGCCACTTGAGATATTGATCCTTGATGTTTTCAAATATATTATTGTCAAAGCTCCACTTTTTTTACAACAATCTGATCAATTATTGTAAATGCGGTGTTGTAAAAAAGATTTTTTTTCTTCATGTAGTAAGTGTGTTTTATGTCTGACTTAGAATTATTTATCACTCATCATTTCTTAGCAGAAACTTGTAATCTTCACGTAAATGCCTTTACCCGCCCACTATATTATAAATGAAAAGATCACAATTGCATATATTTTTTTTCGATTAAAATATATTTAAACCAAAATAATAATCCATTCTCATACCATCTATTGCGATTTAAATGAAATTTTCCTTCTCAACTCCAAATCCATTCAAGGTACATTTACATCCGTCGAAACAACAATTTTCGCACTTTTCATAGCATCAAAACCCACCGAATCCCGCAAAGAATAAAACCACATTTTGCCAATTGGATTCATCACAAAAGCACACCAATTTCATCTCAAACCCTACTTTTGTTAACGCATCAACCACACTCTTCCAATATCTCTAAATCAGCCGTCCAGCTGAAGATTAATCAAACGCTGTGGATTGAAAACCCACAAATTACATATCCGCGTGATCTAATTTCAGCCAGTTATGTCAGCCCACGTGTCGCACTGCTTTCCACGTTCTAATATAAATGTTCGACTTGTATAACCTTCACTATCGTTCCTATCTCATCTTCTAAACAGCTAAAATCACCTCTTTCTAACCCTAATCTCAAATTTTTCAATGGCAACAAAAAAAGTCGCTGTTTCTCATCCCACTTATAACGAGGTAATATATTGAGTTTCCTTTACCTCTCAGGCCGAATGACTTTATCCCTTTAGTATTCTAATTTTGATTTTGTATTCAGATGATCGGAGAGGCAATAACCGCGCTGAAAGATCGAACTGGATCCAGCCAGGTCGCGATTGCTAAGTACATCGAGGAGAAGCACAAGGGCCTGCCGGAAAATTTCAAAAAGATGCTTTCCGTTCAATTGAAGAGACTGGCCGCTAGCGGTAAGTTTACAAAAGTCAAAGCATCGTTTAAGCTGGCGAAGCCTGTTTCGACGGAGAAGAAGAAGGCCACCAAATCTAAAAGTGCGTCAGTGAAGAAAGCAAAGACCGCGGTGAAGAAGGCTGCTCCGGCAAAGGCAAAGGCTGCTGCTGCTAAGAAGAAAGCTGCTCCGTCCAATGCTAAGGCGACCCCGGCGAAGAAGAAGGTGACTGGTGTGGTGAAGCCGAAAGTGAAGAAGGTGGGTAAGTCTCCGGCCAAGAAGGCAGCGGTGGCTAAGAAGGCAAAGAAGTAATTTAAGGTTTTCTTTTTGCTGATGGGAGCGGATTGTAATTTAAGGGTAGCGATGGTTTTAGCTTTTATTGCTGACAGTGGATGTCGTCTGTATAGATGTTCATGCTGCTTTCCATATAATCTTAGTGTTTGCTTTCGTTTAAATTCTGCTTGCCTTCACAATTAATTTGTTAGATTTTAAGATTTTTCAGTTCAACAAGTGATGTCGCATGTTAAGTTGTTCTTGACTTGTATTATTTTGGTATGATTTCGTACTGGAAACTAATTTATATTGCAATTTTGTTCTTGTTTCAACTCTTGGCAATACTTTTATCCTCAAAGTTTTTAAGTTTATTTATCCCCATAAAGAAACCTTGTATAATTAATCTATCAAGGAAAAGCGACTACTGTTTGTGTGGAAATTGTCCCGGTCGTGGTTAGGAATCCAAAATTATATATATATATATATATGTGTGTGTGTGTATGTATGTGTGTGTATATATACATACATATATATGTACGTACATATATATATGTGTGTGTATGTGCATATATATCTATGTATGTACGTATATATATACATACATATATGTATGTATGTATGTATATATGTATGTACATATATATATATATATATGTATGTATATGTATAAAATCAATCATTAAAATTGCATTTTAAATTAGATAGTCAATTATACATAAACTACAAATTTTGTATAGTTATATGTCTATGTGATCGCTTGGCTTGCATAATTCTCTCATGACACGGACAATGCCAAATATAATTATCAGAAAGGGCAAACTAGAATCTAAATGTACAAATACATGTTCATAACTTCGGATAATACTAAGTTACATCGTAATAAGCCCGACTCCAACATTTGACTATAAATTTAATAAATTTAAAATGCTTGGTTGTGAGCTTAATATAAAGCGTAGATATCCAACTCCACTGCTCGGGTTATGCATAGGCAGCCCATCGGCCTCGTTGAATCTCAACCATTCATTATCATCATTATTTAACTAATATTAGGGATTGATCGTTTCAATACAAAAGATGATGACCTGGAAGTCAATGGTCAATATAATATGGTTAAAATGGGGATGAAATTCATTCTGTATGGATGATACTGTTAGGATAATTTTAATATACTTTTCTTGCGTAAGTTATTTTGTTTAAGAGGAAAATAGATAGAAAAAAAAAGAGGTAGAGGAAAGAATAGTCCACACTCTATGGAAAATTTCTAACTGTGTTTGTTTAAATACAAGACTCTCAAGAGAAAAGTCTAGCCGTTTCAGTATCTAACATTAAGGCTGTCAACGAGCATTCAAAAAATTCGAAGTCTGTCCCTATTCGACATTCGCATTCAATAATTATCCGTTCGGTTTTTGTAAAATTTATGATTTACGCTCGTATTTGTTGATTTATTGATATTATCGCAAAGGATAATTATCCGCGGATACGGATATCCGAAATAATTTCGAGTGCGAATGCGGATATGACACTATCCGCATCCGAATGTATCCGTTGACATGTCTATCCAATATTTACTTTTGTGTTAAAGAGGGAGGCCATGAATCTTAACATACATGCGCTGATGCACGCACTGTCATTAGGCGTCTATGTCGAGCTGGGTATGGGATTAGGTTTGGGTTTGGATTCCAAATAACATACAATTTATAAATCAAACCTGGGTTTTTTAGCACAATAAAAAGATCGGAAAATAATTCAAATTCGAAATTCAAAGGAGTGTCAAAGCTAGGAAAACCTTTGATAGATGCATATTTCAAACAAGAAGTTGTGGCTGTTAGAGTAAACGGTTATAACTATTGGAGCAAATGATCATGACGATTGAAGCGAACGGTAGCTGTTTGCACAAAAAAAACAACAGTGGATGTAGGTCCATTATGACCGAACCATCTTAGTCTTTTTACTGCTTTTCTTTTCATCTACTCTACTACAAAGAATCAATTAGGGAGTTTGTCCATTTTTTGTGCAAACAGTAGCGGACATAATTGTTCGTTGCCCATAAATATGCCCGCAATTCAAAAATGGAAATCATAAAATTTTCCTTGGAAATTTTCGACTTTCTTCTTCTGTTTTGCTCTCTGTTTAGTTACATTCCTAAAAAGCAATTTGAGTTCGTAATACAGCGGGTTACAATCTCGATACTGACTCGAAAATGGAACTCCAATGTATTGCAACCACCTTGAAATTATCTTTTGATGGCAGAGTGTGTTCAATATTTTTTTTTAACACTTAAGCAAATAGAGCAACTAAATAAATTCATCATAGATAAATTGTCTTCACATATTCCAAGTCCCAAAACTTTTACCGTAGGGGTAAAATATGATCATTTTACAATAGCATCAAAGTCCGACATTCATAGACGTAGATCCCTTATAGTCTTGAACTCAATAAATATTTACACACATGGCAGAATAAAAGCTACTAGATAATAATAAGCCCCCCTGCTCATCTTTGTCTACAGTAATGGCTTCTAGCTTAAATCAGTTATTTGAAATCCTATAGGCTCAAATTCATACCCCTGAATTTATAAGGGAAAAACAATGAATTCACGGGTTAGACACAAATATGATATGAACAATATCATTTTCCTTTTAAATTTCTCCTCTAACGGGACCATAGCGCTAAAGCACGAATCGGGTTTCCTCTAACACTACTCTCGATTACACAAATGAACATGACTATCATAAGTCATTGGTCGCAACAAACCATGTTAAACCAAACATATATATCCTATCACAGTAAAACTATACCGTTAACTATCTTGGCTTTAGGGTCTCAAAACAATACTTAACTTGAGGTCATATTCAGGTTTCGACGATACTATTTCTGAAATTACCATTAGTTTAGTTTTCTATATCTCTTATATCATAAGGTACAACCCCTTTCGATCTTGGTAACTTATTTATTAGGTTTTATACCGTAAGGTACAACCCCAAGCTGTCTTAGTTAATCTTTACCTTTATTTATTCTGCAAGGTACATCTCTAAGCAGATTTTTATCTTTTCTTTATATTGCGAAGCGAAACCCTAAGCGGTCTTAGTTCATTATGCTTTATACTACAAGGTACAACCCCAAGCGGTTTCTTATCTTTCCTTTATACTGCATAGTACAATCCTAATCAGTTTTGGTTCTTTCGATTTTACATTGCAAGGTACAACCCAAGAAATTCTTTATCTTTTTCTTAAGCTTGAACCTCATATGAGAGTTATACACACTCTCGTAAAAGCGTAAAACCCGCTCGAACATCCCATGTCCCTTCGGAAGTTGAATGCCAAACCCTATTTCTTAAAGTAGGTGTTTTTGAGTAAGCATCCCCACTCGGCGTCAATAGCCCTTTCAAACCCGCATTTATAGGTTCTTATTATAGGTTCTTACTTATTTACTTCTTATTAATCTTTAACTTTCCAACTTCACCAAATTTTCCATTCATTAGATTTTGACTTTTAGCTATTTCTACAGCATATTTAGGCTCCTAATCTATCTTCGATTATCTTAACCCTAAGAACAACTTTCGTAGCGCAAATGATTTAGAAAACTTAGAACTCTTCATTCGACGATCTTAAGCCTTAGGTTTTGGTATTGACTCTCCTCGAAAGTTAATAGGTCTCGACTATTGAATCACCACCCTTAGGCCTTGTCTTCGGGAATCCTGGTTTACTAATGTTGTGAAATCCTTTATTCGACAATCGCATTTGGAACCTTTGGTTGTCTCTATCGATTATTCCATTACATAATTCATTTTTACTTATAATATATCTTAGTATTACTTAGTTCATTTAGGTTTTTGGGTGTTTTACCGCGCATAACACCTTCGGTTGGTTTCTTCCTTCGGTACATGTAAAAGCCTGCATAATTAAGTGCATATATTTACAATTTTAATAACGTCTATGCATAAATTTCCAAATGTCGACATCTTATTCGTTCTGCCTCACTTTTAATTAATGACAATGTTCTTTCTCTATTTTTTTTAGCACTTTTATAGAATTTTATCCACTTATTACTTAGTCGTAAAATTTATATCCACATATAAGTCCCGATTATCATAATATTTATTTATGGTATTCAAAACAAGCTTTAGAATGATTATTTAAAATTGAAAAAATATTTATATAATTCCAGAAATTTGTAAATAATTTATTTTGCACATTTTTACCAACATTTCCATTTTTAGGCTCTTTTCCTTTTTCATTTAAATACAGATTCCTTTGGAAAATTCTCAAAATTGAAACCAATCTCTAGAAATTCATTTCCTGTAACATATTAAAATTTCATTTTATTTGAAAACACAAAGGTTGGAACTTATCGCTAAACATTCTCTAGAAAGGTATTTCAACTCAAAGTATTCATTAAAACATCAATTGATCATTTATAAATGCATAACATGCATTATGTTCGTTAAATAAATCAAAATCACATTCAATTTAGACAAAAAAATGGTAAAAAAGAAAAGCACCTTTGTCCAAGTGGTTAATTGATTCGTCTTTGGTGCAGGATGTCACAAGTTCGAAACTTGCTTTCGAACGTTTATTTGACATGGGATATGTTGTCCCAATGATTTGTTGTATATAAATTACCAGTTCAAAAAAAAATGGTAAAAAAGGGAATGATATTACTTACCTAAGTCATTAGGTTTGCTAGATCTTTACTCTTCTTAGGTTCCTTAGCCTTTTCTCTTTTAATTCTTCATTTCTTCTTTTATTGGCGATCGACAAGGTGTTGTTTTCATTTTAGTTTGAAGAGAGAATATAATATTTAAGGAGAATAATACGTTTAGTGTCATACATATATACATACATATAGAAATTATTCTTTTACTTTTTATATTAATTTGTCTACATTGGTGCCAAATCCTCCTTATTCATGTACTCTAGTTAATTCCCATTATAACAACCAAACTTAATTATATGCAACCTGCCTTAATATAAGATCTCATATATTCAATCTTTTCTCATCTAATTTATTTCCTTTAATGAAAACATCCTTCATTCAAATGTTTATATTTTCTCTTTATTCACATGACTACATTTAATTATCTTTAACATAAGATCTCTTTTATTCAAATGTGTAACGTTCGCCTTACATATTTGCTGCCAAATTTAGTTATATCTTATTCAAATTAAACTCCATAATCTTCATTTAATGATTTCCTGTTATTATCCCCACATACACAATAAATAAACAAAAATCCCATATTATTTACCTTGTTTAGTTCATTCATTCTCTTATTAATTCCTTAGTCAAATCAAGTAATCGTTATTTTAAAACTAATACCTTAATTAATCATTAATTTATGGATCGTTATAGGCTTTTCCTTACAAGAATTTCACCCTCGAAATTTAAATAAGGTACGGCGGTGATTCTTAATCTTTCCCATGCTTACTCTAGTATAAATACACAAGTTCTTAGTCTATGTGTCACAAATAAAATGTACTACTGCATCTACTAATACATCATAGAATCAATCATAATAACATATGCATATATATGGTTAATAACAAAACATAGCAAATGTTAAATCTAAACAAACAAATCGAGATAAGTCCCTTAGGCCTTATCTTCCATTTTCCAAATACAATCATTTTGGTCTCAATTCATTAGACTGTTCAAAATCCACTTCCTTATTCTGAAACTTCTTTGTGCTTCAATCTACAATCCGAGAAGGTTTCCTATCAAAAGTAAGGTTTGAGTCGTTTGACTAAATAACCAAGTCCTTCATTGCTCTCACTCTTACATCATTTTGGTCCGAAATACATTTCCTTAATTGTGATATATGAAACACATTATGGACCAAAACAGTAGCATTTAGTAATTTATCCTAAAGGCTGTTTTATCGACCCTTTTTATTATTGGAAATGGGCCGAAACACCTCGATGCTAATTTTTCACCATTTCCAAATCTCATAGTGCCTCATATGGATGAAACTTTAAACAATACCATGGGGTTTGATGCTCTACCCTAATACTATGTGGAATGGATCTTAAGGATAATGTAATACTGAAGGAAGAGTGGATAGTATTTTGAACTTATTACAAGATTATTTTGTGATCATCTATCAATATAGAATCAGATTAAAGCTAGTAATATAGTAAAAGCAAAGAGAAGACACCATAAATTTTGTACTGGTTCACATTCCTAATTCTACTTAAAGTCTGTACTGCGTACAAAATTTCACTATCATAAACTTGCAATTCCACTTTTGGAAAGTAAAACTTTACAATTTGAGTTTGAATCAGGTGGCAATCAACATCTATCCCAATTTTTCACGGGTGGCATGACACACCTGACCACTTGCACTTACATCAGCGGCAAGTAAACATGATCTCTTGACTTTCCATGCGTGGTCAAGATCATCTACACAATATTAACTTTCTACGGGTGGCAAGATATGCCTTCACAAACAAATAATATAGCAATATCTAGAAGAAATTGAATCTCTCGATCAAAATTTCAAGTAGCCTTTAATACAACTTTCTATAGACCTTTGGTATTAGTATATCTTTGATTTCTTTGAAGAATAAGATAACAATAGAGAGTAAACAATGATAATTTGTATTTCTACTTTGATTTTTTATAGATTATACATGAATAAATAGAGGGAAAGAGAGTAGATTCAAAAAGTATAAATGTATGTAAATAAATGGACTTATATGCAAAATGTGAGAATTTAGAGAATAGAACAAACGAGAGATAATTCCTTTAAAAATTCATTGTTCAAAGCCTTTAAATAGAAGAAAAAGAGAGGTGAATTTTCATGAATAATTGAAAGGAAGTGTCCATTCCTTTAAATTGAAAAGTTGCAACTAATGGTTAGTATATGGACATACAGTTCTTGGATATGTCGACATATCGTAGTGTAAAATGACAATATTTTTATGAAAATTACTATAACCCTTTTAACTTGTAAAACCAATATCGAATTTTTATAAAAAGGTTATGGAGAATAAAATAAAGAGCATTAAACAAAAATTTCAAAAAATTGCTATGGGATCTCTAACAATTAAATCTAAGACTTCTTATCTTTAAAAACTGACTAACTATTGTCTTGTAATCTTTTTATAAAAATTGCTTTAACTCTTTTAACTTGTAAAGCTAATATTGAACTTTTACGAAAGGTAATGGAGAAATAAAGCAAATATTTTTTAAACCGAAAATTCAAAGAATTACTATGGAATCTTTAAAATTTAAATCTAAGACTTTATATACTTTAAAAACTGGTTAACTGTTATTTTGTACTCTTTCGGTCTTGGTTCCCTGAGTCTCTTATGTTCTCCTAGACTTGCTTTGAATCTTTTTTGTTCTTCATGTTTTTGTCTCTTTGATCTTGAATTCTTTTAGACTACCAGGTCTTGTACTTGAGTTCTTGTATTGATCTACCCTATATGTGTATTGTATCTCTACTTGATTACCATGCAATTTGTCCTGACAGTATTCATGTATTTTCTATACTATATCATGCATAAACTTGGCAAATAATCAATACTAATATTTATCTAGTTGTTATAATCAAAACCAACATATGTGATTCTAACAATCTCCTCATTTTTTATGATGACAACTACCTAAATATTCTAGAATAAAATTAAGATTGATTCAAATCAAACTCCTCTCTAAATCCATTAACTCCATCCATGTTAATGCTCACTCTATCTTTTAGACTATTATAGTTTATACCTTTTTCTCTCTCTTACTGTCATAAAAAAATGCGTTAAACTAATTTGTACATAATTTTAGTTACTATTAATAAGGTGATGGGATGTTAGAAAATTATTAGAATAAGTTATGAGTATATAGACACATTATTTATTGTATTAAAAATTTGAATCCTAAAAGTTTGGATATACGTCAACATGTCCTATATAGTGTTATCGGCATATACTACATTTTTCTACATTTTTGTTTTCTATTTAAACGTGCATGTGTGTGTGTGTTTTTAATACCTACGCTAACAATATGCTGCAAATGTGACTTCATTAAAATATCATTGTCCATAACACATTACGATAAAAAATGTAAGCAGCATATACAAAATAATAAAGTTAAAATAACAACACTTAATGTCAGCGATCCTTAAATAGTGGACATTTGTGACCATGATAGATTGGATAGGAGGCGTATAAGTTTCCCTTCTATTCAATAAGATTCCCTTGGTAGTCGAAAGCAATCTCTCCTACACATTGAACATCATCAACAAAATTTTTAACTTCTTGCTCTTCCTCTTCCTTATTATTTTTTATAGGGTTATGGATGACTATATTTACTTCAGCCTTTGGTTTTTCAATGATTATTGGATCATCCATATTGTTGAGCATACGATTGCGGATGGTCCAAATGATTCTTCCATGTCTTTCTTGCTCATTCTTTAGTTGGATCGTTGGAACTTCTATTTTAGTAAGCATGTCTAGGACATGCTTAATTTGCTCTTCGATTTTACTAAATTTAGGGAATGTAAAATGCTTACATGGTGATGCATTCTTTGTTGGGTTTTTGATAATTGTTAAGATTTATTAAAAAAAATCTAGAGTGATTTTTCAAAACATAGATGAATAAGAAAACCATGAAATTAAGTAGTTGTGTATGTCGACAAATATCTTGGATTTTTTTATAATGTTTTGTGATTATATGTATATACTTCTTATAATTTCCTTTTATACTTTTGAGGACAAACATAAACCTAACTCTCTACTTAATTTAATAAAAGTACTTTGAATAAGAAGTTTAGTTAAAATATGCATTTGATTTTTTGTATTTATAAATTCTAAGGTTATATCTCGTTTATTTATATGATCCCTTAGAAGATGATATCTTATGTCTATGTGTTTTTTCCTAGCATGATTAAATGAATTTTTTTGATAAATTTATTGCACTTGTATTATCACAGTATATAAGTGACTGATTAATTTTTATGCCAAAATCTTTCAATGCTGGCTGAATATATATAACTTGCATACATGTCAATTTTACAAATATATATCATGCTTCTGTAATGGATAGGGAGAACAAATTTTGTTTTTTACCGAACTAAGATACAAGTGATTTTACTAAGAAGTGATAAGTTCCACTTGAAATTTTTCGGTCAGATTTGCATCCAACATAATTTGCATTGCTATAAGAAATTAAGTCAAATGTATCCCTCTTAGGATAAAATATTACGTAGTCTAGAGTATTATTTGCGTTTCTTAGCATCCTTTTAACATCTTTGAGGTGGATTCCTTAAAGTTTGACTGATATGTCTCACAGAGACATGCACTATGCATTAAATCAGGTCTACTTCCAATGGTTTAACAAAGATTTTAAACATCTTAAATGTATCACTTTTATATTTTATGAATATTGTCCATGTATATCTTGAAAAATCATCTATAATAATGAAAACATATTTATTTTGATTAGTTGGCTGTATTTGAGAGGGTCCAATGAGATCTAAATGATGTTCTAGTGGCTGTGAAGTAGATATCATATATTTTGATTTAAAAGATTTATTGTGAAGTTTACCCATTTGGAAGACATCAAAAAGATTATCTACTTTTATATTTATCTTTGGTAATCCTCTTATTGATTCATATTTTGAAGTTTTTGACAAATATATGAATTCTGAGTGACCAAGATGTTTATGCCTAATCCATGTGTCATTTGGGTCGGTCATAAGACCGCAATTATTGCTAGATATTTTCATTCTTAATACATAAATGTTGCTTTTTCTAATACCTTCAAAGATGATTTTAGAATTTTGATATAAGACATGACATATGCCTTTATCAAAATTTATCCTGAATCCTTTATCACATAAGTTACTAATACCGGGAGATTTCAAGTTATTTAAAATTCTTAACTAATAAAAATTTAAAATAATAGGAGTTTCAGAGTTACCGACGTTGCTGAGGCAAACTACATATCCTTTTGAGTAATTTCTGAAGTATCCACTTATCATTCTTGAATTTAGAGCTACAAAAATACCTTATTACCTGAGTTGGTGCTATTAGATGTGCTATTATAGTCTTCCTAACATACCATGAATGCTCATTTCCTATTTTTTTAAATAAAATCTATGTTTGGAGAATCCTTTAATTTCTTTAGTGTTGGACAGTCCCTTTTCAGATGTCTAATCTTGTTGCATTCAAAACATTTCACTGAACTTCCATAGATGTCGTCCTCGTCCATTCTTTGGAATTTGTTACTCTTTTTGTATTTTAGAAATCTTCTTAAATTCCTTGCCATAAATGCTAGCTCTATATTGTCGTCGTCTGATTCTTGTCCTTGATAGAGTTAGGGGATATGCCTTAGGGGCAATTATATAATTTGTTACATATATCTAACTTGATTTGTTCAAACTAAAAGGTGTTTTCTTTCTATTATATACTTGATATAATGTGTTATATTAATTAATTTAATTAAAAGTATATTTAATAGAAAATCCATAAACAATATGTTTTGTGATAGTAGTTATAAGGTGTTGTAACCGTGAGTAATTTATCACAATGAAAATAAATATACATTATAAATATTTCTAGTCAAGATGTACCGATTGGATATCGGTACCTCCGTTGAGACTAGAGTATGTAACGCTCTCCAAATATTGGACAGTGCTCATGACTGCTGAGGGCACAAAGGGATTACACATTGATGATTATTGGATAACTATAGAATGACTTTCTCGATAGTTTTCCGTTGGCTAATATAACTAAGGTCGAGCAGAAAATATCGACATGACTAGTTTACACTGTTCTATCGACTTGAGAATATTACTGATCTTCAATGTGAAAGATTTTCTTAGTTATAGTTAAATCATGGCATGAAATCTATTAAACGACTATATTTTGGTCAAGTGAAAGCATTGGAAGTGAAACACTATTCAAGGAAGGATTCTTCTTCTAAGTTATACGAGGTTAGTATCACGGTCAGCTATAGCCAACTCAATGTCAAAGTCGCCAGCCAGAGCAGTTCAGTTAATAATGATTGTTATTACTAAACCAATGATTTTGTGTTTGGACTACAAAGTTGAATGTGGATGATATTGGAGTTTTGACCATTACCAAATTTCATAAGTCCTAATGTGATATAGTTTTAACGAAGAGAACTAGTGTAAATAATTGTCATTATCAGGTACCGCTTATAATAACTTAAATTGGATTTTACCAAATGATGTATAAGCCATAAATTCACCCAAAATGCCACACCACCTGCTAAGTGACGTATGAAAGTTAATATTCGAATAGTCCGATATTAATCTCTGACTGAATTTACACATTTGAATCGCACAACAGTAACGATGAATTCTGTACAAAACCATATAATTTAATTAATTTATAAAATGTTATAAGTTGATTAAATTAAATATTATTTGAGAAATATTAATTATTATTTAATTCATTTTATGTTTGGAAGCTGTAATTATATGAATGCATTTGTAAAAGTTATATTTGCGCACATTAATATATGATATTGATGTAATTTAAAGATTATCGCATTAAATGATTTATGAAAATTTTATGTCATTTGATGACATGATTTATGGAAATTTTATGTCATCTGATGACATATCATGTGAAAAGAAAGGGTTGGAGAGAGAGAAACAATTAAGGGAATTAACTAGGGAAGTTTGGATTAAAGAATGGAAAATATTTTATTCTTTGAAATAAAAATATTCTCTAATTCATTCTATATGTACAATTCATTCTTCCTCATTCACTCTTTCTCGTTCTCTCCTCCTAACTTTTCATGGAAAAAACAATTAAATTTCCAGAATCTTTGAACTCCAAATAAAAAGATCAAACAAAACAAAACAAAAGTGATTCATCAATCTCCTGCAATAATTTGATGAGGATCTTGAAGATCCGAGGAGATACCATCATTCAAGGTCTGACTTCTAGGCAACATCACAAAGGGAATTCATGTAACGACCCGTTAAATTCGATGATTTTAAATGTGATAATTTAATAGGATTTCTAATTTAATGTAGAATGAAATCCAAATGAATTAAGTAGAAAAATGATTCTTACCTGGATATAAGATCTAATAAGAGAAATTTAAGAAAGTATTAATTTGATTTAGTGCAATAAAAGTTGTAAATGGAAATTTAAATAAATTAAGGTATCATATTTGTGCAGGTTAATAATTTATGACTTGAATAAAATATCGACCCAATAAAATAAGTTAAATGCTATAAGTTGATTTTTAAATATGAGAGAAACAAAAGTAAGAACATGATTGATATTTATGTTATTTATTCAGGGTATTGAATAAAATTAGGAATCCAATTGTAATAAATGGTAATAATGTGGTATTGGCTAATAAATTTAATTTCAATGCAATACCCATAAATGAATGTATGTAAAGGTATACTGGATTTTTATCAAATAGAAGGATAGAAAGTAAATATCCGATTTGATTGATGAATAAATATACATTGAATAGTAATTTAACGTAGAGTTATAATAATAAATAAAAATTTGATGACATTAATATAAGGTAATGAATTGCTGATTTGGGTTTATAATAAAGGGTGATTGGAAATTTTGATTTGTTATAAATCGAATGGAATTCAAAATCTATTGGAAAAGGTAGATGGATGTTGGTAATAAAATTTAACGGATTTGAATAGTGAATTCATTTAAGTAATATATAATAAATAATGATTAAATGAAAACCAATACTCTGTAATATCTATAACACTTGAGGGGAAATAATATACTTATAAATGCGGGATTAAGAGTTTTACCACAACTATTTTGAGTTATATACTTAGTTCCTTCAGTTAAATTTGAAATCATTGCAATAGATATTAATTTAATGTTGCCTTAAATAAATTAAGGTAATAAATGAGGAATAACGTAAATATCTTTATAATACGATGATTTATGAGTAAAAGGAATGGAAATAAAGTTTATTTGATATATTGGAATTTAATTTATGGAAAAAAGGTTAATTGCAATCAAATGAGTAAAGATGGGAATCAAGCATTTATTTATTTAATTGGATATAACTACGATAGTATGATTTATTGCATTTAAATGAAATCTAATATATAGAACATTGCCTAAAAAGGAAGAATAGATAAAATTTATGATAAATCTATATACTATATGAAGATTTATTGATTTAAAGAGAAAAGGGGCAAGATGTATAAATTGGATTAAGTGCAACCTTCAGTAAATAAAATTTGATGGAATAAGAACATTTGGGTAATGAAGGAAAGACAAATATTAGTTATGATTCTAGAAAGGGTTAAATAAAGGAATGATTATTAAATAACTGGATTATTGAATTTAATGTTAAATACTATCAATTGTGAATTTATTTACTTTACCTTTGTATTAGAATTTGGTTTAAAGGATTTTTAATTTTATTTGGTAATACAAGGTGACAAATTTATGAATTGTAGAATTTGAAATTCAAATAACGAATTAATTTATTTAATTATTAATTTATTTAATTTATGTAAAAAATAGCCATTTTTGCCACGGACTCGGATTTCGACGAAACCAGTTTCATCGGATCCGTATCGGTGAATTATTGTAGGGTTTCAAGTTTCGTATCGATCGGACCTGTCGTTTGATCGTACGGACGCGAAACGCCTTGAAATCGATTTAATTAAAAATCAATTTGAAATCAATTTGGAAATTTTGTTATCAGCATAACTTCTTTATACAATCGAATTTGGACGTGAAACTTTTTCCATCGCGTTGAATATTTTAAAATACCTATTTGGATATATGGTTTAATAAATTTCGTTCCGGGGTCAGAACGGACTTTTTGGGCCAACTACCGCTTAGCACGTTCGTAATTCGTGACCACCTAGCATACTACGATTTGTCTATATATATGCTGTGATAAACCCTAGCCTCCATCTTCTATCATTTGTCTGTATGTTCTTTTCTTCAACTCCTTCTCCTCCTCAAATGGATGCAAATGTCAGATCCTATTCTATTCAAATTTCAATGAAAATTCAAACTCTCCAGAAAAATTCGAGAAAAATATATGTTGATGTTCTCGATACACGTAATCTCTTGGTGTGATTTGTTTCTCGATTTGGGCTGTAGTTTGACCAGAATTTTGGGTTTTGTCCCAGCCGTTCATGGGTAATCAGCAAGATTCAACGGTAGATCGTCATCCTGGGTTCGATCGGGAAGTTGCAGTGGGTAGAGGTCGTCAATACGAGTTCATCGGTACGGTCACATCTGGTCGAAGATGCTTGAATTCGCCGTGACTGGCTGGTTTTGGCGCGGCGGCCGTGAGCAGGAATGGGCATCGCGACTTTTGGCGTGGCTACCATCTAGGGCGGCTCGGCGAGAGGAGTTCAGGGACACCACCTGATCGTGGCGATGGCGTACGAGGAGGCGACGTTTATTGGCCAAAGCAGCGGCGGCTTCAATACTGGGGGCACGATGTTTTCTGCACGGCTAGGGTTTCTGGATGTAACGAACGCGGTTAGGGATGACGTGGCGTTGACTATGGGTTTGTTTTATTTAGTTTTAATTTTCGTTTTCAATCGTTTTATCGCCATAATTTTCTCATACGTTATCCGTTTCACGCGAATTTTTTTTGGTTGGGATCGAAATTAAATTTTGGATCCGATGACGCTGTTTTGGATGAATTTGGAGATCGGAAAATTTTTGATTTTAAATTGAATTTAAATTCGATTTAAATTCCAAAGGTGAGTGTTTTAACCCACTCACAACTTCTAAAAGTTTTTATGTTTGTTAAATTTATTTTAGATATGAGTAGAAATTTTATTTATGACTATTTGGCATGTTTTATTCAGTATATCTGTTAATTCGCATTTATTTAATTTAACTGTTAATTTAGTTTATTTATTGCATATTAATTGACAGTTAGAATTTATTTATTTGCATATAAACTGCTAGAAACAGTTATAAAATTTATTACTGAATATAAACTGTTAGTTTAATAGTTGTTAAATTTATTTCGATTATAACTGCCAGTTATTACCTGTTATATATTATCAGATATATATTGATATTGATTTATTATGGGATGATGATTTTGGTTTGGATGATGGATGATGTTGATGAATGGATGTTTGATTTTATATCATTAAATTGCAAGTTATCATGCATTTTTCCATTTCATTCAGGATTGTGGTTTGAAATGATATACAACCGCAAAATTTTATTTTTAAATTGCGGATTGAAATGATAAATATCCGTATCACTTGACCATAGGATAGAAAATTATATACAGGCACCGTGGTCTATATATAAATTATTTTAAAGTGATTTCTATGGTTTGGATGGGATACGGTTTATAAAAATTTGATTTTGATATTTTATAAAATATTATTCTTCGATATATATACATATGAAGTTAAAAATTTTAAAATTAAATTGTGTATAAACCTGTTGAATAAAAAAATGAAAAATTGAGAAAATGGAATTTGGAAATTTATCTTATATGTTAAAGTTTGGAAATTTTAAGGTATGATATTTATAACTGGTTTTCCAAGATGAATTAAAAATGAAAAATTTTAGTATAAAGTAAATTTGAGAAAATATTTAATTGCTAGAAATTGGAGTGTTATTTATGGAATTATATGAATACTCAAGACTAAATAATAGAATATTAATTGTTGAAAGAAGAAAATCCAACTTTAGTTTTTGAAATATTAATACTTCAAATGGATATATATATATAGAAGTTGAAGGGGTTTTTGGAACTTGAAGTGATATTTAAATTATAGTTTAAACTTTAAATAAAGAAATATATTTGAAAAGCCATGGAAATTATTTTTCTTTACAAAGTAACTTTAAAGTTAAACCATTTATTTTATACTCGTTGAATATCCAAACCATTCAAGTTATAGAAGTTATGGTTTTAAAGTATGAATTCCGAAATATTATGTTTTGGAAGTATAATTCAAATGCTTGGTTTCCAGATATTTAAATTTTAAACCAGTATGATTTTGGAAAAGAATTATATTTGAGATAAAATGATATCATATTGTCTTGGGTTTTAAATTGATATCGTATTCATAGTTTTGAAATGGAAAATTTTATTCCGGTTTTAAAGTATAAACTATTTTCAAATGACCGCGGTGTTATAATAACGATGGGTTGGCAAAGAGACCGGGATCGGATATGGACATACTCTCTGTCGATACCGAAAACCACTTTGACTAACCGTGTACGCGGCGGAATTTCCAGAATGAAGTAGGTTGGTGGCGACGTTTCCTGTAAAGGTAAATACGTGGACCCAACTCTCGTGAGTTGGCATAAGGTGGCTAAAACAGGAGCGATTCTCGGGCCAATGAGGTCATTCCTCTGATCGAACGCACTCCTTCGATACTATACTCTGACTTTGGATTGATTCGGTGGCCACTATTGATTTCTTTGATTTGGGGGTGTTAGTTCGAGGTGGGCGGTAGCTGCGGCTACGCGTTACCACCAGCCCGGATAGCAATTGGTATATCTACCCTGGCATTGCCTAGTTGTGCCGTGTCACCTACCCTAGCGCGCCTTATACGATTTTGGTTTTATACCATACCTATGGAGTGCCCTCTGACGACGCCCAGTACGGGGGAGATTATGGTACTGTATAGACTATGCGAATATATTCTGTGTTAAGGGCTATATGGGTAACCCCTTAACGCTATTAAAAAGTAAGTTTATTTTACAAATAGACACTATTATAATAGCGCAATATACTACATAGTAAATAGTTTAACGGATCCTTAGGAGATGTAAATCCCGAGCATCTCTTGAGTTACCGCACTCATATTTATTTCTGTTAATTTAACTCACATAAGATCTTTTAGTTCTGACTCGAGTGTTTTTGTCTTTTCAAATTCGCTCGGGTCAGTCCGAGCGTTTCAGGATTGCAAGATTTAGCTCTGGAGGACGAAGACGAAGATTTATATTATTATTATTTATACTAATGCACTACACACTGTTCCGCTGCATTGTTATTGGTATGTGTAACTCTGATATGTATTATATAAATGGTTTTGTAAACAGATTTATAAACTGTACATTTGATTATTATATTTTATCCTTCCGTTGTGAGATTCTGTTTAGTTTTTTTTTTCTTCTCTGTTTTTTTTATTTACCCCATAACAATCCGCCCTTCCGTATGGTTTGAATTGGCACGTGTGTCGATTTAAAGTGTGCGAAAAAGCGGGACGTTACAATTCATTTCCAAGGTGTGCTTCAATGATTTGGGTAATAAGAACGATTTACAGAATTTAAGAGCTTTTGATTCATCATTAAAGATATTCTCTTGGGAAATAGTAAGATATCATCTTAATTTATAAATTCTTATAATCATTTATAATTGATTACATTCCTTTGTCTAATTAATCAAACCATTTATCACAATTCCCTATACATATATGTTGTTAAATTGAGATGCAATGAACATATGTATGTGCGTATTTTGATTAAAACTCTGTTATGTTGATATCTTTGGAGATGTAAATTTGTTGATGAATTCATAATTGTATTTTTCTTCTTAACTTTAATTTTGACAATTTCTGAAATAAGTTTTATTCGGTTAATTTTAGTCTATGCAAAAAATTTCATATATAACTGCATAATCATACGATTTTGCTAATCAAGAGAATTTGTTCATATGATTTATTTTATAACAAAGGAAATTGCATTTTTAATATGTAGTTGTTAAATTTGGTCATATATGTTTATATATGTTTAATTGTTTGTTTGCACATTTGTCAAATCAAATTCACAAATATATTTTATTAGATACTAATTATGTGATTTAAAATAAAAAGGGAAAGTTTTGCTTATTTATTTTGTGTAAGAAAAGTTTTATTAAGGTGTCGTAACCATATATCTGATTATATGTAAAAGGAAGTTTTGTTTATCTGTTTAGTGTAAGCAAAGTTTTGTTTATATATTTAGTAATCATATATGTGACTATATATATATGTTTTAACTTTATATTCATTTACTTATTTACAAACATCTGTTCAGTTATAAAATTATAAATACCGCATTCAAGTGTATTTAATGTGCATTTAATGTGTATTTATATGTGTTTAAAACTTTCATTTATGGTCATAAGTATGTAGAATATTAATAGTCATTTGCTGCCAATTATTACTCATTCAAGATTGCTTCATTTAGTGTTGGTATCTTAAAATTAAAACTATAATCTAATTTACAAGTATTGTATTGATGGTTAGAAATTCTGCTTATACCACAATTGTATTAGTATGCATATATATAAGTAAATATGCAAATTCATATCATTTATAAACACCACAATATTGCACATTCATATTCACACTCGATTATATTTGAACAACTTACATTTCATGCCATGTATTAATTGCTAAGTAATGGTATTTAATGTATCAAGCAATTTAATTGAAGAAAGAGAAATATAAGGTTTCTCTCCCCATATAAAGAATAGTATGCCCTTAATTAATTTCATAACTTTTAAAGAAAGAGACAAAAGGTTTCCTTCCCTAAATTACATAAGTTTTGGAGAAAGAAATAAAAAGCTTCTTACTCATAATTTACTCTTTTGAGTGATTATTGGGTGTATTTGATACACTGTACATTTAAATTTAAACTAATCAAAGTTCCTTTTAATATATTTTTAAATAAAATAAGATTTTATTTAAAAACTTTACTAAATTTTTTTGGCAAGACCGGCCGGGTTTATAGTGGATCGTCCACTTTTATTACGAACGTAATAAAAACTTGAAATACAGGAGTAAGGCAAAAGCACCTTAACTACAAAGAAAAAAGAAAGTACAACACAGGAGTGTGATAGACATGCCACAGCTACTCAGATTACACCTAGACTAGGTCACCTCAGGAGAGGAAGAAGCACCAACGTCCACCATCACATGGGAAGATACAGCAGGGACATTCCCAAGAAGACCAGCAAAAGGTTGGAAAAGGATAGCAAGACAAGGATCATAAACCACAGAATCAAAAGAGTAAATATAGGAACGACCCCAGGTAGAATCAGGTAACATGACGAAATTCGACCTCGCATACTGACCTTCCATATCAAGAACTAAGGAATCACTAGAAGGTCTGTAATGAAGGCATCTAAGGTCCAAATGATCATCAGAAACAAATCTACAAAAGGAATCGTTCACGGGGTTAAATCGCATATCTGATTTGAGATCAACCCAACACCGCTCGGACTCATCCCAAACAATAGGCAGACTTTAGGGAACAGAAACAGGAGCAACAATAGGAATAGATGAAACATCGCAAGGGACCAATGAGGTAGAAGGGGAGGCATGCCTATCAACAGAGCACGGAGGCGGGCACGGGGAAGATAAAGGAACTGCCAGAGGAGGGGCAGACAGAGAGACAGAGGAAGAAACCTTAGGAACCCATTTCCGAAGCGGGGGGGGGGGGGGGGGGGGGAGGGGGGGGGGGGGTGAGGGATCTTAGGAGCAACCGTGGAGATAGCATGATGCGAGAAAGCGAAAGCCAGGTGGCCAAAGGAGTGACATGAGGTACAAACATCTGGAACCCAACCGTATCGAACACCGACTTCAACAACATGCCCAACAGCTAGCTGAACATGAATAGTGGAAGGGAAAGGCTTATCAGGGGAAATCTCAATTAGAACCTTAGCATACACCAATTTTTCACGCGCAACAGTATTAGAGTCAAAATATTTCAATTTTCCTACATTACAAGCTGGCCAATTCAATCCAAGCAAATTTTCCTACATTACAAGCTGGCCAATTCAATCCAAGCAAAGGTTGTAGAGAAGGGGGAATTTGTGAGAAAAAAACCCACACGGGGATAGAAAGAACTTGTTTACGAGCGCTAGTGACTGTTGGAGACCAAGGAGTAATAATAAAAGGTTTCCCATCAAAAAAAGAAGGCTCAGTGTCAAGAACAAGATGGCCTTCCTCGACGGAGGAAAACTTAAGAAAATACATGGAGTCAACCAACATAACACGCAAATCACCACGAAGCTTCCAAGCCCGACGACAAACTGTAGATGCTTCAAGTAGGTGGTGATTAGGATCTAAAAAGAAACCAACCAAATATTCTGACCAAAAGTCCACACCGACCTGCGTAACAATTGGAGGAGCGATCATCACACCATTCTCCTCAATGATGTCAAATTGAATCGATTTGTTATCACGCGCATTACGAGGCAGAGAAGTAAAAAGTGAAGATCATGATTTGGTGCAAGCCAGGGAAGGAGCAGAAAGATTATGAATAGATCGACTGAGCTACTCCAAAGCAATGGGAATACCAACAGAGGCAAGATCAACATTCGCAGAGGCATTAACACAAACTCCTAAAGAGCATCAATCAAAGCCAGAAAAATCAGCAAATTCTCTTCGAATATCGCTTCCAAACATATCAACCTCCGCACCAACATCATCAGACACATCGTGCACAACAGCTAGTTCACGCACATCAAATTCAGAATCAGAATTACCCAAATTACATTTCGATACCACAATAGTATTCGACAAACCACCGCAAGCAATGATAGACGAGGACTGCATATCAGTCACTAACGAAGGCATAACTCCAAGCACAGAATGAACAGAACCCGGATTGGAAGATGCAATCACTGGAAACAAGCTAGGGCCAGCAGCATGGACTGCAGGATTGATAGCATGGAGGGGAGGAAATTCAGTGGCAGAAAGGAGGAGAGGCATAGGACGCAAGGGCACTGATGGGAAATCGTTGAAGACGCGACCAGATCTGGTAGAAGAGGGAGAAGGGGGAAGCGAAACAGATGTGGGATGAAGAGGAGAAACATGCATGGAAGGGGAAGCACAGAGGAGAGGAGGGGACAGACAGTCGAAGAGAAGTCAACGGGGAGGCAGCCTTGTAGCACGAGAAAAGTTAGCCATTTTCAAAAGTTTTAAACTTGAAAATTAGAGATTTTGATATTAAAATGAATCTATATACCTTTAGACTTCATAGGCCCAAAGATTCAAAATGGTAAGATTTTTAAAATTCATCAATTTCTTTCGTTGCGGGCTAGCGCAGTTCCAAAAACAGTATCAGAGCAAGGCTCGTTGAGGCATCATCTTGCACAATAGATGTCCCTGGTTCGATCCCTACAACTAGCATGATAAGGGGTTCTTACATTATGATTTGCGATGAAGCATTGCCTCTTGCCCTTACATTTGCTTTGATGGTTATGCTAGCCGTGAGGCTGCATGCAAAACTCTCCCATAAGGTACCTAGTTGCGTAACCCCAAAGGAGTTTGGGAAGGAGCAACAATGATATCAGAGCCCAATAGCCTACGTGGTCTAAATTTGTTATGTTCGGGTTAACTAATTAAGCTTGCGCACTTAGTACGGTATGTAGAAAGATGATGTATTGGATTGGAATTGGATAATCAAGTACCATGTCCTACCCGGATACCTACTTGGCCTGAAAAGTGAAGTGAGCGCAAAGGTTGTTCCTAATAGAAAAGGCCCGATTTGAATTAGGTCTTGGGCTAATTTTCGAAATAGTTTTGAAAATTAAGACAAGATTTTAAATTTAAAAGTTAAATTTAAAATAAAACCATGTTAATTATAAAAAGTTATAATATAACATAATTTTTCAAAATGTTTGAAAATGTAAAGAAAAGTTCAAAATGTTTGAAACTATTTAAATATTAATTTCATAATTTGAAATTTATTAATAAGATTAATAAAATAATTAAATGAGTTTATTAATTAATTAATTAATGCTTATATGCATGTATTGTATATGTTGATACATGTTATGTTGTTTTAAAGTGTTTAAGATAACATAAGTATGCATGTATGTATATATAAATTGAATCCTAAAATTATTATAGTTTAATTAAATAAATTAATTAAAGGTTAATTAATTAAATAAACACAAACACATATAAGATATATGTGTCACATTATAAATGCTATAGTAGATACGTCTAAAATAAAATTTGTGTTGGAATACTAAATTAAAATTAGTTAAAGAGTTAATTAATTAAATAAGATTTAATTAATAAAATATTATACATAATACTATTACATAAGTAACATGAAATACAAAAATTATAAAATAATAAAAATTATATGATATAAATGTATAAACTAAAGGTGGAGCAGTAAAGTAACCGTAAATAGATTAAAGGATTAAATACATACGTAAATGTACGTATACCATGATTTTCTATCTATCGGACACTTGAACCATGAGAGTATTTCGTAAGAAATACATTATTCCATAAGTCGATATCGCTCGATATCATATACTGAAGATTATTGTAACAACCCAAAATTTAAGCTATAATAATTAATTCACGAATTAATTAAATAATAAAACAAGTTTGTGAAATTGTTAGAATCAAGACAAGGAGTTGCACTATTGGATCCGTGGTAATTTTTTGGTCAATTTCCATATATAACTTGTCATAGTACCTATGGCAGCGATGTATGAATCACTTGTGGAAATGACTCTAATATCAGATGTTGCTAATAAAGAAGAGATTAAGGAGGTTCCTAAATCTGAAAACTCTAAGAAGCAGTGGTGGAAGAACAAGAAGGATACAACCAAAAAGAAAGGAGGAGGACCTCAAAAGGGACAGATCAAGAAGGACGAGAAATGTCATAGTTGTGGATTGGTTGGGCAGTTCACAAAGGACTGTAAGAAGGACACGATAAAGGGGAGGTGTTACAACCGTGGGCAGCTTGGACACCTTAGTAGAGCTTATCCTCAAAAGACGGGGATGGAGGATGTTCTTGTAGTGGACCTGATCGAGGTAGGAAAGTCTCTGTAGAAGGTTTGATCTCTATTTTTCGGACTCTTTTTGACTCCGGAGCATTGCATTCTTTCATTTCTAGTTCCTTGGTTGATTGTTTGCACTTAGATATTTCTCTAGTTGTAGACCCTATAGTTATTTCAAACCCCATAGGAGGATCGACACATTTGTCCATGATTTGTAGGGGTTTGAAATTTTTTGTACTAGGCGTAAAGTATGAGTGTGACACTTATGTACTGGGATTTTCAGGATATGGGATGATTTTGGGGATGGACTGGTTATCCACTCATGGTGCGATATTGAAATGCGAGAGGAGAGTCGTTAGTCTAGAGACATGTAACAGACGAACTCTCGAGGTTTCTTGCAACCCATAGGTGTCAGTCATGTTGAGCTTCCTTTATTCCCTTGATTCATCACTTGTAGAGTTAGATTCAGTTCCAGTTGTTAGATATTTCCCAGAGGTTTTTGAGGAGGTTAGAGGGCTACCCCCTAGGAGAGATCGACTTTAGGATCTATTTGAATGACAATGCTAAGCCAGTGGCATTGCTTGTGAGACATATGGCTCCTAGGGAGAGGAAGGAGTTAAGTAAGCAGACTAATGAGCTATTAAAGAAAGGCTTCATCAGACGGAGCATATCTGAGTGGTCTTTGCTACAAAGGCGGATAGTTCCCTTCGACTTTACATAGACTATAGAGAGTTGAATAAACTCACAAAGAAGAACCATTACCCACTTCCTAGGATAGATGATATTTTCGATCAGTTGGTTTGCTCTTCAGTATTTTCTCAGCTTGACTTCGCCACTGGATTTCATCAGCATAGGGTCGCTGACGATAGCATCGATAAGACAATATTTAGGACACCCGATGGATTCTTTGGTTGGTTGGTTATGCCGTTTGGGCAGACCCAGCCTATTTTGTAGATCTGACGAGTTGTGTTTTTCGAGATGTCCTAAATAAGTTCATTGTAGTGTTTGTAGATGACATTCTGGTGTTTTCCAAGAGTATGGAAGAGCATGCTATTCATCTTGAGAAGGTTCTTCGCATACTTTATGTTCATCAGTTGAAAGCAAAACTCTCGAAGTGTCACTTTTGGATGAGGATGTGCGTTTCTTAGGGCATGTAGTCTCAAGATAAGGTTTAGCTGTGGATCCCTCTAAGACAGTAGCAATACATGATTGGAAGGCCCCCAAGAATGCTACCGAAGTTAGAAGCTTCCTAAGTTTGGCATGTTAATATAGGAAGTTTATCAGAGACTTTGCTAAGATTTCAGCATTTGAGGTTAAGCCTACCCTCATAGATCAGATTGCATAAAGGCAGCAAGAGGATTTAGAGCTTGTGGATATTCTGGATAAGATTAGCAGAGAAGAGGTCTGTAGACATCTCCAACGCTATTCCATCGATGGTAAAGGGTGGCTAAGGAAAGTTGGAAGACTTTGTGTACCCCGCACTGGTGATTTGACGAGAGCAGTTTTAGCAGAAGCACACCATTCTCGGATGACTATTCATCTGGGTGGTGATGAGATGTATAGGGACATGAAGAGAGTGTTTTATTGGAGTGGCAGGAAGAAGGATGTAAGAGAGTTTTTGGCTAAGTGTCTTGTGTGCCAAAAGGTTAAGGCAGAGCACCAGAGGCCTAGTGGATTACTTCAACCATTAGATGGACTCGAATGGAAGTGGGATAGGGTTTCGATGGACTTCATAGATGATTCATGCCGATTTGGGAAGGGGAATACCAGTATTTAGGTGATTGTAGTTCATTTGACTAAGAGCGCCCACTTCATTCCAGTCAAGAGTAAGAGGACAACACCTTATTTGGCACCCATATACGTTTGTGAGATAGTCCGACTTCATAAAGTTCCCTCTAGCTAGTAAGCGACAGAGATCCTATTTTTACTAGCGAGTTTTGGAGGAGCTTGCAAGAGGCTTTAAGGACATAACTTACATTAAGTATGACCTATCACCCTTAAACGGATGAAAAAACGGAGAGAGTTAACAGAGTACTTGAGGATTAGTTGAGGATATGCATTCTTGATTTTGGAGGAACTTGGGAGGAGCACCTTCCTTTAGTGGAATTTGCTTATAACAATAGTTTTCAGGCTAATATTGGAATGGCTCCTTTTGAAGCCCTTTATGGAAGACCTTGCAAGTCGCCTTCGTATTGGTTGGAGTCTACATTAAGATTGCTACTTGGTCCCGACATGATTAGAGAGACTTCAGAAAAGATTGATTTGATTAGAAGAAGAATGAAGACAACCAAAGATAGACAGAAATCCTATGTAGATAAGCGGAGAAGGGATATTGAGTTCAAGGTAGGATATTTGGTTTTATTAAGGTGTCTCCGCTAAGAAAGGTAGTGAGGTTTGTATCAAGAGGGAAACTTGCTCCTAGATTCGTAGGACCGTTCCCTATTGTGGAAATAGTAAGGAAGATGGCGTATCAGATAAAGCTACCAGAGAGGCTCGTGGGAGTTCATGATATTTTTCATGTTTCACACTTGAGAAAGTGCTTACATGATTCGGTAGAGGTAGTGGAGCATAGCCTACTTGAGGAAGTTGAAGTGGAGAGAGAAGCATCAATTCATCGCATTCCTACCAAGACAGTTGGATATGATATCAAGAAGCTTAGGAATACGGAAGTCCCTTTGGTCAAGGTGCAGTGGGGAGATAGTATTGAGGATGCTACGTGGGAGGCTGAGCAGAAAATACGTACCTCTTATCCGCATCTTTTTGATGGTACGTCTTGAATTTTCTATTTCCATCTTTAGTTTTGAATAGGTTCTTTCCTTTAGTATCCTTTGGGAGGGTAGATCTTAGGATTTAACCTATGGATGATAGGAATGAATGTAAAATGTTACTAGAACATTTATGTATGATGAACGCTAGTGGTTGAAAGTGTTTATTAGTGGATGCTAATGGACGCATATACACACACTAGGCACTATTATCTCTTAGAGATCGGCCTAACTAGGCCACTAAAGCATATGCATATGGATGTGTGTGCACTTGCATTTTTATTTTATTTTCATGGTTGTTATAATGAGTGATTATAATATGAATGTTGCATTTGGATGATGATTGTAGCACGCATGTAAAACTATCAGTTACCATTAGGAAATTTGCATTCATTTGGATACATGGCATGGACATGATTGCATAAAAAGAAGGTCGACTGAATCAGTACACCATCTAATCTTTTGCATTAGTTAAGGACATTGACACTATGTGTAACGACCCGATTTTTCGACGCTCGAAAAATCGAACCATTATGGTTAAAGAAGAAGGAGGTAGAAGAAGAAATAGAAACAACATCAGAATCTCACAAACACAGCGGAACAAAATATAATAGATAAATGACTAATCTTTAAACAAAAAGAAATATATCTGTTTATACATTACATCATCAGAGTACATTACAATCAACATCATAATCATTACCCAAATGCTGGAAAATTATATAAACTTGTCTTCAAAACTGAATACACAGCGGAGTAATAATCAAGTACGGAAGTACGTCTTGCCATCCCGCTCGTCTCCTGATTTCCACAGCATTCCATCCAAAATCTGTACTCTATAATACTCGATCTGACCCGAGCATTACAGTTAAATAACACCCGAGTCAGTTTGGAAAACCAGCCTGAGAAAATACGCTAAATTGGATTATTAAAGTATTCAATATCATTTGAAATCAAAGGCATCTCATATGACCATGCCATAAATAAACATGCCGGGTTTTTACCTTATGATAACCAAAACATTTCTTATAATATTATAATAGTGTCTATATATAAATACTTATTCAAATAGCCGAAATTGTTGCATTATTAAATACCATCTACTAGCCGCAAAGTGGGTTATACAAACAAAAACCGTAAAGGCACGTAGGGAAAATGGATTTCCATCAATGGCAGGGCTAGTGGGGTACCGTCCATCACAGTACGTGGTCTAGATCACCGTACCGAGGATCCACCCTGATCCTCCGCATCACAAGACCGGAGCTACCCCTTACTGGATAGTCCGAATAAGTTCACCTCACAGTTGGGATCAGCAACCGCCACACAGCCGAATATATAAAAGGGACATCTAGACAAGGGTGACCTTACCCTAATTGGTTGCTAGCCACTTAGCCTTGTGTGCACCTCCCCTGTTTTAGCCATTCTCGGTTGATGAGGCTCGAGGCTATGCGTTACCTTTTTAGCGCACATTCGCTTAGAATGCTCATCGTCCTCCTCACGATGTTCTAAAAGCATTCATCGATACAAGTCCGTTCCGGGTTCGAATGGAACCGAAGGCACTACTCATACTACATCCATTTCAGAATCACCCTCAAGGATTGGTAGCGATTAGCCCTTGCACTTCACTGCTCTATCTTCGACTCTAAACTCTTGTCTTCTTCACGAAAACGTTCAAACCGGATCGAAGTGGTTTTTGGGAAATTAATGGCGATCCCAGTCTCTTCGAAACGATCAGCTCTTGGCCAATATTGATAGTCGGTTATTTATCTATCAATTAACATTCACAAACAACCATCATACATTAATAATTTTCCAAATTATTTATTAACCTCAAAATATCTTCGCAAGATATATTTCCACTTTTCAACCCTTTGAAACAATTTCATAACCACCCTTCTCTTACGGAATAAATTTCCCAAATATTTATTTATTTCTACCGAAAACAACCTGGTCCAAATACTTTAGATTTTAAAATAATTTAAATCACTTTACCCTAAAATATCCTTTAAAAACATTTAAATTAAAACTACTTAAACACTTTATTCAAAAATATACTTTAAAAATAATTAAAATAAAACCACTTTATAAAATATAAAACTAATTTTAATATAAAAGTTAAGTCAAACTAAATTTTAAAATAAGAGTTACGAAATTCTATACAAGTTTTTAAATAAAACTTTAACCAAACTAACTTTAAAATAAATCTATTTTATAAAATATAAATATTAATTATTGTCTTAAAATCATAATACTAGTCAAAACTTTCAAATAATTACTACTATAATTAATTTATGTAAATATTTACTTTAAAATTTTAAACAACTTAAATAATAATTTCACAAAAACATTCTTTCAAAACATCTTTAAAAACTTTTAACTTATACATAAAAATCTGCTTGAAAAATGTACTTGGCTTTCCAGGGAAATACACTTCTCTTCCACACCTTTAAAAATAAACCCCTATTTATTTTTAAAACAAATTACCCAGTCCTTTATAATTCCCATCATGAATTTATACTTCCAAATATCCACTGATATATTACTCCACTTTTATAAACCTTGTTTATAAATTCCATGGTCTCATCTTCCTTAAAACGCAGTTTCAAACACTTTATCAATCTCCAAATTGATTTCCAAATTTCTCCATTTTGAAATAAATTTCCTTTACTTAATTTATTTCAAAACCCATTAATTTCAGATTTTACTTCTTAATTATGATTTAAAATCTTTTTAACTAAAAATACCAATTTCATATATTTTTTCTTTCAAATTCCTTCTTTATCTTTTCCAATAAATTTAAACCTTGTATTTTAAAATAAATTCTTTCCTCCTTTTCAATATTATCACTTGAATTCATTTATTCAAAATATCTCTTTCCTCAAACTTTGGATTTATTTATTACAATTTAAAAATCAACTTTTATTCTTCCAAATCATTTTATTTATCCAAATTTCTTATAATTATTTATTTAAAATTACATTTTTATTTACTTTAAAAAAAATCCAAACTACATATATATTTCAATTCTCAAAATTTTAGTATATGTATTTAACGAAGCCAGAGTATTCAATAAATTCCAATTCCCAATATGATCAATATAATTCATCACAGATTATCACATAATCATATCGCTGAGTATATAAAATTAATTCAAATGTTTTGAGGAATCCAGTTGGAACCCTCCAACATGTTTTTCCCTGCATCCACAGATGTTTGCACAATATATTGATACCAATTCTACTTCGAGATGGAATATCACGGTATATGGGATCGTATTATCTCATCCGCTATTGCATAGGGTCTCATCCACTATATAATGCGGGAAAACAATCACTCTAATATATATATATATATATATATATATATATATATATAATATACCACATCCAATCAATTCAATCATTCAACCAAAATTTAAATTTAACTATTTAAATTTAAATAAAACCCAGATGAGTGGGATTAACTCAACTTTGATTTTGCTGTTTATAATCCATTCCATACTAGCTTGTTTCCATGATTTTAAACCTTGTATAAACATTATACAATTTATTAATATTTGATTTAATCGAACAATTAAATTCCATTTGATAAATTTAATTAACTAATGATTTTATTTTAAACGAATAATTTGATTTTCAACTAATTTCCCTTTTTTTTAAAATCTTTTAGTGACTACAATAAATTCAATAAGTTAATTGAACATTTTAAATCACCAAATTCATAAATTTAAAATAAACGGGTAACTTTAATTGTTTGTATACATATATACTTATAAAATAGTCTATATAAATTTAAAAATCTATTTTTAAATAAACTCTAGCATTTTAAAATGTTCCATTTTCAAAATCTTACCTCTAAATACATTTAAATTCTAATAAAATAAAAATCCTTCAAACCTGAATATATTATATTAAAACACAGTTGTTTTACATATATTTCGAACTGTAAAATATAATTATTCTTCTTTGAAATGCATGCACTGGAATCTAGTAAACAATTTATATGGATATAATAACAGAATTTTAACAAGGTTACCAGAGTCAGGCATCGTGCTCGAATTCGAGTAGAACAACGCGACGCCGCACCAACAACTTCGACAATGCCTTCATCTCACATCCGCAGGCTTGAGCCAATCACCCCTAAGACATTTTGACTTTGCCACAAAACCGCCGTTCCCCTCCAAAATCGACTTCGACATCGCATCTCGAGTTCGATCTCGAGCCACTTCCACCTCCAGTCCCGAGTCGCCAAACCCCATGCGCCTGCTTGCATCCAAAATGCCTCGCGACCTTGGGTCGACCTTTCCTCACTCGAAAATACCAACACGAACCCTGGACAGAAGGTCTAGATCCACACGTACGAACGTCGCAGCCAATAATTGACTCAGCTATTGCTTCGTCCGGCATCGCGAGTTACTTACGATGGCTCAGATTGATACTCGATTCGCTAAATCGATTTTCTAGGGCTTCGAGAATTTGAAGTGAGGATGACTTATTCGATAATATATTTTTACCGAATGAAGTGATTCGAGAAAATAAACGAGAACAGAGAAAAAGGGAAGCCAACGGGAAAAAGATGAATTCAATTTTCTTATCTATTTTTTCCTTACAAAATGGTTTTTTTAATTTTAACTCATCAGTGAGGATGCGTGTCTCCCTTGAAGATACGTGCTTCAAATCTTTCTATATGTGTACACAAAACTATAGTGTTTTCAAATATAAATTTTGTTTTTAAATTTAAATTTAAATTCAAATTCAAATTGTCCCGATCTCCGCAACTTACAATCTCGAGCTTCATTCGAGGCGTGCCACTAGGCGTTTATAATGTAAAATCCCTATTCCAAATACAATGGAAAAGATTTGGAGTCCTAATTCGATTATGTGGAGAAGATAGCTTTTTGGACCCAATTATTATACTAAATTTCCAATATAATTTCACCGTGTTTATCTACCGTACGAGCACACGACAACTCCGAATGCTACGAAAATTGAAATCCGATAATACTACAATATTATGGATCCAATGGAACTGGTTTCGTCGAAATCCGAGACTCTGCCTCGGTAGGCTATTTTTAAATATCGATTTAAACGATATATTTTCAAAACTTAACAAAACACTTCCAATTTCAAGTTTAACATTTCTACCATCTCCAGTAATTAATATAAATTTTACAAGCTTTTTAAACTATTTTTAACAAGCTTAAAATTTCAGATTCAACCTTTATCCAACTTCCCATAATTAAATTCAAAAATTTAATTGCCAAATAAATAGTGATATTTGAAAGTCAGTTTAAACTAGCTTTCAAATACTAAAATCAATTAAATATTTCAATTTCAAATATCGAGAAATTCCGGGTCATCACATTCCTCCACCTTAAAAGAATTTCGTCCCCGAAATTACTAGTTAAGAGAAATGATCCATAACCCGTTAATTTCCCAATCCTAATAGTTTTTATTAACTTCCCAAAACCAAACAGTTTTTAACAATGCCCAAACCAACTTTTTAATAAAAACATTATCACCCTTACTAACTTTCCAAACTACTTCCAAACAATATCACTTACTTAACCATTCAAATTATAACTCAAAACCAAAATTTTAAATTATCAAAACTTCCTCAAAAATTTTCTTACTCTCTAAATTTCTAAATTTTTTTGCCAGCGTCTCCTTTGCGCGGTTAGCTCGGTACAACTACAAAATGCCTCTACAGGCCCCCAGATTTCAAAAGAAAACAAAACGCCAAGTGGCTGGACCAAAAAATCATCAAATTTCATACAAAAATTTAAATACATACCTTTATTGAGTAATTCAATTTGAATTCAGAAATCAAAAATCCCAATTTCCTTTTGCTTTTAAACACATGTATATCTTATTGAGCAATAATGTCCAATTAAAACATTCAATCCATTTTATACATTTCTTTACAAAAGTTTTATATCCATTACATTCACATCCGTACGATGCACATATATCATCCGTACGCAATACCCAATTCGATCGCTCACTCGATCACATAATTTCATTTCCGAACTAGTATCGTCCACCCGATTTTCTAGTGTGGACTCAGATCTGGTTTCTTGATCAGAAACCGTCATTCTCCTTGCATAGCCACAAATTATGATAGAGAATTTCCAGAATCAACCAAAAATCCATATCCAGGGTTCGTCGTCGAAAATCGAGTGAAAAATCCTAACTCGGAATGATATAAATATCTCGAAATTCTGTGCTCGAATCTACATCAAATCGCTATGCGAATAAAATGATATACACATATCCTGCATATTTTGCCCCAATTGATTTGTTAGCTAAATCAATTCTTCTTTTTATTCATATCTATTTTGATTTCTATTCTCTTATCCATTACCATCCCATTTCACAACTTAACTTATTCTCCATTCTAATTTTACTAAATATAGTTAAGATTTTCACCATTCATTTCTTAAGTTCAAAATAAGCATTATATATGCTCTTATATTAATGCTTTCACTTTACCACTTTTGTTTATTTATACCTTTACTCAAATTTTGCATTTTCAAATTCATTTGAATTCAATTTCCCTTTCATTTTAAGTATTGAATTCTATTACATTATCTCAACCCCTACTTAATTAACCATTTCTTTAATTAGTTGCACCTACTAATTTATTCCTATCTCAAACCATTTTTACTTCCAAACTTTTATTATTTTAGCTCACTTAGAACTAGTTCTACAACTTCACTCTAAATTTTAAATTTTAATATTAAGTTCTCAATTTCATTCAATTACAACCAAATAAATTTCCAAATCTCATTTCTTTTATTCAAATTTCCATTTTCAATTCCACTTGAATTCAATTTTCCTTCCTTCCACCTATTTATTCCCAACCAAATTTAATACTTCATTTTATACAACAAGATTCAAATCAAATCTCATTCCAAATCATTTTCATGCCTACTTAAATAAATTAGTTTATTCACAAATTTTATTTCAATCCTTTATTTTATTAAGCCAAAACTTGACTAACTTCCATTATACATAATTCAAATTAATTTCCAACTTTCAGTTTCCAATTCTATTTACTTACAAATGCAAATTCATTTGCTATCCACAATTTTATTTCCATTCCATTAACCAACCTGCTTTAATTGGCTTATCTTTCTAACTTTATTCTCTAGTCACACTTACCTTTATTTGACCCTTTCAAGTTCAATCTTATTCCATAAATTTCAAATTTCAATAAAATGTTTATTTCTAAACTTTCACTTCCTTTAGTTTCCCTGAACAAATTCTACAATTTCAATTTACTTAACACAATTTATATTGGTTCCAATATTCAATTTCCATTTTACTTACTTACAAATGTAATCTCCTATTTTTCTCTACACATTTGTTTAAAATCTTAATAAACTTATTTTCAACAATTTTTTTTTAAATTTCCAAAAGTTTTTCAACCCATTTGTTATTCCATAACACTTCTAATTCACTTCCAGAATTTTAAACAATTTCACAATATTTCATAATCCTTTTTGAAATCAGTTATTTCTTCGGAACTCAAAACCAAACCCAGTTTTGCAAACAACTCCAATTTAAATCATTCGGGTAGCAATTCCTCCCTTGGAAACTCGAAAATAAACATCGATGATGCCGTAGTCATCACCGAAGTTATTTCCCAGCGACCAAAAGAGTTCAATGCTTTTATCTCTTTAAAATCCTTCAAATATTATTAAATTCCAAATCTCACCAGATTTCAAATCCAATTCAAAAATATTTCTCAATAATATCACTATTATTTTTCAAAAACTTTTGAAAGCCATTTTCAAACCCGAAGGAATTTTAGACCATTCCCAAAATTCCAAATTCCAAATCCTTTTAATTCATATTCAACTATTACTCTAAGATTTTATTTTAAATTATAAATTACATTTATAATTCTCACTTACAATTTTATTATGTAATATGAATTTACTTTCTTAGCTTTAGTTATGATTTTCAATTTCTATAAAATATTGATAATAATTTAATATTATCATTCCCTAATAACCAAGCAACCATATATAGCTATAATAATTTAGGAAAATTATTCTTTTATTTGCAAAAATAATTTGGGTAAAATTATTTCATTTACCCTATTTTTAAAACCATATTATGTCGGTTTGTCTTGTTTAAGAGTTTAGAAACCCTTATCGATGACATGGCATCCCACATATCGACCAGAATTCATAAACACTCAACCGATAAGTCAACACAGTATAAAAGCAATTTTTATATTCACTAACAACTACGCGCTCATACTATTAATACACTCAAAATGATTCTAGAGTACTACGGACTCTATTCAAATGAGTAATCCCACCAGATCCAAGGTTCTCGCTTAACCTTCGTTCTTATACCGAATGTAACGACCCAATTTTTCGACGCCCAAAAAATCGAACCATTAGGGTTAAAGAAGAAGGAGGTAGAAGAAGAAATAGAACCAACATCAGAATCTCGCAAATGCAGCAGAACAAAATATAATAGATAAATGACTAATCTTTAAACAAAAAGAACTATATCTGTTTATACATTACATCATCAGAGTACATTACAATCAACATCACAATCATTACAAAAATGCTGGACAGTTATATAAACTTGTCCTCAAAACTGAATACACAATGGAGTAATAATCAAATACGGAAGTACGTCTTGCCATCCAACTCATCTCCTGATCTCCACAGCATTCCATCCAAAATCTATACTCTATAATACTCGGTCTGACCCGAGCATTATAGTTAAATAACACTCGAGTCAGTCTGGAAAACCAACGTGAGAAAATACACTCAATTGGATTATTAAAGTTTTCAAAATCATTTGAAATAAAAGGCATCACGTAAGACCACGCCACTAATAAACATGCCGGGTTTTTACCTTAAGATAACCAAAACATTTTTTATACAATCCTTTGATATTATAATAGTGTTTATATACAAATACTTATTCAAATAGCCGAAATTGTTACATTATTAAATTCCAGCTACTAGCCACAAAGTGGGTTCTACAAATAAAAATCGTAAAGGCACATAGAGAAATGGATTTCCATCAATGGCAGGGCTACTATGGTACCGCCCATCACAGTACGTGGTCTAGATCACTATACCGAAGATCCACCCTGATCCCCTGCATCACAAGACTGGAGCTACCCCTTACTGGATAGTCCGAACAAGTTCATGCCGCGGTTGGGATTAGCAACCGCCACACAGCCGAATATATAAAAGGGACATCTAGACAGGGGTGACCTTACCCTAATTGGTTGCTAACCACTTAGCCTTGTGTGCACCTCCCCTGTTTTAGCCATTCTCGGTTGATGAGGCTCGAGGCTATGCGTTACCTTTTTATCACTGATGCAGCGCATCTCGCCGTAAGTCGCTCATGGGCTTTAAATCATTCGCATTCCTTAAGTCGCCCGCGATCTAGCGGATTTCGCCAACATCAAGTTAAGTCGCCTGAGCGACTAACGAGGTAAGTCACCAAGATAAGTCGCTTGAGCGACCTAACGAGTCTTAGGTCGCTGCCGTGTGTACATTAAGTCACTTCAAGCCTAGATCGCAAGGTCCTTACGTTGAAGCCGCTTCAGTAGGTCGTTCAAATTTAAGTCGCTCACTGCACACTTCTTTAAGTCGCTCCAGTACTTAAGTCGCTCCGCCCTTAAGTCGCGCACCTATGCTAATGTCCTATGCCGCATTGTTTGATTCGCTGAATTGTTATGTCGTTAGGTCCTTTGTTATGTTGTTAGGTCACATGTATATGATAGGTCGTAGGCCGCATGTGTGTTAAATCGTGTATGTTTGTAACTCGTGGGAAGTTAGGTTGTAGGTCGCGTCATTAAGTCGCATGGCTGTGTTGTGTTGTAATTTGTCTATAAATAATGGTATGGTGTCACTTGTAAGGGTTGAGTTGATTTTGAATAAGACTTTGTTTGTGTGCTTTGTGCTACTTTGTTGAAGTTGAGTGTGATCTCCTTCTTCTTCCATCTTCGGTTATTCGAGTGCACTCGAATCAATGAACTTGAAGCCGATTCACGGAATCTCGTGCGCGAGATCAATGTCGAAGGATCGTAGATCTTCTAACGCGGTATCGTGCACGATCAACGTGTTGAAGATAGCTAGAATCCGATATCTCAAGAGATCAACGGATTTGGGCATTTATCTTGTTTTACTTGACATGAATCATTTCGTGAGGAAGAATTTGCACCAATTTGTATCGAAACATTAATAGCATGTCAAAGTTTGTTAATCCGCTGCGTCAGTTTGGTATCAAAGCTTGAAGAGCTAAGTTGAAGCTAATTGAGATCAAGGCCGAGTTAAGCCGAAGTCGAGCTAAGCTAGGTCGAAATCAAGTCAGGCCGAGCCGAGCTAAGTCCTAGTGCAAGACGAGTTAAGTCCAACTATATCAAAGTTAGATCGGGAAAGAGTTTGTTGATAATCATGCCTCCGAGACATGCTAATCGATTTCAAAATGTTGAAGATGTATATAGAAGACAAGAAGCTGAACAGATGGTGCAGCGTATCAATGAAAAGTGTAACAACCCCCAATTTCGTACCATTCAAATCGACAATAATCCACACATGTCGGACTTGAATGATGCGAAATAACAGATTGTAAATAAATTTGGAGCAAATGAAATCAAATATACAGAATCATAGACACAGAACAAACAGAATAACTCGCAACGGAATATAAAATAACATAGTAGTTCATGAAGCTACTATAACAGAGTCTCAAACCAAATACATAATATAGTCTGAAAAAAACAACAGAATAGAAATCCCAAATACATAGAAGTTCAGTAATACATGAGATAAACTAATACAACTGAAACAGAAGTAGATAAATATGTAGATAAGTAGAAACTCTAGTGAAAGACCAGCTCCAGGAAGAGAATCCAAAGCTGTGAATACTCAGGCTGACCCGAGCGTAAAGCAAAACACAAAACACTCGAGTCAGGACAATATATACTTATATAATGTAAACCAACTCAAGTGAACTGTAATAAAGATACAAGTAACTTAAAGGATGCCTGGGACCGCCCATCCTCTAAGGATCCGTTAAACTATTTACTATATAGTAATATTTCGCTATTATACTAATGTCTACAGTAAAATAAACATACTTTTAAATAGCGTTCCGGGCTACCCATATCACCCTTCACACATAATAGTCCCAGTAGTCCATCCAATATCATGCCATCTCCACTCTGGGTGACTGTCAGAGGATACCACACGGGCTACGGGAGAAAGACAAACTTGTAGTAAAGGCTCGGTATGGTAGGTGACACGGCACACAAGGCAATGCCAGGGTAGATATACCAATTACGCACACGGGCTGGTGGTAACGCAGCAGCCACATACGCCCACCCCGAACAACACTCCAAAAATCAAGGGGTGCACCCAATCGATCACAACAGTAATAGAATGGTATCGAAGAAGTGTGTTCAGCCAGAGGTGCTACCTCCTTTGGCCCGAGATCGCTCCTGTTTTAGCCACCTTATGCTAACTCACGGGAGTTAGGTTCACGAAATGTACCTTAGGAACGTCGTCACCATCCTACTTCATTCTGGAATCTCCACCGCGCACACAGTTGTTAAAGTGGTTTTCGGTATCGACAGAGAGTATGTCCATATCCGATCCCGGTCTCTTTAACAACCAATCGTTATTATAACCCGTAGTTATAATTTCAAAAATGGTATTTATTTCTCAAAATCCAATATCATTTCAAATCCATTTCGAAGTATCAACTTATCATTTCATTTGAAAAACATATTCATTTTTATTCAATTTAAAAATACCATTTCAATTCACATTTCAAAATAGTTCAATTCCAACAAATTACTTCATTTAAATCCTTTAAAAGTGAAGTTATTACATTTAATAATTAAATTATTAAACTTCCAAAATTTTCAACTTTCAAAGTTCATTCATTCACTTAATTTTATCAAAACAGTGAAAATTCAACTTACGCAGCATTTGGAAATTGCTACAGAAAGTTATATTCAAAACAGTTAAATTTAACAAAAGACAGCGTTTAAAAATGCTGTAATAGTGTTACATTAGTTTCAAAAAAAAACAACTTAGTTTAATCCAACAATTATATTTTCTATAATTCACTTTTAACTTATAAAATCACATAATTTTACTTTTATAACCATCATTTAATTTTCTTTAGTTTCATGATTTCATAAAGTTAAATTTCCATTTAAAAATTCATATCTAACACTAATTCACTTATTACATTGCAATGTTCAATTTTAAATTCCTTACATTAAATTTCAACCTAACACTTAAGTTCAAATTCTTAAATGTAACTTAGTTTTATTTTTATTTACTTAATTAAAAATTCACTTTTAAGTCAATTCCATGAATTTCCAATTTTAGTTATATTTCAAAATTTCAACTTAACTATTCATTCATTTCACATTTCAACTTTATTAAAAATCATTAATATGATATAAAATCACTTTAAATTCCTTTATATTCAAATTATCATAAATTTATCATGCTTTCATATTCTATTTAATTTCAAATTATAATTAAATCAAATTTCCCAAAATAGCTTACATTCAAAATTTTCTAACCTTTTCGTTAATTTATTTCACTTGTAATTATTCAAAAAATCAATAATATTTTACCAAAAATCATTTTTAATTAGGTTTAAATCAAAATATTTTAATATTTACATTTCTAAAATAATTTTAAAATTTTTAGAAAAATATATTAACTACGGGTCTGTATATAATTTTCTACACTAGGAAAAGTGATACGGGTAATATATCATTTCAACCCGTAATTTACAAAGAAAATCCGGGTTTTATCATTTCAAACCCGCAGTCCCAAGTAAATGAAATAAATTTGAAAATCATTCAAGCCTATCATTTCAGCCCATAATGATTTTCCCTTATTCTAAAGTCCGTTCGGGTATGTATCATTTCAACCCATAGTGATTCTAATCTAAAGGGAACTTGCAGTGTGATAAACGGATAAAAATAACAAAACAGCATAATATAACATTAACAAATGTCATAATAGGTGTTTAAGCATGGGTGAACATCATATAATAGTGACGTAGCAAATAATAATATAGTGATGCAGTTTACAAATTCACAAGTGATCAATTTACTGTTCATATAAGTATAAAACTGTCTGGTGAGAATAACTCACTGTTTTGAGCTGATGACACAACGACGAATTGAACAAACGGGATCTAAACAAGCACAAAAGCACAACACAGATACGAATGGAGGAGCCAAGGATTAATTCCCTTGAATACCAATCAAACAAAACAATATAACAATTATAAGGTTTCAGACCAAAAATACGATAAACTATGCTAGAAATAACTTCATAAAACAAAGCTGAAATGCTTTGCACTTGCTTCCGACATCCCATAGGCTCGGCCAGAGGTGGAGTACAGGTCCAAGGTAATGGTTTTGGGTCAGGTCTGGGTTGCTAAGGTCGGCCTAACATGAGTTTGTTGATGGCAAAAGTTATGGAGATGGAACAACAACACAACAAGGCGTAACTACTAACAACATCACAAGTTTCAAGCAAACAAAGCTCGGCCAAGGCTGCTGTGGTCACGGCCAGAGGAGTGGGGTCCACTGTGGTGACGTGGAAGAGGGTGCTGGAGGTGCTGGTGGTCATGTAGGTGGAGGCCATGGGTGGTGGAAGTGGTGGATGTGAAGGCTTGTGCTTGGCTAGGTCAAGATGTTGGAGTTTGGTGAACTTGGTGAAGGAACTACCACCAAGGGTGGTACGGATGGGGATGGTCAGTGAGGAGGAGGTGCTGGTGGCGTGCTCAGGTGGTGGTGGTGGTGGCAGGGGCTGGAGAGGGGCATGGACGATCCTATGATAAAGAAGATCAAGTGCAAATCAAACGAAAAATCAGCATAAGTGAACAAAAGGAGATAAAAGAAAAATAGAATTTTACCAACTTCTCAAACAAGTTATGGCCGAATTTTTTTTTAATGAGATGAGAAATGATGTACGTGAATGAATGATGGAGGTAGGCAGCTGAAGTATGTGAGTTATTATGGCTAATTGATGGCAAAAGTAAGTTAAAAATGTGAAAAGGCGGGAAAATCAAAAGCCATTGGAAATAAAAAGTCACAAACCCTTTCAATTTACCTTTAATTATTTATAAAAGTTTATATATTCTGAAATAACAATATTATCAGACAAAATTTCGAAACTTTAAAAAAATATAAAAATATATATACCATTTATTAATTATATAGAGTAAAATTAAGGAAAAATAGTTAAAACAGTGAACTAGACTAGAAAACTTGAAATTAAATGAAATAATTTGTAGAAAATTAATATGAGCTTGTAAAGTATTTTTAAACATAAATAATAACATAAAACAAAATTTTATTCACAAAATAAATATTTAAAATTTAATTTAAATATAATTTTTTAAATGCAGAAAATAGCAAAAAATGGGAAAACAGCCCTTAAAAATAGGAAATCAATACAGTAAATTTTGGAAAAATTCTATTATTATTTTTAAAATATTTAGAGATGAAATTTCACAAATAAAACAAATTTAAAATAAAATAAAGAAATTTAAAATGAAGAAAATGGCAGAAAATCAGAAAACAGCCTTTAAAAATAGGAAATAAATACAGTAAATTTTGGAAAAATTACATTTTCATTTTAAGAATGTTTAGAAATGATATCACACAAATAAACAAATTTAAATTAATTTCAAAATGAAATAAAGTCAAATTTAAATATACAGTCAAAATCTAGGGTTGTTACACTCTCCCCCACTCAAATCTTTTCGTCCTCGAAAAGAACGGAAAGGAAAAATAAAGAGAAACAAGATAGAGAAACAAAATAGTACCTGAAACGAATAGTTCCGGATTCGAAGCACGAATGCTCTCCTCCGTTTCCCAAGTACAATCTCGATCATCAGTACTCCACTGTACTTTGACCAAATTAACAGATTTTCTTCTGAGCTGCTTCGTATCTCTATCGACAATACGAAGTGGTTTCCTCTCAACAGTCAGTTTAGGCTCAATATCCAAACTATCAAGAGCAGGAGGCTGGACAATAAGAGATGGATCGTGGAGATGACGGCGAAGATGTGAGACATGGAATACATCATGCACTCCAGAAAGCTTCTCGGGCAAATCCAGACGATAAGCCAAAGAACCAACTCTTTCCATGATGCGGAAAGGACCAATGAACCTGGGAGAAAGCTTCCCTTTACGACCAAAGCGAATGACATTCCTCATGGGAGAAACTTTAAGGAACACCTGATCACCAACAGCAAATTCCAAATTTCGCCTACGCCTATCAGCATATTTCTTCTGTCTATCCTGAGCGACTCTCAGCCTCTTCTTAATCTCCTCAACTTTCTCAGAAGCTTCCAAAATCACTTCAGGACCAAGAACCAAACGATTACCGGGTTCAATCCAGCAAGAAGGAGATCTACAAGGTCGCCCGTATAAAGCAGCAAACGGAGACATTTTGAGACTGGCCTGAATGCAAAGATGGAATGAGATAGATAAAAAGATCAAGAATAGACTGAAAACAGAAGATAAGATAATACCTGATAGCTATTATTGTAGGTAAATTCGGCAAGATGGAGATAATCTTCCCAAGATCCTCCATAATCAAGCACACAAGCACGAAGAAGATCCTCGAGAATCTGATTTACTCTTTCCGTCTGACCGTCGGTCTGAGGATGATAAGCAGTGCTCAGATTCAAACGAGTACCCCAAGATTCCTGAAAAGCCTTCCAGAACTGACTAGTAAAGATAGGGTCACGATCACAAACAATACTGAGAGGAACACCATGGAGACGAACGATCTCTCTCATGTAAATCTCAGATAAACTAGAAGCAGAACGAGTAGACTTGACCGGAATAAAATGAGCGGACTTGGTCAGTCTATCAACAATAACCTAGATACTCTCATTGCCTTTCCGAGTCCTCGGTAAACCATCGATGAAATCCATGGAAACCTGTTCCCACTTCCAATTAGGAATCTCGAGGGGCTGCAACAAACCAAGGGTCTTCTGGTGATCGGCTTTGACTTGCTAACAAGTCGCACACCGACTAACAAAGATAGAGATATCCCTCTTCATCCCCTTCCACCAATAAAGCCTCTTCATAACCTGATACATCTTCGACACACCAGGATGAATAGAAAGTCTGGATCTATGATTTTCCTGAAGCAACTCCTGTCTCAAACTATCAACCTTCGGAACACAAATCCTGCCGTTAATCCGCAAAATCCCTTTGTCATCAATCTGAGCTCCACTACTACCTCTACTACCACCAACTCTGCTACGAACACTCTCCTTCATCAATCTAAGCATCTCATCCTCATCCTGCTTAGCCATAATCTGATCCAGAAGAGGAGAAGAAGAAACAACAAGCTGACACAACAAAGCCTTCTTCCGACTCAGAGCATCGGCCACAACATTAGCTTTACCGGGAGTATAGTTAATGTCGAGGTCGTAAGAAGCCAGAAACTCAAGCCAACGAACTTGCCTCTGATTCAGATCCTTCTGGGTGAAGATATATCTCAGAGACTGATGATCTGTGAAAAGCTCAAACTTGGTTCCAAGAAGATGATGCCTCCAAAGTTTCAAAGCAAAGACAACAGCAAGTAACTCTAAATCATGAGCAGCATAATTTGCTTCATGGGTCTTCAACTGACGGCTGGCATAGGCAATAACCCTACCATCCTGCATGAGAACAGCACCCAAACCCTCACGACTAGCATCAGTATAAACTGTAAATCCCTCACTCCCATTCGGAACAGTAAGAACTGGTGCGGAAGTTAGCTTGCTCTTCAACTCACTGAATGCATCCTTACACTTATCACTCCAGACAAATCTGGCATTCTTCCGAGTTAAAGCTGTGAGAGATGCAGCAATCCGAGCAAAATTCTCAATGAATCTCCGGTAGTAACCGGCAAGGCCCAGAAAACTACGAATATCAGATGGAGTCTTTGGAGTTTCCCAATCCTGGAAAAATCGGGGAAAAATATAGCAATAGGAAAAAAATAGAATTATTAAAATGATAGAGAAAGAGAAAAAAGAAAGACTTACATTGATCGCAGCAATCTTAACTGGATCAACAGAGACTCCATTACTAGAAACAATATGCCCGAGATAACGGACTTCATCCTTCCAGAAATGGCATTTAAAAAATTTAGCCTTTAACTGATGATTTCTGAGAGTCTCAAGAACATATTTCAAATGCGACTTATGCTCATCCTTAGTCTTAGAGAAGACAAGGATATCTAGCACAAATTTATTAAGCACATAACGAAAAACACGATTCATCAAATCAACAAAGAAAGCAGGAGCATTAGTCAAACCAAAAGGCATGACTAACCATTCATAAAATCCATTCTCAGTGCGGAAAGCAGTCTTGGGAATGCTATCCTCCGCAACCCTGAGCTGATGAAAACCTGTGGCAAGGTCAAGCTGAGAGAAAATAGTGGCACCATGAAGCTGATCAAACATATCATTGATACGAGGCATAGGATATCTGTTTTTCATAGTGAGCTTGTTCAGCTCCCTATAATCAACACACATCCGAAGTGAACCATCAGATTTGGTGACAAAAACTACCGCAGCTCCCCATTCAGAAAAACTGGGCCTAATCAGACCTTTGGAAGATAAGTCTTCAATTTGCTTTCCCATCTCAACCTTCTCGCGGGGTGCCATTCTTCTAGGAGGAAGAACAATAGGTCGAGCACCAGGAATAAGATCAATCCAAAAATCAATTTCCCGCTTCGAAGGTAAAGAAATGACTTCTCCAAATATATCGGGATATAATCTAACCACAGGAGTTGAATCAAGGTCACTGGAAGAAGAATCCAAAGAATAAATAAAGCTGACAGCAAAATCCTGAGGCATGCGGCACTGAATAATCAAGGAATTCCCTTGATCATCAACAAGCTGAACAGACCGGGCTTTACAAGAGATATGAGCATTATGATTCACTAACCAATCCTGACCAAGCAATAAATCAAAAGCATCGAAGCCCAGAATATAAAAATCACCACTAAAGCGATGATCAGAATGGAGAAGTTTCACCTCTCGACAAATCCGATTAAGGTTAGCAGGACCCCCAATAGGATTTGAAACACATAATGGAACAGAAGTATACTCAGGAGAAAGGAGATGTTCAAACTTATCACACAAATCAACAGAAATAAAACTGTGTGAAGCACCAGTATCAAACAACACACGAACAAGATGATGAAATAAAGTAAATGAACCCTGGAGTGTACCTTGGTCATCACTAGGAGCAGGGGCAGGTGGAGGAACTGGAGATGAGGCAGAAGTAACAGCAAATATACCAGAAGGAGTACCCCTCTGATGGGTAGGGCAATCCTTCTTAAAATGACCTGGCTGGAGACAGATATGGCAGAGATCACGTCTAGCCGACTGAGTAGGTGGAGGAACTGCAACACCTGATAATGTGGGACAGCCATTGGCATAGTGCCCTCTCTAATCACACCTAAAACAAGTGATGGAGGAGAGATCAACTGGTTGCCTCTGAGCAGGGGCAGATGATGAAGATCCCAAACCAAGACGCTTCTGCCAATTCTTCTTCTGCTGCTGGAAATTTGGCTTATGCTTCTTGGAAACTGCAGAGGAAGACTGAGCACCAGAAACAGCAGGACTTTTGGATGTGGGATTCTCATAGCGAATAGCCATATCCATAAGCTGGGTGAAAGAACCATGAACATGAGAAATAAGGCGACTATAATACTCTGGCCGAGCACCAGCAATAAATTTCTCATTCTTATTAAGAGGAGTATCAATAAGGCCAGGACCAAACTTGGAAAGTTCATTGAATTTCCTCTCATACTCAAAAAAAGACATGGTACCCTGCTTCAGATCCATAAACTCACGATAAAGCTGAGATTTCCCGGCTTCTGGCATCCATTTTGCCACAAAAGCCTCCCTGGAAAAGAGATACAGAAAACAAGCTTAAGATAGATTCAAAGAAAGGAAAAAATAGGAACAAAATTAAGATAACCCAAAGGATACCTAAACTGCTCCCAAGTGAGATCAGCCTCGACGGTGTTAGCCGTAACGGACTCCCACCAATCTAAAGCAGAATCATGCAACTGCCAGGCTGCAAGCTGACGCTTCTGAGCATCAGTAATGTCAAGACCAGTAAATATCCTTTCAAGACTCCGCAACCACTGCTGAGCCTCAATGATAGTCTCTGAACCGGTGAATGGGGTTCCACCAAGTTGAGAGAATTCCTTACAAAGAACAGTGAACCTGACTGGAGCAACAGGTTGAGGAGCTGGGGCAATACTGCGACCCCTAACTCTGGCATTTCCCCGATTCATCCTGAAAAATATCAAGAATGAATTTAGGATAAGAATAAAAACAAGCCGAAGACAAATTAAGATAAGGCAAGATAATACACTTGGATGAATATCTTAAAGAAAGAAAAGATCCTAACAAGATAGATACGAAAGAAAGGAAAGTTAGAAAACATTTGAAAATCCTTTAAAAGCAAGAAAAATTTATATATCAAAATAATCTTTGAAAATCCTTTGAAAACATTTTGAAAAATCATTTTATACTTTGAAAATACGTCTCTCACAAAGATATGATTCTGAGATTGATTTCACTCATTCTAGGGTGGAAATACCCTATCTCTAATGAGTTTTTGCTCCGCAGAGGCAATGGTTGCCAAAACCAAAGCTCTGATACCAACTGTAACAATATGTTATTTCGCATCATTCAAGTCTGACATGTGTGGATTATTGTCGATTTGAATGGTACGAAATTGGGGGTTGTTACAAAAAGTTTGATGAAGGTATTGGAAAATTAGAGAAGCTTATGAGAGACATGAATCAAAGTCAAAGGAGAACTTCACCAGTTTTGCACCATAGTGGAAACAGAGTTTCACCTTCAGTTGCGGGAGAAAGAAGAATGTCACCCCAATCTTATCGAGATCGGAGAGAATCATCAGTTTCTATGAGGCAAGAACATCATGAGTATCGAGGTGAAGAGAGAAGAACTCATCGTGGATTTGAAGATGATCCGTATCATGATGCCGAAAGACATGATATAAGGGACATGCATAGTCGTAGAGGTGTAGATGGCCGAGATCGATATCGACATACATATGATTTTGAGGAATATGGTGATAGAGGAAGTATTCATGATCGAGATCGAGGCCAAGTGTGAAATCGATATATTGATTCAGAGAATGATCGTAAATGGGAATCAGGTATGAAAACAGAAATTCCAGAGTTCAAAGGGGGAATGATAGTGGAAGAGTTTCTGGATTGGTTATCAAATGTTGAATAAATTTTTGACTTCAAGAAAGTACCCGAGCATCGTAGAGTTAAGTTGGTTGCTACACGATTGAGGGGTAGAGCTATGACATGGTGGCAACAAACTAAACTTACACGGAAAAGAATGGGAAAGTCGAAGATTGTTTCATGGGTAAAGATGAAGAAGTCGATGAAGGCTACTTTCTTGCCTTATAATTGTCAGTCTCTTATGTATCAGTGCTTACAGAATTTGAGATAAGTGACAAAGTCGGTAAATGATTATGCAGATGAGTTTTGTCAACTGATTGCTAGAAACAATATCATGGAAATGGAGGAGCAATTGACATCTAGATTTGTTGGAGGATTGAGAATGCAAATTCAGGATACGGTAAATATGTTTGATCCAAGATCCGTTGCTGAAGCACACCAGAAGGCTCTAGCTTAGGAGAAGCAAGGTAGAAGAGGAGGTGGTGCGCTTACAAGTTCGATCAATCAGGTGAAAGGGGCTAGTGGCAATACTAATGTTTCCAAGGCCGTTAGTAAACCGGTTATCAATGAAGTTGCTAAGACCAAGGTCAACAACAATTTCAAGTGTTATAATTGTCAGGAGTTTGGTCATAAGAGCAATGAGTTCCCGAGGCCTAAGAAGCGAGCGATGGTTGCTGAGGTTGAGGAAGAGGATGCAGAAATAGAATGTTCCAATTCACCACAAGTTGAGGAGGAAGAAGAATTACTGACGGGAGACGAGGGATATTCTTTAATGATGAGGAGATCTTTCTTGACACCAAAGCAGGAAGAGGAGACTAGCTGGTTGAGGAGTAATATTTTTCAGTCGACATGTACTATTTTGGGAAAGGTTTGTAAGTTTGTTATCGATGCAGGAAGTTGTCATTATCTCTACAGAAGCTGTAAAGAAGTTAGCGTTAAAGACAGAGAAGCATCCCAAACCTTACAAATTGGCTTGGTTGAGGAAAGGTGGGAAGTGAAGGTTAGTCGAAGAGCTTGTGTAACTTTTCCCATCGGAAAGAAGTATAAGGATGAAATTTGGTGTGACGTGGTAGATATGGATGCATGCCATTTGTTGTTAGGAAGACCGTGGCAATTCGATAGAGCCGTGCAACACGATGGTAGGACTAACTGCTATAGTTTCATGTTCAATGGCACCAGAATCACCTTAGTTTCTAAAAAGCGACAACAAAGTTAAAGCAAGTTGGAGGAAATCGAGGAACTAAAGACTCTATTATCTTTGAAGGAGTTTGTCAAAGAAGTAGAGGATGGGCCTGAAGTATTTCTGTTGATTGGACGTGAAAGTAGTGAAACGGTTGAAATTCCTGAGGAAGTTAAGCCAGCGTTAAAGGAATTTGAAGATGTTTTCTTGAAGAATTACCACCGTTGAGAGACATACAACATCAAATTGATCTTGTTCCGGGAGCTGTGTTACCACATAGACCATATTATAGAATGAGTCCAAAGGAGCACGAAGAGTTGAGAAGGCAGGTGGTGGAGTTACTTGAACAAGGGCGCGTACAAGAAAGTTTAAGTCCTTGTGCAGTACTAGCCTTGTTAGTGCCAAAGAAGGATGGAACTTGGAGAATGTGTACAAATAGTCGAGCACTAAACAAGATTACAGTGAGGTACATATTTCCAATGCTAAGATTGGACGACTTGTTAGATCAGTTGAGTGGAGCTATTATCTTTTCAAAGATTGATCTGAAGAGTGGGTATCATCAGATTCGAATTCGACCAGGGGATGAATGGAAGATAGCCTTCAGGACACGGGAGGGGTTGTATGAATGGCTGGTCATGCCATTTGGTCTTTCGAATGCACCTAGTACTTTTATGTGAGTGATGAATCAGATCTTTCGACCATTTATTGGTGGTATACTTCGATGACATATTGATATACAGTGGAAGCGCAGAAGAACATCTACAACACTTGCGGGAAGTGTTGATTATACTTCGTCAGGAGCAATTTTACGCGGCAACAAAGAAGTGCATATTCATGACACACAGTATTTTGTTCTTGGGACATGTGTTGTCCAAGGAAGGTATTCATGTGGATCAAGTAAAGTTGAAGCAATCAAGGGTTGGCCACAACCCAGGACTATAACCGAAGTGATAAGTTTCCATGGTTTAACATCATTCTACCGAAGGTTTATTTCACATTTCAGTAGCGTGATGGCACCAGTGACAGTTTGTATGAAAGGAAAGCAGTTTATGCGGACTGAAGAGGCTGATTCTGCTTTTCAACAGATCAAGACACTTTTGACTACAACACTGATTCTTAGATACCCGGACTTTCAGTTACTCTTTGAACCGAATAATGATGCGTCTAAAGTTGGAATTGGTGGGGTGTTAAGTCAAAAAGGGCGTCCAATTGCTTATTTTAGCGAGAAACTTTCTGGAGCCAAGACAAGATACAGTACCTATGACTTGGAGTTCTTTGCTATTGTCCAAGCCATAAAGCATTGGAGACACTACTTGTTTTATAAAGAGTTTGTGTTGTATACGGATCATGAAGCGTTGAAGCATTTGCAGGGACATGATAAGATTGCAGCCATGCATGCTTCATGGATCGCGTACTTGCAACAGTTTACATTTGTTGTAAAGCATAAGTCGGGAGTTACAAATCGTGTGGCAGACGCATTGAGTAGAAGAAATCATTTATTGACTACGATGAGAGTTGAAGTGACGGGGTTTGATGTATTTCCAGAATTGTTTGTTGAGGATCCTTACTTTGCTAAGATTATAGATGAAGTCGAGAAAAGGAAGACAGACGAGTATATGTTGGTAGATGGTTTTCTATTCAAAGGAAATCGGTTGTGTATACCAGAGTGCAGTTTGCGAATGAAAATTGTGAAGGAATTGCATGAAGAAGGTCATGTGGGAAGAGATCGTACCTTGCAGTTGATTTCTCAATCATATTTTTAGCCTTCCATGAGGAAAGAAGTTGAAAGATTTGTGCAAAGATGTCACATATGTCAAGTTTCCAAAGGGACAGCTACGAATGCAGGATTGTATATGTCATTGCCCGTGCCTATTAGACCGTTGGTTTATATTAGCACGGATTTTGTTTTGGGTTTGCCAAGAATTCAACGAGGGAATGATTCCATATATGTTGTGGTGGATAGATTTTCGAAGATGGCACATTTTATAGCTTGTAAAAAGACCGTCGATGCAGTCCGTGTTGCTCAATTGTTCTTTAAAGAGGTTTATCGACTACATGGGCTACCTGAGACCATTGTTTCTGTTCGGGATACTCGATTTCTAAGTCATTTTTGGTTGAGTCTGTGGAAGATGGTTGGGACTAAGCTGAATTTTAGTAGCTCTTATCATCCACAAATGGATGGGCAAACGGAAGTGGTGAACAGATCTTTGGGAAACTTGTTGAGATGTCTTGTGAAGGATAATTTGAAGAGCTGGGATGTGAACTTGTGTCAAGCAGAATTCGCACATAATCATGCTGTTAATGGAAGTACTGGATTCAGTCCATTTCAAGTAGTATATTCAGCCATTCCGAAGGGACCGTTGGATTTGTCGACAGTTCCACGTCAAAAAGGGGTTGTTAAACGAGCTTGTGATTTCGTGAATGAGTTGCAGGAGTGTCACAGGATTGTTCATGAACGATTGCTTAAGTCAAATGAGAAGTATAAGCAACTGGCAGATAAGAAACGAAGGAGCGTGGACTTCAAAGAGGGTGATTTTGTTTACGCAGTATTGACGAAAGATCGTTTTCCAGTTGGAACTTACAACAAATTGAAAGCTCGAAAGATTGGTCCAATAGAAATCTTGAAGAAGATCAATAATAATGCTTATCGATTAAGATTGCCAGATCATATTCATACTGCTGACGTTTTCAACGTCAACATTTGATTCCGTATCATGAGCACAAGCTTTTCGATTAAGATCGTAAGGTTCTTAAGTTGAAGCCGCTTCAGTAGGTCGTTCAAATTTAAGTCGCTCACTGCACACTTCTTTAAGTCGCTCCATTACTTAAGTCGCTCCACCCTTAAGTTGCGCACCTATGCTAATGTCCTATGCCGCATTGTTTGAGTCGCTGAATTGTTATGTCGTTAGGTTGTTTGTGCTGTTGTTAGGTCGCATGTATATGATAGGTCGTAGGTCGCGTGTGTGTTAAATCGTGTATGTTTGTAACTCGTGGGAAGTTAGGTCGTAGGTCGTGTCATTAAGTCGCATGGCTGTGTTGTGTTGTAATTTGTTTATAAATAATGGTATGGTGTCACTTGTAAGAGTTGAGTTGATTTTGAATAAAACTTTGTTTGTTTGCTTTATGACACTTTGTTGAAGTTGAGTGTGATCTCCTTCTTCTTCCATCTTCAGTTATTTGAGTGCGCTCGAATCAACGAACTTGAAGCCGATTCATGGAATCTTGTGCGCGAGATCAACGTCGAAGGATCGTAGATCTTCTAACGCTGTATCGTGCGCGATCAACATTTGAAGATAGCTAGAATCCGGTATCTCGAGAGATCAACGGATTTGGGCATTTATCTTGTTTTACTTGACACGAATCATTTCGTGAAGAAGAATTTGCATCAATTTGTATCGAAACATTAATAGCACGTCAAAGTTTGTTAATCCGATGCGTCACATTCTCTTAGAATGCCCATCAGCCTCCTAACGATGTTCTGAAAGCATTCGTCCATACAAGTCCATTCCGGGTTCGAACAGAACCGAAGGCACTACTCCTATTACATCCATTTCGGAATCACCCTCAAGATTAGTAGCGATTATCCCTTGCACTTCACTGCTCCATCTTCGACTCCGAACTCATGTCTTTTTCACGAAAACGTTCAAACTGAATCAAAGTGGTTTTCGGGAAATTAATCCCGATCCTATCTCTTCGAAACGATCAACACATTGGCCAATATTGATAATCGGTTATTTAACCATCAAATAACATTCAGAAACAACCATCAGACATTAATAATTTACCAAATTATTTATTAACATCAAAATATCTTCGTAAGATATATTTCCACTTTTCAACCCTTTGAAACAATTTCCAAACCACCCTTCTCTTACGGAATAAAATTTCCAAATATTTATTTATTTCCACCGAAGACAACCAAGTCCAAATACTTTAGATTTTAAAATAACTTAAATCACTTTACTCTAAAATATCCTTTAAAAACATTTAAATTAAAACTACTTAAACACTTTATTCAAAACTATACTTTAAAAATAATTAAAATAAAACTACTTTATAAAATATAAAACTAATTTTAATATAAAAGTTAAGTCAAAATAAATTTTGAAATAAGAGTTATGAAATTCTATACAAGTTTTTAAATAAAAATTTAACCAAACTATCTTAAAATAAAACTATTTAATAAAATATAAATATTAATAATTATCTTTAAAATCATAATACTAGCCAAACCTTTCAAATGATTAATACTATAATTAATTTAAGTAAATATTTACTTCAAAATTTTAAACAACTTAAATAATAATTCACAAAAACATTCCTTTAAAACATCTTTAAAACTTTTAACTTATACATAAAAATCTGCTTGAAAAACGTACTTGGCTTTCCAGGGAAATACACTTCTCTTCCACATCTTTAAAAATAGACCACTATTTACTTTTAAAACAAATTACCCAGTCCTTTATAAATTCCCATCGTGAATTTATACTTCCAAATATCCACTGATATATTACTCCACTTTTATAAACCTTGTTTATAAATTCCATGGTCTCATCTTCCTTAAAACGCAGTTTCAAACACTTTATCAATCTCCAAATTGATTTCCAAATTTCTCCATTTTGAAATAAATTTCCTTTACTTCTTAATTTATTTTAAAACCCATCAATTTTAGATTTTACTTCTTAATTATGATTTAAAATATTTTTAACTGAAAACACAAATTTCATGCATTTTTTTTCAAATTCCTTCCTTTTCTTTTCCAATAAATTTGAACCTTGAATTTTAAAATAAATTCTTTCCTCCTTTTAAATATTATCACTTGAATTCATTTATTCAAAATATCCCTTTCCCCATACTTTGGATTCATTTATTACAATTTAAAAATTAACTTTTATTCTTCCAAATCCTTTTAATTATCCAAATTCCTTATAAATATTTATTTGAAACTACCTTTTTATTTACTTTTTAAAAAATCCAAACTTCATATATATTTGAATTCTCAAAATTTCAAAATATATAATTAACCAAGCCAGTGTATTCAATAAATACCAATTCCCAATATGATCAATATAATTCATCATAGATTATCACATAGTCATATCGCTGAATATATATAAAATAAATTCAAATGTTATGAGGAATCCAGTTAGATCCCTCCAACCTGTTTTCCCCTGCATCCACATATGTTAGCATAATATAATAATACCTATTCCACTTCGAGGTAGAATATCCCGTTATATGAGATCATATTATCTCATCCGCTATTATGCGACGCATGAGGTCTCATCCGCTATATAATGCGGGAAAACAATCACTCCAATATATATATATACTACTATATATAATATACCATATCCAATCAATTCAATCATTCAACCAAATTTTAAATTTAACAATTTAAATTTAAATAAAACCCAGATGAGTGATATTAACTCACCTTTGATTTTGCTGTTTGTAATCCATTCCATACTAGCTTGTTTCCATGATTTTAAACTTGTATAAAACTTATACAATTTATTAGTATTTGATTTAATCGAACAATTAAATTTCCATTTGATAAATTTAATCAACTAATGATTTTGTTTTAAACTAATAATTTGATTTTACACTAATTTCCCTTGTTTTTAAAATCTTTTAGTGACTACAATAAATTCAATAAGTTAATTGAACATTTTAAATCAAAAAATTCATAAATTTAAAATAAATGGGTAAATTTAAATGTATGTGTATATATATACTTATAAAATAGTCTATATAAATTTAAAAATCTATTTTTATATAAACTCTAGCCTTTTAAAATTTTCCATTTTCAAAATCTTACCTCAAAATACATTTATATTCTAATAAAATGAAAATCCTTCAAACCTGAATATAATAAATTAAAACACAATTGTTTTAGGAGCATTTTCCCAGAAGGACAAACTTTGCAGTTCAATAAATTTCTAGGACGCACATCCACAGAAATTAATTTCAAGGCCAAAGTCAGCAGAATAATTACTTTTACGGACAAAATTAGCAGTCCAATTACTTTCAAGGACATAATTTCATAGGTTTTTAGGCCTTAGAAACTAACTATTTTGCATTTTGTCCTTAAAAGTAATTATTTCAGTCATGTATCATAGAAACTAATTGCAGTTGCTAAAGAGATCCTTGTCGCTAATTTCCACATTGTTTTATATATATTTCTAACTGTAAAATATAATTATTCTTCTCTGAAATGCATGCACTGGAATCTAGTAAACAATTTATATATATATAATAACAGAATTTTAACAAGATTACCAGAATCAGGCATCGTGCTTGAATTCGAGTAGAACAACGCGACACCGCACTAACAACTTCGACAATGCCTTCACCTCGCACCCGCAGCCTCTAGTCGATCACCCTTAAGACATTTCGACTACGCCATAGAACTGCCGTTCCCTCCAAAATCGACTTCGACATCGCATCTCGAGTTCGATCTCGAGCCACTTCCACCTTCAGTCCCGAGTCACCAAATCCTACGCGCCTGCTTGCATCCAAAATGCCTCACGACCTTGGGTCGACCTTTCCTCACTCGAAAATACCAACACGAACCCTAGACAGAAAGTCTAGGTCCACATTAAAGAACGTCACGGCCAATAATTGACTCAGCTCTTGCTTCGTCCGGCATCGCGAGTTACTCGCGATGGCTTGGATTGATACTCGATCCGCTAAATCGATTTTCTAGGGCTTCGAGAATTTGAAGAGAGGATGACTTATTCGATAATATATTTTTACTGCATGAAGTGATTCGAGAAAACAAATGAGAACAGAGAAAAGGGGAAGCCAATGGGAAAAAGATGAATTCGATTTTCTTATCTATTTTTCCTTACGAAATGATTTTTTTTATAATTTTAACCCGTCAGTGAAGACGCGTGTCTCTCTTGAAGGCATGTGCTTCAAATCTTTCTATACGTGTATACAAAACTGCAGCATTTTCAAATATAAATTTTATTTTTAAATTTAAATTCAAATTCAAATCATCCCGATCTCCACAACTTACAATCTCGATCTCCAGTCGAGGCATGCCCCTAGGTGTTTATAATGTAAAACCCATATTCCAAACACAATGGAAAAGGTTTCGAGTCCTAATTCGATCATATGGAGATGATAGCTTTTTGGACTTAGTTATTATACTAAATTTCCAATATAATTTCAGCGCGTTTATCTGACGTACGATCACACGACAAATCCAAATGCTACGAAAATTGAAATCCGATATATTACGGATAAAATGGAACCGGTTTCATCGAAATCCGAGATTGTGCCTCGGAAGGCTAATTTTAAATATCGATTTAAACGATATATTTTCAAAAACTTAACAAAACACTTCCAATTTCAAGTTTAACATTTCTACTATCTCTAGTAATCAATATAATTTTACAAGCTTTTTAAACTATTTTTAACAAGCTTAAAATTTCAAATTCACCCATTTACCCAACTTCCAATAATTAAATTCAAAAATTTAATTTCTAAATAAAAAGTTATATTTGAAATTCAAGTTAAACTAGCTTTCAAATACTTAAAATCAATTAAATATTTCAATTTCAAATATCTGGAAATTCCGGGTCGTCCCACTACACTATTGTATATATCATAAATTGCATTAGAAAGCTTAAGGACAATGAATGTAATGAATGATAGTTGAATATGTGGTTGTATAATTAGGATAAAAATGTTTATTTCATTCTTTTGTCCTCGGAGATTTCGGGGACGAAATCCTTTAAGGTGGAGAGAATGTAACAACCCAAAATTTGAGCTGTAATAGTTAATTAACGAATTAATTAAACCATAAAATAAGTTTGTGAAATTGTCAAAATCGAGCCATGGAAGTTGACCATTAGGTCCATGATAATTTTCTAGTCAATTTTGATATATAACTTGTCGAAGTCCGAGCTAATATGGAGAAGTTACGAGAGAAACAAGAAATCAGAATAAAATAATGGAAACGAAAAAAAGTATAACAAAACCCTTAAGGGTCGACCCTTGTTTTGGTCAGGTCGGCCTGTAGGTCGACCTCCAAGGAACATGGGTTGACCCGCACTTCTTCCTGAATGATATTTCGTCCAGGTACGAGCTGAAGAGAGTAATTTTGATTTTTGGTTAATCCTATGCGTACGTAGATGCATCCGACGGTTCCTAGTGCTCCTATGACGTCGTTGCACCGGATGTAATCTTCAAATCCGACGACCTGAAATCCCTAAGCCATACTATAAATAGAACCCTAAGCTTAGCTATATTTCTCATTCGGATTTTTTTCCCATTGGGTTCATTGCCTGAGGCTGAACCCTAAATAGAAATTTTTTCTAGGGAGGAAATCTTTTTTGATAAAAATATTCAACGCCTTAGAAGCAGATCCAAGAAGGCCCAGGAATAAAGCTAAGGACCATAGGTGAGTGTTTTGTAATTATTTTAGAATTGTAAGCAATTTAAAATAATAGGGTTCACAATAGTTGTAGTTTTTCTACAATTTTGAGACAGTTTTTATGTAAATTTTAGAAGTTCTTTTCAGTCTATTTTTATTCAATTGTTTTATTCAGTTATTTACATTTGTTTTAAGTTAGAATTTAGCCTGCAAATGTTGTTCTTTTTATAGGTATTTAATCCTTTTCGAGGCAAATAAAATATTAAAAAGAGATGAATTTGCAAATATGGATTAAAATAGAATAACACTAAATTTACAGAAATCAGATGTAAAATGAGAAAAACTAACGAAATAGGCAAATTTAAGATATTTGCAACCATAATTGTAACAAGCGGTTATAACTAAAAAGAGAAAATAGAAGAGTAACAGTTGCAAGAAAAATTATAACATGTAGGTTATAATTAGAAAGAAGAGATAACAGAAGTGGCTTATTTTAAAACTTAGATCTTGGATTAAGTTAATAAGAAAACATAGAAGTAGGGCTCGTATCGGCAGCCTTCCCTTTTAGGTCTAGGACTGATGGTTTCACATTTAGATGAGGCTGGGACACGCTTATGCTGATTAGGGTAAATAAGTGGCCAATAGATAGAGGCTCGAATTTGGGGATTTGGACAAGGAGTGCAAAGTTAGATGATTTGTTTGTTAGACCAGTATCAACAGCATTTCCTTTCAGGTCAAGGACTGATGGTCTCACACGTAGGTGAGGCTGGGCACGCTTACGCTGATTAGGGTAAATAATGGGTCAAATATGCGGTGATAGTTAGTGTGTACCGATGATGGCTGAGCGTGCAACATTGATTAGGATAAATAATTCGCTACCACGTCTTAAGTTCTAAAGAGACGTCCTTTGCTGTGACCAATATGATTGGTTCACATTGGCACAACAGAGATAGGAAAGGCTGATTATTGGGTAGGATTAGGATTTCGGTCTAATTAAATTAGTAGTCGAGATAGGATTAGGATTTGAGACTAATCATGGTAGTTTAAGACAAGTGCAAACAATCAAAGCAAACAGTCAAACAGAATCAGAAACAGTATTTTATCCAAGTTTTATCTTTTCTGTATTTTCTTTTCATGCTAGAACTATTGCTTAGTCTATTATATTTACCTTGCTTAGAAATGCTAGTAATTACTTTTACTCGCCATACTTATTGTCTGACCGACTCCTCTATCTTCCCTTTTTCCCTAATAGGCCAACAGAGTTGAGGAAAGTTGATTTAGGTTGCTTGGAGATTCATTTTCGAAGTTTTTCTCGTTTCAGATGTATTCTTCTGCTTTTCATCCTTTTCATTTGGCTTATCATGGATTGGCACTTGTGAGAGGCATTATGATTACTTTTACTCTGATTATCTGAGACTGAGATGTATATTCATAAGACATGAGAAATTTTGAGTTTTTGAGATATGATATGTTTTCATGACTTATTTTGAAATGAAGTTTAATTTTGAGTGATAAGTTATTGTTTAAATTCTTTCCTCTACTTTTACTTATTTGTCTTATGAATCTTAGACTTTGTGATCTCTAGCTATACTTATAATGCACCACATCCTTTGGTGTGCCCTTTTTGGGGATACTAAGGGGTGTGGGGTGTTTCATTTGGTATCAGAGCCTAAGGTTGCAGGATTTCTAAAAACTTGTTTTAAAAGTAAAGTATTTTTAAAAGGTAACATATCTTCAAACTAAAAGTATTTTTCAGAAAGAAACTCTTGTTATAGAAATACTTTTCAAGTATAAAAGAGTTTTTATAAAAATCCCCTCCAAGTCCAGTTCAATCGTCTTTCGATTCTTTCGGGCCTAAATTTTCTTTTCTTTGCATAGTATGGCGGTCGCCCCTAATCTTCTAGAGGGTGTCCAAGTCCCTGGCAGGTTTCGTAGATACCTTCAAGCAATGGCACCAGAGGTGCAAGGGAAAACGCCCAATGCAACATCAGCTGGTGGAGATCCCGTTAATCCACCTGCAGCAGCCAATTTTTCTAAGCTATGCAAGGACTTCGCTAGTCTAGGAGGCAAGACATTTTCTGGAACGGAGGATTTTGTAGAGGCACAAACTTGGTTGAGGAATACGGAGTAGATATTTGGGCTATTAGGATTGGAGGACCAGTAAAGAGTTCAGCTTGCATCTTGGCAACTGAAGGGAGAGGCTTCTTACCGGTAGGAGATTGTAGAGATAGTGGGTAGAGACATTTATTGGGTTGGATTTCAGGAAAGGTTTGAGAGAAAGTTCTTGTTGCAAGCCAAGGGAAGCATGCAGTAGGAGAATTTCATTAGTTAAAAGCAGGGGAGTCTTTCAGTGAAAGAGTATATAAGTCAGTTTAATGAGTTATCGTGGTTTAGGATGGAGCTTGTTAATACACCGCATAAGAAGGCCACCAAATTTGCTAAGGATTTGAACCAGCCCCTCCAAGGGCTGGCATTGACACATGTACCTATGGGAGCACGTATGAATCACTTGTGGAAATGGCTCTAATATCAGATGTTGCTAAGAAAGAAGAGATTAAGGATGTTCGTAAATCAGAAAACTCTTAGAAGTAGTGGTGGAAGAACAAGAAGGATAAGGACAAGAAGAAAGGAGGAAGACCTCAAAACGGATAGATCAAGAAGGGCGAGAAATATCATAGTTGTGGATTGGTTGGGCATTATACAAAAGACTGTAAGAAGGACATTGTAAAGGGAAGGTGTTACAACTGTGGGCAGCCTGGACACCTTAGTAGAGCTTGTCCTCAGAAGACGGGGCATAGAGCAGGCGCACCTATGATGCAATTACAGGCTTTGGATGCAGCACCTTCTAGTAGTGGACTGGATCGAGGTAGGAAAGTATCTATAGAAGGTTTGATCTCTATTTTGGATTTTCCTATTCAGACTCCTTTTGACTCCGGAGCATTGCATTCTTTCATTTCTAGTTTCTTGGTTGATTGTTTGCACTTAGATATTTCTTTAGTTGTAGACCCTATAGTTGTTTCAAAACCCATAAGAAGATCGGCACATTTATCCATGATTTGTAGATGTTTGAATTTTTTTATACTAGGCGTAGAGTTTGATTATGAAGCCTATGTACTGTGATTTTCGAGATATGAGATGATTTTGGGGATGGACTGGTTATCCCTTATGGAGCGATATTGGACTGCAAGAGGAGAGTCGTTAGACTAGAGACATGTAAAGGACCGACTCTTGAGATTTCTTGCGACCCACAGGGTTATTCATGTTGAGCTTCCTTTATTCCCTTGATTCATCACTTAAAGAGTTAGATTCAGTTCCAATTGTTAGAGATTTCCAATACATTTTTGAGGAGGTTAGGGGCTATCCCCTAGAGGGAGATCGACTTTAGGATCTATTTGAATGACAATGCTAAGACAGTGGTATTGCTTGTTAGACATATGGCTCTTAGGGAGAGGAAGGGGTTAAGTAAGCAGACTGGTGAGCTATTAAAGAAAGGCTTCATCAGACGGAACATATCTGAGTGGGGAGCGCTAATCGTCTTCTCTACAAAGGTGGATGGTATCTGATTACAAGGGATGGAATGAACCAAACCAAATTGAACACAACACATTAGAATGTCTAATGAGTATTCTTGTACACAAAAGAGAAACTATGAGTTTCTTATCAATGTCGAGAATAGATAATCCTTGCAATTAATTAAACCATTAAGAGTATTGACTCTATGATGTGGTACGTTGTGCAAATCCGAAATTGATTCCAATTACATTATCAAAATATGATTTTGATAATTGTTTCGAAAAGGATATAATCCTTTTAACCGAAAACGTGTCTTTAAGAGAAAGACAAATGTTGTTGGAATATAGTGAGTCACATTGACATGAATAGTACCATAAATTTTCAGTTGTTGAAATTAACATAATAAATTCATCATTTGATGTGTTCAAGTAGGTTCAGATTTTAGTCACAAAACTATGGCATAATATGACTTTATGTTTTGATACATATGTGATGAAACAAAAAAATTCAAAATAATGATCCAGAGTAAATTGTTTATACATAATAACCAAAGTATGTCGAAGTCAGTGGGAGCGATATTGTGTTTGTAAGTTTTTTGGATACGATCCAAGAATGGATATGAAAGTATCATTCGACAAGCATCAAAATTGAACAAATATTTTTTATAAATATTAAATTGTTTGATTATCAATCAAAATGCAAAAGGAATATCAGATAGTTTGATTATTAATCAAAATGTAGAGGAAGCCTGTGCTCATAAGAAAGAAAGTTAAAAAGGTACATTGATATTTCTAAACTTAAGTAAAGAACACGCTGCTGATCTTTAACGATGTACTTGTTTAATACTCGATGTTGGATTTGTAAAATGATGTCTTCTATAGTAAGTATAAAAGATATTGGAAATGTCCCAAATCGATATGCAAAGACACATTATTAAATTGTTTAATACGGAACATGTGAGATTAGTTCCTTACGCATTGGCAATAGGAATTATCATACACGTTATGTTGTACGATATCATGATTTGTTTATTAATTTGATACATGAAGCAAATATCAAATCCAAATTGATATCACAAAATGGTTGTTTCAAGTGTTCTCGTGTATTTAGAAATACTAAAGAATTATCTACAGAAACAACAAACTCCTTATGAAGGAGTATTTAGACTTAAACTTCATATGTGATATTGAGTATAATATGTCCATAATAAATTCAAGTTAAGAACCTTTAAGTTGGAAATGTTCAAAATGATATACTATGGCTGATTCAATGAAAAAGGCCAAGTACATTGCCTTGAATAGCGCCGCAATAAAATAGTGCATATAAATATATAAACGCATAAATTTACAACTGAGCCAAAGGTGATTCCAAATGTTCAAAATCTCATAACTTTGTTATATGATAACAATGTCAAGTTAAATTTCAAAACAAAACTTAGAGCTCACTTGAAATCGAGAGACATACTCCAAATTGTTCCACGTAATAAAATAGTTTATTATCATCAAAGAGAGTCGATTGACAAGGTAGATAACTGAAATATAATAACACACCTATTCACTAAGGAACTGACCCAATTAGTCTTGTGAAAACCGATTAGAGAAGTTGGAATAAGAATCCATAATTGACTCCAAGTGCAAGTGGAAGATTAATAGAGTTAGGGGTATGCCCTAGGGGTAATTATGTAATTTGTTACACGTATCTAACTTTATAACCAATCTTGTTCAAGTTAAAAGGTGTTTTTTCTATTATATACTTGATATAATGTATTATATTAATTAATTAATTTAATTAAAAATATATCTAATAGAAAATCCATAAATAATATGTTTTGTGATAGTAGTTACAAAGTATTGTAACCGTAAGTAAATTATCACAATGAAAATAAATATACCATTTTAAATATTCCTAGTCAAGATGTATCGAGACTTGATATTGATATATCCATTGAGACTGGATTATGTAACGCTATCCAAATGTTGGGCAATGTATTACTCATGACTACTGGGGGAACCAAGGGTTACGTACTAATAGTTATTAGATAACTATGGAATGAATCACTTGATAGTTTTTTTGGTTAATATAATTAAGGTCAAGCAGAAAATATCGATGTGACTAGTTTACATAGTTCTCTTGACCTAAGAGTACTATTGATCTTCATTGTGGAAGCTCCGCTTTGGTTATAGTTAAATCATGGCTTGACATACATTTAAGGACTATAGTTGGGTTGAGTGAAAGCACTGAAAGTGAAACACTATTCAAGAGAGGATTCGTCTCCTCAGTTATATGAGGTTAGTAACACGGTCAACCGAAGTCAACTCAAAGTCTAAGTCTCTGGCCAAAGCAGTTCAGTTAATAATAATTGTTATTATTTAACTGAAGGACTTTATGTTTGGACTATAATATAGAATGTGGACGATATTGGAATTTTGACTATTACCAAATTTCATAAGTCCTAATGTGATATATTTTGACGAAGAGAATTGGTGTAAATAATTGTCACTAGCGGGTATTGCTTATACTAAGTAAAATTGGATTTTACTAAAAGATGTGTAAGCGATAAATTCAGCCAAAATGTCACATCACCTGCTTAGTGGCATGTGAATGTTAGTATTTAAATAGTTTGATATTAATCGCTGACAGAATCTACACTTTTCAGGCGAATAACCGTAATGAGGAATTCTCAGAAAAACCACATGATTGAATTAATTTATAAAATTTTCTAAATTGATTAAATTACATTATATTTGAGAAATATTTGTTATTATTTAATTTATTTAATGCTTGGAAGTTTTTGTAATTATTTGAATGCATTTATAAAAGTTATATTTGTGCGCACTGATATACGATATTGATGTAAATTAAAGATAATTGCATGAAATGATATATGGAAATTTTATGTCATTTGATGACTTATCATGTGAAAAGAAAGGATTGGAGAGAGAAAAACAATTAAGGGAATTAATTAGGAAAGTTTTGATTAAAGAATGGGAAATGTTTCATTCTTTCAAATAAAATATATTCTCTAATTTATTCTGTACGTAAAATTCATTCTTACTCATTCATTCTTTCTCTTTCTCCTGCTAACTTTTCATAGCAGAAATAAAAAATCAAAATCTTTCAACTCCAAATAAATGGATCAGATAAAAAAAAGGTTCATCCATCTCTTGCAAGGATTGGATGGGGATCTTGAAAATCTAAGGATATACCATCATTCAAGGTGAGACTTCTAGGCCACATTCTAAAGGGAATTCATTTTCAATGGTGCTTCAGGGCTTTCAATAATAAGATCAATTCACAGAGTCTAAGAGCTTTTGATTCGTCATTAAAGATATTCTCTTAGGCAATAGCAAAGTGTCATATTGATTTACGAATTCTTATAATCATTTATAATTGATTATTACATGCTTTTGTCTAATTTATTTATCCATTATCACAACTTCCTATACATATATTTTATCAACATAAGATGCAAACATGAATATATGTATGTGTATATTTTGATTAGAACTATCTTATGTTTATATGTTTGGAGACGTAAATTTGTTGATGAATTCATAATTGAATTTCTCTTTTTAACTTTAAATTTGACAACTTTTGAAATAAGTTTTATTAGGTTAACGTTAATCTATACAAACAATTTCATATGTAACTTCATAATCATATGATTTTGCTAATCAACAGAATTTGTTTTTTATTTTATAACAAAGAAAATTGAATTTTTAATATGTTTTTTGAATTTAATCATATATGTTTATACATCAATCGTTGGTTTGCACATTTGTCAAATTAAATTCGCATACATAATTTATTAGATACTAATTATTTGATTTAAAATAAAAAGAGAAAGTTTTGCAATTTATTTTGTGCAAGGAAATTTTTATTAAGCTATTGTGTAACCATATATCTGATTACATGTAAAGGAAAGTTTTGTTAATTCGTTGAGTGTAAGAAAAGTTTTGTTCCTAAATTTTGTAACCATATATGTGATTTTTCTTTTTTGAAAATGTATATGTGTGTGTGTGTGTATTTATCTTTGTATTCATATACATATATACAAACATCAATTTAGTTGTAAATTATTTTGTAATTTAAGTGCATTTAAGTGTATTTAATGTGTATTCATTGTCTATTTGTGTGTATTTTAAACATTCATTTGTGGTGATAATATGTAGAATATAAATAGTCATTTATTGCCAATTATTACTCATTCAAGGATTGCTTTATTTGGTGTTGGTATCTTAAAATTAAAACTAAAATCTAATTTACAATTTTTGTATTGATGGTTAGAAATTAGAAATTCTGATATTTTATACCACAATTGTATTAATATATATATATATATATATATATATGGATATGTAAACTCATATCATTTATATACACCAAAATGTTGCACATTTATAATTCACACTAGAATATATTTGGACAAACTTACATTTTATGCCATGTATTAATTGCTAATTAATAGCATTTAATGTATCTATCAATTTAATTAAAGAGAGAAATTGAAGGTTTTTCTCTCCATATGAAGCATAATATGCCCTTAATTAATTTCGTAAAATTTAAAGAATGCGACAAAAGGTTTCCTTCTTTAAATTACATAGCTTTTGGAGAAAGAAATGAAAAGTTTCATACTCTTAATTTACTCATATGAGTAATTGTTGGTGTATTTGGTACACTTTATATTTAAATTTAAATTAATCAAAAACCCTTTTTATATTTAAATTTAAATTAATTAAAAACTCTTTTTAATCAATTTTTAAATAACATAAGATTTTATTTAAATTTTTTATTAGATTGGATCCATATACCTTTAGACTTCATATGCCCAAAGGATTCAAAAATGGTAATTTTTTTGAAATTCACCCATTTCTTCCGCTGCGGGCTGGCCCAGTTCCAACAGTCATTTGGTTATAGCATTAAAAGTGAGTGACTTCTTTTAATCTTCCTGGATTTCCTTTCTTTTTGGCAACTGAACTTCATATGACATTAAATTACTAATTAACTCTTCTACTTTCATAGTACTTTCATCGTTAGCCTCTTCTATTGCTAAGTTATGTTGGTCCCATTCACTTGAAAGTTTTGTTTTAAATAACTGACACTGGTTAGTTGATGTAGAAATCTTGGTTTGCTTAATTCCATTAGTGCTTTCGTGTGTGACTTGTAATGTCCAAATTTGATATGCACTTTTACAAACAGACACTTTATTAAACTCCTTTTTATCTTAGGCGTAAAAAAAGATATTGAGTGCCTATGCCATTTGTTCATTTGTCCATTGTGCATAATTAGTCTAAGGCCCAACATATTTAGTTTGTGTGCTATTCCATATATATAAATCATTAAAATATAAGTAAATTTTCATCTTACATGACCAATAAGCATAATTACTACCATCAAAGAGTGGCCGTCTAGCGGTAAATTCAAAAGGTATTCATGTTACCAGCCATTTGAACTTCTCAAAAATCAGGTTGCAAAATTTTGAAAACCAAAGAACTTTAATACCGAATGTAGGGTTTGATGTGCTATCACAAAACACTAGATGAGAGAGGGGATGAATAGTGTTTTTGAACTTATTAAAAAAATTATATTGTGATTATCAAACCTATCAATATAAAGTCAGATTCACAACTAGTAATATAGTAATTGCAGAAAGTAGAAGCTGGAAAAGTAAAGATAAGACACCAACAATTTTATATTGGTTTTGATTCCCAATTCTTCATCCAATCCTATACTACATACATAATTTCACCATCACAAACTTGCAATTCCTTGGGTGAAAATTATACCTTTGCAACTTGACTTTGAATCAGGTGGCCAGTAACACTTATTTTGACTTTCCACAGATGACAAGACACACCTAACCTCTTGCACTTCCACGGATGGAAAGAAACCTCGACTTCTTGACTTTCCACTAGTGGTCAAGATGACTTATACAATCCCAACTTTCTACGGATGAAAGGATACACTTATACAAACAAATAGTAGATTATTTTATATAAGAAATTGAATCTCTCGATGATAATTCAAGTAGTCTTCAGTACAACTTCTGCTAGACCTATGTTAGTATATCTTTGATTTCTTTGAGGAATAAGATAAGAACAAAGAGTAAATGATGGAGAATTTGTATATGATCTCTCCTACTTTTTGTAGAGTACAAATCCATGATGAAATAAAGAGAAAGAGAGAGGATTCCCAAAGTATAAGTGTATGTAAATAAACAGACTTATGTGCAAAATATGAGAATGTAGAGAGTAGGAGAAATTAAAGATATTCCCTTAAAAATTCATTGTCCAAATCCTTTAAATAGAAGATGGAGTGAAGTGATTTTTCATGAAGGGGTGAAAGGAAGTGTCCGTTCGTTTAAATTAAAAGTTTTAACAAACGACTAGTACGTGGATATACAATTTTGGATATGTCGACATATCCTAGTGTAAAATGACAATTTTTTATGAAAATTATTATAACTCTTTTAGCTTGTAGAACTTATGTATTGAATTTTTATTAAAAGGTCACGGAGAATAAAATAAAGGTTTTAAAGAGAAATTTCAAAATATTGCTACAAGATCTATATCAATTAAATTTAAGACTATATATCTTTAAAAACAGACTAACTATTGACTTATACTCTTCCAACCTTTAAGTCTCTCGTGTTCTCCTAGCATTGCTTTTGAATCTTCTTTGGTGTTCTTGCTGTTGTTTCCATTATCTTGATTCCTTTTGATCTGTCTGGTCTTATACTTGAGTTCTTGTATTGACCTGCCTTGATATGTATACTACATCTTTACATGATTATCATGTAATTTGTTTGGATAATATTCCTATATTTCTTGTACTTAATCATATTTAAACTTGGAAAATCATCAACATAAAAATTATTTCGTTGTTACCATCAAAACCAATGAATATGGTTCTAACAAATATGTGATCTTCGAGATTAAACTTCCATTATTTTTTGCTTCATTCAGTGTAGCTTGTCTGCCTCAAATGAGCTTCCTTCATTTTTTGCCAAAACAATTCAACCCCAAGCTTCTCTTCATGTCTCAATACATCTTAGTACGTCCTTGGTATATACGATACTTTGACCAATGGCATTTTTCCTTCACTTCTTTCCAAAGATCTCTTATTCGTTAGACATATAACCTTTTTTCATCCAAATCCAACCTCTTTTTTCGACTCCGAGGCCCCTTAACTCTTCGGTCTTGGCACCAGTTCTTAGAAACTTATCCATTTAGTACAAAATGGATCTTCATTTTTCTTTTCGGTAATCCTTTTTATAAGAGCTGGTCAAATTCCAAGCATGATAGTGTCTCGAATGCTCTAATCAAACCTGCACTCTACCAAAAGTGTATATTGAACAAAGCCAATGTCTCTGTAACATTCCATTCTTCAATCATAGCCAAAAAAAAACTCTGTGACCTTCGACTTAAGGCATCGACAATCTTACTCCTTTCCTTAGGGTATACACTATCTCGAAATCATATGATGCCAAAATCTCTAACCACCTTTGCTACATCATGTTCAACTCCTTTTCAAGAGAACAAGTATCTCAAGGATTATGGTTCGTAAATATCTCAAACCTTTCTTCAAAAGGTAGTTTCTCCAAATCTTCAACGCGAAGATAACAACTCCTAACTCCAATTCATGTGTGGGATATCAAACCGCATGAGATCGCAAATGCCTAGATGCATAATTTATAGTTTTTCCTCTTTACATTATTAGTGCTTTGAAACCCAAACCTCTACCATCTATATACATAATCATATCTCCAATACCTTCGGGTATAACCAAAATTGGAGCATTCATAAACCAAAGCATCAACTCTTGGAATGATATCTCACACCCCTTTGTCCAAACATACTCCTTATTCTTTCGAGTAAATTTCATAATTGGTGCTCCTACTCTGGTGAAATCCTTGGTGAATCTCCAATAGCACACTACCACACCTAAGAAACTTCAGATCTTCGTAACCGTCTCGAGTCTCTTCGATCTATTCACTGCTCAACCTTTGAAGGGTCTGTGACCAAGCCTCTTTCCAAAACAACATAGCCTAGGAACTTAAATTCCCTTCTTCAAAAATGACACTTAGAAATTTTTTCCTTTACCTTATGTTGTCTCTAACCACTCACACTTCTCATATACGTCCTTCCTCTAAAGCTAAAGGGAACAGTATACCTTTGCTCCTAGGTTTTGACTTTTTTGAAACAACAATTACTCTTTCATTTCAGTTTAGGTAACTCAATGCTATAATACTTTCAGCACAATATGTTCTAGACCCATAATGATGTAACCAATCCATTGCTAAAATTACTATGAAGCCTATTGAGTCAAATGGATAGGGGTCACATACAAACTTACAACCACCTTGCTCTATCTTTAATTTAGTGCATCTAAACCAAGAGTGGCATATCCCCTATTTGATTTACTTCACTTATGGAAATAATTAAATAGGTAACCACTAACTCAAGCCTATCAACCTAATCTTTAGTTATAAATGAATAAGTAGCATAAGCTTCAAACAATACTCTACCAAAAATCAAAGTCATATCTTCCAAACCAACATTCTTGCCTTTCTCATTGATAAATGGTCCTTACCTTGGTCCCTCCAAAGAAAACACTCTAGACTACAACTCTAGGCATTCTTTTTTTCTAATGTTCCACTTTGTCGTAGTTAAAACAATTCATGTTTCCATTGCTTCTCGACACCAGACACTTAGATGCATAGTGATAGTGCCTCTTCTGCCCATAATTAAAACAAGCAACTTCAGTAATAGAAGTCTCAACACTCTTTCCTTTTGGCACAGTTTCTTTCCCTTAGCATAAGGTGTGAACTTCTTCTCTTGCACCTCCTTATGCCTTGTCTCAACTCTTCTCTTTTCTTGATACATTCCATCATACCTTTGGGTCTTGTTCATAATGAATTCAAAAGGAGATGCCACTTGTGCCATTACCTTATGATCTTGATCCTACTTCAAACCCTGAATTAAATTTCCCAATTTTCTTCAATGGGGGTATTTATTTTCTCTCGGACACTCTTAGCTAAAGAGTTAAACATCTAAATGTACCCCTCTACCAAAAGGTCTCCCTAGTTTAAGTCAATAAACTTCCATAGCAACACACTCCTTCGAGACTGGAATATAAACAAGTTTCAAACCTTCCTCACTATGCCAATATACGCATTAGATGATGGATATGCTCCCTTGTCTATAAGCATATATATATATTTATTGTTAAATCCAGTACCGTCTTATTGTGTATCATACCACATATATGCCCCATCATCCTATATTCACTAAACCCAACTAAAAAACCATGTATTGTCTGATGTTATAGTATCATTTCTAGAATTTCATATTAGAAACATATACATATTGACTAATATGAATACCAATTACACTTATATGTTGTTCACAGAATGAAATAAATATTTGCAAAATGAAATAAATGTGTACTATTTCACACTTATATAACATTTTTATTCTCACTCGAATTTGTTTTTGATATCTTCTTGCTTCAGCCTATGTCCAGTCATCCGCTATACATATCAAATAAACAACGTAGTAAAATTAAAGAAAAAACAAATAGCAACGACAAAATAAAATTATATTTAATATTGCCTCAGTTATTTGGGTTGTTTGTTTTCATAGTTTAGACATCAACAAAAATTAAATGTGCACGAACAACTTATGATATGTACCGTGTATCACTGTGAATATCACAAAGCCAAGCATCGATTATCTCTCAAGAAAATGCAAAGTTTAAGAACAAAGGCTCAATACAGTGCAAGTGGCGCACGAGGTCAAGCCAAAGCGGGCTCGGGCTCAACTTAGGTGAACACGTGTACAGGGTCAAGCAAGAGTGAACACATGCACAACCTACAATTGGATGCAAGGATTAATTAGTATACACATTTTGGCATAACTAGGCATACCCATTTCAATGTAACCATGCATACATATGTATATACATGTATATATGTTCATAGTGAGTAGAAAGGCAACTCAACAGCATATATGGATGAACCAAAATAGCATAACAAGAAATCATAGAATAACATAACAAGGCATCGCCTAGAAACACATGTACATGTACAAGGCCAAGCAAAAGTGGACACACACAACATACAACCTGATGCAATGCACTTAGTACACATTCACACAGTTTAGAGATGACCAACATGCACTAAGATGCAAATCAGGTGCAAGGGTAAGAGTATGTGCACTGGTATATGTGCAAGTACAATAGTTAGGTCCTAACAAACCCATCTCAAAATCAAAGCAAAACATCTCAGAAATATAAACACATAGAAGAAACCCCAATCTACAGCATGAAGTAAAGGCACAGGCACATGAAAGTGCATAAACATGTAAAGGCACAAGCACACGAAAGTGAACAAACTAGATCAACCACCAACATTCACACACACATGTACATACATACATATGCATATATGTATAAATATGGAAGTTCAAACCATCAAGAATACAACAAGACATGTCAAATGTGCTTATATACAGGAAATACAACAGTGCAGAGTGCAAGTGAATAACATGAAGGCGTGTAGCCAAGAAGGCATGCAGCTAGGAAGAAAAAACGAGCAGCAACAAATGAGCAACATTGTTCAGACTCATGTACAAGGCAAAGTGTATCACTCCAACATCTGAAAGAATCATCAACAACCAACATTCACACATATATGCATACATATGTATGTATGTATATACATGAAAGTTCAAAGCACACACTAACTCAGACAGGTATTCATCAAAGTAGCAACCAAGTTCAAGTTTTCACCATCACAACAAAATAGTAACAGTGGCATTCAGTAAAAACATGGATAATCACAAGGTGGCATAGTCATAAACTATACATGTATGCACACTAAAATGACTGGCAATGATGTTAAGAGATTGCAATCACTTTGGTAAAATAATTTGTTCAAAAGACTGTAATCTATCTACTCTTGTTATTGCAAGGAAAATCAAAAGCAAAGGCGAACATCTATTTTAATGAAGATGTGATCTGAACTACATTATCAAATGTAAGAACACATAATGAGCATCGACATCATCACAATAAACAAAGTCAAATAAATGCATTCAGCCGGAGAAGTAAAATTTCCCAAATTCAAAATATCAAAATCGAGGGTCAAAATTGTTTAAGGTATATGTGAGTCAAGAATTAGGGTTCTCCCGAGATAAATCAAAAATTGCATAATTGTTCAATAAAAAATTCACAATATCAAATTCAAAAGCAATGTTAAGAGTCACATAATCATTCAATAAAAAAATCCACAGTCGATATTAAAATCAAAAGTCAAAACTCGAAAGTAAGAAATCAAAATATATAGGATAAATTCCTATATAAAGCACTCAATTCATCAGTAGCTATGAACTAAGTCAAAATGCTACAAATTGAAAAAGGGAAAAAAATCGCGTACCAATTTATAAACATCCAACTCGATGATGAAGCGACATAGGGGATTCAAGTAAGGAATTCTATCGAGATTAGGGTTCCGCCAAGATGAATTTGCTTAGGCATAATGGAGAGCAAGAGAGTATCGGGAGCGTGAGGATTTTCAAATCAGTTGTTCAAATTAAGGTTCCACTGAGATTAGGTTTTAGAGTGAGAGAATATCAGGTTGAGAGGGAAATGAATTATAAGAGGAAAAATAAATATAAGTGGAGAGGGAAAACAAAATTTTGGTATGGAGGCAAAACCATTTTTTAAAATAATTTCAATTAAACAACATATAAATATTATCTAAAAATAAATGTTGTCTGATTGCTATTATGTCACAAAACAGATGATTTTTCCTATGTTTTAATAGTCTTGGTTAATCTTCAAGAAATTATCTCTCCTGTAGGTCTTCGTTCAATGGTATTCGATATATTCTCCCTTATCATTTGCACCATAAATTTGCAAAGCGAGGCATTCATGTCCATACCTATTGTATTAACTTGTAGAGCGACTTCAATTTCAACGACTCTTCGTACTTCCCCTTCATTTCTCTCATTAATCTGGGTGCTTCCAGTTTCTCTTCTTGTACCTAGTCCTCCTATCATTAACATTCCACTTCTCATTTCCATATTGCTTTTCTATTAAGCATATCTTCAATAAAAATGGAAAGAAAGAGAGTGAAGCAATACTAGAAATATAGATATATCCATCTATATATCAATATAGCAAAGTACAAGTATGTTAATTACAATAGAGTATACCCTCCCCCAAGGTATTCATTTTTCTATTAAGTACTTAACTAATTCTTGCTCTGTAGGTATCCCTTAATCTAAACTCTGATACCAAACTGGAACATTCTTCATTTTAAGATCCAAAGATGGAACACAATATGTTGTAGTCACCGTGTAATTATCTTCAACGTCATAATGAGTTCCGTATTTTATAAATAGTTAAGCAAACAGAGCAAATAAATAGAATTCATATAGATAATTTGTATTCACATATTTCAAATCCTAAAATATGCCCATGTAGGGGTAAAATATAATCATTGCATAGTAGCATCAAAGATCTGACATATGAAGATATCGAAGCCTTGTAGCTCCTAAACTTAATAAATATTTATGTTACAGAGCAAAATAAAAGCTACTAGATAATAATAAGACCTTGTATTTGTCTTCATCTTTAGTAATGCCTTCTGGCAAAAATTTGTTATTTGAAATCCTATAAACCTTACTACTCAAATGAGTACCCGTGAGTTTGGATGGGGGTAAATAGTAAACATACGGGTTAGACATAAGTATGGTATGAATGATATCATTTCCCATCTATATTCCTCTGCTAGTAGGACCACACCGCTTAAATACAGAATGGGTTCCCTCTCATAATATCCTTAGTTACATAGATCAATATAGGACCATCATAGTTCATAGGTCACAACAAATTATGTTAACTCAAACATATATATCCTATCACAATAAACCAGAAACTATCTTAGGTATAGGGTCTCTAAACAATACTTAACCAAATGTCATATTCAGATTCCGACGATACTATTTTTGGAACAACCGTTAGTTTAGATTTCAATATCTTTTATACTGTATGGTACAACCTTTTCAGTTTGGGTAACTCATTTGTTAAGCTTGACAACAGATGCAATCCTAAGAAGTTTTAGTTAATTTTTTATCTTTAGTTTATTTTACTAGTTATACCCCCAAGTAGTTTCTTTATCTTTCCTTTATACTGTGAAGTACAACCCCAAGCAATTGTGATGACCTACCTTTTCGACCCTCGAAAATCGACATTAATACATCCAAAGTATTCACGTGCTGCAAATTTAAGTGTCGTAGAGGCGGATGATCAGGGGTAAAAGAAAATAAAGATAGAAGATAGAAACATAGATTCTCACATCGCATAGAACATATTAATTTTTTTATATATAGATAATATATACAATCACTTTCAAAATGATGTAACAAAGTTATGGCAAGTACTAAGCTAGCTAGGGACAGTTATAACTACCTATCCCTACACATGAGCTGAGTCCAGCATTTTTCTCTTACAGATCTCAATAATATACTTACATAGTATAGCGAAAATAAAATGGTTAACTATCTCCAGAGGAATCTTTTGCTCCATACTCCAAGCTCCAAGTTCCTCCAAAACGCTCGAAGCTAAACTAGACTACTTGGCAGCCCGAAAAAATAGGGCACCCAGATTTTAAGAAAGAAAATAAAATCCGGGTCAGTTATGGGACTGTGTGAGAAAAGCTAGAAGAATGGATACTTATAAACTCAAAGGGTATCTCATAAGACCATGCCACATAGAAACATGGACAGATTTTTACCTTATGACAACCAAAACATTTGCTACGTAAAATCAAGGATATTATTTTTAATGAATTCTTTAAAAACCATTTCAGATAACATAATAATCATAACCAAAATTGTTACATTAATTAAATTCCAACACACTAGGTCCTACACTCAAAACCATAAAGGCACGTATTGAAGAATGGATTTCCAACAATGACAAGGTAAGGGACTACCTTCCGATAGTACACATCTAGAGGATTGTACCAAGGCACAGCCTTGCTGCTCTCTACCAACATAGAATCGACCTACCTCTAACGTAGATAGTACCGAATATCCCATCATCCCGATCATTCTTGACCTATTCATGGGATCCCAAAGCATACACAACAAACCCGAAATGTAGACGGTGTTCTAGAAAGGTGATGACCATATCCTAATGGGTGCAACCCACTTAGCTCTGCTGCATTTACCCTATTTTTGCTATTACTGATGAGTGAGGCTTGAGGTAACATTTTACCTTTCATTTGACAAATCCCACTTTGAATACCACATTTCCATTTCTGATGACACACTAATTGGTTTTCCTAAAAGTACAACCCCCAAGTTCATATGCCTCAAGGAAGGGTGTTAAATATAAGAAGGATTACTTCCTACACCACCAAACAGATGTACTTTTGTAAAAACCATTGTACTTGGTCCTACAAATGCAATGTTACACATTCGTTCATACAAGTTGTCCAGGAACAGGACATACCGAAGGCACTCCTACTACATCCTATTTGGGAATCACCTCTAGAATTAGTAGCGAGCGGTCCTTGCATTGAAGATTTCAAAATTATTATCTTCAACATGTCTGTACTTTCGAATGCAAATGTTGGTTTGAAGTGGTTTTCAGATAGGAATAACCCAAATCTGATTCCGGTCTCTCAAAACTTATTATTAATAGAAAAGATGTTGAGTATGTGGATGATTGGTCATCATCATTTATCAATTTATATTTTTGTACCCGAGAAAATATCTTTAGAGATATATTATAAATGATTTCTTCTTGGTATATACAGATATATTAAACCGCCTTTTAACTTTCAAAATACCAAATGATTTCCTTTAAATTACTTAGGAAAATTATTTCTATCTTCCTAACGGAGATTACTTATTTTCAAAAAATATCTTTTATTCGGTTTAAAATAATGTTATCATTCACTGTATACTCAAACCAATTAGTATTGAGTAAAAAGGATTCATAGATTTTAGATTAATTATACTTAATAATAACTTTCGTATTCAGCCTATACTCTTTGTTCGAATAACTGGGAAATCACCTTTTAAATTCACATAAATAGTATGGGTTCCCTTCTCAGAATTTAATACAGTGTCTAACTAGAACGTTCTCTTTTCCATGAAAATATTATTTGGAATCTTGTTTAACTTTATGGAAAATTTCAAATCTCTTTTCTTTTACGATACGAGTAAATCAAATTAACTATCCCCTCCGTCGGACCAGTCCATATAACTAGATGGAGCACGCAACTAATTCCCAAGCTCCAGCCTTGAGACTACCTCTCTATCACCCATAAGGCGGTCAAGTTATTTGTTCGACCCTAAACCCTTGAACAACCTTGATTTCTTATTTAGAAAACATTTATAAATGATTTGGGAAGGAAAACTCAAGTTTAAATCTTATTTTCGAAATTTCCAAGTTCCTTTGCTAAATTGCCCGTGAATAGCGTTTTTAAGGGCTTCGTAGCACAAATATCATTCTAAAAATTTTATATACCCAAATTTTCCATTTAAAGGTCTTTTAAATTATTTTAAAATATTTTTAGAATTTATTCCATATTTTTATAAATTTAAAATATCTATTTTTAAGAGTTGAATCTGTATTTTACGAACTGCCAAAATGCGATGATTTTAAAAACTTGATTTGGACATATCTCAAAATTACAAAATGGAATCTTGATTTTCTCCTTCGTTTGGAAACTATAGTTATAAGATTCCAGAAATTTCTTATTTACAATAATTCAAAGCCATATTCTATTCTATACATTGATTTAACTTTTGTGGCGCGAAATCGCGAACCGCCGTTACGCGGCGCGTTTGTTTTGACATTAATTACATAACTTTTCAAACCTTTATCGAAATGAGTTTTAATGTTTATAAACATTTATAAGTGATTTTAAACCATTTTTGTTCATGTTTAAAGAGGTTTAACTATGCTGTATTACTTTTGTAATTCATAGGAGAAAGTGTTTTCTTTATGTAAATTCGGCGTGTATTTACTGTGAATTATTTCTACAACCATGCAAACATATTATCGCATCCATTACATGATGATCAAACCTAAAAAACAAGTATGAAAAAACATATCATATCATCATATAGTTTAAATAAAATAAATTAGCATAGTAGTTCTCACCTAATAGCTTCCCGATCTAACTTTTAGTGTTATGAAATCGACTATAGCTCCGCTATTCCCACACCATAGCTTATGAATCCTTGCCTAAGACCCTTAGGTGTGTTTTACCTTGTACTTGAGAGGGTGGAGAGGTGGTGGCGGCTCCTGATGAGCTCGGCCAAGCAAGAAGAAAGAAGAGAAGGTGATCGTTCACATTACTTTCAAACTAAGGTGACATCTTTCTATATTTGGAAGTGTATTTTCAACAGAGCTTCGCTATGAGTATGGAATAATTTATGAGGACATGGAAGCCATTAGTGAAGAGGAAGAAGAAGCTTAGAAAATGGAATGGAAGTATGAATATAATGAGAAGGTATGTTTTGTATTTGTAGGCAAAAATTTATAAAGTATATAAAACAACATCGTAACACATGAGATCACCACTTTCCATCTCAACCCACCACTTTCCCCATGGTTCGCCCGTGCCCTCCCACCCCTTTACATCATTGGATAGATTTTATTTAATAAATATCATGATATTTTGTTTAATTTACCATTAGTAATTTTGAGATGTAAATGTAGTTCTAGTGTGTATGTATATGTACACGGATGTATATATATATGTATGTGTACAAACGTGTCACATATAACACATAACGTTGCACAACTTCCTCTTGTCAAACCATTACGAGTCTGAAATCCGATTTCAATTCACATTTTTACTTCTTAGTCAATATATATGTATATATATATAATTTAAAAATGACATTTCTATTATTATTTAATAATTAAAAGGGACTTGTTTGATTTTAAACCAGTTATTAAATCATTTAAACTCAATTTAAATTCAAAAAACAATTATTTAAAAATGATGACATCATTCATAAAGATATTTTATGTCAAAAAATAAAATGAATAATTTTATTGCATTTTCTTGCTTAAATGGAGAAATAAGTGTATGTAAAAAATGTGCGCGACTTCTGATGGTAAAAAAACACGTTTATTGATAAAATTATTTTTGGTCATGTTATTGATATTTTTGGTCATGATATTTTTGGAAAAAAATTCTAGAAACAAGATCACTGTTATTGATCACTTAAAAAATGATTATTTATGTTTAACAAACCTATATTTAAATATTTAAATTAACTAAATATTCTAATTCAAAGTGATAAAATTATGGGTCGTTACATTCTTCCACCTTTAAAAGGATTTCGTTCCCGAAATTTAAGATAAGAAGATAACTCAAAAAGGAATAAATTAGGTACAATAAAAATATATGAAAAGATATGATATGTGACTACACCACAGGCGGTGAGTACACTACATCGATATGATATATATAGACTATCCACCAATCAAATACTTAGGATATGCCTTTCTCATTCTATCATCAGTTTCCTAGGTGCGGTCTTCAGCATCACCACTCCACTGGACTTTAACTAATCTCACAACCTTTCTCCTTAATCGCTTCTCATCATGATCGATCATTTGAATTTGTTGTTAGATAACTGCCAAGTTTGGCTCTACTTCTAAATCTTCTTGGGCAGCTGCCTCTATAATTAGTTTCGGGTCATGCATATATTTTCGTAAATAGGACACATGATAGATATTATTCATACCTGATAACCTTTCTGGTAGTTTTCGATAGGCTAGTGGACCAATCCGCTCAAGAACATGAAAAAGTCCAATATATCAAGGTGCTCACCTCCCAACCCTCCCAAATCTTAATAATCCCCTTATCGGAGAGATTTTCAGAAATGAAAAATCTCCAAGCAAGAATTCTAAATTTCTATGCCACTGATCAAAATAACTTTTCTATCTACTTTGAGCTTCCTTTAGCTTCTTCCTGATCATATCTTCTTTCTTCGAGGAATCTTGAATCATATTAGGACCAAGTATAAACCTATTTTTGGTTTCAATCACATGCTGGTGATCTACATGGATGACCATATAAGGCACCATATGGTGCCATGCCAACACTTGTTTGGTAGATGTTATTATAAGAGAATTCAATAAGATTAAGATGATCCTCCCATGAATCTTCAAAGTCCAAAATGAAAGCTCTTAGAAGATCTTGTAATACTTCATTTACTTTGTTAGTTTGCCCATCGGTCTTGGTAATACGGTGCTTAAACTCAGCTTCGTTTCCAAGGCTGTCTATAATGCTTCCCAGAACTGATTGGTAAAAATTGGATCCCGATCACTTATTATCCTGCTCGGAATTCTATGCAAGCAAACAATCTCCTTTATGTATATATCTGCAAGGCTTGAGGCGGTCCTTGTCCAATTTACCAGAATAAAGTGTGCACTTTTGGTCAATCGATCTGTGATAACCCAAACGCCTTTATTTTCTTCCTTGTTTGAGGTAGGTCATTGATGAAATCTATTAATATTTGGTCCCACTTCCAAGTTGGAATCTTAAGAGGTTGAAGTAATCCAGCAGTCTTTTGTTGATCGCTTTTGATCTGCTGGCAATTGGCACATCTACTAACATAAGTAGGTTTGTCTCTTTTCATACTCTTCCATCAGAAAATTCGCTTTATGTCTTTGTACATCTTGTGAACTCTAGGGTGAATATTAAGCTTGGATTAATCGCATTCAGTTAACTATTCCTGTATTAAGCTGTCGATATTGGGAACATAAATTCTCCTATTTAACCATAATACCCCATTGTTATCTATTTTCAAGCTTGAATCTTGCCATTTGCTTATATCCTCAATTATCTTCTTTATATGCCTATCTTCTCTTTACTTGCTGGCAATTCTTTCCAGAAGAGTCGAAGTCACTACTAGACAAGCCATAACGGCCTGCCTTTTCTTAGCTCATCTGCTACAACATTGGCTTACTCGGATGTATATAAAATGTCAAGTTCATATGGCGCTAGGAATTCTAACCAACATTGTGCCTAATATTTAAATCCTTATTTTAAAGATTTGTGAACCATAAAGAGATCAAACTTTTCACCCAGTAAATAATGCCTCCACATTTTTAATGTAAACAGAACGGCTTATAGTTCTAAGCCGTGTATAGCATACGCTTATGAGGCTTTAGTTGCCTGCTTGTATAAGTGATTACGTTTCCATGTTGCATTCGTACTGCACCTATTCTTTCTCCATAAGCATTAGTATATACAGTTAAACCATCGCTTTCATCAAGAATAACTAGGATTGGAGTGGTAGTTAACCTTTTCTTGAGCTCCTTGAATGTTTCTTCATATTTTACCGTCCATTCAAATTTAACAGTTTTCATAGTCAACTCTGTTAGGTGAGAGGAAATATTTGGGAAGTCTTGAACGAACCTTTGGTAATATCCTACCAATCCTAAGAAGCTATGGACATCCGTTGGAATTCGTGGTTACTTCCAGTCTTGTATAGCTAAATCATCCCTGGATCCACCGAACTCCATCCCTTGACACTGCATGTCCAAGGAACCTTACATCTTTCTCCTAGAAATGGCATTTGTAGAATTTGGCATTAAGCATATTCCTCTTCAATATTTCCAATAAAATCTCTAGATGCCTTTCGTGCTCTTCCTCGATCTTTGAATAGATAAGGACATCGTTAATAAAACCAACATGAATTTGTTGAGTACATCTCTAAGTACTTTATTCGTAAGATCTACAAAATAAGCGGGCTCATTTGTCAGCCCAAAGCCATAACCAACCACTCGAAGAAATCATTCAAACCTTTGAATGTAGTCAAAGGAATGCAATCTTCTACTATCCTTAGTTGATGAAAGCTTGTAGCTAGGTCCATTTATAAAAATACTCAAGCATCGTGAAGTTGATCAAACAAGTCATCAATACAGGGTAGATGATACTTTCTGCTTGTTCAGGTCTCGATAGTCGACACAAAGCCTTAGGGAGCCATCTTATTTTGCAATGAAAACTACCTCTGCTCCCCAACTTGAGTGACTCAGTCTGATCAGACCTTTCTTCAACAGCTCATTAGTTTGATCCTTCAACCCATCCTTCTCTTTTGGAGCCATTTTATGGATACGGTGAACAACAGGCCTTGCACTAGAAATTCAGTGAATTCAAAACTCAATTTCCTGATTTGGGGGTTAACTTTTCACTTCTTAAAAAATGCCCGAAAGTTCCTTAATAATAAGTATTTCTTTTAGACTTTTTTGGAAAAAATTCAGAGCTTAAATGAAACTATCCCCCACTGAACTGGGCTTTTCACATGTTATTTTAAAATGTCCACTTCTTTTATTTTGCAACAATACTGCCATTTTAACGCAATTAAGAACAACTTTATAATTAGACAACTAATCCATATCGAGTAAAACCTCAAATCCAATAAAATTAAGGACAATAAGGTCACACGAAAAATTATGGGAAAGGTGGGTAACTCAGATGCCTTCATAAATTATACAAAGATTAGTTGTACCGCCTATGAAATTAAACACAAAAATAGGGATATCTACTATTTTTGTGATCAATTTTAATCTATCAACCAACCCTTTTAGAGTAAAACAATGGGAAGCCCTAGTACCAAATAAAACTTTAACTAGGTTCTCATTAACATAGATATTACCTTCTTGAACTCCCTTTCCCTTTACATCTTTAGAGGTTCAAGGCTTGTCCTTGATGGCATAAACCTTAACCTGCTCTCCTTTCTTTATTAGTGGGAAAGCGTTTTTCTAGTGTCTTGGCTGATGGCAGTTGTGGCAGAGGATTTTCGAAACTATAGGAGAGATAGGACCCTGTTGCTATTTTTGGAATTTGGGATTCTTATAGAACCTTGAAAGTGGCCCTTCTTTCCATAGTTCAAACACTCCACATTCTTAAACCGATCCTCCTGAGATACTCCACTAGTCTTCCCTTGCCAAGGTTTCTTCCTCTTATTATTGTTGTTGCCTTGAACCACTACCGGATTCTTTTTGTCCAAAACTTCACATCGAAAACTCATTTCCATTAGATCCACAAAGGTTCCTTTCACATGTGCGATCATCCCGTCCGGATACCACTCCTTCATCCTAGTAATAAACATCTCATTTTCCTTCAGGGGAGTATCTATCAGCCCAGGCCCAAAGCGAGATAATTCATTAAACTTACTCAAATACTCTTCCACGGACATCTCCTTGCTTTAGATCCATGAAACTTCTATAGAGGTGAGATTTTCCAACAGCAGCATGTTTTGTTCTTCAAAAACTTCTTTAAACCTTACCCAAGAGAAATTATCTTCAACTTCATTAAGAGTAATGGACTCCTACCAAGCTAGAGCCTCGTCCTTCAATTGCCAGGAAGGTAAGAACTTTTTTCGATCATCATCGATGTTTAAACCTTTAAAGATTTCTCACATGATCGGAGCCAAGCTTGAACTTCAATAATAGATTCTATGCCCTTAAATGTCGTTTCTCCTAAACTGGTATAGTCTTTGCATAGTGCAGCAAAGTTAACCTAAGGTTGCATAGAAATACCACTGCTTCAAATACCACAACATTTGGAGTTCAACCATTGGTGGCCGTTATGCTATTATTTTCCCCTACATCCTCTTCAGCTAATCATTTCCTACTATTTGAATATAGTATGGTATCGATGTAGAATACAAATACAAGATTATCTTAGAGGATGTGTATAAAATAACTCGAATATATTTATTTGGATAAAAATTTCAAATATGCACTCTCATTGACTAAACTCATTCTAGGGAATTACTAACCTTATCTATAATGAGTCAACCTCATCAAGGCTTAGGTGTTCGCTCAACCTAAGCTCTGATACCAAGTGTGATGACCCATCTTTCCAACCTCAAAAATCGACACTAATACATTCATGGTATTCAGTGCCACAAATTCAAGTGCCGAAGAGATGGTTGATCAGGGGTAAAAGAAAGTAAAGATAGAAACACAAATTCTCACATCGTATTGAACAACTTAATTTTTCACAAATAGATAGTAAATACAATCACTCTCGAAACGATGGTTATGGCAAATACTAACCCAGCTGGGGACAGTTATAACTGCCTATCCTTATACAGGTAGGAGTATATATTACATAATACAGCTAAAATAAAAATGGATACTTATCTACAAATGTATCTTTTGCTCCATGCTCCAAGCTCCTCCAAAATGCTCCAAGATAAACCTAACTACTTAACTGCCTAGAAAAATAGGGTGCCCAAAGTTTAAAGGAAAAGAAAATAAACTCCGGGTCAGTCATGGAGCTAGTGTGAGAAAACTCAATAGAACGAATACTTTTGAAATCAAAGGGTATCTCATAAGACTACACTACACATAAACATAGACATATTTTTATCTTATGATAACCAAAATATTTTCTACAAAACTCTTCCAAATAACATATTAATCATACCCAAAATTATTACATTAATTAAATTCTAGCACACTAGGTTCTATAATCAAAACCTTAAAGGCACGTGATGGAGAATAGGTTTCCAACAATGAAAAGGTAAGGGACTACCTTTCGACGGTCATCTATAGAGGAATGTACCGAACCACAGCCCTGCTTTCCTCTACCAACACAAAACCGGCTTACCTTTACCACAGATAGTACCGTATATCCCAGCACCCCGGTCATTCTCGACTTATCTATAGGATTCCAAAGCATGCACATTAAACTCGAAATATAAAGGGCAATCTAGAAAGATGATGATCATATCCTAATAGGTGTGACCCACTTAGCCATACCGCATCTACCCTGCTTTGGGCATTACCAATGGGTGAGGCTTGAGGCAACATTTTACATTTCATATGACAAATCCCACTTTGAATGCTCACGCTAATTAGTTTCCACAAAAGTAAAACCCCCGAGTTCATACGCCTTGGGGAAGGGTATTAAGTGTAAGAGGGGTTACCACCTACACCACCAAAATAGATGCAAGTAAAAACAATGTACGTGGTCCAAGAAATGCAATGTTATACATTTACCTATACAAGTTGTCCAGTAACAGGACAACCCGAGGGCGCTCTCTTACTACATCCTGTTTGGGAATCACCCTTAGGATTAGTAGCGAGCAGTATTTGCATTGAAGATTTCAAAATCATTGTCTTCAACATATCTTCACTTTTGAATGCATATATGGGTTCGAAGTGGTTTTCGGATAGGAATCACCCAATCCGATACCGGTCTCTCCGTACCATGATAGAAAAGATGTTAAGTATGTGGGTGATTGGTGATCAACATTCAATCAATTAATATCTTTGTATCCAATAAAATATCTCGAGAGATATATTTTAAACCATTTCTTCTTAATATATATAGATTTATTAAACCTATTTTTAACTTTGGAAATACCAAATCATTTCCTTTAAATTACACTGGAAAGTTATTTCCATCTTCCTAATGGAGATTATTTATTTCCAAAACATATCTTTCAGTGGGTTTAAAATAACGTTCATTGTATACCCAAACCAATTAGTACCGAGTAAAAAGTAATCATAGATTTTAGATTAATTATATCAATATTAATTTTCGTATTCAACCCATACTCTTCGTCGAATAATGGTGAAATCACCTTTTAAATTCATACGAAAAGTATGGGTTCTCTTTTTGGAATTTAATACAGAGTTTAACTAGAATGTTCTCTTTACCATCAAAATATTATTTGAAATATTGTTTAATTTTGTGGAAAATTTCAAATCTCTTTTATTTTATGGTCTGAGTAAATCATATTAACTGTCCCTTCCGGCGGCCCAGTTTGGATAGCTCGAAGGAGCAGGCGACTGGTTACTTAAACTCCAGCCTAAAGACTGCCTCTCTATCACCCATATGGCGGTCAAGTTATTTGATCAACTTTAAACCCTTCAAAAATACTTGATTTCTTATTTGAAAAATATTTGTAAAGGATTCAGGAAGAAAAACCCAAGTTTAAATCATATTTTCGAAATTTCCAAATTCATTTGATAAATTGCCAGTGAATAGTGCTTTTAAGGGCTTCGTAGCCAATCTCATTTTAAACCTTTTATATGTCCAATTATTCCATTTAAAAATCTTTAAAAATATTTTAACATATTTTTAGAATTTATTGCATATTTTTATAAATTTTAAAATATATATTTTTAAGAGCTGAAATCCATATTTTACGAACTGCCAAAACGCGATGATTTTAAAACCTGATTTGGGCATACCTCAAATTTTATAAAATGAAATCTTTATTTTTATCCTTCATCTGGAAACTATAGTTATAAGATTCCGAGAGATTCTTATTTCGACTAATTTCAAGCTATATTTCATTGATCATATTGGTTTAACTTTTATGGCGCGAAATCGCTAACTACCGTTACACGACGCTCCTATTTTGACTCTAATTTCATATCTTTTTAAAACATTGCCAAAATAAGTTTTTATGTTTACAAACACTTATAAACCATTCTAAACCATTTTTATTCATGTTTAAAGAGGTTTAAGTATGCCGTAACACTTTTATAATTCATGAGAGAAAATTTTTCTTTGTATAAATCCGACATGTATTTACCATGAATTATTTCTACAACCAAGCAAACATATTATTGCATCCAAAATACGATGATCAAACATAGAAAACAAGCATGGAAAAACACATCGTATCATCATATAGTTTAACTCAAATAAACTAGTGGAGTAATTCTAGCCAAATAGCTTTTCGATCTAACTTTTGGTGTTACGAAATCGACTATAGCTCTGTTATTCCTACACCATAGCTTATGAATCCTAGCCTGGGATCTTTGGATGTGTTTGGACTTGTACTTGAGATGGTAAAGAGGTGGTGGTTCTTGATAAGCTCGGCCAAGCAATAAGAAAGAAGAGAAGGTGATCGCTTACCCTAATTTCAAACTAAGGCGGCATCTTTCTATATTTGGATGTGTATTTTCAGCAGAGCTTCACTACAACTATAGAATAATTTATAAGGACATGAAATCCATTAATGAAGAGGAAGAAGAAGCTTAGAATATGGAGTGGAAGTGTGAATAAAATGAGAAGGTAAGCCTTGTGTTTATAGGCAAAAATTTGTAAAATATCAAAAACAACATCATGACACATCACATCACCACTTTCCACCTCAACACAACCAATAATAAATATATGATATTTTGTTTAATTTACCATTAGTAATTTTGAGATGTAAATGTAATTCTAATATATATGTATGTGTACATAGATGTATATATATGTATATACGCACATGCGTGTCACATTAACATATAACGTTGCACAACTTCCGCTTGTCAAATCGTTACGAATCTGAAATCTGATTTCCATTCACATTTTTACTTCTCGTTTAATACATACATATACAAAATTTAAAAATGAAATTTCTATTATTATTTAATAATTAAAAGGGCCTCATTTTATTTTAAAACAATTATTAAATCATTTAAACTCAATTTAAATTCAAAAATCAATTATTTAAAAATGATGACATCATTGATGATGTCATAAAGACATTTTATTTACAAAAATAAAATAAATAATTTTTGTTGCATATTCTTGCTTAAGTGGAGAAATAAGTTTATGTAGAAAAAATCGTGTGCAATTTCTGGGGGTAGAAAAATAGTTTATCAATAAAACGATTTTCGGTCATATTATCGATGTTTTTCCAACGAAAATCCAAAATCCTTATTTTTGGAATTTTTTTCCAGAAACAAGTTCACTATTATTATTGATCACATAAAACATGATTATTTATGTTTAATAAACATATATTTGAATATTTAAAATTAATCAAATATTCTAATTCAAATTGATAAAATTACATGTCGTTACGGCAATCTTGTTTTATACTACAAGTGTTTGCACAAAAATTGGGCAAACACCTCCTAGTCGTATGATTTAGTTGATTATATGTTGATCTGCATGGTTTGGATGATTTATGCAAATATACGAAATAGATGGACTAAACTGTAAAAGACACACAGATTTATAGTGGTTCGGCCAGAACGTGCCTACGTCCACTTTATATGTTATTCTCCTTTTTCTTTCGGATTACAAGTACAAAGCTTTGTATACAAGTATATGAAAGTTGTTTGAAAGTTCCTTCCGTGTTTGAGCTCTCAAACTTGTCTGCCATTGTTGTACCCCTGCCCCTCTATTTATAGAGTGAGGCTGGGGGCAAGGGTCCTGGATGTATATAGCTGCTGATGGGCCTGGGCTAATGCAATCTGGCCTAGTAGCGTCGGTCCAGTACGCCTTGGTTCGGCGGTAGGTGGTAGAAGGTTGGTTCGATGGTGAGTGGACCGGCAGTGCATGGGGATGGAGTTGGACTGGTGGAGGTTGGTCCGGCCTAGGTTGATTCGGTGGTGAGTGGACCGGCATAGGTTGGAGCGGTGGTGGTTGGTTCGGCAGAGGTTGGTCCGGCATAGGTTGGAGCGGTAAGGGTTGGTTCGGTGGGAGCTAGGGAGTGGTTGGAAATAGATTGGTTCGGCAGGTATGGAAAGGGCTGGTTCGGCAGGGGATGGTTCAGCATGTAGGGGAGAAACCTTGGTCCGGTGGTGAGAACTCGCCAAACATTTGCCCCCCAAAGTGGGGCATATGCCTGCATGTGTCGCGCTTTGTTTCGCATTCGGTTTTAAGCGCCGAGCCACCTGGTCCGGTCATTGATGTTTGCTTATAAATAGGGGCCACGTGCCTTCGTTATTCCTTATCAACCGAGCCGAACCTTTTGCCGAATCAAATTCTTATTTTTCGCCGAATCAAAGTGTTAGCCGAACCAGGTGAGACCCCTTTGCCGCCGAATGATCTTTTATATCGTTCTACCGAATGAACTTGAGGGTTCTGAGTACCGAATGAATTGGAGAGTATGATTGCCGAATGAGCCTTCATATTTGTAATTCCGAACGAACTTCGTGAAGTTCAAGTGCCGAATGGGTCTTGTGTCTTGGACCACCGAATGGGTTTGGGAAGTATTAGCGCCGAATGAACTTTCGGTTTTGAACTATTGATTGAAATCTGGGACCCTGAATGCTTAATGGATCTCTAGCTTTCCATGTTCCGACCTACGAATGAAACTCTAGATTGTACATACTTGCTTTTTTATATTTTCATAATCCTTGTTCTAACAATGCGTTTGTTTTTTGGTGTTGCAGACAAATGTCTCGTAAAGCTGAAACTCGATCGGAGAAGAGAAAATCTACGGACCGAAGTGAGCCTCCCGTTGTACCCCCTTCCCCGCTAGGACCAGCGCGACAGGGACCTGCTCCGAGGTCATTAGTGGACGGATATGGCCCCCAAGAGCTTCTGAACTCTCCTCCCGATTGTTATCCGAGCTCCCTCAAAGAAGGGCAACTTGATGTCATTGCTCGCTCCTTTGGGATTGACAGGGCGAGCATGCTGCTGCCGGGAGATGGTGTGATGCCGTACGATCCTCCTGAAGGATATTTCGCTTACAGCCGATACCATTGTATGTGCGGGGCCATTCCCCCGATCAATGCTTGGATTGTTAGCTTTCTTACTTATTTGAAGTTGGCTCCATTCCAACTTCAGCCCAATTCCTATGCTATCCTGGTGTGCTTGTTCATCATTTTTCAGATGAAATATGGGCGTCCCCCTTCCAACCGAGAGATCCGTTATTTGTACAACTTGAGAGGCTATAAGAAGGGGTCCCCATATATCAGCTTGGAAGCGGCCGTGCCCTTCAAGCCCGTCCTGGATTTGTATTCGAAGCTCAGTATGGTCAAGAAAGAATGGTTCTTCATCAAGGATGACTCTATTTCCTTCTGTCTTTTCACTTCCGGCTGTAAGTTGAACTCCATTTATATTTTCCTTGTTTCGACCCCAATGCTTCCTCTTATATGCTTTTATTTCTTGCTAGCGACATGTGGCTTTGCGGTCGTGGAGAATGATTCCTTGGTTCGGATGGCTGCGGAAATAAAAGCCATCTCGGGACGGGATAGGTCGGCTTCTTACCTGATCAGGAATGCCACTCTCCTGGAGTACAATTTAATTTTGCCACGTCAATTTGTGGTTAAGCTGAGAGATACAGCTGAGGAGAGGGCTGCCAAAGCTAAAGACGGGGCTACTGCGAAGAGTAGCAAGAGGAGACCTTTCTCGGTACGTCCAGTCGTCGGGGGGAAGAAGCTTAAGAAATCTGATGGACCCTCTCCCAGCACATGCCCAGATGTTTCGGAGGAGGAAAGTGGAGAGGAAGAGAGAGGCGAGGAGGAGAGCGGTGGTGATGGAGAAGGTGACGGTGGTAACGGTGGTGAAGGGCAGAGTGGTAATGGCGCTGGTGCCTTGACTTCTGGGCAAGTGGGTGAGATTCAAGAGTGGACTGATGATGCCTTCCGTCAAGCCTTCGAGGGGTTGGGGGAAGGGCCCGACTTGGTGGAGAAATCGAAGAAGTCTGATAAGGCCGGGACGGGTGCCAGTCTATCTTCTGAGGATATTTCAGCTAAGGCAACTCCGGCGGTTCAAGGTGAATTCTTAACTTTCGCAGACTCCCTTTATGATAAGGACTTATTAATATTTTATGGCCAACTCCCGTCCTGGAATGAGATTCAGGACTTATTGCAGTATCCCACTCCCCCTCAGGGTTTGTGAAATAAACGCGTTTTCCTACTCCTTTTAACTTAGCATATGTCTCGGATTGTAGTTTCATGCATGCTTGTAATACTTGGTTTTTATTACAGGAACGGGTAAGGTGGCCAAGACATCAGATATTCGGCACCGCCTTGAACAGTACAAGCTATTCAAAGCTTCTGCCAAACCAAAGCCGTCAACTAGCCATCCCGGAGATGTGGTTAGCTATCGCCCTCTTCTCGGAGTTATTGAGGAAGATATGCAAAAGAGGAAGAGGGGGCGATCTTCGTTTGAACCTTCACCTGGCCCTCAGCCTCCAGTCCAGCCTATCCACGATATTACTGAGGAAGATACTGAGTTTATGCCTTCCCCACATCCGTCCAAAAATCCAACCGTCACCCCGATAGACCACCCTGGTTTGGTTCGCAACCCATTTGCCGGTCACCCGGATCTGGACCCGAGTTTTCAGTATATCTCTTTTGACGAGGCCACGGGTGAGCATCTTCTTCCCCGCAATCCTATGGTACGGGTGCTTGATGAGGCTAAGTCCTTGGACCTCGATTTACTTACTACTCGGATTGTGACCATGGGGAATGAGGCCAAGGAAAATATCGATCGGGTGGCTGAAGAGACCAAGAGGCTAATGGAGCATCACGCTCGACTGGCCAAGGCTGGGGAGGAAATTGGAAGTGCCAACATTCGGTTGCGGCTAAAGGTTTCTGATCAGGCCAAACAGCTTGCCGATCAGGCTATCCAGATATCCCAGCATGAGGCGGCCTCCAGACGACTAAAGAAAACCATGGAAGAGGCTAGCAAGGCTGAGTTGCGAAAAATGGAGGCTGTTTGCAAAGAGAGAATTGACATGGCCATCGCAACGGCGGACGAGGTTCGGAAAGCGGATCTTGAGCAGGTAGAGGAGTTATCTGGGAGACTTGAGGCCGCAGAGCATGCTCAGGCCAAGATGAAGGAGGAGATGGAAGTGATGCGGAAGTCCCTTTAGGATGACTGCTTGAGATACCGATTGGAGAGAGATGCTGCTGTCGCACGACTGTCGGCTTCTGAGGCCCGGATGAAAGAGTTTGAGGAGAACGAGGGGATGATGGAAAAGATGCTCTAGTTAAGGGCAACCTATCCTGGATGGACGATTATCCCCGGGTTATGGCTAGGATATATCTCCGGGCTTTGGAGGAAGCTAAGGACGATGCGGATAAGGAAGGTGGTGCGGCTTTCAGGATGGATGTGGTTATGACCTAATTCACTAAGGAAGAGAAGGTGGCGGTTAAGGAGGGCATGCGGCTGCTTGCTGCGGATGAGGTAGGCGTGCAGCTAGATGATGATGATCAGGGAGAAGACGCTGGTAAGTCTTTCCTTTTAACCTTTTCATGATTTGATTGCTTATCTTTCGTGATTATTGATGGATTCTCTTCTGAATTGTGCAGGCGGGACCTCTGGAGTACATGCGGGGAGATCTGACCCCGCAGTTAAGTAGATCCGGATGGCGGACAGGACGGAGGCGGAGCCCCGATGTAGTTGACTCTTTTATTTGGTCTGTTTGACATTCCTGTATATACTAGTCCAAAACATTATTGTATTTTCAGGCTGTAATTATATCATTGTAACGAATGTCTTTATGTAACTTTATAACATAAGCAGATTCTGTTATGTTCGAATGTGGTTTGTTGTTTTGATATGTTGCATAAGAAACACAGCTGCGTGTTTATGTATGTGATTTAATCGTATTTGATGCTAAGTCTCTGCTAAAAATATTATTTCATGTCTTGCAATGTCAATACGATGTGTGAATAAATTAAAGCTACATCAAGAGAAGAAAGTACCGCCCTTCATGTTTTAGTTATAGGGGGTTGCTTCGAATGTCTTGCGTGACTGAGTATGGAATGTAGCTGAGTGTTCCGTCATCCGGATGTGAGTTCATATTTCCACAAGCGAGAGTTCCCCTATTTTGTGACCTGTACTTTAGGGATTGTTATATAGGATAGGAGAAAAGTTTTTGAATGAAATGGAAATATGAGAAATAGTAAAACTTCCAATAACGGAAGGCCGTCGATATGCTTAAGTTCGTGGCAAACGGGTTTTGTAGTCACTTTCCCTAGCTGTGGGTCTTGGAGACATTTGTCACCCATCTTACGCCTCCGCGGGGAGTTTATCTTTTTTACCACAGCCGCACTTAAGACATATCGGAGCCGAGATCGCGCACAGTAACTACCCGAGCCATTATGGCCCGTAATCGTGGGTATTATTCGATTTACTGTGGCCGGCTAGCGTGGGTGTCGATCGTCAACCGTGAACTACCCCTGGCTGGCCACACCTTATGTTGGGGCTTAAAGTAGGTTCACAGTTGCCGGCGAGCCGAACGCCGTAATGAGCTGCCATCGGCTATAGTCGGCCATCTTGATGGCTTATAATCGGCTCATTACAGTTGGCTTTGAGGGCAGTCGCGAGCAATGAGTTAACCCGCAGCAGAGGGATGCTAGAGAAAAAGTGTCTCATTGGCGAGTGCATAAATTCGCATAGTACCTGTTGGGTCTTGTCCAGGTGAGGTTGCGCCGTGAAGTGTCCAGAATGGAAATGTCGTTATACATGATTTTGTTCAACAGAAAAGGATAAAGCTTAACTAGCATCCAAGATATAAAGGAACAAGTTAAAAAGAGACAAGATTTTTAAAGTGGTTCGGCACGAAAATGCCTACGTCCACTGATTCTCTTTGTTAATTCACTTCATATGGGCAGTACAAGTTAAGAAAAGTATCGACGGAGGTGTTGGATGTTCCATGCCCTCTGGAACACCTCTCCGTCCACTGTTGACAAAATATAGGCTCCGCTGCGGAGATCTTTATGAATTACATAGGGTCCGTCCTAGATTGGATCTAGCACTCCGGGGCGCGGGAAGATCCGCTTGAGGACAAGATCTCCTTCTTGTAAGCTGCGGTGCTTGACTTTTGAGTTGTATTGTGCTGCAACTTTTTGTTTATGAGCTGCTGCTTTGAGTGTTGCATCATTTCTTCTCTCCTCAATTAGATCCAAAGACATGTGGAGGAGTTCTTCATTCTCTTCCGGGTTGTAGTGGATCCTACGGTGGGAAGGCACTACAGTTTCAATTGGGAGCATAACCTCCGATCCGTATGCCAAAGAGAAAGGAGTATGCCCTGTTGATGTTCTATAAGATGTGCGGTAGGCCCAAAGTGCCGTAGGAAGTTCATCCACCCAAGCGCCTTTTGATTTTTCGAGTTTCTTCTTGATTAGGGTTTTGAGGATTTTGTTGACAGCTTCGACTTGTCCGTTTGCCTGGGGGTAAGCCACAGATGAGAAGCTTTTGTGAATTCCGTGCTCTTGGCACCAGTCGGCGAATTCCTCGCTGTCAAATTGAAGTCCATTATCCGATATGATTTTGAATGGAACCCCGTACTTGCATAAAACATTTTTGATCAAGAAGTTAATAACTTTTGCCGGAGATATTTTATTTAGAGGCTCCGCTTCCACCCATTTGGTGAAATAGTCAACTGCTACTATGGCATATTTGGCTCCGCCCCGGCCCACTGGCAGTTCGCCAATCAAGTCAATTCCCCATATTGCGAAGGGCCAAGGGCTGGTCATTTGAATAATCTCATTGGTGGGTAGTCGAGGAATCTTAGCAAATTTCTGACATCTGTCGCATTTTTTGACGAAGTCTAAGGCATCTTTGTTTAAGGTGGGCCAGTAATACCCGTATCGGAGTGTCTTCTTGGCTAGAGTCTGCCCTCCGGTGTGATCTCCGCAACTTCCTTGATGGATGTTGGACAAGACTTCCCTGGCTTCCCTTCCAGCAATACACCTTAATAAGGGATTAGAGAAGCCGCGCCGATAGAGGATGCCTTTTTTTAATGTGTAGCGGGAAGCTTTCCTTAAGATTTTCTTAGCTTCGTTACGCTCGTCGGGCAGTGTGTCGTCTTGTAAATATTTTCGGACAGGAGTCATCCAAGTTTCCTCTTCGATTGCAGCTATCATGTTCATTGTCTCGTAACTCGGGGCTAGTTGCCGTGAGATGGTTATTGTTCGGGAAGCGGCGCCGTCCTTCATGCTAGCTTGCCTTGCCAGTTCGTCGGCCTCCTGATTCTCTTCTCGAGGAATGTGTTTGATTAAATAGTGATCCAACTGATTGAGCAGCAGCTTGGTCTTCTTTAGATATGCTGTGAGTCGTTCTTCTCGAGTCTGTAATTCTCCCAGTATTTGATTTACAATAAGTTGAGAATCGCTATGGAGACATAAAGAACCGACTCCAATCTCCAGGGCAAGTTCTAACCCGGCTATCACTGCTTCGTATTCTGCGTCATTGTTGGTGGCAGCGAATTCCATCCTTAGGGCGTAGTGTAACTTCCTTCCCCTGGGGGTGATTATCGCAACACCTGCCCCGGAGCCTTGTTCATTTGATGCTCCATCTACGAAGAGATTCCACTTGATATATTCTGCTATTTCAGATTGCTCCTTACCTTCGTTAGTAGTGAACTCGGCAATGAAATCAGCTATGGCTTGCCCTTGATAGCGGTGCGAGGATGATAGGTGATATCATATTGACTCAGTTCAATGCACCACTTAAGTAGTCGCCCAGAGGTGTCGGGATGATGGAGTACTTGCCTTAACGGTTGATCGGTTAAAACTCTGATGGAATGAGATTGGAAATAGTGTCGCAGTTTCCGTGACGTGATTAGCAAACAGTATGCTAGCTTTTCAAGTTTAGGGTATCTGGCTCCTGCCCCTGTAAATCTCTTGCTTACAAAGTATACGGATCGCTGTGCGTGGTTGTCTTCTCTTAACAAAGCGGCGCTTAAAGCATGGGACGATACAGCAAGGTATAGGTATAGTTCTTCGCCTTCATTTAGAGTTGAGAGTACTGGTGGTCTCTGGAGGTGTTCGATTAAGTTAAGGAAGGCTGTCGAGCATTCGTCAGTCCATTCGAACTTTCCTTTGTCTTTCTTTAGAGCTTCAAAGAAAGGGATGCATTTGTCGGTTGCTTTAGAGATGAACCTGCTTAGGGCGGCCACTTTCCTGTTTAGGCTTTGCATCTCTCTTCGAGTGGATGGTATCTTGATATCTTGCAAAGCCCGAACTTGTTCGGGGCTTGTTTCAATCCCCCTGGCATGGACGATGAATCCCAAGAACTTTCCCGACGATACTCCGAAGGAGCACTTTAGAGGGTTCAGCTTCATTCCATATTGGCGAAGTACTTGAAACATCTCATCCAGGTGGTTTATATGATCGTTGGCTTTCCTCGATTTTACCAGCATGTCATCCACATAAACCTCCATAGTTCTTCCTATCAGTTCTGCAAACATCTTGTTGACGAGGCGCTGATAAGTAGCTCCGGCGTTTTTAAGTCCAAATGGCATTACCTTGTAGCAGTACAATCCTCGGTCAGTGACGAAGCTAGTGTGGTCTTGATCGGGGGCGTGCATAGGGATCTGGTTATATCCTGAGTATGCGTGCATAAAGGATAAAAGTTCGTGTCCGGCAGTGCTGTCCACGAGTTGGTCGATTCGGGGGAGTGGGAAGCAGTCTTTCGGGAAAGCGTCATTTAAGTTGGAGAAATCGACGCATGTTCGCCACTTCCCATTAGCTTTCTTTACCAGTACCGGGTTGGCGATCCATTCTGGGTAGATGGCTTCTCATATGAAGTCATTGGCAAGTAAGTTCTTTACTTCTTCCTCGAGGGCTGATGATCGTTCTGCCCCCATGCTCCTCTTTTTCTGCTTTACTGGCACCTTGGTGGGATCGATGTTCAGTATGTGGCATGCTACGTCTGGAGAGATTCCTGTCATGTCGGCGTGCGTCCATGCAAATACATCCATGTTGTGGCGAAGAAAATCGATGAGTTGATCTTTCAATTCCGCTCTTAACTGAGACCCGACTCTCAGCAGTCTACTTGGGTCGTGTTTGTCTACAGATACAAATTCCATAGCCTCTGCAGGCTCTGTGGTGGCCTCCTCCTCTTTGTCCCTGGGGTCTAATTCGTTGAAAGGATCGCTGGTATATCGAAGAGGAGGGGCTTTCTTTAATTGCTATGCTTCCAGGTTTTTCTTGCAGAGAGAAGTCTCTGCATCCTTCCCTTTATCCTTCCTGCGGTTATTGCGAAGCTCAGTTACATAGCAATCTCGAGCGGCGTCTTGATCTCCCTCTATTTCTCCTACTCCATTATCTGTTGGGATTTCATTTTCAGGTACCATGAGGCTAGGACAATTTGGAAGTCAGACAAGGATGGTCTTCCCAAAAAGGCGTTGTAGGCCGAGTGGCTTTCTATTAGCACAAATGTTTGCTTTCGCACAATGGAGCGGGGATGACTTCCTATTTCAACAAAAAGGTCCAGTTGCCCGAGGGGCATCTTCTCATCTCCAGTGAAACCATATAGTGGTTTGTTGCAGGGAGACACATCCTTCATTGACAGCTTCATTTTGTCGAAAGCATGCTTGAATAGGATATTTACCGAGCTTCCAATGTCTATTAAAATTCGAAAAACTTTGGCTGGACCGAACCAGGCAGTGATGACCATAGGATCCATGTGTGGGTACTGTCTTCCCTCTAGATCACGCCTACTGAATGTGATGTCGTCATTCTCTTTCCGTTTCGGGTGGCGTTCTACCATAACAGAGTTAACGTAGCCTTCATCGTTTCTAAGTGACTTACCGTATCTTTCCATCTCTGCCCAGCTTCTGTCGGCGATGTGTGGTCCTCCTGATACGGTATGGACCATTATCTTCTCTTGACTAGAGCCGCTGGTGTTGCGATTTCCTCCGCCTGCTTCTGGGAGGGGTAGCCCAGGATTCTCATTGGCAGGAGTCGAAGTCCTGTTCTGGCTTTTTACATAGCGTTCCAGCCTCTTCCTTCTGATGTGCTCTTCAATCAAGTCCCGGAGATGGTGGCATTCATTGGTGTCATGTCCATGGGATTCGTGGAAGCGGCAGAACTTTCCAGACTTGAGTGCGTTATCTGACTCCTTCTTGTGCGGGGGGAGCTTGTATCTAACTTCGTCTTGAGTGGCTAGGAAGATGTTTTTGATCGTTTCATTCAAAGGAGTGTAAGAGTCAAATCTTGGTCCAGGTCGATATAAGCGCTTTTCTCCCTTCTTGCCCTCAGCATTTTCTCTAGAGTCATTTCTCCGAACATCCTTTGCTGCAGCGGGAACCCTGTCTGTAGCTGTCTTAGCCTGTTGCCCCGACTGCCTCTCAGTGGCAGCGTCTTCAAGTCTCATATACTTTCCAGCTTCATGGAAGAAATCAGGTAAAGTAGCTGGCTTTTCCTTGGTTAGTCTTCTAGCAAATTTAGTATCCGGATGTACACCACTGCAGAGAGCCATTAGGATAAGTTTCTCATCGGCATCTTGGACTGCGGCCGCCGCGGCGTTGAACCGGGTTAGATATTGTTGCACTGTCTCTCCGGGTTTCCGCTTGATATTAGATAAGGAATAAGCGTCCTTGGGTTGTTTCACATGAATGCGGAACTGGCCGATGAACTTTTCTTTCAACATTTCCCATGAGCTGATGGACCCTTGGGGTAGGTGGCAGAACCAGGAGGTAGCTAGATCTGCCAAGAAAAGTGGGAAGCATTTACACAATACTCCCTCCGTTGCTCCGCTCATGAGCATATGCTGGGTGTATCTCTGTAAGTGTACGATGGGGTCAGAGGTTCCCTTGTAAGGTTCCATCGTTGGCATTTTCCATTCCCGGGGGGTGATGGCAGTTTCGATATTGCGGATGAAGGGGCTGGTTACCCTAGCACCTATCCCCCGATCCCTTTGCTCCCGTTGGACGCACTCTCTAAACAATCGCGCCATCCTTTCATCAGAACTTGGAGCGGATAAAAATGAGTTTGGTTCTTCCCTGCGGGATTGATTCCTTCCAGATGACCTGTAAGGATGGTATCGTTTATCACTCCTGACATTCTCCAATGGCTGCCTCTGGTCTTCCGGGGGCATGCTGGGGTCAGCCACAGTTGGCCCTTGCCTTGATCTTTCCCTGCTGGGTTCTCTTCTCAGCACTTCCTCGGGTCCAACTTCGGGCTGGACTCCAGCTCGGCCCCGTTCCTTGGTGTTTCCATGGTTAGGTAGCATGGCGGGCTCAGCTACATCCGACCCTTGCCTGGTACCTCCCCCGTTGGGTTCAGTTCCAAGCATTTTCTCGGGTCGGAATTCGGGCTGAGTCCAGGCTCGGCTCCTACCGTAATTGTTTCTGTTGTTAGCTTCTTCGAAGAAGAAAGACCCTTGTCGCCTCCCAGATCCTTCAGACCGGGACTCACCCCATGATTCAGTGTTGCGGTTGGATTCTTCAGCATCCCTTAAGCGTGACATGAGTTGGTCCACCAAGGCTTCTTGTTGAGATGCGAAGCGGTTTGTTACTTCAGCCACAATCCTATCTAGATCCGTCCTTGTAATTGGCTGTTCCGTAGCTGGGGCTGTCGGATTTTCCTGATTTTTGTTTGCTGTTGGAACCGGACGATTGTCTTGATTTCCGACTACTGGATCTGGGATACTGCCAGTTGCAATGTTCTTTCCTTTGTTAGCATCTTTCTTCCGTCCGGGAGGCATGTTTTCCAAGCAATGATCGATGTTGATAGGAAAAGGGTTGAGTGGGAGAAGCTGAAGCTTTGAGCTCCGTTTCTCAGTGAAAGCACCAAAAATGTTTGCACAAAAATTGGGCAACACCTCCTAGTCGTATGATTTAGTTGATTATATGTTGATCTGGATTGTTTGGGTGATTTATGCAAATATACGAAATAGATGGACTAAACTGTAAAAGACACACAGATTTATAGTGGTTCGGCCAGAACGTGCCTACGTCCACTTTATATGTTATTCTCCTTTTTCTTTCGGATTACAAGTACAAAGCTTTGTATACAAGTATATGAAAGTTGTTTGAAAGTTCCTTCTGTGCTTGAGCTCTCAAACTTGTCTGCCATTGTTGTACCCCTGCCCCTCTATTTATAGAGTGAGGCTGGGGGCAAGGGTCCTGGATGCATATAGCTGCTGATGGGCCTGGGCTGATGCAATCTGGCCTAGTAGCGTCGGTCCGGTACGCCTTAGTTCGGCGGTAGGTGGTAGAAGGTTTGGTTCGGTAGGAGGTTGGTTCGATGGTGAGTGGACCGGCAGTGCATGGGGATGGAGTTGGACTGGTGGAGGTTGGTCCGGCCTAGGTTGATTCGGTGGTGAGTGGACCGGCATAGGTTGGAGCGGTGGAGGTTGGTTCGGCAGAGGTTGGTCCGGCATAGGTTGGAGCGGTGAGGATTGGTTCGGTGGGAGCTAGGGAGTGGATGGAAATAGATTGGTTCGGCAGGTATGGAAAGGGCTGGTTCGGCAGGGGATGGTTCGGCATGTAGGGGAGAAACCTTGGTCCGGTGGTGAGAACTCGCCAAACAACAAGGTTCAACACAAGCAGTTTCTTATCTTTTTTTTTATATAACAAAGCACAACCCTAACCTGTTTCATTTCTTTTGGTTTTATACTACAAGGCATGGTACCTTCGATTGTTTCTTCCTTAGGTACACGTTAAAGTTTGCGTAATTAACTACCCAGATCTGCAATTGTGATAGCATAAATTATTTGAAATCAAAATAATACCTATAAAATTTGTAAATAATTTATTTTGCACTTTTTTTTACCAACATTTCCTTTTTAAGCTCTTTTTCCTTTTTCATTTAACATACAGATTCCTTTAAAAATTCATAATTAAATATTCTAATGTTGGAAAATTATCAAAATTAAAATTCATCTCTAGAAATTAGTTTCCTAAACATATGAAATTTTCACTTTATTTTGAAAACATCAAGCTGGAAATTATAGTTAAACATTCTCTGGAAAGGTATTTCAATTCAAATTGTTGATAAGGCATCATTAATCATTTCTAAACGCATAACATACATTATCTTCATCAAATAAATCAAACCACATTCAACTTAGATGAAATTGTACAAATTAAACTTTACTGAATAACTAATTGATTTCTTTTCTTTATGATATTACGGACCTAAGTCACTGGGTTTGCAAGGTCTTTACTCCTCTTAGGATTCATTAGCCTTTTCTCTTTCTCTTTTTCTTTTTATTTTAATGACGACCGGCTGATAGAGTTATAAGAATACACAGTGGACAATCATGTAATTGTTTACATATATCTAATTCAATAACTAGTCTTGTTTAAAATAAAAGGTATTCTGTTTCTATTATATACTTATTATAATTTGTTATAAATAATTGATTATTCAATTTAATTATATTTAACAGAAAATCCACAAAAGGTGTGCTTTATGATATTGGTTACAATATGCTATAATCATTAGTGATTTATCGCAATATAATAAACATTTTAATATTCCCAGTCAAGATGTATCGAGACCGGATACCAATACATTCGTTGAGATTAGAGTATTTAATGCTCTCCAAATGCTGGACAGTGTACTACTCATGGCTGCTGGGGGTACTAAGGTGGTTATTGGATAACTATGAAATGACTTACTTGGAAGTTTTTTGTATGTTAATATGACCAAGATCAAACATAAAATATCGATGTGACAATATTCAACAATTCCTCGAATTGAAAATACTATCAAGCTTCAATGTGGAAAATTCACTTTGATTGTAGTTAAATCATGGCATAATGTCCATCAAACGACTATAGTTGGGTTGACGGAAGCATTGGAAGTGAAACACTATTCAAGAGATAATCGCCTCCTTAGTTTGGTCAACTCAAAGTCAAAGTCTCTGGTCGAAGCATTATGGTTTAAAGTAATTGTTATTATTGAACCAAAGGCTTTGTGTTTGGATTATAAAGTTGAATGTGAATGATGTTGGTATCCTGACCATTGCCATATTCCATAAGTCCTAGCGTGGTATAGTTTTAACGAAGAGAATTGGTATAAATAATTATCACTACAGGGTAATGCTTAAAATAAGTGAAGTTCGATTTTATTCGAAGCTCCGTTAGCACCAAATTTGGCCATAATGTCATACTACTAGCTAAGGCGAAGTAATATTCGAATTGCCGATATGTAATTGCCGACTGAATTTACGCCTAAATAGTCAACACAACCACAATGTTAATTCCTCCATCTACCACCTGATTTAATTAAATTATAATTGTTATAAATTAATTTAATTAATGTAAAATTTTATATGATATTTTGATGAATATTGAAAATATTGCGTATATAAAAATTATATACACACTTATCGATATATGATATCGTTATACGTTTAAATTTGATTTCAATCTAAATTATCTTATCTAGCTTGAAGTGGTTTGATGCCTAAGTTTGGGGAATGTATGGCATACCATGGGTGATAGATATGGGGTTGGAATTTGATTCCAAAAGGGTGTGAAAAGGCAAAGGAAAGAAAAGATATTTTTCCATCTTTAATCACACTCTCTCTCCTTTACTATTTGAACAACTTTAGCCCTAGGTTTTGGTCCGCCATCTTCGTCGATCAGACCTAGCAAAAAAATCCATCACTTTCTTCATAATTCAAGCAATGAAAGCACAAATTCAATTAAAATCTAGACAACTGTGTGTAGACGTCTCAATCAGGTTGCGCCTTCTAGAAATGTTGAGTATAGATTCAAGTGGAGTCCTCGGATTCAATATTCAAGGTGTAATCTCTAAGCTATAGTAAGGTAATATTCATGTTTACAACTAATTTATAAATATATATTTGTTCATCGTATGATTTATGTGTAATTAGATTAATTTTATTCTCACGGATACCTATATATGTGTGTTGTCAACGTGAGACGTGAACATATAAATATGTATATGTATATTATGGTTAAAAATAATTTTGGTTTTATGTTGCTTATAGCTTTAGACAATAGAATTTAAGAAAGGTCTTTTAATTTCCAAAATTTTGAAACTGTTCGAAAGAGGCCTTAAAAAACTGATTTTAATTTGCATAAGTAGAAAGTATACGATATATGCATATATTTCTTTAAATCATATACACATATATATGATAATAATTCTAAAATAAAAGGAATTAAATTATATATACACTAATTATATATAACATAACATATTATTTTAATATGTATGTATATTAAATGAAATACATAATTATACACATAAACACACACACATATATTTCTATACGTAAAATTATATAAGTATATTTTATGAAATTGTTTTAAAAAAAGTCTTTTAGTTTCTATACGAATAATGAATTGTATGCAAATGCTTATAGAGCATTAGACAATTCGTTTCTTCGCTTCAAACTAGAAGTATATTTTGTTGTTTATCGTCTTCAGTTTGTAATTTATTCTAGCCAATGAGTTAAATTAGAGCGTAGTTAAGTGAGTGCGTGGGTCAGGTTAGAGCATGTTAGTCGGTACTTTTTTTAATCATCGAATGAGCAGATTCATGTTGTTCTCTAAATCTATTTCTTTGTTTTAGTTAAAGTGGTTGGTTTATTGGACTATTCTCTTTGCAAAAATAAGGTTCGCATAGTTATATAGTATAAAGTTTGAGTAATATACATCAAGTATGCGATTTTTTATGTAATATAAGTTGTAAATAAAATTTTATCTAAAAAATTATTGATCTAACTAAAAAACTTAATCGTTCTTCGTAGGTTTTTATTAAAAATAAGGTTATGATCACGCCTATCAAATTTATAGAGCTAATGTAATTTAAAGAGCTAATGTTGGAATGTGCAAACTTAATACTCCTTTTATTTTTTAAGTTTAGTTTGTGAATTCAGTAAATGCGCAAACTATATATAAAAACATTTATATTTTTATAATTAGTTTTGAAACATTACCATTTGTTCAGAAATGTTTATTTTCCGAATCCTAAATCAAAAATTTGTCCTCGAAAAATATAGTATTGGTTTGCGTTAGGTAATCTAATGTTTTGCAGATTGTAAATATATGAATTGTTGGTAAGAACCATCAAATTTGTACATATTTTTTCTTTGTACCAAACGAAACGAACGTACCAAATTGAGCCATGCGACCCTAATGCAGATGCAGTGTTGGTTGCAAGTTAATTCTACCAAAAAATCCAAATATATATGCACATAAATATATCCACGTGCTTTTACTCGTCTTAATAATGGATATATTACCATACCCCGTTTCTTCATTCATTTAAACAAATCCAATTTCAGCTTAAAGATTATTAATAACAACATGATGGTATCATTCGAATTACTAAAAACATCCATCCATTTGCAATCCCTAGATCTCAAACCCATTTTGAGATCACACAAACTCCCCATTCAAATCAACCATTTAACTTTCCAAGTTAAATCCCAATTTCATCTTGAAATTTCCAATTCAGGTTATTCATTCAAACTTATTTAACTTCTTCTAAGTTAAATTTAATTTAAATCCCGTTAACCTTACTCAAATTTGAATTTCCATTTCAAATTCTAAACTTCACATTAATTATCTTCCCACTTATAAGTTCAAAAACTTATCACTTAGGGTATCGCATCTCATTCCAAATTTCAACCACAACATTTAGAATTTATTTTAAGCCATCTTTGATATTATGTATATTTCTCATACATATTATTCCCTTAACACACCAAGTTATCCTTAAATTTTAGACCACCTTTGGTTTTTAATACAAACAACTCTCTTTAAATTTTCAAACAACTCTTGTTTGAAATAGGACCCCTTCATTCAAGTACATTAAATAATATTATTTATTATTTCTTTATCACTTTGAAACAATTTTCAAACCCAGTTTTAAAACTTCACAATTTAGATCATCTTCAGTTCCAATAATAAGTCATACTTGCCTAAATGTTTTACTTCCCTAAACATTTCATCATTTTAGGATAATAACCAAGGTTATTACGATTGGAAATCAATTCACTATTATCTTATTCTAAAAAATTCTTCTCCAAATTTAATTTCAGTTTGAATCTATTTCAAACTTATCTTTATTCGATTTAAATTTCGTTGTATTTCTATTACCATTTAATCTAATTCCAATGATTTAACAACCAAATTACCTTAATATCTGTTAGAAACAAATATTGCTGTATATATCAAAATATAATCTTATATAAAATCATTTACCTTTAAAATCATTTAAAATCTTTGTATAAGAAAATAACAAGTACGCTCTCATATATATATATATATATATATACATATAAATAAACACACACACACTCAACCCATTCTAGGGTACCATTGACCCTATCTTTAATGAGTAATCCCACCAGAGCCAAGATTCTTTCCTAATCCTTCTGCTCTGATACCAAAATGTAACGAACCGGAATTTTTGATCCTGAAAATTCCAGATAGTTAGGGAAAGAAGAAAGAGATAGAAGAAGAAGAACAGAAACACCAACATCTCACATTCGCAGCGGATAAAATATAATAACAAATAATTACAGTTATACAAAGGAAAACCGTACTTGTCAAATTACACTTTAATACATCAGAATTACACTTTAATACATCAGAATTACTTGTCAAATCATGTCTCAGATACTACAATATCTCAGCGGAACCTCTCAATACGTTCCTACCATCCAGCTCGCCTCCTGAGCTCTTGAACGTCCTTACTTGAAAATCTGCAATACTCGGTCTGACCCAAGCATTACATCAGAGTAACACCCCGGTCAGGCTGGAAACCAGCGTGAGTAAACCCATCTAACATGGAACACAAAAGCATACAACTTATATAAACCCAGGTAACTTGTATCAATTTACAACTTCACAAGTCGTTACAGACCTCACTTACATCACACGTCAATTTCTAAGTAAAGAAACTCAGATAAAAGGGTCCACTCCACTTAAATCATTCCATACCAGCTTATTGATTTCACATATCAATTTATAAAGAGTCGAAGTGGTTTCGGGTATTTACTATTACCCGATTCCTGTCTCTTCGAATCCAATGTCATCTTAACCTTAGTTATTCAAGTGAAATACAATTCAACTTCAAATACAGGATGTCACTTCTTACACAACAATTCATCATCGATAGATAACCACATTATCATTGTCCACTCAACATATCATATCACAAAACATTTCATATCAGAGATATAAATCAGTTCAAGGCATTAAATCATCATTTAATCATTCATAAGCAAGATGGATCATTTCCAAAATTAATTTAATCCATCTCTAATTAAATTAATTTCTAATCTTTTAATTACTTAGATTATCTTACTTAATCATTAATTAATTACAAATCAATTAATTAATCATCTTTTATTTATTCATCTTAATTAATCATGTTTTAATTACTTACCTTAATTAATTAACTCCTTAATTTATTATATTGATCCTTTAATTAATTACATCAAATAATTAATCTTTAATTACTTCTACTATGTAATTAACCTTTAATTACTTTCCATTAAGTAATTTCCCTTATATTAATTATATCTAGTAATTTATCCACCAATCACTTCACTAAGTAATTACTCTTATCAATCTCATTAAGCAATTATACTTAATCAATTACCAAGCGACTATCTTTAATTAATTAAAAAATTAATTAATCACATTCTTCTCATTAATTACAACTGGGTAATTCATCCCTTAATTACACTATAAATCAATTAATTAATCTTTAATTATTAATTAATTAATCATTAATTATTAGTTAATAAACCTTAATTATCAATTAATCTCCTTCAATACAAAGTAATTAATCTTTAATTACTTTTAAAATCAATTAATTAACCTTTAATTAATTGATTAATTATCCATTAACTATTGATTAATATCCTTAATTATTAATCAATATTTCTCAATACAAATTAATTAGTCCATAACTATTTTTATAGTTAATTAATTAATATTTAATTAACAAATTAATTATCCCTTAATTATTAATTAATAAAACTTAATTATTAATTAACAAACTTAATTACAAATTAACTAATCCATAATTATCAATTAATCAACCCTTAATTACTATTTGATTTAATCCTTAACTATCCTTGATTAATCTTTAATCACCCTTTGATTAATTATAGATTAATCATCCCTTTTCATTTATTAATTTAATTAAGTAATTATACTTAAATTTCTTAATCAACTTAATTAATCTCAAGGCATTAAACCTTAATTTTCTTAAGATAAAACTTTATTTTATCAATGCTTTATTACCATTATCATTTTTAAAACATTTTATCATTATAATTACCTTTACTTAATTAAATCATTAATTAAGTTTTTAGAATAAAATATCATTTAACTTGAAATTTTAAAGTTAATAAAACTTAAATTCCTTAAAATAACTTAAACATTTGTCAAGTAGAAGTTTTAAAAGGCTAATTTCAATTTGTATTTTAAAACTTGCTTTTATAAATATCTTAAACTTCCATTTCTAACTTAAGGGTTAAAATCACTTTAAATTTAACAAAATTTAAATTAAACAAATTTTATATAAACTTACTTTATATAATAATTGTTTAAGTTTATATAAAAGGTTTAAACTAGATTTGAATTTAAATTCGAAAACATTACCTTTAAAATCCTTTTTTTAAAACTGCACAACACAATTACTTCAGATCAAAACCCAAAGAACACTCGGTCTAGCTCGAGCTTCCCTTCCTTCTCTATTATTTAAAAAAACTTAGTTTAAATTTTAAAATTTTAAAACCTGTAACAACTAAACTATTAACAGGCTAAAACATTACAAGCTACTCGAGTTTCCACTCGAGTCATGCACTCGAACACACGACATCTCTTCGAGTCACAACCTAAACCAAACAACAACCAATCCCCTGACGCAACGTCACCGGTGCATATGCACCATCGCCAGAATCGCTTCCCATCACCGATGAACCCTCTAGCACATCGAACATCAATGCTGCAACCCATTCCGACCCCCAAACCACCATCACAAACCTCGATTCAAAATCGAGCTGTCCAAATGAAACTGGAACCCAATACCATGGCCAAAAACCCCACGACCTCGCGCCTCCGACCATCAGACAACACGCCACCACAGTTATGCCACCTCCGATCATCGACGAAGCCATCCCCAAAAGTCCATTTAACTCAATGCACCAGAGAAGTAGAATTGACCCCATTTTCCCTGTTCGACCAAATTAGGTTTAGAACCTAAATCCACATGCCGCCATCGCCACGATCATCAGACAACCCAACATCCATTTTTTCTGAGCACCCCTATAACTCGACCTCCCCCAATCGAAGACATGACCACCATAGATGCTCCGGCCACCAAAACTTGCCCCAAAACCCAATTCCAAACATCACAAAATTTCATACTCAATACTTCACTAAAAATTCTGATTTTCTTTTTAAAATTCATATCTTCCAGAGACAATTCAGTTTGTATAATTGATTCATCCTATTTCATCAATTGATTTTAACATGATGTTAGAATGGTTACTACATTTCTTGATTTTCAGAGGATTTTCTAACATAAGATACTTGAAACTATTTTTAGTACTTAGATTATAATTAAACTAATATATTTTGTTTTGAATCCAAGTCCAAACGGTGATTAAATGAAAAGATCTTGAGTTTTAATTGTTACCTAAACTCTGAAATAAAAAAACAGAGAAGATGAATACAAACAGACATGCACACATGAATACAATCATCTATATATAAAGGCACTACTTATATAAACATATACATGCAGAGCATCATCATAGAATTTCATAAGCAACCATTTTTTTTCACTTAAACTTTTTAATTTAAAGATTTACTCACATATTTTAAACAGGCAGTGGCTTCAAAACTGGAAGACTTGACTTTTGAATTTCTGAAGAGAATACTTAAAACTGAAGACTTTTGATTACTGCAAGTTAAAGCTTATTCTGTTGAGAAGATTGCCTGACAATGTTCTTCAGGTTGCTTTGCAAATCTCAAACTTAAAAATGGTTACAAGCTTTGAAAAGATTACAGGCTTGAGTTGCAGGCCTTTAATTTTTGAGATTGAGAAGGTTACAGGTTTGCACTTAATCTGATATTTGAAAAATGTGCTTAGAGTATAAAATAGTCTTACAGGGTTTGGACATTTGATCGGAGGAGTGTTTCAGGTTTGATTCTTGAATTTGAGGTTGTTTTACTGATTTGTTTCTGGTTTTGGAAGAAATAATTTAACATGGTTTAGTTTCTTAGACATGAAAATAAGAAAAGAGATGGGAAAAGGAGATGATAGGTTTATATAAATGTATATGTGGGTTAATAAAAATTAAAAGAAATGAAAAATAAAGGATGACACTTGTCATAGCCTATTATTTATAAACTTACATGTGTATTTATCTTGGTTTTTAAAAACTACACTTTAATAATTCTATTTACATTATTTTAAATGATTTTTAAAAGCTTTTATATTCATTTTCCAAATTAATAAATACATTTCTAAATTAATAAATATTTAATGACTTACATTTGTTAATATATATGTTAAAATCTTAACACTTAGCTTTTATATGACAAATTTTTTATTATATAATGCATATATCTTTTATACGATATTTATATGTTATAAATTTGTATTTATACTTCTTCTTTATTTGTATTTATATAACCTTTAAGAGAAAATTTTTGAAACTAATTTATACATAATCACATCTCATATATTTAAATCCAATTTCATTTTAAGATAATTATCTTTTAGATTTCAAATTTAAACACCAAATTCAAATTCAAATTCAATTTAAAGCCAACCTAAATATATATATATATCTTAAACAAACACAAGTTCAATTTGAAAATAATAATTTTATTTAAAATCTATTTATATCTATATATAAACAATCATTATTTTTTTTTTGAAGTAAATAGCAATTTTACTAATTTTAAATAATTTATAGAAGAGATTATCACATTTGAATTTGCTTGAAATTTTCTAGGATATCACATATATCCTTTAATTTCAAATTCATTTACATATCCAGATATCTTTTGTTATCAAAATTCTTATCTGTTTAATCCATTATACAGATAATTATTCAATTATCAAATGTTCAAAAATCCAAGTTATCACAATAGAGATATCCAAAGCCAATCAACAATCCATATCCAGGTTCACCGTCGAAAATCGAGTGAAAAATTCCAATTCGGATCGATGTACTATCTCGAAATTCTGTGCTCGAATCTGGATCAAATCACTATGCGAATAGAATAATATACGTACATCCTACGTATTTATCTTTATTGATTATTAGCCAAATCAATCTCCTTTTCTATTCACATTCACTTTAATTTCTATCCCCTTGTTCATAATTGTTTCAATTCCATTTGGACTATCACTTTAATCCTTATCTTAATTGGTAACTAATCATAAACAGTTTGCACACTGACCATCTTAAAATTAGAAATTAATTTGAAAAGTTAAAAGTAGATGAAAAATAATTATAAAATAGTTAAGTAATTGTAAAATAGTTGGAAAATAGTCAAATAGTTATAAAAGAGTTAGATAATTGCAAAATAGTTGTAATTAGTTGTAAAGTAGTTGAAAAATAGTAATTAGTTTATGAAACAGTTGTAAAATAGCTAAATAATTCCAAAAGTTGTTATAAAATAAGTATAAGATAGTTTTGTGTTTAATAAGAAAGGTTGTATATATATAATAAATAGCTTGAAAAAAAATAGATCTGTACTAAAACAATTTATTTTGAAAATAGTCCAGAGTCAAACTGTTCAATTCCCAACCTCCATTTCCAATTAATTCAATTTAAATTTCCACTTCCATTTAAATTGACTCAATTCCAATTTAAATAACTTCAATTTCCATTGAAATTGATTTAACCCTAATTCAAGTTGAATTAATCCTAAATTTCTTTCCAAAATTCAAATCAAATTCCATTTGAATTAATTTATTCAACTTTAATCACAATTTTAATTAATTCAAATAAATTTCAAATTGAACCAATTTCAATTCATATCAATTCCAGTTTGAATTAATCCTAATTCCCTTTTGAATTTGAACTCATTCAACTTCAATTTCATTTCAAATTAATACAATTCAAATTTTCCATTTGAAATTTTAAACTTATCCATCTTCAATCACAGTTCCAATTAATTCGAATCAAATTCAATTTGAACTAATTCAATTCAAATTTCAAATTTGAACCATTCTGAATTATATAAATTCGAGTTAAATTTTTAAATGTTGATTTAATCCTTTAAATCAAATCAACTTATATCTTTAAACCATTTAGTTCTAAATTCAAATTCCATTTTTAACCTATTTCAAAGTTCAAATAATAATTCAAATCCTTTTTAAACAACTAAATCTTTGAAATTCAATTTATCATCAAATTTTAATTTTGAAACTAAACCTTTGAAGTTTTATCTTAAACATTCAAATCTTAAGTCCAAAATGATTCCATTTTATCTTAATAATGGATATATTATCACACCCCATTTCTTCATTCATTTAAACAAATCCAATTTCAGCCTAATGATTATTAATAACAACAGGATGGTTTCATTCAAATTATTTTAAAACATCCATCCATTTACAATTTCCAGATCTCAAACCCATTTTGAGATCACACAAACTTCCAATTCAAATTAACCATTTAACTTCCCAAGTTACATCCTAATTTCATCTTGAAATTTCCAAATCAGGTTGTTCATTCAAACTTATTTAACTTCTTCTAAGTTAAATTCAATTTAAATCCCTTTAACCTTACTTAAATTTGAATTCTCACTTTAAATTTCAAAATTTATATCACTTTGGGTTTTCACATCTTATTCCAAATAAAAATTTAAATCTCAACCTTAGAGTTATTTCAAATATACATATTTATTTCCTTTACACACCAAGTTACTTTAATTTTTAAACCTTCTTTGGTTTTTAATTCAAAACAAATTTCTTTAAATTTTCAAATAACTCTTATTTGAAATAGGACCCTTTCATTCAAATACATTAAATAATATTGTTTATTGTTTCTTTATAACTTTGAAACAAATTTTCAAATTTCTGGTCCTAAAACTTCACAATTTTAGATCATCTTCAGTTCCAATTTGTAAATCATACTTGCCTAAATGTTTTACTTCCCCAAAACATTTCATTTTGCTTACTCATTAATACACATTTTATTATTAAACACAACTATCATTTATGATAACAACCAAGATTATCATATGTGGAAACCATTTCATTATTATCTTATTCTGAAACTCTTCCCCAAATTCAAGATTTTAATTTCAGTTTGAATCCGTTTCAAACTTGTCTTTATTCAATTTAAATTTGGTTGTATTTCTATTACCACTTAATTCTTATTATTACTTTTAATTCAATGAATATAAAAACCAATTACCTTAATATTTATTAGAAAGAAATATTGCTTTATATAGCAAAATATGTTCTTATATAAAATCATTTAAAATCTTTATATAAGAAAAATAATAAGTACGCTCTCATACACACACACACTCACTCAACTCATTCTAGGGTACCTTTGACTCTATCCTTAATGAGTAATCCCACCAGAGCCAAGGTTCTCGCTTAACCTTCAGCTCTGATACAAAATGTAACGACCCGGAATTTCCAATCCCAAAAATTCCAGATAGTTAGGAAAAGAAGAAAAGAGATAGAAGAAAAGAAGAACAGAAACACCAACATCTCACATTCGATGCAGATTAAATATAATATCAAATAATAACAGTTATCCAAAGGAAAACTATACTTATCAAATTACTCTTTCATACATCAGAGTTACACATAAGCACAAACACTGGACAGATACAACCATGTCTCAGATAATACAATATATCATAGCGGAAACCCTCCATACGTTCCTGCCATCCAGCTCGCCTCCTGAGCTCCAGAACGTCCTTACCTGAAAAGCTTTAATAGTCGGTCTGACTCGAGCATTACATCAAAGTAACACCCGGGTCAGGCTGGAAACCAGCGTGAGTAAACCCATCTAACATGGAATACAACAGCATAAAACTTACATAAAACCCAGGGTAACTCGTGTCAATTTACAAATTCACAATTTGTTATAGATATCACTTAGTTCACACATCAATTTCTAAGTACCAAAACTTAGATTAATTGGTCTGATTCACATAAATCATTCTAGTCCAGCTTATTGATTTCACATATCAATTTATAAAGAATCGAAGTGGTTCCAGGTATTAACTAATACCCGACTCCGGTCTCTTTGAATCCAATGTCATTTTATCCAAGTTATTCAAGTGATTAAATTTTAAATATTGGATGTCACTTTTACACAGCAATCCATCATAGATAACCACATTATCTCTGTTCAACCCAACATATCATATTACAAAAACATTTCATTTCACAAAGCATCATCAACCACATATCAAGGATAACAAATAATCCAAGGCATTCAAATATCATTCAATTATTCATAAGCAAGATAAATTAGTCATACCATTTCTGATTAATTTAATTAACTACCAATGAATTAAATTAATTACTTTATTTCTTATAAATCTTGCTTATTTAACATTAATTAATTATATTCAATTTATTAATCTTCCCTTAATTATTTAGCTTGATTAATCATCCTTGATTAACCATTCTCTAATTAAATTATGTAATTCCTTAATTAATTACACAAATTAATTATTCTATAATTATTTCATTGATTAATTAACCTTAATTAATCAATCCCTTAATTACTTCATTAATTATATTAATTAATGATCCTTAATTACTTCTTTAATTAATTATTGTTCTAATTAATCAAATATTTATTCGTTAATCAGCTTGATTAATCACAATCAATGATTAATTATCCTTAATTAGTTTCATCACTTAACTTCAAATAACTTTATTAATCAATTCTTAAACTAATTACACTAAGTAATTAATTATTAATTACTTTCACTAAGTAATTATTCTTCATATTAATTACACAAAGGAATTAAATCCAAACTACTTTCAATCTCAATTAATTACATCCTGTAATTACCCATTAATTACTTCACTAGGTAATTACACTTTTTAAATTATACTAATAATTATACTTAACCATCATCAAATGATTATTTTAAATTAATTAAACTAATTAATTAATTTAAACTAATCACATTAATTTAATTAATTACACTGAGTAATTAATTCCTTTAATTACTTTCATTAATTAATTATCCTTAACCAAATTCCACAAATGATTATTTTTAATTAATTAATCATCTTAAATTAATTTCATTAATTAATCATTTCATAATCCTTAGTTAATGATCTTCATTAACTATTATTAATTCTTTAATTACTTCCTAATTAAACTTACAATAATCATTATTACTTACAAGTTAATTAATCTTTAATAACCAATTAATTAATCTCTAATTATTTAATTAATTAAGTGCTTAACTATAACTTAATTAATCTTTTAATTTCTTGATTTATTAATTTCTAATCATTAATTAATAATCTAATCTTATCTAATTAATGATCCTTAATTACTAAATTAATTAATCCAAATCATTAATAAATTAAATTAATTTATTCTTTAATTACCTTAATAATTTAATTTATCCCAAATCATTAAATCTTAATTAACTTTAAGGTAAAAATATTCTTCTTATTTATGACTTAATTATCATTTACAAACGCATTTGAAAACATTTTACTTTTAAATTTACTTCTAAATTTCATTTCAAATTTAAAATTTAAAATGAGTACAAATTTAACTTTAACAAAGTTTAAAAACAATTTAAAAACCTTTTAAATCACATGTTAAAGAAATACTTGTCTTATAAAAGAAATTTTCAAGAGTTTTGAAACCAAATTCATTTTAAATTTAAATCATTTAAAATATACTTTTAACATTTTAAAGTTGTTAAAACAATTAAATTTTCTTAAATTTTATTTATTTTAAAACTAGGATACAAATTAAATTTGAATCCATACTTTAAAAATTGGTTTAAACTTTGTTTGAAAATCTGCTTTCAAATTTTAAAATTTGTCTAATAGGTTTTAAAACCTGGAACGAAGCACACCCTCAAACCACTCGAGTACGATCCCGTGTCTCCCTTCAGTCGAACCCGACGAATCCTCGAGCCAAAACCCGAACACATTCACGAGAATGATCCCAAGTCACCCTACTTCCTAAAGCTATGGATCAAAACTAACACTCAAAGGCACTCGTGCACGTGCACGATGGTCTGCACGTCGCTGCCACCCTGTCGATGACGCCTCCAAGTCGACGATCATCACGTCATCACGTACGAACCCCAAGATCCATGCAATCGTCAGCCAAACGAAAACGAGCTATCCGACTACGACAGAACCCAATACCACACTGACCAAACTGGATCGCCACGATGATCTCGACAGCTGGAAACTCTGGCCATCCTTCTAAAGCATCACTACGTTTCCTCGCCTCGATCCCTTGTCTTACGATCGAACTCGACGCTTCGATTTAGACGAGATAACCTCGCCATTACACTCGACAGAACCACCTCCCAAAACCCTAGTACAATGCTCCATGGCCACCATAGCCAATAATAAAATCCTCAACTATTTTTCCAATGACCAACGTCCTTAAAGCCATCCTCTATCACAACCACGAACCTCAAATCGTCCACGATCGCCGACGATTGACAAAACACCCAAAATTGATCATCACCGATTATCCCAGTAATTTTTAAACTAAAAATCACAATTGTTATACCTAAATTCATGTTTTACAATAACAAATCTGATTATGGATTCCAGTTCTTAAATCAAGATGTTTAATTTTTAACCCAATTTGATTCTTCTTTGAATTTTCCTAAATTTGAATTAAGTACAAAATATAGAATCCTGAAATTATTTTTAGAATTTATATTATACTGTTAGGGACAGTTTTCATTTAGGAATTCAATCCTGAAATCAAATCTATGAGAAGATATGAATTTTTGAAAATCTGTTCCTAAGCCTGTGAAGAACAACAGAAATAATATACATGCACAGGTATATCCAGACAATTTAATTTATTATACATACATTTACAACCCAACCTTCAAGTAATCTTTGTATACTATTATTTTCTACAGATTTTCATCACATGCAACAAATCAAATCATAGAAATTTTAAATTGTTTTTTGGTAAAGGTTTACTCACCAGGAAATTTAAACAAAGAACTGTTTTCTTCCCAAGTTTTGATATGAAACCTTGCATTTAAACTGAAGCTGAATTTTGAATTTGCTTAGCCTGCTATGAATTTACTTGAGTTGATGTACTGCTGTCATCTTGCTGATGATTGAATTACATCTTATATTTGAGTTGATTCTTTTCATTTGTTTTTAGGCTGAGTTGAATTTGAAGCCTCTCAGGTTGAAAATGAAGTTGATTTGCATTGCTGAAATTTGAATCTTTGAAACTGATGTTGTAGTTTATTATTTTGATTTTCTTTGATATTTGGTTTCAGTTTTAGGATCTTCTTTTATTTTGAAAGATGAAGGGAAGATTTTTTTTGAGCTGAGAATAGAAAAAGAATGAGAAAAGAGGAGATACATGTTTTATAGTGAAATTTTGATTTTTTTTAAAAAATAAAGAAATAGAAATAAAAGGCGACACTTGTTAAAAATCTTTAACACTTGTCATTTGCCTTTACTCAATATTTAACACTTGTTTAAAACAATCTTTAAATATTTACACTTGTTATTTAAGTAATTTTATTTATTTTAATGTTAATAAAAAGCTTTATTCTTAATTTACTACTTCTTATCTAAATATATATATATGAATTTCTTTTTAAAGAAAATCTAATAAAACAAATTATATATAAATAAAAGCTATATATTTTAAATACAAATATTTTTAAAATGTCTATCTTTTGAATTACTTAATAAATCCAAATTCATATTCAAATACAATTTGAAAATCTAATTTAAAATCAAGTCAACAATACATATATATTTTAAACAAACCTAAATTCAATTTGTAATTAATAATTCTATTTAAAAATTAATTTATCTTTATTTAGAAACAGCCCATTAACAATTTTTATCAAATTAAAATAATTTATAAAGGGAATTATCATATTTAAATTTGCTTGAAATTTCCAGGATATCACAAATGTGTCCACTTTCTGTCTCGGTCTTACATAATTTAAGTGCCTTTTCTCACTGGTGTACCAACTTAATTTGGAATTACGGAGAGATATGTCGTTAAATAGTTTTTTTAGTTGCCATTTTTTTAGTACTTAATTTTTATAGTTAAAATTGGTTTGTTATGAAAGCACTTTAATGGAACTACCTATATATTATTCATCTTTTTTAGCTTCTTTCAAACCCAGAAACAAATTCTCTAATCACTTTTGTTCTCCTTTCTCAACTCCTTCCATTTTTTATTTGTAAGCTCCTTTTGTTTTGTCTCAAAATGCACCTAAAACGTATTACCTGAAACATATATTTTGTTTTGTTTCAAAATTCCCCCTACTTTTTTTATATGTTTGGAACTTGTTTGGCATTCTTACAAAAATTTATTTTGTTAGTGACAAAAGTTTCTTTGGTGTAGTATGTATGTATGGTTTTTTTTTCAGGTCTTGATTTTTTATTATTAGGATCTTCGTCATGTTGCTTAAATGTTAGTAACAATAATTATACACATCTTTGTAGGAAAATTTATATGTTTTAAATTATACCCCATCTCTATATATACATATATTATTTTCAATATTAGATTAGATGTGAAGCAGTAAGGTAACCATATTCTTTTCAATGCTTAGAAAAAATAACAAAATGCCCAAAGTCTCCTCTAAATTTTTTTCTAGCAAGGTAATAAGTATATAGTAGCTTTGGCATTATAGTATGACTTTAAAAACATGATAAACTCCAAACTTTGATTGATAATGAAAGTAAGCGCCGAGTAATAAAAATATAATGATATAATTTTTATTTTGAACTAAATTAATTTCCTAAAACCAAATAAACAGCTTCAAACTTAAGAGTAAATAAAGACGTTTGTGGAAACATGCTGTAGAAAAAAGGCGAATAAAACAAAATAGTATGTTTGTTGTCTATCAATACTTCAAAATGATACCGCACTTCAATGCATATAAATGCACTATTAAAATTCTTAAATACTGTAAAAAAAAGAATATACATTTCATAGGTTTTTAAAACACTAAAATATCATAAAACTGGTACCTGTAGTGATGAAAAAAGCAGTAGTTGAATGATAGCATAAAGCAGAGGTTTTGATAGCGTAAGCCAACCAAATTTTATGGGCCATTCACATAACTATGTGACTGCATTCTCCACCCTTATAGATATGAACTCTATAAACTCTGCACATATATTCTAGAAATGAATGAATGAATGAATGAATATAATTGCAGACTGTTAGTCCTTGAGATGGTGGTTTTGATGACAACAACCTTAGGACTTGTTATATAATATAAATACTAACATTATGGTTTAGATATATATATGTATATGCAGAATATGAACATGCAGGTACCAAGAATGAAGACTGTGCAGTATAGAGATTCAAGACTGAAGATATCAAGATTGAAGACTCATGAGTATCAAGATTTCAATAGTACAAGATAAGTATTGAGTCTCGAATTATGTTAAAACTTCTTGAAAGCACTTACATCTTTATTCGAAATTTATTCGTGGAATGGAATCTACTTCGAGCCTGTTAAAGGGATGGAACCCTAGTGGGATGGAACCCATGACAATATCTAGTGGAACATATAGTGGTCCTATTTTGATATCCACTAATGTTATAAAAACTCTTTTCAAATATATATATCTTGTTTTTGAAAAAATGTTTTCAAAACTTTCTTTTCAAAAAGACATCTCTCTTGGTTTTAAATATTTTAGCCTCAAAACTATTTTTATCATTTTTTAATTTTTTGATTTCAAAATTGACCTTTTTTTAAAACCATCTCTTCTTTTAAATATTTAGCTTTAAAATATTTATATACTCAGATTTTAAATCACTTTATAGATTAAGATTATATATATTAAAAATTACTTTCTAAGCTCTTTTATATGTTTAAAATATATTCAAATATATTTACAAAGTTTAGAAATTGTTTTGACAAATTATAGAAACCAATTTTAATAAGAAAATCAAAACATCAATTTTTCCTTGAACATGTCGACATCCCTCAACCCCCCATGTCAACATGGTGTCCGTTATTTTCAAATATTAATTTTCAAAAGAAGTGTCTGTTCGTCGTATCCTTTCACGAATAGATATGGCTGTTGCTCTACTATAAATATCAGTAAGTTCTAAACAATTTTTTTTTTACCATATTTCATTTATTTTCTCTCCTCTTCATCTTCCACATTTATTCTAAAGTATCCTAAACTATACTCTGCCGAAATACCAAGTGAATCAAATTTGATTATCTCTTGTTTCATTCTCTGCCACTCTCTTCATAAGATCTCAGTGCTATTCAGAGTTAAAGAATCTTTTATAAATCAAAATTTTGAGTAAAAGGTGCGGTTGAGCCTTGAAATCAATTAGGTGTGATTATATCCCCAGAAATTAATTAGGTGATCTTGTAGCCTAGTTAAATCAGGATATTTTGCCCCAGACTCGAATACAGGAGGGTGTATCTCATAGCCTTGAAACCCAAGGTGTAATCTGGGAGATTATTTTGATAAGAAATCCGTACGATTGTACGGGACTGGATGTATAAAATCCTGGTGTGTTCTTTCCTTTGCTGCTTTTATTTAGTATTTGCATCTGTGTCTGATTCTATGATTATATCTGTGTCTGTGAATTGCATTGTTGGCGATTAAATTACATAAGTTTCAAAAAAAATTAGAAAATCTAAAAAACACTATTCACCCCCTCTAATGTTATTCCAATCTTAAGATCTGTAATCCGCATTTCTCACATTTGGTATCGGAGCTTTGGTTTTCATAGTTTTCATTATCTGAATTTTGAAAAGTTTTAAAAATGTCTACCAACACTGGTTTTGTTAACACTATCACTAGTTCATTTGTAGAGGGTCAGTCTACTGCCAGACCATCACCTTTTAATGGCAGTAACTATGCATATTGGGTATGTAGAATGAAAATATATTTACAGTCAATAGGATTAGACACTTGGAATATCACACAAACTGAATATTTTGAACCCACAACTAGTTTTGCACAGTGGAATGCTGTGCGAAAGACTATTGCACAAAATAATTCTAAAGCCATGGATATTTTATTTTGTTCACTTGATAGGAATGAATTCAATAGAGTATCTATTTGTAAGTCTGCATATGATATTTGAAAAACTTTGCAAGTTACTCCTGAAGGAACAAGCAAAGTCAAACATACCAAAATATCCATACTCACAAATCAGTTTCAATTATTCAAAACGAATTCTAATGAGTCCATTTCGGATATGTATAGTAGATTTCAGGATATTATGCATTCTCTAATATAATTGGAAAAAAGTTTTTTCAAAGAAGATCAAGTCAGAAAAATTCTAAATTCTCTTACTCCGGAATGGGATCAGAAAACTCTTGCAATCAAAGAAGCAAATGATATCAATACTTTAAAGATTGAAGAATCGATTGGAAATTTAGTGTCGTCCGAAGTACAAATGCAAGGGAGAAGAGATAGTAAGGCATTGGAAAAGAAGTCAATTGCGTTCAATGCATTAACAGATGGATCATACTCGGGAAGTGATGATGATGAAGAAATTGCTTTCACGATAAAGAATTTTTGAAAGTTTCTGAAATACAGAAACGTGACCAACTTCAAAAAGAATGATCACAGGAAATCTGGAAATCATAATGAAGTGGCAAATCACGTCAAATGTTCCAACTGTGACGAATTAGGCCATCTCAAAAAAGACTGTCCGCATCTTGATAAGCAAAAGTTTCTTGCAAGCAATGATTGTACAAAGAAAAGGAAAAGAGCGTATACCGCTACACTTGATAATTCAGACTCATCCTCAAGCGATGATGATCAGAAGATGGAAAATTCAAATATGTGCTTTACGGCTATTTATGATTCCGATGATCTCGGAGATACGAATCTAGAAAAAAGTACACATTTACAACATATTGGTTGAAATTGTTTGCTTAAAATTGTTTGATTGTTTTTGAAATTATGCATTGTTTGAATTTTAATTTTTTATTAATATGTTTATTTTTATTTTTAATATTATAATATTTTGTATTAAAAGAGTATTATTATATTTAATATTACTCCAGAAAATATATAGACATTAAAAATATTATACATACATAGATATTAAAGTATACAGGAAAATATAAGTCACATGAATTCTCTGACCCATGTCGACATGGCCCTACCTATGATATCGAAATCCCAGTCAGAAATTTGAAATTCAAATTTGAATGTCCCTCCACCTTTTCACCAAATCCAATGTTTTGAAAAGGTACCTCTTGACCAGGGAACATGTCTATTGAATATCTATTTATTTCCATTATCTTATCATACCTTTTCACTTTCATTTTAAAGTTCAAACTCTCTTTCACTCTTTCAAACTTTCTACTCTCTTCAAAAATGGCTTCTTCAAGCACTTCATCCATAATGAGGCTGTCTAAAACCATTAAAGAGTATCTCTGTAATGATCCGGAAGCAATCAAGGGTTGTATAAGCTATGCTAATTTCGAAAAAGTTTATACAGGAAAGTTTGCTGTCTTCAGCGATTTCTATGAAATCAATATTCTTCTTGAAGAGAATCATATCCTTAGTTTTTTTTGACAATTCTCAAAATGATTTTGTTTGTTACCCAAATCTGGTTAAAATGTTTTATGCGAATTGAATCGCGGTCTTCATGAAGGAAATGAAGATGAAATTTGGAGTGGTGTTAAAGACACTAAAATTGTTTTAAATTGTGAAATTTTAGGCAACATTCTCAATTGAAAGAATTCAGGAATATGTCTGTCTACTTTTAATATTGATGAACATGATCGTGAGACATTTCGTCACATTTTCGAAGGAGATGACAACTTTGAATTTAAAAATCATAACTTTCGTCCAAAAGCACGTATTGTCAATCTTCTTTTACAACATACTATCACTCTTAGATTGGAAAATTTCAATAACCCGACTTTGAAAGTTTGTAAAGCTCTTTTTGCTATCTTTGGTCATTATGACATTAATTGAGTGCAAGTGATTATGGATGAACTTCGTCCTAAGAATTTGGAAATGGGTGAGAATACCTTGTACCATGGAATCTATCTCACTAGGATTTTTAATTATTTTGGAGTTGATTACAAAAGGGAAGAATTTGTTTCAATAAAAGTGTTTAATCATGCCAACATTTCTCACATGAAAATTCCTTTCATATTTCAACAATATGAATCTCTTGCCGAAAAGGATGAAAGATTGTCACATGAAGGTATGGAGGAGGAAGAAGAAGAAGAAGGGGAGGGAATGGAAATTGAAGAAGGTAATGAAGAAACCTCCTTGGAAGGTATTGAATATCCTAACAATACTAACAAACCTTCCAACAAAACTCTCCTAAAAAATCAAAGATTATAGTGGAAAATCAACGGATTCTCAAAAGATCCGTTAGTAATAAATTGGATAAAATGTCCACTAATATGTACAAATACTTTGCTAAAGTTGGTCGAAAACTTGGCTTATCATCCTCCTCCTCCTCCTCTAGCACATTATAAGAACTAGGTTGTGATGTATTAGTTTGTTTTGTGTGAGCTTGTATTGTTCTTTTTATCATATTATGTAGTATCTTATGTATCATCTCATCTATTTATAAAAATCATCTATCTTATGTTTTTCTACCTTAACGTGTCTCTGGAATAAATGTTAGTATAGTATATAAGTTTATATACATACATACTTATTCACAAAATAAATAAGACATATAAATTAACAGACTTATGTCGACATGCCTCTACCCCCTATGTCGACATATAACCGTCAGATTTGGATATTTTTAAAATTTTGAAATTAAAATAACTAACTCATGTTTATTCATTTTAAATGAATTTCTGCCTATTTAAACACCTGTTTCTATCAAAAATGGCTTCCTCTTCTCAAACTATAAACGATCTTCTTGAAGAAACTCTCAATTCATTCAAGAATATACTTACTTTTATTCTCCGCAATCAAAGGCACTTAGAACTAAGTCAAATGCATGATAAAAGAACAAGAGAAGCATTTCGATGCCCTCCATTGGATGATTTCTGCCCTCAACAAAGATGATTTTGATACAAATCCTGTAGGAACTTTAATTCAAGGTAATGAGGATTGGGAAGTTTTTAAAAAGGATCCTATCTTTGGAGAAGAAAGATGGGTTGAAGTTCCTAGAAATATTTGACCTCTTTATGGTTTGAATTGCTTGTTTTTGAATTGTGTGATTTGATTTGATTAGAATTGATTTGGTTTATATGGATTATATAACATTATATGAAACATAGTATATATTTATTGGGTTTAAAATTTCATATTTGTCATCCAGTATAAGACTAAGAGGGAGTTATATTAGTATAGGATAAGTTTTTTGTTGATGACAAAGGGGAGAAATATAAAATTAAGTAGTTAAAGTAGTTAGGCTGACATTAAGAGGGGGAAGGGTTATTAGTTTTAGGGGGGAGTTATTGTGAAGGAGAAGTATATTTTATAAACATAGGTTGTTGTGATGACCCGGAATTTTGGGTAATATCAATTTAATAATTTGTGTTAAAAATTTAATTGGTTTAATAATCTTTGTTAATAAAATTTGAATTGATTTAATAATTTTCTTTTAGTTAATAATTAATTGGTGAATTTATCCTTTTAAAGTTAATAAAACGTTTTTTATTTATAATGTATATACATTTGTATATATTGTAAATAGATAAGCTTTGATTTGAAATTTAATAAATAAATAAATATTGTTTTCTAATTCTAATATTTTTGGTAATTTGGACATTCTGATTCATTTAATATAAAACTTTTCATTGACTATTTAAATAAGTTAACTATATGGTTTTAAAATACTTAAGGAAAATGTTTAAATTGTTTAAAATATATTTTAAGCATAAGTTTAAATTTAAATAAGAATTATAAAAGGTTTTTTATTTTCATTTTAAATATTACTTGATAAATATGATTTAAATATATACAAGTTTAAAATACAATTTACATATGATTCTTAATTCATTTAGTAAAATAAGTAAATTATAAGTAAAGAGATAATTTCTTTTATAAATTGTTTAAAATTAGCAATTAATTATTTTCAAACAATAATAAATATGTTTTATTTTTATAAATAGATTTTAAAGAAAATTGAATTGTTATTTTCAAATTGAATATGTTGTTAATTTTAAATTGGGTATTTGAATTTAATTTGAATTTGAATTTGGATTTAAAACTTAAATTCAAAAGTTATATATTTTAAAATATTTTGGATTTAAAAATATGTGTGTAATTTGTTTTTATTTTATTTTATTTTCTCTAAGGAAATTCATATACATATATAGATAAGCATTTATAAATAATAAAGTAAGTATAAAACCCTTTATTAACATTTAAAATTAAATAAAATTACTTAAGGGACAAGTGTATGAATATAGAGACACATGACAACAAATGTTACTTAATAAAATAATGGAATTGACAAATGTTACAATTTTATACAAGTGTCATTTTCAATTTTGTATTTTCTTTTGTTTTTATTAAATCATACTTTCATCTTATAAAAAAAATGCCTTTTCTCTTCAATTTCTTTTTCCTTTTCAAAATCAAAAGTTAAGAAATTTAAAGCTTGAATTCAAAACAAATCTGTAGAAAACACTTTCATAAACCAGAAACAATTCAAGTTCAAGCCTGCACATTTTCAATGATCAATATCAAAAGAATGTTAATCCTCTTCAAAATCATCAACCTGTATCACTTCAAAAACAAGAAATTCATCCAAATCCGTATTCAACCTCTCTTCAAACCAGAAAATCAATTCTTCAACCTGTTATTCATTTCCCAGAATCAAACTATCTGCCTAAAACCTGTCATTCTTTTGAAATCAAACAATTTGAAACCTGCATGCATTCTTAAAGCCAGAGATTTTCAAATTCTGTTCTTTTGCAAACCTGAGAAGTATCAAAGCATATTCAAGCAATCATCTTTGTTTTAAAAAGCAAGCCTGGAATCAAAGCAGCCTCAGTTTGCAAGCATTTCAGTTCCATATAGATTAGCAACTCAAGTTTTAAATCAAAGAAGCAAAGCATATACCAGTTTCAACACTCAAGTTTTAAAGTTTAAGGCTGTTTCAAATTTGGTTCTAAGGCTCTGTTCATTTTGAATCAGGTGAGTAACATCATTTTTTTCAAAGTTCAAGTATCTGAAATCTATGCATGTTAATATCTGGAAAATAAATATGGTTTGCGTGATTTTATATGAGTGAATGATCTGTTTATATGGATGTATAGGATGTGTGTGCACGTTTGTTTCTGTGGCATTCCTGTTCCTTTGTTTTTTAAGCTCCAGATTGATTTAAAATCATTATCTCTTGATTTAGACTTGGTTTGGATTTGAGACTTAAACAAAATCTGATTGTTTCATCATCAATCATAGTTTAAAATTTTTATTTAAGTCAAAATATATTTGTATTGGCTTTGGGAACAAAAACAACAGAGCAAGTTAATGTAAGTGAAAATGTAAATACTTTAATTCATCAATTCAGGAACATAAACTAAATCCTTAGCCCTAAACATGATTTTTAAGAATGAAATAATGATTTTTAGTTAAGGGATGGAAGAGCGGTTCCTATTTGATCAATTTGGGAGTTTTGGGTTGCCTCTAGTGATCTGGTGGCTCGGCATGGTCGAGGTTTTTACTGGTGGTAGTGGAGCAATCGAAGAGGTCGACAAAAATGTTAGGGTGGTGATCTAAGCGTTGTGGTGGCAGCAGTGACCAATTTTTGTTTAGAACCCTAGTTTTGGTGGAGCTCAGTAAATAATCCACCATGTTTTCTCTGTTGAATCGAGTGCTTCAAATTTTTGGGAAATGGAGGTGGGTGTGTTGACGTAGGTGTAGCTGGAATTGCAGATATTCCGGTGGTCATTTCATCATCGGCGAAGGGTTTTTGGTCGTAGCATTTTTGGGTTTCAGGCACTCTCATAGCTCGATTTCGAGCTTTCGTGGTTTGTGCTGATCTGAGGGGTTGTGAGGCTTGACTGAGTCGTTGATGACTTGTGGATAGTGGCGTGAGTGACTGTAGGTGGTTGGAACCACCGTGCACATGCACGCGTTTGCATTGGTGTCGGGTAGTGTTTGGGGTTCGGGGAAGAAGGCTTGAATCTCGAGTTTAGTCGTGATTGTTTCGGGTTTATCTCGAAGATTAGGGTAGCAAGTGTAGTAGGCTCGAGGATGTTTGTTAAGCAACTAGGTTCTGAATGAAATTATTAAACAAAAACAGATTTTAAAGTTTTCAAGTTTGAAATAATTTTGTTTGTCAAAAGTAATCTGTTTCCAAATTTTAGTAAAGATTGATGAAGTTTTAAATCAATTTTAAGGTATGGATCCAAATTAACTTTTGAATCCTAGTTATTAAAATAAATAAAGTTTTAAAATTAAATTGTTTAAACAAGTTAAATGTTTAAAGTATGTTTAAAATGAAATGGTTTTTAAATTAAATGTTTAAAATGTTTAAAACTTATTTGTATAAAATCTTAAGAGGTTGATAAAATTGATTTAAATTTGGTTAAGTGAAATGTTTTAAATACATATGTTAATGATGATTAAAGTCATTAATAAAAGAATGATTCATCCTAAAGATAAATTAGATTTCAATGATTGATGATTAATTTACTTAATTAATTAATGATTTTGTATTAATTAATTAGTAATTATGGATTAATTAAGAAATTAAGGGTTAAACTAATTAATTAAAGATTAATTAATTTGTAATTAAGGATCATTAATTAAGATAATATTATATTATTAATTAATGATTAAAATTTTATTAATCAAGTAATTAAAGATTAATCAAGTTATAGTTAAGCACTTAACTAATTGAGTAATTAGAGAATTAATTAATTGGTTAACTAGAATTAATTAATTTGGATTAAGGGATGATTAATTAAAGTTTAATTACTTAGAGAGTAATTAAAGGATTTTTAATCGTTAATGAAGGATCATTAACTAAGGATTATCAAATATTAATTAATGTAATTAATTTAAGATGATTAATTAGGTTAATTAATTAAGACAAACAATTTTTGAATTGTTTAAGCATAATTACTCAATGAAGTAATTAAGTGATTATTTACTCAATGTAGTTAATTAAAGTAATGTGATTAGTCAAGTTAATAAATTGGTTTAATTAATTTAAGATAGTCACTTGATGGTTTGTAAGTATAATTACTGAATGTAATTGGAAAAGTGTAATTACTTGGTGGAGTAATTAATGGATAATTACTGGATGTTAATTGAATTGGAATGGTAATTTTAATGGAAATGATATGAGTTTAATTACCTTGTGTAATTAATATGAAGGATAACTACTTAGAGAAAGTAATTAATAATTAATTACTTAGTGTAGCTAATTAAAGAATTGATTGATAAAGTTATTTAAAGATAATTAAGTGATGTAATTAATTAAGGGTAATTAATTACTAATGTGATTAATCAAGGCTGATTAATGATAATTAATTAAAGATTAATTATTAAATATGATTAATAATCAATTGAAGAAGTAATTAAGAATCATTAATTAAGTAATTAATGATGTAATTAAAGATTGATTAATTAAAGGTTAATTAATCAATAAGTGATTAAAGAGTAATTAATTAATGTAATTAATTAAGCATTAATGTAATTAATTATAATTAATTAATTAATAAAAGTAATCAAGGTTAATTACTGTGAATGGTTAAGAAAAATTAAATTTGTGTAATTAATTATAAGGCTAATTACTTAAAGTAATTAGAGAATAATTAATCAAGGGTGATCAATTAAAATGGATAATTAGAGGATAAATAATTAATTAATTTGTAATTAATTAATGGTTAAGTAAGCAGGTTTTATAGAATGAAGTGATCAATTTAATTTATTTTAAATTAATTAGAGATGGTATAGATCATTGCTTGTGTATGGATGGATGATATTGATTACCTTGAATAGTTTGAGATCTCAGATATGAGATAAGTGTTGCTGTGTGATATATATGGATGCTTTGGTTGAAGTGTGATGATAATGTGGATTATCTATTGTGGTGATAATGTGAATTATCTGTTTGTGATGATAATATGGATTATCTATTATGATATGTGAATTATCTATCTGTGTGTATATAGTTAATAGAATTGAATTGTTTTAACTTTAAAACAACTTGGACCTAAAAGATGGCGTTATGGATTTCGATGAGACCGGGATCGGGTTTACAGATTTGGATATCCAAAAACCACGTCGATCCAAATTAACGATAGGTTGTGAATCTCATGTGACGATGAAGATTCAGAGTGCAAGGGATATCGTCGTTAACTCTAAGGGTGATTCCAAAATGAGTGTAACGAGATAATGCCTGGAACGTACTTGTATGGATTGAATGCTTTCAGAACATCATCAGGTGGACGATGAGCATTCTAAGATAGATGTGTTCTATAAAGGTAATCGTAGCCTCAAGCCTCATCAACCGGGAATGGCTAAAACATGGGAGGTGCAGCAAGACTAAGTGGGTAGCACCTAAGTAGAATGAGATTTTTCCCTGTCTAGAGGTCCCATTTTATTCGGCTGTATGGGCAGTTGTGAGCTCCAACTGCCGGGGTTGTCTTGTTCGGGACTGTCCAATAAGGGATGGTTCCGGCCTTGTGTTGCAGTGGATTTAGAGTGGATCCTCGGTACGGTGATCTAGGCCACGTACTGTGACGGGCGGTACCCCAGTAGCCCTACCATTGTGTGGAATCCAATCTTCAATAAGTGTCGTACATTTTAGTTGTGCCCAACTATGTTGGAATGTGAGATGTAAGCATTCCAGCTATTTCTGTATTTTACTTGAAAACCCTAGACCCTATTATAATATCACTGAATTTCCTATCAAATGTTTTGGTTAGCGTAAGGTGAAATCTTACCCATGTTTATGTATAGGGAGTCTTACGTGATACCTTTTGTTTTCAAAGGTTTTTCAAAGTTAAGCAACTTTAACCTGTTAGTCACACCAGACCCCTGTCTAACTCGGAGTTTATCTTCTGTTTTCTTAAACTCTTGGGTACTCAAATTTTTACGAGTAGCCAAGGGATTCAGGTTAGCTTTGACGAATTGTGGAGGAGCAATGGAGCAGGAGGCTTCAGCGTATATATATATATATATATATATATAGTGTTCGGCTATGTTGGTTTCTCTGAGTTGTATTTGAGTTGTAATAACTAGACAGGTGTTTATAACTGTCTAGTATGTGTTGTATAAGCTATGAAACAATGATGTATATGATACTATCTAATATTTATATGATTAATATAATTTATTCATTCCGCTGTTGAGATTTTGATGTTGTTTCTTTCTTCCTTCTCTATCTTTTCTCTTCTCTATCCCTTTCTTTCTTAAAAATGACGCATCTTTCTGGATAGTGAAAGACGGGTCGTTTCAGTTGTCATCATCAAAAAGGAGAAGATTGTTAGTCCTTGAGATGATGGTTTTGATGACAACAACCTTAGGACTTGTTATAAAGTAAAATACTCACGTTATGGTTTAGAAATATATGTATATGCAGAAAATAAACATGCAGGTACCAAGAATGAAGACTGTATAGTATAGAGATTCAAGACTGAAGATATCATGATTGAAGACTCATGAGTATCAAGATATCAAGAGTTCGAGATTTCAATAGTACAAGATAAGTATTAAGTCTATAATTATGTTAAAACTTCTTGAAAGCACTTACATCTTTATTCGAAATTTATTCATGGAATGGATTCGAGCCTGTTAAAGGGATAGAACCCTAGTGGGATGGAACCCGCGAAATATCTAGTGGAACATATAGTGGTCCTATTTTAATATCCACTAATTTTATAAAAATGCTTTTTAAATATATATCTCTTGTTTTTAATTTTTTTTTTCAAAACTTTCTTTTTAAAAAGACATCTCTCTTGGTTTTAAATATTTTAGCCTTAAAATTATTTTTGTCATTTTTTAATATTTCAATTTAAAAGTTGTCCTTGTTTTTAAACCATCTCTTATTTTAAATATTTAGCTTTGAAATATTTATGTACTCAGATTTTAAATCACTTTATAGATTAATATGATATACGTTGAAAATTACTTTCTAGACTCTTTTATATGTTTAAAATATATTCAAATATATTTACAAAGTTTAGAAATTGTTTTATCAAATTATAGAAACCAATTTTAATAAGAAAATAAAAACATCAATTTTTCCTTGAGCATGTCGACATCCCTCAACCCCCCATGTCGACTTGGTGTCTGATATTTTCAAATTTCAAAAAAAGTGTCTATTCGCCATATCCTTTCACGAATAGATATGGCTGTTACTCTACTACAAATAGCAGTAAGTTCTAAACGAATTTTTTACCAGATTTCATTTATTTTCTCTCATCTTCATCTTCCACATTTATTCTAAAGAATCCTAAACTATACTCCGCCGAAATACCAAGTGAATCAAACTTGATTATCTCTTGTTTGATTCTTTGCCACTTTCTCCATAAGATCTCAGTGCTATTCAGAGTTGTAGAATCTTTTATAAAACAAACTTTTGAGTAAAAGGTGCGGTTGAGCCTTGAAATCAATTGGTTGTGATTATATCCCTAGAAATCAATTAGGTGATATTGTAGCCTAGTTAAATCAAGAGATTTTGCCCTGAACTCGAGTACAGGAGGGTGTACCTCATAGCCTTGAAACCGAGGGTGTAATCTGGGAGATTATTTTGATAAGAAATCTGTACGATTATACGGGACTGGATGTAAGGTAACTCCGAACCAATATAAAATCCTGGTGTGTTCTTTCCTTTATTTCTTTTATTTAGTATTTGCATCTGTGTTTGATTCTATGATTATATCTATGCACGTGAATTGCATTTGTTTGTGATTAAATTACATAAGTTTAAAAAAATTAGAAAATCCACAAAACACTATTCACCCCCTTCTAATGTTATTCCAGCCTTAAGATCCATAATCTGTATTTTTCACATTTGGTATCGGAGCATTGTTTTTCATAGTTTTCATAATCTGAATTTTGAAAAGTTTTAAAAATGTCTACCAACACTGGTTTTGTTAACACTATCACTAGTTCATTTGTAGAGGGTCAGTCTACTGCCAGACCATCACCTTTTAATGGTAGTAACTATGCATATTGGGCATGTAGAATGAAAATATATTTACAGTCAATAGGATTAGACACTTGGAATATCACACAAACTGAATATTTTGAACCCACAACTAGTTTTGCACAGTGGAATGCTGTGCGAAAGACTATTGCACAAAATAATTCCAAAGCCATGAATATTTTATTTTTTACACTTGATAGGAATGAATTCAATAGAGTATCTGTTTGTATGTCTGCATATGATATCTAAAAAACTTTGCAAGTTACTCATGAAGGAACAAGCAAAGTCAAACATATCAAAATATCCACACTCACAAATCAGTTTCAATTATTCAAAATGAATTCTAATGAGTCCATTTCAGATATGTATAGTAGATTTCAAGATATTGTACATTCTCTAATATCATTGGAAAAAAGTTTTTTCGAAGAAGATCAAGTTAGAAAAATTATAAATTCTCTTACTCCGGAATGGGATCATAAAACTCTTGCAATCGAAGAAGCATATGATATCAGTACTAAATTGAGATCAGTATGAATACCTCAATGCAAATCGGTTTGCAGTATAATGGTAACACCAATAACTGTAATAGCTCATTGATAACTACAACAACGCACTGATGATTGGTTGAGCGTAATCATCAGCAAGTACTTGCAGTGGATTAAATTGAAATCAGTTTAGCGTAATCATTGGCAAGGACAAGTTGAGTAAATCGAATTCAGTGGAAAAGTTCCTATGGTCGAAGTTGAATGGAAATTAGCACAATGATGATTAATCGTAATCATCGGCAAGTACCTATTGTGGAATAAACCAAAGTCGGCATAGTGATGATTGAGCATAATCGTTGGCAAGGGCTGATCAAGTAGAACCAAATCAACGAAAAAATAAATGTGGTCAATGTTTAATAGAAATCGACTCGACCATGATTTAGTGAAATCGTGGGAAAATGCTAATCTTCGTTGATTGGCAATCGTAGGTAATCACTAATCATGGTGGTTGCTGCCTAAGAATTGTAATTCGACTATTGTTTGATGGCAAGTGATGCGACGATACTGGTGGCTTGCAATAATGGCACATCTGGTTATGCTTCTAGCAATTAGCGGCTTGCGACCACTAAATTCAGTTGTGACGACTAGAGATAGATGCTTTGACCTGAAGCCATTGTTATTTAGGTATTGGTAAAGCCCTAGAATGGTGATTTCAAGGAATGGGGAAGTGAGTTACATATCCAGTTCCCTCCTAAATGAAATAAATTAAGATAACTTAAAAAAACAAAATAAAGGATAATGGTATGGGATAAAGCGTTATATATTGGCGTTATGAAAACCTACTTTTCTTGTAATGTATGACTTAGGTCAAGCCATCCCGAAAGCATATGCATAATACGAGCTCAACCAAACCCAATACTCACCAAGCTGACCTTACACCGAGAGTACATGCCTATTGGTAGGCCCTAAATCGGAAGCATAAGTCACAAATGTAACAACCCGCATATTTATCGATTTTATATTTAAATATTTTATCGTTCGTCGGATTTTGGTCCGAAAAGCTACTTTTTGCAAACAGTCGAATTGGGACTCGAGACCACCCCCATTGAGTTCAAAATGGCGTTTGCGACCTTTTTGAGTATAAACTTCGATATGTTTGGAGATAGTAGAATTTTGCTACTTTTTCACTTAGGGCTTTGGTTTGGACTGAGCCCATTAACCCCACTTATGTATTCAGTCCCAACCCCTTCTCCTCTTCATTACTTCATTCCTCATTTCCTTATACTCAAGCTTTATGTTAATGGAGAGTGGAAGAGGAAATTAAAAGTCTAAGCCCTAGTTTTCTTTTGCAAATCAAACTCTAGCTCCAAATTAATAGAAGAACCTATTGGTAAGCTTCTCTTCTTCTTCTCCAACTCATTCTCTTATCAAATTCAGAAATTCCTAAACCTAATTTAGGAAATGTTTCTCTTTTAAGCTTAGATTGAAGCTTCTTGAGTTGTTATTGAAGAGGAATTGATCTTAGCTTGTTTTTAAAGCTTCTCCTTGATTGATTTGGGTTCAAAGGTGAGATTTTTATCTCACATCTATGTCTATATCTATCTTTGTTATTAGGTATGAATTCCTAACACTTATTTATGTTCATTTGCTTTTGGTTTGGATTGATTTGGTGAATATTTCAATTTTTGATGTTTTGTAGTGAAACCTTTAAAAATCCAATCTTTGATGTTTGAACGTGTTTTTGGTGGTGCATCGAAGAGCCTATAGTGTTGGGTTGCCGATAGGCATAAATCCTTAGCATCGATCGCTCGTTCGATTGAATTTCGGTTTGGATTTGCCATTTTTGGTCTAGGCTGTTTTTTTCCTAGCAGAAGATTTCAGACGTCTGAAACCAAATCCAGACGTCTGGTTGAATAACCCAGATGTCTGGAAAGGGGTCTGGAAAAGGCAGAGACTAAATCCAGATGTCTGAAACAAAATCCAGACGTCTGAAATCAAATTCAGACGTTTGGTTGAAAATTTCAGACGTCTGAAATGGCCCAGGAATTAAAAATAGAAGGGAGAAAACACATATACTTCCAGATACTAGGGCCATACGTCTGGGAACACCTACCAGGCGTCTGGAATTGTTTAATTTGCCTATTTTGGCTATTTTTGAGTATATTTCCAACTTTAATCGATTCGTGTTGATTCCCTTTTTGTTGCTATCATTTATTATGGGCTTTGATGACATTTTCATCGTGACTTTTGGGAATATCCATTTTGATGGATTCGGTATCGATTTCTTTGGATTTTATTCACGTCTTCGAATGTGAATTTTTATGATTGATTGTTTCTACAATCAATTCTATGATTTGTCACTTTAAAATATAAAGATTTTCTATAATAGTAGTAAATATCAAAACTCTTTCCTCAAAACGATTTCAACTCTATTTTCAATACCAAACTCGTTTGTAAAACCATTTTCCAAATCTATTAGTATATACAAACTTTTACCTCACTCGTATGAGAAATCTAATTAAACGACTTAGTAAAACGAGTGGTATGAAACGCTTGCGTTTACTTCGTCGGTTAATTCTTGGACTTGTTCGATTGAATCTCTTGTGACAGTTTTCTAGTGAAGATCTACAGTTTGTTCGTAAATATTTAAGTTAAGCAAGTGGTTATGGGACATGAAGCTAAACTCATATATTTACTAGCTTAGTGTGATTGACACTTCTTGATGTTCAATGAAGATTATTTCTGTGATTTAGACTAGCAATGTGCGATGTCTTTTTGATTCATTGGATGTACGTTTGTACTACATCAATGTCTTTACTATTTGATTCACTGGATGTACCGTTTGTACTACATCAATGTCTTTGCTATTTGATTCATTGGATGTACCGTTTGTACTACATCAATGTCTTTGCTATTGGATTCATTGGATGTACCGTTAGTACTACATCAATGTCTTTGCTTTTCGATTCATTAGATGTACCGTTTGTACTACATCAATGTCTTTGCTATTCGATTCATTGGATGTACCGTTTGTACTACATCAATGTCTTTGCTTTTCGATTCATTGGATGTACCGTTTGTACTACATCAATGTCTTGGCTTTTTGGATTCATTGGATGTACCGTTTGTACTACATCAATGTCTTGGCTTTTTGGATTCATTGGATGTACCGTTTGCACTACATCAAGGTCTTAGCCAACTTTTTATTGTGATTTCGGGATTTCTAATTGATGATTTCTGGAATTTATGTTTCACCACCTTTTTCAGTTGGCATTGATATGTATGTCATTTATTGTGGCTTGGTGAATTAAATAAAGAATATGACATTCTTTTTGATGTTATGAGATTCTTTGAGATATTGTATGATTTTTGTAGATTTTCTAATGTATACTTGTCGTAGTATGACATTTTTGGTTATCATATGTCTTTTTATTATATCTCTTCTTATATCTCATTTTAACTGATAATTATAGCTAGACTGATCCGTTTATTATTTTCTTCTTAAATAATACTCGGGTCAGACTGAGATTTCACAGGTGCTTCTGCTAGACTCCTTATCGGACCATCATCTGATCTTTTGGCTAACTACTTAGAGTAGTGGTTTTTTTTGTATACATTTGAGATACAGACTCTATGATGTATACTTATCCTTTTGTCTAGCACTTGTATCTATTCTTTTTGATATTGTGGATCTTATTAGACCACTACTCTGATGAACACTTTTATGTGTAATATTCATATCTATTTCCGCCTTTGTAATATGAATTATCTGTGACTGATTTGTGTTATGTTTATTTCTATATTTGTTTCCAAAGACCTTTATAGCCACTGTGTAGTAGCTTTGAATTTGTGTCGGTATGTCGGATTTCCTCTTGAGATGAAAAGTTATATTTTCATCTGGCATATCGGTACTCGCACAAAGCAATTAAATAGATGGTTGCTCCTCAACAGCCTTATTCTCCGTGCTAGTCGACAGCATTACTCCGTAGTGTTCTTGGCTAGCGTGGGTATAGAGGTGGGGCGTCACAGCTTGGTATCAGAGCCAAACTTCGGAACAATGTAGAATAATTTAACAAGGATCATCGTCCTAAGTCCATCTTAGGAGTCGTGCTTTAGGATTTAATTCGAGTCTTCGTACCGATTCACCCTATATCCTTTATGGTTCCTTGTTTTATCTAGCAAGATTGCTTGATATTTATTTTGAGAATAACTTTTTCCTCTTCTTTCTTTCTTTCTTAAAGAAGAGAAATGGTTAGACCAGGGCGTCCCAGCGTCGGTCAATCTAGTGCTACTCCCCAAGATGGAGTATTTATGTCTGCCCAGCAGCTTTTAGATCTTGTTGAGAACGCTCAAGCAGCCAGACCCAATCCAGAGCCTACTCATCCTAGATCCGGTTTTGCACGCTTATGCAGAGACTATACTGATTTGGGTGGAAGGCCATTCAGGGGATCCGAGAGTGTTACAGAAATTCAAGCTTGGCTCAAATCATGCGATCACATCTTTTCTCGCATGAACCTTATTGATCTACATCGAGTCCAAGTGGCTTCTACCATGCTCCAAGAAAGAGCACTAGATTGGTATGAGATTTTAATTTCTGAAATCATTGAAGCAGATCTCACTTGGGAGCAATTCCGAGAAAGGTTCGAATTGAAATTTATGCCGGAGGCCGAAAAAGTAACTTTGGCCCGGCGTTTTATTGACCTTGTTCAAGGTGAATCCTCCGTGACAGACTATGTCGCATCTTTCGAATCTCTTTCCAAATACGGGGTTGAATACATTAATACCCCATTGAAGAAAAATAAGAGATTTGTCTATGGCTTGAATAAGAATATTGAGAAGCCATTACTTCTGAAACTTGAGCTTTCATTTGATCAGCTTATTGATATCGCTCTTCGTCTTGAAGAGGCCGATAATGAAGGTGATGTTGAAGTTATGCGTGCCCAACAGAACTTCGACAATAACTTGAAGAGGCCTATCAAATTCAAATGCCCCAATTCTAATAAGAAAGGGAAGCAACAAATTCCGGTAGCAAAGACTCCTACCTCTAGTCGTGGTCAATGCTACAATTGTGGTTCCACGGACCATATGCAAGGGAGTGTCCGAAACCCCTCTTTTGTCATTATTGCAAAGGTTCGGCTCATCTTTTATCTTCGTGTCCTAGGCTTCCTAACAAGAGAGAGGGAAAGCTGCAAGCCCCTAACAACTCTTCTCTTGGTCAAAGTATTTTTCACTCAATCCTTGATGGCATTGTTTTGTTTCGGGATCTTCTTATTTGAGTTCTTGTTGATACGGGTTTCATCTCATTATTTTTTATATCAAAAGAACTTGTGATTCTTCTTCTTTAAAAACATTTTTGGGCTTGATGACTTCTTTGAGGATTGTCAATCCGGATGGTAGATCCGCAACACTCAATTTGTCTTTATTGATGTCGAAATTATTTTATGTGATTTTTCTGTCCGAGCCGATTTTTACTTAGGCTTCGGAATTTACTTTTGTAAGGATTGGCTTAATTATTACGAGGCCATATCCTTTGTCCCGTGTGGACTATTCATCTTTGACATTTTCAATCTGTTAAGCAGATTTCTATTTTTCCTTTATGATTTTGATTCCAACTTGATGGCATTATTTTATTCCTTAAGCCCACTTATAAGGAAAGTGTTATTTCTCTCATTCATGTAGTTTGAGAAATTTTCCGGTATTTTTGAGCTTGTCTTAGAATTATCACCTAAGTAATCTTTTGTGTGGTGCTAAGGTCTTTTCAGTTTGACCTTACCACCGATTTTTATTTGCTACGAGTTGCGGAAATTGGCATTCGACTTACCGCATTCCGCACTCGTTATGATTCTTATGAATGACTTATTATGTCATTCGGTTTATCCAGCTTATTTCATCCATTTTATAAATCGAGTATTCTATGAATATTTCGATGAGATCATTTTTGTATATATTGATTTTGGATGAAAATAGCAATTTAAATTTTTTACAAATCTTTTTCATAAAGATTTATTTATAAGTATAATTGAATTTTTGTTCTTAAAACAAGCAAAGAATATTTGTAAAACTTTTAGGAAACTTGTTTATTATAAAGAAGATGATTTTGTGATTGTATTTTCCATTGAGTGCTTTAAGAATTTTGGTCGATGCGCTTGATCAACGTTATCGATATGAATTTCCTAAACGCTTTGATGAGACAATCAGACACGATACATTGACTTGTAAAAATGTAAATTTTTGTAGAAAGATTATTACATAAAAATAAAAATGTAATTTTGAAAGTTTTAACTTTTTAGGAAAGAAGATTATTTAAAAGAAATTCTTTCTTTTCGAAACTCTTATTCTTGTGATTCCCGAGGGGAACCAAGACTTTATCTTTTGTACCAATCCTATTCGTATTGGTTTGGGTGCCGTCCTCTTGCGAAAGAGATCGTCCTACCACTTGTGCTTCTAAGTCATAAAAGCCGATCAAGACTAGGTATGCCATTCATGATCTAGTGCTCGCGGCTATTGTTTCTGCTTTAGAATTTGGCATCATCATTTTTGGATGAGAAATTTGTTCTCTACCTCGATCATAAATCTTTGGAATATTTATTTTTTTCATAAGGAACTTCATGTTGACTCGAGTTCCTGGCATCTTATGATCTTGATATTCTGGAAATCGTGTTGCCAACGCGCTTTGTCGTAGGCAACAAGTTTTTGATTCTTTGATGTTGTCTGAATGGAATTATCTTTTTATCAAGTTCATCGAACGTTTTGATATACTTCGTTTTATTGAGCTTTATCTCTTTTTTTTATGGACTAGCGTCCGATGTTCTTTTATGGTGTTCGGTTCATCGGATGTACTGTTATTATACTACATCGATGTTCCGTCTTATCTGGATCAATGGATGCACCATTATTATAATACATCGTTGTTTCGGTTTATCGGTTCATTGGACGTACCGTTTTTGTACTACGTCGGTGTTTCGAAATTATTCGGGCTTTGGTTCATTGCGCGTACCGTTTTTGTACTACACTGATGTCCCAAATTATTTGAGTTTCTAGTTTCTCGGGCGTACTGTTATTATACTACGTCGTTGCACCAGCTCAATTTTCTGCTATTCTTGACGTTCTCCACGTCTTTTATCTACGGAAATGCCTTAAGGATTCCGGTTTTTATTCTTGTGCCAGGTGATATTGTGGAAATTGAAGTTTCACTAGATTTGATATATGAACAACATTCCATTCGCATCATTGCTTCGGAGGTGGAGCGCCTTCGATATAAAGATATTCTTTTTGGTAAAAGTTCAATGGTTCTCAAATCCTAAGGATTGCTCTTGAGAAATCTTGAGAATTCATCAAACGAAAACTTTCGGATTTACTCCTTCGTGCTCTTTATGGTGAACTTCCTGATTCAAATTTTCTTTTGTGTTGATATGCTTCCATGGTTGTTACTTCTTATTTTCCTCTTAAGTATTGCGAGGACGCAATTTCTTTAAGGAGGGGAGTCTGTAACAACCCGCATATTTATCGATTTTATATTTAAATATTTTATCGTTCGTCGAATTTTGGTCCGAAAAGCTACTTTTTGCAAATAGTCGAATTGGGAGTCGAGACCACCCCCATTGAGTTCAAAATGGCGTTTGCGACCTTTTTGAGTATAAACTTTTATATGTTTGGAGATAGTAGAATTTTGCTACTTTTTCACTTAGGGATTTGGTTTGGGCTGAGCCCATTAACCCCACTTATATATTCAGTTCCAACCCCTTCTCCTCTTCATTACTTCATTCCTCATTTCCTTATACTCAAGCTTTATGTTAATGGAGAGTGGAAGAGGAAATTAAAAGTCCAAGCCCTAGTTTTCTTTTGCAAATCAAACTCTAGCTCCAAACTAATAGAAGAACCCATTGGTAAGCTTCTCTTCTTCTTCTCCAACTCATTCTCTTATCAAATTCAGAAATTCCTAAACCTAATTTAGGAAATGTTTCTCTTTTAAGCTTAGATTGAAGCTTCTTGAGTTGTTATTGAAGAGGAATTGATCTTAGCTTGTTTTTAAAGCTTCTCCTTCATTGATTTGGGTTCAAAGGTGAGATTTTTATCTCACATCTATGTCTATATCTATCTTTGTTGTTAGGTATGAATTCCTAACACTTATTTATATTCATTTGCTTTTGGTTTGGATTGATTTGGTGAATATTTCAATTTTTGATGTTTTGTAGTCAAATCTTTAAAAATCTAATCTTTGATGTTTGAACATGTTTTTGGTGGTGCATCGAAGAGCCTATAGTGTTGGGTTGCCGATAGGCATAAATCCTTAGCATCCATCGCTCGTTCGATCGCATTTCGGTTTGGATTTGCCATTTTTGGTCTAGGCTGTTTTTTTACCTAGCAGAAGATTTCATACGTCTGAAATTAATTTCAGACGTCTGAAACCAAATCCAGACGTCTGGTTGAATAATCCAGACGTCTGGAAAGGGGTCTGGAAAAGGCAGAGACTAAATCCAAACGTCTGAAACAAAATCCAGACGTCTGAAATCAAATTCAGACGTCTGGTTGAAAATTTCAGACGTCTGAAATGGCCCAGGAATTAAAAATAGAAGGGAGAAAACACATATACTTCCAGATACTAGGGCCAGACGTCTGGGAACACCTACCAGACGTCTGGAATTGTTTAATTTGCCTATTTTGGCTATTTTTGAGTATATTTCCAACTTTAATCGATTCGTGTTGATTCCCTTTTTGTTGCTATCATTTATTATGGACTTTGATGACATTTTCATCGTGAATTTTGGGAATATCCATTTTGATGGATTCGGTATCGATTTCTTTGGATTTTATTCACGTCTTCGAATGTGAATTTTTATGATTGATTGTTTCTACAATCAATCTATGATTTGTCACTTTAAAATATAAAGGTTTTCTATACTAGTAGTAAATATCAAAACTCTTTCCTCAAAATGATTTCAACTCTATTTTCAATACCAAACTCGTTTGTAAAACCATTTTCCAAATCTATTAGTATATACAAACTTTTACTTCACTCGTATGAGAAATCTAATTAAACGACTTAGTAAAACGAGTGGTATGAAACGCTTGCGTTTACTTCGTCGGTTAATTCTTGGACTTGTTCGATTGAATCTCTTGTGACAGTTTTCTAGTGAAGATCTACAGTTTGTTCGTAAATATTTACGTTAAGCAAGTGGTTATGGGACATGAAGCTAAACTCATATATTTACTAGCTTAGTGTGATTGACACTTCTTGATGTTCAATGAAGATTATTCCTGTGATTTAGACTAGCAATGTGCGATGTCTTTTTGATTCATTGGATGTACCGTTTGTACTACATCAATTGGATGTACCGTTTGTACTACATCAATGTCATTGCTATTTGATTCACTGGATGCACCGTTTGTACTACATCAATGTCTTTGCTATTGGATTCATTGGATGTACCGTTAGTACTACATCAATGTCTTTGCTTTTCGATTCATTGGATGTACTGTTTGTACTACATCAATGTCTTTGCTATTCGATTCATTGGATGTACCGTTTGTACTACATCAATGTCTTTGCTTTACGATTCATTGGATGTACCGTTTGTACTACATCAATGTCTTGGCTTTTTGGATTCATTGGATGTACCGTTTGTACTACATCAATGTCTTGGCTTTTTGGATTCATTGGATGTACCGTTTGTACTACATCAATGTCTAGGCTTTTTGGATTCATTGGATGTACCGTTTGCATTACATCAAGGTCTTAGCCAACCTTTTATTGTGATTTCTGGATTTCTAATTGATGATTTCTGGAATTTATGTTTCACCACCTTTTTCAGTTGGCATTGATATGTATGTCATTTATTGTGGCTTGGTGAATTAAATAAAGAATATGACATTCTTTTTGATGCTATGAGATCCTTTGAGATATTGTATGACTTTTGTGGATTTTCTAATGTATACTTGTCGTAGTATGACATTTTTGGTTATCATACGTCTTTTTATTATATCTCTTCTTATATCTCATTTTAACTGATAATTATAGCTAGACTGATGCGTTTATTATTTTCTTCTTAAATAATACTCGGGTCAGACTGAGATTTCACAAGTGCTTCTGCTTGACTCCTTATCGGACCATCATCTGATCTTTTGGCTAACTACTTAGTGTAGTAGTTTTTGTTGTATACATTTGAGATACAGACTCTATGATGTATACTTATCCTTTTGTCTAGCACTTGTATCTATTCTTTTTGATATTGTGGATCTTATTAGACCACTATTCTGATGAACACTTTTATGTGTAATATTCATATCTATTTCCGCCTTTGTGATATGAATTATCTGTGACTAATTTGTGTTATGTTTATTTCTATATTTGTTTCCGAAGACCTTTATAGCCACTGTGTAGTAGCTTTGAATTTGTGTCGGTATGTCGGATTTCCTCTTGAGATGAAAAGTTATTTTTTCATCTGGCATATCGGTACTCGCACAAAGCAATTATATAGATGGTTGCTCCTCAACAGCCTTATTCTCCGTGCTAGTCGACAGCATTACTCCGTAGTGTTCTTGGCTAGCGTGGGTATAGAGGTGGGGCGTCACAGCTTGGTATCAGAGCCAAACTTCGGAACAATGTAGAATAATTTAACAAGGATCATCGTCCTAAGTCCATCTTAGGAGTCGTGCTTTAGGATTTAATTCGAGTCTTCGTACCGATTCACCCTATATCCTTTATGGTTCCTTGTTTTATCTAGCAAGATTGCTTGATATTTATTTTGAGAATAACTTTTTCCTCTTCTTTCTTTCTTTCTTAAAGAAGAGAAATGGTTAGACCAGGGCGTCCCAGCGTCGGTCAATCTAGTGCTACTCCCCAAGATGGAGTATTTATGTCTGCCCAACAGCTTTTAGATCTTGTTAAGAACGCTCAAGCAGCCGGACCCAATCCAGAGCCTACTCTTCCTAGATCCGGTTTTGCACGCTTGTGCAGAGACTATACCGATTTGGGTGGAAGGCCATTCAGGGGATCCGAGAGTGTTACAGAAATTCAAGCTTGGCTCAAATCATGTGATCGCATCTTTTCTCGCATGAACCTTATTGGTCTACATCGAGTCCAAGTGGCTTCTAGCATGCTCCAAGAAAGAGCATTAGATTGGTATGAGCTTTTAATTTCTGAAATCATTGAAGCAGATCTCACTTGGGAGCAATTCCGGGAAAGGTTCGAATTGAAATTTATGCCGGAGGCCGAAAAAGTAACTTTGGCCCGGCGTTTTATTGACCTTGTTCAAGGTGAATCCTCCGTGACAGACTATGTCGCATCTTTCGAATCTCTTTCCAAATACGGGTTTGAATACATTAATACCCCATTGAAGAAAATTCAGAGATTTGTCTAAGGCTTGAATAAGAATCTTAAGAAGCCATTACTTCTGAAACTTGAGGTTTCATTTGATCAGCTTATTGATATCGCTCTTCGTCTTGAAGAGGCCGATAATGAAGGTGATGTTGAAGTTGTGCGTGCCCAATAGAACTTCGACAATAACTTGAAGAGGCCTATCAAATTCAAAGGCCCCAATTCTAATAAGAAAGGGAAGCAACAAATTTCGGTAGCAAAGACTCCTACCTCTAGTCGTGGTCAATGCTACAATTGTGGTTCCACGGACCATTATGCAAGGGAGTGTCCGAAACCCCTCTTTTGTCGTTATTGCAAAAGTTCGGCTCATCTTTTATCTTCGTGTCCTAGGCTTCCTAACAAGAGAGAGGGAAAGCTGCAAGCCCCTAACAACTCTTCTCTTGGACAAGGTATTTTTCACTCAATCCTTGATGGCATTGTTTTATTTCGTGATCTTCTTATTTGAGTTCTTGTTGATACAGGTTTCATCTCATTATTTTTTATATCAAAAGAACTTGTGATTCTTCTTCTTTAAAAACATTTTTGGGCTTGATGACTTCTTTGAGGATTGTGAATCCGGATGGTAGATCCGCAACACTTAATTTGTCTTTATTGATATCGAAATTATTTTATGTGATTTTTCTGTCCGAGCCGATTTTTACTTAGGCTTTGGAATTTACTTTTGTAAGGATTGGCTTAATTATTATGAGGCCATATCCTTTGTCCCGTGTGGACTATTCATCTTTAACATTTTCAATCTGTTAAGCAGATTTCTATTTTTCCTTTATGATTTTGATTCCTACTTGATGGCATCATTTTATTCCTTAAGCGCACTTATAAGGAAAGTGTTATTTCTCTCATTCATGTAGTTTGAGAAATTTTCCGGTATTTTTGAGCTTGTCTTAGAATTATCACCTAAGTAATCTTTTGTGTGGTGCTAAGGTCTTTTCAGTTTGACCTTACCACCGATTTTTATTTGCAACGAGTTGCGGAAGTTAGCATTCCACTTACCGCATTCCGCACTCGTTATGATTCTTATGAATGACTTATTATGTCATTCGGTTTATCCATCTTATTTCATCCATTTTATAAATCGAGTATTCTATGAATATTTCGATGAGATCATTTTTGTATATGTTGATTTTGGATGAAAATAGCAATTTAAAATTTTTACAAATCTTTTTCATAAAAATTTATTTATAAGTATAATTGAATTTTTGTTCTTAAAACAAGCAAAGAATATTTGTAAAACTTTTAGGAAACTTGTTTATTATAAAGAAGATGATTTTGTGATTGTATTTCCCATTGAGTGCTTTATGAATTTTGGTCGATGCGCTTGATCAACGTTATCGATAGGAATTTCCTAAATGCTTTGATGAGACAATCAGACACGATACATTGACTTGTAAAAATGTAAATTTTTGTAGAAAGATTATTACATAAAAATAAAAATGTAATTTTGAAAGTTTTAACTTTTCGGGAAAGAAGATTATTTAAAAGAAATTCTTTCTTTTCGAAACTCTTATTCTTGTGATTCCCGAGGGGAACCAAGACTTTATCTTTTGTACCAATCCTATTCGTATTGGTTTGGGTGCCGTCCTCTTGCGAAAGAGAACGTCCTACCACTTGTGCTTCTAAGTCATAAAAGCCGATCAAGACTAGGTATGCCATTCATGATCTAGTGCTCGCGGCTATTGTTTCTGCTTTTAGAATTTGGCATCATCATTTTTGGATGAGAAATTTGCTTTCCACCTCGATCATAAATATTTGGAATATTTATTTTTCTCATAAGGAACTTCATGTTGACTCGAGTTCCTGGCATCTTATGATCTTGATATTCTGGAAATCGTGTTGCCAACGCGCTTTGTCGTAGGCAACGAGTTGTTCATTCTTTGATGTTGTCTGAATGGAATTATCTTTTTATCAAGTTCATCGAACGTTTTGATATACTTCGTTTTATTGAGCTTTATCTCATTTTTTTTATGGACTAGCGTCCGATGTTCTTTTATAGTGTTCGTTTCATCGGATGTACTGTTATTATACTACATCGATGTTCCGTCTTATCTGGATCAATGGATGTACCATTATTATACTACATCGTTGTTCCGGTTTTTCTGTTCATTGGACGTACCGTTTTTGTACTACGTCGGTGTTCCGAAATTATTCGGGCTTTGGTTCATTGGGCGTACCGTTTTTGTACTACGCCGATGTCCCAAATTATTTGAGTTTCTAGTTTCTCGGGCGTACTGTTATTATACTACGTCGTTGCACCAGCTCAATTTTCTGCTATTCTTGACGTTCTCCACGTCTTTTATCTACGGAAATGCCTTAAGGATTCCGGTTTTTATTCTTGTGCCCGGTGATATTGTGGAAATTGAAGTTTCACCAGATTTGATATATGAACAACATTCCATTCGCATCATTGCTTCGGAGGTGGAGCGCCTTCGATATAAAGATATTCTTTTTGGTAAAAGTTCAATGGTTCTCAAATCCTAAGGATTGCTCTCGAGAAATCTTGAGAATTCATCGAACGAAAACTTTCGGATTTACTCCTTCGTGCTCTTTATGGTGAACTTCCTGATTCAAATTTTCTTTTGTGTTGATATGCTTCCATGGTTGTTACTTCTTATTTTCCTCTTAAGTATTGCGAGGACGCAATTTCTTTAAGGAGGGGAGTCTGTAACAACCCGCATATTTATCTATTTTATATTTAAATATTTTATCGTTCGTCGGATTTTGGTCTGAAAAGCTACTTTTTACAGACAGTCGAATTGGGACTCGAGACCACCCCCATTGAGTTCAAAATGGCGTTTGCGACCTTTTTGAGTATAAACTTCGATATGTTTGGAGATAGTAGAATTTTGCTACTTTTTCACTTAGGGCTTTGGTTTGGGCTGAGCCCATTAACCCCACTTATGTATTCAGTCCCAACCCCTTCTCCTCTTCATTACTTCATTCCTCATTTCCTTATACTCAAGCTTTATGTTAATGGAGAGTGGAAGAGGAAATTAAAAGTCCAAGCCCTATTTTTCTTTTGCAAATCAAACTCTAGCTCCAAACTAATAGAAGAACCCATTGGTAAGCTTCTCTTCTTCTTCTCCAACTCATTCACTTATCAAATTCAGAAATTCCTAAACCTAATTTAGGAAATGTTTCTCTTTTAAGCTTAGATTGAAGCTTCTTGAGTTGTTATTGAAGAGGAATTGATCTTAGCTTGTTTTTAAAGCTTCTCCTTCATTGATTTGGGTTCAAAGGTGAGATTTTTATCTCACATCTATGTCTATATCTATCTTTGTTGTTAGGTATGAATTCCTAACACTTATTTATATTCATTTGCTTTTGGTTTGGATTGATTTGGTGAATATTTCAATTTTTGATGTTTTGTAGTCAAATCTTTAAAAATCCAATCTTTGATATTTGAACATGTTTTTGGTGGTGCATCGAAGAGCCTATAGTGTTGGGTTGCCGATAGGCATAAATCCTTAGCATCGATCGCTCGTTCGATCGCATTTCGGTTTGGATTTGCCTTTTTTGGTCTAGGCTGTTTTTTTTTGCCTAGCAGAAGATTTCAGACGTCTGAAACCAAATCCAGACGTCTGGTTGAATAATCCAGACGTCTGGAAAGGGGTCTGGAAAAGGCAGAGACTAAATCCAGACGTCTAAAACAAAATCCAGACATCTGAAATCAAATTCAGACGTCTGGTTGAAAATTTCAGACGTCTGAAATGGCCCAGGAATTAAAAATAGAAGGGAGAAAACACATATACTTCCAGATACTAGGGCCAGACGTTTGGGAACACCTACCAGACGTCTGGAATTGTTTAATTTGCCTATTTTGGCTATTTTTGAGTATATTTCCAACTTTAATCGATTCGTGTTGATTCCCTTTTTGTTGCTATCATTTATTATGGACTTTGATGACATTTTCATCGTGACTTTTGGGAATATCCATTTTGATGGATTCGGTATCGATTTCTTTGGATTATATTCACGTCTTCGAATGTGAATTTTTATGATTGATTGTTTCTACAATCAATTCTATGATTTGTCACTTTAAAATGTATAGGTTTTCTATACTAGTAGTAAATATCAAAACTCTTTCCTCAAAATGATTTCAACTCTATTTTCAATACCAAACTCGTTTGTAAAACCATTTTCCAAATCTATTAGTATATACAAACTTTTACCTCACTCGTATGAGAAATCTAATTAAACGACTTAGTAAAATGAGTGGTATGAAACGCTTGCGTTTACTTCGTCGGTTAATTCTTGGACTTGTTCGATTGAATCTCTTGTGACAGTTTTCTAGTGAAGATCTACAGTTTGTTCGTAAATATTTAAGTTAAGCAAGTGGTTATGGGACATGAAGCTAAACTCATATATTTACTAACTTAGTGCGGTTGACACTTCTTGATGTTCAATGAAGATTATTCCTGTGATTTAGACTTGCAATGTGCGATGTCTTTTTGATTCATTGGATGTACCGTTTGTACTACATCAATGTCTTTGCTATTTGATTCATTGGATGTACCGTTTGTACTACATCAATGTCTTTGCTATTTGATTCACTGGATGTACCGTTTGTACTACATCAATGTCTTTGCTATTGGATTCATTGGATGTATCGTTTGTACTACATCAATGTCTTTGCTTTTCGATTCATTGGATGTACCGTTTGTACTACATCAATGTCTTTGCTATTCGATTCATTGGATGTACCGTTTGTACTACATCAATGTCTTTGCTTTTCGATTCATTGGATGTACCGTTTGTACTACATCAATGTCTTGGCTTTTTGGATTCATTGGATGTACCGTTTGTACTACATCAATGTCTTGGCTTTTTGGATTCATTGGATGTACCGTTTGTACTACATCAATGTCTTGGCTTTTTGGATTCATTGGATGTACCGTTTGCACTACATCAAGGTCTTAGCCAACCTTTTATTGTGATTTCTGGATTTCTAATTGATGATTTCTGGAATTTATGTTTCACCACCTTTTTCAGTTGGCATTGATATGTATGTCATTTATTATGGCTTGGTGAATTAAATAAAGAATATGACATTCTTTATGATGCAATGAGATTCTTTGAGATATTGTATGACTTTTGTGGATTTTCTAATGTATACTTGTCGTAGTATGACATTTTTGGTTATCATACGTCTTTTTATTATATCTCTTCTTATATCTCATTTTAACTGATAATTATAGCTAGACTGATCCGTTTATTATTTTCTTCTTAAATAATACTCGGGTTAGACTGAGATTTCACAGGTGCTTCTGCTTGACTCCTTATCGGACCATCATCTGATCTTTTGGCTAACTACTTAGATTAGTGGTTTTTGTTGTATACATTTGAGATACAGACTCTATGATGTATACTTATCCTTTTGTCTAGCACTTGTATCTATTCTTTTTGATATTGTGGATCTTATTAGACCACTATTCTGATGAACACTTTTATATGTAATATTCATATCTATTTCCGCCTTTGTGATATGAATTATCTGTGACTAATTTGTGTTATGTTTATTTCTATATTTGTTTCCGAAGACCTTTATAGCCACTGTGTAGTAGCTTTGAATTTGTGTCGGTATGTCGGATTTCCTCTTGAGATGAAAAGTTATATTTTTATCTGGCATATCGGTACTCGCACAAAGCAATTATACAGATGGTCGCTCCTCAACAGCCTTATTCTCCGTGCTAGTCGACAGCATTACTCCATAGTGTTCTTGGCTAGCGTGGGTATAGAGGTGGGGCGTCACAACAAAGATGACATCTAACCAAAAGAAAAATGAATGAAGGCATTCTATTAAGAAAGTATCAGGGCATTCTACTATACCGAGGCTATTGCTTACTCCAGTTCATATACCAAGATCTTGTGAGTGTCTCGACTTAAATCAATGTCGCCGTAAGTAAGAGAAAGACCTTGAGTGCCTCATTCAGCATACAAGACCGAAGTTGCTTCTACCCAAGGATGAGAGTGCCTCAGTGTATAACTGAGATCAACAACTAAGATAGCCTTAATGAAATATAAGGGTGAAGGCACCCAAAGTATATATAGAAATGATACGTCATCAATCCACGTAAATCTACAAACTGTCACGTAAAGACACATATCCAAATTTTATCCTTACAAGTGGGCCATGTTAGCAATCTAAGAGAAAAGCCGTACACCAACGATAGAGGTGCAAAAAGACTATAAATACAAAGCAAAAGTCCCTATATACAGATCTGATTTGATAGCGAACCAAATAATTGACACTGAATAGGAGTCATTTGTAAACTTATTTTAACTTTTGGTTCAAGCTTTTAGGAAAAACTCATTATCGGTGGACAAAGCCATCCTAAACTTGCAAAGCCATTTCGATAATTGACTAAGTGATAAAGAACTTTTCAATACAGGGACCTGGCTTTCAAATCATTATAGACCTTGTTTTTTTAACTTTTTGCACTTTGTGTCTTTACTATTTTAGGCCCAAGCATCCAGTGTTCGGTCGAACTACTTACTTTTAATATAACTTCTGGATTTAACCATGAGAAAGTTGGGGTGTTGTTGGTGATGAAAAACATCTACAACATTTTAGCACAGAAGGTGGGCCCCAAACTCCATTTTGTTCTATTGCTTTGTCTACTTGCTTTCAATAAAGTTTCGGTAGAAAAAAATGAAGTCGAAGTCTATTCTAAGATAGAATCCATAGTCATTTACAGTTCCATAAGAGATTACTAATACACCAACTGAGATGATGAATGCTACTACGACTGAAGGACTTTGGTAACTACAAATGATATTGAATTTCATAAAAAATACCAGCAAGCACTTAGATGAAAATCAAGTTGCAATGTAAAAGGTCATTGAAAGCATAAAGAAAAATGTTGCCATTATTATTGATAAAGAGAATCCACCACCAGAAGTTGATAGAATTCCTAGAAAGAGGCATAGGACTAAAGAAGAAGAGGAAATTGAACTTATAAAAAATACTGCTTCTAGAATTCAGGGAGAACTTTCCCAAATAGTTGAAGTGAGTTAACCCAGAAAGGTCCAACTTCGAGCCTCGAAAGGATAAACCTCGATAGCCTAATAAGGCTAGACTAGTAGATATAAAATTTTATTTTGGACATATTTGACAACTTGAGTCTTGGTGGAGAGAAAAACTCCAAAAGATTACTACTGAAAATGACTAAACAAGCATAGAAATTATAGAAAGAGAGGTCTAGTTCACATGCGGGATCAAGAGTGAGCATGGTTCAACCATTTTTCATGAAAATAATGAGAGCTCCGCTATCAGTGGGATTATAAATCCCCAAACTTTCTTACGATGAATCTACTTATCCCAAATATCATATGGCTTTATATGATATTTAGATGTAGGCCATTAGGGCATAAGATGAAGTGAAGTGTAGATTCTTGCCTATGACTTTTACTGGGCCAACTTTAAAATGGAATTCTTAACTCGGTTCTTTGCTTTGAGAGATACCTTAGCTTGGGTTAGTTTGTTAGCCAACATAATACAAGGGAAGAGAGAGTCCCTCAAAGATTACTTTATATGGTTTAATGGTATTGCTGATAAATTGAAGGGCATATTGAAAGAGTCAATGCTTATTTCTATTACCTCAGGGTTGTGAAAAACCACTCCATTTTGGAGAGACTTGATCAAAAAAATATACTTCATTAAATGAGTTCTTCTATAGGGCTCAGGGAGGGATAAGGATCGATGCATCAATGGTGCACAAGGTGAGGTTCGGGTATGGAATGGTGATGGTCGAAACTTCAATTAGACGAAGAAACAAAGGTGGAAATTTCAAGCAATATAGATCCTTCCTTTAACTCACTCATATTCCCTGATTTATGCTTTAACTTGGGACTGGATTAAATACTTAGTAGCAAAACTAAGTTTGGACAACCAAAAATGAACAAAGGAGGTGCATATTATTCTTACCATAGACCAAATGGTTATTGAACTGAGGATTGTAGATTTTTGAAATCAGTCATTAAAAGACTTGAGTGAGATGGAAAGTTGAATGAATTATTAAGGAGTGAAATCATGCAAAGAGGCACACCATTGGTAGAACCTGAAACCATGCCTTAATCAAACCAACCTTCGAGATCATTGTTGACACCTATGAACTTTGTTAATGTGATTTTAGGAGGGCCCCATATGGCCAGAGCTAGAAACAGTGGCCGGAAGAAGTGTATAATTAACAGGGTCGGCCCTGGCACTGGGCTGCTTGGGAGACTGCCTAGGGCCCAATCCTAGGTAAGGGCCCAGTAAATAAAGAAGTTTGTATATATGAACTTAAAATAATAATAATAATAATGCATGTGCTGTAATAAAATGTATTCTCAGCTAATGTTGGTGGTTTGTAGTTTTAGTAACTGGAGTTCAAGACCTAGCCATTGTGCTTTGAAAACAAAAAAATTATTAATTTTAAAAAATATTCATTGTTTTTGCCCAGTGCCCCAATTTCTGTTGGGCCGGGCCTGATAATTAAGGCCCAAGGGGCGAAAGAAATAGTTTTTGAAGCTGGAAGATTAGAAAAAAGTGAAAGATAGAACTGAGTGTTACTTTTGGGGATATTAATAAGCGATTTATCAATCACCCCCATAAAAATCCCTTATTATAACTTCTCAAATTGGGCTATCCAATTTGGAAAAGTTAAATGGTTTACATCGAAGTCGATGTGAATATAATCTTCAAACATGCTTTTAATAAGATGGATCTACTCGAAGGCACCCAACCCCATATACAGACTTAAGGACGAAAGAGATATTCCTATAGGGAATGCAACCTGATAGTAAAAGGGGTTTTGATTTATGTTCCAAGACTATTTTTGTTGTGATGAGCATCCCTTCTATTATAACTTTTTTAGAAGGCCAGCTCTTGACTCCATTGATGGTTATATTTCAACAAATACTTTTGAAATTCACTGCCGAGAATGTGGAGGGATATGCGAAAGACGGCCAGCAGGTCTCAAGATAATTGTATTACACAAACTTGAATATGCTTAATAAAGGAAAACATTTCGCATGCGTTAGTGATATTATGGTACAAGAAATTGCTAATGTAACGACCACCATAAACCTTTGGTATTTAATACACTTATATAGTGTGTTGCAAAAGTATATGGATGATATAGAGTGGTAGTCAAGGGTAACGTAGTAGTAACCCATAGCAAAATCTATTTTATTTTATATAGTACATAAGATAATATATAATATTTACACAGACACGAAATAGGCGAGATGGTAATACAACTAAAATGAACAAAGAATCAGAGCATATAGGTTCATCACAGTTATACAAAACAAAAAACAGACTTTATACATCAACTAATGAACTCAAATGGCAATTGTCTCTAAACAATAATTTATAGCACTGATAAAGCTCCACATTATTTCATATCAAAAATAGCAGATAAGATTCGATATATGAGAAGTGTGGCCTCTTGCTCGTTTTCTACACAGCTCCTTGCACTATCTCATATCTACTGTTTAGTCTACTCATTTAACAGTATCTGAGATATTAAGTAGCAAAACATAAGACCTTAGATTAGATATAAATTTGGTATAAACAATCTATAAACTCAAAATACTATAAAAATCGATATAGTAAATAGGAACCCAAGATATGGAGAATCATACCTGATATGTCCCTATATCCAACAAGTTAGCACATAAACTCATATATGCTATACTATCATCATATGCTGTTCCATTACTCAACTTACGTTATAAGGTGTCGAGGTACCAAGCTCATTACCACCTACATCTCAATGCATCCATCTCAGATAATTAGCAATCATAATGAATATAGCAATCATCAGTTAAGTCCTACATCACACACTAGGATGTCACTGGAAACTCATATGACCAACTCAGATGGTCAGAGACTACCCAACATTGCAAGTACTCAATGCTTGAACTCATGCCCACTTAGATGGAAAGGTATTTGGAATACTCAGATGTCCAAATCATAGGTACACTCAGACTACCTGGCCCTATATGTGCACACATTATAACCGTAGAGTTATCCAACGATCTCTAGCATATGTACCGACATAGAATCACCTTTTGCCTACTCCACAAGTGATCACTCTATATTCATCTTCTCAGTAGCTCTCCTTATACCATATCCACTTCGCTCATGAGGTACTCGATCAATCAGAATATCGAGTTATCAAAGTCTCATTACTTATTCAATTGCCTCATAACTCATCGACATTGCCTCGTCCCGACTGTGAAATACTAGCACGTCATCCCAAAGTCACCTCATGCTTTCCTTAGAGTAGCTTTGCATTTCCCTCATGTTTACATTGCGTATTCTCTATCACCTCAATAGATCGGTAGTGGCCCATATCTCACAAAGTACACCTCCTTTTTTTATGCAACTAATCGTGCTTTCTCATTACAATGCAAGGCATGAATCCATAAAAATACAATGGACTCGTAACGATCCATGTGGATTAATACTTGTCCATATTTTTTAACACTTAGCCAATATTATGGTAAGTGTAACCCCATTGAAGCTTCCCATACATGCCCTAAAGTCACTATCGCTTTTCTCTCTACTTAGATGGAATTTCCCCTCGACCACTTCAACACACAGGAGTATCGATCATCATTGGCTTCTATCTTATGAACCATAGCTCTAAACTTTATGAGAACAATTAGGTATTCTCTATACACCCATCCCCTCGCCTCACATCAATGTCATCTTGATTAATGTACTTTTGATCGCTTGTTATCAAATGCTCGGTACGCATCGAATGATTTTAGCCAGTACTTGGTCATTTTTGACATCTCTTTTTGACCCTCTTTAATCTAGATGCCTCTTTGTTTCTACAACTCACTTTATAACATGATCACAAAATCTCTAGATCTAATCCATGATCCAATGATACAAATCGATGTACAAAAATGTATACCAATGCATTATTTCCTATCCTAATCAATCAAACATACAAAAACTACTAAACAAACATCATACCATCATTATGCAATCAATACAATCATCATATCGTCGATACCGATCCAAAACAAAAAATAACACAAACATACATGCAATTTTTTTGATCTAAATCTATTTTGAATCTTTCAAATTCATTTTGAAAACATGGGTAAACATAGATCTAGTAAATAAATCATGTTTTTGACTTTAATATCATTTCTAAAGCATTGTTAAACCAATATTAACAATCAAAGCATCGAGAGACCTAAATCACTCATCCAGATCTCAAAATGAATCAAAAATGAGGTAGTAAGAACCCAAACAGCAAGAACACGCTCCCACTGCAACAAATTGTGAAATCCAATGGTCATCCACCCTATGCACCCTCTAATCTCTTAATTTGGCTATTTTGTAGGTAGTTTGATGGATTTTGGCTTAAGAATGTAAATTTGAGGTTAGGGATCTAGAAGTACTAAAAATATTAAGGGATCTATTTCAGCTATATTAGGCACATCCTAAGGTGGACTAATGGGCCTAACCTAGGCTTAAACAAATATACCTACTGTTAGATCCAGATTTCCCAAAATGGATAGAGTATGAAACTACCGAAAGTTGGTAGTAAGGAGCCATCGTACTTCAAAAATTTTACATTTTAAAGGCTGTCACACTTCAAAATTATTTCATCTTAAAGGTTATTATGCTTTGGAGCCATCACTTATTGATAATACAAGCACCATCGAAAGTTAAGAATAAAGGAGCCTTCGAAGGATAAACCATCGTAAGTCGAGAATAGAGGAGCTATCATAAGTTGAGTTATCATAGGTTGAAAATAAAAACTATCGAAGGTTGAAGTAATAAGCCATCTCAAGGTGATATTCATATACCATCAAAGGTTGGAAAACAAAGCTATCAAAGGTTGACAAACATAAGCCATCAAATGTTAAGACGTTCGAGCTATCGCATGGTGATATTATGAACTATCGAAAGTTAAGACGTTTGATCTATTGCATGTTGACTCCAGGAACTATCGAAGGTTGAGATGTCAGAGTTGTCACATTTTGACTCCAGGAACTATATATCGAAGGTTAAGATGTTAGAGCTATCGCATGCTGACTCTAGGAACTATCAAAAGTTGAGATGTTTAAGGTTGAGGTATTATAGCTATTGCATATTGACTCTAGGAACTATAATGGCTGAGATGTTTGGGCTATCACATGTTGAGAAGTAAAGCTATCAAGGAATGATATTTTATAAGGCTATCGAATGTTGAGAAATTAAGTTATTAAAGAATGGTGTTTTACAAGGCTATCGCATGATGAGGAATTGAGCTATCGCATGTTGAAAAGTGAAGCTATTATCAATATAAAAGAGCTATGATTAATAAACACTATCAAATTAAAAAGTATATTAAATAAAATGAGAAGCTAAGCACATTACAATAAGGAATATTTATTGGAGTACATTGGTGTTTTCACATCAAGCAAATCAAGTCAAAGATATACAAAAAGGAAGATATGGGAGACATTCAACATCAAGGGATAAAAATGTATCATGTAAAGAGGTAGTGTATTAATATGAAATAAATTCCAAGTAATAAAGCTTTAAAGTAATAATATACAACCATGCCACCTTTATTGATACTATGTCTAATATAATGACCTGTGTGAACTACTATAGTCCTAAGATGATGACAAATGGCACTACCAAGACCCAAGTCATTGATCCATATCAATTTCAATTAAACAATCCTAATGATTTGTGCCACTCTCCAACCACTATAAATATATAGACCTACCTCCACATAAAAAGGAGCTCCTCTCTTATTTCCCTTGCTTAGCACAAGTCATTACTTGGGACTTGACATTCCTGAGCTCCCTTGAGAGCTTGAGACCTCCTTTAATGGTCGATGAAGAAGATGATGACTTGAACTTTTGAGCATAAGTACCTTTAGAAATAGGAATTTTCATATTGACTTCATCCTTGATCTTTGGACTATAACAAAGGAGATTACTTGTATTTTTTACATATTTCTCATTGGATAATGAATATTGCATATGTACTCAAATTTCATATCATTTTCATATGAGAGAAGAATGAATTGAACGTTGGACATTTTGAATTTGTATTATTTTGATAATGAGCTATTCGTACCAAAATGTGGCACAAATACGTAAGAGATTACATAGAAAATAAAATGAAGAAGCACAAACGAAAATGAGGTAAAAATGAAGCACCTAGAGTTAATAGTGGTACGGCTAATTGATGCCTACATCCACTTTGCTTTTAATTGATTATATGGCTATTTACAACTTATTCTTATGGATTAGTATGGATCCACGAAATTACAAGAGAATTACAAGAAATTTGTAAACAAGCAAAAGATCCTTCAAAATGACTTTGTAGCCTCCTATTTATAACTGTAGATCAATGAAATTTTCTCCTCCACGAACTTCAACACGTTCCCCATATCATATTAGTGGTTGAGCTTGAGAAAACATAGCTAGGTCAGCAATTGTGAAAGATCAGTACTGATCCATGTTCATAGATCGATATCGATCCATAAGGTCATCTTATGGATTACTTTAGTTGCTTTGTTCAGATGTGACATGTTCCTAACTTCATGTTTCCAACCTCGATTGCATTGTTTAAAGCTCATTTTTGGGTCAACAAGATGGATCGGTTGTGGAATGACGTTTCCAATTTCAGGCGCTCGAGATGTTCGAAGGCAAAGAACATGCGATCGATCCATAGAGGCTTGAAATAGGTTGCTGATATCAAAGCTTGGGAGTATAGGAGATTAAAGATGATGTAGGTGAAGTTTTATGGACTGGTACCGACCCATGGAGATGGACCGGTACCGACCCATAGAGATGGTTGCTTTGTTCTAGCTTTATGGCCTCGGTTATACTTGTTTCCAAGGCTTATTGGCCATCTTTCTGGATGTTCTGCCTTGATAAATTTCAAGTCTGATACTGCTAAGTTCGCCCAAATACAGCTTGGTCAAAAGGCTGGATAAAACTTGCCTCCCCAAAATACATCTTTTTTCAACACAATGTGCTTCGAATCAAGACATGTTGGGATTGCCATAACAGACTCCAATCCATGCTTCAAACAGTTGTTATCCTTCCCTCGAACCATTTCACTAATGTGCCTTGTCCCTAGCTATTTATTGCGATGTTTCGTAGGAATTTGACACTATAAAATGGAGCTTTCTCTTATGATCTGTCACCCTAAGTTTATTGGCTCTAAGCAGGTTCCTTTCCTAGATTTTGTAGTTTTGGATCTGCCATGTTTGATTCCAACTAAGTGTTGAGTATACATACGCACACGCACTTTGATTTTTCATTATATTTTGATTCTGTGTGTATGCATATTTCTATGAAATTTTCATGCACACAAGCACATACATTCATGCACACACATTCGCCATGCATATGCTCAGTTTTCATTCCTCAACAATTTTCTTCTCTTTTCCCCCTTTTTATGGTTCGGTACTGATCCATGGCTATGGATCAATACCAATCCACACTTGAGAATACATAAGTTTTCTGCCTCTTTCCTTGAGCTCGAGGGCTTTATAGCTAACCCCTCACTTAAACCTTCTCACTTTTCTGCCTTTGAGAAATCGAGTTCCGTTACTACTATTGAAATTTCCTTTGCCCACGATCAAAGTTCAAATCATCATCGCCTGTTCTCTTATACCATCACCATGGTTTGCCACTTGTTGCAACCCAACATCGCCATTTGACTTGTTAGGATCGAGCCCCATCCATTATCCGAACCCGAACCATCACTTGAATCGATTGTTGACTTAGAGACTGAATCTTCTAGGTTGTGGGTGATGTTGGTGGCGAGCATGAATGAGCTTCACATTGATGTCTGCCATTGGATTTGGGGGATGAAGCGAAAAGAGGTGAAAATACATCCAAGGGTATGGATCAGTATCGATCCATCCCTTGGTGGATTTTGGACCTCAAACTCACTTGAGGGCTTTGCAATATTAACTAACATCTAAGTCTTGCCAAAATATATCTCCCAAGTTCCAAGGTATTTCAATGCATGGCTAATGACATGGAGCCCGTTGGGAAGGTCGCGATGACGGGTACTTCGAATAATATCTAGATTTTCAAATAAAATGTTGCACAACATTGGATATTGACACTGCATGACATTGCACAACATTGTAATTTGCGTCACACCACACTGGACTTTCGCTATAACATGAGGGCACAACTTTTAATTTTTCTGATATTATTGTATGTTGAGTTTTGATAGTTATGGGTCATAGATGTTTTGAGCATTTCTCCGCTCTAGCTGCAGACCCCTCGACTTCTAGATTTTCTAAATCAGATACTGAGTCAAGTTTGACCATAGCTCCTGCATGACACACCCCAGCACTATCCGTACCTTATCTTATCCAGCAGCCAGCTAAACAACCTCCCTAAGAGATTCCTCTCGAGCTTGTAGCGAGTCCTGAAGTTAATGCAGCTTCGGATACTCTTGACGATGATAAAATATTGGGCGATCCTACAAACTCAATCGCTTCGAAAATCAAAGAGGTATTACTTAAAAGGTTTTGTAGACAATATGGAATTCTTTGAAGACGTGTTAATTTCCACAAACCACTAACAGGCACATCACCCTTAGATGGGTATACCGCAAGCAACCGATATATGTGTTTTGTGGGGTATGTCATGCAACTGCGGTTGTCCAAGCATAAGCTTTGTTTTCATTCTTTCCGTTTGCAATCAGTTCACATTTTTGTTTGTTTATATTGTCTTCCTTTGTTCTTTCAGATGTGCCAAAAACATCCACCAGTGCAACCTTGGTGGAGACTCTAAGGATGCTTTACGCAGTCCTAGATGTAGACATAGAGGCGAGGACGTTGCTCATTAATGAGAATCTTTGGGCTTATAACTTGTTGGAAGCAGGCCGTGGGCGTAGGTCAAATCATGGCGGCCTCAAATAGCGATAAGGATGTCTCCCCGTTTGAGAATGATGGGGAGGACCCGGTGGTGCCCCCAATGTCTTGCAGTTGGAGTTGAAGACGTTCATAACCATGTTATGGAAGGTGAAGGCAGTGAAGCATGCCATGATGATGTTGATATGGAACATAAGTCTCTTAATAATGATGGTGGTGATAATCCTGGTTTCCTTTAAGTAGTAACTGAAGATAAGGATTCTTTCCATGAATTATATGACGCAACCTCCACTAGCCACAGTGGTGGAATTGCCTGTCTAGTGTTTATAGGACTCTTATGCAAACTTTGGGCCGATTACGGATGATATTGGTTCTTTCAATCTAAAAGACTTGAGCCTCAAGGGCCTCGACTCCCCTATTTTCTACGGAGTACTTGCTATGTACACGTAGGGGGAGATCACTCCTGTTAGCAAAGTTCAGCCCATGGTCCATCGATGGGACACTAGGACACGTGTATGCACACAACACTTTACTTATTCCATGCCATTTATTATCATGTTAAAGCTGACACATTTCATTTTCACTTGTAGGTTCAATGAAGCAGCACAACATGTTTTATTCCCTTGAGGATCAGATTGTCCATCATAGGAGACGCAATTGGTGACCATGCTCCAACAACACCAGCCTTGATTTGAACACTAGCAGCGATCAGAGTGGCCAAGATAAGGGTTACCATTTCCATGATTCATCTTCAAGGAGTAGATCCAGGTCGCCTCTACCCAGGAGCCTGGACAAATATTCTTAATGACCCGATGACATTTCACTCAAGGATGTCTTGTGTATAACTACTTCGGCTCCTCATTCCACAAAGAAAATTATGCCTTCTCTTACTCATCAGCAATCTGAATCATCATCGAAGCATGATGCCACTAACTCCTCTCGTCGCCATAGGTTGACAAGTAGGCTATGGAGCCTCCATCTATCATAATAAAGCAATAGATGGCATCCAAACCTTTGATAGCTGAACTGAAACATCGCTTCCCAAACATTTTTAAGGGCATTAAGTTCATGCCCAATCTGAAGGTGATCCTACCAAAAGTTAATGGCTTGACTGTGGCTTATAATGGCGATGTTTATGGCCAGTATTTCACATGGAAGAGATTGGCCAAGCAGATTTATGAATATGCAGAGAAAGCGAGGGTTGAAGCTCAAGGGTTGGAACTTACGGCTAACTAAGATAAGGAGACGATCGCTCATCTTGATGCAGAAGTTGTCAATTTAAAGAAAGCACAAGCAGAGGTTAAATAGGAAGTCAAAAACCTTATAGAAGAGATCGAACGGGAGGGGAAAAATCATTTGAGCCAGATCGAATCTACTTATCACCGAAATCATGATATGTCAGTAGAGAAACTTCTTCTAGGAAAATAAGTAGTAGAACTGAAGGCGCAACATGAGAGCATGAAAAATAAACTAGAGAAAGAATGGAAAGAGCTCTCATGGAAGATCGAAATTATGGCGAGGAGCTGCTGGATGCACATAAGGAAAGGGATGATGCATTGGCTTGTGCTAAAAATGTGGACAAGTCAGTTGCAACCGTTGAGAAATAGATCAAGGACAGATTTGAATTTCTCATCATCAATTATAATTCCAACATAATTAAGTTTAGAGACTTCGAGTGGCTTGGAAATTATTATCCCAGAGCTCGTGCTTTAGCGTGGGAGTAGATCCTTTAAGAAGAATAGTAGGCTCTGGAGGGAGGTGAGGTCAAACTGGTAGAGCTGGAGTGTGAAATTCTAAGTCCAAAAGAGATTGAGGCGTTTAGAGCCGGTGAGCTTATCTTGCATCCGGAATTGGCTACCATGGTCCGGAAAGATCAAGGTGAAGGCGCCGGGACTGCACCTTAAGATGCCTCTATCACTCCATCAGACCCTTCGTACCATCCAGACGCACAACAAATGCGGAAGACAAGCACGTTACCTATTATTCTAGAGGGAAAATCAGATGACATACCTACCCATACAAATCCTCTATCCGACGAAGGTATCTCACTGACTATGCCAATATTTGAGAAGATCCACATGTCACTAGTTGATGTCGCTTATTTCTTCTTTCATCTTTCTCAAATTTCAAGTCAGCCGCATTCACTAGCCCCTCTATAGAAAGGCTCCTAACAAGGACAATAAAAAAAAAGCAACAACGATTGAATCAACGGTTATAACCATTTCTAGGACCATCATAAGCATTCCGGTTGGTGATGCTCCTAGCCTCGACATGCAAATAATTGATGCTTTGGAAGAGGAGATAACAATTGACCTCCTTCGAGCCTAAGCTGAGGAGGATGTTGTTGTAACTAGAACTTCTAATCCTTCTTTAGGGCCTAGCATGCAAGAGTTTCCCCAGACACAAGTCTTAATGGCTAAGAAGATCAAGAAGGAGCCAGCTGAATTCATTCCTCCTCCTCTGTCGATAACTTTACCTGGCGAGACTATCTTTGTCCCAATTACTCTTCCATGCCTGGAAGTACCCCAGGTGCACCAGTTGGGTCTTTACATAACACCCACTCTAAGGGCTAAGGAAATCAGGGTAGGAGTAAGAAAAAACCAAAAGGGCCCGACGCACATTCTTCTAGGGAAGAGAAAAGGAAGCACATGAAATAATAATTAATTTGCTTTCTTCTTTTTGGTAGTACAAGCATAGGACTTGTGTTGTTCAGGATGGTTTTGTGTAGGTTTGGCCTTCGCTTTTCACTTTTTAATTCAGTGTTAATCAAACTTGAACCTTTTTTCAAATTTTATTTCGCTATGAATAATAAAGACCTTTTGTTTTATTCAAGTGTTGTGCATACTTGTTTGAGTTCTAAGAAACGTTCTTGTCACTGCATTGGTGTATTCACGCACCATTCATCATCTTCTTTATTAGACTAAGCCATTAACCCAGTTTGTGGTTTGCTGGCTTAGTCTCATTTGACATGGATATGAGAATAGACATTCATTCATTTTGGCGAGTGAAAAGCAATCACTGGGATGCCTAACTTCAGGTGCCCACATGCAGCCATATCTGATTCTAGAACCTGGTCGGACTTCAATCACCTAGGAAGGTGGTTTGAGCATCCCTTTTGAGGATGTTTCAAGTGCGATCACGCCTAACCATGATGTCGATCGAGGTTATTTATCCTAGATAGCAATCTGAGCATCCTTCTTCTGGATGCATCTTTTGAACATGTTGAACTCTGGGTGTTGGTTGGAATTAACCACTTGAGATGGTGGTTTCAACATACCTATCCAAGATGTTCACTTTCAATTATGCCTAACTTCAATGGTTTGATCATGGGCTATAGAAGTTCATTTGGTACCTAAATCTGGATACATGTATACCTACACTATTCATACGCAGATTCATTCATGCTTACTTTGCTTCATAACATCGTAGTTAGACAGATATAGAGTTATAGATTCAGGAAGTCATTTCATTATATATATAGGAGATGATAAATTCTGCTTAGTTACATCAAAATTGACTGTTATCGACAAAGTCAGATTTCAAATGAAATATCATCGCATGTGTTCACTATTCCGTGTTCTTGGAAGTGAAATCCCATCGATGGTTGCCATCTTGAACGTTCCATCTCCAAGATTAGCTTAATGGAGTACAGACCATCCCAGCTCTAGCCCAAATTCATGGGGAATGGGAAGATTTATTTGAGAACAAGGTCGCCAACCTCAAAGGTTCGGCTCCTGAACTTAGTGTTGTAGTACTGGGTGGCCCATTTTCAATATGCAGCTGCTATTAGGTCGGATTCATCACGCTTCTTATCAATCACGTCGAGAGACTCTAGCAATAGTTCTTCATTCAATTTGGGGTTGTAACGAGTCACTCGATAAGAAAGTACTTTAAGCTCAACCGAAATCATAGCCTTCAAGTCATAGGCTAAGGTAAACGGAAAGTGGCCAATCGTGGACTTTAGGTTGTTTTGTAAGCCCAGAGTGCTGATGGTAATTCATTGACCCACTTGCTCTTTGCTTCCTCTAGTGACTTTTTTTTGAAAGGACTTGATTATATGTTCACAGCCTTTACCCATCCATTCATTTGCAAGAATCTCTTCTCAATGCGATGCCTACTGCAGAAATACTTAAACTAGGCACTATCGAATTGGGTTCCGTTGTCAGAGATGATAGTTTGTAGGACTACAAAGTGACAGATGATATTTCTCACTACGAACTTAATCACTTTCTTAGTCATGATTGTGGCAAGCGTTGCCACTTTAGCTTGCTTCGTGATATAATCAACAACAACAAAGGCATATTTTACACCCACCTTTAGATATTGGCACCATACCAATAATATCAATACCTAAAATAGCAAACGGCTAGGGACTGACCATCTATGTAATTTCTGCTGGCAGGGCTCTAGGAATCTTTGCGAATCTCTGGAACTTGTCACTCTTTCTAATGTGGTCAGCTGCATCTCGGTTGACAGCTAGCTTGAAGTACCCATAACGAAAAACCTTTTTTTTACTAAGGTTTGTTCTCCGATTTGATCACCACAAGCCTCCTCCTGTACTTCCCTAAGGACTCACTTGGCTTCGTCATTAGCGGCACACTGAAGCAGAAGGACTGTGAACCTCTTCCTATACAACATTCCTTCTGGAATAATGTATCTTAAAGCCAAGAGAAGGAACCATCATCGCTAATTCTTTCTGTCGGGAAGGATTCCCTTTGATGAGTAATTCTCAATTAGAGTCATCAACGACTCCTTTTTAGACTCAACCTCCAAGATCAAATCGACATCCATCTGGTCAATGCTCGAAGCTAACAATACTTCTATCGGGATCAGGCCCATAAGTTGCGTGTTTCCTAAACTAGTCAACTTGGACAGTGAATCTGTTTTCGCATTCTCCTCTCTAGGAATATACGTTATAGTGTAATATGCAATATCATCAAGAAACTTGAGGGCCCTGTTCAAATAAGGAGCTAGTCTCGCTCCTTTCGCATGAAACTCTTTTCTAACCTGGCACACCACTAGTTGTGAGTTGCAAAAGATGAGAAAAGTTTTCACTCCCAATTCCTTCATAATTTCTAGTTCAGCAATCAAAGCTTCATACTCTACCTCATTGTTTGTTGCTGCAAAATTGTAACATCCCCTATCTAGAGGCCCAAAGCAAAGTGCTACAGATGTTGCAGTCATCTATAGTATTAACTTCCAATGACTAAATACGGCTATGTTAATGGTATCTATAATATCAGAAGCACTTGAATATGAAACAGATTACAGATTTCAAACCATTATTTTTCCATTACATTTCAAAACAAATGTTCCATATTCAGATTACATAATCCTAAAATGTTTCTCGGGCAAGGATAAAATATACTTATTACAAAATACGCTAAGAGCGACATATGAAGATTCCCACTTGGATGATCAAGGTCATATAGTCATAATTGATTTGATATATACATAGTGGAAATAAATAGCAAAAACAAGAATTACAACTCCTAAATAGCTATCTGTTAGCCTCCTGCTTACCTCTGGTAGCTTTATTTGCCATCCTACTAAAACTTGAAAGAACCTCTACCCTTAGCCTACACAAATCAGTTTTTGAGCACTTGAGAGTTTAAGGGGAAAACATAAACTTTGAGTCAGATATAAAGCCTGGTGTGAATAATACTATACGTCCCAGTTATAAATGTTATGTGAAACCACGCCGCTTAGCGGAATGAGTTTTCCCTCACTAACATTTTTATAAAACATATCTTTTGCAAATCTTTTCCTGCAACCAAAATTGGTTAAATACTATAAAGCATCATTATGTAAACATACATATCAGGAAATAAAAAAACTATCTATTCAAACACTTTAGTTTTATTTGGCTAACTATTAACCTTTGGCTGACTTTGGCCTACCAGACAATACAACAAAATAATCTAACATCTACTGGACACTCTTCTTCTAAACGGCCTATCCTTAACTATCTGTTAAATACTTCTCTTTGGGAAGGTCTGTCCTTAACTTAACATCTCCCAAGGTCTCCTGATCCTAATGGTTTTGCAGGCTCGCCAATAAGCTATATGTATACAAATATATATTGCCTTCTATATTTAATCATAATTTTAGTCTTACCTGTGACAAAGCCCAACACACTGGAATTTTGGACTAAATTAGCTATGGCCAATGGCTAATGTATAGGGCGCGACCCTATACCAATCTCATATGGTATTCTATCATATGAGTCATTTTACTTCGGGATATCTTCCTAAAATTTTCCTTGAAAATCTTTTTCATCCAAAAATGATATAAACCCTTTTAAAACAAACTTAAACAAGGATAATATTTATATTCCATGCCTTACACAAAATCACCTTGCCATGTTATATATATATATATATATATATATATATATATATATATATTACTCGAACATTAGTTGATGAAGACACTTAAACACTTGGAAGTACCTCTTTCGATTCTATTGAAAGTCCCCCTTTCAAAACCAAGTAAAACCCTTCATTTATCTAGGCCGAAAGGCCAAAACCTTCCTTTCGAAACCATTCTTAAAATTCTTTCGAAACCTTTGAAAACCTTCCTTTCGAAAGCATAAAAATATTAGACATCATATCTTAAATATTTCAAAACATTGCCTTTGAAAAACTTGAAAAAACCTTCTATTTCAACCCTTTCGAAACCATCAGAAACACTGCCTTTCGACTCCTTCGAAACCCATTGTGGAACCATCCTTTCAAAAATATTTTAAATACATTTTGAAAGCATCAAATCTTTAAAAACTCAAACCATTCAAAAGCACTTGGGTTCAATTTAAAGCATGTGGAAAAACACCTTTCGAAACCATTTAAACCAACTCTTTCGAAACCTTTGGGCTAAATTTCAATCAAAATAAAAAGAGTCATTTAAGTAGAAAGCCTTCCTTTCAAAACCTATTCCTAGGTGAAGAAGTGATGGTGTTGAAACCATCCCTTCGAAAGCATTGGAGAAGTGCTTAATTTTTTTAAAGCAAAGTATATCTTTCGAAACCATTGACTTCGAAAGCTAGAAAGGCGGTAGCTAGGGGTTTCGATCCCTTCGAAAGCATAACTTAAAACAAATGAGTGCGACCCATTCAAAACCCTTCCTCTTAAAATATTTGACCGAGTCGAAAGCCAACTAAGTCGAAACCTAACCTTTCGAAAGCAAAGCAGGCGCTACCTTTTATTTTAAAACAAGGCATACTCCAGCCCCTTCAAAACCTAGCATTTTGACCAAGTACACTTCGCTTTTATCCAATGCGCTACGTACCAAGTAGCTTCTTACCATGTGCATTGGTTTCGAAACCAATGGTGGAAAAAGGTCTGGGTCAGAATCCCCCGTGTCGAAAATGGTGGAATATGCTAAAATCATGTTTTTTTTGTTTTTAACTTAATAGAGAAACACTTTTTAACTAACCTTATATTATTTGTCAAACTTTCATTGGTTGCTAAATACCATTTTCAAAAGTGTTTCTAATATTTTCAGAAATAAACTATAATTTTATTTTACAAAATACCCGTTCTCCTTAATTATATATATAAAACATTTAAGTCGCATACCTTAAATAATTTTATATATTCGTCAAAACACTTAGGAAAATTTTAACAATTCCAGAAAATCCTTTTCAATATGTTTTCTAACATATATAAATTTCAGACCCAAGAATTATTTATTTTGCCGTAAATAAATTACAACCCAATAAATCATTTTCTTCACTAGAAAATTATTATAAAATCCACATTAATTCAGAAAATTATAAAAATTGAAACCCACCTCTAAAATATTAATTTTGATCTACATTTAAATTTTTAAGGCACTTAGATGTCATATAGTAAGGTTTTCATGTCAAACATATCATAAAATCAAAATAAATATATATAAATCATCAACAAGTATATATAAACTTGTAATCATCCCAAACATGGCGTAAACATGCAAAAATACTTCGGATTATCCTTAAAATCGAAAGCCGCAAGATAATGAGATGTAGTAATTATTCACCTTAACTTTGTGATTAAAGATATGAGATTTAATCTTGATTAAGTTGATTTGATTTCAAACTTTTACCTTTCTCTTCTTCTCCTTTGCTAATGGTGGCCGGCCTTGGTTTTGATGTTTTTCATTTGTGATAAAATTAAATGAAGGTGTGTTCATTTTCCCTAATGGTTTAGAGTACTAGGAAATCCCTTTTTCCTACTTTTCCCTCCCCTATTTCCTAACACTTAAGTTCATTTTACTTCATTTATATATTCATTAATATGGCACGACTACCCCTTAGTTATAATCAAATCTCTATCCATTAATAGTCTTACATTTTTATTTTATTAACCAGTTAAACCTCCTAAACAATGTTACTAAAAGTATAGGGTGTTTCAATCTCCCATCCTTAAAGAATTTCGTTCTCGAAATTACGATAAGGTATACAACAAACAATTAAAGGTAAACATACCATCAAACACATCAAGATAAGCATCTCTAATCCTGCTCTCAGTTTCCTAAGTACAGTCTCTAGCATCGCCACTCCACTGGACTTTCACTAATCTGACTATCTTATTTCTCAACTTCTTCTCATCTGTTGTTCCAAATAGGCTTCCTAGCTATAGTCATGTCTTGTTTCACTACTGAATCTTCTAATACAGTCGGTGCTATAGTAGTGTTTGGATCCATAACACATTTCGTCAGATGAGATACTTGGAAAACATCATGGATTCCCGCCAAACTACTTGGTGACTCTACTCTATATGTGAGTTTCCCAATCCTTTCTAAAATAGGAAATGGTCCTACGAATCCTGGTGCTAACTTCCCCATCTTCCCAAACCTGATAACACCTTTCATCGGTGATACTTTGATGAAAACATGATCTCCAACAGTGAAATCAAAATTTTTTCATCTTCTATCTGCATAGCTTTTCTGCCTAGACTGAGCTTCCTTCATTCTTGCCCTTATCGAGTCAATCTTTTCTACTGCTTCTTTTACCAAATTAGGATCGATCTATCTCCAGTTTCTAACCAACACATAGGGAATTTTCATGGTCTTCCATACAAAGCTTCAATTGGTGTCATTCCTATACTAGTTTGATAACTATTGTTATACAAAAACTCGACTAGGTGTAGGTGGTCTTCCAATGGTCGCTTGAAGTCTATTACACAAGATTGCAATAAGTCCTCTAAGATGTTGTTAACCCTTTCTGTTTGTCCATCAGTTTGCGGATGATAAGCGGTACTCATCTTGAGCTTGGTTCCTAAACTTTCCTAAAGTCTTTTCCTAAACCTTCTAGTGAATAAGGAATCTCTATCACTAACAATATTACTAGGAATTCATATTGTCTAACCACGTTCTTCATAAATAACTTAGCTAACACAGGTGTCTTCCTATTTTATTTAACTGGAATGAAATGGGAACTCTTGATCAATCTGTCCACTATGACCCATATACTTTCATTCCCTCTATTATATCTCGGCAACCCGTTTATGGAATCCATAGAAATAGAATCCCACTTCCATTTTGGAATTTCTAATGGCTGAAGCAATCCACATGGCTTTTGTGCTCGACTTTTACCTACTGACAGTTCAAACACCGTTTCACCAATAAGCCAACATCCTCTTCGTGCCTTCCCAGAAGAAACTTCTCTTCATATCTTTCTTAACCATCCACTTTGGTCCAGACTAAAATCTTTCAAGTCATCGCTTTTCATTCCATCCTTTAATTTTTCGGTCCTTTCATCTAACACTGGACCCTCTTCTTGCTAGAAGCAATCTTCTCAATCAATACCGGTCGGACTTCCAAACAAGATAATATAGCAGATCCCCCACTAGACCCAGCCTCGGATCTCCATTGCACTCTACAAGCTATCATGATTTACAAGTCTTTCCTTTCTACTATCATGGCCAACACTGCATTTTGATTCTTCCTACTAAGCGCATCTACAACCTTGTTGCCTTTCCTTGGCATGTACTCTATTCCAAATCATAAGCAACTAAAAACTCCAACCACCTTTGTTGTCTCATGTTTAGCTCCTTCTGAGAGAACAAGTACTTCGACGACTTGTGATCTGTATAGAGCTCAAACCTCTCTCCCAAAAGGTAATGCCTCTACACCTTCAGAGCAAATATAACTGCAGCTAACTCCAAGTCATGCATCAGATACCTAATCTCATGCGGCCTAAGCTAGCTAGAAGCATAGGCAATCACTTTACCCCTCTGCATGGCTCCCAATGCAGTACCGCACGCATCAGTATAAATAACTAAATCTTGATTCCCCTCCGGAACCACTAACACCGGTGCATGATTCAACAAGTGCTTCAAGCTCTGGAATGCTTCCTCACACTTATCGATCCACATAAACTTTTATATTATTTCATGTTAGCTTAGTCAACGACACTGCTATCCACGAGAAATCCTTTATGAACCTCCAAAGATATCCCGCCAATCCAAGGAAACTTCTTATCTCAGTTACCGTTTCTGGTCTCTTCCAGTTATTAACGACTTTGATCTTTTCTTGATCAACTGACAATCCTTTCTTTGAAACCATGTGACTAAGAAACTTCACTTCTTTCTTCCAAATATGGCACTTCAAAAAATTTTCCTTTAGCTGATGTTGCCTCAGCATCTCAAGTAAAACCATAAGATGAACTTCATGCTCCTTCTCATTCCTAGAGTATATCAGAACATCACCTATAAAAACCAGCACGAATCTATCCAAGTGCTCTCGAAAAACCCAGTTCGTCAAATCACAAAGAATGTTGGTGCATTAGTAAGTCCGAACGACATAACTAACCATTCGTATGACCCATATCTTATTTTAAACGCCGTCAAAGGTACGCTATCTTCGGCCACTCTAAGCTGATGAAATCCTATCGCCAGGTCTAACTGAGAGAATATCTTGGTTCCACTCAATTGATCGAACAACTCGCCAATCTTCAGCAATGGATATTGATTCTTTATCGTCTTCTCATTCAGCTTACGATAATTGATACATAGCCTTAACAATTCATCCAACTTCTTAGCAAATACTGTGGCTTCTCCACAAGGCGAACTATTTTGTCTAATAAAACTCTTGCCTTCCGATTATATCAATTCAGCTTTCAACTACTTCATCTCTATTGGTTCCATCTTGCTTGGCGGCCTACTTACTGGTTCTACTCCAGGCTCTAAATCAATCTGAAACGCAATGGCTCATTTTGGTGGTAATCCAATTACAGGCTCAAAGGCATACGTGAATTCTCTAACCACGAAAACTCAATGCAACTCATCTTCCAACACCATAATACCCAATAAGGCATTCACCTTGCAATTAGGGCTTTCTTCGGTATAAATTATCCGATCACTACAATTAAGGTGACTAAGTGATATTTTCCTATCCTGGTAAAATATCCTGACATTGTATTTTCTTAACCAATCCATGCCCAGTATAATTTTGAACCCTACGATATCAAATACATGCAAGCTATAAACAAAGGTGTAACCTAGCAAGTCAAACTCTAAGTTTTTTACACTTCATCCCAAGCATCGCATATCCTCCTATCGGATTTGCAACTCTCAAAAAAGTAACTAAATATGTGTGTTCTATGTTAAGTTTATCTACCAAACATTGAGATATAAAATAATGTGATGCACCAATATCAAACAAAACGCTAACAAACATACCGTGAATCTAAAGCGTACCTCCTAACACCGCCCTTTCCCATCTCCTGCACTGGTGGCTTCGAAACAGCGTGCTCCAATGCATACACTTGGCCCTTTCCATCCTTTGCGGGCTCCTTGCGTTGAATCTTATAGTGGCCAATCTGATCAAAATTAAAGCACTTGATGTTCTTCTTTCCAATGACCTCCTTTCCTTTTCCTTTTCCAGTAGATACTCATGAGCATAATGTCCTTTCTTGTCGCACTTGTAACAGACCACTTCAAACTTTCCCTTCTTTGTTGCTCCTCCTTTCTAATCTTTTTTTATGTGGAAAAACTTACTCTTTTGGCTCTATCTAACCTGGACCTCCTTCTCCTTCTTCTTCTCCAAACAAGCTAACATCTCCTCATGTCTCAATGTCATGTCCATTACTACATCACATGGATCTCTAATGTGTGGTAAAGTAGCCCTAGCCAACTCCGGCTTTAAACCTCTAATAAACTTTTCATTTCTTTTCAGCACCATGTCAATAGTGGCATACCCATATCTATCCAATTCTTCAAACCTGCTGGCATACTTCAAAACTGACATTTCTCCTTGTTCCAGCTTGGCAAACTTCCTAACGGACACAGACTACGCCATTACAGACATGAACCTTTCTTGAAACCTCCTCCTAAACTCCTCCCACATTACAATCTTTTCATCCACACCAGTAGTTATAGTATTCCACCAAAACAAAGCAGCTCCCTGAAGCTGTCTCGAAGCAAGTCTTCTTTTCTGCTCATGATTGAGCCCTAAGTCAGCAAAAATCCTTTCATGGTGTAGTATCCAGTTTTCCACCTCGATAGCATCCTCAGTCCCAATAAGTGGCTTTCCTCTAAGCCTAGCATAGTCTCTACTCAAGTTAGCATATTGGTTGACTAGTGGAGCTTTTTGAACTCCTTCCGCAACATTTCTTCCAACAACTCTAGCTGCGATCCCAACTTGCATCATGTTTATGAAAAACTGATACATAGCCCCATATCTACTTGTGGGACTCCAGCACCTATGTTTTCAGCTTGAGCCTGACCTTGTGCTCTTCTAACATTCGGTCGAGCATTTCCATTTATGGTGGTGTTTTCTACTCCTAGATTAACTCTGCCTCTTCTTCCGTCCATATTTGTATTCAAGCCTAGTCAGATACAGAAGAATAGCCTAACAAAGATAGGAGACTAGAGATAGGGTATACTTATATATAGCAAATACAAGTATGTGCATAACTTATCCCTATATTCCAATCTTAACTCTAATTCCTAAGGATTATGTTTTCAAAAATCATTTTTTTTAGTTAAAATATTTCATAAACCTATGCTCTGATACCAAATTGTAACATTCCATATCTAGAGGTCTAAAGCTAAGCGCTATAGATGCTGCAGTCATCAATAGTATTAACTTCCGACGACTAAATACGACTATGTTAATGGTGTCTATAATATCAAAAACATTTGAATATAAAACAAATCGCAGATTTAAAACCAACATTTTTCCATTACATTTCAAAAAAGTTGTTCTATATTCAGATTACATAATGCCAAAACGTCTCCCAAGCAATGTTAAAATATACTTATTACAAAATACGCCAAGAGCGACTTATAAAGATGCCCCCTTGGATGATCAGAGTCATATAGTCATAATTGACTTGATATATACATAGAGGAAACAAATAAAAAAACAAAGAACTGCAACTCCTAAATAGCTATCAATTAGCCTCCAGCTCGCCTCTGGTAGCTTTATTCGTCATCCTACTAAAACCTGAAAGAATCTCAACCCTCAACCTACTCAAATCAGATTTTGAGCACTCGAGAGTTTAAGGGTAAAACATAAACTTCGATTCAGACATAAAGCCTAGGGTGAATAATACCATACGTCCTGGTTATAAATGTTAAGTGAGACCACGCCGCTTAACGGAACGGGTTTCCCTTCACTAATATTCTTATGATACATATCTTTTGTAAGTCTTTTCCCACAACCAAAACTGGTTAAGTACTATGAGGAATCATTACGTAAACATACATATCGGGTAATGAAAGAACTATCTATTCAAACACTTTATTTTTGTTTGGCTAACTATTAACATTTGGCTAACTCGGGCCTTCCAGACAATACAACAAAATAATCTAACATATGTTAGACACTCTTTTCCTGGACGGTCTGTCCTTAACTATCTGTTAAATACTTCTCTTCTAGACGGTCTGTCCCTAACATCATATCTCCCAGGGTCACTTGATCCTAATAGTTTTACGGGCTCACCAATAACCTATCCATATACAAATATATATTCCCTTCTTTGTGTAATCATAATTTTAGTCTTACCTGTGACAAAACCATAGGCACTGGAATTTTAGACTAAATTAGCTGGGGCCAATGGCTAATGTATAGGGCGCGACCCTATACCAGTCCCATTTGGTATTCTAATATCTGAGTCATTTTACTTAGGGATGTCTCCCAAAAAATTTCCTTGAAAACATTTTTCAAGTAAAATTGATTTGAACCCTTTTAAACCGAGCTTAAACAAGGAAAACGTTTATACTCTATGCTTTACACAAAATCACCTTGCCGCATTATACACACACACACACACTTACTCAAATCTTAGTTGATGAAGACACTTAAACACTTGGAAGTACCCCTTTCGATTCTATTGAAAGCCCCCTTTTCAAAACCAAGTAAAACCCTTCATTTATCCAGGCTGAAAGGCCAAAACCTTCCTTTCGAAACCATTCTTAAAACCTTTTCAAAACCTTTGAAAACCTTCCTTTCGAAAGCATTAAATTCTTAGACATCATATCGTAAATACTTCAAAACATTGCCTTTGAAAAACTTGGAAAAACCTTTTATTTCAACCCTTTCAAAACCATCATAAACACTACCTTTCGACTCCTTCGAAACCCTTTGTGGAACCACCCTTTCAAAAACATTTTAAATACATTTCGAAAGCATCAAACCTTTAAAAACTCAAACCTTTCAAAAGCACTTGGGTTTAATTTAAAATTTATGGAAAAACACCTTTCGAAACCATTTAAACCAACTCTTTCGAAACCTTTGGTTAAACTTCAATCAGAATAAAAGGGTCATTTAGAACATCTAAGTCGAAAGCCTTCCTTTTGAAACCTATTCCTAAGTGAAGAAGTGATGGTGTCGAAACCATTCCTTCGAAAGCATTGGATAATAGGTTAATTTAAAAAAAAACAAAGTATAACTTCCAAAACCATTAACTTCGAAAGGTAGAAAGACGGAAGCTAGGGGTTTCGACCCCTTCGAAAGCATTACTTAAAACAAATGAGTAGCATTACTTAAAACAAATGAGTGCGACCCATTCAAAACCCTTTCACCTAAAATATTTGACCCAGTCGAAAGCCAACTGAGTCGAAACTAACACTTCGAAAGCAAAGAAGATGCTACCTTTTATTTTAAAACAAGGCATACTTCAACCCCATCGAAACCTAGCATTTCGACCAAGTACCCTTTGCCTTTATCCAATGCGCTACGTACCAAGTAGCTAGATACCATATGCTTTGGATTTGAACAAAAAGGTGGCGAAAGGTCTGGGTCGGAACCCCCTTGTGCCGAAAGTGGCGGAACATGCTACAATCATGTTATTTTTTATTTTAACTTAAATGGGAAACACTTTTTAACTAACCTGCTATTATTTGTCAAATTTCTATTGGTTGCTAAATACCTTTTTCAAAAGGGCTGCCAATATATTCGGAAATAAACTATAATTTTATTTTACGAAATGCCTCGTCTCCTTATTAATAGAAACTTATATAGATTTTGATATTTTTAACTTAAAGGCAGTGAAATACCTGTCCTCCGGGTTAAATGAGAGTTGGTAGCTATATTCTAGAAGGAGTTTGGGATTGGACATAGAACGGGAGTTCGAACCATTATAAAAATCTCTGGTGTCATTTTACTTTACTTTATTATTTTCCGCACTAGTTATTTATCATATTATATTCCATATTACTCGATCCTATAGCATGAACACTTTCATTTGGTATCAGAGCCAGGCTATCATATAACCGTAACATAGTTATGATATATTGTTTTAATATGGAAAACAACACCAGCATTGTTGCTAACACTACCTTTTTAGAAGGTCGATCTACTACATGACCACCTCTATTTAATTAAATGAACTATAACTATTGGGCTAATAGAATGAGAATCTATATACAAGCAAGTAGTTATGAAACCTGGAACATTATGCAATCTGAATATACTATTCCTACTACTGAATATTTAACATGGCCTAACACATAAAATTAGACGCTGCTGCAAATGCTAAAGCTATGAATATGTTATATTGTGCATTTGACAAAAATGAATTTAATAGAATAAGCATGTGTAAAACTGCTCATGAAATTTGGCGTACACTTAAAATTACACATGAAGGTACTAACAAAGTAAAATTTCTATGCTCAAAAATCAGTTCCAGAATTTTAAAATGAAGCAAGATGAGACTATAAATGAAATGTACTCTAGATTTCAAGATATATATCATTGTTTGTTAGCATTAGGAGAAACTTATATAGATTTTGATATTGTTTCAAAAATCCTTAACTCGCTAACGGATGAGTGGGAACGAAAAGTCTCAGCAATCGAAGAAGATTACGACATTTTGACTATAAAACTGAAGGAGTTGATAGGAAATCTAATGTCCTATGAGGTTAATCTCCAAGAAAAACAAGTACAGGCTCAAGATAGGAAGAATATAGCATTTCAGGCAGAAAAAGGTGAATCGGATTTAGATGAAGAACATATGACGTACATTGCTAAAAATTTCAAAAAGTTTTTGAAATTTAGAAAAGAGCAACAAATTTAGAAATAACAAGAACAGCTCCAGCAATAATAACAATGCCAACAAACCATCATTATCTTTTCTTTATGAATGTCACAAGAAAGGCCACATCAAGAAAGACTGTTCGGAGAAAAAGAAAGACAAACATAAGCACAAAAAAGACTGATTCAAGAAGAAATTTATACAAGCTAGGTTAGACCCTACTTAGTGAGCTTGGCAAAACGTTCATTAGTAGAAGAAAGCTTTCTCTATCACGTGGGACGATTCAAAATCATCTTCATCATCAGATAGTTACTCGGATGGTGATTCAGAACAAGCCAACATTTTCTTTATGACCACAAAAGACGAGGTAAGTGATCTAACTTTTGATGATATTTTGGAAATCAATTCGGAATTACTTGATAAATTAAAAGGAAAAAATAGAAAGTATAAAAAAACTCTTGAAAAATTGAATAGAACTGAAATCGAGGTAGAAATGCTAAGAGATGAAAAGAAAATTTTAGAAGAAGAACTTCAAGTTACTCAAGAATCTTGATCTAATATGATATCTCAATTTTCTTTGCTAAGTCAAGAGATAGAAACTCAAAAAGAAAAGAATGATGCTTTGTTAATTGAGAATCATGACCTTAAAGCAAATGTCAAGATTTTAGAGTTAGATAATTCTAGCCTTAAAACAAAGTTAGAAGACATTACTAAAAATGTCTCTAATTTTAATAAAGGCAGAGAAATTCTTTCTAAAATTATAGAAAATTCTCAAATTGTTTCTAATAAAAGAGGACTAGGATATAAGCATTCTTCTAAAATTACTGCTAAGGAAAAGAATTCTTCACATAAAAATAATAATAAAGTTGAAAAACCTGGCTCAACAATTTCAAATTTTACTAAAACAATCAAAGTTTGGGTTCCTAAAACAAATAACTCTTTGATTAGAAATAAATATATAAAATCTTTTATAAAAACTGTCCATAAAAACAAAGATTTTATTTTCAAAGGAATACTGAACACTCTTGGGTTTGGCTTCCTAAGACCTAACTCTTAGGACCCAAAATGCAATGGTGGGTACCAATATTAATTCTTTATTTTGTAGGTACCAAACCACAAAAAGAGAGGAAAATGGATACTAGACAGTGGTCGCTCAAAACACATGATAGGAAACAAGGAAATGCTAACGAATATTATCTACTCAGATGGAGGTTCTGTCACGTTTGGAAATAATTCCAAAGGATATGTCATCGGCAAAGGTGATGTGAGAAATAATAAAAACAACGCTATCTCATCCTCACTTTCTTATACCTTCATTAGCTCAGAATCAGTGAATCTTCCAACACCGACTCTCATATACGAACCCAATCCTGTTGTTCCACCATCTAACATTTACACTGGTTATACCCCTCCCATCAAAAGAGCTAAATGTTCTCTGTTTTTTGGCTCGATATCTACCAAAGAAAAGAAAGACAACAGCTGTCACTGTTAATGGGAGACACTCGAGTTACAACGAGAATTATACTACGAGCAAAAACTGAATGCGAAGCGGCTAAGCTTCCTTGAACAAGTGGCTCTTAAATTCTGTGGTTCATCCTCACACAACATGGTTCATCAACCAATGACTCCTTCACGTCGTAATCCGAGGGAACCATCACCTCAACATCCATCGGTTTCTCCAAATTCTTGGGAAAATGGACAAGGCTAATCACCACTACGACCTCTGCCAGAGAATACGATGGTGGAATCAGAAGACCGCCACACTCCTTCCTCTTCCTCAAAATCTACTTAATTTGTGTTCTTATGTTTTTGAATTTATTGTACTACTATATTTATATTTAGTTTTAAATAATATATTTCTTGTTTTAAACTTTGTTATAAACCAAAACTTCTATGCTCAAAAAAAAACTTATTGCATTTGCCTAGAGAACTGTCTACCTGAAAATTCCTCAAATTCAGTCTACAAAACCAGGGAATCCAGTCAACTGAAACAACATTCCAGTATAATTTTGAACCTGAAGTCAGTGGACTGACAGAACCAAACAGTCGACTGAATTGGCATAATTTACATGGAAAACTTTCAGGATAGGATCAGTCGACTAAACACCTGTATTCAGTCGACCGACCATTGAAATTTTTCAAAAGTTTGTCCTCTGTAGTCAGTCGAATGATTACATAATATAGTCGACTGAATACGTCTTGTATGAACATAAGAAACTCGAGATGAGTTCTATCAACTGAACCTCTGTATTCGATCGACTGACTCCTTTAAATTTGGTTTCAGTATTCAAAATCAGTCGACTGCCTATGCATATTCAGTCAACTAATACTAGGTACCCTACTTTTTCCCTCTACCTTCCTCTTCAAATATACTATTTACCTTTACCAAATTCACTTTTACCTTCAAATTTTTTAATCTTCTACCATTATTATTTTTTCTCCACTTCAAATTCTCTAAGAAATTCTACAATTCTCTCATCTATTAGTCCATACTTTTCAATTCACAACCTCCTACTTCATCATCAAAACCCTAGTTCTACAAATGGCTCCTAAAAGACCTCGACATTCTCAAGCCACGGCAAGTTCTTCGGATTCACAAATAAGAGCATGGCTATACAATGATAAGGCGCTGCAATGCTTTGAAAAGATGTAAAGCTCCTGTATTTTTGAAGTTCTTTTATAAAATTCCCTAATTTTTCTTCATATGCCATTCAAGACTTGGCTCGTTGTAGCGGAGTGGAGCACCTTATTGATTTTTCGATAAATAACAGTAAGATTAATCACCTTCTTGTTAAACTTTTCTATGCCAACTTAAATCTCGACCACCACACAATTACAAATCCGTATGACTGCATTTAGACGGTGGCATATGGTAAAAAGATTTTTCTTCCTCATGGATTCTACAATGTCCAAATGAAGGTGACGAGTTAGCTGAAATTGCCGTTAATATGGACACTCGTGATCGTGTTAGTCATTTGTTTCTTTCGGATGACTCAACGGAGTTAAAAGTGGTAGCATTAAGGCCAAAAGTTCGCATAATGCATATAGTGCTTACCCACACCATCAATCCCCGCACTGAAAGCTATGAGAAGGTCTACCGAGGAGATTTCCAGTCCTTATATGTCATTTGAGGAAATAGACGAGTTAACTAGGCGAAGGACATTCTAGATGAATTCCAAACTTTTAATTAAGGTCGAATGAGGATGATCTACTATAGCGCTTACATCATGCGCATTCTCAAGCATTTTGAGGTTCCTTTTGTTGATTCTGAATGTTCGACCATAGGTTCCTTGAATACTAAAAATCCTAGCCTCATAAACCTACCAAAGCAATGTCTTGACCACATCATAATTACTTACGAACATTGGCTTGAAAATCAAGCCGTGGGTCAAGCCCAACCATCCTTCCAACAAGTTCGTCAACAAACTCCACATGTGCAAGCCTCTTCATCGTCCCAACCTCCTAGACCTACTCAAGAAGTCTACAAGATTCAAGAAATAGACCCTCAAGCTCGGCCCCATAAAGCCATGACTATCATTGCTCGTAATAAAAAACTTCTCGATAATAATCTATCTCGAGTTGAATCGAATGTTTCTAGAGTTGATAAAAATGTCACCAAATTCAATAAGAAGCCTAATCGTACTAAGTCCTTCCTCAACAATATCTGAGAAGTAATCACATACTCCTAATCATCTTCTACCTCCATTCACGTACCTACATCTCATGGGAAACAACCAGTGGTACATTTCACTTGGTCTACATCAAATGAAGAACAAGAGGAAGAAGAAGGTGAGGAAGCGGGTGATGACTCCGATAATGATGAAGAAACTGAAGATGACGAAGAAAGTTCAAACGGAGGAGGTGAAGGTGATCAGTAAGAATATCTTTTATCTTTTAAAAAAAATTATGCTTTTGTTAAAATTTATTTTCAGACAATTTGGTATTTGGGTCTTGTGGTATTGTGTAATTGTCTAAAACTCTACGTATATCATATTGTACTATTGTTCTCAGATAATGTGACTATTCTATGTTATATGCTAAGTCTTAGTTATATATATGTGTGTGTGTTCCTATGACATATTTCATGTACTATAACTATCTTATACCTTGAGTACTCTCCTTTTTTTCGATGACAATGGGGGAGAAAAACATCAATTATTTACAAGAAATATTGCATAGATTTAGGGGGAGAATACAATATCAAAGTTGCAAGCATATACTCAAGGGAAGAGAAATTTTAACAAATCTCATCGAAGGTTCACTCATAGCAAATGAAGTTGTCATCATCAAAAAGGGGGAGAATGTTGGATCATAAGGTTTTGAATGCTGAAAAGAGACAAAAGTTCACATATCTATGACTGCGGCAAATCCTGACTCATCAAACCAAGTATGGTTCGTATTGATATTAATATAACTAGAGTCAGTAAGTATAGAGTCTAGTATAGAAATTTGTTAAAATCTATCCTCAAAGCTCATCACTCACAAATACATTTACGAAACTTGCATACGTTTTATAAAACTTTCATATACACACACAAAGTTTTTACGTGCATTGGAAAAAAACAGTATCCAGTCGACTAAATACTATATTTCGGTCGACTGATGCTATTTGAAAAAAAAAAAATTAATATGCAATAGACGATCGACTGAACTGCTTAGGTCGGTCGACTGAAACTGTGCAAATTTTTGTGCACATTTAAATTCAGTCGACTGACTCAGCAAGTTCAGTCGACTCAATAATGCAACGGTCACATTTTCCAAGAGGCACTTCTTTTCACCAAAAGGTTTTTTCTTTATGGAAGGTTGCATCTCTTAGATTTTGATAGATATCTATTTCCAGCAGTCATATCTCCTCATAAACTATATATACACTCAAGATTTATAGATTCATATTACCTAATTTTCTATTCTTTTTTGATCTATAGCACTTAGCATTCTTGAGATCAATATCTACAAGCTTTCATACAATCATTGCTTATGTATTCATTTCCATATTCTTCAAGAAATATTAAAACTTCATATTCTTCATACACACACAAATATACATATCTGCTTTGAAGATAAGATTATAGGAAGGGCATACTACAAGTGACAAATTTGTGTTAATTGATACACTTAAAGTCAAGTTAAAATCAGTCTATAAGAGTGTCATGTTTAGTTGCTCAGGCGGTAAAGTTCAGTTCTGTTTCTCAGGCGGTCAAAGTTCTGTTCGGCTGCTCAGGCGGTGTAATACCAATTCCTCTGGGTTAAGTGAGGGTTGCTATCTATATTCCATAAGGAGTCTGGGAATGGACGTAGACTGGGAGTTCGAACCAGTATAAAATCTCTGGTGTCATTTTACTTTACTTTATTATTTGCCGCACTAGTTATTTAATATATTATATTCCATATTACTCAATCCTATAGCACAAACACTTTCACTCTGGATTGGCTTCTATTCCCCTCGAGTTCATTAGGAAACCCAAGAATTTCCCAGATGCAATAAGTAAGTGAACACTTTGGTGGATAGAGTTTCGTACCATACTTGTAGAGCACGGCGAACATCTCAGCCAAATCATCAACATGGCTTGTCGATTGTCGTCACTTCACAAGCATATCATCTATATAGACTTCCATTGAACGTACTGTTTAGTACCTTGAGTTGCAAGGTAAATATTCTTGGTTGAGTTATTCAGCTCGATATTGTTATCATATCTCGAAAACCTAGGGCATTTCGTGTTGTCAGACTTTCGATCTTTGGCCCCACTTCCATTCTTTCTCTAGCCACCACTTTCTTTTCAATACTCACATCAACATTTTCGAAAATTGCTTCGGGCTGCTTCATATCAACATTAATTTAGATAACTTTAGCCGATTGCCCGATAGCAGCCTTTCTATATAATAAAGGCACTAGCTCGCTCCAGTGTTGTTTAGTACAATAGCAAATCATAATAAGTAAATATAGTGATACAAGAGTGTGATCTCCTTCTTATCCTCTATCCAGCTCCATGTGCTCACCAGACCTGATATCCCTAACTATTCATTTAAGAGTATGTAGAGTAATGGAAAAAAAGTGTAAAACTCCAAGTCAGACAACAGTCAGGTATGAGCAGTAGAAAATATCTAAATACTAATAAATTACTATAATAGGACAAATGGTATGGAAATCATACCTCACATGTCCCTATATCCATAGAGTTAGCACATATACAAGATCTATGCAACTCTACATCATAGCCATCATGGGTGTACTATACATAAAAGTACTAAGGGTGTCTGAGCATCTATACTGACAACATCGACATCATGTGACATCCTTAAGGTGATAAGCAGTCAATGCAAACATAGCATTTATCATCCGTCCTCACTTTTACTCACTCAGTGCATTAGATACATGATAACTTGAATGATCCATCATGATAAAAAACTACTCAACGTCTCAGTTCCTTAGTACATGAATCTATGTCATGCAGTGCGCCAGGAATATATCACCGGTCGATCCAAGGTAAAGATCGCCCGTCATGGAGATCAGGATCCATCATGGCCCGAATGGGTGCCTCATATTACCCTTGGTTTAAGAGTACTCTTTGAACCTTCGAGTTCCAACGATCCCTTTGCACAAATCATCTATAATAGAGCTCATTCTGGAACTGGTCTTACGACTCCCGTCATGAAGTCACTATGGTTGGGACAACCCTCTATGATCATCACCAGTAGAATATCGACATTCATCCCATAACCTTCCTCTAGCAGTCCCCTCAATCCGACTCATGGTTCTCTATTCTACACCTCAAAATACAATTATCCATCATCAAAGCCATCACTTCTCATCATGTAATCATCCTCTTCACATTGTGCATCATTATTCTTGAAATGGCTACAGAAACCTACGGTTCGGTACGATCCAACACTTGGCCATATTTGGCTAAGTGTCTGGTTTGTCATGAGTTTGATCGAACACACCCTAGACATGAAGTAAACACTCGATCATAAACTACACTACATCTCGGTTCCTTAGTACATGAATCCATGCACTTAGTAGGCCCGGAATATATCACCTGTCAATTCAAGGTAAAGATCTCTCGTCATGGAGATCAGGACCCATCATGGTCCAAATGGGTACCCCATATTACCCTTTCCTTAAGAGCTCTCTTTAAACCCTCGAGTTTCAACAATTCCTTCGCACGCATCATCTATAGCAAAGCTCATTCTGGAACTGGTCCTACGATTCCCATCATGAAGTCACTGTGGCTGGGACAACCCTCTATAATCATCACCAGTAGAATATCAACATTCGTTTCATAACCTTCCTCCAATAGTCCCCTTAATCCGACTCATAGTTCTCTACTCTACATCTCCAAATACAATTATCCAACATCAAAGGCATCACATCTCATCATGTAATCATCATCGTCGCATTGCACATCGTCATCCTCGAAATCGCCACCGAACCCTATGGTTTAGTACCGATCCAACACTTGACTATATTTGACTAAGTGTTTGGTCTGTCATGAGTTTGAGTGAACACATCGTAGACACGAAGCAAACACTCGGTCAAAAACTACTCAATGTCCCATTAACTTGGTACATGAATCTATATCACAGAGTAGGCTAGGATATATCACCTGTCATGGCTGATCCAAGGTAAAGATCGCCCGTTATAGATATTAGGACCCATCATGGTCCGAATGGGTATGCCATATTACCCTTGCTTTAAGAGTACTCTTTGAACCCTAGAGTTTTGACGATCCCTTCGCACACATCACCTATAGCAGAGCTAATTCTGGAACTGGTCTTACAACTCTCGTTATGAAGTCACTACAGTTGGGACAACACCCTATAATCATCGCCAGTAGAATATCGCCATTCATTCCATAACCTTCCTACAAAGTCCCCTTAATCCGACTCATAATTCTCTACTCTGCTTCTCGAAATACAATTATCCATCATCAAAGCCATCACTTCTCATCAAGTAATCATCATCAATGCATCGCACACCGTCATACCTAAAATCACCGCCGAACCCTATGGTTCGGTACCGATCCAACACTTGGCCATATTTGGCTAAGTGTTTGGTTTGTCACAGGTTTGAGTGAACACACCCTAGACACGAAGCAAACATTTGAAGAAAGCATATGAAAACTCAAAGTCCAACTCCTCCATGACGTACCATCAGCATCGATCCATAAAACCTGAACCATCATCATTGATCCAAGTCGCCATCGATCCATGCTGACCCCAATCTGACACTTCATACAACTAAGTCATGCTCCATCACTTGGCCGCCCCTTCACCGAACCGTCTCCATCGATTGATACCCTATGGATTGGTACTTGTCCATAGCCATTGATCCAGGCCTTAGTCAATTTCCCCTTCCTTTGCTTTAGTTTCCCAACATCTATCATGAAATAAGTAACCCAATGGATCGGCACCGATCCATAGGCACTACCATCCCTCACTTAGGATTTTCCCATCTTCTCATGTGATCCATCCATGCATGCTAGCGACTCGTAGCATTCCTTCATATAACTCAAAGTATTCCATCCTATGACTTAAGCATGCACTGAAGAAACTCTCTACAGATCCATAGCCTTCAGACCATAACTGATTCATTCGTAACTCGAGCACACGAACTCCAAACGACTTAAAACTTCTAGCTTTATAAGGCCTTCTTTGTTGCCCCATATCGATCATACCAAGTTTGGGTCAAGTCAACTCTATAGATCATCATCGATCGATCCATACCTATCCATAACTCGTTCCTACAACTAAATCTCCATTCGATCGGCATTTTCAAACCAATCATACATCACACATCCGAGTAATCATCATACATAGTATATCCTAACAAGCATACATCTATACATACCAAAATGGAGCCTAACTCTTAAGGTAGAACCATTAGAACAAAGAAGAACCATAAGAACACCAATTTTATAAATCTTTTCCAAATCATTTGAAATTTACATTTGTGGTCAAAGAAGGTTTAAAACATATTTTAGAGTTTAGAAATCATTTTAAAAGATCATTAAACATCATATAGTGGCTAATTAGTGAGTAGAGGCTTAAAACCGCTCACATAAATCCTAAGCAATCCAAAGAAAGTCTAAAGGTGCATGAAATCCAAGAACCAACAGCAGGTCCAAATGATCACTAGTAGCAAATCTCCAATCCAAATGATAATCTAGCAAATCCCCTCCTTAATGAAAAGTTTTGGCTAATTAAGTAAGGTTTATAGTAACTTTTTGGCTAAGAAGTGATCAATGTACATTTTCTCTCTATTTTTGGGAAGTGTGAAATGATGAAGAGAAGTCTCATCATCCCCATACCCATGCTAATATCGAAATGGGCTTTGGACCTAACCATTAACTCACTAATTACCCATTGCGCTGTCCAAAACCAAGTGAAACTTCAAATAGTCATATTTTCGATGGTAAATCTATTTTCTTATTATAACCACTCTTTGGAAAGAGAAACCATCATCTTGATCTAACAAAAGTGGTTTCAGACTCCAATTCGGCTTTTATCAAAAGTTATAGGCCATATAAGATTTTGGGGTCAAAATCGTTTGATAAAAATTCTAAGGACGGAAAATGACTCTACTATCATTTCCCAAAATCATAGAATCATACGACCTCATATAAGAATAATATTAATATTCTACGGTCCTCTGATATGTAGAATATGGATCGTTATAGATCTAAAGGCTTCAAGACTTATCGCCTAGCAAAACTACGAAGTAAAAGTAATTTTGGGGGAATATGTAACAAAGAATGAACATTAGAGGGTTATGACGAATTAGACTTATGCTTGCAAGAGGCCTCGAAATGCCCAAAGGAATGACAAGTAGCGCAAATGTCTGGCTTCCAAATGTTACTCATATCAACAATCTCCATTTGACCTTCCGAAGGCCTAACTCCACAAGCATATTTTATATATAAATTAGTTTGTTAAATGAAACATTTTTCTGTCAATTGTCGATACCTTGGTTTTTTGTAATTTTCTCTTCGAACCTGGTTCTATGTCCTTGATTACGGGCTGCAATCTTATTTAAAAGGCCTAGGGTTTTATTATTTAATGGAGAACATAAGGAGTGTAGCTACTTATAGCCAAGAAGATTACAATTATCTTGCACTCTTCTCTCCAGATCTAGAGACCAAGTCTCCAAGTCCTCACTCTTATTGATTTGGTACACCCCTTAACTTGACCTTCTAGACTTCAGGCCTAACTAATTTAACATTAAATTTATTATTTGTCAATTTATTTAATATTATACCTTAATTAAATCTTATATAACTATTATACTATTTTTTAGTTAATTTTATAGCTTTAGTTAAATAAATAAAATGCCATAAAAAATCAATACAACATTTGTATTGGTTTTATAATTAATTTATAACATGTATAAATTAATTCTAAATTAACTGAGCTTGGAAGTTACCCAACAACACGGTTGTGTTGACTCTCTAGTGTAAACTCAATTCTTCGTCAATATTTAAACACTAAAATATGTATGAACTTTGCTGAAGTAGAGTATCGGGCAAAAGTTCAGTTGCTTATTGATCATTTAGGAGGAATTAAATTTCAAATCTTTATTAAGCTATACCTTGTAATGATATTTTGCACACGTTTTTTTCGTTGTTATCGTATCATTAAGATACCTAGACTTTGTTCAACGGTCGAAAAATTTACTAAAATTAATAGTTAATTGCGCAGACCACTTTAAAGTTCTTGTTTCAATCTAATAACATTTATCGATTGACAAATTTACTCTACCCTTGGTTTTAACTTTAAGTTGGCTACCATTTTTTATGATACTAAATTTTTACAACAAAGGAGATGAATTCTTTATAGAGTAGTATTTCACTTCAAGCAGTTCAACTTATACCTAACCATGGTCGTACCATGATTGTTGTGTCATGCGATTTGATCGTAATCAAAGTACAGTCTAGTTACTTAAGATCCATTGCACCCTCAACTAACGACTAGGCACTAAGGTACCACCTGTCACAGTACGTGGCCTAGATCACAGTACCGAGGAGTACACCCGCTCCCCTACAACACAAGACCAGGACTACCCCTTACTGGATAATCCCGAGTGAGATCACCCCGCGGTTGGGATCAGCAACCGCCCACTAAGCCGAAATAAAAAGGGACATCTAGACAGGGATGACCTCACCCTTCTTGGGTGCTACCCACCTAGCCTTGCTGCATAACCCCTAATTTTCAGTCATTCCCGGTTGATGAGGCTTGAGGATAAGCGTTACCTTTTTAGAACATATCCCTTAGAATGCCCATCGTCCACCTGACGATGTCCCGAAAGCATTCATCCATACAAGTCCGTCCCGGGTTCGAATGGAACCGAAGGCACTATTCCTACTACATCCGTTTTGGAAATATCCTCAGGATTAGTAGCGACTTGCCCTTGCACTTTACTGCTCCATCTTCGAATCCAAACTCGTTTTTCCATGAAAACGTACAAACCGGATAGAAGTGGTTTTCAAGAAATAAATCTCGATCCCAGTCTCTTCGAAACGATCAACGCATTGTCCAAATATTGATAGTCGGTTATTTATCTATCAATTAACATTCACAAACATCCATCAAACAATAAATAATTTCCTAAATTATTTATTTATCTCAAAATATCTTCACAAGATATATCTTCACTTTTCAAATCCCTTTAAAAAACAGTTTTCAAACTATCTTTCTTTTTCTGAATAAATTTCCCAAATATTTTCTGTTTCTTCTGAAATCACCAAGTACAAAACTAGATTTGAAATAATTTAAAACACTTTGCTTTGAAATATAATTTAAAACATTTAAGTTAAAACTACTTCAAGAATTTGTTAAAAATACATACTATATGAATATATGAAAATAAGGTTACTTTATAAAATATAAAACTAGGTTTTCACTTTTAAAAACAAAATACTAAGTCACTCTTTAAATAATTACTGCTATAATAGATTAAAGAAAATACTTACTTTAGAGTTTAAATATTATAAATAATAAATTTTCCAAAATATGATTTTAAAACAACTTTAAAACTTTTAACTTATATGTTAAAAAAATTTATTTTGAAAACATACTTGGTTATCCAAGGAGAATTTCCAATCTCAATTACTTAAATCAATTTCCCAAATTGATTTCCAATTTACTCCATTTGAAATAAGTTTCTTTAATTACTCAATTCATTTCAAAATTCGTTAATTATGGATTTTATTTTTATTATTATTTTCCGTTTGATTTCAAATCATTTAACTGAAATATAACAATTTCAGCTTCTTCCTAATTTCTTCTTTATTCTTTTCAAAATTTAAATCTTAAATTTAAAATAAATGTTTTGTTCTTTTAAAATAATAATACTGAAGTTTAAAATTCATTAACTTTCTGTTTATTCAAAATTCCCTTTTCATATACAAAATTTATTTATTAGAATTTAAAAATCACTTTTATTCTTATTCAGTTCATTCTTAAATTTATTCAAATTCTCAATGATTATTTTACTTAAAAATTCATTCTTTTATTTTCTTTTCAAACCATTACTATTTTAATCCAATTTCCCTACGAGCCTTGTACGAGTTTTGTTTGTATTACCCACTCCGTGGCTAGTAGCTGGAATTTAATCATGTAACAATTTCGGCTATTTTATAAGTATTTGTATATAGACCCTATTATAATATCAGAGGATTTCTACAAAAATTGTTTTAGCTATCGTAAGGTAAAAACCCGACATGTTTATTTGTGGTGTGGTCTTACGAGATGCCTTTGTTTTTCAAAGGATTTTTGAAACTTTAATAATCAATTGAGTGTGATTTTCTCATGCTGGTATATCCAGACTGGCTTGGGTGTTATTTAACTATAATGCTCGGGTCAGACCGAGTGTTATAGGATATAGGATTTGCGGGTCGTTACACTTGGAACTTTATAAATTTACTTATGGACAACGTTTAGTGTATATTGCTTGTGTTATACATGTGTTTAGCTGTTGAAATTAATTGAGTAAGTACAGGTATGGAGAAGCCGCGTGGCTGGATTTGGTTGCGCTTATTGCTAAAATACATAATCCGTTTTCTTAAAATGCTAAATAAGGTACGCCTACGCAATACAAAGAGGAAATATGAACCGTTTTTCTGTTTTCCGACCATGTGGGTCGATGTATATATATTTATATCTCTTGTAAAATTGTAAAAGCTCCCCCGTACAAAGGAGACTCTGCCAAAAAAATTCGGAAATTTAGGGAGTTAGAAATTTTTGGAGAAATTTTGAATAATTCAAAATTTGGTTTTAAATTTAAACTTGAATAAGACTACCACACATCATTACATGAGATTTTCTGCCTTGACTTAATTGTATTAACCAAAAGAGTACTCTCAATGAGTCATTCTGTGTTTATTCCAAACAACAACAAATATGTAATCTCTTGGTGCCCTCAATGATCATGAGTAAGGGTTCATTCTTAGATGATGCGAAAGGGGCATTTGAAATGGGCATGAAAGGAGAATGGTTTGCGAAAGGGTAATGCATTCTTGTGTAAGAAAGGGGAATTCCTAATTTTTTTATTATTAATTATATTGTTAGCCATTTTGTATTACTTTAAAGAAGTTATAGTTTAATACGAATAACGATACAATATCGATATTACAGTTATAATTTTACAGCAATTTTGAAATACAGTTGCACTACTACAACAATTTTGAATCACATATACAATAATGATACAGTTACAGCTATAAAACTCAAATTACTAATGTAGTCCACCAGCAACTAGTTCATCTCATACTTTATCATGGACGTCAGCCATGGAATTTCCAATCGTTCTTTGAATGGGTTCATGATCTTTATTCTTAGATGTTTGAATAGTATAATACTCCTCTAGATATTCTTCCGTAATTAGATTAGGATTAACTTCATATGACATAAACTCAGTCTCCTTCATTCTATCTTTATATGAAATTGTGAATAGCCGTTGTAGCAGTTGCAACCTTTTAACTTTATAAATATATGTCTACATATTATGTAAGATTACAAACTTTTTCTTCCAAATTCTGAAATTTCTTTTGATTGTCATGTGTAAACTCGAATGGTAGTGGTTAAAATATTTATTTTCAATCTTTGGTTGGTTCTGCGTTTTGTTAAAATCTAGAATACGATATCTATAACAATCCACACCTTAATAGGCCTGAATTTTGATTAAATCGAAACCTAATCTACTGGGGTATGGATCATTGGTTTTGGTAACCTATAATATATCAGAGTGCGATCAATATAAGCTCATAGAGGAATAAAAATATAATCGAACGTACAAAGAGACTAAGGCTACTATCTTGGAATCAATATTATTCCTTAGATATCTATCCACCTATTCAGTGCCGAGCATGAGAGAGAAGACTCCACCATTCGCGGTTCCCCTCTTGCACCAATATCCTATTCCTCTGAATCTATTATTTGGGTTGTAATGAGGAGGGAGTAAGAAAAATGTTTGGTGACTGGAAAACTACACGCTTTACCTATATAAATAATTTAGGCCTATTGATTCCTATTTAAATGTTATGTCTATTATTTACAGCTAATCCATTCAATCGTATGTGCATGTACAATATGCCTAACCTCATCCGAGGTATAACTATACACATATACATATACATAAACATGTACATGTACATATGCCTATACACTATATGTCTAATTGTTGTGCAACCCAAACACCCCAACCACTTAATATTTCTTAAATAGGGAGGAAGCAGACTCAATGACCATTTAATACCTCAATCCCCAAAGCGGGCTCTCCGTAACGTAAACGCTAATCAATCGGTCCTAGCTACAGAGAATGATGACCCCTAGGTATGGCTTTATGATATAATGTATTATATATCTAACGCATCTAAAAGATTCATCTAAGGGTTAACTAGCCCACCTCCGATAAACAAACAAATAACCAACTAGCTTTTAGGTTTGTGCGTATCTCATATGAATTCTACACTAATAGGAAGTGAAATCCATTAGGTCATAATCCAAGTCTTTGATACCGACCGCTCGGGACCGATGGTGGTCATAGCCTATACCATAACCCTATTACTAAATACTGATCCAATAAAAATACTGACAGGGCCCACCGATCTTCCACAACTAACATCCTGTTTAGACTAACCAAATGTAAGTTAAAGAAAATGCCAATTTCATCTACTTAATACCTCTTATTAGAAATGAAGCAGACCCCATTTCCTTAGAAGTACTGGGCCATTTAATACTTCAAATCCGAAGTGAAAGCTTGGAATATTTTCCACTACCTATCCATAAACGCATGTCCCTCCCCTATGGGTTCTATGGTTGGAGATATCATAATTAGTAGTAAGTATACACAACTACCGGTAGCCTCTAGGTGAAGGGTAGGCTTTTATATTAACCTCGCATCCCAACTCACTAAACCAAACCAACCATCCTAAGCTTAAATGTTGGGATGGGCCCAATAATTCACGTTTGTTCTAATCATATAACAGACTTTATAATTTCCCATTTTGAAAATTATACTGCCTTCCGGCATTTAATTCCAATCTTACATGCTTATTTACTATATTTCATAAATGTCAATTGTCCATAATAAATGGTCATTACTATTCTAATTGGACAATCCTTAATAACATTTATTTTATTTGTTCAAATTCAACCTATTACGCATATTTCATTTCTCCATAAATGCCATATTAATTCCTTGAATCGGTCCCATTAACCTCATTTATGTCCCCATTTAATTTTGGTTCCCTATTAATTGCATATTTATTGACATACTAACTTTGGAGTCACTATATCTTTTTCATCTACACCTCCTAGTCCTATAATTTAATATGTTATTAACAACGTTATATATTTTGATTTTTAATTGATAAGCATGGCTATATGCGTGTGTGTCAATATATATATATATATATATATATATATATATATATATATATGTCGATTTCTAACTATTAATCCCTAAACTAGAACATCCCTTTCCATATTTTAATTTATTAAAGCTATCATTCCTAAAAGGATTGCCGTTATAACTTCCCATAAATTAATCATGCATGAGATTTTTGCTCCATTTGATATTACAAGGAATTATCACTTTTTATTGAAATAGACCTTGCAAACTAGGGAAAAGAATATTCATACTTTGTACATCTCTTTCCTTTTCAGTATTCCTTGTTATTTCAAACGATGCACTTTTTATACATTTGTGGAAGTAGATAATTTATAAAGGTTGAACGAAAATAGATACAATTAAATTATACACCGCTCCCAATAAATTAAAGCACAGAAATTCACAAGCCAAGTCAAATTAGGGCAATCTAAACTAATACTAACATTTTACAACCCAACTGTAAATCTAGAATAAAATTCAAACTTTATTAACATTCAACTTTAACAACTTTAGGTACTCATTTTCAAGTTTCCAGATTAGGGTGTAAATAACATTCTTATTGTAATTACCTAACTTAAAGAATATGTAAGTGATATTCCTATACGTTCACTTTAAGCCAACAACTCATCATATCTAATATAAGCATATTAAATAAATAAATAATGATATAAATTTCAATGTTATAAATAAATTGTATAATTTCTCACTCACCTTTCAAGCTTTGCAAATTTCCCAAATCTGAATTCATCTCTTTACTTGACTGCTTTTTCATTCTTATCCAAAATAATATATATGCAAGGTATATACATACTATTAGAATTACAGAACTAAGAAGAAATTTGAGGTTATGGGAATTGTAAAGATGAAGAAGAACAGAAAACCAAACTCGGAATCTCACATTCGCAGCGGAAAAAATATAACATCAAATAATATTCTTTACATAAAGGAAACTATATCAGTCAATTACATTTTATTACATTAGAGTTACAACATTTCATAATCATTGGACAGTTAAAATAACCTGTCCTAGATAAATAACAATATATCACAGCGGAATACTCTCCATACGTTCCTGCCATCCATCTTGCCTCCTGAGCTCCAGAACGTCCTTACCTGGAAATCTGTAATACTTGGCCTGACCCGAGCATTACATCAATGTAACACCCGGGTCAGGCTAGAAACCAGCGTGAGTAAACCCATCTAACATGGAATACAACATCATAAAACTTACATAAAACCCGGGGTATATCAATTTACAAATTCAAATTTGTTATAGACATCACTTATTTCACACATCAATTTCTAAGTACCAAAACTTAGATTAAATGGTCCAATTCACTTAAATCATTCCATGCTAGCCTATTGATTTCACATATCAATTTATAAAGAATCGAAGTGGTTTCGGGTATTAACTAATACCCAACTCCAGTCTCTTCGAATCCAATATCATCTTATCCAAGTTATTCAAGTGATTAAATTTTAAATACTAGATGTCACTTTTACACAGCAATTCATCATAGATAACCACATTATCTCTGTTCAACCCAACATATCATATTACAAAAACATTTCATTTCACAAAGCATCATCAATCACATATCAGGGATAACAAATAATCCAAGGCATTCAAATATCATTCAATCATTCATAAGAAAGATAAATTAGTCATACCATTTCTGATTAATTTAATTAACTACCAATGAAATAAATTAATTACTTTATTTCTTATAAATCTTTCTTATTTAACATTAATTAATTATATTCAATTAATTAATCATCCCTTAATTATTTATCTTGATGAATCATCCTTGATTAATCATTCTCTAATTACATTATGTAAATTCTTAATTAATTACACAAATTAATTATTCTATAATTACTTCATTGATTAATTAACCTTAATTAATCAATCCCTTAATTACTTCATTAATTATATTAATTAATGATCCTTAATTACTTCTTTAATTAATTATTGTTCTAATTAATCAAATCTTTATTCATTAAACAGCTTTATTAATCACAATCAACGATTAGTTATCCTTACTTAATTACATCACAATCAGCGATTAATCTTTTTCTATGGTCTATTGTTAATTCTTTAATAACTTCTTAAGTAATTAAACTTACATTAATCATTATTAATTACAAGTTAATTAATCTTTAATAACTAATTAATTAATCTCTAATTATTTAATTAATTAAGTGCTTAACTATAAATTAATTAATCTTTTAATTACTTGATTTATTAATTTCTAACCATTAATTAATAATCTAATCTTACTTAATTAATGATCCTTAATTACAATTTAATTATTCCTTAAATAATTAATCTTAAACCTTAATTAATTAATTTAAAACCCTTAATTACCAAATTAATTAATCCAAATCATTAATAAATTAAATTAATTTATTCTTTAATTACTTAATAATTTAATTTATCCCAAATCATTAAATCTTAATTAACTTTAAGGTAAAAACATTCTTTTTATTTATGACTTAATTATCATTTACAAATGCATTTAAAAACATTTTACTTTCAAATTGACTTTTAAATTTCATTTCAAATTTAAGATTTAAAAAGAATACAAATTCAACTTTAACAAACTTTAAAAACAATTTTAAAAACTTTTTAAATCACATGTTAAAGAAATACTTATCTTATAAAATAAATTTTCTAAAGTTTTAAAACATAATTCATTTTAAATTTAAATCATTTAAAATATACTTTAAACATTTTAAAGTTGTTAAAATAATTAAATTTTCTTAAACTTTATTTATTTTAAAACTAGGATACAAATTAAATTTGAATCCATACTTTAAAAATTGGTTTAAACTTTGTTTGAAAATCTGCTTTCAAATTTTAAAATTTTAAAACTCTAACAGGTTTTAAAACCTAGAACGAAGCACACACTCAAACCACTCGATTACGATCCCGAGTCCCCCTTCAGTCGAACACGATGAATCCTCGAGCCAAAACCCGAACACATTCACGAGAATGATCCTGAGTCACCCTACTTCCTAAAGCTACAGATCAAAACCGACACTCGTAGGCACTCGTGCACGTGCATAATGGTCTGGACGTCGTCGCCACCCTTCCGACGACGCCTCCAAGTCGACCATCATCTCGCCATCACGTACGAACCTCCAGATCGATGCAATCGTCAACCAAACGAAAATGAGCTATCTGACTACGACAGAACCCAATACCACAATGACAAAACTAGATCGCCATGACGATCACGACAGTTGGAAATTCCGGCCATCCTTCTAGAGCATCACTACGTCTCCTTGCCTCGATCCCTTGCCTTGCAATCGAACTCGATGCTTCGATTTAAACGAGATCACCTTACCATTACACTCGATAGAACCACCACCCAAAACCCTAGTTCAATGCTCCATGGCCACCATGGCCAATAATAAAATCCTCAACTATATTTCCAGTGACCAAGATCCTTAAAGCCATCCTCTATCACAACCAAGAACCTCAAATCGTCCACGATCGCCGACGATTGACAAAACACCCAAAATTGATCATCATCCATTATCCCAGTAATTTTTAAACTAAAATTCACAATTGTTATACCTAAATTCATGTTTTACAATAATAAATCTGATTATGGATTCCAATTCTTAAATCAAGATGTTTGATTTTTAGCCTAATTTGATTCTTCTCTGAATTTCCCAAATTTGATTTAATTACAAAATATAAAATCCTGAAATTATTTTTAGAATTTATATTATACTGTTAGGGAAAGTTTTCATTTAGGAATTCAATTTTGAAATCAAATCTATGAGAAGATATGAATTTTTGAAAATATGTTCTTAAGCCTGTGAAGAACAACAGAACTAATATACATGCACAGGTATATCCAGACAATTTAATTGGTTGTACATACATTTACAACCCAACCTTCAAGTAATCTTTGTATGCTATTATTTTCTACAGATTTTATCACATGCGAATAATCAAATCACAGAAAATTTAAACTGTTTTTATGGTAAAGGTTTACTCACCAGGAAATTTAAACAGAGAACTATTTTCTTTCCAGGTTTTGATCTGAAACCTTGCATTTGAACTGAAGCTGAATTTTGAATTTGCTTAGCCTGCTACGAGTTTACATGAGTTGATGTACTGCTGTTAGCTTGCTGATGATTGAATTACATCTTGTATTTGAGTTGATTCTTTGCATTTGTTTTTAGGCTGAGTTGAATTTGAAGACTCTTAGGTTGAAAATGAAGTTGATTTGCATTGCTGAAATTTGAATATCTGAAACTGATGTTGTTGTTTATTATTTTGATTTTCTTTAGTATTTGGTTTCAGTTTTATGATCTTCTTTTATTTTGAAAGATGAAGGGAAGATTTTTGAGCAGAGAATAGAAAAAGAATGAGAAAATAGGAGATACATGTTTTATAGAGAAATTTTGATTTTTTTAAAAAGAAAATAAAGAAAATAGAAATAAAAGGTGACACTTGTTAAAAATCTTTTAACACTTGTCATTTACCTTTACTCATTATTTAACACTTTTTAAAACAAGCTTTAAATATTTAGACTTGTTATTTAAGTAATTTTATTTATTTTAGTGTTAATAAAAAGCTTTATTCTTAATTTAATAATTCTTATCTAAATATATATATATATATATGAATTTCTTTTTAAAGAAAATGTAATAAAACAAATTATATATAAATAAACGCTTAAATATTTTAAATCCAAATATTTTTAGAATGTCTATCTTTTGAATTACTTAATAAATCCAAATTCATATTCAAATTAAATTGAAAATCTACTTTAAAATCAAGTCAACAATACATACATACATATATATATATATATTAAACAAACCCAAATTCAATTTATAATTAATAATTCTATTTAAAAATTTATTTATCTATATTTAAGAACGACCCATTAACAATTATTATCAAATTAAAATAATTTATAAAGGGAATCATCATATTTAAATTTGCGTGAAATTTTCGGGATATCACATTCCTCCCCCTTTTGAATCTTTTCGTCCTCGAAAAGGAACAAAGCCATAATTTATCAAAATACTTAATATCAGTTAAATTTATTATTTGATCATTTTTAAAACATTTTAAAATCTATATAATATTGTCAAAATAGTTTTATAAAATACTTTTTATAACTCGATGTTTCATCAAATCCATCCTCGTTCTCACAGAAATTCGGTCATACGTTGATCAGGCATAGGACTGAAAATCTATAAGTACTTAGCAGACCTATTTTTAACATCCAGTGAAAATACTTGTAAAAATATATATTTTTTGTTGAAAATATAGAAAACATTTTTAAAAATAGAGGAAATATTTTTGGTGAGAATGCTCTGGAAATCATCACCCTCATCCATGGTCGCAGTTACATCCTGGGTTACGTTGCCATCACAGCAAAAGTCCATGTAACTGTAGGCACTCCACGCCCCTTGATTTTCGCTGCCAAAAAATAAAACTTCTCCACTCCCACATAGGTCGCAGTCTACCGATGTAAAATCAAACGTAGACTATTGGCTCTCAGCAGCACACACGACTTTCGCTATGTCACCATAGGTCGCAGTCTACCGATATAAAATCAAACGTAGATTGTTGGCTCTCAGCAGCACACATGACTTTTGCTATGGTCTGTAGTAGATCGCAGTGACATCAAGTTACACTGTCGTTACAGCATAACCCAAATGCCCCTGTAGGCATCAGCACCCTCGACTTTCGCTACACACTTCACATAATCCTCAGGAACAAGTTTTGTCCGGACTTCCTCACAGGATCAACTTTAGAACCCCCCCTTAGGGTTCAAGGCAGTACCACCCTGTGGCACCCCTGAGAAGTTCATTTCAAGGGAGTGCCTTTTTCTCCAGAGCCATTTTCAAAACACTTTATACTATACACATATAGTATCTTCCAAATCATACACCTAGTATGAATCTCATATAAAACTCCTTTTCACAAAATCGATTATCCCAAAATCGATAATTCTCAACTTGGCTTTCCAAATCACCAAAATTGATTTTTCCCAAAAATCAAAAGCCTTTCCAAATCCATAGGTTCCAAAAACCTTTTCCCAAAATCATTCTCATGTAATTATAGATATATAATCTTGAAAAATCTTTGAATCATTTCATATTTGTATAAAGTCCCTCTTTATACTTCAAAATAATTTTCAAAAACCTTTCCTTCTGGCTATAGATTCAACAAGGGGAGATTCACCTTATATAACAAAGATATATAACTTTGTTTATTCCAAATCAAATATTCAAATTTGATTTCTCATTTCTTTTCTTCATAAAGTGAACCTTTAATCATAGAAATATCCGATTTCCATTTTACTTCATTGTATATTTCACAAAATATACTTTTCATTTCAAAAATCATTTCACATTTCTTATCCATAAATTCCCAATATCAATTTCATTCAAACCCGTACGATGTACAAATATAATCCGTACGCTATATTAGTCTGATCGCTCACTCGATCACACAATTTCAATTCCAAACTAGTATTGTCCACCCGACTTTCTAGTGCGGACTCAGATCTGGTTTCTTGATCAGAAACTGTCATTCACCTTACATAGCCATAACTATGATAGAGAATATCCAGAACCAATTAACAATCCATATCCAGGTTCGCCGTCGAAAATCGAGTGAAAAATCCAAACTCGGATCAATAAACTATGTCGAAATTCTATGCTCAAATCCGGATCAAATCACTATGCGAATAGAATAATATGCGTACATCCTATGTATTTATCTTCATTGATTATTAGTTAAATCAATTCCCTTTCTATTCACATTCATTTAGATCTTTATTCACTTACTCATAGCTACTTCAATCCCCATTTGGATTATCACTTTAATTCTTATCTCATATGGATATCTAATCATAAACAGTTTGAACTCTGTCCAGCCTAAATTTAGAAAATAGCTTGAAAAGTTTAAAAATAGATAAGTAGTTGAAAAATAATTATTAGTTTGTCAAATATCTGTAAAATAGTTAAATAATGATAAAATAGTTATAAAATAGTTAAATAATTTTAAAATAATTATAAATAGTAATTAGTTATAAAATAGTTGAAAAATAGTGATTAGTTTATAAAATAGTTGTAAAATCGTCAAATAGTTCCAGAAGTTGTTATAAAATAAGTATAAGGTAGTTTGATTTTGAAAAGAAAGGTTATATAGTAATAGCTTTGGAAAAATAGATTTAAGAAAAAAAATTATTTAGAAAATAGTCCAGAGCCAAACTGTTCAACTTCCCAATCTCCATTCCAATCAATTTCCCATTAAATTGATCCAATCCCAACTCAAGTAAAATTATCCTCAATTTCTTTTCTATATTCAATTCAAATTCCATTTGAATTTTCTTATTCAACTTTAATCACAATTTTAATTAATTCAAATCAAATTCAATTTGAACTAATTCAATTCAAATTTCAACCATCCCGAATTATATAAATTCGAGTTAAATTTTTAAATGTTGATTTAATCCTTTAAATCAAATTAACTTATATCTTTAAACCATTTAATTCTGAATTTAAATTCCATTTTAAACCTATTTCAAAGTTCAAATAAAAATTCAAATCCTTTTTAAACAACTAAATCTTTGAAATTCAATATCATCAAATTTAAATTTTGAAACCAAACCTTTGAAGTGTTATCTTAAACATTCAAATCTTAAGTCCAAAATGATTCCATTTCATCTTAATAATGGATATATTATCACACCCCATTTCTTCATTCATTTAAACAAATCCAATTTCAGCTTAAAGATTATTAATAACAACAGGATGGTATCATTCAAATTATTTTAAAACATCCATCCATTTCCAACTTCCAGATCTCAAAACCATTTTGAGATCACACAAACTCCCAATTCAAATTAACCATTTAACTTTCCAAGTCAAATCCCAATTTCATCTTAAAATTTCCAATTCAGGTTGCCTGCTAAACTATTTAACTTTCCCAAAGTTAAATTCAATTTACTTAATCCAGCCAACCTTACGCAATTTGAATTCCCATCTCAAATTCTAAACTTCATATTAATAATCTTACCACTTATAAGTTCAAAAAACTTATCACTTAGGGTATCACATCTCATTCCAAATTTAAAACTCAACATTTGAGGTTTATTTCAAACCATCTTTGATATTATGTATATCCATACACACACACACACACACACACACACACACACACACACATATATATATATATATTAATTTCCTTTACATGCCAAGTTATATTTCAAACTTTAAACCACCCTGGTTTCAATTCAAAACAAATTCCTTTAAATATTCAAAAACTCTTGTTTGAAATTTGGCCCTTTTATTCAAATATATTATATAATATTCTTTAAATTTTGGACCCAGATTTAAAACTTCACAATTCAGATCATCTTCAATTCCAATTTATAAGTCATACTTACCTAAATGTTTTACTTTCCTAAAACATTTCATTTTGCTTACTCATTAATACACATTTTATTATCAAACACAACAATCATTTATGATAATAACCAAGGAAACTAATTCATTATTATCTTATTCTGAAACTCTTCTCCAAATTCAAGATTTTAATTTCAGTTTGAATCCATTTCAAACTTGTCTTTATTTAATTTAAATTTGGTTGTATTTCTATTACCACTTAATTTAATTCCAATAATTTAACAACCAATTACCTTAATATTTATTAGAAAGAAATATTGCTTTATGTATCAAAATATAATCTTATATATAATCATTTAAAATCTTTACATAAGAAAATAACTAGTACGCACTCATATATATAAATACACTCAACTCATTCTAGGGTACCATTGACCCTATCCTTAATGAGTAATCCCTCCAGAGCCAAGGTTCTCGCTTAACCTTCAGCTCTGATACTAAATGTAACGACCCGGAAATTTCGATCCTAAAAATTCCAGATTGTTAGGGAAAGAAGAAATAGAGACAGATGAAGAAGAACAGAAAACCAAACTCAGAATCTCACATTCACAGCAGGTAAAATATAATATCAAATAATATTCTTTACACGAAGGAAACTATATCAGTCAATTACATTTTACTACATCAGAGTTACAACATTTCACAATCACTTGACAGTTAAAATAACCTGTCCTAAATAAATAACAATATATCACAGCGGAATACTCTCCATACGTTCCTGCCATCCAGCTCGCCTCCTGAGCTCCAGAACGTCCTTACCTGGAAATTTGTAATACTCGGTCTGACCCGAGCATTACATCAAAGTAACACCCGTCAGGCTGGAAACCAGCGTGAGTAAACCCATCCAACATGGAATACAATAGCATAAAACTTACATAAAACCGGGGTAACTCGTATCAATTTACAAATTCACAATTTGTTATAGACATCACTTATTTCACACATCAATTTCTAAGTACCAAAACTTAGATTAAATGTTCCAATTCACTTAAATCATTCCATTCCAACCTATTGATTTCACATATCAATTTATAAAGAATCGAAGTGGTTTCGGGTATTAACTAATATCCGACTCTGGTCTCTTCGAATCCAATGTCATCTTATCCAAGTTATTCAAGTGATTAATTTTTAAATACTGGATGTCACTTTTACATAGAAATTCATCATAGATAACCACATTATCTCAGTTCAACCCAACATATCATATTACAAAAATATTACATTTCACAAAGCATCATCAATCACATATCAGGGATAACAAATAATCCAAGGCATTCAAATATCATTTAATCATTCATAAGCAAGGTAAATTAGTCAAACCATTTCTGATTAATTAAATTAACTACCAATGAATTAAATTACTTACTTTATTTCTTATAAATCTTGCTTATTTAAGATTAATTAATTATATTCAATTAATTAATCATCCCTTAATTATTTATCTTGATGAATCATCCTTGATTAATCATTCTCTAATTACATTATACAATTTCTTAATCAATTACACAAATTAATTATTCTATAATTACTTCATTGATTAATTAACCATAATTAATCAATCCCTTAATTACTTCATTAATTATATAAATCCCTAATTACTTCTTTAATTAAGTATTTTTATAATTAATCAAATCTTTATTCATTAATCAGCTTGATTAATCACAATCTGTGATTAATTATCCTTAATTAATTACATCACTTAACTTCAAATAACTTTATTAATCAATTCTTAAACTAATTACACTAAGTAATTAATTATTAATTACTTTCACTAAGTAATTATTCTTCATATTAATTACGCAAAGTAATTAAACCCAAACTACTTTCAATCTCAATTAATTTCATCCTGTAATTACCCATTAATTACTTCGCTAAGTAATTACTTTTTAAATTATACTAAGTAATTATACTTAACCCATCATCAAATGATTATTTTAAATTAATTAAACTAATTAATTAACTTAAACAAATCACATTAATTTAATTAATTACACTGAGTAATTAATTCCTTTAATTACTTTCATTAAGTAATTATCCTTAATCAAATTCCACAAATGATTATTTTTAATTAATTAATCTAATTAATCATCGTAAATTAATTTCATTAATCAATCATTTCATAGTCCTTAGTTAATGATCTTCATTAACTATTATTAATTGTTTAATTACTTCCTAAGTAATTAAACTTACATTAATCATTATTAATTACAAATTAATTAATCTTTAATAACCAATTAATTAATCTTTAATTATTTAATTAATTAAGTGCTTAACTATAACTTAATTAATCATTTAATTACTTGATTTATTAATTTCTAATCATTAATTTATAATCTAATCATACTTAATTAATGATCCTTAATTACAATTTAATTATTCCTTAAATAATTAATCTTAAACCTTAATTGATTAATTTAAAACCCTTAATTACCAAATTAATTAATCCAAATCATTAATAAATTAAATTAATTTATTCTTTAATTACCTTAATAATTTAATTTATCCCAAATCATTAAATCTTAATTAACTTTAAGGTAAAAACATTCTTCTTATTTATGACTTAATTATCATTTACAAATGCATTTAAAAACATTTTACTTTTAAATTTCATTTCAAATTTAAGATTTAAGATGAATACAAATTTAAATTTAACAAAGTTTAAAAACAATTTTAAAACTTTTTAAATCACTGTTGAAGAAATACTTATTTTATAAAAGAAATTTTCAAGAGTTTTAAAACGAAATTCATTTTAAATTTAAATCGTTTAAAATATACTTTAAACATTTTAAAGTTGTTAAAACAATTAAATTTTCTTAAACTTTATTTATTTTAAAACTAGGATACAAAATAAATTTGAATCCATACTTTAAAAATTGGTTTAAACTTTGTTTGAAAATTTGCTTTCAAATTTTAAAATTTGAAAGCTCTAGCAGGTTTTAAAACCTGGAACGAAGCACACACTCGAACCACTCGAGAATGATCCCGAGTCCCCCTTCAATCGAACACGATGAATCCTCGAGACAAAACCCGAACACATTCACGAGAATGACCCTGAGTCACCCTACTTCCCAAAGTTATAGATCAAAACTGACACTCGAAGGCACTCGTGCATATGCACGATGGTCTGGATGTTGCTGCCACCCTGCCGATGACGCCTCCAAGTCGATGATTATCTCGTCATCAGTACGAACCTCCAAATCGATGCAATCATCAGCCAAACGAAAACGAGCTATCTGACTATGACAGAACCCGATACCACACTGACAAAACTGGATCGCCAGGACGATCACGACAGCTGGAAACTCTGGCCATCCTTCTATAGCATCACTACATCACCTCGCCTCGATCCCTTGCCTTGCAATTGAACTCGATGCTTCGATTTAGACGAGATCACCTCACCATTACACTCGACAGAACCACCTCCCAAAGCCCTAGTTCAATGCTCCATGGCCAATAATAAAATCCTCAATTATTTTTCCAGTGACCAACTTCCTTAAATCCATCCTCTATTACAACCACGAACCTCAAATCGTCCACGATCGCCGACGATTGACAAAACACCCAAAATTGATCATCACCGATTATCCCAGTAATTTTTAAACTAAAAATCACAATTGTTATACCTAAATTCATGTTTTACAATAACAAATCTGTAACAACCCGATATTTTCAGTCATTCGCATCCACACATGTCGGACTTGAATTGCTCAAAATACCGCGTTGTAAATAAATTTTGAGCAAATGAAACACAATCACATAATCACAGACACAGAAATATCAGAATAACTCGCAGCGGAAATAAAAATACCATAGTAGTTCATGAAGCTACTATAACAAACTCTCAAAACATAATACATAATATTAGTCTGAAACATATACAATAGAAATCTCAAATACATAGAAGTTTATAAATACCAGAGCTGAAATAGAACAACAGAAACTGAAAGGAAATAGATAACTAGACAAGCAGAATCTCCAGCGATTCCTAGCTCCAGAAAAGAAATCCAAAGCTAAGCTGTAAATACTCAGGCTGACCCGAGCGTAAAGTAAAACACAAAACACTCGAGTCAGGACAATATATACTTATATAATGTAAACCAACTCAAGTGAACTGTAGTAGAAATGCACAATAACTTAAAGGATGCTTGGGATCGCCCATCCTTTAAGAATCAGTTAAACTATAAATTAATTACATCCAGTGGTTAAAATTTCAAAATGGTATTTTATACTTCAAAATCAAATATAATTTCAAAATTCAATATCATTCAAAATATCATATCTTCCAAACCACATTCATTTTTATTTGATTTAAATACCATTACAAAACACATTTCAAAATAGTTTATATTTCGAAACAAATTACTTCATTTTAAATCATAAAATGAAGTTATTATATTTAATAATTAAATTTCCAAAGTTTTAGTCTTTCAAAATTCATTTATTCACTTAATTTATTAAAACAGATGAAAATTCAACTTTCGCAGCATTTAGAAATTGCTACGGAAAGTTACATTCAAAACAGTTCAATTTAACAAAAGATAGCATTTCAAAATGCTGTAATAGGGTTACATTAGTTTCAAATAAAACTTAGTTAAATTCAACAATTATAGCATTTACAAAATGCTATAATAACCTTTAATTAAACTTAGCCATTTGGTTCATTATTATCAACTACAACATTTACAAATGCTGTATTATCATTTACATTAGAATTAATAGCATTTCAAAAATGCAGTTAATTAACTTCAAGTATTCAATATAATTTCACAAACAATCATATTTTTATTTAAATCATTTTTAGCTTATAAAATCATATAATTTCACTTTTAAAACAGTCATTCAAATACCCTTATATTCATGATTTTATAAAGTTAAATCTCCATTCACAAAAATCAAAATTTAATAATAATTCACTTATTAAATTCCAACATTAATTTTTAAATTCATTAAATTAAATTTAACTTAACATTTAAGTTTAAAATTTTCAAATATAACTTAATTTCATTTTTATTTACTTAACTTAAAATTCACTTTTAAGCCAAATTCACAAATTTCCAATTTTAGTTATATTTCCAAATTTCAACCTAAATATTCATTCATTTCACATTTTAACTTTATTCAAAAATCATTAATATATTATAAAAATCATTTTTAATTCATTTAATTCAAAATATCATAAATTTTTCATATTTTAATATTTAATTTAAATTCTATTTATCACCAAATTATAATTTCCAAAATAACTTACATTTCAGATTTCCTAACTTTACCATTTATTTATTTCACTTATAAATTTTCAGAAAATCAATAATGCTTTACAAAAATCTTTTTTAATCAAATTTAAATCAAAATATTATAACATTTACATTTCTAAAATAATTTAAAATTTTTAGAAAAACATATTTTAACAACGGGTCTGTATTTCATTTTCTAGCCTAGGTAAAGTGATACGGGTAATATATCATTTCAACCCGTAATTTACAAAGAAAACCCGGGTTTGATCATTTCAAACCCGCAATCCCAAGTAAAAGAAAATAATTAAAAATCATTCAGGCCTATCATTTCAGCCCATAATGATTTTCTCCTATTCTAAAGTCCGTTCGGGTATGTATCATTTCAACCCATAGTGATTCTAGTCTACAGGGAACTTGCGGTGGGATAAACTGATGAAAGTAACAGAATAGCATGAAATAATAGTAACATATGATATAACAGGCGTAAATAAAGGTGTGAACATCATATGAACATAATATAGCAGTTATAACAGGATGATATGCAATTTACAGATTCAAAAGGGGTCAATTTACTATTTATATATGTACATATTGTCTGGTGAGAATAACTCACCTGTTCAGAGCTGGAGATAGCTACCAAAGCAAACAATACAGACACTACGAAGGCACGACAATACGAAAATGAATTGAGAGTGGAGAGCCAAAGCTAATTGTCTTGTACATATGAAACAAACAATACATATAACATGAATTTCAAACCAAAATATGACATTAAACAAGCTAGAATTAAGGAACAACAATTAATCAAACACTTGCACTTGCTTCCACAATCACTATGCTCAGCCTATAGGGTGATAAGTTACTGCCATGGGGTGTATTTTGTCAGGTACGGGTCATATATGGTCGGCCTAGCAAGGGTAGTGAAGGTATGGAAGTTGCTATGTATGAAAATACAAGTACAAGGCAAACAAGTGGATTTTTGTGCAATTATATGGCTCAACCAAAGGACCATTGGGCTCGGCCCCTACAAGGTGAAGGTCAGGTGGGGTCTGGAGTATCGACCAAAGGTGGTGGAGGGACTGGTGGTGGCGGCCAAGGAGGGGGTTTAGGTGAAAAATGAAGGGTATGTGCATAAATGGTTTGGCTAGGCTAGTTTCAAGGTGATTTTGCCACATTTGGTGATGATAACTTCAAGGGGGCTCACGGCCTGGTCAACTCAGAGGGAAAGGATGGTGGAGTGTCCATGGACAGTGGTGGGGTTGGTCGGAGGAGGCGGTGGAGGAGTATGGCCAAGCAAAGCATGAAGAGACAAGTGCAAAATCATAAGAAAACAAGTAGAAGTTGCATATAAAAGACGAAAATTTTTACCAAGCTTTTCACATAGGAGAGGCCGTACTTTTTTTCAGAGTTTGAGAAAGAAAAATCACGTGAAATGTTAAAGGAGTCAGCTGGAGAAATGAGTTAAGGCAGCCAATTGAATGAAAAGTAATGGTTGGAGTTGAAAAGGTGAGAATAGAAAGAGCCTTAAGAAATAAAAAGTCACAAAACCTTTCAAATTTTTCTTATTTCTTTTTATGATTTTAAATAACTGAAATATATATATAAATTCAGTTAAAATACGAAAATATCACAAGTAAATAAAATATAAATAAATAAATATTAATTATATATGATTAAATTAGGAAAATAGCACAGAAAATGAAAACTAGTTTAGAAAATTTGAAAATAAATGCAATGACTTTGGAAAATTTTTATGTACATGAAAAATATTTATAAATAGAGATAAGAACATAAAATAAAAATTCATTCACAAAATAAATATATAAATTTTAATTAAATATAATTTAAATGAAGAAAATAGCAGAAAAATAGAAAACAGCCTTTAAAAATAGGAAATAAATACAGTAAATTTTGAAAAAAATTTGTTATCACTTTAAAAAATATTAAAAGACAAAATATATATAAAATAACATAGTAACACGTATTAAAATAAAATATAGCAAAGAAAATATCATTTAAAAAAAATTTAAATAGACAAAATTGCAAAATAAAACAAATTATACCCAAAATTGAAATGCACATAACTTTTACAATTTAAATCCGTTTTCAATGAAACGAAAAGCAGTATTCAAGTTATTAAATATATCTTCATAATAAAAGATAAAATTTAAGAATTTAAATATTTAAATTTGAAATTTAAAAGTCAAGATTTGACCAGTTTGAACAGAAATTCATCTTTTAGTAAAATATCCAATTTATACCGGTTTGAAATTATAATTCACACAATAATCAACACTTATATTTAAAAAAATGAAATGTTTGAAATAAAATAAGTTTAAAAATAATTTCAAAATAAAATAAAGTCAAATATTAAAATATATGAAAAATCTAGGGTTGTTACACTCTCCCCCATTCAAATCTTTTCGTCCTCGAAAAGGAAGGAATCGGAGAAACAACAAGAAAGAACAATTGGTTGGAAGACATCCTGAAAGAAGGTAGGGAAAAAGTAGCTAGGAGGGAAAGCAGGTTGAAAGACCAGGATGAACCATTAATTAAACCATTATACATTTCAATTAAAATTTTATACCATTTGAAACATTTTATAATATGATGAATAGTCATTTGATTCAAATCTGATGGTTCAAGGTAAACAATATTTAAACATTTTAAATTTTTAGAAGGGAAAATAACTGATCAAAATATTCTTTATACAGTACTTTATCAAGATTCTTTTATCAAAATACTTTTATAACTCGATGTCTTAACAAGTTTACTTTCGTTCCTGCAGATTCTGGCTATGCGTTGATCAGGCGCAAAGCTAGAATTCTCCAAGTACTTAGTAGACTTGTTTCAACACCCAGTGAAAATAATGAAAACACTTTAAAAAAACAGATATGGAAAGTACAATCCAAACAAATCAACCAAACTGAAACAGTTGTCTAACCATGGATCGCAGATACACAATGGTTACGCCTGGATCCCCCAGGAAACAATCCGTATCCGTAAGCTTTCTCAGCCCTGCGAGTTACGCCATGATGACGAGTAGAATGCAGGATACACAATGGTTACGCCTGGATCCCCAAGGAAACAATCCGTACCCTCAGGCCAGCTCAGCCAGGCATTTACGCTACTAGTGCGACCTACAGAGAGTGCAGGATACACAATGGTTACGCCTGGATCCCCCAGGAAACAATCCGTACCCCTAGGTCAACTCAGCCAGGCAGTTGCGCTATGCAGTCACGATCATAAGACCATGGAGATCGCCATGGAATTCGATGGACACTCGAGTATCATATCCGGAAAACCCAAATCAAAGAGAGAGAATAATATCGATAGAATGAATCCACAGTGTGGCCACAAAGCGGATATCAAGCAGAAGGCACTTTCCATATCTTTACTTCGAAAATATGTATCATATAGTACCTTTCAAAATCACTTCCAAATATCATACTTATATAAAGTCCATTTTATATAAGATTTCATTTCAAATCAAATACTTTTCAAAATAATAGTATATCAAATCACACTTATATAAATTCCGATTATATAAGATTTCATTTTTTTCAAAATTGAGTACCTTTTCAAATTCAATAGTTTCCGAATCAATAGTTTTCAAATCAACTGCATAGTTACACAAATCAATTTTTATATAAGTTCGATAACTCCCAAATCAAGTATTTAGTAAATCAAGGTTCTCAATTTTAATTTGTTCAATATCAATCCAGTTTCAAAAATCATATATGATTTCACCAAATCCTTTCTTCCAAATTACATATATTCAGTTTTAAATTTTCTTAAAGCCAAAGATTTAGAAGATAATCCAAAGTTCCGAATCAACAACATTTATGCCAAACAAATTCATTTCGATTTCAAACATATATTCCTTATCAAAAAATCATAATACTTTCAAAGTTGTAAATCTTTCGAAACCAAAATACTTGAAATCTTTACATTTTGAAAATCATAACCCTTTGAAATCATACATTTGAAATCATAAAACATTCCTTTAATTCTTTACATTTCACAAATTTATTCAATTAAACCCAAATCTAAAATTTCCAATTTTAATTCAATTCAAACCATCAGTTTCAATTCAATTTAGTTTTCCAACAAAACCATTTCAAATATTATCAAATTTCAAATATAGATTTGATTTACAAAATAAACTATTAAATCTTAAATATTTTTCAAGGCTTAAATATACCATATTTCAAACTAAATTTTATAATTTCATATATCTCGAATTTTCTTAATTATTACTTACATATGTCATCATTTCGCAACATTACACTCAATCGCTCGCTTGATCACACAAGTTCGCTTTCGAACTAGTATTGCCCATTCGACTTCCCTAGTGCGGACTTCGATATGGTTTCTCGACTAGAAGCCATCAGTCTCCTTGCATAGCCATATACTATGATAGAGAATTCTAGAATCAAGCCCAAAATCCATATCAAATATTGCCATCAAGAATCAAATGAAAAATCCTAACACGAAATGGTGTAATTCACCTCGAACTTGTGTACTCAAACTTGGATCAAATTAATTATGCGAATAAAACAACATACGTACAACTTATGTATCTATTCCAACTTGTTAAATAAATAGTTTTATAAAGATGTTACTAAGTTAAAACATTTAAAACCAAATTTTTCTCAAACATTTGAAGACTAATTTTTATCCAAAACATTTCAAACTAAATTTCGTATTAGTATAATTCAAAATAGTCTTATTTATTTACTTAACAAAACAGTTTCAACTTATACAAATCATATTATTTCATACTTGAAGCATACAAACTAAACTTATATTCTTTATCAAATACCTTATACCTTTCAAAATTTCTTAGCTTTGAAAAGTTAAAGTTGATTTGGAAGTGCTCGAACCTTCAAAATAGTCGAAGAAATCATATTTTCAAATCCAAGAGTGGGAAATCACTAACAAATCAGTAAATCAATACCAATAGATAAGGTTATAACAAAACAAATCTGAATCTCGAGGATTGAACACCGACTTACTTTAAATCATTTCAAATATATACACATACATATATCTTTCGAATATCAAACCATATTTCAAAATCTGAAATCAAAATTGGTTTCACAAAATCACTCGCATAGCAAAGCTACTAGAGTGGCCTCTCCCCACTCAGAAACTCGAAAATCAATGTCGATGATGCATGCATTCATCATCGAAATTATTTTCCAGCGACATAAGTGTGTTCTGGACTTTTATTTTCTTGAAAACTTCTTTGAAATCTCTTCGAAATCTTTGGAATTCATTCGAATACATTCGAAACATTTCTTAATCAGAAAATATCTTCAAATCATAATATTATTATTATATATTTTCCAAAATCTTAAAACCGATTTCAAAACACCAGAGTTTGATTCCTCGAAATTCAAATTCAAAACCCTTCAGTTATAAATCATTTTTGTATAAATCAAGTTCTTATAAAATTTTCAAAATTTCAAATTCTTTCGAAGCTTCCAATTTTCATTTTAAAAGGTATATAATCCTTATTGGAAACATTTCACTTTTTATATATAAAATATGGTCATCCTTAATAATTTCGATGTATGCACAATTTCAAAATACAACCAAACACAAATTTCCAAAGGATGATTCAAGGAAGGATTTCAAACAAAGATTCAAAATTAGAGGAACTCTAATCAAATAGAATTCTAGTTCGAAGATAAACTCAAACGAAGATGAGATAATTTAATTACCAAATAGAAGATGGATAAGCCTATATAAATCGCGGGCGACCTTAACCGGTCAACCGTGACTTCAGGTATATGATCGATGCAGAAATCTAAGGCAAATCGACATTCGATCGCCGAAGTTAGAATCCCGGTAGAGCAGGAGATAGATAGCATCGTAAACCGTGGATATAGAAATCTTCAATGAACCAATGCCAATTGTAAAGGAGTTTCACCCCTTTACAAATCATTCAAAGATTTACGGAATCACCGCTCTTTAGAGAGGTCATTCCAAAGTAGAGTTACGGAATGCTCCAAAATTAAAAGGAAAAATGGGGAAAACAAGACTGGATTCCAGAACAAGTGGGAGTGTTCCAAAGTTCAAGGAATCCTAGTCGATAAGAATCTTAACCAAGAGATTTCTAACAAGGTGGATGCCGAAGAGATGAAGTTTAGAAAATCTTGATTTCGAAATAAGAACATTTTTATACCCAAAATAATCTTTGAAAATCCTTTAAAAATCATTTGGAAATCATTTTATACTTCGAAAATACGTTCTCTCACAAAGAAAGGATTCTGAGGTTGATTTCACTCATTCTAGGGTATTTCTACCCCATCTCTAATGAGTTTTTGCTCCACAGGCTAAGGTTTGCCTAAACCAAAGCTCTGATATCAACTATAACAACCCAATATTTTCAGTCATTCGCATCCACACATGTCGGACTTGAATTGCTCAAAATACCGCGTTGTAAATAAATTTTGAGCAAATGAAATACAATCACAGAATCACAGACACAGAAATATCAGAATAACTCGCAGCGGAAATAAAAATACCATAGTAGTTCATGAAGCTACTATAACAAACTCTCAAAACATAATACATAATATTAGTCTAAAACATATACAATAGAAATCTCAAATACATAGAAGTTTATAAATACCAGAGCTGAAATAGAACAACAGAAACTGAAAGGAAATAGATAACTAAACAAGCAGAATCTCCAGCGATTCCTAGCTCCAGAAAAGAAATCCAAAGCTAAGCTGTAAATACTCAGGCTGACCCGAGCGTAAAGTAAAACACAAAACACTCGAGTCAGGACAATATATACTTATATAATGTAAACCAACTCAAGTGAACTGTAGTAGAAATGCACAATAACTTAAAGGATGCTTGAGATCGCCCATCCTTTCAGAATCAGTTAAACTATAAATTAATTACATCCCGTGGTTAAAATTTCAAAATGGTATTTTATACTTCAAAATCAAATATAATTTCAAAATTCAATATCATTCAAAATATCATATCTTCCAAACCACATTCATTTTTATTTGATTTAAATACCATTACAAAACACATTTCAAAATAGTTTATATTTCGAAACAAATTACTTCATTTTAAATCATAAAATGAAGTTATTATATTTAGTAATTAAATTATTAAATTTCCAAAGTTTTAGTCTTTCAAAATTCATTTATTCACTTAATTTATTAAAACAGATGAAAATTCAACTTTCGCAGCATTTAGAAATTGCTACGGAAAGTTACATTCAAAACAGTTCAATTTAACAAAAGATAGCATTTAAAAATGCTGTAATAGGGTTACATTAGTTTCAAATAAAACTTAGTTAAATTCAACAATTATAGCATTTACAAAATGCTATTATAACCTTTAATTAAACTTAGCCATTTGGTTCATTATTATCAACTACAGCATTTACAAATGCCGTATTATCATTTACATTAGAATTAATAGCATTTCAAAAATGCAGTTAATTAACTTCAAGTATTCAATATAATTTCACAAACAATCATATTTTTATTTAAATCATTTTCAGCTTATAAAATAATATAATTTCACTTTTAAAACAGTCATTCAAATACCCTTATATTCATGATTTTATAAAGTTAAATCTCCATTCACAAAAATCAAAATTTAATAATAATTCACTTATTAAATTCCAACATTAATTTTTAAATTCATTAAATTAAATTTAACTTAACATTTAAGTTTAAAATTTTCAAATATAACTTAATTTCATTTTTATTTACTTAACTTAAAATTCACTTTTAAGCCAAATTCACAAATTTCCAATTTTAGTTATATTTCCAAATTTCAACCTAAATATTCATTCATTTCACATTTTAACTTTATTCAAAAATCATTAATATATTATAAAAATCATTTTTAATTCATTTAATTCAAAATATCATAAATTTTTCATATTTTAATATTTAATTTAAATTCTATTTATCACCAAATTATAATTTCCAAAATAACTTACATTTCAGATTTCCTAACTTTACCATTTATTTATTTCACTTATAAATTTTCAGAAAATCAATAATGCTTTACAAAAATCTTTTTTAATCAAATTTAAATCAAAATATTATAATATTTACATTTCTAAAATAATTTAAATTTTTTAGAAAAACATATTTTAACAACGGGTCTGTATTTCATTTTCTAGCCTAGGTAAAGTGGTACGGGTAATATATCATTTCAACCCGTAATTTATAAAGAAAACCCGGGTTTGATCATTTCAAACCCGCAATCCCAAGTAAAAGAAAATAATTGAAAATCATTCAGGCCTATCATTTCAGCCCATAATGATTTTCTCCTATTCTAAAGTCCGTTCGGGTATGTATCATTTCAACCCATAGTGATTCTAGTCTACAGGGAACTTGCAGTGTGATAAACTGATGAAAGTAACAGAATAGCATGAAATAATAGTAACATATGATATAACAGACGTAAATATAGGTGTGAACATCATATGAACATAATATAGCAGTTATAATAGGATGATATGCAATTTACAGATTCAAAAGGGGTCAATTTACTATTTATATATGTACATATTGTCTGGGGAGAATAACTCACCTGTTCAGAGCTGGAGATAGCTACCAAAGCAAACAATACAGACACTACGAAGGCACAACAATATGGAAATGAATTGAGAGTGGAGAGCCAAAGCTAATTGTCTTGTACATATGAAACAAATAATACATATAACATGAATTTCAAACCAAAATATGACATTAAACAAGCTAGAATTAAGGAACAACAATTAATCAAACACTTGCACTTGCTTCCACAATCACTATGCTCAGCCTATAGGGTGATAAGGTACTGCCATGGGGTGTATTTTGTCAGGTACGGGTCATATATGGTCGGCCTAGCAAGGGTAGTGAAGGTATGGAAGTTGCTATGTATGAAAATACAAGTACAAGGCAAACAAGTGGATTTTTGTGCAATTATATGGCTCAACCAAAGGACCATTGGGCTCAGCCCCTACAAGGTGAAGGTCACGTGGGGTCTGGAGTGTCGACCAAAGGTGGTGGAGGGACTGGTGGCGGCGGCCAAGGAGGGGGTTTAGGTGAAAAATGAAGGGTATGTGCATAAATGGTTTGGCTAGGCTAGTTTCAAGGTGATTTTGCCACATTTGGTGATGATAACTTCAAGGGGGCTCACGGCCTGGTCAACTCAGAGGGAAAGGATGGTGGAGTGTCCATGGACAGTGGTGGGGTTGGTCGGAGGAGGCGGTGGAGGAGTATGGCCAAGCAAAGCATGAAGAGACAAGTGCAAAATCATAAGAAAACAAGTAGAAGTTGCATATAAAAGAAGAAAATTTTTACCAAGCTTTTCACATAGGAGAGGCCGTACTTTTTTTCAGAGTTTGAGAAAGAAAAATCACGTGAAATGTTAAAGGAGTCAGCTGGAGAAATGATTTAAGGCAGCCAATTGAATGAAAAGTAATGGTTGGAGTTGAAAAGGTGAGAATACAAAGAGCCTTAAGAAATAAAAAGTCACAAAACCTTTCAAATTTTTCTTATTTCTTTTTATGATTTTAAATAACTGAAATATATATATAAATTCAGTTAAAATACGAAAATATCACAAGTAAATAAAATATAAATAAATAAATATTAATTATATATGATTAAATTAGGAAAATAGCACAGAAAACGAAAACTAGTTTAGAAAATTTGAAAATAAATGAAATGACTTTGGAAAATTTTTATGTACATGAAAAATATTTATAAATAGAGATAAGAACATAAAATAAAAATTCATTCACAAAATAAATATATAAATTTTAATTAAATATAATTTAAATGAAGAAAATAGCAGAAAAATAGAAAACAGCCTTTAAAAATAGGAAATAAATACAGTAAATTTTGAAAAAAATTTGTTATCACTTTAAAAAATATTAAAAGACAAAATATATATAAAATAACATATTAACACGTATTAAAATAAAATATAGCAAAGAAAATATCATTTAAAAAAATTTAAAATAGACAAAATTGCAAAATAAAACAAATTACACCCAAAATTGAAATGCACATAACTTTTACAATTTAAATCCGTTTTCAACGAAACGAAAAGCAGTATTCAAGTTATTAAATATATTTTCATAATAAAAGATAAAATTTAAGAATTTAAATATTTAAATTTGAAATTTAAAAGTCAAGATTTGACCAGTTTGAACAGAAATTCATCTTTTAGTAAAATATCCAATTTATACCGGTTTGAAATTATAATTCACACAATAATCAACACTTATGTTTAAAAAAATGAAATGTTTGAAATAAAATAAGTTTAAAAATAATTTCAAAATAAAATAAAGTCAAATATTAAAATATATGAAAAATCTAGGGTTGTTACAAAATCCAATTATGGATTCCAATTCTTAAATCAAGATGTTTGATTTTTAACCCAATTTGATTCTTCTCTGAATTTTCCCAAATTTGATTTAATTACAAAATACAAAATCCTAAAATTATTTTTAGAATTTATATTATACTATTAGGGACAATTTTCATTTAGGAATTCAATCCTGAAACTAAATCTATGAGAAGATATGAATTTTGAAAATCCGTTCTTAAGCCTGTGAAGAACAACAGAACTAATATACATGCACAGGTATATCCAAACAATTTAATTGGTTGTACATACATTTACGACCCAACCTTCAAGTAATCTTTGTATACTATTATTTTCTACAGATTTTCATCACATGCAACAAATCAAATCACAGAAATTTTAAATTGTTTTTATGGTAAAGGTATGCTCACTAGGAAATTTAAACGGAGAACTGTTTTCTTCCCAGGTTTTGATCTGAAACCTTGCATTTGAACTAAAGATGAATTTTTAATTTGCTTAGCCTGCTATGAATTTACTTGATTTGATGTACTGCTATTAGCTTGTTGATGATTGAATTACATCTTGTATTTGAGTTGATTCTTTGCAATTTTTTAGGCTGAGTTGAATTTGAAGCCTCTGAGGTTGAAAATGAAGTTGATTTGCATTGCTGAATTTTGAATCTCTGAAACTGATGTTGTCATTTATTAGTTTGATTTTCTTTGATATTTGGTTTCAGTTTATGATCTTCTTTTATTTTTAAAGACGAAGGGAAGATTTTAGAGCTGAGAATAGAAAAAGAATGAGAAAAGAGGAGATACATGTTTTATAGAGAAATTTTGATTTTAAAATAAAATAAAATAAAGAAAATAGAAATAAAAGGTCACACTTGTTAAAAATCTTTAACACTTGTCATTTGCCTTTACACATTATTTAACACTTGTTTAAAACAAGCTTTAAATATTTGCACTTGTTATTTAAGTAATTTTATTTATTTTAATGTTAATAAAAAGCTTTATTCTTAATTTACTAATTCTTATCTAAATTTTTATATATGAATTTCTTTTTAAACAACATGTAATAAAACAAATTATATATAAATAAAAGCTTATATATTTTAAATCCAAATATTTTTAAAATGTCTATCTTTTGAATTACTTAATAAATCCAAATTCATATTCAAATTAAATTTGAAAATCTATTTTAAAGTCAAGTCAACAATAAATATATATTTTAAACAAACCCAAATTCAATTTGTAATTAATAATTATATTTAAAAATTTATTTATCTATATTTAAAACAACCCATTAACAATTATTATAAAATTAAAATAATTTATAAAGGGAATTATCATATTTAAATTTGCTTGAAATTTCCGGGATATCACAGGAATATGGATTTATAATGATGAAATTTACCTTTTTTGTTGTATTGATTTGCTCCTTCTCTTCTTCTATTTTATTTTCCGCCCTTCTCCGATTATATACATATAATATAATATTTTCTTATTAATAGAAATAGTAGAGAAGGGAAAATGGCAGAGCATCATTGTTTCAATCAGAAAATATGAGAAGAGATGTGAGAGGTTAGGCCTGTAAACAGGCGCTCGAATCAATCATAATTGTTAGATTAAAATAATTAAATCTAGGTCGTTTGGCCAAAGTTCAACCCTAGCCACCACGCTCTCGACTGGTCGTACAATCCCTATAATCAGTCGAGCAGTCCAATAAGGGAGTTTAATGCTGGGGTCTCACATTGATTATTATTTATTTCATTTTTCTCGTTTCTAATTATTTTCGTTCTGAAAACTTCGAACGTTGATAACTTCTTCGTCTGAATTACAACCACAAAACTCAAAACATGAAAGTTTCTCAAAAAATTGCCACAAACACAATGGTGCAAGTTTCATGGACAAATCTGACATTTGCTCAAATTCCATTTTGAAGTCATATTAATTAATTATTGATTACCATTAATTTTATGGGGTGTTACATTCTTCCCCCATTAAAAAAATTTTGTCCCAAAACCCAAGTAGTGCGCAACCATTCTAAACTATCTGATCAAGTGTATAATCAATTTTGCAGCCAAATGTGTATTAGTGAATGGTGTATCACAACATAAGACATATATGCTGAATAATTTAAAATCGGCGCCTCCTATATGAATGCATTCTTTAAAAAATATTTTTGAAGAAATGATGCAAACAACTTAAATATATTAGCAGTTTTATATGTATGCACGTTTTCAAAAATCAAAAATCCTTTTTCATGCAATAATTTCTAGACTCCTATAAGCAGGAGTACGGTTCAACCAATTTTGCATCCAAACTGTACCATCCAAAACCTTGCACGCCACTTCAAACATCTAAAAAAAATTAAAATCTTGTTTTCCTAGATTTATATCTTATGTCGAAAAAGGAGTTTAGATGGAGAATTTTACATTTCCATCCTTCTTTCAGATGCCTATTTCGATGTTCTTTGGAACCCTCTCTCTTACCCCTAATTTTCCAAGTTCAATTCGCATAAGGAGGTTTATTATTAGATGTTAAAATGGAATTATCCTAAATGCAAGTTTCGTTTAAATATCATTAAGGTATAAAAATATAAATTCCAAAGTTAAAACAAACTTTTCACTCATTATTATCTATATTTAGTATATTGTCACCCATATTGGGCAATAATATTCATATTCAATAATACGTGGACCCTCCCTATGCTAAGCATGTGGCACTCGAAAATTGGAAATTTTCATTTTTTGTTACCCCTTTCAATCATTTTGCAAAATGTTTTGGAAAGTTGATTTCCTAAAAGCATTTATATCAAAAAATTTCAAAAGCATATGTACAAATTTTCCAAAAGCATTTGAACCAACTTCTTAAAAGCATTTAAACGAAAAAAATTCAAAAGCTCTCGAACGCAATTTTTCAAAACATTTGCCCTCTATCCTTGAAACACGTCAAACCACATCTTAACGTAATCGAGATTTAGTCAATGAGTTAATGCATATGATACCCTAGCATTATGCGGTAAATCCTAGATTTGGGGAACCTTTCCTTTTATCCTAAAACAACAACAACCTACAAGTCTAGTTATAAATTTTAGCTTTTAAGGCATACGGATAGTGACACATGATTTCGCAACAACCCTTCCCTGTCCTCCACTTGCTAAAATTTATTTTTTCCAAAATTCAAAAGTTTACCTCTAGTTGCTAACTTGATTTCCAAATATTTTATAAACTTCTGGCTTTAACTACATTTTATCACAAGTTAAGTATCCCTTGAAAATTCTTATTTACAATGTTTTCCAATATATATAGCAATCAAAGTTCATTTGAACCATCAACGCAATAATAAAATAGGAACGCATCTCATATCATAGCATACGCTTTTCTAACATTCAAAGGGAGACAACTAACAATTACAACCCAAGTGACCTAAAATAAAATGATCGTTGGAAGCTAACCTTCAACATCAACTGGTGTTAATGGCCCTATTACTCCTTATTCAGTTATGATGGACATTTCTAGTATGTCATTCTAGTATCATCCACATGTCTTCGCTGCTTCCTTGGCTTCTAATGAATAAGTTACATCCAATAGTTCAATTATTAGACCTGGCTGTGGCTTAAGTTGTGCATTCCCAACCTGTACTGGATAGGAAATATAAACTATACACCTTTAAAATAACTCATCCAAAAATTGGTTTGGTGGAATAACTTTCCTACCACCTATCTTGCATTCTTTAACCTTGAGTCAACTAACATTCTTTATTTGTGTTTCCACCTTATTACCCTTATCTCCTATCATAATATTATCTTCCTTCAATAAAAATCTATTGATAGTACTCTCAAACTTTGGTTTTTTACTTTCCTTATTCTTGACCTTTCATGCGAGTATACCTTAGGACTTGCATAATTGTACTTTGATAACCATTCCCCATTGCTTTGACGATTCTTTTTATGGCTTCCACGCATCTCTAATAAAATATTCTAAGGTTCATACCAATATTAATTATATTTAACGGGAATTCCTTATTGCTACCTACGGGCATCTATACCTATTTTACTCATAGCTTAAACATTTACCATGTCTTACCTAGGTAGTCATCCCTATCTACTCCATATTAACAGATTGGTTTGGGTTTTACCGTCGTTAATAAAACTAAAACTTCGCAATCATGAAGTACCTAATCCAAAACCTTTATCGTTGAAAATATAAACTTAGAAATCCTTTTACATCAAATTCAAAAATTTCTGCGTGTCTAAAAAGGAGGCATGAAAAATTTCTCTTTTCGTATACTTTCTATAATAAGATTTACTTCTTTAAAAGTAGGATCTGTAAACTCAAAACATTTATTTATGTTCAAAAACTTAACTCAATTGCCATACAAAACCTTTTTTTCAAAAAACATCTTTAAACAATGAAAACTAGACTAGACATCGATAACCTTCATTCTATATTTTTTTTTACTACTCATGTTATTTCCACTTTTACCCTTAACAGAGATTCTAACAGTACATGAGGGGACTTTTAAAAGATATGCATAATTGTTGCATCTACCTAAACACTAAAACATGTGTACAAATACTACATATATCTAAGGTATTTATCCATTCTTCCTATCATATTCCTATTGTTTTCCCCTATACTATTTATAAGTAGATTACTAATCCTATTTTTTATACAAATTCTTAATGTTATTTCTATTCAAATTTTCTAATACTACTTCTATTAAAATTTATCCTACCTAAATGGCTTCTACTACATAGCTCTTTTCCTCTTTTATTGTTTTCTTCACTGACACGTTGCAGTGGATTTGCCTCTTACTTTAGTTGTTGAGCATTTCGTTATTAACATGAAAAGAGATACTTATAAATCTATTTCGATTGTTTTTCTCATAGTTTCCTTATATGTGAACATTCCTTCTATCTTCATTACCGATCATTCTTACCCTTTTATTGTTTTTACCACATTTCAATCAAGTATCATTTTTATTTATCATTCCCTCAAAAAGAAATTTTTTTGAAGGAACTTTCTAGTTTACAAAAATAGAAAAAATCATCAAGCCAAACTTATGTTGTGTTTTCCATTTATTAAAATGAATCCAACTAATTTTAAATTAAGAATTTCAAATTTTCCTTGCTTTTCAAAACCATTTTCCAATATATCCTTTAAAAACCCATTCAAAACGTTTCAAAGAACTTTCAAAATATTTTTATCAAATTCTTTCACATAGGGTTGGACTTAGAAATGGACTCTTATTTTTCCTTTTTTGGACTTTTCTACTTACCTTCACTCTTAACCTCTTATTATTAAGAGTATATACTATAAATCCAGTTATCTTCTTATGGTGATTAAGGTGCATCTTCTTTTAGGGATTTGCTTAATCCTTCTTCACATCATTCTTTCAGATGCTCGTAACATATAGTTCTTCCTTCCATCTGTCTGGATGAAATGTATCTCCAATCTGTAATCCATCGAAACTGTAATGACTGGTATTTTACTTATCGAAGGATCATAAAATATTTTTAGTTCATACATATAAAGCATATGACTCTACAGTTTTGGAAAATGATTCCTAGGGTCATTTTCCAAATCTATGATTTTTGCTAGATTTCTATATGACCGTTTTGACGCTTAAAATCATATTTGAGTATAACTTTTGATAGAAGCCAATTAGGGTCTCAAACTACTTCCATTGCTTTAGGATGATGGTTTCCCATTTTGTAATAGAAAACGGACTTATCATTTGAAAGTTATAGCTATTTTAGTTTTTGGTATTGCTATCGGTCTGCTTTAGTGGGTAATTAACTAAAACCGTGACTAGACCTACTAACATGTCTCGAAAATTATGCTAAGAGAAGGCTGTAGGAACTGATCTGAGTTATTTCTATCTTCCCCAAAATAGAATTAAACCTCCATTAATTCTAATTTCACTAAAAAAGACAACATTTTATTACTAGTCTTAGCCAAATCATCAATTAGAAAGGTGATTAGCATATAGAAGCTAGAGATTTATTGCTTTAACTAATTTTCATTTCTCTTCCTTGTTGTCCACTTTAGATCTAAGAGGAGGAATCGGTGTTTTAGCTATTTTGTAAGTGGTTTTTGACTCCTCACTCTACTATGCATATTTATATAGTTAAAGATGATGGTTTTAACATGATTTTGACCCTGAATTCTTTTCTAAATTTAATCACATTTTAACATATGTTTATGGCTGAAATTTAAAGGCTTTTAAATGGCTTTGCAACTCCTGTTGCTCATATTCATATGCTAGTGTAAAAGTAAGATTTAGACTACGACTTTCTTGATTTTCATGTTCATATGTATTGCACATATGAATGGATGTATATGCATGATATTCCATGTTTGTATTTTGTGATTTGATGTGGTTTTGTAGTGCTTTTAGATAGTTAGGAAAGGAGTGGTCGAAATGGTAAATCGAAGGCAAAGTTGGTCGGAATTGGATGAAACAAGGAGGGGAGGTTCTAAAGGATGACATGAGCCCAGGATTGAATTCGCACAAAGTTTGGAGCAAAGTAAAGGACTCTATACCAAGAGCTTTTGCTTGGTAACAAGAGATTTTTGTTTATGGAATCGATCAGTGGAAGGATGGTGCTTCATTGGGGCTTAGGGTGATGAGCATAAGAAAAGTGCAAGAATTTGGCTAAATATTGGACTTTGTACCGAGAGCTATGGAGGGCATGGAAATGAGAATTTTAAGAGTTAGCAACGAGGGCTTTTGGAGTTGACGTCAAGAGCTTTGAGAAGGAGTGGTCGGGTTCTAAGTACTTTGAAGATGGAGCTCTAGGAAAAAAGGAAAGAACTTAACCAAAATTAGCTAAGTATACCTATCGGTACTAAGCCTTTGTTTTGGTATCGAGAGGTCGAGTCTTGCTAGAAATAGGGTAGAACTTCCAGAAGGGAAGTAGGGGCTTTGCAAGTCACATTGAAGGTGGGTTTTTTTTATTCTGTGGAGTTTTACGGCGATGTAGTAGCACGATGATAGCTTTGGGACTTCAGTAATGGAAACTCGATGGTGATGGAGTTAGATTCCGATGATGGTGGCTTGATGTTGAAAGTAGTCGTAAGAATGTTTGTCCACAAAGGGCAGGTTCTAGAAAGGGTGGTCCATGGATAGAACATATGAAGGGTTCTATTTTGGAATGGAGGAACGTGGAATGGTTCCTTAAGGTTAATAAAAACTAGATAGAGCATGGAAAAGGCTTGAATACATGTGCCAAGAGATCGTTGATACTCTTTTTATTTTCAGATGTACTCGAAAGTAGGGGTATTATAAGGATGCTAATGGGTACTTCGTTTGGCTACCCCAGTTCGGTTGTTTGGATCCTTATATCCTAGATCGGTGGATTTGGGTCTAGTACCGCTTCGGGCTAGAGACGAGTGCACTGAAAATCGAGATTTCCATTAGTCCCTAGCATGGGAAGGCCATACGAGTTATCATGTATCTATTGCACGGTATGTGATAGTGAGGATTGTTTGATGGATGCTATGGTTTCTTTGGTTGTTTTCTTCCATAGTCTATCAATCGAAGGATGTCACTGGAAATAGTTTTTAGGGATGGAGATCCCTAGACACCCATTATCATTCTTAGTTTGTAGTATACCTTTACTATATTCATAAAGTAGCATATTGTGTTCGTTATGTGCTAACTCATTTGATGTAAGGACAGGTTATGTGTGGTTCGTATACCCTTGTTCCTTACTATATCAACTTGTATATTATTTTGAGATTCATTTACCGCTCACACTAGACTGTTGTCTGACCCAAGGTTTTATGTTTTACTTCTTATTATCTTGGTACTCTTAAATGAGAAGACTGGATAGCAGGTCTAAGTGTGACATAGTAGTTGTGCAGAGGACGTGCTGGATGGAGTTAACTCGTATTATATATGGATTTTTTCACTTATTCCACCATTTAACATTGTGGAGTCTTGGAAGTGCTTGCTTATTACTAATATTATGTTATAGTTATTCGAGTTTATTTCCATCTTATATAAACTCTGTTACTTGCTCTATAACTCTGTGGATCTGTACTCTGGTATTTGGATCGCTTAGATATTGTTGTCTCTCTTATTTATGTATATGATATACATTATATTTTATTTCAAGCGTTGTGAAATATATGATAAGTTATGTGATGTTTTATTCCATTTTCAAACCTTGATGATCAACCTATATTGATCGAGCATGTCAAAAGCACACTATATTGTTATATTGGGTGTGGTGTACGGAAGTTATCACATTTGACATAAGAGCTTAGACTATGTGATTAACCTAAGTTGATAGTAGGATCCAACAGAGATAGGGTAGGAGTTGTCACCATAGACTAGATCGAGAGTATATACACAAACAAGAGAGTTCACTATTATATATTTTGGTTTTAAAAACTATATGGAGTATATAAGTTGCATGCATACATAACTACCATCGACATAGTTTTATTTTTGAAATGTTGATCATTCTAGTTACAAAATAAGCATGAGCCAGCAAAAAAGAAATCGTGTGAGGAGCTCCATTTCCAAAGTTGAGGAAGGAGGGGGTTCGAGGGCTGCTAACCCTAACTTGCAAGCCATGTTCAATGCAATGATGGAAAACATGCTGTGGAATTCCCAAGCGACTGCTTCGAATGTTGTTGTTGGTGTTGGTGTTGGTGCTGAAGTGCAAGTGCCAAGGCCTGAATTTTCCTCGCTATGCAAAGATTACTCTTCCTTTCGAGGAAACCAATTCCTTTGAACAAAGTCGGCCACCAAGTGTAGGATTGGCTGGATACCTATGAGCCTATCTTTGGTGACATGGAAGTGGATGATACCATGAAATGGAAGCTGGCTTCTGGACAACTTCAAGGGTGGGCCATGAATTGGTCGAATGTTTTTACTAATGCTACGCTCGAGAATCTGTTTACTTGGGACCATTTCAATGTTAGGTTCGAGGAGAAGTTTGTCCCGGCAGCTCAGAAGTTAGTACCATTCAAGAGACTCGCTAATCTAAAGTAAGGAGATATGTCTATCTTTGAGTATATTGTTTAGTTCGATGCTTTGTTGAAGTACATGATGTTGTTCATTGACACTCCATTGACGAAGAATAAGAAATTTCTTATGGGTTTAGACAATTATCTAGAGGAGGAGTTTGTGAGTCGTACTGATGACCAATTCAAGAGACTTGTCGAGAAATCTCTTTTCTATGAGAGTTTATTCCCCAAGTCCAAATCAGCCACTATCACTAAGGAAGAGCCAAATCGTAATAAGATGATGAAGGTAAGAAGAAATGGAATGGAAAGAGAAAGCAGTTTCAAGGTAAGTACGCTCAGAAGAAGGATAAATGGGAATGTGTTTGTTTTGGTTATGGAGATAAGGGTCACCTAATCAACCAGTACAAAGCTGATGGAAAGAAGTGCTACAACTACGGCATGTTTGTACATATGTAGAAAAGTTGTCCAGAACCAGCATATTAGAAGTAGGTTATGAAGGCATATACTTTGGACAATGTTTCGACTTCATCGGGTACTCCCCCGGCGGAAAAGAAGGAGAAGAGCATTGTTATTCATGCATGCTTTCCATTTATGATGTTCCCATACATGTTTTATTCGATATCGAGGCTTCACATTCCTTCATATCAAGTAACCTAGTTGATAGATTATGATTGAAATCTGAAATAGTTGACAGACTTTTGATTGTGATGAACCCTGTTGGAGGCTCCACTGGCCTTTGTATGGTTTTTCATGGTTTGGATGCTCGGGTCATGGATGCTCTTTTGTTTGAGATTGCTTTGGTTTGAATTTTGTTGGATTTGGGGTTATCTTGGGGATTGACTGGCTAAAGTAGTATGAGATAGTGGTGGATTGTGAGAAGCTATTGGTGACTATCAGGGCTATGGAGGGGCCTACAGTAGTGATTGGCTAATGCCAGAGGATGGGGTTGTGGTTAGCTTTCTATGTTTGCTCGAGGGTCCATGGGATGGGTTGTCATATGTGCTTATCATATCCAGATGTGTTTGAGGAGGTGATTGGATTACCGCCACATCAAGAGATTTAGTTTTGGATAAACATGGTGAAGGATGCCAAACCAATAGTTATGCCTTTGAGGCGTATGGCACCTAGAGAGCAAAAGGATTGGAAGTGCAAGTAAATGACCTGTTGAATAGGGGGTTCATTTGTAGGAGTATATTTGAGTAGGGTGCACCTATAGTATTTACCACTAAGGTGGATGGCCCTCTGAGGTTGTGTGTAGATTACCATGAGATAAATAAGGTGATGAAGATTAACAAATATCCATTCCCATGTGTTGATGACTTGTTCGATTAGCTCTATGGTGTGAAGGTGTTCTCTCAATTGGATTTGACGATGGGATTTCATCAGTTGAGAGTAGCGAAGGAGAGTGTGCATATCACCGTGTTTCCCATACCTTATGGTTTCTATGAGTGGTTGGTTATGCTATTCGGGCTAACCAATGCTCTTGCATACTTTTTTGGTATCATGAACTGCGTCTTTAGGGATCAGCTAAACAAGTTTGTGCTTATGCTCTGGATGATATTCTGGTCTGTTAACACAAGACGCACTTGAGGGTTGTGCTTGAGGTATTGAGGAAGCACAAATAAAAATAAAAGTTTTTGAAGTGTCACTTCTATAGGAATAAATGAGATTCATGGGTCATGTCATCCTTGACAGGGTGTCGCGGTAAATCCTGTTAAGGTGGCAGCGGTTCAGGATTGGAGCCAATCAAAGAATGTTACGGATGTGAGGAGTTTCTTAGTATTGAAAGGATATTATATATGTTTTATCAAAGACTTCTTGAAGGTAGCATCACATTTGACCAATTTGAAAAAGAACAATAAGACTTTTGTTTGGGATGCGAAGTGTGAGCATGCATTTGGGAGTCTGAAGGAAAGGTTAACGAGTGCACCAGTATTGACCATTTCGAGTAGGAATAAGAAGCTGACAGCATACACAGACCCCTATGTTACTGGATTATGTGCGGTATTGATGCAGAAAGGAAAGGTTGTCCCCTACGCTAGTCGACAGCCAAAGCACGAAAGGAAGTAACCAACCATGATAAGGAGTTAGCAGCGATAGTATTTGCTTTGAAGATTTGGAGACACTACTTATTAGAAGAATGTTTAGAGCTGTTCATGGACCACAAATCCTTGAAGTACCTTTTCACCTAGAAGGCTCTCAACCTTCGGTAGCAACGATGGTTGGAATCTTTGGCCTCCTACGACTTTGACATTTCCTATACACCCAGTGAGGAAAATGTGGTCATCGATGCATTGAGTAGATGATATGTCAGTCTAGGAGAGATGTTTAGGAGTAAAACAGTTAGAGTATATTGATGGCTATGGCTTCAGACCTCACTGCAAGTTAGAGCCAAAGATTTTGGCGAGTTTGACGATCAAACCAACTTTGATTAAGCAGATTGGTAATGGTCAGAGGCAAGATGCAAGGGCAGTGGAGATCATGGTGGAAATAGATGGAGTAGAATCTAAAGATATTAAGCAATACAGATTCAACAGAGAAGGTTGGCTCCATAAGGATGGGAGATTGTTTGGTCCTAATGTTGATGGATTGCGAGGCAAAGCGCTATGAAAGTGCCACTATTCTGGTTGACCATATATCCGATGGTAATAAGATGTATTATGATATGAAGAAGACTAATTATTAGGAAGGGATGAAGAAGGATGTTGGGACAATCATCGTGAAGTGTATGAATTGGCATTCGGTGAAGGCAGAGCTGAAGTTCCTGGATGGAAGTGGAAGCATGCGTCAATGAATTTTATTGATAGACTGCCATGGACTCGAGTAAGGTACGACATCATTGGGTCATAGTCGATCGGCTGAATAAGAGCGCTACATTTATACCCATCAAGTTAAGTAGAACAACATCTATACTAGGCAATTTGTATGTGAAATGGGTTGCACGATTTCGTGGTGTGGCAAAGAGCATTGTGGGCGACCGAGACACGTTATTTGCTAAAGGTTTTTCGATGAGCCTACAATGGGCATTAGGGACCGAGATGCATCTCATTACAACCTATCACCCGTAAATTGATTGGCAGAGCGAGAGAGTGAATCGTATATTAGAGGATCACTTGTGTGCTTGCATACTCAATTTCGGAGGCTTACGAGATGATCACTTGCATTTGGTGGAGTTCGCATACAATAATAGCTGTCAGTCTAGTATCAGTATGGCACTGCATTGTTTGGTGGGATGCGGGTGGGAAAATGGTACTTGGGACAGATATGATTATAGAAACCTCAAAGAAGATAAAGATCATTCAATAAAAAATGAAAGCTGCTCAGGATAGTTAGAAGAGCTACACTGATAGAAGATTGAAGATTTGGAGTTCTCTGTCGACGATATGGTGTTTGTAAAGATTTCTCCTCTGAAGAATGTAATTCGATTCAGTGGTAAGGGGAAGTTGACATCAAGATTCGTAGGTCCTTCTTTGATAGCAGAGAGGGTTGGGACCTAGCTTATATGGTCGACTTACCTTAGAAAATGGTGGGTGTGCACAACGTCTTCCATGTTTCTCATCTGCGAAAGTTTATGCACAACTCGAGTGTGATGATTGCTCCGTATCAACTTGATGATATCGAGATTGAAGTAGAAGCTTCGAGACTTCATGGGCCAGTTCATATTGTCATACATAATATGAAACAGCATAGGAGAAAGACCGTGGAGTTAGTGAAGGTTCAATAGGGCGAAAGTAAAGGAGATTGCACATGGGAAACTAAGGAGAGCATGAGGGACACATATCCTTAGCTTTTTGCATGGTAAGGCATATTGTTTATCGTATTTGCTTTTTTCTTTTGATATCATATAAGGTAGTTTAATATTTCGCATGCCAGGATATGTATAACAGTTGCATGTGATTGTTAGGCATGTAGGGTAACTATGATTGACTATTTTTTGACTTATTTTGCGATTACGGAGGCGAGATTCTCAAAGGGAAGAGCGTAATGACCTATATTTTACGTATCAAAGGATCGTTGATTTTTTTTTTAGTTTATTTATATGAGGTCATATGACTCTAAATTTTGAGAAATGACTTTTAGGGACATATTCAACATCTATGATTTTTGCCAATTTCTATGTGACCATTTTGACCCTAAATATATTGTTTGAACTATAACTTTTGATAGGAGTCGAATTAGGATATTAAAGCGCTTCCATTACTTCAAGATGATGGTAACCCATTCCTTAGGGTGGTCATAACAGAAAAACAGACTTATAATTTGAAAGTTATATCTGTTTTAAGTTTTGACTGCTATTGGCCTGTATTAGTGCGTAATTAACTAAGCCCGTGCCTAGGGCCACTGACTATCTCAAAAATTGTGCTAAGGGGAGGCTATAGGAATGTATCCAAGTTATTTCCATCTTCCTCAACATAGCTCTAAACCTTTATTAACCTTAATTTCACTAGAAACCCTATCTTTTCCTTACTAATCTTAGTTAAATCATAAGTTAGAGGGGTAATTAGCATATAGAAGCTTGAGATTTGTCATTTTGGCTAATTTTCATTCCACTTCTTTGTTGACCACCTCGGATCAAGGGGAGGAATTGGCATTTTAGGTATTTGGTTCGTGGTTCTTGACCTCTCACTTTGCTATGCATGTTTATATAGTTACAGATGATGTTTTTAAAAGGATGTTGACCCTAAATTGTTTGCTAAGTTTAATCACATTTTAACATAAGTTTGTGGTTGAAATTTAAAGGTTTTAAATGGTTTTACAACTCCTTTTGTTTGTATTTTTATGCTAGCATAAAGGTTAGATTTAAATTAGGATTTTCTTGATTTTCATGTTCGTATGTATTGCATGTATGAGTGGATGTGTATATATGATATTCCGTGTTTGTAAGTTGTGCTTTGATGTGATTTTCTAGTGCTTTTAGGTAGTTAGGAAAGGAGTGATTGAATTGGAAAATTGAAGGCAAAGATGGTAGGAATTAGATGAAACTTGGAGGGAAGGCTCTGGAGGATGATTGGAGCTTGGATTCAATTCGCACCAAATTTGGAGCAAAGTAAAGGACTCATTATCGAGAGCTTTTTGCCTATGGAAACCGATCGGTGGAAGGATTGTACTTCATGTTAGGGCTTAAGGTAATAAGCAAAAGAAAAATGCAATAATTTGGTTAAATACTGGATTTAGTACCGAAAGCTTTGGAAGGCATGGAAACGAGTGCTTTTGAAGTTAGCAACAAGAGCTTTTGTAGTTAATGCTGAGAGCTTTTAAAAGGAGCGATCAGGGTCCAAGTATTTAGAAGATGGAGCTCTAGAAAAAAAGGAAAGAACTTAGCCAAAATTGGCTAAGTATACTTAACGTACGGAGACCTAGGTCGGGTCTTGCCAGAAACAGGGTGGAACTTCCAGGAGGGGAGCCGGGGCCCTGCAGGTCCTGTTGAAGGTTTTTGTTCGTTCACTTAGGGTTTAATGGAAATGTATTAGCACGATGATAGCTTTAGGACTTTGGTAATTGCAATTTGATAGTGAATGGAGTTAGGTTCTGATGATAACGGCTCGATGTTGAAAGGAATCGTGAGAAAGTTTATCCACAAAGGGCGGGTTTTAGAAAGGGTGACTCGTGGATAGAACATGAGAATGGTTCTGTCATGGAATGGAGGAATGTGGAATGGTTTCTCGAGAATAATCGAAACTAGATGGAGCAAGGAAATGGCTCGGATACACGTGCTAAGGGATCGTTGATACTCGAAGTATTTTCTGATGTGCTCGAAAGTAGGGAAATTGTGGTGATGCCGATGGGTACTTTGTTTGGCCACCCTGGGTCAGTTTTTTGGATCCGTATACCTCGGACCGGTGGGTTTGGGTAGAGTATCAGCTTTAGGCTAGAGATGAGTACACTGAAAACCAGGATTTCCATTATTCCCTGTCATAGGAAAGGTTATATGAGTTATCATAAATCTAGACAACAGTAAGTGATAATGAGGATTGTTTAATTGATGTCATGGTTGCTTTGATAGTTTTCTTCCATAGTTTATCACTCTAGGGATGTCACTGAAGATAGGTATTGGAGATGAGGATACCTGCACACCAATTATCATACTTTGTTTACAGTATACCTTTACTATATTCGTAGAGTAGCATATTTTGTTCGTTATGTGCTAATTTAGATGCAAGGACAGGTCAGATATGGTTCATATACCCTTGTTCCTTACTATATCGAGTTTAATAATATTTTGAGATTCATTTACCACTCACACTAGACTATTGTTTTATTAGAGTTTTTATGCTTTGCTTCTTATTATCTTGCGTACTCTTAAATGTGTGGAATTAATAGAAAGTCTAGGTGTGATGTAGTAGCTGTGTAAAAGATGAGCTAGATGGAGCTATATCGTAGGAGTTTTGGCGGTGCTTTCTTATTACTTCTATTATGAGATAGTTATTCAAGTTTGTTTCCATCTTGTATAAACTCTATCACTTGCTGTATAGCTCTATGGATCTATACTTTGATATTTGGATCACTTTTTTTGGCAAAGCCAGCGGGGTTGACTGGGCGCTCATAACCAACATATATTTGGATCACTTAGTTATTACTATCTCTCATGTTTTATGTCTATGACGTATATTATATTTTATTCTATGAACGGTGAGATATACAACAAGTTGTGTGATGTTTTATTTCATTTTCAACCCCTGATGGGCGCTCTAGATAGACCGGGCACATCAGCAGAACATTATATAGTTATATTGCATGTTGATGGTGTAAGGAGGTCATCATAGAAATCCATATCATAAGGCAGCCTAGGCTCTACAAAGGAGTCAAGTACCATCCATCCTTGGGAATCCTTCCATATGTTGCTCTCAAGCTCTTCTTAGTCTATGCCTTGCAGTACAGCCTGCACTCCTTGGAGTAATCAAGGAGAGGTGTAAAAATTTAACCTTATACATTATTCTAGCTCATAATTGCCTCATCCGTCTTTCCATAATATGCTCACAACTACTTCTATAGCTAGAATTGATATAGTTTAGGGTATAATGTATATAATTATATTTAAGAATACAAACATGTTCTCTCAATGTATCCTACTTTCTATGATCGACTAATTTAAGCTCTGATTCCAAACGTAACAACTTGCACATGTGGGCCCAAATTTTAACTAAATCGAAACCCAAGTCCATTGGGGAATGGATCATTGGTTTTGGTAACATGTAATAAACACAAGTATATCAAAGTGCGATCAATATAAACTAACAGCGAATATAAACTCACAGCGAAATAAAAATATATAATGGAATATATATGCTAACTAAGGCTACTACCTTGGAATCAATATTATTCCTTGGATATCTACTCATCCTGTCAGTGTCGAGCATTAAAGAGAAGAATCCACCATCTATTTTTCACATCTTACACCAGTAGCATCTCCCACTAAATCTAACATGCAGGTTGCAATGAGGAGGGGGTCAGAATAATGTTCTGGTGATTGGAAAATTATGCACTTTACCTGTAACACTAATTTATGCCTACTAATTCCTATTTAAATGTTATGTCTGTTGTTTACTACACACACACATGTCTAGCCATTGTACTATCAAAAAACCCTAACCACTAAATACTTTTTGAATAGGGAGGAGGCAGATCTAACCGTCATTTAATACCTTAACACCCAAAGCTGGCCCTCGACAACGTAAGTGCTCATCGGTTGGTCCTAGCTACAAAGATAGATGACCGCTAGATATGGATTTATGATATAATTTACCGTATATAAAATGCATCTCAAAGACTCGTCTAAGGGTAAACTAACCCACCTTTTATAAACAAACAACTAACCAACTAACTTTGAATTTTGTGCATATCCCATATGGATTTTACACTAGTAGAAAGCAAAAACCTTCAGTGCGTAACCCGAGTCTTTGCAATCGATTTCTCGAAATTGCTGGTGGTCATAGCCTTATGTTAGCCCTACTACTAAATACCAGTCCAACAAAAATAGTAACATAGCCCGCCGACCTTCTGCGATTGACATCCAATTTAGACTAACCTAAGGTAAGTCGAGGAAATGCCCATTTTAGTTACTTAATTCCTCTTATTAGAAATGAAGCAGACCCCATTTCCTTAAAAGCACCAGGTCATTTAACACTTCAAATCTGAGGTGAACCATTGGTGTAGTTTCCCCTACTTATCTGCAAATGCATATCCCTTCCCTATAGGTCATATAGTTGGAGATGTCCCACATTAGTAATAAGTATACACAACTACTGGAAGCCTCTAGGTGAAGGAAAGATTTCTATTGTGTAACTCTACTGACCTCTCATCCCAATCCATAACACCAAGCCAACCATCATATGCTTAAATGTTAGGCTAGGCCCACTAATTCACGCTTGTTAATATCATATAATTAAGGCTGTATAATTTCCTCTACGAAAATTATACTGTCTACCATCATTTAATTCCTATCTTATATGCTTATTTACTATATCCCATAAATGTTAATAGTCCATAATAATATTTATTATTCTAATTGGACAATCTCTAATAACATTTATTTATCTGTTCTAATTCAAACTATTACGCTTATTTCATTTTGCTATAAATGTCATATTAAAAACTTTAATCAATCTCATTAACCACTATTAGTACACTATTAGTAACTAACACGAATATCATCATAAATTGCACTATATGTATTTATGTTTTTAATCAATAAGCATGGCTATACATGTTTGTGTGTATTCTTATTTCTAACTATTAATTCCTAAACTAGAACATTCCTTTCCATGTTTTGATTTATCAAAGCTATATTTCTTGTTATGACTCGGATTTTTCCATCATTTGATTTCGAATATTTAAATGATTTTTAATTTTGTATTTGGAATATAAATTGATTTTGAATATGAAAATTTTGGTTGAAATGTTAGAATGGATTTAAATTCCAAATATTGTGATGTATCATAATACGGGAATAGTAAATAATTGGAATTTGAGTTGAATATGAATAGAAACGATGTCTAATATTGATACCAATTCTATTTGAATTAGAAATTGAGTAAATAAGGTTTTTAAAACTAAAATTTCAAGAATTTCGTAAATTTTTAAAATCGTCGATTTAATTGACGCGTTAAAATTGCTATCTGGGGTAAAGTCTTGGAATTCGATGAAACTAGTTCCATTGGATCCATAATAGTGTATTATTATCTGATTTCAAATTTCGTAGCTTTTGGATTCACCATTTGGTCGTACGATCGGAAAACGCCTAGAAATAATTTAACTGAAAATTTAAATAGTAGATTTTAAAAAGCTATCTTCTGCATACGATCGAATTAGGTCTCGAAACTTGTTTCATTGTATTCGGAACAGAGGTATCACCTTAGAATCACTAGGAGGCACACCTCAATAGGAGCTTAAGATTTCCATGTATATAATACGTGATATTCTAGATGGATAAATATGAAATCAAATCGAAATCAAATCTCAGCCACCCTATACTCAAACGCTATAGCCACCCTATATTACTAATCGAAGCCACCCTTCTTCATCCTTTAAATCATGACTTATCCCCTCATGCAAAACAAAATCAAAATCATGTTTCCTCTTTCCTCTCCTCTACCGTTCAAATTCATGACATTAGTAAAAAAAATCATCTCGTTGCCTGGTAGATATGCGCGAGGCTGGGGAAGATGTTGGAAGGTGCACGAGGTGGAGGGCTCTATGCATGGTCGGTTGGAGTCATGAGTTACACGGAGGCTGCCATGTTGATTCAGGAAGAAGCTTCGAGCTCAAGCTTGATGGAGGCAAATCATTTTCGTACGCGAGTGCATACCCGTGTGGAGGCAGTCACGTTCGATCTGGGGTGACATGTGGAAGACGACGGTGATGAGTCGCGATGGGTGCTGGGGTAGAGCAGAGTTTAGGTGGGTAGGCGAGTAGATGTGGTGATACGCGTGCGTAGGCGGTAGGAGGTCGCGGCTACAAGGCTTCGGTGAATAAGGCAGTGACCATCAGTGGGTGGCAGTTTGAATTTGGGGAAGACGATAATCGAGTGTAAACACTAAGTTAAACTTGTAATTTAAGTTAATGAATTTTATTATATGAATCGTTATCTTCTAAATTCATGATCTTTGTATATGAGGTTCCAAAAAAATCATTAAACAAGTCGGGTTGGTTGGTATTTGGAAAATCTATGCAATAGATTTGATTCGAGATTTTTCGGAGTTGGCGGGAATTTTAAATTTAATCAAACGTTGTTTGATTCATTTTTAAATTGGAATGGTTTGCAAATAAAATAAAGGTGAGTAAATCTCACTCATCTTGGATTTACTATTTTAATTTAAATTGTTGAAAATTAATTATTGAATGATTGGGTGAATTTATAAATTATTATCAGTTTGGATGTTATATATATATATATATATATATATATATATATATATATATATATATATTAGTAGTTGAATATTTTTCCCACCGTTGGAGCGGACGAGACCCTATGTGCTCCACATAATAGCGGATAACCCAATATTACACGATATCCCCCTTGAATTGGGATTGGGATTGGTATTTTTATGTTATCTAACATCTGTGGATGCAGGGAAACAGGTTGGAGGGATCTAACTGGATTCCTCAAAAATGTTGATTTTAATTTCATATATAGTGATATATGATGTGTGTGTATAATCTGATATAGATTTTATTGTGATTGAATTTTTGGATGCTATAGTAGCACTGGCCTTAATTTGGTATTATAAATACTGTATATAATATTTTTGAATTTTAAAAAGGAATTTAAAGTAGAATTTTGGATATAATAATATTTATTTTGGAATTTGGTTTATTTTAAAGGAAATTGAGCTGGGTAAAAAAATTGATTTTGGTTGTAATTACTGTTCGTAAATTATTTTAAATAGAGATTTTTAAAATGAATTTTATATAGGGATTTGTAAATGATATTCTAAAAAAATATCGAAAGGAGTTATACTAAAAATAGATTTGAAATATAAATGGAATTTATAGGGAAATGGATTTATTTTTTTGAGAAAAATATGTGATCCTCTAGAAATCAAGGAGAGCACACGTGCAACTATATATATAACACAAAAAAGGCATTGCCAACATTCCTGGCAGGTAGTAAAACTAAGTACAGGTATCAAAAGATAAAAACTCAAGTACCTCTATAGTGAGCTCTGGCAAGGCCACCGCCCATTACACCCCAATCTCGACCTCCAACATAGCCACTGCCCGATATTAAGGTGTTAGGAGTACCTGATAAACTAAAGAATAACACAAAGCCAATGAAATAGGAAGGTAGCATCATCTAATAAGGAAGCTCCATGCTACTGACTTGGAATGAATGAGGATGTATCTAAACTAAAGAGGAACTACTAATGATCTTGAAAGGAAAACTCCACTCTGAAGACTCGGTAAAAACGGAAGTAGTGCCTAGCTAAAGAGTAAATCCTCCTAAACATATGCCACTATAATGAAGCTGAAGATGTATTGAGAAGAGTCCCTCGCTGCAATTTGAAATCCTGCAATCAGTAATCCCATATACCTGCAAAGCGAAACTAAAACCCTATCTAGCCCAAACCTATATCTAAAAAATAACTTAGAAAATAGTTAGAATTATACACATATATGTATATAAATGAAATTTATATACATATATATACATATATATGAGATAGGAGTAAAGATAAAAAAAGTAGTGCCAATACAATCCTTAATCTAAAAATATCCTTATGGATCTTTGATCAAAAGTGAATTATGATACAAAGCGAAATCTTCATTTAAGTTTGAAAAAATATTAATACTACAATTTTTAATGTTAAAAATATTATTATCATGCTTAAATAGATTAATATGATTACTACAAAAGTAAGGAAATGGATTTATAGAATGGAATTTTAAAATAAGATTGTTTTTATAAACAAGTAAAACCCAAATGAGTTTATAAATTTATAAATGATGTTTATAAATAAGGGAAAATGGTATTAGTTGATAAATTGGAATATAATTCCACAGTGTGAATTTTGTAACAAGATATGGAAATTGATGTTGGAAAATATAGTGGATTTATTTTGAATTGAGAGAATGGTTAAGGAATCGAAATGGAATCGATGGTATATGAATCGACAGGGATTTATAGATTGAAATTTATAATATTGAATTTAAAAAATTGATTTTTGTTGAAAAATTAAAAATTGTTTTAAATGGGATTTTTATTTACTAAACTATATAGGTTAAAAAATATTGTTTAGATCAAAATATTTTTCGAAAAGTTAGTTATTCAAATATATAATATTTATAGAAACAAATTCTAATGTTTATAATCAGCTTTGTAAATTGATTATTTTTTATTTAAAAATGAACTGGAAAAGAATTATCGATGTTTATTTAAAATGTTTTAATAATTACTTAAATGTATTTCAAAAATAAATTATTATTCCTTTAAAATACGTAGCATATATATAGAGTTTTAAAATGATCGTAATTTATTTATAAATACTCTCGGGATGCAAAAGCGGGGTTAGTTAACGGATTTGATTTTTAGAAAAGGAAATCTTATAATGGACTTCTGGGATCTTAAGGAAATTTCCAAAATGTTAGAAAACAAGAACTTCGAGATTAAATTTGAATTCATAAAGAAGTTGTAAATGAATAGGCGAGATTATAGGTGAGTGTAATCGGTTTTGGAAGATGTAAAAGAAATTAATATAAACCTCAGAAAATGTAAGAGATAAGATAAGAAAAGTTCCTAAGTATTGATATTAGAAATGATTTCGAAAAATGGACTAAAATATTTTCCTAAATGTTGAAATGAAAGCTTGGAAATATTAGCGAGAAGGATTTATATCGAGATACTTTTCTAAGTAATGGATTACAAATTGAAGTTGGAAATATTTCGCTAAGTGTTGAAGTGAGATACGGGGTGAAATATCCTGTTATGGAAACAAGTATTCGAAAATGTTTTCAAATATTGAAATATTAGAAGAGACTGAATATATATATATATATATATATATATATATATATATATATATATATTTGTAAAGTTACTTTGAAACAAATGTTTTGAAGGTTAATAAATAAGGCCCAGTAACTACTTATGGATGTTATTTGATAGTTAAATAACCGAATATCAAATTTGGTCAAATTCGTCAATCATTTCAAAGAGACCGGGTTCGGATTTAATTACCCAAAAACCACTTCGATCTGGTTTGTGCATTATGAATTGTTATATCTCGAAGAAAATGGAGATGGTGATTTTGGAGAGTCGGTTTGTCCATACCCAGAACAACTTGTATGGATGAATGTTATCATTTGCATCATTATTTGAAAGGTAGAGTTAGCATTCCAAGTATAAATGCTATTCTAAAGGTAAAACGTAGCCTCAAGCTTCAAGCATCATCAACCGAAATGACTAAAACAGGGGAAATGCAGCATGGCTAAGTGGGTTACACCCAATTTGGGTATGTTATCAGCTTTCTAGATACCTTTGGATATATTATACTATAATATAGGTGTGCATGAAAAAGAGAGCGCTCGATAAGGGTGGAAACACTTGGGGTGATAACATATTCGGTGCTATCTAGGTTAGGGGTAGGCAGGTCTTGTGTTAGCAGGGGACCTGGGTGATCTAACGACCCGACCTCCTATCTCCAGAAAGTCGCATCGCTAATAAAGAAAGAAAGGGATAGAAGAAGAAAAGAAAGAGAAAGAAGAAAGACAACAACATCAGAGAACTCACAGCGGAACGAATGAAATATAATATATCACATAAAATATTACATAGTATCATACTACATCAGAGTACACAACTTATACAACAGATATTAGACAGTTATAAACATCTGTCTAACCATACAACTCAAGTACAACAGATACAGATACCAAATAAACACAGCGGAACCATAATATATCTACACGTGGAAGCCTCCTGCTCCATATCTCCTCTAGAATTCGTCAAGCAAACCTGAATCACTTGACTACTCATACATAATATGAGTACCCAAGAGTTTAATAAAACAGAAAATAAACACTCGGGTCAGACAGGGGTCTGGTATGAGTAAACGGGTTAAAATTGTTTAACTTTAGAAAAACCTTTTGAAAAGAAAAGGTATCACGTAAGACTTCCCACACATAAACATGGAAAAGTTTTTACCTTACGCTAACCAAAACATTTGATAGGAAATCCAGTGATATTATAATAGTGTCTAGGGTTTTCAAGTAAATAAGAAATAGCCGAAATTGTTACATTTATTAAATTCCAGCTACTAGCCACAAAAGTGGGTAATACAATCAAAACCGTAGGGTCTCGTAGGAAGAATGGGTTTCCATCAATGGCAGGGCTACTGGAGTACCGCCCGTCACAGTACGTGGGCTAGATCAACGTACCGAGGAGCCACCCTAACTCCCCTACAACACAAGGCCGGAACCATCCCTTAATGAACAGTCTCGAACAAGACAACCCCGCAGTTGGCGTGTGATTCCAACTACCCACACAGCCGAATAAAAAGGGACTTCTAGACAGGGGAAAATCTTGCTCTCCAGTGGGAGCTACCCACGAAGCCTTGCTGCACCTCCCCTGTTTTAGCCATTCCCGGTTGATGAGGCTTGAGGCTGCGATTACCTTTATAGAACACATCTATCTTAGAATGCTCATCGTCCACCTAACGATGTACTAAAAGAATTCAATCCATACAAGTTCGTTCCGGGTTCGAACGAAACCGAATGCACTATCTCGTTGCACTCATTTTGGAATCACCCTCAGAGTCAACGACCACAGCCCTTGCACTCTAAATCACCATCTCGAACCTATAAGTACTATTCTGTCAAACTCATTACGGAATCACCCACCGAGTTATACTGACGTATAGTTCTTACACCTCGAGTCTTCACTTGCTCCACTTGGATTCATGACCTAACGTTTAATTGGAATCGGTGTGGTTTTCGAATTATCCAAATATGGAAACCCGATCCCGGTCTCACCGAAACCAAACACCATTTTAATGTCCAAGTTGTACTTAAGGGTTTAAACATTTAACTTATATTCAGGATGATATAAACAAATAGATGAATTACATTACCACAATTGATAATTCATAACAACCATTTATCTCACACAGCAGGATATCACATATAATAGATATCCAAATTGTCCAGTATCAACCAATCACCCAATATCAATCACCCAATATCAATTGATCATCCAATATCAATCAATCAACCAATATTAATCAATCATCCAAAGCAGAATTGATTAATTCTTAATCAATAGGATTACCTAAATCCTTCTTCATTTATTTATTCCAAATAAATAAATTAATCATCTCTTAATGATCTTCTTTAATTAATCTTCTATGATTAATTATCTTTTAATTACATTCAAGTAATTAGTCTTATCCATATTCGGTAATTAACCTTTAATTACTATCATTAATTACAATAATTAATGATCCTTTATTTAATTACATTAATTAATCAATTATAATTAATTACATTAAACCTTAATTAATTACAATTAATTAATCACACTTAAATTAATTACTTTTATTAATCAACCTTGATTAATATCATTTATTAACTAATGATCCTTATTAATTAATAATTTCCTGTAATTAATCATCTTATTAACAATAATTAACAATTTGTAATTATCTTCTTAATTAATTATATTAATCCTTGATTAATTAATCTAATTAATTAATCTTTAATTACTTCATTAAGTAATTATTATTATTCCATTAAAATTACAATTAATCCTTAATTTATTTATTTATTAATTAATTACATCTTTAAATTAATTACCTTAGTAATTAATCTTAAATTTAATCACATTTCATTAATTAATTAATCTCATTAATTAATTAAATTAATTAAGTAATTAACCCTTAATTACTTACATAAGTAATTATCTTCAAATTACTTTCATTAATTACTTAACAAATAATTAATTCCATCATTAAATGATCATTGATTCTTTAATTAATTAATTACTCCATAATTAATTAACTCAAAACAATTATATTAATTCAATTCCTTAATTGATAACAACAAGTGATTACCCATTAATCGCTTCCATTTAATTACTCCATGAGTAATTCACATTAATTACTTCCATAAGTAATTACCATTCTTAATTACCTTCAATAATCAACCATTGATTACTTCCTTAAGTAATCACACTTAATTAATTCATAATTAAGTGATTATTTAAAAATTAAATAATCAATTAACTAATTATTTAAAATTAATTAAATAATTAATTAACTTCTTATATTTCAAAATCCTTAATTAATTAAGAAATCATTAATCTTTATTAATTTTTTTACTTATTAATAAATCACATTTTAATTAAGTATCTTTAAGTTCATATCAAAATAAATTAATCATAATTATCTACATAATAAAATTATTTGAAATTAAATCAAATTTTAATAACCTTAAAGACACATTCATTCAATTTGGTTTACATAATTTCAACTTAAACTTTATTTGGAAATAAAGTATTTAGAAACAAGTTTCCAAATTTAAAACACTTTAAAATTATCTAATTTTAAACTTATTCAATTTAAATAAAATTTGAAAACTTTAGTATTAGAATCATTACTTAAAAATTACTATAAAATTTGATTTAATATTTAAATCCAAACATTTCCTTTTTAAATTAACATTCAAAATTAAATGAAGTTAATTACTTTAAAATGAAATCATTTTAAACAAATTTAAAACTTAAAATAAATTCATTCAAATTTTTTTTAAAGTTCGATTTACTTTTTAATTCAAAACAAGTTTTTATCTCTTTTTTTTCAAAACTTGTTTTATAACTTAATACTTGATTTATGTTTGTTCAAACACAAGTTATTAATAACTTATCAATTATACAGTACTTAACATTACAATACTTACCATACACAAACAACCCAAGATACCTGAGCAAAACACGGCAACAATCACGAGCCAGCCCCGAGCTAAAATCCCAACCCTATCATCTTCGAGACCAACCCGAAGAAAACGCGAGAAAGACTTCAGTTTTCTTCGTCTTCCCCAACTCGACAATCCCCAGTGCACACACACCAACCTGTGCATATGCACGACCATCTCCGGCCAAGTTAGATCGCCTCGACCATCGACGTCGGTCACATCATCACTCGCGACCCCAAAACTAAACCCAAATCCCAAGCCAAACACTTGAATCAAATTTTGGACCACTAGCTCGAAAATTACAGAAACACGAATACCCAAAATAAACCCAACGCCGACCAACCCAGTCGCCGATGAACTCTGCCATCTCCATCATCGAAAGCCAAGACCTCAAGCTCCAACATTGCCAAACGCGATCGAACTCGATCCTTTAACCAAGTCGCAAAAGCCATTATAGTCAGCCGAAACATAAACCAACATAAACCCTGGATCGATCCATTCCCATTGATTCAACCATTAGAAAAATTCTTTTGCATTTTTCCCTTCATCCATGATACGCAAGCAAGCTTCATCCAAAATTTCGACAACAATTAATGAGTAAATCATTGGCAATCACCCAAATTCCCGATTTCGAACAAAACCAAATTTCTCATCAATTTGTCCACTAAAAATTATGATACTAACTCCTAAATTCATTATTTTCTGCCATGATTACAATCATGCAATCCCAATTCCAAATTAAATAGGTTTAATTTTAACATATATAAATGTTCACTGTTATTTCAAATTTTAGACCTTTATTTGCTAAATTATAATTCCAGAATTTATCTCATACTTAATATTATACTACACAAATATCTTTAATTCAAAAATCCAAGGTAAGTATAAGTTTTAATTTGGAGTTAAGAATTCTTTTTAAAAAAAAACAACAGGAGCCTGGAGTATATAACAGAGAAGCAGATGTACTAATGATTTCACAAATCCAACTTTAAATAAACATGCATTCACATTATCGAACATATAAACATATTAAATCTATGTTACTGCAATATTTATCACTGATATCAACATAACCTCAGATTTTAAAACCGTCTTTAAGATAAAATTTACTCACCTTTTAAATTTTGCAGAGCACAGCAGTTTTTAATTCATCCCAGGCCTTGAATTTTAAATTTGAAAAAGACTTTGATGCTTGCAGATAAAATCCTACCGCATGCTTTAATTGATGATTTTGAATCCATGCATGCCTTCAATTGTTGATGATTGTAAACTTGCATGTTGAAATTGCAGTTAAAATTTGAAGGTTGTAGAAGATTTGAATCCCCCTTTGAAATGCAGGTTACATTTGTAGCTTTAATTGTTGATTTTAAACTGCTGAACTAATGTTAGAATTGTTCTGGGTAGCTCATCCATTTGCATTACAGGTTGATACAAATGTTGATTTGCAGTTTGAAGTTTACAGATATAAGTTTTCAGATTATATTTTGCTTTTGATTTTGATTTTTGCAGATTTTGAAAAAATTACTGGTTTGAGTAAGAAAGAAGACAAAGAATTGTAAGTGTTATGTGAAACTAGTTTTTTTTTCCTTCTTTAAAAACATTTATTAAAATTTAAAATTAATAGGTTGCCACATGTTAATTAATCTTACATTTGTCACTTTACTTGATTTAATTACTTACAAGTGTTATTTAGAGGTGTTTATATGGTTGCATTTGTACTTAAGCATTTTAAATTAATTTTTACTTAATTTAAATGTAAATATAACTTACTCAACTTACTAAAAAAATAAAATTTGCATATTTCTTTCTCAAGTATTTTTAATAAACTTTTATTTAATTTAAATGTAAATATAGACCTACTTTTTTTAAGTTACTTTATAAATAAATTCTTATATACGTGAATACAAATTTACTTTTAAAAGAAAATATTATAAAACTAGTTAATATAAATATACATCTTATATATGGATTTAAAATCTAAAACATATACATATGTACATTTATACCCATTTTATATTAAGCATTTTTTTTAAAGAAAACGAAATGTGTAAATCCTTTTAAACTATCATATTTAAAATAAATAACAATCTTATATTTTAAAAAAAAACAATTATCTTATATTTAAAACAATCTAAATTAATTTTTAAAACAAAGCTTTAAATTACAATATTCATTCATATATAAATTATTAACAGATTATATTAAATTTCAAAACAACGTCAAATTATAACATATACATACATATATATTACAATTTGAAAATATATCTTTTAATTTAAAACAAAAGATATTTCTATTCACAACATATAGCAAATATATATATTATAAATAGAATAACATTTCATTAGCTTTGAAAAAAATAATCTTATCAAATTTTAAATTGTTAAAAAGATATTGAACAAAATTACCAGATTGAAAATTTATTAACTTTTAAAAGATTTAAATCTATCAATTTAAATTAAAATTACAAAGAAAAAATATCAAATCAATTAAATTATTATTACAGATTATTAAATTGATATTGCCCAAAATTCTGGGTCGTTACAGGTGAGGTCCTTGGTACATTTTTCTAGAGATGTACTTGGCCGGCGGTACCCCAATAGCCCAGTCATTTCACGGAATCCAATATGCACTACAAGCTTATATGGTTTTGATTGTGCTCAACTATGTTGTAACGTGAGATGCAAACATTTCAGCTATTTTCTAATTTACTTTCTATAGACACTATTATAATATCATATGATTTTGATATAAAATGTTTTGGTTATCGTAAGGTTAAAACCCGTCGTGTTTATGTGTGACGTGGTATTACGAGATACCATTGTTTCCAAAGGATTTTGAAAAATTAATAATTCAAATTGAATGTGTTTTCTCATGCTAGTTTTCTCGACTGACTCGGGTGTTATTTTATTATAATGCTTGGGTCAGACCGAGTATTACAGATTCAGGTTAGAATGCTATGGATCTCAGGAGACGAGCTAGAGGATTTCAGACCTATATCACGTACTTGATTATATTCTGCTATGTGTGTAGACTATATAATCAGTAATGATGAGGACATGTTAATATAACTATCCAGATTGATTGTTGTACTCTGATGATTGAATGTATATTAATAGTTACATATTCTTTGTATAAAAATCTATTGTACTATATTATATTTTATTGCGCTACGATTATGAGATTCTGTATTCTTGTCTCTTTATACTTCTATCTTTTCTTCTTCACCCGTAAAGATTCGTATTTTCGTGCAGTTTGAGTTAAAATGATGTGAAGTATTGTCGACTCAAAGGGTACGGATTTGCGGGCCATACAGTTGGTATCGAAGCTAAAGGTTAAGTGAGAACCTTGGCTTTGATGGGGATTACTCATCAGAGATAGGGTCAGTAGTACCGTAGAATGAGTTTGAGTGTATTAATTAATATGAGCGTGTATTTGTTAGTGAATAAAAAATGTTTTATATTGCGTTGGTTGATTTATTGACTGGCTTATAAATTCTGGTTGGCACAGTCCGTACAACTATATCGATAGGGGTTTCTAAACACTTGAATAAAGCAATTCGACACGGTATTGTTTCGAAATGGGGTAAATGAAATAATTTTACCCGAATTATGTTATGATATAATGAAATAATTTTTGGAAATTATTATAGTATATTGGAGTGTTTGGTTGATAATATTATGATTTAACAAGATCTTTATAAAAAACCAAATTAAATTGTATAAGTATGAATTATAAAACTAAAATTTGATTCAAACCAGAATTTGGAAAATTTAATCCTGGAGATTTTTGGAAATGCTTTCCAAAGTGTTTTGAAAGAAGAATAGAAATACTATTTGAAATTTTTCTGAATGAAAATTGTTTTAAATGGATTTCGCAGGAAATAAAAGCACTAAACTCAGTTCAATCGCTGGAAAATAATTTTGGTGATGATGGTCGCATCATCGGTCTTCATCTTCGAGTTTCTAAGTGACGAAGTGCTACCGTGATAATTTAACATGGAAATTTTTGTTGAAAACAAGTGTTGTTTCAAATATTTCGAAGGGAATTTGTTTTGGATAAAACCAAGTTGATTTTGAAAATTTCTAAAGGGATGGTCTGTTAAAATAAAGGGTTGTCTATTTATATATCTTATATGGTTTCAAAAAGATTTAAAATAAATCCGGGTGTTTAAATTCTGCAATTTCATCTAATGATGTGTGGAAGAATTATATAAAACGTTTTTGAACTTAATTTGAGAAATAGCGTAGATAAGAAAGGAAGTCTAAAAATTAAGATATGAAATTAAATGGGTCCAACTTAAGTTAAATAATTTTCAAAAATAAAATTGGGTTGAATTGAATTAATGAAGTGCGCTAATGAAATGGGAGTAAACTTAAGCGAAGCTAAATGGAAAAAAAAAGAAATGAAGTGATTGTGATAATGAAAAGAATTAATGAATTAATTAAATGGATTGAATGTTAATTAGTTGAATGAAACAAATTGAATATGGAGAATATAAATGAGAGAAATAAAGGAATGTGTAAATGGATATAAATGTGAAACAATGAATGTGAATTAATTAAATGAAATTCAGTTTGGCTTGAATCTTGGAAAATTCATTTGAATGTTTTATGAAACTTGTGAAAAATAAGTTTTGAACTAAAACTTAGGAAATGTGAATTTCAATATGAAATTAAAATTTAACTTATGCAAGTTAAATAAATTAAATTTGTAAAAGGAGATTGCATGGATTTGAATTTTATTTAAGTTAAGTTAAATAAAAAAATGGATTGGATTAGAAATGATATCCAATAGAATTGAATATTAAATTTGAATTATAAGACTGATATCTAACTGTAAGTGATAGTTATTAAAGTGGAACCAGAATTAAATAGGTTTGGTTTGTAATTGTGATGACTTAGTGAAATGAATATAGACTTGAATTATGGAAATGTGAAGTATAAGTTGTGTAACTTATAAATTGGAAAAGTGGAGTACAAAAACCAAAAATAAAAATGGTTTGATATTTTGGTGAAGAAATAAAAATCCAAACGTGAATTATAAAATGAATTTGAACTCAAGAAAATTAAATGAAATGATTTCTAATATAAAAATCTAATTGTGAATTATAAATTGGAAGTGAGCGTATTAGATAAATTAATCAGTTAATTGAATATGGGAATGGAACTTAAATTGGTTAAGTAAATTGAATTGCGGATGAAAATTGAAATTGTATATGGAATTTGAATTATAAATGAAAATTCAACCTAAGAACAAATAAACTGAGTATAGTTTAAATGTTGGGTTGAAATTGAATTGTAGTTATAAATAAGTGGCGATGACTTAAGTTATAAATAAATTTAATTTAAGCGTAAATAAGTTGAATGTGGTTTTGGGGTATTATTTAAATGAATTCGAGTATGAAATTGGGTTTTGGAGTGGAAATGAATGTATGTATTGCATTAAAGGTTATAACAAACCTTAATATTAATTTTATAAAGCGATTCTCAAGTAATATAGTACAAATTGAGATGTACCAAGAAAATGGAAATGTTGTAACGACCAGTAAATTTTAGTGGTTTATTTGTTTAATTAATTAAATTTTATGAAGTTTTAAATAATAAAATTCTGAAATAAAAATTTGTATTTGAAATACGTCTAATTAGACATAGCAAATGGTAAATTTTCATTTAATAATATGGAAGTTTATTTTATTGTGTAATTTTATTTAAATTTAAATCAATTAAAAGTTGATGATAATAAATGTTGTCCAAACCTAAATATTTTTATATAATAAATTTGTAAATCATCTTCTGAGCGAGACATCGTATTTCGTTTCTTCAAATTTGGACTGTTATTGCTCCGTTTACTTTATTTTCAGCCTTTTAGCAGCATTTTCGGCACCGGACATCGGCTATTGATACGATGATCATATCACTGATATTTGTATACCGTTTTGATCGTCTCGTCATGCTGATCTCTGTCGTATATTCAATTCTATGTTTTGAAGTCCGGTATACGGCGGAATTTGTGAAATAGTGATCCATATTATTATCGTTTGAGCTTTCTGAATTCTTGTGTCTATTCATATTTCCACGGTATTAATCCAACTGTCTTTGGCTTTTATTATCATTTACTGAATTCATTTTCGACTGTCGTTATTCCCATAATTTCATTATATTTCTGGTGTCTATTTGTTTCGTGCTTTTATTAAAATAATAACTGAATATATATTTTATATAACCTGACTATCTGTATTCTTCTTAAAATATCTTTTCTGTTCATCTCTTATATCTACAAAAATCAACCATTACCATTCCCATTTCATTTTATTTTTCAGGATGATTTCATTCCTTCTGCTTTCACTTCTTTTGATCTGCTCTGTAAAAAAATAATATATAAAGTATGTATGCATCGATCTGAAGCAAACACTCAACCTCTCCCCTTCAATCCACTCATTGTACCTTCCACCCCTCAAGTCTCGACGCGGCCTCGCTCCGTGCAGCACCTCTGGCCCACTACTTAGCACGCAACCACCTTCCATCCGTCACCACATCACCCACCTTCCTTCTCTACTGTCGAAACTGCCCCAGCCCTTCTCTGTACATCGAAGTCTTGGCCTAAGCATCATTTCCTCTCACGTAATCGATGTCGAGGATCCATACATCACCACTGCTCCTCCATACACCATCCCATCATGCCCTCTCCTCTCTTCCCAAGACCATCGCAAGAACAACCTTCGACCGGCCATATCGTCCTTTCACTTTAGACCCACGAGCTGCTCGCATTTCATCACTAGCCTAGCCGAACATTCATGTATTCTCTTTACTTATATAGGTGTATATATATGTATATATATATATTGTTGATATATAAGTAGTAAGTTGTTTGTGTAGATTTGTTCTGTAGATTATATGTATAAGTATACACGAGAAGCCTACATATACACTTTGAGTTTGCATATATGAATTGCTCACGTACATATATATGTCTTTTTTATATAATAGTGTTGATATATTTTTCTAGCATATATTTCTACTATATATCTATATCATGTAACTTATTTACCTATGTTTGTATTTTATTCAAAATATTGGTTTTAGTTCATATATATGAGTGTGTGTGCGTGTATATATAGTTATATAGTTATTTTATTTGTTTTGGTCGGCAAATCTGTTGTAAAGAAGAATACATGTACATTTTTTTATGTCAGTATATGTTTCATGTCATGCATGTTTATAAAAGTAGTTGTACAATGTACTATATTGGATTTTAGACCATACATATATTACAAAAGGCATGTACATAGTTGACTCCTAGTTTATATATACGTTTCAAAAAAATTTGTGTATAATTATTAGTTAATATATATATATTCTGTAGGGGCTTTGAAATGGGCATGTTGTTTGCAATTTGGATATATATAATATACATTTATTATAATCATAGTGAGTCTGCTTATTTAGTTGTCTGATTTGTATATATATACTTGTTTTAAAATGTAATATATATGTTTTGGTGTTAAAATACTTACGTTAATGGTAAGGTTAATATGTACTAGAAAAATTTAAAAGAAACATAGAGATTCTATAAAACAACGATTTTGATATATATATATATATATATATATATATATATATACATACACATTTAATTTAATTTGGGGTTAGAATAGATATTGATTTAAAAAAATATGTTTTGAAACTGATTTTGAACAAAAATATACTTCTGTATATATATCAAGTTGATTATGATTTGTTCTCATCAATCTCTATATATCAGCTTTGTTCGTTGAATTCGTGCCAATCTTGCTTTGCTTCGAAATTCGTGCTCGGATTCGTAACTCATTTCATTGTCGAATCTCTCTAACCTAGAAAGATAAGCAATCACTCACGATTAACATTCTTATATTTATTAAATTTAATTTCAATTGAAACAACAATTGAAATATGCTGCTGTTAGTTATTTACATTGCTATATATATGTTGTTATTTGTATCTGTTTACCTATAACATCTGACACCATTATCTGTTATTTATATTGATGATATATGCCAGTTATATTATTATTATATATGTTTTCACTTTGCAAGTTCCATGTTAGTATAGAATTCTCTATGGGTTGAAATGATACATACCCGAATGATCTGTAGAATAAGGAAAAATCGTTATGGGTTGAAATGATAAACCCAAGCAATTTTCATTGAATTGTATATGGGATTACGGGTTGAACTGGTATATATATCCGTATATATTTAAATTGTGGATTGAAATAATAAATATCGGTGTCACTTGACCATTGGATAGAAAATATATACAGACACCGTTGGTCAATATATATATATGTATGTATGTATGTATGTATGTATGTATGTATGTATGTATGTATGTATGTATTTTGAAATGATTTCCAAGGTTTTGAAATGAATATTTTGGTTTTAATAAATATCGATTTTAGGAGATATATATATATATATATATATATATATATATATATGTTATTTTTATAAAGGTTTTAAACTTTGATTTTTAAGCTTATATGTTTTGAAATTTTGAAATTATAAGTTAGTTTTGGAATTATAAATTTTAAGATTTTACTTACAATTTTACTATTTTAAAACATGTATAAAATAAGTTTAATAATAAGATTTGATTTATTAAAGTTGATTTATTAAAGTTGATTTAATAAACTTGATTTAATTAATATATAATATGTTTAAGTATTTATTTAAAATTCATATTTTAAAATATGGAGTTTATAATAATTTTAATAAAATTCAGGATGCGAAGAGAAATAGAAATTGGTTTGAGATTGAATTTATTTAAAAATTATACTCAAATAAGTTTGATTTGAAATTTATAAAATTTGAGATTTTTAAAGGAAATGATTTTATAACTTGCTTTTGGTTTAAGGTAATTAAATAAATATTTAAAATTTAAATAAATTGAAGAAAATATTTAATTTATTTGTAATTTGGGGTTTTATTTAAATGATATTGGATTTAATAAGTGAATATTTCAAAACTAAATAATAATGAAGTTAAATTAAGAGATATATGAAATTATCAAATTTAGTTTTGAAAATGTTGAATATTTAAAGCTTTGAAATATATTGAAATTGAAATGGTTTATTTTGTGGTTAAAATCTGTATTTGAAATTGGTATAATTTGAAATGGTTTATTTTGTGGTTAAAATCTGTATTTGAAATTGATATAATTTGAAATGGTTCATTGAGAGACCGAATTGAGTTGAAATTGATGAATTGAGATTGAATTAAATTTTAATTTTGGAATTTAAGTTGATTTGAATCGATTTGTGAAATTTGAGGAAGCTATTTTATTATATAAAGTATTTTAAATTATACCCAAACTATTTATATATTTTACTTTATGAACTATTTTCATATAAAATATTTTAATATAAATCATTTTAATATAAACTATATTTGATATAAACTGTTTTTATATACTAACTATTTTATTACAAACTATTTTAACCTATAACTATTTTATATAACTATTTTATATAAACTAGTTTATATAAACTATTTTACTTTATAAACTACTTTATTATATATACTATTACTAATATCTAAACTGTTTAAAGGGAAGTGTTATAGTTTTCCAAAGCGTTATGATTTTCAAAGCGTTATGATTTCAAAGTGTTATGATTTAAAAGTGTTATGATTTCCAAAGTGTTGTAATTTCAAGTGTTCTGGTTTCGAATGTGTTATAACTTTGAAAGTGATATGATTTTGGAAATAGATATGTTTGAAGTGAAAAATGATATTGTGTTGATATGGTTTGGAATGGAAATGATATTTTGGTTTTGAAGTATAAACTATTTTGAAATGACTGCGGTGTTATAATAATGTTTGGTTGTTAAAAAGACGGGGATCGGAAGTTGTCATACTCTCTAACACCAAAAATCACTTTAACAACCGTGTACGCGGTGGAGATTCCAGAATGAAGTAGGATAGTGGCGACGATCCTATACAAGGTATATATGTGGACCCGACTCCCGTAAGTTGGCATAAGGTGGCTAAAACATGAGCAACTGACGGGCCAAGTGAGGTAGCTCCTCCGATCGGGCACACTTCTTCGATTGCCATTCTATTACTTTGTGATTGATTTGGTGCGCACCTTTGATTTGGGAGTGTGGCTTGAGGTGGGCGGTAGTGGCTGCTATGCGTTACCACCAGCCCGGAAGTGTAATTGGTATATCTACCCTGGCATTGCCTAGCTGTGCCGCGTCACCTACCCTAGCGTGCCTTCTACGAGTTTGATTTGTGTCGTACCTATGAAGTCTCCTTTGGTAGCCCCCCGATCTGGAGGTATTACGGTAGTGTATAGACAATTGGCACTATAAAATGTGTTAAGGGAGAAAATGTAACGCCTTAACGCTATTTTAATAGTTTATTTTACTTTAGACATTATTATAATAGCGTATATAACTACATAGTAGATAGTTTAACGGATCCTTGGAGGATGGTCATCCCAAACATCCTTTAAGTTATTTGTATTTCAGTTGTTATTTCACTTGAGTTGCATTTATTGATATAAGAATGTTAATCCTGGCTCGAGTGTTTTGTGTTTTGCTTTACGCTCGGGTCAAACTGAGTGTACCTGTCACGACCCGAAATCCAGCGTTCAAAAATTGACATCAAATACCCCACTTATATTTGATTGCCGTAGATTCAAACGTTGAACTCCAGTTTGGATGGAGCTTATAAAAACATTAGATGAATATAAAAAGCGGAAACAAAATGAATTTTCAGATCACAACACAGATACAACATTCATCACAATATTTATTACAACATCGATCACCAACATCAGAATGATCTACACATGATACAATAACAGAATGATAACATGCAGCGGAACAACAAATAGAGTCTTCAAAAAGAGAAAGAGAGGGAGAATCCAAACTAAGCACCTTCTTCCAAACTTCAAAACTTCCAAGACTTCAAACCAAAAGCTTCCAAAATACGAAAGCTACCAAAAGACTTCTAAATCCAAGCTAGCTCCAAAAACACGGATAACCTGCTTCTAGGCTGCCCGTATGGAAATTATGGGCACCCAGAGTTTAGGAAGGGAACGATAAAATCTGGGTCAGTCATGGGACTGGTATGAGTAAACAAAAACAGTTGTTTGTAAAAAAACAATTTATAAAATAAATCCGTTCATGATTTCGGAAAATGAAACTACCATAAGGCCTCCTCGCACACACACAATGCAATTGTAAAATTGGAGGAGATTTCTCTTTATGATAGTCAAGCATGCTTGATACGAGAAAATTCTTTTGATATTATTATTAGTGCATAGTGTAGAAAACATTTCGAAAGTATAATATTAATCTTAGCCAGCATAGGTAGCTTTATATTATGCCTGCTATAGCTACCATTTAAGAATGGCAGGTGATACAACTAATACCGTACTGGGCACGTATTGATGATTGGATTTGCAACAAATGGTCAGGCTAAGGAACTTCCTATGCCACATGGGTACACCTATGGAGGGACACCCCGAGAACTTAACTAGCACTCTGTCAACACAAGGCCGGGTTACCTCTGTAACTAGGTAACTACTGCACGATTATGTCATCCCTCGATCGTTACCGACCTTTATTCGAGGGCCCTCAACCGCAAAGCAGCAACCACAAAGTAATAAATTTGCAGCAACCACGTAGGTTAAATATCTGGGCTCCATACCATGATACCACCTTTTTCCAGAAGGAAATAAACATACCCTAAAGGGCGCGACCCTCATAACCTTGCTGCATTCTTTCTTTTTCAACCATTTCCGGGTTGTGAGGTCTGATAAGGTCTCGTCCATAAAGCTGTGCTTTACACAAAAGCCATGCTTTGATCAATAAATGATCAGCAGCAGTCAGTATGCCACACTACCAAATTGGGAGCATATCACTGATAACCATCAACTTCATAACCTCTGAGCTCGTACTTCTCAGAGAAGAGTGTTACGCTAAGAGAATAAATTCTCCGCCACCAAACAGAAATGTATTTGATAGAGATCAGCTTTATACCTCAAAGTGTAATGTCAGACATACAACCATACAAGTCTGTTCTGGGTTCGAACGGAACCGAAGGCACTTCCAAAGAATCCCTTGCAATCCGGGTATCCACAATCCCGATCGGACTCCCCATCGCATATGGAGATCTCTATACCGGAGCAACTCAGTGCAGAGTCATTCGATAGGTTATCCTATCGTTCTCGAAGAAAGCCGGTCTTCACCACCATCTCAATTGCTATCCATTTCATCGTATCACTATTCGAAATGGGTTATATGGCACAAAGTCCTCTCCCGGCTAAACCGAATAGTGTGCGCTTAAATTAAAAACACGTGGATATATCAATCACAAAGGTTCACCGTTGAGATTCGATGTGGGTTTCGGATACCCAGCAGGAATCCAACTCCCTGCCGCATTGAAATTCAAATGTCGTTTTATGGGCTAATGGTTTTTCACATTCTTACAGTAATATGTTCACAGGTGTCACAGCTCAGCACAAAGCAATTCATATCACATAGTATCACAATCACATATCAGAGATATCAATCAATACAAATCATTCAATAGTAATCAGTCATCTGTAATTAAGATGAATTAGTCGTGTGATTATAATTAATTAAACACGATTATTTTCACTAATTAACCTTAATTAATGATTAATTATTCTTAATTATAAATTAATTAGTCCTTAATTACTAATCAATTAATCTTAATTACTTCTATTCACTAAATATTACTTAATTAATTATTTTAATTAATTAATCCTTAATTATAAATTAATTAACCTTAAATTATTAATTAACCTTAAATTAATTATTAAGTAACTAACATTTATCTTAATTAATCATTTAATTATTACAATCTTTGATTAATAAACCTCGTAATTTATCACCATTAACACATTAATTAATTCAAAAGATTAAGGTTAATTAAACTAACATTTTATCTTAATTAACTTTTAAATTTCATTATTTATTTAAAATAATTATTCTATAATTTTATTAAGTTAAATAAATTGCCTTTAAAAATATCTTAGTAAAAACCTTAATTAATTCAAACTTAAATCAAAACCATTATTTAAAAGCGTGGATTTAAAATGTTTAAAATTTTGAATTTTATTTTAAAGTAAAAACTGTTTTATATGTTAAACCCGAGACCCACTTCGAGTATCACCTGAGCAAACACGCCACTTACTTCGAGTCTTCCCCGAGTCAAACCCCAAACGTTCATTTTAAAACTTAGATTTTTTTTTTAAGTTTTTAATATCCGATAAAACACAAAAACACTCGAACAAATCCTCGACCCTGCACCCAGTCTTCCCGAACACCCCTTCGAGTCACAGTCCTTCTTCCTCAAACCCACATCATTGACACAACTCGACACCGTGCACATGCACAGTCAATCTGGCCACCTACGACCGGTGCTCCGACCTTCCATACATCGGCGACGACCTTCTCGAGCCTCATGACCACCAAGAACCCCTGAGAGATGGCAAACACGCAATCGAGTTATCTGACCACACCAGGAACAAAACCGACACTCACGAAATCATCAATTGTTTCCACCTCCGACCATCAGAGGTCATGCGAACCTATCCGAAGCGTCATAAAGGTCCGACGCTCCGTTTCCCACATGTTCGATGTGGTCCGGTTCGACGATGACACTGCAGTTGAACGAATTCTGACCAATACCAAATGTGAGCTTCAAACCCTAGATCATCGAAATTTAGCCACCACGATGATCGAAAAATTTTCCAAGCATTTTTCTCAAACTCCCCGACGTCCCAACGATCTTCAGTCATGATCGCGAGATGAACTATGTCATCGATCACCAGAAAAACCATAAAACCTATTTTCTGATCATCTCACGAATGCTCGTGATTCCCCAACTTAAAATTTAATATTTTATTACTAAAAAAATAGTTTACAAAGATGAATTGTATCATGCAATCAAAACTTAGGTTTTAATCAATTAAATTTTTGAACAAAATTTTGATTTTTCTGGGTTTTTATATTTTCAGTAAACCCATTTACTTTTAATACTCAAAATTTCTTTTAGAATGGAGATCTTGCCAATCCTAACATATTTCTTTTAGACATCAAAGTCACAAGATGATCAGAGAGTGAAGTTTTGATTTTTCAAATAGGTTTTGAAACCTGTTATACTTAGAACAGAGACATTTTCTGTTCTCAGACTTGTACAGGCACATTTATACACATATATACATAGACTTGATCACATGGAAATGGTTTTCAACTTCACTTCAGACATGATCACAAACAACAGTAAAAATCTGGATTTAACAAAGGTTTACTCGCCTGTTTGCTTTGAGCAGAGGAGAAGCCTGGGATTAAAAATTTGAAGACTGGAAGTATTTGATTTCTGAGTTTTGATCTTGAAAGTTTTTGATTTGCTGAGTTGAATTTATATTGAATTTGCTCAATCTTTACTTGCTTGAACTTTCTCAGGTTGAAGAATTTTGTTGTTGAGCTTTGCAGCTTCTAATCTTGAATTTGTTTTACTGTTTTGTTGAGTTCCAGGTTTGTTTTTTATTTTTTTGGGTTTTTGAAATAGTTTGCTTGATTTGTCTTTAAATTTACTTTGATGATTTTCTGGTTTTAGAGTTTATACATACTTTTGTTTCCTTTGAAAATAATAAAAAAGATGTTAAAGAGGGGGATGTTTTGTTTATAACCTTGTTTCTTATTTTTATTCATTTTCTCAAAAAATAAAACAAAGAAAATGGCACTTGTTAATTTCCTTGCTTCATGGATTACACTTGATAATCTATTCACTTAAAATTTTACACTTGTTTAACTTATGTTTTATAAATCAAACCCTTGTCTTTTTATATTTTATATTGTTTTTTAAAAAATACATTTCCTTTTTCAAAAATATATTCTCCTTTATTTAAATATATACAATTTAAAAGAAAATGGTTTAAAACTAATTACACATTAAATAAATCACGTATATATTATTTTAAATCCAAATTATTTTACTAAGACATTTATTTAAATTCAAATTCAAATTCAAATTCAAATCTACCCATGTGTATATATATATTTTTAAATTCAAAAAAATTTAAAACATTTATTATTTTCTAATTTTAAACTCAAGTATAAATTACAATTTTATTCAGATACACAAATCAATACTTATCTAATTTATTTTGAAATTTTCAAATTAATTTCAATTTAATTCCAAAATCTATATTAATTACTATTTAATTTTTTATAACAATTGGGATGTTACTGTATGAATATTTGAGACTTACCTTTGGAGTTGGAGCTTCGCTTGGAGATCCATCTATCGATTCTGCTTTTAGTTATTCAGTTGATTCCAGTGATGTATTCAGATTTTGTGTTTGACTATTGTATTGAGACATCTATGCATCCGAGACTTCTATTGTATCTTGTTTAACTCTGTTATATGTATAGTAGCTTCATGAACTACTATACTTTTATTTCCGCTGCATTATTGTTATATTACTCCGTGTCTATGATTCTGTGATTATTTTATTTAATGTAAATTCTTTATTTTTCCAAATTTAAATTAACAATCTGACGTTTTGAGCAATTCAAGTCCGACATGTGCGGATGTGAATGGTTGAAAATATCCGGATGTTACAGTTGGTATCAAAGCTCTAGTTTTAGGCAGAACTTAGCATATAAAGTAAATTTAATAACAGAATCACTTTCGTTCGAGCTTGAATCTCTTCCTTTTTTACTCAGTTTCTTTTGAAACTTTGGAACTCTCCCATTCATTCTGAAATACATCCATGTCTTCCTATTCATATCTTCTTGATTCGGGAGTATCCCATAGCTCCACTGAATGATTGTAATGGGGTGAAACTCCTTTACAACAAGCATTGATTCACCGAAGATTTCTGTATCCTCGATTTACGATGCTATATATCTCCTGTTATGCCTGAAATCTATCTCTTGGGATCAAACGTCAATTCACCTCAGAATTCTGCATCAATCATATTCTTGAAGGCACGGTTGACTCGGTTAAGGTCGCACGTGATTTATATAAGTGGATCCATCTTTATCTTTTGTAATTTAATCATCTTATCTTCATTTCAAGCCTATCTTCTTTTCTCTTTGATTAAGGTCCCTCTTAATTTGAATCTCTATCCTTTTTTTGAAATCTATTTTTCTTGAATCATCGAGTGAGGGAGTGCATTTGTAATAAAGATTAAAATATTTTATATATTGTGTGGTTTGAATTGTCGATGTTGATTTGGGGTTTCGATCGATTCGTCTGATCAGCGCTACCGATAGGAATTCCAAAACACCTTAACAAAGCAAACTGACATAATATTGTTTTCAAATTTGGTAAATGAAATAATTTTGTATGATTATATTATATTATATATATAAACATAATTTTCGAAAGTTAAATAGTTAATTGAATTGGTTATTAAGAAATAATAATAATTTATTTTATTTATGGTTTTGTAAACCATTGACTTTTGTCTCTTATATAATTGAACTATGAAACACGGTTTATAAATTTATTTAGAATTTAAATGAATTTAAATTGAAAATTTGAGAATTTTATTTTCGGTAATTTCAAACTTTGGTTTTAAAAGTTTTAAAAATATATATTATTGAAAATATTTTCGAATAGAAATCGTTTCCAAAGAATTTTAAAGATTAAATCAGTACTCTCCTCTTTTGTCGTTGGAAAAATTTCGGTGATGACTGCAGCTTCATCGACATTCATTTTCGAGTTTCGAAGTGGAGAGACCATTCTGTAGCTTTTCTACACATTTGCTTTGGGAATTAAATTGATTTGAATTTCTAAAGTACGATTTTATTTATATATATATATATATATATATATATATATAGTTATACGATTTTAGATTTGATTTAATATAATATATATATATATATATATATATATATACATATTTATCTCTAAATTGTTCTAAATGAAATCGAAAATTTATGTTAAAGGATGATTTTAATTATAAATAAATCCAAAAAATTTGAAAAAATATTCACACTTGAAATAATTGAATTGGGAAAATTTTACTTGTATAATACTCGATTACTTTCCAAGATATAACTTACCTAAATCATTCATAAGTTGAATATGTAATTGAATAATTTAAAATGTAAAATGATGTTAAAAGAATTTATAAATAAATTTGAGTGGTTATAATAAATGCTTGAACACTTAATTTATGATTTATAGAAATGTTAATTGGGATAAAATTTAATAATAAGATAATGAATAAATGAGATAAATTAAATAAATTTGTTTGAAATAACTTTTGTAACAAACAATAGAATTGAAATTAAATCAACTTAATGAAATTCCTTGAATTTAAAATTAATTATTGAATATTAATTAATGTAAATTGAAATTTATATGGTTTTAAATTAATTGTTTTCCAATATATTTTCCTTTCTGGTTGTTTCGATTCTCTTACCTCATTCCTTTTCGGGGAGGAAAAGTTTTGAGTGGGGGAGAGTGTAACGACCCATAAATTTTAGTGGTTTATCTATTTAATTAATTGAATTTTGTGAAGTTTTAAATAATAAAATTCTAAAATTAAAATTTGATATTTGGAATACGTCTAACTAGACATAGCAATTGGTAAATTTTCATTTAATAATATGGAAGTTTATTTTATTGTGTAATTTTATTTATATTTAAATCAGTTAAAAATTGATGATAATAAAATATTGTCCAAACCTGAATATTTTTATACAATAAATTTGTAAATCATCTTTTGAGTGAGACGTCATATTTCGTTTCTTCAAATTTGGACTGCTATTGCTCCATTTTTGACATTTTAGCAGCATTTTAGCAGCATTTTCGGCATCGGATACCGACTATTGATACGATGATCATATCACTGATATCTGTATACCATTTGATCGTCTCGTTGTGTTGATATCTGTGGTATATTCAATTCTGTGTTTTGAAGTTTGGTACACAACGGAATCCATGAAACATTGATCTGTATCGTTATTGTTTGGGCTTTCTGAATTCTTGTGTCTATTCATATTTCCACAGTATTAACCCAACTGTCTTTGGCTTTTATTATCATTTACTGAATTCATTTTCGACTGTCGCTATTCCCATAACTTCGTTGTATCATTGGTGTCTATTTGTTTCATGCTTTTATTAAAATAATAATTGAATATATATATTTTATAACCTGACTATCTGTGTTCATCTTAAAAAATCATTTCTGTTCATCTCCTATATCTACAAAATTCAACCATTACCATTCCCATTTTATTTTTTTGGTTGGTTTCATTCCTACTGTTTTCACTTCTTTTGATCTGCTCCACAAAATAATAATATATAAAAGTATATATGCACCGAACTGAAGCAAACACTCAGCCTCTCCTCTTCAATCCACTCACTGTACCTTCCACCCTTCAAGTCTCGACGCAGCCTCGCTCCGTGCAGCACCTCCGGCCCACTACTTAGCATGCAACCACCTCCCATCATTCTCCATGTCACCCACCTCCCTTCTCCATTGTCGAAACTTCCCCAGCCCTTCTCTGTCCATCGAAGTCTCGACCTAAGCATCATTTCCTCTCATGCAATCGAAGTCGAGGATCCACACAACACCACTGCTCCTCCATGCACCATACCACCATGGCCTCTCCTCTCTCCCCAAGGCTACCGCATGAACAACCTTCGACCACCCATATTGGCCTTCCACTGTAGACCCACGAGCTGCTCGCATTTCATCACTAGCCTGGCCGAACATTCATGTCTTCTCTTTACTTATATAGGTATATATATATATATATATATATATATATATTGTTGATATATAAGTAATATGTTGTTTGTGTATATTTGTTCTATGGATTATATGTACAAATATACATGAGAAACCTGCATATACACTTTGAGTCTGCATATATGAATAGCTCACATACATATATATGTATGTTTTATATATTAGTATTGATATATTTTTATAGCATATATTTCTAGTATATATCTAAATCATGTAACCGATTTACTTGTGTTTGTATTTTATTCAAAATATTGATTTTAGTTCATATATATGAGTGTGTGTGTGTGTAGTTATATAGTTATTTTATTTGTTTTGGTCGGCAAATCTGTTGAAAAGAAAGATATATGTACAATTTTTTTATGTCAGTATATACTTGTTGTCATGCATGTTTATAAAAGTAGTTGTACAATGTACAATGTTGGATTTTAGACCATACATATATTACAAAAGGCATGTACATAGTTGACTCCTAGTTTATATATATGTTTCAAAAAAATTGTATATATATTAGTTAATATATATATATATATATATATATATATATATATTGTAGGGGTTTTGAAATAGGCATGTTGTTTGTAATTTGGATATATATATAATATACAATTATTATAACCATAGTGAGTCTACATATTTATTGTCTGATTGTATATATTTACTTGTTTTAAAATGTAATACCTTAAATATTTATGTTAATAGTAAGGTTAATATGTACTTGAAAATTTTGAAAGAAACGTATAGATTCTATAAAACAATGATTTTGACATATATTTATATATACATTTAGTTTAATTTGGGGTTGAAATAGGTATTGATATGAAAAAAATATGCATTGAAATTGATTTTGAACAAAAATATATATATTCTGTATATAACAAGTTGATTCTGATTTTTTCTCATCAATCTCTACATATCAGCTTTGTTAGTCGAATTCATGCCAATCTTGCTTTGCTTCAAAATACGTGCTCGGATTCGTAACTCATCTCATTGTCGAATCTATCTAGCATCGAAAGGTGAGAAATCACTCATGATTAACGTTCTTATATTTATTAAATTTGATTTCAATTGAAACGACAATTGAAATATGCTGACGTTAGTTATTTACATTGCTATATATATGTTGTTATCTGTATCTGTTCACCTGTGACATCTGACACCATTATTTGTTATTTATATTGATGATATATGCCTGTTATATTATTATTATATCTGTTATCACTCTGCAAGTTCCCTTTTAGTAAGGATTCCCTATGGGTTGAAATATTACATACCCGAACAATCTGTAGAATAAGGGAAAATCGTTATGGGTTGAAATGATAAACCAAGCGATTTTCATTGAATTAAATTTTGGATTGCGGGTTGAATTGACATATATCCGTATATATTTAAATTGCGGATTGAAAGGATAAATATCTGTGTCACTTGACCATAGGATAGAAAATTATATAAAGACAACGTTGGTCAATATATGTATTTTGAAATGATTTCCAAGGTTTTGAAATGAATATTTTGGTTTTAATAAATATTGATTTTAAGATATATATATATATATATATATATATATATATATATATATATATATATATATATATATGTTACTTTTATAAAGGTTTTAAATTTTGATTTCTATATTTATATGTTTTGAAATTTTAAAATTATAAGTTAGTTTTGAAATCATAAATTTTAAGATTTTACTTATAATTTTACTATTTTACAACATGTGTAAAATAAGTTTAATAATAAGATATGATTTATTAAAGTTGATTTAATAAAGTTGATTTAATTAACATATAATATGTTTAAGTATTTATTTAAAATTCATATCTTCAAATATAGAGTTTATAATAATTTTAATAAAATTTAGGTTGGAAAGAGAAATAGAAATTGGTTTGAAATTGAATTTATTTAAGAATTATACTCAAATAAGTTTGATTTGAAATTTATTAAATTTGAGATTTTTAAAGATATGATTTTATAACTTGATTTTGGTTTAAGGTGATTAAATGAATATTTCAAATTTAAATAAATTGAAGGAACTATACAATTTATTTGTAATTTGGGGTTTTATTTAAATGATATTGGATTTATTAAGTGAATATTTCAAAACTAAATAATAATGAAGTTAAATTAAGAGATATATGAAATTATCAAACTTAGTTTTGAAAATGTTGAACATTTAAAGCTTTGAAATATATTGAAATTGAATGATTTATTTTGTGGTTAAAATCTGTATTTGAAATCAATATAATTTGAAATGGTTTATTGAAAAGCTGAATTGAGTTGAAATTAATGAATTGAGATTGAATTAAATTTGAATTTTGGAATTCGAGTTGATTTGAATCGATTTGTGAAATTTGAGGAAGCTATTTTATTATATAAAGTATTTTTAAATTATTATTTTTTTGGCAAAGCCAGTAGGGTTGAATGGCCCCTATCATATATTATTGCAACAAAAGATGATTACAAGCAAAGATGGAAAAACCATCACCAAACATAAGAACAACAGCCACCAAATTTAAAAGCACAAAATTCTAAATATACTTAGACAAAAGGAGGACCAGAGAGTGTTTAGAGGAGGAAATTCCATTAAACACTCTATTGTTCCTCTCAGTCCAAATAGTATACACAAATTTCTTTAAAAGACTTAGTAATTTAGATGTAGCAGGAGATTTCCATCTAGTAGCTTGAAAAATATAATACCACCCTTCAGAGGAGTTCAAATTAGGCATGTACAAATTCAAGCATCCCAACACATTTCTCTAGATAAAATAAGAGAACTAACATGAGAGAAAAAAAGGTGGGAAATGGTTTCTTCCTCAACACCACACAGCAGGCAAGTGGACATAGGAACAATCCTATAAAGCTTAAGTTTATCAAGAGTCAGTAGGCCATTCGATAACACCTTCCACAACAATAAATTTCCCTTAGGAGCTGATGTTGAAGACCAAATACAAGAATGCCAAGGAAAATTATCCAGATCATCATATTCAAGCAAAAATTTATAAAGAGCAGCTACAGAGTGAGCTTTACCATCCCATGTAGAGAAAGCATCGTCGCAGGTATAAGCATGATTTTGAATAACATTCCAAAGCTTCCTCACAATGGAAGAGCTAGAGTAAGGTAGACTAATATACCCATCAATCCAAAACCTACTAACCTTCGCATTGTCTGAAATACTAGTTAAAGCCTTAAGGCTATGATCGAGCATATTATGAAGGATAATCCCACGAGACGACCAAGGGTCATGCCAGAAGGATAAAGTTTCCATGTCCTTCATACTGCTTTGAAATAAAGGAAGAATAACATCTCTAAAACGAAGTAGGTTCCTCCATATCTAACTACAATCAGTTGGAGCAATCATTGTCCAAAAATTTTGCCTCCTGATCAAATTTTTCCTAGTCCAACTAGCCCATAAATTTCCATCATTTCTAAGAAGTTTGTCCAACCTTGAAGGCAAAGCAGCATGATTCTATTTCTTTATATTCAAGAAGCCTAACCCACCAAACATATATGGGCAACAAACTCTACTGAAAGCAATTGGAATGAGTTTTTTGGAGAAAGGATTTCCATGCCAAAGAAAATGATTTAGAGCAGAGTTGATCATGGTAGTTAGTTTAGACGGAAGAATGAACAATCTAGCATAATATAAGCATATATAAGTGGCTATGGATTTAACAATTATAAGTCAACCAGCATTGAGAAGTGATGACCATGCCAAGATGAAATTTTTCCAATATTTCTTTCAAACAGTTGAAGACACTGATTGTTCTGATTCTAGAGGAACAGATTGGTGCACCAAGATAAACCTCATTGTGATTAAAAGGAGAGAGGCCAGATAAGGTGAACATAGCAATCTTCATTTGTTCAGGAATTCCAGCAATCAATAATTTAGACTTAGTAGTTAATAGACAGACCAGTTTTGGTTTTAAAGTCAATTAAAATATTCAGAACACCAGAAATAGATTTTTCATTAGGCTTTGTAAAGAACATGAGGTCATCAGCAAAAAAGAGACAAGAAATTTCCTTATTTTTGCAAAGAGGATGATAATCCACAAGGTGAAGGGACGTTGCATTTTTGGATATGACAGTAAAAAGCTCCATAACACATATAAATAAGTAAGGTAAGATTGGGTCACCCTAACGAATTCCCTGAGTAGCTTTAAAGTAACCAAATGTGCTACCATTAATACTCAAAGAATAATTAACTGTAGAGATACGTGTGAAGATCCAAGCAAGGAAGGAAATAGGGAAATTCATTCTATGCAAAATATAGATGATTGTTTTCCACTGAACAGTGTCATATGCCTTCTGAATATCCAATTTTAAGACACGTCTGGGGGAAACATTATGTATGTTGTAGCCTCTGAGTAATTTAGTGGAAAGAGTGACATTATCAGTGATGTCTCTTGTAGCCAAGAAAGCTCCCTGATTAGTAGAAATTAATGAAGGAAGAATATCCTTCATCCTAGCTGCTGATATCTTAGTAATACATTTGTATATGACATTACAACATGCAAAGGGCCTGAAATCACTAACCAAAGAAGGATGATCAATTTTTGGGCTGAGGGCAAGTCTAGTGGCATTGATACCAGATAACATCTTGTTTTGTTTAAAGAAATGAGAATGGCACTAATGACATCACCTCCCACAATGTTCCAAGAAGATTTATAAAAGAAAGCATTAAACCCATCCGGGCCATGAGAACTAGTAGACTTCATGTTGAAAATTACCTCTTTGATTTCAGAAGCAGTAATGGGCCTAATCAAATTAGCCTTGTGTTCTTCAGAGATTGTAGGAATTTTAGAGTGGGTGAATAAATGGTCGGTTATAACTGGAGTGGATTGGCTAGCCAAAATGCCTTGAAAGTACTCCAAGAATCCATGGTGAACAGATTCAGGAGAAGTACATTCAACACCCCACTTGTCAGTAATATTGGTTATGTTTTCAGAAGCTTACTTGATTAAGAGGGACTCATGAAAAGTTTTGGTATTCCTATCCTCATACAAATTCCAGTTAGCCTTTGATTTTTGTTTATTCATTTTGTACTCCTCAACCAAATCCTTAGCTAAATTATTCTTTATGATAACCTCATGTTTAGTTAAGTTCTTGTTGCAAGGGTTGAGCTGAATATCTCTCTAAAGTTGCTCAAGCCTCCCTCTAATATATGAAGAAACACAGTTACCGGTTCCAAAAATTACTTTGGCCCAAGCTCTGAGTTTAAATTTGAGATGCCTTAATTTTGCCTGCAAAATAAACATTAGGTTACCAAATACATGAATTTTCCAAGAGTCAGCAACAACATTTGTAAAATCAGGGTGATCAACCCAGTTATTAAAAAATGAAAATGAGGCATGTCTTCTCGTAATCTTTTTTGCCCGGTCAAGAATCAAAGGAGAGTGGTCTGACAATGAAGGAGGTAAGATGATAGAAGAAAGAGAGGGCCATTTAAGAAGAGCAGGAAGATTATGGATAGCTCTATCTAGTTTACATAAGATCAAATTTCCAGTTCTACTTGAATTACTCCAAGTGAACTTGTTGCCAGAGGTTGGAATAGGAAGTAATCTAGAGTCATAGATTGCATTATTCAAAGGTCTAGTTTGAGTGTATGAGAGTGGAGAGCCACCATACATGTCAGATGACTGCTGCATACAGTTCCAATCCCCCATGCATATCCACGGATAATTATGAGGGTGAAGAATAGGAATGATATCAAGGAGAACCTCCCTATGATTTGCACTATTATCGGCATAAACAGTGGTTAGGAAGAAAGAATAAGATGATGGAATATGAGTTATTAAAGAGTGCATGAACTGCCTTTGAACAGTGATTGGAGATAGAGAGAATATAGCAGGATTCCATAGGAGAAGAAGCCTATCAAAAGGTGCTTGAGCTAAATTATGAATGAGTTTCCATTGAGGCATAATACATGAAGCAGCTGTGGAGGTAGTAGAGTGGTTTAACTTTGTTTCAGCTACAGTCAAAAGGTGAATATTTTGTGAAGAAATTAGATTACTTATTTCTAATTGTATTGCAAGAGAATTTCTACCCTTATATTCCAATAACCAATTTTGTCTATTATCATAACTTATTGGTGGATGTTGTGGTACAAACCCCAGAGAAGGTGGAAGAGGGGATAGAAGATTGAAGTGTATGGCTAGTTGATTGATGAATCGAAAAGTGACTACCATTATCCCTGTCAAAATCATGGGTTTGAGGTGAGCTAACTTTTTTGGGTCTGCCTCTTTTGCTTGTTTTTGAGGAGGAAACATGAGTACTGATGTTGACTGAAGAGAGATCAGATGAAAGAAGGGAAGAGGGTTCAATGCCAGGGAACAAGTGATTAGGAAGAGACAACGAGTTGTAAGGGGAAAGAGTCGAAAAAGATAAAGGGAGATTAGTTAGGGGGGAGAAGTGCATGCCAGAGTGCACCTCAGTATCAGTGGCCATTTGAGTTATTTGATGAGGAGCCCCAATAGAAGTAGGGGAACTTGACTTATGATGACCATTGTTATGAGATATTAGAGTTTTAGAAATGTTTTCATAGTCTATTTCTTGAAGTATAGAAAAAGGGTTGTTTGTATGCAGAGAATCATCTAAAATATTTGTTTCAGGCAACTGGACACAACCAGATTTGTTGTTGCAATTAAGAGGCTCTTTGCCAATTGCATGGGATAAGCATTTCCCATGCATAGCTTCCTGTGGGGGTAGGATATTAATAACATCATTTGTCTTTTCTTTTTCTATTGCAGTGTCTTCAATAACCTCTACATTTTCAATTGTAACAACTTCCTTTTCTATATTATCCTTTTTCAAACTTACTTTCCTCCATTCCTTATTTACTTACTTGTTTCTTCTCCTTCCCTTAATAAAAAACTTTGTTACTTTTTCCTTTTGTCTCAATATCATTTTCTTCATTCTCTTGCTCAAAGTATTTTCCTTTTTCCACCTTACTTTTGTTGACTAAACCATTTTCTACCCCAGAGTTAAGATCACAGAGGCCAATAGCATGCCTAAACACTTTACAATGCATACATATAAGGGGTTTCCAAGAATATTTGAAAATTACATTCGGGCAAAACATTATGATTTCAAAGCGTTATGATTTCAAAGCATTATGATTTTCAAAGCGTTATGATTTCAAAGTATTACGATTTCAAAGTGTTACGATATCAAATTGTTATGATCTCCAAAGTGTTGTAATTTCAAATGTTTTGGTTTCGAAAGTGTTATAACTTTGAAAGTGCTATGATTTTGGAAATAGATATATTTGAAGTGAAAAATGATATTGTGCTGATATGGTTTGAAATGGAAACGATATTTTGGTTTTGAAGTATAAACTATTTTGAAATAACCGCCGTGTTATAATAACGTTTGGTTGTTAAAGAGACCGAGATCGGAAGTTGTCATACTCTCTGCCAACTCCGAAAACCACTTTAACAACTGTGTACGTGGTGGAGATTCCAGAATGAAGTAGGATGGTGGAGACGATTCTATATGAGGTATATACATGGACCCTACTTCCGTGAGTTGGTATAAGGTGGCTAAAACAGAAGCAATTGACATGCTAAGTGAGGTAGCTCCTCGATCGAACGCACTTCTTCAATTGCCATTCTATTACTTTGTGATTGATTTAGTGCGCACCTTTGATTTGGGAGTGTGGCTCGAGGTGGGCGGTAGTGGCAGCTATGTGTTACCACCGGCCCAGAAGTGTAACTGGTATATCTACCCTGGAATTGCCTAGTTGTGCCATGTCACCTACCCTAGCATGCCTTCTACGAGTTTGGTTTGTGTCGTACCTATGGAGTATCCTCTGGTAGCCTCCCAATCTAGAGGTATTATGGTACTGTATAGACTATTGGCACTATAAAATGTGTTAGGGGGAAAATGTAACACCTTAACCCTATTTTAATAGTTTACTTTACTTTAGACATTATTATAATAGCGTATATTACTATATAATATATAGTTTAACGGATCCTTAGAGGATGGTTATCCCAAACATCCTTTAAGTTACTTGTATTTCAGTTGTTATTTCACTTAAGTTGGATTTATTGATACAAGAATGTTAATCCCGACTCGAGTGTATCGGTATTTGAGACTTACCTTTGGAGTTGGAGCTTCACTTGGAGATCCATCTATCGATTCTGCTTTCAGTTATTCAGTTGATTCCAGTGATGTATTCAGATTTTGTATTTGACTATTGTATTGAGACATCTATGTATTCGAGACTTCTGTTGTATCTTGTTTAACTTTGTTATATATATATATAGTAGCTTCATGAATTACTATTCTTTTGTTTCCGCTGCATTACTGTTATATTACTCCATGTACGTGATTCTGTGATTATTTTATTTATTGTACATACTGAGTTTTGCCAAATTTAAATTAACAATTTGATATTTTGAGCAATTCAAATCCGACATGTGCAGATACGAATGGTTGAAAATATCTAGATGTTACAAATGCAAATTGATAGAAGGTAAATAAATTGAATAGTAATCAATTTAAATGAAATGAAATTTGATTTCAATAGAAATTAACTTTTAAGTTATATGGTTAAAATTATTGAAAGTAAACGAATTAACTTAAGTTTTGGATGGAATTTTGCTTTCATAAATTTATGGAACGGGTTATTAAGTGAATTGGCATAAAATGAAATGTCGTTGATATAAAAATTTAGCGATGAGATTTTTGCAAAAAAAATGAACGTGAATCAATAGAAGTTGATAAATTGATTTAGAATCGATTTAAATGGTTTATAAGCTAAAGTGGTAATTTATTAATGAATATCACCAAATAGCATGGACAATTTTATCGTTTGACATAAATGGAAGAATTTTTTTTGAATTGGTAGAAAGTGAATAAATTAATTTTGAATCAATTTGAAATGAATATGAATTTGTTGGGTATGAATATGAATTGAATACAAGTAAAATTGTTTGTGAATCACTTGGAATTTAGTAAAATAGTATGTAAATCGATTAAAATAAATAATCAAATGTTGGAATCTTGTGATTATCGATAAATTCATGTTATAACTTGTTTGATTATGAAATCTATGTGTTTGCACAAGTTAAATAAATGAAATGTTATTAAATTTCAATGTCTTTGTACTTACGTGATTAAATTGAGTAAGTACAGGTACGAGAAGTCCGTTTGGCTATATTTTGGGTAGCGAATTTGCATATAAAGTAAGCTCGCTAGCTATAAACGCTAATATAAGGTACATTTTTGGATTAAATACAACAATGAAATAAATATTGATATATATTGTGTTTTCCGACCATTTGGGTCGATGTATATATTTTTATCATTTCTGTCATGATGTAAAAGACTCTCCGTACAGGGGAGAATCTACCAAAAAAATTAGAAATTTAGGGTGTTAGAAAAATTTGGGAAAATTTTTGTTAATTAAAAGTTGATTTTCAATTTGTAATTAAAATAGGGATTTTTGAATTAGAAAGGGAAACTAAATGTTTTGGATGAAACTAAAGGGTTTAGAAAAGTGGATCTCGAGTTTTAACTAAGCGGGTTTTGTTAAGTAATGGGTTTGGATCATTCGTCCTACATTAGCAATTTCGAGGATGAAATTCTTTTAAGGAAGGAGGAATGTAACGACCCGGATTTTTTCGTCGTTTCATTTTGAATATTTAAATAATTTTGTATTTTGTATTTGGAATATAAATTGATTTTTGAATATGAAATTTAGTCGAAATGTTAGAATGAATTTAAATTCCAAATATTGTGATTTATCGTAATATGGGATTAGTAAATAATTAGAATTTGATTTGAATATGAATTGAAAAAATTTCTAATGTTGATATAAATTCTATTTGAATTAGAAATTGAGCTAATAAGTTTTTAAAACTAAAATTTCAAGTAATTTCGTAAATTTTTAAATCATCGATTTAATCGACGTTTTAAAATAGCGATCCGGAGCACAGTCTCAGAATTCGAGGATGCCGGTTCCATTGGATCCATAATAGTGTATTATTGTTGAATTTCAAATTTCATGGCATTTGGATTCACCATTTGGTTGTGCGATCTGAAAATGCCTAGAAATAACTTAATTGAATTTAATTTAAATAGTAGATTTAAAAAGCTATCTTCTGCATACGATCGAATCAGGTCTCGAAACTTGTTCCATTGCTTTCAGAATAGGGGTACAACATTAGAAATGCCAGGCGGCACACTTCAATAGGAGTTCTAGGTTTTTCTGTATATAATACGTGATATCCTGAATGGATAAATATGAAATCAAATCTCAACCACCCTATACTCGTACCTTATAACCACCCTATATTACTGACCCAAGCCGCCCTTCTTCATCCTTTAAATCGTGACTTATCCCCTCATGCATAAAAATCAAAATCGTGTTTCCCCCTCTCCTTTTCTATTCAAATTCACGACATCGGTAAAAAAAATCAGCGCGTTGCCTGGTCGATACGCGCGTGGCTGGGGAAGGTGTTGGAAGGTACATGAGGTAAAGGGCTCTACGCATGGTCGATGGGATTCGTAAGTTACACAGAGGGGTGCTGTGTTGATTTAAGGCGAAGCTTCAAGCTCAATGAAGGCGAATCATTTTCGTACGCGCGTGCACGTACGCGTGTGGAGGCGGTCACGTTCGATCTGGGGCAACATGTGGAAGACGATGGTGATGTGTCGCCATGGGTACTGGGGCGGTGCAAAGTTCAGGCGGGTCGGCGAGTGGATGTTGTGATGCATGTGTGCTAGCGGAGCTGTAAGTGGAGCTGTAGGCGGTAGGAGCGCGCGGCTGCAAGGGATTCGATGAAGGGGGCAGTGGCCATCAATGGGCGGCAGTTCGAATTTGGGGAAGACGATAATCGAGGTAAACTCCAATTTAAACTTGTAATTTGAGTTAAAGAATTTTATTATATGAATCGTTATCTTATAAAATTCATGATGTTTTCATACAAGGTTCTAAAAAAATCATTAAACAAGTCGCAACTGGTTTGCATTCGGAAAATCTATGCAATAGATTTGGTTTGGGATTTTTCGAAGTCGGCAAGAATTTAGATTTAATCAATGTTGTTTGATTTAATTTAAAATTGGAATGGTTTGCAAATAAAATCAAAGTGAGTAAATCTCACTCATCTTGGGTTTACTATTTTAATTTAAATTGTTGAAAATAAATATTGAATAATTGGGTGAATTTATATATTAATATCAGCTTGGATGTTATATATATACAGTAGTATATATATTAGTAGTTGGATATTTTTCCCGCCGTTGGAGCGGATGAGACCCTATGCGCCCCGCATAATAGCGGATGAACCTATATTACCGCGATATCCCCATCAAAGTAGGATTGGTATTTTTATGTTATCTAACATCTGTGGATGCAGGAAACTGGTTGGAGGGATCCAACTGGATTCCTCAAAAATGTTGATTTTAATTTCATATATAGTGATATATGATGTGTGCGTATAATCTGATATAGATTTTGTTGTGATTGAATTTTTAGATACTATAGTGCCACTGGCCTTAAATTTGGTATTATAAAAACAGCAGGTAATATTTTCGAATTTTAAAAAGGAGTTAAAAGGAAAATTTTGGATATAAAAATATTTATATTGGAATTTGGTTTATTTTAAAGGAAACTGAGTTTGGAAAAAATATATTTGATTGTGGTTGTCATTACTATTCGTATTTGTTTTTAATAGAGATTTTTAAAATGAATTGTATAAAGGGATTTGTAAATGATATTCTAAAAAAATATGGAAAGGAGTTATATTAAAAATAGATTTGAAATATAAATGGAATTTATAAGGAAATGTGTGACGACCCGCCCTTCTCTCCACAGAAAGACTTTATCATCATTAAGAAAGAAAGGGGTAGAAAAGAGAAAAGATAGAGAAGAAAGAACAAAACAACATCAGAATCTCAACAGCGGAATGAATAAATTATATTAATCACATAAGTATTACATAATATACAACATCTATCAGAGTTACACAACTTATACATCACATACTAGACAGTTATAAACACATGTCTAGTTATTACAACTCAAATACAACACAGAGATACCAAACACAGCGGAAAACTATATATCTACAAACGTTGAAGCCTCCTCCTCCATTGCTCCTCCAGATTTCGTCAAAGCTAACCTGAATCCCTTGGCTACTCGTAAAAATTTGAGTACCCAAGAGTTTAAGAAAACAGAAAATAAACTCCGGGTCAGACATGGGTCTGGTATGAGTAACAGGTTAAGGTTGCTTAACTTTGAAAAGCCTTTGAAAAGAAAAGGTATCTCGTAAGACTTCCTGCACATAAACACGGAAAAGTTTTTACCTTAATATAACCAAAACATTTGATAGGAAATCCAGTGATATTATAATAGGGTCTAGCTTTTTCAAATAAATAAGAAATAGCTGAAATTGTTACATGATTAAATTTCAGCATGCTAGCCACAAAGTGGGCAATACAATCAAAACCGTAAAGGGCACGTAGGAAGAGTGGGTTTCCATCAATGGCAGGGCTACTGGGGTACCGCCCGTCACAGTACGTGGCCTAGATCACCGTATCGAGGATTACTCACAATCCCCTGCAACACAAGGCCGGATCCATCCATTACTGGATAGTCCCGAACAAGACAACCACGCAGTTGTTTGCAACCAACTGTCCATACAGCCGAATAAAAAGGGACTTTTAGACAAGGGAAATCTTATCCTACTTGGGTGCTACCCACTTAGCATTGCTGCACCTCCCCTGTTTTAGCCATTCCCGGTTGATGAGGCTTGAGGCTACGATTACCTTTATAGAACACATATATTTTAGAATGCTCATCGCCCACCTAACGATGTTCTGAAAGCAATCAATCCATACAAGTTCATTACGGGTTCGAACGAAACCGAAGGCATTATCTCGTTACACTCATTTTGGAATCACCCTCAGAGTTAACAACAATAACCCTTGCACTCTGAATCTTCATCCTCACTTAAGATTCACGACCTATCATTGATTTGGATCAATGTGGTTTTTGGATATCCAAATATGGAAACCCGATCCCGGTCTCATCGAAATCCAAAACGCCATCTTTTAAGTCCAAGTTGTTTTAAAGTTAAAACAATTTGATTCTATTATCTATATTCACACAGATAGATAATTCACATTATCAACTATAAATAAACCATATCATCACCATTCAACCAAAGCATCATTATCACAGATCAACACATATCTCATATCAGAGATAAACAATTCAAGGCATTCAATAACTCAGCCTCATCACCGATGCAGACACACTTCCTTCATAGATTGGTGAAATCCTTGCACCCAAGCAAAGCTCACTCGAGACAGTATTGGGTTTACAGTCTCGGCGGATACTCTTCCAACCTCAACACTCAGACTCTTCCATTGGTAGTCGTGTTACACACACCACTACCCTTCCTACTTCTAGAACTCATATTGGAAAACCCAAAAAGGTACCCCAACAAATAGGTAGAAATATATATATATATATATATATATATATATATATATATATATATTAAAAGTATGCTCTCTCAAGAAAGAAATCACTCCAAAGCCTAGGTATTCACTCAACCTAGTGCTCTACCAAATGAGACGACCTGCTCTTCTCTCCACAGAAAGACGTATCATCATTAAGAAAGAAATGGATAGAAAAGAGAAAAGATAGAGAAGAAAAAACAAAACAACATCAGAATCTCAACAGCAGAACGAATAAATTATATTAATCACATAAATATTACATAATATACAACATCAATCAGAGTTACACAGCTTCTACATCACATATTAGACAGTTATAAGCACCTGTCTAGTCATTACAACTCAAATACAACACAGAGATACCAAACAAAGCGGAAAACTATATATCTACAAACACTGAAGCCTCCTGCTCCATTGCACCTCCAGATATCATCAAAGCTAACCTGAATCCCATGGCTACTCATAAAAATTTGAATACCTAAGAGTTTAGAAAAAAAGAAAATAAACTCCGGGTTAGACATGGGTCTGGTTGTGAGTAACAGGTTAAAGTTGCTTAACTTTGAAAATCCTTCGAAAAGAAAAGGTATCTCGTAAGACTTCCCACACATAAACATGGAAAAGTTTTTACCTTACGATAACCAAAACATTTGATAGGAAATCCAGTGATATTATAATAGGGTTTAGGGTTTTCAAATAAATAAGAAATCGCTGAAATTGTTACATGATTAAATTCCAGCATACTAGCCACAAAGTGGGTAATACAATCAAAACCATAAAGGGCACGTAGGAAGAATAGGTTTCCAACAATGACAGGGCTACTGGGGTACCGCCCGTCATAGTACGTGGCCTAGATCACCGTACCGAGGATTACTTCCAATCCCCTGCAACACAAGGTCGGAACCATCCCTTACTGGATAGTCTCGAACAATACAACCCTGTAGTTGTTTGCAACCAACTGCCTACACAGCCGAATAAAAAGGGACTTCTAGAAAGGGGAAATCTTATCCTACTTGGGTGCTACCCACTTAGCCTTGTTGCACCTCCCCTGTTTTAGCCATTCCCGGTTGATGAGGCTTGAGGCTGTGATCACCTTTATAGAACACATCTATCTTAGAATGCTCATCGCCCACCTGATGATGTTCTGAAAGCATTCAATCCATACAAGTTCGTTCCGGGTTCAAACGAAACTGAAGGCATTATCTCGATACACTCATTTTGGAATCACCCTCAGAGTTAACAACAATAACCCTTGCACTCTGAATCTTCATCTTCACTTAAGATTCATGACCTATCGTTAATTTGGATCGATGTGGTTTTCTGATATCCAAATCTAGAAACCCGATCCCGGTCTCATCGAAATCTAAAACCATCTTTTAAGTCCAAGTTGTTTTAAAGTTAAATTAATTTGATTCTATTATCTATGTTCACACAAATAGATAATTCACATTATCACAAATAGATAATCCATATCATCACCATTCAACCAAAGCATCATTATCACAGATCAGCACATATCTCATATCAGAGATAAACAATTCAAGGCATTCAATAACATTCAGCCATCCATAAGCAAAGATCTATTAATCACACCATCTATAATTAATTTAAAATGAATTAAGTTAATTACTTCATCTTTAATTAATTTAAAATAAATTAAGTTAATTACTTCAATCACATAAATCTTGCTTGCTTACCCATTAGTTAATTATAAATCAATTAATTAATAATCCTTTAAATATTCATCTTAATTAATCACCCTTGATTAATCATTCTCTAATTACAATCAGTAATTAGCCTTTAATTAATTACACAAATTAATTATTCCTAACCATTAACAATAATTAAACTTTAATTACTTTATTAATTAATTATCTATAATTAATTACTTTATTAATTAATTATCTATAATTAATTACATTAATCCTTAATTAATTACATTAATAGTCAATCGTTATTGATTATTTATCTTTAATTAATCAATCCTTAATTTCATCGTTAATTATATTAATTAATGATCTCTAATTACTTTATATTTCTAATTAAACACATTAATCAACCTTGATTAATCACATTTAGTAACTAACTACTCTTAGTTAATTACATTACTTAATTAACTTCAAAAAAAATTATTAATCAATTCTTAAATTAATTACACTAAGTAATTAATTATTAATTACTTTCACTAAGTAATTATCCTTCATATTAATTACACAAAGTAATTAAACCCAAAACTTTTCAAGTCTTCAATTAATTACATCCAGTAATTATCCATCAGTTACTTCACTAAGTAATTACACTAAGTAATTATACTTAAACCATCATCCAATGATTATTTTAAATTAATTAAACTAATTAATTAACTTAAACCAATCACGTTAATTTAATTAATTACACTGAGTAGTTAATCCCTTTAATTACTTTCATTAAGTAATTATACTTAAACAATTCCACAAATGATTATTTTTAATTAATTAATATAATTAATTATTAAAATTAATCACATTAATTAATTATTTAATAATCCTTAGTTAATGATCTCTCATTAACTATTAACGATTCTTTAATTACTTTTCTTGAGTAATTAAACTTTAATTAACCATTATTAATTACCAATTAATTAATCTCTGATTATCAATTAATTAATATCTAATTATAAATTAATCTAAATAATTAATTTATTAAATTAATTAATTACTCCCTCATTACCTTATTAACTTAATTAATCATTACAACCTTAGTTATCTTTAAGATAATTCATTTTCTTTATTAATGACTTAATTATCATTAACATGTGTATTTAAAACAATTTACATCTTTAAATCTACTTTTAAATTCCATTTTTAATAAAGATTTAAAAATGATTTAACTTATCAAAATTTGAAACAATTTACATACCTCGTAAACAAATGTAAAGAAACATTTATCACTTATGAAAGAAACTTATATAAGGAAAGGTTTAAACTAATTTACTTAATTTTATTTTAAAATCAAGCTTTAAAAATAACTTAATCATTTAACTTGCAAATTTAAGTTAAACAAATTTGGATAACTTCCCCTTCAAATATTCAAAGAATACTTTCATAAGAGAATTATATATAAATAAAGTTTTAAACATTTTATTGGAAAACTATCTCAATTACAAATATTACTTTAAACCTTTAAATTTGTTTAAACATTTTGATTTTATAAAACTCTATTTATTTCAAAACTAGGATACAAATTTAATTTGAACCCATACTTAAACTTGATTTAAAACTTTGTTTAAAATCTTGCCTTCAATTTTTAAATTCATTTTAAAATTTAAAACCCTGACAGGTTTTAAAATCTGAAAGAGATCAAATTACCCGAGTCGAACCCTCAAAGACTTCGAGCCAAACTCCACAAAACTTTGGGCAACTCACACAAATGACTCGAGAAAACTCGAGTACCCCTTCTCCTTCAAACCCAGGCTTCACCATGAACCAAAATGCACCGTGCACATGCACGGTGGCTCCGACCACTTCTAATCATCACCAAAGCCTTTAGCAAGTCAACGATCATCCCTTCACCATATCCCGACCATCATAAAATCAATTACAAACTCGAAATCAAATTCGAGCATACAAACCCAAACCTGGAACCAGAAGCACATCCAGCAAAACCCATCGACCTCCCACTGCTGATCACCAGAACGCCAAAGACTCCGGCCACGACCTCGTCCACATCCTTGCTATCATTTTCCAAAGTTTTGACGAACTCAATCCACCAACGGTGACGTGATGACAACCTTTCCGACCAAGCCTAAAATTAGGGGTAAAAATCAATTCTGATCACCGCCGCCTCCACGGTGACTTGAACACCCCCTGACATTTTTGCCGACCTCCCCCATCATTCCTCTACCTCCAGTGAGAACCACGGCCATTCCGATCACTTAGATCATCAGAAACCACTCAATACTCAAAATTTGAATAGACATGATCTGCTCGCACATCCCACTACTAAAAATTGTTATTCATTCTTAAAAATCATGATTAGTTTAAGGATTCGGATTTTATACCTGAATCAATGAATTAATATGTTTGAATTTTAACAAACCTCAAGCTTGCCCTATTTTGCTTGATTTTCCAGAGCAATTTCAATTCTAATTTATTTAAGTAAAATTTTAAACTTTACTTCATGATCAAACAAACAAGTGTTGTTTGGATCCTAATTCCTAACAGTGATTTGTTCAAGAGACAATGGATTTTGATTTAAAATCTTAGCTTTGAAAACTAAGAATAGGCAAACACAGATACAACAGCATGCACACATTCTATACATCCATATATACAGATAATTCACTTATATATAATCACATAGAACATACATATTTCCAGATATTAACATGCAACAGATTTACGTATACCTAAAAATAAATTTAAAGAAAAGTGTTACTCACCTGTCACAAAGATGAACGAAAGCTTCTATATCTTGAAATAGCTCTTGATTTTGAAAACTTGAATGTCTTTGATTCTTTGTTTTTGATTTACAAACTGCATGCTTGTTACTGGATTTTGATCTTGCTTCTATTTACATCGTAGGTTTGAAAAATGTAGACTTTTTGATAAATCACAAGTTGAATAAAAATGCAGGCTTTGGTTTGCAAATTTGTTTACAGGTCTAATTTTTTTTTGAAAATAAGATTTACAGGCTATTGATCTTTGATTTCAAATGGAAGAAAATGTACTGGCTTTGAGTTGTTTTGATTTTGAAGATTCTGATAGGTTATAGATTTCTGGTTTGAGGGATGAATTAGTTATAGATTTGTTTGAGAAATTTATACAGGGTTTTAATTTTTGATTTCTGGTTTGCGGACGGATTGAGTTGCAGATTTTGTTGAGAAATTTGTTTGATCACTGATTTTGTTCTTGAGAGAAGTGTACAAGGTTTAATTTTCCTAGTTTTTGTAAAGAATAGGATAGGAAAAAGAATGAAGAGGAGGAACATATGTTTATATAAGTAATAATGTGATTAATAAAAATAAAAGAAAAAATAAAATTATCAAGGACACTTGTTCAAAATCTTAACATTTGTCATACACGTTTATTTATTAAATTACACATGTTATTATGGTTACTTAATGTATTAACACTTGTCATATGTGTTATTTTATTTATTTTAAATTTTAATAAGAGGTTTTTATATTAAATTTACTAATTCTCATCTAATTTTATAAATGAATTTCTTTTTAAAGAAATAAAATAAAACAAACTATATACAAATAAAAGCTTATAAATATATTTTAAAATCTAAAACATTTTAAAATATCTATCTTTTAAATTTAAATTTTAAATTCAAATTTAAAATTTAAAATCCAAATTAAAGTCAATTTATAACAACATATTCAATTCGAAAATAACAATTCTATTTTTGTTAAAACCTATATATATCTAAATATATAAAAATGGCACATTATTAATATTGTTTTAAAAATAACAATTTTGCTAATTTTAAATAATTTATAAAAGAGATTATAAATTACTTCTATTACTAAATTAATTAATATATCATATTTATTTAGAAATATTTTAAAAATAAAATAAAACAAACCTTTTAATCAATCTTATTTAAAATCTAAATTAAAAGATATTTTAAACAAATAATATTTACCTTAAGTATTTAAAACCATATAGTTAACTATTAAATAGCTTTGAAAAGTTTTATATTAAATAAATCATAATTTCCAATTTACCAAATATTAAAATTTGAAAACAGAATTTTATCATTTATTAAATTTCAAACCAAAGCTTTTCTATTTACAATATGTACAAATATATATACATTATAAATAGAAAATATTTTATTATCTTTAAAAGATAAACTTACCAATTAAATATTTATTTGCTTTTTAAAAGAATAAATTTGCCAATTTAAATTAAAATTATAAAAGACAATTATCAAATCAATTTAATTATTAACACAGATTATTAAATTGATATTGCCCAAAATTTCGGGTCGTCACTTTCTTCCCCCCTTAAAAGAATTTCGTCCCCGAAATTTAAAAGCAAAGATAATTTAATAACCCATCAAAGATTTTAATTTAAAACCACAAGCATATATTATCAACTATATGCTAACAACCATAATAACCAATTCACTCAATCAAACAATTCTAATGATCCTGATACAAATCAGGATGGATCTTCTAACATTATCAAGAGTTTCCCAGGTATAAATACTGGGATACTCGCTCTACTGAATCTAAACAATGTACACTACTAAGCTACTGAGCTCTTACTCATCTAGATCTACAAAACTGAACAGGATATCAGACCACAGACAAGTCCTGCTCAATTACCAAAACCCCCTGAACGGTTGGTTCCAAAACCAGAGATGGATCACACACGTACTCCCTCAGAGATACGTGAAATACGCTGAATTCCAGCCTTCCAAACTGGCCATTCAATCATGTAGACCAAAGCACTTATCCTTATCAGAACACAAAAAGATCCAACACACCTCGGAGCTAGCTTTCAAGTCTTACCAAATCTAATAGCTCCTTTGATCGGAGAAAATTTATCTAAAATAAAATCTCCGTCTTCGAAATCCAAATTCCTCCGTCTCTTATCCACAAACTCTTCTGACGATACTGGGCTGCCTTCATCCTTCTTAATCAGCTCAACCTTCGCCGATGCCTCTCGAAGCAAGTTGGACCAAAAACAACCCAACAAAATGATCCTCTCAAGATCAACCAAAATCAAGAACACCAACTCTACTACAAAAACATCAGTGGACTTCAAACTTCTCCTGTCTGGAAAAGAACAATACAGGAGCACTTTCCAATCTTGCCTTCAGATCCTAAAAATTACCTGTAGAAACCCTCAAATCCAAAACACTGCAAACTTCCAAGAAGTCTAGGGTTACTTCCACACTAGAACAACTACTACCTCGCTTCCCCTGCATAACTCTGATCTGGAATGGATGAGAATGCTAATGGTGAACATGGGAAAAAACTTGTCCAATACATCCCAGAAGACACGGTTCAACAGAACCATAAAGAGAAAACTCAAAAGTTTCATGATATCCTGAGTTGCTTCACCAAACCCTCTATCTAGGAGCCATCCTTCTATTAGCTGAACCATCGGTATTACTCGTAGAATCCTAGTCGATAAGAAAACTCCATCTCAAGATGTTATGGCAAACCTTGACTTCTACGAAGACATCCGAAAAATCTCTGACAACTAAAGCGAACACTCAACTATCGCAAGTCGCTTTTGCGATCAACCCAGACTAATATCCAAAGATACTGTTCTCTCTTTACCGATCAGAACAGCTTATGCTTATCTAGCCAATCCATCGAAGAAATGGATCCACTTAGCTGCTTCTGAACTCCACTTCAAGAACACTGCTAAGCCAGATAACACTCTTGCAGGCACACAGAACACTCCGAGCTGCAACGCTGACACAGATGCCAAAGACTTCTTATCTAAAGCTCTTCGATCCTCAAAGCCATATCATTCAATCCCACATAGAGCCTAAAGATGGGCAGACATCTCCTCAAGAAACTCGGGCCTCAAACCAACCACAAACACCCTGCTGAACTCAGCCTCATCACCGATGCAGACACACTTCCTTCATAGATTGGTGAAATCCTTGCACCCAAGCAAAGCTCACTCGAGACAGTATTGGGTTTACAGTCTCGGCGGATACTCTTCCAACCTCAACACTCAGACTCTTCCATTGGTAGTCGTGTTACACACACCACTACCCTTCCTACTTCTAGAACTCATATTGGAAAACCCAAAAAGGTACCCCAACAAATAGGTAGAAATATATATATATATATATATATATATATATATATATATTAAAAGTATGCTCTCTCAAGAAAGAAATCACTCCAAAGCCTAGGTATTCACTCAACCTAGTGCTCTACCAAATGAGACGACCTGCTCTTCTCTCCACAGAAAGACGTATCATCATTAAGAAAGAAATGGATAGAAAAGAGAAAAGATAGAGAAGAAAAAACAAAACAACATCAGAATCTCAACAGCAGAACGAATAAATTATATTAATCACATAAATATTACATAATATACAACATCAATCAGAGTTACACAGCTTCTACATCACATATTAGACAGTTATAAGCACCTATCTAGTCATTACAACTCAAATACAACACAGAGATACCAAACAAAGCGGAAAACTATGTATCTACAAACACTGAAGCCTCCTGCTCCATTGCACCTCCAGATATCATCAAAGCTAACCTGAATCCCATGGCTACTCATAAAAATTTGAATACCTAAGAGTTTAGAAAAAAAGAAAATAAACTCCGGGTTAGACATGGGTCTGGTTGTGAGTAATAGGTTAAAGTTGCTTAACTTTGAAAAGCCTTCGAAAAGAAAAGGTATCTCGTAAGACTTCCCACACATAAACATGGAAAAGTTTTTACCTTACGATAACCAAAACATTTGATAGGAAATCCAGTGATATTATAATAGGGTTTAGGGTTTTCAAATAAATAAGAAATCGCTGAAATTGTTACATGATTAAATTCCAGCATACTAGCCACAAAGTGGGTAATACAATCAAAACCATAAAGGGCACGTAGGAAGAATAGGTTTCCAACAATGACAGGGCTACTGGGGTACCGCCCGTCATATTACGTGGCCTAGATCACCGTACCGAGGATTACTTCCAATCCCCTGCAACACAAGGTCGGAACCATCCCTTACTGGATAGTCTCGAACAATACAACCCTGTAGTTGTTTGCAACCAACTGCCTACACAGCCGAATAAAAAGGGACTTCTAGAAAGGGGAAATCTTATCCTACTTGGGTGCTACCCACTTAGCCTTGTTGCACCTCCCCTGTTTTAGCCATTCCCGGTTGATGAGGCTTGAGGCTGTGATCACCTTTATAGAACACATCTATCTTAGAATGCTCATCGCCCACCTGATGATGTTCTGAAAGCATTCAATCCATACAAGTTCGTTCCGGGTTCAAACGAAACTGAAGGCATTATCTCGATACACTCATTTTGGAATCACCCTCAGAGTTAACAACAATAACCCTTGCACTCTGAATCTTCATCTTCACTTAAGATTCATGACCTATCGTTAATTTGGATCGATGTGGTTTTCTGATATCCAAATCTAGAAACCCGATCCCGGTCTCAACGAAATCTAAAACCATCTTTTAAGTCCAAGTTGTTTTAAAGTTAAATTAATTTGATTCTATTATCAATGTTCACACAAATAGATAATTCACATTATCACAAATAGATAATCCATATCATCACCATTCAACCAAAGCATCATTATCACAGATCAGCACATATCTCATATCAGAGATAAACAATTCAAGGCATTCAATAACATTCAGCCATCCATAAGCAAAGATCTATTAATCACACCATCTATAATTAATTTAAAATGAATTAAATTAATTACTTCACCTTTAATTAATTTAAAATAATTAAATTAATTACTTTCATCACATAAATCTTGCTTACCTAACCATTAATTAATTACAAATCAATTAATTAATCATCCTTTAAGTATTCATCTTAATTAATCACCCTCGATTAATCATTCTCTAATTACAATCAGTAATTAGCCTTTAATTAATTACACGAATTAATTGTTCCTAACCATTAAAAGTAATTAAACTTTAATTACTTTATTAATTAATTATCTATAATTAGTTACATTAACCTTAGTTAATTACATTAATTAATTGCTTTATAATCACTCATTATTGATTAATTATATTTAATTAATCAATCCTTAATTTCATCATTAATTATATTAATTAATGATCCCTAATTACTTCTTTAATTAAATATATTTCTAATTAATCACATTAATCAACCTTGATTAATCACATTTAGTAACTAACTACTCTTAGTTAATTACATTACTTAATGAACATCAAAAAAATTATTAATCAATTCTTACACTAAGTAATTAATTATTAATTACTTTCACTAAGTAATTATCCTTCATATTAATTACACAAAGTAATTAAACCCAAAACTACTTCTAATCTTCAATTAATTACATCCAGTAATTATCCATCAATTACTTCACCAAGTAATTGCACTTTATAAATTACACTAAGTAAATATACTTAAACCATCATTCAATGATTATTTTAAATTAATTAAACTAATTAATTAACTTAAACTAATCATATTAATTTAATTAATTACACTGAGTAATTAATCCCTTTAATTACTTTCATTAAGTAATTATACTTATACAATTCCACGAACGATTATTTTTAATTAATTAATATAATTAATTATTAAATTAATCACATTAATTTAATTATTTAATAATTCGTAGTTAATGATCTCTCTGTTTGCGCCAAAATTGGTCATAAACACCCGATAGTTGATAATTCGCAATCACAGATTTCAGATGAATAACAAATATGTAGATCACTCATAAAATTCAACAGAAAGCGGTAAACAACACAGAATTGATAGTGGTTCGGCGATCTTGCTTACGTCCACTTTGAACTTGATAACTTTATTGATTCACTTGATGGTTTCAATCTATTACAGCGGGTTACAGTAGATTATAGCTCTGAAGTTTGAATACAATAGTGATGGTAAGATGTAGAATTGAATCCGGCAGATTCTGGACGTCGAATAGCTAAAAGATCCTTTTTCCATAGTCTTCAGGGGGCTATTTATAAGCGTAGGAGGCTGATATCGCGCTCAAACTTCGGGAGACTTCTTCTGGCACGTGAGTGGGCCCACGCGACCGACCTCACCAAGTTTCGACTCGATCTGTGATCGATACGAATCAATTTCGTATCCATCAAAAAATGATCCAATCGAGCTGACACTTGGCAGGATTGTTCTTTAGCTTGCACGTAAGCTCCTGCGAAAATTTCGTAGCATTTGGACGTGTGGATATTGAGTTATGATCGATTCGAGATGGAGTTTCTCGGTTGGCTGTTTGCTTCGAGTCGATCACTTCGAATACATGTCTTCGAATCGATGAATGCACGTGACAACACAGCGACGTGGCGCGCATATCTCGCATCGATCCGCCTTTTGCTCCGAGTTGACCGTGTCGCATCCATGAACTTCGCCTCGTTTGTATCGATGACCGTTGCCTTGTTTGATTCGATAACAGTTTCCAATACGTATCAACGGTGGTAGGCTTGTTCGTATCGATAAAAATGGCCCTGTTCATATCGATCAAACGTGATGGGTATGATCGATGGATACGAACTAACGAGCCTCGATGGATTCGAACAATAACTTTGGGTAGATCGATACGAGCAAACATACTCCTTCGATGGATACGAAATGGTGTATCCTGACCGATTCGAACAAACAATTGCTGATGGATACGAAGTCGACCGATGCAATTTATGCGAACAAGGCTGCTAGGTGAGAGAGCCCTGATCGATACGAAGTGAGTTACTTGTTGACGGGGTCGATCGATACGATAGTGCTTGAGGATGGATAAGAAGTAGACCGATGCGAACTGTGACGCGATGATGGATACGGAAATGATCAATTCGAAACATGGCCCACTGATGGATACGAAGACGAGGCTATTCTGATCGAGGTGAACGCGATCGATTCGAATTGTGGGTTAGTGATGGATACGAAATAGGGTTATCTCCTCCAACTTGCATCGATCATAACTTGAGCATACGGACTCGGATTGACTTGAAATTTGAAACATTGGCTTTCCTGACTTTGCTTGCCGTGTCCTATCAATTGTAGCCTGATCCGGGCTCGGACAAAATTCATCGATATCCATAGCGAAGCAGTGTACAACCGATCTTCGGGACGAACCGTCTTTGGTTTTCGATCAATCTTTTGGTATCACGGCCTTGCCAAAAGGCGGGATAACACTCTCATTAACTATTAACAATTCTTTAATTACTTTTCTTGAGTAATTAAATTTTAATTAACCATTATTAATAACCAATTAATTAATCTCTGATTATCAATTAATTAATCTCTAATTATAAATTGATCTAAATCATTAATTAATTACTCTCTAATTACCTTATTAACTTAATTAATCATTACAACCTTAATTATCTTTAAGATAATTCATTTTCTTTATTAATACTTAATTATCATTAACGTGTGTATTTAAAACAATTTACACCTTTAAATCTACTTTTAAATTCCATTTTTAATTAAGATTTAAAAATGATTTAACTTATCAAAATTTAAAACAATTTACAAACCTCATAAACAAATGTAAAGAAACATTTATCACTTATAAAAGAAACTTGTATAGGGAAAGGTTTGAACTAATTTACTTAATTTTATTTTGAAATCAAGCTTCAAAAATAACTTAATCATTTAACTTGCAAATTTAAGTTAAACAAATTTATATAACTTCCCCTTCAAATATTTAAATAAAATTTTTATAAGAGAATTATATATAAATAAAGTTTTAAATATTTTATTGGAAAACTATCTCATTTACAAATATTACCTTAAACCTTTAAATTTATTTAGACATTTTGACTTCATAAAACTCTATTTATTTCAAAACTAGGGTACAAATTTAATTTGACCCATAGTTAAACTTGATTTAAAACTTTTTTTTAAAATCTTGCCTTCAATTTTTAAATTCACTTTAAATTTGAAACCTTGACAGGTTTTAAAACCTGAAATAGATCAAATTACCCGAGCCCAACCCTCAAAGACTTCGAGCCAAACTCCACCAAACTTGGGCAACTCACACAAATGACTCGAGAAAACTCGAGTACCCCTTCTCCTTCAAACCCAGGCTTCACCATGAACCAAAATGCACCATGCACATGCACGGTGGCTCTGTCCACTTCTGGTCATCACCAAAGCCTTTAGCAAGTCGGCGATCATCCCCTCACATTTCCCGACCATCAGAAAATCAATTACAAACTCGAAATCAAATTCGAGTATACAAACCCAAACTTGGAAACAGAAGCACATCCAGGAAAACACCTCGACCTCCCACTACTGATCACCAGAACTCCATAGACTCCGGCAACGACCTCGTCCACATCTTTGCTACCTTTTTCGAGAGTTCTGATGAACTCGATCCACCAGCGGTGACGTGATGACAACCTTTCCGACCAAGCTTAAAACTAGGGTTAAAAATCAATTCTGATCACCGCTGCTTCCATGGTGACTTGAACACCCCCTTGACATTTTTGCCGACCTCCCCCATCATTCCTCTACCTCCAGTGAGAACCACGACCATTCCGATCACTTAGATCATCAGAAACCACTCAATACTCAAAATCTGAACAAACACGATCTGCTCGCACATCCCACAACTAAAAATTGAGATTTCATTCTTAAAAATCATGATTTAGTTTAAGAATTCAGATTTTATACCTGAATCAATGAATTAATATGTTTGAATTTTAACAAACCTCAAGCTTGCCCTGTTCTGCATGATTTTCCAGAGCAATTTCAATTCTAATTTATTTAAAAAAAAATTCAAACTTTGCTTCATTATCAAACAAACAAATGTTGTTTGGATACTAAGTCCTAACAAAGATTGGTTCAAGAGACAATGGATTTTGATTTAAAATCTTAGCTTTGAAAAGTAAGAATAAGTAAACACGGATACAACAGCATGCACACATTCTATACATCCATATATACAGATAATTCACTTATATATAATCACATAGAACATACACATTTCCAGATATTAACATGCAACAGATTTACAGATACTTAAAAAATATTTAAAGAAAAGTGTTACTCGCCTGTCATAAAGATGAACAGAAGCTTCTATATTTTGAAATAGCTTTTGATTTTGAAAACTTGAGTGTCTTTGCTTCTTTGTTTTTGATTTAAAAACTGCATGCTTGTTACTGGATTTTGATCTTGCTTCTGTTTACATCTCAATTTTGAAAAATGCAGATTTTTTGATAAATCACAGTTTGAATAAAAATGCAGGCTTTGGTTTGCAAATTTGTTTACAGGTCTGATTTTTTTTGAAAATAAGATTTACAGGCTGTTGATCTTTGATTTCAGGTGGAAGAAAATGTACTGGCTTTGAGTTGTTTTGATTTTGAAGATTCTGACAGCTTATAGAATTCTGGTTTGAGGGATGAATTGGTTATAGATTTGTTTGAGAAATTTATACAGGTTTTTAATTTTTGATTTCTGGTTTGTGACGGATTGAGTTGCAGATTTTGTTGAGAAATTTGTTTGATCACTGATTTTGTTCTTGAGAGAATTGTACAGGGTTTAATTTTCTTAGTTTTTGAAAAGAAGAGGATAGGAAAAAGAATGAAGAGGAGGAACATATGTTTATATAAGTAATAATGTGATTAATAAAAATAAAAGAAAAAATAAAATTATCAAGGATACTTGTTCAAAATCTTAACATTTGTCATACACATTTATTTATTAAATTACATATGTTATTATGGTTACTTAATGTATTAACACTTGTCATATGTGCTATTTTATTTATTTTAAATGTTAATAAGAGGTTTTTAAATTAAATTTACTAATTCTTATCTAATTTTATATATGAATTTCATTTTAAAGAAAATAAAATAAAATAAAGTATATACAAATAAAATCTTATACATATATTTTAAAATCCAAAACATTTTTAAAATATCTATCTTTTAAATTTCAATTTTAAATTCAAATTCAAATTAAATTTTAAAATCCAAATTAAAGTCAATTTATAACAACATATTCAATTTGAAAATAACAATTCCATTTTTATTAAAAATCTATATATAATATATAAAAACAACACATTAATAATATTGTTTTTAAAAATAACAATTTTTCTAATTTTAAATAATTTATAAAAGAGATTATAAATTACTACTATTACTAAATTAATTAATATATCATATTTATTAAGAAATATTTTAAAAATAAAACAAAACAAACCTTTTAATTAATCTTATTTAAAATCTAAATTAAAAGATATTTTAAACAAATAATATTTACCTTAAGTATTTAAAACCATATAGTTAACTACTAAATAGCTTTGAAAAGTTTTATATTAAATACATCATAATTTCCAATTTACCAAAATACTAAAATTTGAAAACAGAATTTTATTATTTATTAAATTTCAAACCATAGCTTTTCTATTTACAATATATACAAATATATACATTATAAATAGAAAACATTTTATTAGCTTTAAAAGATAAACTTACCAATTAAATATTTATTTGCTTTTTAAAAGAATAAATTTGCCAATTCAAATTGAAATTATAAATGACAATTATCAAATCAATTTAATTATTTGTATAGATTGTTAAATTGATATTGCCCAAAATTCCGGGTCACCACAAAATGGATTTATAAAATGGAATTTTATAATAAGATTGTTTTTATAAACAAGTAAAACCCAAATGAGTTTATAAATTTATAAACGATGTTTATAATAAGGGAAAATGATATCAGTTGATAAATTTGAATTTAATTCCACAGTGTGGATTCATAACGAGATATGCAAACTTATGTTGGGAAAAAAAGTGGATTCTATTTTCGAATTGAGAGAATGGTTAATGGATCGATGGGATATGAACCGATAGGGATTTATAGATTGTAATTTATAAACATTGAATTTTAAAAAATAGATTTTTGTCGAGAAATTAAAAATTGTTTTAAATGGGTTTTTTATTTATTGAACTTTATAGGTTAAAAACTATTATTTAGATTAAAATGTTTTTTGAAAAAGTTAGTTATTCAAATTTTTAGATGAAAACAAGAACTTCGAGATTAAATTCTAGTTCATAAAGAAGTTGTAAATGAATAGGTGAGATTATAAGTGAGTATAATTGATTTTGGAAAATGTAAAGGAAATTAATATAAATCCCAGAAATGTAGGAGATGAGATAAGAAAATTTCCTAAGTATTGATATTAGAAATGAATTCGAAAAATAGACTTAAAATATTTTCCTAAGTGTTGAAATGAAAGGTTGGAAATATTTAGCGACGAAGGATTTATATCGAGATAATTTTCTAAGTAACGGATTATAAATCAAAGTTGGAAATATTTCACTAAGTGTTGAAGTGGGATACAGGGTGAAATATCCTACTATGGTAACTAGTATTTGGAAATGTTTTCATATATTGAAATATTGAAAGAGATTGAATATATATATATATATATATTTGTAAAGATATTTTGAAATAAATGTTTTGAAGGTTTATAAATAAGGCCTAGTGATTGCTTATGGATGTTATTTGATAGTTAAATAATCGACTATCAAATTTGGCCAAATTCGTTAATCGTTTCGAAGAGACCGGGATCAGATTTAATTTTCCGAAAACTACTTCTATCAGGTTTTGCGTTACGAATTATGATATCTCGAAGCGAATGGAGGTGGTTATTTTGGAGATTCGGTTTTTTCTGACCCAGAACAACTTGTATGGATAAATGAAATCATTTGCATCGTTGCCTGGAAGGCAGTGTTAGCATTCCATGTATGAATGCTATTCTAAATGTAAAAAGTAACCTTAAGCATCATCAACCGGGAATGACTAAAACAGGGGAGATGCAGCAGGGCTAAGTGGGTCGCACCCAATTAGGGCATGTTATCACCTTTTTGGATACCCTCGGACATATGATATTATAATTATGGATATGGATGTGCATGGAAAAGAGAGCGCTCGATAAGGGTGCGAACACCCGAGATGATAACATATTTAGTAATATCCAGGTTAGGGTAGGCCGGTCTTGTGTTCGCAGGGGATCCAGGCGAGGTCCTCGGTACATATTTTTAGAGGTGTACTATAGCGGACGGTACCCCAGTAGCCCAGTCATTGTATGGAATCCAACATCCACTACGAGCCTGTACGTTTTTTATTGTGCCCAACTATGCTAAAACGTGAGATGCAAGCATTTCAGCTATTTTCTAATTTACTTTCTGTAGGCATTATTATAATATTAGATGATTTTGATATAAAATGTTTTGGTTATCATAAGGTAAAAACTCATTGTGTTTATGTGTGACGTGGTCTTACGACATACTTTTGTTTCCAAAGGATTTTGAAAAAGTAATAATTCAAATTGAGTGTGTTTTCTCACGTTGGTTTTCCTGACTGACTCGGGTGTTATTTTATTATAATTCTTAGGTCATACCGAGTATTACATATAGGAAATGCGGATTACGGATCTTAAGGTAGAATTAAAACTAGGGGGTGAATAATGTTTAATTGATTTTATGAATCTTTTTGAAATATTTTCAAATTAAATCCAAACAAATGCAATTCACAAACACAGAAACAATCGATGCAAATAGTAAATAAATGCAGTAAAGGAAATAACACACTTGAATTTTATACTGGTTCGAAGTTACCCTACATCCACACAATTTCTTATGTAGATTTTTTTCAAATATAATGTCGATATTACAACTCGATTTCAAGGCCACGAGACACACCCTCTGTCTCCGAGTCCAGGGCAAACACTCTTGATTTAACCAGGCTACAAGATCACCCAATTGATTTACGGGCTACAATCACACCCAATTGATTTACGGGCCACAATCACACCATTTCCTAGAGAGAGACTCGATACACTTCTTTGATTACAAATGATCCTATAACTCTGAATAGCACTCAGATATTTGAGAGAGAGTGGTAGAGAATCAAACTAGAGGTGATTGAGTTTGATTCACTCAGAATTTTGGTAGAGTTTTGTTAAAGCATTTGAAAAATAAGATAATATTTGAGTGGAGAAGAAGGAATGAAGAAAACTAATTTAAAATTCGTTGAAAACAACTAGTATTTATAGGAGAACAACATTCATGTCCATTCGTGGAAGGTTATGACGAATCGACACTTCTTTTGAAATTTTGAATTTTAAATTCTACGGCTACCATGTCAACATGGGGGATGAGGGATGTCGACATGCCTATACTATTTTCGAAAATAGATTTTTCTTTAAAATGATTTCTATTCTAAAACTTATCAAAACAATTTCTAAACTTTGTAAACCATTTTGAATATAGTTTAAACGTATAAAAGAGTTTTAGAAAGTAATTTTAAAATATATAATCTATAACAAAAAAAATAGTATTAAAAACTTAGTATAGATTTCTTTAAAATATATTAAAGCTAAAATATTAAAATCAAGAGATAGTTTAAAAAACAAGAGATGATTTTGAAAATAATATGATTAAAAATAGGTTTTGAATTAAGGCTAAAATATATAAATTAATAGAGATGACTTTAAAAAGATAGTTTTGAATAAATCATTTTGAAAATTTCGTGGATTCCATTCCACTAGAGAAGGTCGTGGGTTCCATCCCACTAAAGAGGTCGTGGGTTCCATCCCACTATTAAAGCGAGAAGGTGGATTCCTATAACGATCCTGACTCGACCTTCGAAAATCGGTACCGAATACGACACTCGTATTCAAATGCCGCAGATCCAAATGTCGAAACTACTTCGCCGGAGCTTATAACAAAATTTAAGTAAACAACACAGCAGAAGAAAAAGAAATGAATATCAAATACAACTCCAACGAATACGATATCCAATTATGATACAACACTGAGACAATATGCTACAAGAATATCAGAGACCATAAACAGCAGCGGAAAACAAATAGCCAAGGGATAACTCCAATCCAATGCTCCAAAGCCCAAAACTCCAAACCACAAGCTCGAACCACCATCAAGTTTCACCAAGCTAAGCAAGTGCAGTCGCGAATGCTGAAGTGTAGCAAATGTGATCCACAAATCCAAAGGCTGGAAGCTATCGAATCTACACCTACTATTCGACTATCTAAAAACCCAACTCTAGACTGCCCGTGTGGGAAATAGTGGGAACCCCGAGTTTAGAAAGAGAACAATAAACTCCGGGTCAGTCATGGGACTGGTATGAGCAAAAAAACAGTTTATTTTTAAAACAAAAAACAAAAGAATTTAAAATAAATTTGCAATGCTTTTTAGAAAATGAAACTGCCATAAGGCCTCCTGCCACACACACAATGCAAGCGCAAACTTGGAGGAGATTTCTCCTTATGACAGTAAAAAATGCTTGATACGCGAAAACCATTTAATATTATTACTAGTGCATAGTGCAGAAAACCTTTCGAAAACATAGTATTAATCTTAACTAGCATAGGTACCATTATATTATGCCATCTATAGCTACCATTTTAAATGGCAGGTTCTACAACTAAAACCGTACAGTGCTCGTATTGGTTTGTTTGGATTTCCAACAAATGGTCGGGCAAAGGGACATCCCAAATAAAATGGCACGCCTCTGGAGGGACGCCCCCGAGAACCTACCCGGCTCACTGCTAACACAAGGCCGGCTACCCCCCTTCCCGGGGAATAAAACCTAAGATATGCCACCCTCGGTCCTTTGGGACCTTTATCCGAAGGCCATCCAACAACATCACACAGTAACAAATATACTACGGTGTCCACATGAGTAAGTACCTGGGCTCCATACCATGATACCACCCTTTTCCAGAAGGAATGGTCATACCCTAAGGGAGCGACACCTGAAACCTTGCTGCCACGATTCCTGTTTCGACCATTACCGGGTTGTGAGGCTTGACGAAGTCTTGTCCACAAAGCTACGCTTTACACGAAAGCCATGCTTTAATCAACAAATGATCATCAATATACAGCAGCGCTTATCATGCCACACTACCAAATTGGGAGTATATTGCTGATAACCTTCAACTACATAACCTCTGAGCTCGTACGTCTCAGAGAAGGGTGTTAAGCTAAGAGAATAAATTCTCCGCCACCAACAGATATGTATTTGAAAGAAATCAGCTTTATATCTCAAGGTGTAGTGTCAGACATACAACCATACAATTCTGTTCCGGGTTCGAACAGAACCGAAGGCACTTCCAAAGAAGCCCTTGCAATCCGGGTATTCACAATCCCGATCGGACTTCCCATCACTTAGGGAATCTCTATACCGTAGCTACTCAGTGCAGAGACAATCGATAGGTTATCCTATCATTCTCAAAAATACCTGGTCTTCACCACCGGTCTTCAAATGCTATCCATAACGCCGTATCATTATTCAGAATGGGTTATATGACACAAAATCCTCTCCCTGCTAAACCGAATAATGAGCGCAATATTTAAAAACATATGGATATGGGATTTTAATTAAGTCACAACTTAATGATTCCAAACTTCCTTTCAAATGTTTTAAACCAATTACCATTTCAAATCTTTTAAACAAAAGGTTCATTTCACAAAGTTCATCCAGTTTCACAAAGATCCATTTGCGGATTTCAAAACAATTCCCATTTCGATTAGATCAATTCACTTAAATCTTTAAATCAAAGATTTATCTCATAGCTTTCAAAACTCGTTTCCAAATATTCATCCATAACTTGGAAAACTATTTCAATTCAAACTTGAAATTCCTTTTAATACGAATTAGAAATTCATTACTTATGTGAAAGCTTTTATCATTTGAAAACAACAATTTATTTTGGAAAGATTCAATCTCATTTACACAAGTTAAAAAATCTTTGGGTTAATTCAAATTCCCACAACAATACTTTAAAAATGGTTTAAAACCCATATAAGCTTGTATAATCCCTTTTTAAATCATAAATACTGAATATAGAATTCAATTTCAGATATTGAATTCCAATTTTAATCAAATTATTCATATTTCAAATCTTTATTAAGTTATTCAGAATAACTTTCATTTTTTAAACACCTTTTCAAAAGCTTTTCACTATAAACCCAATCCATTTCCAAAACCATTTGGATTTAAAATTCAAATTCAAAATTATTAAAAAATCTTTGACTTAATCGATTTCCACGTGAAATCCGTATTTGTGTGTGTATAGTGTGGTCCATGGGTTTTACACAATAGTGCACAACATCAATTATCACGGATATATCAATATCGATAAGCGGCGTAAACTATAACGCTTATCTTCATTCACAGATTCATAGATAAAGTAAATTTATCAATCATAAAGATTCACTATTACGATTCGATGTGGGTTTCGGATAACCAACTGGAATCCGACTCCCTGTCGCATCGAAATTCAAATGTCATTTTATGGGTGAAGGGTTATCATATTCATACTACAGTATATTCGTCATAGACATAACAGCTCAGCACAAAGCAATTCAAGTTACATAGCATCACAATCACATATCAAATATATCAATCCATCACACAACATCCAATAACAATAACCATCATCAATTAAGAAATAAATCGTGTGGTATTAAATTTATTAACCACATAATTACTTTCATTAGTAATCTTAAATCAATGATTAATTATCATAAACTACAATTGATTAAGTCTTAATCACCTTCATTAATTAATTATTCCTTAATTAATTATCTTAATTAATCCTTAAATATTAATTGATTAAATCTTAATTACTTTTATTAATTAATTAATGATTAATTAACCGTAATTATTTATTAAAAAAATATTAAAAAAATAAAAAAATTAATTAAGTAATTACTTCTCAAGTAATTATATTATCAAAATCTTCAATTATTTAATAAATCAAAAGATAAATTAATTACTTTGATTTTCCTTTAGAACTTGTTTATAAATCATCTCTATCACATTAGTTAATTGAAAGATTTAGATTTGTTTAAATAACATTTATCTTAATTACCTTCCTTAATTTCATTATTCAATTTATATAAATAAATTCTTTAAATAATGTAACAAAATTTAAATTAAGTTTAATTGCTTTAAAATGTCTTTCTTAAACCTTAATTAGCTAAAACTCAAATTAAAATCATCATTTAAAAAAAACATTTAAAATCGTTCAAAAGTTTGGATTTTCATTTTAAAAAAAAAACTGTTTTGTGTATCGAATCTAAGGCCACTTCGAGTCTTCCTCGGAAAATTTTGCTGCTTGCTTCGAGGTTTTCAAAAATCGACCTGTATGCCCTAAAATTTTTAAACTAAAAACTTTGTTTAAGTACAAACCCGCGTGACCCCAAAATTACTTCGAGTTCCCACTCGAGAAACAAACCCCAAAACTCGATACCTACTTAGAGCAAAACCACAATCCTAGACATTTGACACCAGAGTATCAGCGTGCATATGCATCATCGCCACCGCCACCTCTGGCCACTGACGAACCCTTCAGCACATCACTTATCAACTATGCAACCCAATCCAAATATCAAAACCCCATCACTTGCCTTGAATCAAAATCGAGCTACCTCGCGAAAAACTGGAACCAGCTGCCGTGTCCAAATCCTCCTCGAAGTCACATCTCCGACCATCTGACGGCTTGCAACTCTGGCGACTCCGTCTCCGTTCATCCATGAAGCCATCCTCCAAAACTCGTACAACTCAATCACCTGGAGATGACGCAATGCTCCCATTTTCATAGTTTGACCAAAACTAGGTTTACAAACTAGTTCGATCAACCGCCGCTACCATGGCGAACAATCGCCACTCTCTCCATTTCTCCCAAACACCCTGATCATCAGTCAAACCCCAGACGAAGTCTCGACCACTCGAGTGTCTTTGACCACCAGCAAACACTCAAAGTCCATATCCTAGATATTCCAAAAATGCATACTCAATGCACCACTAAAATTTGTGTTTTTAGTTTTAAAAATCTAATTTTTCAAAGATGATTCAAGATGTAAACTTGAAACGACAAGTTTAATTGATTGATTTTTTCATGATAAAAGAATTTCTACCGTGTTCTTGTAATTTCCAGGAGATTTTCTCATTTATTTTACTTAAATAAAATTTTAAACTCAAATTTTTGTTTAAACAAACATATCATGTTTGAATCTTAAACCTAACAATGATCTGTTAAGAAGATTCGAATTTTTCTTTTGTTTCCTACACTCTGTAGTTTTAAAACAGAGAAGAACTATCATGTTAAACATCCACAGTCATACATACTCGTATACACAGATAATACAACAATATATAAACATGCAAGCATTTTCTATTATAGAAATTTAACAGGCAACAGGTCAGACATCATTTAGGATTTTAAAATTGGTGTTTTACTCACGGCATCTCAAAAAAAAACAAGGTGAAGCTTGCTCACAGTTTTGAGAAGATGACAGAGCTCTTTTGTTTGAAAACTGCTATCTTGATCCTTCTTAATCATCTTGCTTTGTTTAGTTGAATGATGTTTGAGATTGAAAAAAAATGAAAATGCTTGCTCTATATTTTTCTCTGGTGTGCTATGTTTTTGGAGAACGAATGAAATAAGGTAGATGTATATATATATAAAGAACAATTTGTATAAGGGAGGTGTTTACTGGTGTGAGCTGTTTACTTTGGTCATATTCTTTTCCTTGCCTATATTTTTTTTGACTAAAGATATTTTTGTGGAGACTGATATGATTTCTTGTTTCGGCTGAGATGATAGCCTTAAGTACGTATGTTTCTATTTTAGTTTACATGCATCATCATCTCTTTTGATTTCTTTTTTCTTTGTGCTTTGTAGATATTTTTTTCTTGTTTTATTATCTTCTTTTGCAAGTTAATTCATATATATCTTTCTTCATGTCTACATACTTATAGTTGAATATATTTTTATATCTATTTCTGGTATAAATACTTATTAATATATATATATATATATATATATATTATTTCTTTGTTTGTCTTTTCTTTATACATAGATGTTTTGTTATTTCTTCTTGTCTTTGCATTTATCTTCCTGCATTGCTTACACAACTCACATATAAATATTCATGTACTTCATATGTTTGCTTAAATATTTATATTCATATTTTATTTTTACTAAAATAATCTTAGGTATCCATATGAATTATCCTATATATTAATTATTAACATAATTTCTTAACTTTTATTTCTATTTATAGTTTGATTTTCAAACATACTTTAATTTATAACATATATTTTACTTTATATTTCACACTTATATTTAATATTAATAAGATAAATTTTATTTTATACTTTTTATAACTTCATAAGGAAAATGAATTAAAACACAATTTATACATTTAACAAATAATCATACGTATTATTCTTTTCCCAAAGTAATAATATTAAATCCAATTCAATTTATTTATAATCCAATTCAATTGAAAATATTTATTTTGAGTTTCAAGATCAAATTTATAAAATAAATAAGCATATATATCTTACTAAATTTGAAAAACTCAAATAAATCTACAATTTAAGCCAAAAATTTAATTTAATTACAAATTTAAATCCGTCTTTCAATCGGGATCGTTAGAGATTCCCCCCCTGAAGAAATTTCGTCCCCGAAATTTGAAAGTAGGGAGACAACAAAGATAAATGAAAGATAGAGAAATATCTTTCCAAATCAAACTGGATATCAATTCTGCATATGGCTTACCAAATCAGAATATCAACAATAGATACAAGAACAAATCCACTTAACACTTCACAAGATACTCGGGTTATCCGGATCTACGAAGTCTGCAGGGCATTGGTTAGTCCAAAGGGATAACTAACCATTCGTAGAACATATCCGGACCCAAAAATAGATAGATAGATGGATACAGTTTCAAAAAATTTTAGTAGAAACTAAAGTATACCTATTTACCATAGCAACCAAAGCAACCAATTCATCTAAACAAACAATTCTGACCTATTTGGAGTTTATGTCACATGCAAATATATCGAATCTTCTTCCTGTATCTACTAGGAATTATCGAAGAATTGAAAAGAGATGCTGAACAAAAGAGATTGATAGAGAAAGATTGTTTCCACTGTTGTTACAGGGTATTGACCATTTATAGTCGTATTCCCATGTCCCCTATCTCATCCTCTTCTTGCACTCATACATACTATTGGTGGATAGTAAGAGAAATACTGAGCCATTCAGACGGATATCTTAGGGATACTCATTCTAGGGTTTACTTCACCCCATCTCTAATGAGCTACTTAATGTGTTATACTCCTGAGATAAAGTTTTAACCCTCGGCTCTGATACCACTTATAACGATCCTGACTCAAACTTCGAAAATCGACACCGAATACGACACTCTTATTCAAATGCCGCAGATCCAAACGTCGAAACTGGTTCGTAGGAGCTTATAACACAATTTAAGTAAACAACGCAGCGGAAGAAAAAGAAATGAATATCAAATACAACTCCAACAAATATAATATTCAATTATGATACAACACTGAGACAACATGCTACAAGAATATCAGAGACCATAAACAGCAGCGGAAAAAAAAATAGCCAAGGGATAACTCCAATCCAATGCTCCAAAGCCCAAAATTCCAAGCCACAAGCTCGAATCACCATCAAGTTTCACCAAGCTAAGCAAGTGCAGTCACGAATGTTGAAGTGTAGCAAATGCGATCCACAAATCCAAAGGCTGGAAGCTATCGAATCTACACCTACTATTCAACTATCTGAAAAACCCAACTCTAGACTGCCCGGGTAGGAAATAGTAGGCACCCAGAGTTTAGGAAGGGAACAATAAACTCTGGGTCAGTCATGGGACTGGTATGAGAAAAAAAAACAGTTTATTTTCAAAACAAACAACAAAAGAATTTAAAATAAATCCGCAATGCTTTTTGGAAAATGAAACTGCCATAAGGCCTCCCGCCACACACACAATGCAAGCGCAAACTTGGAGGAGATTTCTCCTTATGACAGTCAAAAATGCTTGATACGCGAAAACCATTTAATATTATTATTAGTTCATAGTGCAGAAAACCTTTCGAAAATATAATATTAATCTTAGCCAGCATAGGTATTATTATATTATGCCAGATATAGCTGCCATTTTAAATGGCAGGTTCTACAACTAAAACCGTATAGGGCTCGTATTGTTTTGTTTGGATTTCCAACAAATGGTTAGGAAAATGGACTTCCCAAATAAAATGGAACGCCTCTGGAGGGACGCCCCCGAGAACTTACTCGGCTCTCTGCTAACACAAGGCCGGCTACCCCCTTCCTGAGGAATAAAACCTAAGATATGCCACCCTCGGTCCTTTGGGCCTTTATCCGAGGGCCCTCCAACAACATCACACAGTAATAAATATACTACGGTATCCACATGAGTAAGTACCTGGGCTCCATACCATGATACTACCCTTTTCCAAAAATAATGGTCATACCCTAGGAGAGCTACCCCTGAAACCTTTCTGCCACGATTCTTGTTTCGAACATTACCGGGTTGTGAGGCTTAACGAAGTCTCGTCCACAAAGCTACGCTTTACACGAAAGCCATGATTTGATCAACAAATGATCATCAATATACAGTAGCACTTAGCATGCCACACTACCAAATTGGGAGTATATCGTTGACAACCTTCAACTACATAACCTCCGAGCTCGTACGTCGCAGAGAAGGGTGTTAAGCTAAGAGAATAAATTTGCCGCCACCAACACATACGTATTTGAAAGAAATCAGCTTTATATCTCAAGGTGTAGTGTCAGACATACAACCATACAAGTCTGTTCCGGGTTCGAACAGAAACGAAGGCACTTCCGAAGAAGCCCTTGCAAATCCGGGCATTCACAATCCCGATCGGACTTCCCATCACTTAGGGAATCTCTATACCGTAGCTACTCAGTGCAGAGACAATCGATAGGTTATCCTATCATTCTCGCAAATACCCGGTCTTCACCACCGGTCTTCAAATGCTATCCATAATGTCGTATCATTATTCGAAATGGGTTAGATGACACAAAGTCCCCTCCTGGCTAAACCAAATAATGAGCGCAATATTTAAAAACATATGGGTATGGGATTTCAATTAAGTCATAACTTAATGATTCCAAACTTCCTTTCAAATGGTTTAAACCAATTACCATTTCAAATCTTTTAAACAAAAAGATTCATTTCACAAAGTTCACCCAGTTTCACAAAGATCCATTTACGGATTTCAAAACAATTCCTATTTCGATTAGATTAATTCGCTTAAATCTTTAAATCAAAGATTTATCTCATAGCTTCCAAAACTCGTTTCCGAAGATTCATCCATAACTTGGAAAACTATTTCAATTCAAACTTGAAATTCCTTTTAATACGATTTGGAAATTCATTACTTATGTGAAAGCTTTTATCATTTGAAAACAACAATTTTATTTTGGAAAGATTCGATCTCATTTACACAAGTTAAAATCTTTGGGTTAATTCAAATTCCCACAACAATACTTTAAAAATGGTTCAAAACCCATATAAGCTTGTATAATCCCTTTTTAAATCATAAATATTGAATATAGAATTCAATTTCAGATATTGAATTCCAATTTGAATAAAATTATTCAAATTTCAAATCTTTATTAAATTATTCAGAATATATTTCATTTTTTAAACACCTTTTCAAAAGCTTTTCACTATAAACCCTATCCATTTCCAAAACCATTTGGATTTAAAATTCAAATTCAAAACTATTCAAAAAATCTATGACTTAACCGATTTCCACGTGAAATCCATATTTGTGTGTGTATAGTGTGGTCCAAGGTTTTACACAATAGTGCACAACATCAGTTATCCCGGATATATCAATATCGATAAGCGGTGTAAACTATAACGCTTATCTTCATTCACAGATTCATAGATAAAGTAAATTTATCAATCATAAAGATTCACTATTACGATTCGATGTGGGTTTCGGATAACCAACTGGAATCCGACTCCCTGTCGCATCGAAATTCAAATGTCATTTTATGGGTGAAGGGTTATCATATTCATACTACAGTATATTCGTATCAGATATAGCTACTCGTATCAAATCTGAGGCCACTTCGAGTCTTCCCTGGAAAATTTTGCTGCTTGCTTCGAGTTTTTCAAAAATTGACCCGTATGCCCTAAAATTTTTAAACTAAAAACTTTGTTTAAGTACAAACCCGCATGACCCCAAAATTACTTCGAGTTCCCACTCGAGAAACAAACCCCAAAACTCGATACCTACTTCGAGCAAAACCACAATCCCAAACATTTGACACCGGAGTATCAGCGTGCATATGCACCATCGCCACCGCCACCTTCGGCCACTGACGAACCCTCCAGCACATCACTTATCAACTACGCAATCCAATCCAAACATCAAAACCCCATCACTTTTCTCGAATCAGAATCGAGCTACCCCGTGAAAAACTGGAACCAGCTGCCGTGTCCAAATCCTCCTCGAAGTCACATCTCCGACCATCTGATGGCTTACAACTCTGGCCACTCCTTCTCCGTTCATCCACGAAGCCATCCTCCAAAACTCGTACAACTCAATCACCTGGAGATGACGCAATGCTCCCATTTTCATAGTTTGACCAAAACTAGGTTTACAAACTAGTTCGATCAACCGCCGCTACCGTGGCGAATAATCGCCACTCTCTTCATTTTTCCCAAACATCCTGATCATCAGTCTCTGACCACAAGCAAACGCTCAAAGTCCATATCCCAGATATTCCTAAAATGCATACTCAATGCACCAATAAAATTTGTGTTTTTAGTTTTAAAAATCTAATTTTTCAAAGATGATTCAAGATGTAAACTTGAAACAGCAAGTTTAATTGATTGATTGTATCATGATAAAATAATTTCTACTGTATTCTTGTAATTTCCAGGAGATTTTCTCATTTATTTTACTTAAAGAAAATTTTAAACTCAAATTTTTGTTTAAACAAACATATCATGTTTGAAGCTTAAACCTAACAATGATCTGTTAAGAAGATTCGAATTTTTCCTTTGTTTCCTACACTCTGTAGTTTTAAAACATAAAAGAACTATCAAATTAAACATGCACAGTCATATATACTCATATACACAGATAATAGAACAATATATAAAGATGCAAGCATTTTCTATTATAGAAATCTAACAAGCAACAGGTCAGACATCATTTAGGATTTTAAAATTGGTGTTTTACTCACAGGCATCTCAAAAAAAAAATAAGGTGAAGTTTTCTCACAGTTTTGAGAAGATGACAGAGCTTTTTGTTTGAAAACTTCTATCTTGATCCTTCTTACATCATCTTGCTTTGTTTAGTTGAATGATGTTTGAGTTTGAAAAAAAATGAAAATGCTTGCTATATATTTTTCTCTGGTGTGCTATGTTTTTGGAGAAAGAATGAAATAAGGTAGATGTATATATAGAAAGAACAATTTGTATAAGGGAGGTGTTTACTGGTGTGAGTTGTTTACTTTGGTCATATTCTTTTCCTTGCCTACATTTTTTTGACCAAAGATATTTTTGTGGAGGCTGATATGATTTCTTGTTTCGGCTGAGATGATAGCCTTAAGTACATATGTTTCTATTTTAGTTTACATGCATCATCATCTCTTTTGATTTTTATTTTCTTTGTGCTTTGTAGATTTTTTTCTTCTTGTTTTATTATCTTTTTTTGCAAGTTAATTCATATATATCTTTCTTCATGTCTACATACTTATAGTTGAATATATTTTTATATCTATTCTAGTATAAATACTTTGTTTGTCTTTTCTTTATACATAGATGTTTTGTTATTTCTTTATGTCTTTGCATTTATCTTCTTGCATTGCTTACACAACACACATATAAATATTCATGTACTTCGTATGTTTGCTTAAATATTTATATTAATATTTTATTTTTACTAAAATAATCTTAGGTATCCATATGAATTATCCTATATATTAATTATTAACATAATTTCTTAACTTTTATTTCTATTTATAGTTTGATTTTCAAAATGCTTTAATTTATAATATATATTTTACCTTATATTTCACGCTTGTATTTAATATTAATAAGATAATTTTTATTTTATACTTTCTATAACTTCATGAGGAAAATGAATTAAAATACAATTTATACATTTAACAAATAATCATACGTATTATTCTTTTCCCAAATTAATAATATTAAATCTAATTCAATTTATTTATAATCCAATTCAATTGAAAATATTTATTTTGAGTTTCAGAATCAAATTTATAAAATAAATAAGCATATATATCTTACTAAATTTGGAACATTCAAATAAATCTACAATTTAACCCAAAAATTTAATTTAATTACAAATTTAAATCCGTCTTTAGACCGGGATCGTTACAATTCCATTCCACAACTAAAATCCAAATAAAGATTTTAGTGCTATTATGAAGTTTTAATATAAATCTAGGCTCTATTACTTATCTTGACATCTTGAACTATTGAACTCTTGATACTCATGAGTCTCCGGTCTTGATTTCTTCAATCTTGAATCCATCGGTCTTGAATCTCTATACTCAGTATTGAATCTTTATATTGTATAGACTTCATTCTCATTACCTGCATATATATCCTGCATATACATATATATCTAGATAAGAATATTAGTATTTACATTTTATAACAAGTCCTAAGGTTGTTGTCATCAAAACCATCATCTCAGGAACTAACAATCTCCCCTTTTTTGATGATGACAACCTATGTTTATAAAATCTTCTCCAACATACTTCGATTCTACTCTGAATCCCTCTTATTTCAACAACTACCCCTTAATCTACTAACTTCCCTTTAATGTAAGCCTATCTAACCTATTTTATAATTCTTCACCTTTGTCATCAACAAAAAAAAACTAATCCTAAACTACATAACTCCCCCTTAAACCATGGAACTAAAAGCTAATAACGAGTATAATAAGCAAAACATAAATCTAATTTTATTATATATGAAGTTACATTACATATATATATAAAACATAGACATAAATATATACAAGTGAACAAAATATAAAAACGTAAATACAATAACAACCAAACGAGAGTCCTTGACAATTGGTGACTTGTGAATCGAACAATAAGGGTAATGGAGACAAAAGTTTCCATGTATTCGACCAAATTACCATTTTTATCAAAACAAACTTCTCCAATTCAAATAACTTTATTGTCCTCGTCCATTTGCGCTTCTTCCTCCTCCTCTTCTTCTTCTTCATCATCCTCTAATGGATTATGAATACGTGTATTAGAGAAATCATCTTCAATTACAATAGGGTCTGCATGATTATTCATTAGAAATTTTTGCAAGTTTCTAAGAATCTTGCCTTGTTTCTCTTGTTCCTTTGCCATCCTTATTTGCATGACTTGTAATCCAGTCAGCATTTGCAAAGAATCCTTTACAATTTCCTCGATCTTCATAACTCGAGCCAATGTAATACTTTGAAATGGAACGGAATTAGGAGAAGGGAAGGAAAAGGTGGCATTTTGGTTTGATTTAGAAGAGGAGGCCATTATTTTATATTTTCAGAAGTTTATTACACAGAAAATGAAGTAAGAAGATGGAAAGATTCGAAATTTTGTGATTATATAACCACCAAACTAATTTTAGAGGGAAAACCAAAATTTAAATTTTACTGTTGCATGTCGACATGGGGGTAAGGGCATGTTGACGTCCCTTTGAAAATTTGGAGAATTTTATTTTTATTTATTTATTTAAATACATATGTTACTATATTTATATTCTATATCTCAGTTATAGAACAAATACCTATTTCTCTTCTTAATTTAATAAAGGTTGATTGTTTCAAGGGTTTGGTCAGAATATCAGCTATTTGATCCTCAATGTTGATAAATTCAAGAGAAATAATTTCTTTACTTATATTATCTCTGAGAAAATGATGTACGATATCAATATGTTTGGTTCTGGCATGATGAGTCTGATTTTTGGATAAATTTATTACACTTGTATTGTCACAATAAATTAGTGATTTTGAAATATTTAATCCAAAATCCTTTAGGTTTTGTTGCATATAGATAACTTGAGAACAAGCCAAAGCGGCAGAGATATATTCGCTTCAGTTGTTGATAGTGACGCGGTATTTTACTTTTACTAAACCAGGAAACTAGATAATGTCCTATAAAGTGACATATTCCTCTAGTATTTTTTCGGTCTGATTTCCAATCAGCATAGTCAGCATCATAATATGAGATTAAACCAAATGAATCATTTTTAAGGTAAAATAGGCCATAGTCTAAAGTGTATTTAACATATCTTAGGATACATTAAACAGCTTTTAAATGGGTTTCTCTAGGTTGAGATTGGTACATTGCACAAAGACAGACACTGTGCTTGATATCAGGCCTATTCGCAGTTTTATAGAGTAGCAATTCAATCATTCCCTGTATAGTTTTTTATCAACATCTTTTGACATGTCTTCTTTATTTAAGGCTTCATTGGTTGCCATTGGAGTGGGTTTTCCACTCGCAGTGGTCATACCAAACTTACTAACTAGATCCTTAGCATACTTTTCTTGATTAATGAAAACACAACTATCTAATTGCTTTATTTGCAATCCTAAAAAGAAAGTAAGTTCACCCATATGACTCATCTCAAACTCTTTTGTCATTATTTCAGAAAACTCTTTGTTTATTTCATTGTTTGTTGATCCAAAAATTATATCACTTACATAAATCTGTACTAATTGGATATCATTTTTGTTTCTTTTAATAAAAAGAGTATTATTTACTTTACCAATTTCAAAATTTGATTGTAATAGGTAAGATCTTTGTTTGTCATACAGGCTCTAGGAGCTTGTTTTAGACAATATAAAGCTTTCTTTAATTTGTAAACATGATTTGGAAGCTTTTCTTCTTTAAAAAGTGGAGGTTATTCAACATAAACAGCCTCTTTAACAAAGCCATTTAAAAAGGCACTTTTGACATCCATTTAAAATAATTTAAAATTGTTGTGGTTTGTGAAAGCAAGTAGAATTATAATGGCTTCTAATCTTGCCACGGGTGCAAAGGTTTCATCATAATATATTCCTTCTTCTTGACAATAACCTTGCGCGACTGCAAAAGTTTTATTTCTAACGGCCTCACCTTGTTCGTTCATTTTATTTTTATAAACTCATTTAGTTCCTATGATAATTTTGTTCTCGGGTCCAGGAATAAGTTTCCATACATCATTTCTAGTGAATTGATTCAGTTCTTCTTGCATAGCAAGAATCCATGAATTATAAGATGATGTTTCCTTTGGATTTTTGGGTTCAATAGTTGATATAAAAGCTACATTGTTAAGTTGATTTCTAGTTCTAACAACAGATTAAATATTTCCTAGTATATTTTCTATAGGATAATCTTTAAAAGCCCGATCCTTTTATTAGGATGAACAGTTTCACAATTTGTTTCATTTAATTCACTATTTAAAGTAACAAAATCATCTTAATCATTTATATGAACAAAATCTTTGAAATTTTCATCAAAAGATGCATGCATTGTTTCTTCAATGGTGTTAGTTTTTAAATCGAAAACTCCGTATGCTTTAATTCTATTAAAATATCCAATAAAGATTCCTTTGTCAGATTTAGGATCAAACTTATCCAAATTATCTGTTGTATTTAGAATAAACATTTACGTTCAAAAACTTGAAAATAAGATACCTTTGGTTTCTTATTGAAAAGAAGTTCATATGGTGTTTTATTGGTTGGAGGTTTAATTAAAATCCTACTCAAATATAACACGCTGTAGCGACTGCTTCAGCCCAAAAATTTCTTGGTAATTTACTATCTGAAAGCATAGTTTTTGCACACTCTTGAATCGTCCTATTTTTACGCTCTACCACTCCGTTTTGTTGTTGAATTCTTGGAAAAGAAAACTTATGAGTTATTCCTTTTTTATTACAGAAATTTTCAAAATTTTAATTTTCAAATTCTCTACCATGATCACTGTGAATAGTTTTGATTTTTAAAGAAAGTTGATTTTGAATTCTTTTTGCAAAAGTTTTAAACAAATCAAAAGCATCACTTTTATGTTTCAAAAAAATTATCGATGTAAATCTTGAGTAATCATCTGCAATTATAAAAACATATTTACTGTGATTTAGTGACTGAATTTGAGATGGATCAAATAGATTTAAATGAAGTAACTCAAGAGGTTTTGAAGTTGAAATCATATCTTTCAATTTGAATGAACTCTTCCTAAGTTTTCCTGATTGACAAGCATCACATATACTATCTACTTTAAAATCCATTTTAGGAAGACCTCTTACTAAATCAAGTTTTGAAAGTCTAGACAAGGGTTTGAAATTCAAATGCTCAAATCTTTTATGCCAAATCGAAGGCTCACTTGTATTAGCCAAAAGGCATAGGTTATTATTTGAGATTTTTGTACTGAGAACATGAATATTTTTCTTCCTAAATCCTTCAAAGATAATATTTGATTTATTATCTTCGATGTGGCACTTATCCTTTTAAAATTTAATTTTGTAGCCCTTGTCACATAGTTGACTTATGCTAAGTAAGGTGTGTTTTAGATTCCTAACAAATAGAACATCAAAAATAGTAGGAGTTTTAGAGTTACCAACATTGCCGATGCCAATCACATATCCTTTTGAATTGTCTCCAAAATTGACCATTCCTCCATTTTCGTAAATTATGTCATTCAGTATCTCCGATTACCAGTCATCTGTCTTGAACATTCATTATCAAGTATCCATTTGTTTTTCTTGATTTGCACCATTTATCCATTGAGTGTTGATTCTTCAAAAGCCATATAACACATCTGTTCCTGTACAACACACCAATTTGGTAAATAACTTGACTTTCTATAATAACAATATGCAGACTTATGAGACAATGATGATATGGACAGTTTTGAACTAGTATTAACAGAATCTCCAAAAGAAAATCATTTTAAACTTTTCAAAATTCAAATTATGACACATTGAAAACCAATGCTCTGATACCAAATGTAGGAAATGCGGATTACAGACCTTAACGTAGAATTAACACTAGAGGTGGGTGAATAGTGTTTAATTAATTTTATGAAGCTTTTTGAAATCTTTTCAAATTAAATCCAAGCATATGCAATTCACATATACAGAAACAATCATAAAATCAGTCTATACAGATGCCTATATTACAACCTCGATTTCAAGGCCATGAGATACGCCCTCCTGTCTCTGAGTCCAGGGAAAAGTCTCTTGATTTAACCAGGCTACAAGATCACCTAATTGATTTACGGGCTAGAATCACACCCAACTGGTTTACGGGCCACGATCATGGTTAATACGCAAGTATATGATTTTTGTTTGATAATAATAAACACATATACATATTCATTTAAATGTATTTGTTAATGTACTATTTTATTTTCATATATTTAAGTAAATATTTGCTGAATAAAATAAATAACACAGACTTTAAATTCAAACAAATATTTTATTACAATTTTGAATGGTACAAATTTGATATCTCACTATATATACAATTTTCAATTACAATAAAATATCAATCACATCACATTTTTCACTATACATACATTTGCACCTCACTATATATCACTCATTCACTCATATTTGATCTTCAACTGTATTCCAATTTGGTTCAACATCTGAATCTGAGTTATCTTCACACCGAAGCAGTAAAATTGAAAAAAAAAAATACTTTTGCAGTGTAAAATAAAATGTGTTTTTGAAAATATTATTTGCCTTAATTATTTGGGTTGTTCGCCATCATATTTATTTTGAATTCATTATGCACGAACAACCTGTGGCAAGCACAGTATGGCATGCACAGTTTATCACTGCACATGCCACAAGGCCGTCCACACCGATATACACTTGGTAAAATTACAGGGACAGGTGAGCACAAGGTCAAACCCAACCAAAAGCCAGGTTCAACTCAAGTGCAATACAAACAAAGTCACGACATGAGCACAAGGTCAAACCCGAGCTATAAGCTGGATTCAACACAAGTGCAATCAAAATGTACAAGTTCAATAAAATGGTCAAGACAACTATAAACAACTTTACCGGTCCAAAATCAAAAATGAACAAGTACAAAAGGTAGTGGACAACACACAAATTCCAAAATCACTTGAACCAGAGAACTTGAAGTTCAGTGGCAACCAAACAGAAATGAAAACTGCAAATACCGAAGTGAAGCCACCAGACTACATGAAGTCTAATAGTGACTAATGGAACTGGACTCGAAGCAATGAAACAGTGAATCAAAGCCTCAAGAGTCAATGGTGTAGCCTCAACAGTCAAAGGTTCAAATGTCATACAACAAAAACTGGAGCATAACAGCATCTACATGAACACAAGTCAATGACAATATGAATACATATATGCAAGCAAAGCTACTACATGGTGCAACAGTCTCAATAGCAAAAACCAGTGAACAACAAGTGGAACAAGACCACCGAACCAGACTTATCAACATGTACAACATGAAACGATCAAGTTCGATATCCAAGCAGACCAAAATCAACCATGAAGCATACAAAACAACTCAAGATAAATATTCAGAGCTTACTTTTAAATCAAAATCAAAGACAACTATTTCATGGAAAAGTCTCAACAGCATATATACACACACATGCATATGCATGTGTACACATGGTGACTTGCAACAGAGACCACAAACCAGTTCAGTTCAAATGAACAGACTCGTGAAGGCATGGAGGAAAACAGATCAGATACAAGAAAGAAGTTTTAGACTCAACCTGACCAGGCACAAGCACAATACAACTTAAATGCAAGTGCCAAACCAAAAAATAGTCCAGGCTCTCAAACTTGTGCAAACTCAAGTAAAGTAAATGGAAACACACAGACATATGTATATGCAACTACAAGTGATCAAGCATCAGGTCGAAAATACTACAGAACATTCAACAGTTTTTAACAAAGTGGACAGTGCAATCAACCAAACTTCAGCTACAAAATGTGTGTACACATATATATGCTTGTATAAATCAAATAGCCAAGACCAGACTTCAAATTAAGCAGTGCAGACCAACAGTGAAACAAAGTGGATAGGTCAATCAACCAAAATGCAGCCAACAAATTCAAACATCATAATCGAAGCCAGTAAAAATTGGAATCAAGCCAAGTCGCAGTTTCGAACAAAGACAGTGGTGTCTTAAATATCATAACATAATCAAAGTAACTGAAGTCAACAGGGAATGAAGAAAGGAATCAATGTCGAGCCAAAATTCAAAGCCATGGTGACCAAGAAAAAATCGAACAAGCTAAAATCAAACCTGTGGTGACCAAGGCAAGTTCGAACAAATCAGAATCAATATGGTAACACGGAATCAAAGACCAAACAAGTCGTGATAATCAAGCAAGAAAATATACGAAATTGAACTAGTCTAAAGAAATCACCAATGTTCAAGCTAAATCGAACGACAGAACAAATTCACTAACGAATTCAAATCAGAAGTAAAAGAATGAAATTATAGGATTTAGAATCCTATTTAAACCCAATCATCATTGGTAGATTAAAAATCGAGTTTAAGCATATCAACGAAATAATACTGAAAATCACATACCAAATTCATACCAAACTCGACGAATTTGAAGGAGATGTGTGCAAATCATAGAAACTATCGATCGATAAAGCAAGGGGTGCTGAATGATATATTCGATCGAGCAACTGGAGTCGGCGCCTTCGAATTTCACGAATCCCTAATTATCTTAAAGAGGAACGAACGAAAAAGGAAGCTGACATTATTCACAAAGGAGTCAGGCCGAAGAAATAAAATATACGAGGACGATTTTTTTATCACCACACTCTTTGATTTGGGTCGGTTTTCTCCATTATTACTTTGGGCTTTTATTTTTTAAAATTTGGGTTTTGTATTTTAATTATTTTTACTTTTTTTTAAAAAAACTTTTGTAAATTCTAGTCATGTGACTAAGGGACGAACTACGGTGGTGTAGTTCGAGAATTTGCAACTCAGTGGCTGAGTTGTGGCAGGGTTTTGAGCATAGAGTTAGGTTAGTCGATAGCGGGTGTTGCGGGTTTACGTTTGTAAGCGTCTGGCTACTTAATTTCTAGTAGAAACCTTGGGGGAAGCATGTAGGCAGGGTTTTGTTGAGCTGGGTAAATCTGTGTTGTTCTATTTTTGTTTTTATTATTTGCTATTATCTATGCTACTATTATTCTGCTACATCTGTGTTGAAATTATTTTATATACTTCCGCATTAAATTTTTATTATTAATAATATCACTCTATTCACCCCCATCCCCCCTCTAGGGTGAAATCGATCCTACAAGTGGTATCAGAGCTAGGAACAGAATTCAATTGTTGTTTTAAAATTTTGATTTTTCAAAAACAAATTTTTGTTTTACTAACTTGAATTTTTAAAATGGCTTCTTTCAGTAATGCTTTTGCTGTGGGTCTGTCCATAGTTAGACCACCAATGTTCAATGGTGAATACGCTTACTGGAAAAATAGAATGAATTTTTTTTTGAAAACAATTGATGCTTGGAATATAGTTGAGACAGGATATAGGAGACCAACTACAGTGGTAAATAATCAGGAAATGGATAAACCGAAGGATCAACGGACAGATCTTGAAAATAGACTACAGAATGCTAATGTTAAAGCTATGAATTCTATTATTGTTCATTGGATCAAATTGAATTTAATCATGTCTCACATTGTCTAACTACGTAGGAAAAATGGCACACACTCGAAGTGACTCATAAAGGAATATCTCAAGTCAACGAATTCCACCTTGCCATGCTTAGTAGCGAATATGAAAATTTCACAGTGGCCAAGGAAGAAATGTCAAAGAGATGTACGGACAACTTTCCAATGTCGTAAACAAATAAAAAGCTCTTAGAAAATCATACATAGAATTGGAAATAGTCCGAAAAATCCTAAGAGCCCTTCCACGAAGTTTTGAAGCCAAAGTTACAGCCATTCAAGAATCAAAGGATTTGAAACAAATCAAAGTTGAAGAACTCATAGGAAATCTCACCACTTATGAGCTAGAAATAAAATTCAAGGAAGAGCATGAAGGAGGTGATACTCAAAAGAAATCAATAGCTTTCAAAGGAATAATAGAAAGTGATGATGATGACGATGATGGTGGAGCAGCTGAGCTGGCACTATTAATGAAGAAATTCAAAAGGTGGAATCACAAATACGGAAATCCAGCTCTAAATCAACAATTGAAAAGCAGAATAGCCAAAGCACTAGACAACATAGAAGAACGGAAGATCATCTGTCACAAGTGCAACAACTCCGGTCATATCAAGCCCAATTGTCCATAGAATCGATTCAGCCAAGGAAAGAAATAGAAAAGGAGAATTTTTGCAGCCATTTGGGATGAAACTGATGAAGATGATAAAATCACTGGTAGTGATAGCGAAAAAGAAGATCTTTGCCTTCGAGGTGATATAACTAACAGTGATGATGACGAGCCAAATGAGGTATCGAAACTTACTCATTCAGAATTACTTATATATTTTCACGAAGTAAATGGCTGTTTTTGAACGACTTAGGGAGAAATACACTAAAATTGAATCATAAAGAGATACTTTGACAGATTTAAATAAACAGCTTAATCAATTAGTTAAAAACTATCAAAGCAAGAGCCCTAAGAGAGATAAGTGTCCAACATTCGAAGAAGAAATTTAAAAAATCAGAAATTAAAATTAAATCGCTTGAAAATGAAATTCTGATTTTGAAAGAAAGTGAAAACACGAAGAGAGAAAATTCTATTAAAAAGTGCACACTATTATTAAATGAAAATGAATCTTGCAAACACAAGTCCAACAACTGTCTATGACTTTAGAAAAAATTTCAAAAAGTGAAAGATCATTAAATATGCTATTAGGGAAACAAACTGTTAATACAGATAGGCAAGGACTTGGATATAATCTACCTGAACTTGTTATCAAGTCAAATCTGAGTGCACAATTTGTAGAAAAATTGGACACAATCAAAACATTTATTGGTATAGACCCAAAAACGTAAAACAATTCCAACTTGGGTTCTAAAAGGCACAAATATAAAATCCCTCAAAGTAAAAAAAATCTGGGTGATGAGAGGAACATATATAAATAGTTTGGGTCTCTACAAACTTATTTTTCAAAATCTATTACCACTAACAACCATGGACCTATAAAAACAAATAGGTCATAAAAATGTTTTATCGTGTAGGTATGGTGGCAGGCTAAGGAACAACAACAGTGTTCAGGATTCTGGCTGTTCCAGGCATACAACGGGCGACAAATCAAAGTTCCTTAGCCTATTATAAAGGTGGCAGAATCACAATAGGCAACAAAGAAAAATTATCGATAAAGGTAAAATAGGTAACGGTATATTCATCTTAAACGATTTATTAAATGTGAAATTTGCACCATAACTTAATTTAATTCATCCAGTGTTGTATTAAAGAAAAGAATGTTGATTTTGATTCTGACTTTTCAAATTTGTTGGCCAATTACTTTTTTGTGCCGAGAACACTATAAGTACATCTATAATATCCGGACTAGTTCATATAAATTTGTTTGAACTAATGATGTTTTTTTATTGATTGCTAATTACTCATGATACAAGTGGATATATTTATTTTTTGGATCTGATACTATGTTCACTATTTATTATTAGCACGGCTTCAATCAAAATCCAAAAGAATTTCATTTAGAAGTTGTAAAAAGGATTTCAAGGAATTGTTGCAACTCCACAATCTAGTCTATAACTTCCAACTAATAATAATCTTGAGCCAAAGAGAAATTCGGACGCAGATAACACTGGTAATCTAGTTGGTGGAAAAATTACTAGTGGAACGTGATTTATGTTGAGACATTCAGTAGGTGCATCATTTTTAAAGAAAATATCTGCATATTTTTCATCTCAAATAATTTTCAATTAGCAGACATTTTTCTTTTATAAAACCCTTTTAGAAAATTGTTTTTGATGAGCTTGTTTCAGATTAGTCATTTTTAGAAAATTTGATAATTATTTTGGATTTGATCTTAAATGACTTACATTAACTAATCTAACTCCTTATTGATTATCGAAAAGATAAATAATGATTGAAAAAGTGATGAGTGTTGAAATTAATCATATATTATAACTTGAGACGGTATAATTAGTAAATTTCTTTAAATTAATAAGAGTTATAAAAAAAATTGTTGGTATAAATTTCATGACCATCTCTATTTCTATCATATTTCTATCGACCATCACTCATCAAAATTCAATATAGTTTGTCAATATGTCGTATTTTAAACGGAAAATCATTCGTTTTTCATTTTATTATATTTTTAGCAATAAAAATATCCAAAGTATTCACTCTCATTTAAAAGTCCTCACAATTATGCATGGGTAAATTACTTGGAATTTTTGATTATGTGCTTTCAGGCTCATTTAAAAGTCCTCCCGGTTATGCATGTATGGAACAATATCAAAATTGATTAATTACATAGACAAGTTGATTCTAATCTCACTTAAAAGTCCTCGCGGCTATGCGTGGTTAGAAGATTCTTGAATTCATTTATTTTTTAAATTTGAGAATACTACTAATCTCATTTAAAAGTCCTAATGGTTATGCATGGTTAGTAGATATTAAAATTCCTGATATAAATATACCACAAATAGACACAACTATATGGTTTTATATGATGACATCGTTCCTATCATTTTAAAGTGGAATATGCGTCAAACAGAGTATTTATTATTTTTGTTTGATTTTTTATTGAAATTTAATATTTATACTCGATTGAGTAGTAATATTGTATTAATTTCTATCACTTTATCTCTATTTTTCTAAGACTTTTACTCTTTTGCTGATAACAAAAGGGGTAGAGAAAAGTTAATATTTTGGCAAATAAATGTCAAATATTTTATTTTGTATTTTCCATTTGATCTAGGCTCATTTGCATATTTTTATTTATTTACATGCATATATGAAGGGGAAGCTTTGTGTAGAGAGGGAGCATTCAAATAGGGGGAGCAAATTGAATAATCAAACACATTTAATAAATTCGAAATCTTAAATATATGTTTGTTATCATCAAAAGGGGGAGATTGTTGAATATGCAAGTATATGATTTTTGTTTGATGATAATAAATATATATATATATATATTCATTTTAATGTATTTTCCAATGTACTATTTTATTTTCACACATTTAAATAAATATTTGCTGAATAAAGCAAATAACATAGGCTTTAAATTCAAATAAATATTTTATTCAAACAAATATTTTATTAAAATTTTGAATAGTACAAATTTGAGATCTCACTATATACACAATTTTCAATTACAATACAATATCAATTACATCACATTTTTCACTATGCATACATTTGCACCTCACTATATATCGCTCGTTCACTCGTATTTGATCTTCAACTGTATTCCAATTTGTTCCAACATCTGAATCTGAGTTATCTGCAGAATACACATTGAAGCAGTAAAATTGAAAAAGAAATACTTTTGTTGTCATGACCCAAAATCCAACGTTCAAAAATCAACATCAAATACCTTACTTGTATTCGACTGTCGAAGATTCAAACGTTGAACTCCACTTCGAGGAGCTTATAACAACATTAGGTGAATATAAACCAGCGGAAACAAAAGGCGATTTCATCTATCACAACACATATAAAACATAGATACATCATTTGATCAATACCAACATCAGAGTGCTATATACATAATACAACAACAGGATGATAACATCAAGCGGAATGATGACAACAGGTCTTCAAACTGGTTTCCAACATACTTTGACTTTGATAAGATCTACCAAAACTCCAAAACCTTCAAAAGATTTCCAAACCAAAAGCTTTCCAAAATCCTACAGCTTTCAAAAGACTTCTAAATCCAAGCTAGCTCCAAAACACGGATAACCTACTTCTAGGCTGCCCATGTGGAAATTATGGGCAACCAGAGTTTAGGAAAGGAACAATAAACTTCGGGTGCCCATAATTTCCACACGGGCAGCCTAGAAGCAGGTCATCTGTGTTTTGGAGCTAGCTTGGATTTAGAAGTCTTTTGGAAGCTGTTGGATTATGGAAAGCTTTTGGTTTGGAAATCTTTTGAAGTGTTTGGAGTTTTGGGTCTTATCAAAGTCAAAGTATGTTGGTAACCAGTTTGAAGACCTGTTGTCATTTTTCCGCTGTGATGTTATTATTCTGTTGTTGTATTATGTATATAGCACTTTGATGTTGGTATTGATCAAATGATGTATCTGTGTTGTATCTGTGTTGTGATAAATGAAATCATCTTTTGTTTCCGCTATTTTATATTCACCTAATGTTGTTATAAGCTCCGTCGAACTGGAGTTCAATGTTTGAATATCCGATAGTCGAATACAAGTGAGATATTTGATGTCGATTTCTAAACTCTGGATTTTGGATCGTGATAAGTGGTATCAGAGCTAAAGGTTGAGTAAGAACTTTAGCTACGGAGTATAACACATTAGGTGACTCATTAGAGATAGGGTTAGAAATACCCTAGAATGAGTATATCCCTAAGATATCTCGTCCGTATGGTCTAAATCAAGTTTTCTTACTATTTACAGATAGTGAGAATGAGCACTAGAAGATGATGAGGTAGGGGACGGGGAAATACCACCACAACTGGTCAAGTACCTGCAACAACGGAAGCAGCTATCCCCACTCAACCTCAGCCGAATCTGGCTGATTTATATTGAAGTTTTTCCAGACTTGGTGGAAAGCCGTTCACAGGCAAAGAGTCTACTATCGAAGCATAAGCTTGGATTTGATCATGTGAAAGAATTTTTAGAGGGATGAAGTTAGAAGATGATCAAATGCGATTGATAGCTTCTTAGCAATTCCAAGAGGAAGCTCTAGCCTGGTGGGAGACTGTTACAGTGGATGAGCCGGAAGATGAGTTCACTTGGAGTCGATTCAAAGAAGTATTTGAGAAACGCTATATGCCGTCTGCTAGTATCTCCAGAATGTACCAGGAGTTTATGGACTTAAAGCAGGGAAGTTTATCGTTCGAAGTGTATTTGAATAAGTTCAACGAGTTATCTTGGTTTAGTCCGGAGTTGTTGAACACCCCTTTGAAGAAAAATGAAAGATTTATTCGGGGAATTAATAAGAAGTTCCATGAAAGGATGACTGCCCACGTGAAAGAATCTTTTTCTGACTTGATCGATATGGGTTATAGATACGCTGCCCTGGATAAGCAGAAAGTCTCGAAAGAGAAAGGAAGTGAAAGCAATCCGAAGTGGAAGAAAAGGAAGTTCGAAGGGAAGAAACTATGGCAAGGCAAGGAGAAGAAGAATAATCAGGAGGATAAGGCAAAAGACGTTACTTGTTTTAATTGTTTGGAAAAGGGCCATTACTCGAGTAGATATATGAAGCCTAATAAACAAGGAAAGACGGATCGATCTATACAGACAAGACCTAGGCAATGCTATTAGTGTCGTAGGCCAGGACATGAAGCTAAAGATTGCCCAACAATGAAGAAAGCTCAAGCAGCGAAGGTGTATGCGATCGAAGGTAAACCTTCAACCTCTAAAGCGGATAAAGGAAAAGGAGTCTTAGAAGGTAACCTTATTATTTATGGTAGAGTTGTCAGAGTTTTGTTTGACACGGGAGCCACATATAGCTTTATCTCCCAAAAAACCGTAAGTCAATTAAAACTTGAACCCGAATTTGTCGATGAGCCCATTTGTGTGAAAAATCCAGTTGGTGGCCCTACGAACCTTTGTCTACGATGTAGAGACGTTCCTATCTCGTATTCTTGTCATCAATTTCCTATCAATCTCTTTGTTCTCGACTTTAATGAATTTGAAATCCTACTCGAAATGGATTGGCTAACAAAATACGAAGCAAAATTAGATTGTAACAATTGAACAATTTCTGTCAAAACAAAACTTGGGAATCTCATTGTGATTTCTTGTGAAGACCCTAGTCCAAAAAGGGATATGTTGATGTATACTTTGGGATATCCCGAACCTAGTATGGAGTCTATACCAATTGTCCAGGAATTTCCAGACGTATTCGAAGAGGTTAAATCTTTACCTCCGCACACAGAAATTGAATTCAGAATTGACTTGGTTCCAAATGCTCATCCTATTGTTCATGCAAGCCGCAGGATGGCATCCAGGGAAAGAATAGAGTTAGTCAAGCAAACCCGAGATTTGTTAGAGAAAGGATTAATATGTCCTAGTGTTTTCGATTGGGGTTTAGCCATGGTATTCGTCGCTAAGTCTGACGGATCCTTGCGATTGTGCATGAACTACCGCGATCTCAATAAACTAACTCTCAAAAACAAATTTTCATTGCCTAGGATCGAAGATCTGTTCGATCAACTGCATGGCACTTGATTCTTTTCAAAGATGGATCTAGCCCAGGGATTCCATCAATTGTGAATTGTTGAAGACTGTTTTCACATAACTCCTTTCAGGGGTCCAGACACATTCTACGAATGGTTAGTCATGCCTTTCGGACTAACCAATGCTCCTGCATACTTCATAGACTTAATGACCCGTGTATTCCGAGAAGTATTGAATAAATTCGTTCTTGTGTTTATTGATGATATTTTAATCTACTCCAAAACTGAAGAGGAGCATGCTGAGCACTTGAGAATTGTTTTGGAGATATTGAGAAAGAACATTCTGTTCCAAATTTTCTAAGTGTCATTTTTGGATCAAGGAAGTTGGATTTCTCAGGCACATTGTTAATGAAGAGGGAATTTCTATATATCCTAGCAAGGTTTCCGCTATTTTAGACTGGAAGCAACCCACTACTCCGAAGGAAGCTAGAAGTTTTCTGGGTATAGCGGGATACTATAGAAAATTTGTTCAAGATTTCTCCAAGTTAGCGAGTCCGGTGACTAAGCTAACTATGAATAATGCTAAGTTTGATTGGACTCCGAATGTGATGAAGCGTTCCAGGAGTTAAAGAGGAGATTGACTACTGCTCCCATTCTCACTATTATTAACGGGAATCAAGGCTTATTCGTTTACACAGACGCTTGTGGTGATGGTGTGGGTGTTGTACTAATGCAAAATGGCGGAGTAATTGCCTAGGCGAGTAGACAATTGCGTCCATATGAGAAAAACTACCCAACCCATGATCTCGAGCTTCTAGTTGTTATCTTTGCTTTAAAAATATGGCGTCATTATCTTCTGGGTAAACATCTCTTTCAGCTTTCTTAAAAATTTAAAAGTTTAACTTAACTTAATATTTATACTTAATAAATCCTTCTTGTTTTAGGTGAAAAAATCGAATTATTCACCGACCATAAATCTTTGAAATATCTCTTCTCCTAGAAAGATTTAAATCTAAGGCAACAACATTTATTGGAGTTTCTAGCGTCTTATGACCTAGATATTCTGTATACACCTGGAAAAGCCAACGTGGTGGCCGATGCTTGAAGTAGAAAACATGCTATTCTTGCTCATCTTGTTGTCACTCCTACTCTTCTTAAGAGGATCGCAAGAAAGCAGAAAGAAGATAAATTTCTTCCTGAAATTTATAAAAGAATATGCCAAGGTGAAGATACCAGCTTTGAAGTTGATAATTAAGGAATTATATGACTGAAAGGTAGGATGTGTGTTCCAGATATCCCTGGTCTAAAAAGCAAAGTTTTGGACAAGTGTCACAAATCTAAACTCAGTATACATCCAAGAGTTAATAACATATATCAAGATATCCAAAGGACTTTCTGGTGGAAAACAATGAAAAGGGAAATATCTAATTATGTCAGTCATTATGCTACTTGTCAACAGATCAAAAGTGATCAAAAGAAGATGGCGGGTGTATTTCAGCCATTGGAAGTACCTAAATGGAAGTGGGATCAAGTTTCTATGGATTTCATAGACGGTTTTCCAAGAACTCAGAAAGGTAATGAGGCAATTTGGGTTATTGCGGACCGTTTGATTAAGACAGCCCACTTTATCCCTGTAAAATCTACCCGGACGCAGCAAGTTTGGCTGAATTATATGTGAAAGAAATTGTTCGTCTCCATGGAATACCAAGCAGTATAGTGAGTGATCGTGACCCGATATTCACTAGCAGATTCTGGGAGGCTTTTTAAGCCGCATTGGGAACCAAACTGAACTTCAGCACTGCTTATCACCCGTAGTCTGATGGGCAGACTGAAAAGATAAATCAAATCTTAGAAGACCTTTTTCGTGCTTGTATTCTTTACTTTGGAAGTTCTTGGGAGGACCATTTGCATCTGGTTGAATTCTCATATAATAATGGCTATCAGGCCAGTATCGAGATGGCTCCTTTCGAAGCTTTATATTCACCTGCATGTTGGATCGAGTCAGGTGATAGACTCGTTCTTGGATCAGATATGATAAAGGAGGCTATTGAGAAAGTTGATTTTATACGAAAGAAATTGAAAACTGCTCAAAGTCATCAGAAAAGTTATTACGACCGTAGGAGAAGATCTTTAGAATTCCAGCTTGGGGATTCTATTTTTCTAAAAGTTTCTCCAATGCGTGGTGTGTTAAGATTTGGGAAGACTGGTAAGCTGGCATCGTGATATATTGGTCCTTTTCCTATATCGGCGAGGATCAATCCTTTGGCATATCGAGTGCAGCTACCCAATTGGTTATCTGGCATACACGATGATTTCATGTTTCTCACCTTCGAAAATATGTGCATGATCCAGATAGTACTATTGAAGAAGCCGCTCAGCAGGATTTGGAGATCACACCAAATCTGGCAGTGAAGAGAGAACCGTTGAAAAAAATTGATCGAGATGAAAAGCAGCTAAGGAATAAAGTTGTGAAACTGCTTAAAGTGCAATGGAGTGGTGATCCAAATGACTGTACTTGGGAAACAGAGGATAGCATGCAGAAGTCCTATCCCAATTGCAGAGTGGATATTTCGGCTTAATCTGGTAAGCCATTTCTCTATCTTTTTCTATGTTCTTATATTCTTTGGTTGTCTCTCTCTCTCTTTCAAATTTCATGGACGAAATTTTCTTAAGGGGGAATCTGTAACATTCCAATTTTTATTAAATTTCAAATTAGTAATTAATATAAGTTTTGGAATTAAATTGAAATTAATTTGAAAATTTCAATACAAATAAATAAGTGTTGATTCGTATATATATAAATAAGATTGAAAATTGCATTAAAGTTTAAAATTCAAAATAGTAAATATTTTTAAAAATTATTTTAAATTCAATATATATACATACATAGATATATGGGTAGATTTGAATTTGAATTTAAATTTGAATTTAAAATTTAAATAAATATATTAGTGAAATAATTTAGATTTAAAATAATATATATGTGATTTATTTAATGTATAATTTGTTTTAAAAAACATTTTTCTTTTAAATTGTTTACATTTAAATAAAGGATAAATGTATTTATGAAATGAGAAAAATATAATATAAAATTTATTTAAAACCCTTAATTCATGCAAAATACAAGTGTTAAATTTTTAACACATAATATTAACAAGTGTGATTCATGAAACAAGTAGTTTAACAAGTGTAATGATCTTGTAATTAAAATGAACAAGTGTCATCCCTTTATTTTTATTTTTGAGAAAATTTGTAAAAAGAAAATAAAACTATATAACATCTCCAATCTCCTCCTCATTGCTTTATCTCCATTTTCAAACTAAACCTATATAATCTCAAACCAGAAATTTAAAAAAAACAAATCAAACCAGAAAATCAAAAGAAAGAGAAAAAAAATTCAGACCTCTTTTACAATCTGTAGCCTAAAAATCATCTCAAACAATAAGGCAAGGGTCTCAACTTCAAAACTTAAGCAAGCTATCATTTCAACAATTCCAATTTCAAGATCAAACATCAATAATAAGCAAATCAAACATTTAAGAACCCAGTTATCAAAAATTCAAAAAAATCAACTTCCAGGATTTTTAAAAGCTTTCTGTTCATATTATCCAGGTGTGTAAACCCTTAAAGATCTGAAGTATTATGTGTTGTTTGTGATGATGCTTGAAATAAATTGTAAAGTATTGATATGCATGCAAATATATGTAGATATTTATATGCAGAGATGACTGTGCATGTCTGATATCAGGCACATTTGCCTCTGGTTGTTCCCACGTTTCCAAAAACCTGTTCAAAATTCGATTGCTCCTTCCCTGATTTTTGTTAGGCTTTGGGGTTCAAACAAAAACAAAATTGTTTAAAAATGTTTTGTTTTAAAAATAAATTTAAGCAAAATGAATTAAAGTTTCTTATGGAAATTTGAAAATACAGGTAAACTTAAATGTGTCAAAAAATCAATTATCATGATTTCTGATTTCAAGTATATCAATCGAAGCATTCTTGAGAATGGAGATTTTTAAAGGTAAAATTAGAATTTTAAATGAAGTTTTGATTGATAAATTGGATGTTGATCAGAAAGTGGGTTTGAGGCTTTGTTGAGGATCGAGGCATTCGGGGTGGTCGGGGTTTTGCCTGGAGGTGGAGGAAGACTTGGGGATCTTGGCAAAAATGTCAGGTGGGGTGAACATCCATCGTGGTGGCAGTGTTGGGTCGGAATGGGATTTAAGCCCTAGTTTGGGTCGAGGTCGGAAATCAAACTGCTGCGGCGTCTCTGGTGGATCAAGTGTCACCGGAGCTGGGGGAAACGTTGCGTGGCTGAACGGAGAGCCTATGGTTGCGGTGGCGTGGCTTCTAAGGATCTAGATCATCAGAGCGAGTCAATTCTTTAGCGAGCATTGTTGTTCTTGTCTGAGTCGTGTAGCCAAATTGCGGGTTCGTCGTCGATTCGTGTTGCTGGATGTTTTTGATGGGTCGAGTAGATGATCGTCGACTGGTCGATGGTCGAAGCATCGACCAGAGGTGATCGAAGCAGTGGTGCACGTGAACAGTCCTTGGTGTGTCAGTGGGTAAGAGTTGAGGAAGAAGGATTTTAACTCGAAGCAGAGGTCGGGGAAATGGGTGGATGGCTCGAGTATTGGTTCGAGTATTTTTGAGTGGTTTCGGGTATAATAAAACTTAACCAAAAAAATCTAAGTTTAAATTGAAAATTTGGGGTTGGTTTGGGGAAGACTCGAAATAAACTTGCATTCGTCTCGGGGAGCACTTGGGTAGTTCTCGGGTTTGTGATAAAACGGTTTTCAAAATTTCAAAATAAATTCAAAATTTAAACATTTATAACCCATGTTTTAAGATAATTGTTTTGGTTTAAATTTGGATTAATAAAGGTTTTAAGTAAGTTGGTTTAAAAAGTAATTAATTTTAATTTAATAATTATGTGATCGTTAATTATAAATTAATTCTTAATTTATTTTAAATAAATAATGTAATTAAAAGGTTAATTAATTATTAATAAAAGGTTAATTAATTTATAATTAAGGATAAATTTATTCATGTAATCAATTAAAGAATAATTAATTAATGAAAGTAATTAACATTTATTAATTAATAAATAAGCATTAATTAAGAATAATTAATTTATTAATTAATAATTAAAGGTAATTTAAATGATAATTAAGGTTAATTAAATATTAATTAAGATTAATTAATTAATAATTAAGAATTAATTAATGATTAAGGATAATAATCATTAATTAAGTTCAATTTGTGAACATAATTATGTGATTAATTGATTATAATCACATGATTAATTCATCTTAATTATGGATGATTGATTATTATTGAATGCTTTGTATTGATTGATATCACTGATATGTGGTTGTGATACTATGTGATATGAATTGCTTTGTGTTGAGCTATGACATCTGTGAATATATTACTGTGTGAATGAGAAAACCCCTTGGCCCGTAAAAAGGCATTTGAATTTCGATGTGACAGGGAGTCGGATTTCAGATGGTTATCTGAAACCCACATCGAATTTTAATGGTGAATCTTTGTGATTGATATATCCACGTGTTTTTTAAATTTAGCACTCACTATTCAGTTTAGCCGGGAGAGGACTTTGTGTCATATAACCATTCCGAGTAGTGATACGATGACATGGACAGAAATGAAATTCTGATTTTGAAAGAGAATGAAAATACTAGGAGAGAGAATTCTATTAAAAGGTGCACACAATTATTAAACGAAAATGAATCTCTCAAAACACAAGTCCAACAATTGTCAACGACTTTAGATAAATTTTCAAAAAGTGAAAAATCGTTGAATATGCTATTAGGGAAGCAAACTGTTAATACAGTTAGACAAGGACTTGGATATAATCAATCTAAAAATGTTAGAAATGAGATTAATCAAGTAAATTCAATGTGCACAATTTGTAGAAAATTTGGACACAATCAAAATAGTTGCTGGTATAGACTCAAACACGTAAAAACCATTCCAATTTGAGTTCCAAAAGGCACAAATACTAAATCTCTTAAAGTTAAACAAATCTGGGTGCCAAAAGGAACATATATAAATAGTTATGGGTCTTCACAAAATTACTTTTCAAAATATTCTGCCACTAACAATCATGGACCTATAAAAACAAATAGGTCACAAAAATCTTTCATCGTGTTGTGGTGGCAGGCTAAGGAACAAAAATAGTGTTATCTAGATTCTGGCTGTTCCAGAAACACAACGGGCGACAATGCAAAGTTCCTTAGCCTAGTATAAAGGTGACAGAATCACAATGGACAATAACAAAAAATATCGTAAAGGTAAAACAGGTAATGGTATATTTATTTGAACGATATATTTAATGTGATAATATGCACCGTAATTTGAGTTAAATCAGCCAATAATGTGATGATGAAATAATGATGATTTTGATTCTGACTTATTTGAAATTGTTGGCCAATTATATTCTTATGCCAAAAACACTATAAAAATCTCTAAAGCATCTGAATTACTTCATATATATTAGTTTGGATTAATAATAGTGTTTTGTTGGATGATAATACATTTGGTTATAATACGGCTAACTCTGTATTCACGGTTTTTGATTATTTACACGGCTTCAATTCAAATTCAAGAAAATGTCATTTAAAAAGCTGTTAAAATTGATTTTGAGATATTTTGTTGCACACTTCATGGTTTGGTCTATCAAATTCAGTTAATGATAATTTTGAGTGAAAAAGAAACTCAGATGCAGATTACACTGATAATCTAGTTGATAGAAAAATTATTAGTTGAACATGATTTTTGTTGAGACATTTAGTAACTACATCGTTTTTCAAAGAAAATATCTTCATATTTTTTCATTTCAAATAATTTTCAAATAGCAGAAATTTTTCTCATATAACCCCTTCGAGAAAATCATTTTTGACCATGTTTTCAGATCAGTCATTTTGAAAAATAATAATTTTTGAATTTAATTTTAAATGACTATTTTGACTAATCTGACTCCCAAATAATTATCAAAAAGATAAATAGTGATTGAAAAAGTGATGAGTGTTGATATTTATCATATATTATGACTCGAGACGGTATAATTAGTAAATTTCTTTAGAAATTTAAACAAGAGTTATAAAACTTTTTGTTGGTAAAAATTCCATGACCATCTCTACTTCTATCATATTTCTAACAACCATCACTCATCAAAATTCAATATAGTTTGTCAATATGTGGTACTTTAAAAAGGAATCGTTCGTTTTTCATTTTACATTTTTTTTAAAATAAAAAATATATTAATAATAATAATAAAATAATTAAAATAAAATCCAAAGTATTCACTCTCATTTAAAAGTCCTCACGGTTATGCATGGGTGAAGTACTTGGAATTTGTTATGTGCTTCCATGCTCATTTAAAAGTCCTCACGGTTATGCATGTATGGAACGCATATCAAAATTGATTTTTAAAATAAACAAGTTGATTCTAATCTCATTTAAAAGTCCTCACGGTTATGCGTGGTTAGAAGATACTTGAATTCATTTTTTAAATAAAATTGGAATACTACTAATCTCATTTAAATGTCCTAACGATTATGCATGATTAGTAGATATTCAAATTCCTGATATAAATATACCACAAATAGACACAACTGTATGGTTTTATATGATGACATTATTCCTATCACTCTAAAAGTGGAATATGCGCCTAACAAAGTATTTATGATTTTTGTTTGACTTTTTATTGAAATTTAATCTTTATATTCAATTAAGTTTTAATGTTGGATTAATATCGATAACTTTATATCTATTTTCTCTAACACTATTACTCTTTTGCTGATAACAAAAGGGGGAGAGAAAAGTTAAGATTTTGTCAAATACAATCAAGCAAAGGTCAAATATTTTCAATTTGCATCTAGGCTCATTTGCATATTTTTAATTGTATGCATATATGTACGGGGAGCTCTGTATAGAGAGGAAGCATTTAAATAGGGGGAGCAATTAGAGTATATCAATGATCAAATACATTTAACATATCCAAAATATTAAATATATGTTTGTTATCATCAAAAGGGAAGATTGTTGAATATGCGATTATATGATTTTTGTTCGATGATAATAAACATATATATATTCGTGTAAATGTATTTGTTAATGTACTATTTTATTTTTCATAAATTAAATAAATATTTGCTGAATAAAAATAAATAACACAGAATTTGAATTCGAACAGAATTTTTATTCAAACAAATATTTATTACAGTCTTTGAATAGTACAAGTTCAAGCTCTCACTATATATATACAATTTCAATTACAGTATATTCACATTTACATTTGACCTCACTACATATCACTCATTCACTCAACTCGTATTTTATCTTCAACTTCACTTCAAATTGAATCCAGCATCTGAGCAATCTGCAAAAATATGACGCAGTAAAATTGAAAAGGAAATATTTTTGCAGTATAAAATAAAATATGGATGTTGAAAATAATATTTGCCTCAGTTATTTGGGTTGTTCGTCATCATTTAACTTTGAAATCATCATACACGAACAGCTTGTGACATACACAGTGTATCGCTGTATATGCCACAAGGTCGTGCACACCGATATATACACTTGATAAAATTACAGGGACAAGTGAGCACAGGTCAAACCCAAAATATCGGATTCAACTCAAGTGCAATAAAATAATGTCACAACTTTCAGCACAAGGTCAAATCCGAGCTACAAGTTGGATTCAACTCAAGTGTAATTCAAAAAACAAATCCAAATTCAATCAAGTAGTCAAGACAGCTACATACAGTCTCAGTGAAAGGTTAGACAGTCCATTCAGACCATCAAGCAAATGCATACCAGACAATGTCACGAGACTCAGCATGTACATGTGTGGTCAGTGAAACCCAAAGCTAACAGCAATACAAAGAAATCAACCAATGGCCAGATCCAAACAACACAGTGCACAAGGGTAGTTGTACCAAATACAAGTGCACTAACAACATGAAGGAACCAGACCACAAAGTCAAGCAGTGGACAGGAAAGACAAGCACATGTATGCAACGGTGAAAAGCAACAAACTCAGTGAAGCTCAAAGCCGCACGACAATAAAGACTACAAGTACAAGTCCAGTTACAACAAAGATATGGAAACACAGCACCAAAGCAAAAAGGCTACAGGTCTGAAACTCCAAGCTAGCAAAACCATGGAATAGCAAATCAATTTAAGCAAAGACCAGTCGCCAACATATAAAACTGAGAAGCAGTGCAAACAAATATACAAAGGCCAGAACTATATGCATACACCATAATCGAAGACATGTACAAATATGCAAAGCCATATAAAGTGATGTACAGTGGAATATACATGAGCAACCAAATACAACTACAAATGGCACAGGACAATGAACAATGTGCACAGCAACTAGCACATATATATGCAGTGCGAACACAAATCCAAGTGGAACAAGTCAATGACAATTTTTTAAAGTCAATTTTAAAAATGCCAGAGATTCAAATGTAACAGCGGTTTTGAACAAAGCATTAGATAGCGGTTTCAAAATAATGATATACAGCAAGTGACACAGCTAGTTCGAACAAATATACTTGTATGAAGTGACAACATCAGAGAATATATGCAGAGTATAACAAAGTCAAGACCGCAAGTAAATCAAGTGCATAATGGCCGAAGCCAATACACAAAGATGTCGAAGTCAGGTGAAGACATGAAACAAATTAAAGTTAAGCCAGAAAATCATCAACTGGCAACTGAAAGTGTACACATGAAGCTAGAGGAAAAAATCAAAACCATGGCAAGTTCGAACTAATACAAATCAATGCCAGATGTGAATGAACAAGTCAACTTTCATCTCAAAGTCAAAAAAAAAAAATCAAAGTCGTGTTTTATCAAAATCGAACAAGTCCAGGTTGACACAAATGGCCAAAGTCCACAGAGTGAAGAATAGTATCAATATCAGTGCAATGGTGATAATACAGAGTCATGGAATCGCATACACAAAATCATATGACCGAAGTCAAATGAAAATCAAGCCGTGGTGGCCATGAAACCAAACAGTGCCGTGATAACCAAGAAAACAAGAAATCGAACCAAGTCAAAAAATACCGTAAGTGCCAAGTATCAAATTATACGAATTTGATAAAGTCAGAGAAATCATTAACATCCAAGCAATATCGAACGGTCGAGCAAATCAATTGTAACACCCCACTCCGAGACCCACTCTAGTAAAGAGTATTACGGAGTAATACCGTCTACTAGAATAGAGAATAGAGTATAATGGAAGCGACCATGTGTAATCAAGCTATAACTAACTACTGAATACGTCGAATAGGTGGTTTTCTTTTCTCAAGTGGTTCGACATATCCAATAGATATTTATAACGAAATTACAATGGCTAAGGAAAATAGGTTCAGAATAAACATAATACTAAATGATAACATCATCATCACAGAACAGTCACATAACAGCCACAGAACATAGGTACAATATATCGTCAATACAGATCCAAATATCAAAAGGTGGGTACAAAGGCACCGCTCACACATGTGAGTCAAAAATATGTACATAAGAGACTGAATAATCAGAGTATCAAGATAGTGGACAAATATAAAGAGCTATCTATCAGCATAGCAGATAATGTCCAAGCGGAAGCACAGAAAGCTAAGTCCAGAGACCTACCCTGAAACAACTCGGTCTGACCCGAGCGAAAACACTCGGGTCAGGCTAGCTAAACAATCAGTAATAACTGAGATATATAATAATGCAGTACATAAATCAAACAGTACTTCTCCAAAGAGAAGAGTAATATGGACTACATGAACATAATGACGATCCCTAATCATCAATAAACAGTAAAGATCTCCAAAGAGAATATCAACACCAAAGTGTTAAATAAATAAAATCGCCTCATATCATCGGCGTAGCCAAAGCTATATAAAGTTGCCCATAGGCAATAATCCCAAGAGTGACCAGAGTCTGTAATCAATGACCAAGCAAAGATCGATACTCCAAAGAGCAATAGGGATATACTGAAAAGTCAATGAAATCGAATACTGAAAAGCAGTGTTCAGAGACACTGTAAATCCATAAGGTAATCACACTTACATCGTATGGTTCCATAGAACCAACGCCGAATGGCAGTACTCGAATGGATATAAAAATCATCAGATAATACAAGTATTGCACGTGCACCGACCAGAGTCGTTATTGCCAAGTACTGTAGAGTTGTGATCGATCACTCGCACAGATGCGGAACGCGCGAGACGGCGAGATCCTTCGTAGAAGGATAAAGGCCCGGAGGCACATGCCCAAAAAAACTGCTCCATAGAGCAGGTGTCCAGAGACGGTTGCCCAGAGGCGTGGTGACCCAGAGGTCCAGTACCGGCCGCCCAGAGGCTAATGTGTCACAAACTTCTTGGAGAGGAACCCGTAAAGTGTTAACAATGAGTCCCATACCCCACGTTCGCACTAAACGGTTTACTAACCAATAGCAAGCTCACACTCCAAACAATAAAAAGTCCACCTCCTATCATCGGTAAACTAGACCCAAAGGTCAAAACGATCAATCGAATAGGTCGGGGATTAACCGGAAAGAAAATACACACGGTTCCATAGGCCGGAGATTTCCTAACCGTTTAAGCACCTTTCCACTTCGCTCGACGTGCTAAAAGTGAGTGTGAGATTTTTATTATAGAAAATAATGGTGCGAAACGGATTTATAATTGATTTTGAAATCACTTTAAAACGGCTTTTGAAAACTCTCCAATTATGGAGTAATTAATTTAATAATTAAAAATAATATTATATTATAATTTCGAAAGCCATTTAGGAGTGAAAAATCCTTTTAAAATAGTTCATAAAAACTCGTGTACGAAATCCAGAGACAAATCTCAAAGAAATCGATAAATCAGAAAATCAATGAAAACCAATATCCGCGTTGGAAAATATTCCGAATGGTTGTGAACCAAAGTTCGACAATTTTTTTTTTTTGAAGCCGGCTGCACCACAAGGTGCAGCCCGTTTCTGCGAACCAGGCTGCACCATGCGGTGCAGCTGGTTCAGTCCAACCCCAGCCCACATGGGCTGGGAAGAATTTGCAAGCCCTAGCCCTTTTGGGCTGGGGACATAAAACAAGCCCCCCCTCCCCACCCCGCGCGGGCTGGGGGATTTTGGGGCCCGCCCCCAGCCCGCGCGGGCTGGGGGATTTGGGCCCCCCCCAGCCCGCGCGGGCTGGGGGATTTGGGCCCGCCCCCCCAGCCCGCCGTGGGCTGGGGGTTTTGGGGCCCGCCTTCAGCCCGCGCGGGCTGGGGGATTTGGGCCCGCCCTCCCCCCTAGCCCGTGCGGGCTGGGGGGTTTTGGGGACCGCCCCCAGCCCGCGCGGGCTGGGGGATTTGGGCCCGTGCGCGCCAGCCCGCATGGGCTGGCCTGCTGCGCCCGGGCTGCAGCCTGGGTGCAACCCAGGCCTGTCCTGGTGCACCCAGAGCCCTGTTTTCAGCCTGTTTCAGGCTGAAACATTTCCAGCCAGCTTATTTTGCAGTTTTTGATGGTTTTGGGGTGTTTTTTTCGAGTTTTTGGCATCAAATTTCACTAATAACAATCACTAACCACCATATAATTATTACTACGCTATATTAAAGGAAACAAAGGGCCAAAGCTTAGCATTACCTTATGAAGCAATATCACAAACACCTTATGTGCACACCCAAAATGAAAGCAAAGATGATCAAAGAGCTATGATTCACATGTTACATAATAAAACATGTGTTACGAAATGATTATTGAAATCAAAAGAGGATTAAACACATATTAGAAGAGTTTTTAGCAGTATGCTCAGCCTAAGAGAGCCATCGGGCTTCTTAACGAAGATCACAGCAGCACCCCATGGCGAAGAACTGGACCGAATGAACTGCTTCGCTTCAAGCTCAACCAACTGCTTCCTGAGTTCCTCATTCTCCTTAATAGACATTCTCGTAGGAGGACGCCCAACTGGGTGGGAGCCTGGAATGAGATCAATGCGGAACTCAATGGCCCGCTTTGGCGGCAGGCCAGATACTGGCTCGAATATATCGGGGAAATCCCGAACAACAGGAATACGAGATATGTCCACATCCTCATCTCGTGAATCAAGTGCAAATAAAGTAATATCAGAAATCCCAACATCCTGAAGAGCAATAGCTAATGGAGCGGACGAGTTAGGATGACGAAAAAATAATATCCGCTCCGAACAAATGATTTTGACGTCGTACCGAGCGAGCCAATCCATGCCAAGAATCATGTCAAAGCCCAAATACTCCATAACGTGCAGATTCGCACGGAAAGAAAATCCACAAAGATCAATATCTATATCCTCACAAAGCAAGCTAAGGGTCGTGGATCTACCAATGGGATTCACAATCCTTAGTGAAGAAACCAGACAAGTAACATCCAAGGATAAAGCATCTACTAGCTCCTTTGATATGAATGAGTGAGAGGCACGCGTATCAAAGAGAACTCTACAAGATTTACCATGAAATAAAATAGAACCTTCGAGAACGGAAGGATGCGTACCTCGAGGCTGAGCTGAAGATGTAGGAGCCTTGGCAGCATTAAACTTGCCAGATCTAGGAGGTGCAGTAGGACAAGTGGAGATCCTGTGTCCATCCTTCTTGCAGAAGGTGCAATAGAGAGGTTTGGGACACTCTCGAATAAAGTGATCAGGAGAACCACAGTTGAAGCATTTCTTCGGAGGACGTGTCCCACTAGGCTGAGCAGGAGTCTGGGACTGAGAATGAGTCTGAGGCTGAGTCTGAAAAGTAGAACTGCCAGTCTTCTTCTTCTTGTTCCAAGGCTTGGTCTTCTCAAATGGACCCCGCTTCTAATTGGGGTTTTTAGAACCCTCACTATCCCCATCACTGTCTCTCTCACGCTCAACCGCTTCAAGGTGAAGCGCTGCGTCAACTAGCTCATCAAAAGGGAGCTTAAGCTGGAGCATAAGCTGTTTCTTCAAATATTTCTTCAGGCCTTCTACAAACTTGAGATTCTTCTTATAAGGAGTGCTAATGAACTCGAGGCCATACTTAGACAGGGCCTCGAAAGATGAAGAATAGTCAGCAACAGAGGTCTTCCCTTGCTTAAGGTCAATAAAGCGGCGTGCAAGGGCTATCTTCTCGGACTCGGGGACAAACTTGAGCAAGAAGCGCTCTCGGAACTGATCCTAAGTGAGAGTGGCCTCATCGGTCTCAGAAATAAGGAGCTCGTACCAATCCAAGGCACGACCCTCAAGATGGCTAGAAGCAACAAGAACTCTGTCACGATCAGGAAGGGTCATGCGAGTGAAATTACGCTCGCAAACTCTGATCCAAGCCTGGACCTCAAAAACAGTCTCGGAGCCATTGAACGGCTTCCCTCCAAGATGAATAAAGTCGCTGCAGAGGCGCGCAAAAGCAGACTTGCGCGGTGCATCATAAACTGGTGCAGGAGACTGAGAGTGCGACTGAGAGTTACGAACCAGCTCCATGATCTGGTCCGTGGTCATGTATACGCCCTCAGGATGAGGGTTGCTGGACTGTCCAGCATCCGCAGAATGGAGGTTCCTACCTCTACCAGCCATACTGAAAGATAAGGTAAGATTTAGTTAAGCACGATTCAAAGATAGATAATTCATTAAGGAATATTACGGAATATAATAGATTCCTACACATATTCCTAACTTATTTATCTAAAGGGGGATATGTTCAATTTGGATCGTATTATAACGCATTATACTACGTGTCTATTTTGTGTTTGTTATGCTTAATTCTGAACCTTAGCTCTGATACCAAGATGTAACGCCCCACTCCGAGACCCACTCTAGTAAAGAGTATTACGGAGTAATACCGTCTACTAGAACGGAGAATAGAGTATAATGGAAGCGACCATGTGTAATCAAGCTATAACTAACTACTGAATACGTCGAATAGGTGGTTTTCTTTTCTCAAGTGGTTCGACATATCCAATAGATATTTATAACGAAATTACAATGGCTAAGGAAAATAGGTTCAGAACAAACATAATACTAAATGATAACATCATCATCACAGAACAGTCACATAACAGTCACATAACATAGGTACAATATATCATCAATACAGATCCAAATATCAAAAGGTGGGTACAAAGGCACGCTCACACATGTGAGTCAAAAATATGTACATAAGAGACTGAATAATCAGAGTATCAAGATAGTGGACAAATATAAAGAGCTATCTATCAGCATAGCAGATAATGTCCACGCGGAAGCACAGAAAGCTAAGTCCAGAGACCTACCCTGAAACAACTCGGTCTGACCCGAGCGAAAACACTCGGGTCAGGCTAGCTAAAAAATCAGTAATAACTGAGATATATAATAATGCAGTACATAAATCAAATAGTACTTCTCCAAAGAGAAGAGTAATATAGACTACATGAACATAATGACGATCCCTAATCATCAATAAACAGTAAAGATCTCCAAAGAGAATATCAACACCAAAGTGTTAAATAAATAAAATCGCCTCATATCATCGGCGTAGCCAAAGCTATATAAAGTTGCCCATAGGCAATAATCCCAAGAGTGACCAGAGTCTGTAATCAATGCCCAAGCAAAGATCGATCCTCCAAAGAGCAATAGGGATATACTGAAAAGTCAATGAAATCGAATACTGAAAAGCAGTGTCCAAAGACACTGTAAATCCATAAGGTAATCACACTTACATCGTATGGTTCCATAGAACCAACACTGAATGGCGGTACTCGAATGGATATAAAAATCATCAGATAATACAAGTATTGCACGTGCACCGACCAGAGTCGTTATTGCCAAGTACTGTAGAGTTGTGATCGATCACTCGCACAGATGCAGAACGCGCGAGACGGCGAGATCCTTCCCAGAAAGATAAAGGCCCAGAGGCACATGCCGAAAAAAACTGCTCCATAGAGCAGGTGTCCAGAGACGGTTGCCCAGAGGCGTGGTGACCCAGAGGTCCAGTACCGGCCGCCCAAAGGCTAATGTGTCACAAACTTCTTGGAGAGGAACCCGTAAAGTGTTAACAATGAGTCCCATACCCCACGTTCGCACTAAACGGTTTACTAACCAATAGCAAGCTCACACTCCAAACAATAAAAAGTCCACCTCGTATCATCGGTAAACTAGACCCAAAGGTCAAAACGATCAATCGAATAGGTCGGGGATTAACCGTAAAGAAAATACACACGGTTCCATAGGCCGGAGATTTCCTAACCGTTTAAGCACCTTTCCACTTCGCTCGACGTGCTAAAAGTGAGTGTGAGATTTTTATTATAGAAAATAATGATGCGAAACGGATTTATAATTGATTTTGAAATCACTTTAAAACGGCTTTTGAAAACTCTCCTATTATGGAGTAATTAATTTAATAATTAAAAATAATATTATATAATAATTTCGAAAGCCATTTAGGAGTGAAAAATCCTTTTAAAATAGTTCATAAAAACCCGTGTACGAAATCCAAAGACAAATCTCAAAGAAATCGATAAATCAGAAAATCACTGAAAACCAATATCCGCGTTGGAAAATATTCCGAATGGTTGTGAACCAAAGTTCGACAATTTTTTTTTTTGAAGCCGGCTGCACCGCATGGTGCAGCCCGTTTCTACGAACCAGGCTGCACCATGCGGTGCAGCTGGTTCAGTCCAGCCCCAGCCCACATTGCTGGGAAGAATTTGCAAGCCCCGGCCCTTTTGGGCTGGGGACATATAACAAGCCCCCCCTCCCCAGCCCGCGCGGGCTGGGGGATTTGGGCCCGTGCGCGCCAGCCCGCATGGGCTGGCCTGCTGCGCCCGGGCTGCAGCCTGGGTGCAACCCAGGCTTATCCTGGTGCACCCAGAGCCCTGTTTTCAGCCTGTTTCAGGCTGAAACATTTCCAGCCAGCTTATTTTACAGTTTTTGATGGTTTTGGGGTGTTTTTTTCAAGTTTTTGGCGTCAAATTTCACTAATAACAATCACTAACCACCATATAATGATTATTACACTATATTAAAGGAAACAAAGGGCCAAAGCTTAGCATTACCTTATGAAGCAATACCACAAACACCTTATGTGCACACCCAAAATGAAAGCAAAGATGATCAAAGAGCTATGATTCACATGTTACATAATAAAACATGTGTTACGAAATGATTATTGAAATCAAAAGAGGATTAAACACATATTAGAAGAGGTTTTTAACAATATACCTCTCTAGAAAGCAACGAAGACCATTATAGCATCAACCCAAGTTAGCAAAAGATGATTAGGAGGCTATAAGATCAACAAAAACATAAAACATGTGTTACCAAATAAACTTCAGAAATTAGAAAAATTTAAAAATGGATTTGAGGTGGGTATTTGTATTACCTTTGCATAGAATGACTTGCATAAGCTAAAACTAGAAGGAGATGAAGATAGAGGCCATTTTTGTTAAGAAAGCTTTAGGAAATGATTAGGGTTTTGATTAGGGATGCATGAATGAGGTTAGGAGAGTTTGAGATAATTTATAGAGGAGGTTTAGGGTGGGTTATTGGGTTAAGTTTAGTAACCCAATGAGAAGAGGGTTATTTACATGTTTCCAAAAATTAGTCTAAGTGTTCATGTAAGTTTATAAAACTCATTTTTCTTACCCAAACCCATTTTAAAATCTCTCCTAAAATATTTAACTTTCCAAAAATAACATTTTATCCTCATTTTAAAATCCCATATTTCCCATTTAATTAAAATAGCCTTTTTCAAACAAATTTTGTTATTCCAAATCCTTTTACGCTCCATTAAAATAAATAAAAATCCTAACTTTTATTTATTAATTGGTAATGCAAATCCCGGGTTGTTACATCAATTGACAAATTCAATCAAATATATACGAACGCAAATAAAGGAGATCGAACTTATATAAAAACCCACAATCATCATCGGCAATTAGCAATCGAGTTCAAGCAGACAACCAGAAAAGAAAAAGAGCAAAAAATTATTACATATCGAAGCCTTATCAAACTCGATCAAAATTTGAAGCAGTCGAAGTAAAAAGGAGACCATCGATTGACAAAAAGAAACGCAGAATCATCTATTCAATCGAATATTTCAAGTCGGCATCTTCGAATTTCATAGAAGCCCTAATTTTTGAAGGAAGAGGAGCGAACGAAACGAGAGCCGCCATTATCATATAAAAGGAACGGGCCAAAGAATATAAAAGAAGGAAAAAGGGGCCGGCCTTTATTCTAATCTTTGGGTTTATAGTTATTAATAAGGCTCTAGTTAAATTAGGGTTTATTTGATTTTAATTGTTTTAAATTTGTATTTCTCTTTTTAAACTGTTGTAAATTCTAGTCGTGTGACTAGGGGACAAACTACGTGGCGTAGTTTGAGAATTCGCAACTTAGTGGCTGAGTTGTGGCAGGGTTTTGAGCGTAGAGTTAGGTTAGTCAGTAGCGGGTGTCGCGAGTTTACATGTGTAAGCGTGTGACTACTTAATTTCTAATAGAAACCTTGGGAGCAGCACGTAGGCAAGGTTTTGCCGAAGCTGGGTAAATTCTGTGTTGTTCTATTTCTGCATTTATTATTCTGCTATTATCTGTGCTGCTATTCTGATTTATCTATGTTGAAATAAGCTTCCGTAATTAATTTTTATAATTATCAGCATCACCCTATTCACCCCCTCCCCTTTAGGGTGAAATCGATCCTACAGAGTCGGCGTAGTACATGGCGATCAGGCGACCGGTCGCGCATGTTACGTGGCAGAGCTGAGAGAAGCTCAGCGGAGAGAAAAGGGGAAGGTTGCGGACAGCTCCGTCCGCATCCTAAATACTGATGATTGACAAGTAGTGCCCGAGCCCTGGGTTGGGCAACATTCTCGAATCCTTAGGGACATAGATTTGAAAGATGATGATGGGGAACCTTGGGAAACGAATGCAGCACCGACTGAGCTGACGATCGACATTCCAGCTAGCCGGGATGACCCGTCTTGAGTTCTTAAGATTGGATCACAACTTGACCCTTCAGTGGCCGAGGATCTTACTGATTTCCCCCGAGCGAATCTGGATGTTTTCGCTTGGACACATTCTAATATGTGCGAGATTTCTCCCACTATTGCAAGTCATGTGTTGAATATAGACCCAAAATACGTTCTTGTGAAATAAAAAAGCAGAGGCATGGACCCGGAGAGGTCCGCTGCTCTCATAGAGGAGGTGGACAAACTCAAAGCCAATGGATTCGTCCGCGACACCCTCTACCCCAAATGGGTATCTTACCCTATGCTGGTAAAGAAAAGCGAATAGGAAGTGGAGAACTTGTGTTGATTAACCTGATCTGATAAAGCATGCCCGAAGGATAGTTTCCCTTTACCTAGAATCGACCAGCTCATTGAATCTACCGCCGGACACGAATTATTGTCATTTATGGATGCGTATTCGGGATACAATCAGATCCGTTGCACATTCCAGACAAGAACACACCAGTTTTGTCACAGATGTGGGGCTATATTACCATGCAGTAATGCCTTTTGGATTGAAAAACACGGGAGCAACTTATCAGCGTCTGGTGATTCGAATGTTTAAAGACCAGATTGGAAGAACGATGGAAGTCTATGTGGATGACATGCTCGTAAAGTCATGGCAGTCAAACGACCACATTCGAGACTTAGCAGAGATGTTTGATATACTCAGGCATTACGGGATGAAGATCAACCCTTTAAAGTGTTCTTTTGGCATTGCATCAGGGAAGTTCTTGGGTTTCATTGTGAACGCACGTGGAATTGAAGCTAACCCGGAAAAGATTCAGGCTATTCGGGACATACACGTGCCCAAAACTATAAAGCAAGTACAAATCTTGAACGGAAAGGTAGCCGCGCTGAGTCGATTCATATCCAGAGCCATGGATACGTGCATTCCTTTCTTTGATGTGATAAAGAAAGGAAAGAGGAATTTCGAGTGGACATCTGATTGCGAGGAAGCATTCCGAGCTTTGGTAAGATATCTAGAAAGTCCCCCGGTGCTATCGAAACCAGTTGACCATGGTATGTTGTATGTATACCTGGCAGTATCCCAGCATGCTATCAGTATGGATTTGGTTCGCGAGGAGGACCGAGTTCAAAAGCCAGTATATTATGTCAGTAAATGTTTGACGGGGGCAGAAAGAAATTATCCCAGGATTGAGAAGCTAGCTTATTGCTTGGTGATTGCATCATGCAAGCTTCTCCCATACTTCCAGGCACACTCAATCAGTGTTTACACCGATCAACCCTTGCGACAGGTACTCCAATGACCAGAAACTTCTAGAAGGATGTTAAAATGGAATGGAGTTGAGTCAGTTCGATATTACCTACCTGCCATGAAGGGCCATACAGGGGCAAACGCTAGCAGATTTCATTGCTGAATTCACCATGACAGACGAGTCAAACGGCCATAATGTCATACCTCCCGTTCGATGGAAGATGTACACCGATGGGGCATCTAACGACCGTTGTTCGGGGGCTGGCATAGTTCTTATGATTCTTGAGAACCGATCAGTTTGCTACGCTTTGAAGCTTGAATTCACAGCAACGAATAACGAAGCCGAGTATGAAGCATTGATTGCCGACTTAAGACTTATCAAAGAGCTGGGAGTAAGATCGGCTGAAATCTTTTGCAACTCACAACTGGTGGTGTACCAAGTGCGGGGAGACTATCAAGCAAAGGGGCAGAGACTTGCCCCGTATTTGGTCGGGGTTCAAGAGCTGCTATACCACATGAGCAAAACAGACCAGCCGATTCATTGGCAAAATTTGCAAGCACTGGCGATGTACAACATATGGGATTATTTCCAGTTGAAACCTTGCATGTTCCGAGCATAAATATGATGGAGGTAGATTTCATGTTAGAAACAGAAATCGAGAAGAATCATGGATGACCCCATTCAAGCAGTACTTGCTACATGGGGTCGTGCCCGAAAGAAGGAGCAAAAGACGACAAGTCATTCGTAAGGCTTCACGTTATGTAATGCAAGATGGGGTAATGTATCGGAGGGGATTCTCGACCCCCTTACTCCGGTGCATTGCCCATGATGAGATAAAACGAGTCCTGAAGGAAGTCCATGAAGGTGAATGTGGCGAGCATACCGGAGGGCAGACGTTAGCAAAGAAAATCCTCCGCTATGGATACTATTGGCCGACTGTAAATCAGGATGCCACGGACTATGTGAGAAGATGTGACAAATGTCAGAAATATGCGAAAATCCCGAGAGCTCCGCCGATGGAACTCACACAAATGGTTAGTCCCTGGCCATTTGCAATGTGGGGGATCAATATTGTTGGTTCCTTACCCCTATCTAAAGGTGGTGCAAAATACGCGATAGTTGCGGTCGATTACTTTACCAAGTGGGAAGAAGCAGAGCCTTTGGCCACTATCACCACCAAAAAGGTCATTAATTTCGTTGTACGAAATATTATATGCCATTTTGGCCTTCCACGAACCATTATTACAGACAACGGAACTCAATTCAAAAGCAAAGAGTTCAAGGAATTTTGCCAAAAATATGGTACTGAGAAAAAGTTGTCAGCAGTTGCTCACCCAAAAGCCAATGGACAAGTGGAAGCCGTAAACAAAATAATCATCCATATTAAAAAAACGTTTGGAAAAGGCTAGAGGCAAGTGGGTGGACGAGCTTCCAACGGTGCTTTGGGAATACAGAACCACCCACAAGTCCGCGACTGGACACACTCCATTCGCATTGGCATATGGCATGGAAGCTGGCATAACCGTAGAACTTGAAGTTCCATCACATCGGGTAACTTATTATGACCATGAGTCAAATCAAGATCTTTTGCTGGAATCATTGGACTTCATTGATGAAAAGTGTAAAGAAGCTAATTGAAGAGCGGCCGCTTATGGGCACCGAGTCGCTCGATATTATAATGAAAAATTCCGACCGAGAATCTTTGGTGTGGGTGATCTCGTTTTGAAAGAGTTTTCCCCGTTCCATCACATATGAGCCCCGCATGGGAAGGTTCGTACGTCATTGAACGGAAGCTTGGAGAAGGAACTTTCAAGCTAGCGACCGTTGATGGTGCGACACTCCCCCGAGCATTGAATAGCGAGCATTTACGACATTATTACACTTAGTTCATTTCTTTCATATTTTAGTTGCATTTATTTTCTGCAAGTTTTTATTCCTAGTTTACGGCATGTAATAAGACAATATAGCTAGTTTGCATTAATAAAGGCTTGAAGCCATTTACTTCATAAATTATCGATGTTTCTATGTATGATAATGTTGTGACGAAGAACTAAGAGATACATTATTTTGTCTGACGTACGAACGTGCACGAGCACTCAAAATCTCCAAGTCCCCGAAGTGCGGACTTGAGTACTCTGAGTCCCTGGAGTGCGGACCAGAGTATAAATGACTTAAAATCTCCATGTCCCCGAAGTGCGGACTGAGTACTCTGAATCCTCGGAGTGCGGACCAGAGAATAAATGACTTAACATCTCCATGTCCCCACGGTGTGGACTGGAGTACTCTGAGTCTCTGGAGGGCGGACTAGAGTATAAATGAGTCAAAATCTCCAAGTCCCCGGAGTGCGGACTGAAGTACTCTAAGTCCCAGAGTGTGGACCAGAGTATAAACGACTTAAAATCTCCAAGTCCCCGGAGTGCGGACTGGAGTACTCTGAGTCCTTGGAGTGTGGACCAGAGTATAAACGACTCAAAATCTCCAAGTCCCGGAGTGCGGACTGGAGTACTCTGAGTCCCCGGAGTGCGGACCAAGGTATAAACGACTCAAAATCTTCAAGTCCCCGGAGTGCGGACTGAAGTACTCTGAGTCCCCGGAGTGCGGACCAGAGTATAAACGACTTAAAATCTCCAAGTCTCCGGAGTGCGGACCAGAGTATAACGACTTAAAATCTCCAAATTCCTGGAGTGCGGACTGGAGTACTCTGAGTCCCCAGAGTGCGGACTGGAGTATAAATGACTTAAAATCTCCAAGTCCCCGAAGTGCGGACTGGAGTACTCTGAGTCCCCATAGTGTGGATCGGAGTATAAATGACTCAAAATCTCCAAGTCCTCGGAGTGCAGACTGGAGTACTCTGGGTCCTCGGAGTGCGGACCAGAGTGTAAACGAATCAAAATCTCCAAGTCCCTGGAGTGTGGACTGGAATACTCTAAGTCTCCAGAGCGTGGACTAGAGAATAAACGATTTAAATGTCTAAGTCCCCTGAGGGCGGACTGGATACAAATGACTTGGAGTCATCAAACCCTTGGCGTGCGGACTGGAAAATATTCTAAGTATCCGGAGCGTGGAATAAAGAACGTGCAATGCAAAAAAATTATCAACTTATTTGAAGATGAATCGAGAAGTTTATGTAACTCGCAATAGCTTGGGTTTTGACCACGATTATATAGAAAACCAAACAACAGAAGTCTTCTGAAAGGCAAAAGAACTAAGTTTTATTCATCAAAAATAAGTTTCTACTACAACTCCTCCAAAGTTCGGAGTCAAAAGTTTATTTACATGGGCTACGAAAATAAATAAAAATAATTACATAATCTAAACTAACTCTCGTTGAAAGAGAGCGACGACTACTTCTTCGACTTCTTCGACTTTTTTCGAGACGACTCCTCTCCCGTGCATTTGCCCTTGATAATTTTCTTTGATGGGAAGGTGACAACTGAAGAAGCACGGGAAACTTCCATGGGCCTGGACCTGCCAGGAAGGATGACCTTCAACGGCTTATTCAGAGGATCATCCAAGTCCACAGCTTGAGGCTCGACTTTGATCTTGAACGTCTTTTTCTTCTCCTTCTCAAGCTGCTCCTTTATGCTCAGTTAAGATGTGTGTTCAGAGGCGCTTGTAATTTCGATTTCATAATTCCCATCAAAGGGAGAGGAAGTCTCAGACTTATCCTCATCAAGCGCTCTGATCACCTGAGCATATGGACCGGGAGCCTCCCCTGCATGATTAGCCTCACTTGTCTTTTCCTTCACCTCCTTGGCGACATCGCTCCTCGGAGTGGGCTCGGGATCAAAACGGCCTGCTCAAAATCATGAAAAACAAGCATTAGAATACGATAGCTCCTGGTGAAAAATGACGACTTTTGGAATGTTAAAGTGAAGAGTTATCTACCAGGTTCTGACTGGCTCTCAGACGTCCGAGGGGTCTCACCCTCTGGAATAGGAGACAGAATGTGAATGTCGAGGTCGGGGTCCTCCGGGTCATAACCGATGTGCTGCTCAAAGGGATCAAGTATCGGTCGATCGGCCGGTTGAGTGGGTGCATGAGCTTGAGACTCGATCCCGGATGGACCGGCAATAACCTCTTTCCCTTTCGTTGAGGGTGAGCCCTTGCAGTAAAGAGCTTTTGCCGTAGACAGGTCCGAAGGCTCGTTTCCCTAAGAAATTCTTTTATCAAAGCTCCTCCATCAACCTCCTCGATACCAAGCTCGACCTTCCTGATTTCTACTAAGGTCTCCCATGCCTTAGCTAAAGATTCGAGGTAACCCTCACCTAGAAAAGTTAAGTCTCGGCGCATGAGGACGCGGGCATTGAATTCTGCGATTAGTGGGTCGAACATGCTTTTGACCTCCTCCCTACCTACTTCTTTAGTCGCCTCAAGGCGGGAGCCGACGTCTGCAGATGCTATTTTCTTGCCCTCTTCATGGGCTTCATTCTTTAGCATCTCAACCTTAGAAAGTTCATCATCAAGCTTCGCCTTCAGAAGTCGTGTGGTAACGATCTCGTCACAATATCGTTGCGACTCTTCTTGGGCAGCGGTCTTCTCCTTCTTTTCTTTGCGGAGTTGCTCCTCCAGCTCCTTAACTCGGAGGGCAAAGGCGTCCCTCTCCTTCTGCACTGAGTCTTTCTCCAAAGCCAGGGCCCCACAGCGTTGGACCGCCTCGTCGATTTCTTTTTTATGGGTTGACTCTAGACGAGTAACGGCCTCGGCAGTATCTTTAGCGCTCTGTTAGGCGGCTTCAAGCTGAGATTTATAAGAAGCAAGCTCTTCGTCCTGAGGTTTAATAATATCTTTATCGTGAATAGCCTCAAGCTTCAGGCAATCTATCTCATGCCGATGCTCTATGGAAACTTCTAAAACTTTCTTGGCTAAGTGCACGAACGCATCGTGATGTACATAGACATCATTGGTACAAGCGATGGAACTTTGCTTGGCATGCCCTGGAATATGATGGATTGTCGGAAGAAACTTTAAGCCATCAAAGCATATCTTCAGAAATGAGGCTTTAAGTTCAGCAAGTCGTTCAGCAACCGTTGGATCGGTTACGGGAGTAAGAGGAGTCTGCTTGGAGACCGCAGGCGTTCTGTGGGGATCTCAAGATTAACTGGTACTTGATGAACCAGAGTGTTGATCCTGATGTGCCTCGGGCTGAGACTCCTTATGTCTAGATTTCTCTTTGCTGTGCTCCGGTTGAGCAGGAGGGTCGCGAGGATATGGGGGCTGGTTATAAGTTTTCCTTTGGTGTGATGACTCTCGACGATGGTAGTCTCGATCGCGAGATTCGTCTCTATCCCCAATGCTTGCCAGAGCCCGAATCCCAGCTAGATTGGTAGAAAATCGATGACCCGCAAAGGCGATCAAGTCCACGCGTGCCCCCCATGTCACCTACGCAAAGTTTAAATAATGATGAGTTAGCAAATAATAGGGTGACAATGAAAATTTAAGTGCAAGGTGAAGTGCATGTGTTTGTGTGTGTCCTAGCGTTTCCCCCCGACGGACCATTTTCTTTACTAATAAGAGTTTTTTCTCCCTGGTTTTGGGCTTGAACGCTTGTATCGCCTCTCGTGGGAGAATGAAGCCTAAGGGCCTCTGGATCGTATAAGTCGTAGTTGAGTAGATCATCGGGTATGGAAAGGTTCGACAGGCCTTTTAGATAACTTTCTAAATGTTGTGAGGAAGCTTCTTTCTCCACTGGAACAAGAGTAACTTTAGAAGTTCCACCGACTGTTTTCTTCCTCTGTCTGTATGTTAGTTTCTTCTTCACCTTCGAAGGGGAAGGCGACGTCTCGATGTCGTGAACTTCGACTATCGGATCCTGAGTGGGGCTAACGTTCTCATCTTATACCTCAAGCATTTCAATTTCCTTAATTTCCCCCTCTTCTAGTGTGTCAGGGGCGTTATTTTCTAAAGACTCGGCTTGTTTTTTCCCTTTGCTAAAAGCAGGTCTGGGTATGGTAACTCCCTGAGGGAGGCTTATCCGGCGACCTTCTACCAACAGCCCGAACTTTGTAAGCGACTCATTTGAAATGAGGGTTCTGATGTCCTGGTCTTCGGCGGGGATTGGCTCGAATAGCTTCGACGGCTTTAGAATATCCGGGGGCATCGGGATGCGGATTAATACCTTAAAGATGGAAGAGAGTTAAAAAAGGTACGGCTTCGACTAAATATAAGTATCGATCTAGGAAAAAGACTTACTTACTTCTATCCATCTCCTTGCAAAGCCGGGAGGACAGCGCACATAAAACCATTCCTGTTTATACATGGCAAACTTGCTCCATTCCCCAGTTAAGATTGACATTTGCTGTGTAGCTCAAGAAACATGAAAGATGGGCTATCCCTTCGCCTCTTGATGCAATATACGTATCGAATATCGCCTGGAGTCGAAAGCCTAAAGAGGACACTCATGAAGAGAATACAAGTGCCTTAGATAAATGCGTGGCTGTTCGGATGCAGTTGCGATGAAGCAATGTCAATATACTACAACACGTCTCGAAGAAATGAGTTGAACGGTGGCACGCTGCCAACACAGCACATGAATTTGTTGCAAGCTGTGTATCCGACTGGGGGCAAGTGCGGACAATCATGCCCCAATAGAATTAACACATCGTCAAAGGGGATTCCATAGACAGAGCATATCCGACAGTGCGTGCTTTCATTAATCTTTGAAGCCTGAGAATCGATTGGGTCGTCTAGCAAAATCACTGCCTCCAGAACATCGGGAGCCAAGTCAACAGATGAAGTCGCATGGTTCGGTAAGTCTAGAGCGGGGGTAGTTGACGGATGTGAAGTATCTACAACTTCTTGTCGAGAGGATGGCCCAGGTCTATCTGAGATCGCAGCAGAGCTAGATTTCCTAGACATCTCTAATGAAGATTGAATCTAACAGAGCACCTATTTGAACTATACTTGAAAAATAATTAACGTTAGACTTAACAACATAAATATTCCCCCCGTGTGGTGTGTGAACTAGTGCGATCATTCAAATGTGAGTGCCAAGCAGTAAAAAGACACTGGATTGAGGAAATAAGTTTGAGCTTTGGATTGTCGTCTTTGAAGACCGTCATCGCTGACTGTCTACGAAGGCTTGTCGTGAGACGGTTTATATTTTGAACTCTACATCATCACTGCATTTGAAAGGTTTTAACTATTAAGCAGATGAAGTCCAATTTTTTGGTTGTTTAAAACACAGAAGTTTTCAGTCCGGATTATTCGATATGCTTTGTTGTTTAAGTCGGTCCTTGTTCACTAACATATGTTCAGGCCGGGATGTGTTAAGTCTGCTGTACATTAGGTTCGACTAGCACTGCTGTTGTGCACAACTCCTCTATCACCCACCATTGTCGTTCGGCATGCGGCAAGGTGTGCCAGACCATAATCATGCCGAGCCGCATCGCTCGGCATTCCAAACTTCCATCTATCTTCTCTACTGTTCGGCATGCGGTGAATCATGCCAAACCAAAGCTACGTCGAGCCGCAACGCTCGGCACTCCGTCCTTAACAACAATTTTATCCTTTTCCTCCATCCCTACCGAACTACATGGTCGAGTCGTTCGGCAAGTTATACCGGGCCATGTAGACCGGCATTCCAGCTTATTCCTGCTCCTCCTCTGTTTTTCCCTCCAACCTCGTTCGGCATGAGGGAATCATGCCGAACCACAACAATACATCTTCAACTAACTCCCTCCTTCGCATACCTATGACCTCTCCTTTCCTCCACACCGCCTAGCCTTAGAACATATCCTAATCACGATTCGATTCCCTCATCCGCGCGATACCTATTGGCCACGGTTCTACAAAGATTCACGAACTTGAACCACGTGCTAAATTTTTTAGTTAGGGCAAAGCATTTAAAGAGAGGGGTCAATACCTAGTAAATGGCTCAAAACTCGAGGGAATTCTAAAGTAAGAAGCGCGGTTTTAATTAATTTTGATTGATTTGGAAAAGGAGTGAGGCAACGTACGATGTTTGAGGAGGGAAGGGTAGTTAATTCTTTGGAGTTTGTTAAAAAGCAAGGTTCGTGAGTACAGGATAGCAGATGTAAAAGTGAAAAAGAGAAGAAGAAGTGAAGTGCCGACCTTTATAGGGGGAAGAAAGGAAGTTGAAGGGACAATGATCGGTAGAACCGATCAAAGCGCATCCCTCGCTCGGCATCAGCTATATCGTTCGGCATTTGAATGTCGTTCGGCATCGGCATGTCGTTCGACATACACTGAATCACTCAGCATTCAAGAGAAATTACCATCGAGGAAACAAAACCAGGGCTTGAAGCAAAACATGGAGGACTTGTGACTCAAAGCGCATCATGTTCATCCACATAATACACTTTGGGGGGAAAGTGTTACCCAGTGGCTTGACCGGGTAACCAGAGGCCTCGGTCGGCATCCAGCATGGTTCGGAATTTAGGCTTCATTCGGCATCTATCCCCGTTCGGCACGACCAAGCCATTCGGCATCTATCCTCGTTGGGCATTGAGGGCCGTTCGGCACAACATGGTCGTTAGGCATTCCACACTGCTCGGTATCCAGACCTCGTTTGGCATTGAGGGCCGTTCGGCACAACATGGTCGTTCGGCATTCCAGCCTCAATTGGCATTCCAGCCTTGTTCGGCACAAAGCCCCGTTCGACATGGCAGAGTCATTCGACATTCAATCTCGTTTGCCATGAAGCTCGTTCGGCATTCGTATGTCATTCAGCGTTAGCATGTCGTTCGGCATACAACGCCCCGTTCGACATTCCATCCTCATTCGGCATTCATGCCTCGTTCGGCATTCCAGCCTCGTTCGGCATCTTCCCTCGATCGGCATCGGTTCTCGTTTGGCTTGCACTCTGCACTCAACACATCGCCTCGTTCGGCATAAAGGAAGCGTTCAACATTAGTGGTTCGGCACGCAGAAGTCACTCACTTTGGACCGAGATATCTAGCTACTGGTCCCATCAGGGAAGTCCGACCCATTTTCGTCTATAAATAGAGAGGCAGGGGCACAGTGAAAGGGACCTTTTTTCGAGAACACCGGGGAGACTCTGCCGCATTCAAGACTTATCTTCTTTGCTTAACAATTGTAATCAAATAGTTGGTGTACGGATTGTATCTTTAACCAGTTGATAAATAAAGCAATAAAGATTAACCTCAAAGTGGATGTAGGCAATTACGCCGAACCACTATAAATTTGGTGTTCTTATTTTTTGCATTTAGTTTAGCATTCTGTTCACCGTTTACATTTACTTTCTTCATTAATCTATCTACATGATCTTTCTTAAGGGTGTTAGTGACCAATTCTGGTGCTAACAACGAGGATGAATATATACACTTATTTTTATAATTAAACAAGAATATGAAATAAAATTAATTATTTTACTTTTGGAAATAAAGTGTATTTAAGACATCATCAATGATGGCCTCATTTACCCCTATATTATGTCGTCTAGCTCGCTTGCCATCGTAATTTTAGTTTGCAGGGCAAAGAAGTGAGTTTTGACACATGTACATAGTTGACCTGAGGGTGAATACTATGGGCTTGAAGTTGCAGAAATAAGCATGAGGCATGGCTAGTGGGGTGGAGGGATACATGAGGCACTTTGCACCATCGGGGAGCTAACCAGCTCGAGTAATGGAGTTGAAAGTCATGATGTGGTCGGATGGAACTGCACTTCCACTATATTTATTAATGGAAGGCATGCCATGCTTCAGTGGATGTAAGTGTTCAAAATCTCTTTGGAGATAGGTTCTCCATTCTCATCAGTGGACAAACCTCACCGCTGTTGTTCTTGATATGGATGCTTAACATTCGCTATCGCAAAGATGTCATTTCTACTCGGTTGCCCCCTCGGCATTGTTGGTGGTGTTGACCTCTCATTGGGGTGGGAATCCTTTGGTATCTTGTTGGTCTTGGAATATGACACTCCCCTCATGTTCTGAGAAATCCGAGATTGATTCTATGTATATAAACAAATATGGACTTTAGATTATGTACCCGGAGGGGTAAACTAATTGGCTACAAACGGGTGTTAAAGAAGAAAATAAATTCAGATGGAATTGCAAAGACCTATAAAGCGAGACTAGTCGCGTAACGTATTCGTCAAATCTAATTTGTTGACTATGATGAAAATTTTCCCTGTAGTTATGCTAAAGGCCATGCGAATGTTACTCACCATCATCGCATCTTACTACTACAAATATGCAAAAGGATGTGAAAATGGCCTTTATAAATGGTGATTTTGAAGTAACTGCTTGCATGTCAAAGGCGGGAGGGTTTCGAGGTCAGTGAAACCGTGGGAAAGACTTGCAAGTTGTTAAGATCAATATATGGTCTTGATAAGCTTCAAAGAGTTGGAACAAGTGTTTTGATGTGGTGATTAAATAATACAGTTTTTACCAAAACACAAAGGGAGCGTGCGTTGTGGGAAAGAACAAAGTAGTGTTACAGTGTTTATCGTTCTATACCTCGTTGATTCACTCCTGATTAACAATATACCGTTATTGTAGTCAATGAAAACTTGATTGCTCAAGAACTTCTCCATATAGGATCTCGGAGAACCTACATACAAAGTATTATGATTTATATAGATAGATGTAAAAGGTTGTTAGGATTGTCCCAATCCCTATACATAGATATCATACTAAAAAGGTTTTGTATGGAAAATTCCAAGCATAGACATATTTTGACACAATGGGGAATTGTCCTTTCAAATGTGGATGCTCCTCGTACTGATAAGGAGAAAGAGTGTATGAAGTGGATATCGTATCCATCTGCAATTGTTTCCATTATGCACACGATGTTATGTACGAGAACAGATGTGGCTTATACATTAGATGCATATGTCGATACTAGTAAAATCCCAAAGAAAAGCATTAGGCAACTATAAAGTGTATTCTTAAGTATTTACAAAATACCAAAGACTTATCCCTAATCCATAATAACGAAGATCTCCTCATGAAGAGGTATATAGATTCAAGCTTCCAAAATGATATCGATGATAGTAAATCAGCATTGGGTTATGTACTCACGCTAAACAGTGAAGTGATAGGTTGGAAAAGTTCTAAGTAAGAGATAGTAACTAATTCGACGATGGATGCCAAGTACATCATCCTAAATGAAGTAACTAAAGAAGCGGTCTACATACATAATTTATGACTGAGGCAGAGGCGATTCCAAACGTTTAGAATCTTACGACATTGTTTTGCGATAACGACGTCGCGATGCAGATTGCTGAAGAACCAAGAGATCGTAGAAAATCAAGGCATATACTCCGAAAGTTCTATATAATAAGGCAGCTTGTCATCGATAAAAAAGTGACGATTAACATATTAGATTCAAGGATATCATGGCAAACATATTAATGAAGGGACTAGCACGATCGGATCTAAGTAAATTGACCAAAGGAATGATTGAGAATCCATAATTGATCCCAAATGCAAAGTGAAGACCGAGAGCGTTGGTGGTATACCCTAAGAACAATTATGTAATTTGTTGTACACATGCACATACATCCAAATCTTTAATCGATCTTGTCCGTAATAAAAGTAATTTGGTGTTCGCGGTAAATTTGTAAATACACAAACATTTATAAATACATAAGATATTATATTAAAAATGTCAACTGGATCGAATATTTACTAAATGTTTGGCCATTAAGATCCAAATAGGAACTGTTTTTTAAAAACTTAAACATTTCATGCGCTACCAAATGGGCCAGATCAATTATATATATTTCATTTGATATCACCTTTTGAAATGTGACCATAATACGTATATCCATTAATCGTAAGTCATGACAGTTAACTATACATATATCACAAATGTTCCTATATTAACCTAGGTTAGATGATAACTTTTAATACGTATATGTATCATGAATGCAAACGCAATAAAATGTTGAAGCATAAAATTAAATTATAATTAAATTAATAACGAAATATTACTATTAAATAAATAAATATTTTAAATACGGCAAATAGCATGAAAGTATACCCCAAACTCTTTTACTAATAAATATTAAATACGACATAACATAAATTTATTATTCATATAAACACTTAATATAATTTTGTACAAATTAATAAAAGGATTTTTGAAAATTCACTCTTTTCTTTCGCTATCAATGCACTTGATCAAATAGTTTATGCTTCCATTCCAAATGTTGTGGCGATATTTCATATTTCATACCAACAAACAAGAATCGAAAAAATTCTAATAGTGAAATTCAACTCAGTGGCAACTGAATTCATGAACAACGTCTAGCACATTAACCTCAACTTCAAAGAAATCTTCCTCATTAACAACAAATCCGATCGATACACATTTGTATCCATCAAAACCGTAATTCCCACACCTTTCATATCCATTGAAACCTAAAAAAATTCATCCAGAAAGAACAAAATTATTTCATATTCAAGTCAGCACAAAAACACACTGATTTTAATCTCAAAACCTCGTTAACACATTCACCACACTTATCCATTCCCTCTAAATCAGCCGTTCATTACAAGTTCGATCAAACGCTTTGGATTCAAAAACCAGAAATTACCTATCTGTGTGATATAATTCTGCCCAATCCTGTCCATCCACGTGCCCCGCAACCCCACCACGCTTTGATATAAATGTTCGCCTTCAGACCCTTGTTTCTCATTCTCGATCTCATTCTCCAAGCAGCTAAGCATATCTATTCCCAATCCATCCTCACCGTAACCCTAGGTTTTTGCAATGGCTACCAAGAAAACCACTGTTTCTCATCCCAGTTATCATGAGGTAATCTAATCATCCACCAATTATCTGGTTTATTTATTTTACTATTTTGTATCCTAATTTGGAGTTTTCATTCAGATGATCGGAGAGGCCATAACCGCTTTGAAACATCGAACTGGATCCAGCCAGGTCGCGATTGCTAAGTACATCGAGGAGAAGCACAAGGGCCTGCCTGAGAATTTCAAAAAGATGCTTTCCGTTCAATTGAAGAGGTTGGCCGTGAGCGGTAAGCTTACAAAAGTCAAAGCATCGTATAAGCTTGCGAAGCCTGTTTCGACCGAGAAGAAGAAGGCCACCAAATCTAAAGGCACGTCAGTGAAGAAGGCAAAGACAGCGGTGAAGAAGAAGGCTGCTCCGGCAAAGGTTGCTCCGTCGAAGAAAGCCGCTCCGTCCAAGGGGAAGTCGACTCCGGCGAAGAAGAAGGTGACTGCGGTGGCAAAGCCGAAAGTGAAGAAGGTGGGTAAGACTCCGGTCAAGAAGGCAGCGGTGGCTAAGAAGGCGAAGATGTAATTTAGGGTTTATTATTGCTGGTGGTAGCGGGTTTGTAAATTAAGGGTACTAACGTAATTTTTTAGCTTTGTATTGCTTACAACGGTTATCCTCTGTAAAAACGTTCCTGCTGTTTTACTCTTAATGCTATTATTTTATGTATGGTATGCTTGATTTTACAATTGGTTTTGTCAGTTGTTGGTTTTAAAATTTCTAAATTCAACGGGTGGCGTACAATACCTGGGCATGTTAATATGTCTTTGACTCGATAACTGTTGACATTGTTTTCGAGCAGAATATTTTATATTGCAATTGTTGGTATGAACTCTTGAACTTTTGCCCTAAATAAGTTTATTTATATCCATGCGGAAATCTCATAGAAGCAAAATATCAAATCCCCGATATATCTGCAACTAAAAGCTTTACATCGAAGTAAATTTGTAATTTTTTTTACTGGAAAGTGCAAACAAATCTCCGTATTCTAGCTGCTTAGATACAATCTTTGTATTTGATGAGTTTAAATTCATTTACTGAATTCCTTATCGCAAAATGGGAAAGATGAAAATGGACTGTACATTGGGAAACCCGATTTTCTTTACTAGGAATATCCGCATAAATTCCAATAGTAATAGCATATTTTACTTCGTTACCTTCACTTATGATTCCAGAAGCTTTTACAAATATTCCAAGACATCCATCCTACTATTTAAGTAGTATGAACATAGTACGTGTTTAAAATGCTTAGGTCGTGTGTTGGGGCGAAATATTCTCCATGAGTTAACCCACATCATAAGCTGGTGTAATCCACATATCATATTATAGTTTCTCGGTTGACTTTGCGCTGAATAGATCTATCAAAATATGATCTAACTCGTTAACCCAACCCATTTATCCTATTTACTAGTATAACTGCACAACGGTGCAAAAAACCGACCGTCTAGTCGTATTGATATCGAAAGAAAAAAAATACTTGTTACTATTTTTCACTAATTTTGAATTCGATGAAAAATTAACTGTATTGTTTAAGAAAAAAATGAAATTACTTCAAAAAGCGTAAATCAATAAACCCGGAATAAATTAACATGTTAGGATATTTCGGTTTCTTTCTAGAAATTCGCGTTTGATTTTGATTTGCGAACTCTCGTACGCTTTTATAATTGCATCATAGATTTACATACGAAATACATGCTTTGTTACCAAAATGCTCAACAAGCAACAATTTTAGCAAAAAAAATTGTCATAAGAATTTTAATCGCTGCTTTCATCTTCTTTGAGAGTTAGGACTTGCGTAATAAAGCATTTGAATTATTACAGTAGTCTAAAGTAGTTAATATAAATTAATTAAATAGTACACATACAAAAATGAATGAAGTCCAATAAACAAGGCCCAGATAAACAATGTCCAGATACAAGATTCTGAATCAAAACTAGCCATTACTGTTTGCTGTTGTAATGACACCCTGATACAACTAGAAAACCACTACCGCTTCTTTCCTCCATTCGTCGCTTCTCTCTCTTCCATCCAAAATACGCTTCTACTGTAGTTGATGCTGTCTCTCTTCCATCCAAAATATGCTTCTCCTGTACTCGATGCTATCTCTCTTTTCCTCTCTCTTACTTTCTCTTCTCGGGTACTTATTAATCAATTATTTTTTCAGTTTTTGCTATTGGAACAAATTTTGGTTCAAATGTCGACCCAGTCATTGTCGAATCCGGACCAAAATGATTGGAATTGCGGTGTGCCGGCTGGGATTTCGAACCACGGTTAAAACAATGACTTGCAACACATAGTGGTAACAACATAAAATAATCTTTAAACTCAAGTGAAAAAATAGTACCAAACACTAGAAAACAACTTTATTAACTTAAATAGTTGTCTTCAGTTCTTAACATTTACCGGGCTTGCAACTTCAATACGTGTCAGACCATGCTAGCAATCCACGTACATATTGCCGCGCTATTGCATCCTCACATTTCAATCCTCATCTCAAAGTCTCAGGGTAACAGCCACATAACTACAACATTAACAAACTTTAGTTATTCAAACTTAAGCACATAAAATTTCAGGTTATAGTTGAGATGTAAAAGGAAGGGTTTACCTTTTATTTCTCATCAAATTTGCATATTTATGGAAACATACTATGTTAACAGAGTTATCCTATTACACAGATTAACATAGTCACCCAAAACTTTTATACAAAGCACAGGAATTAGAAAATGCTAGGATGGTATTCAAACAAATTACCAAAGATCATGGAAATTCTACACACATACTTGGTACCCAACAAAAGAAAAGTCACAACACTAAAACTTAAGTCCATTAATCACAGCATAATTTCCCCTGAAGGAAACAAAGTATCTACATACGAGTGCACTTCATAGATAACAACACTTCCAATATTTATGCTATACTTTGAAAATTGCAATAAATACGGAGGTTTGTTTTTTAAATTGGCATGAATATATTTACAAACTATAGACAGGTTCATAAGTTTCTACAATTTTAAAATTGAAATGGCTACGGCTGTAAACAAAAAACATACCAGTTAATTTGTATATATTCAATAAAAATAGGTTAAGTAGAAAATATTTGCAGCCTTGATCCTCACACGGTTGCTGAAATGGAAAACTGGCCGCAGTTGATCATGATGCAAGTAGCATAAAATTTTAACATTTCAACAAACAAAATAAGTGGAAATAAGAAATTATAGTACCCGAAGTAATACAGAATGGCAAAACTTAAATTAAAGTTCAATTGGCCATTTACCAATACATCCATGGGAAGTGATTCCAATCTACTCCACCCGAAGTTTTCAGGAGTTTTCTGTGTAAGTGGGGCCATTATGTTAATTGGAGATGCAATGTGTGTATCATTGTGAACAACCATCCCATCACTACGAAATAGACCTTTTCATCATTGGAATCCAAAACTACTATTCGCTTCTTCCCAATATCAATGAATGATTTTGAACTGGTCCTGCTATCTTGATCTGAGCAAGGGCGCCAGGCTTCAATTATCTGTTTGTGCCTCTTACTCGCTTGTTTTGTTTGAATGCCATTGCTTTCTGGCTCATGGAAGAATTGTTTCCTGCCTAATAGACAAACTTCTAGAAATAATTCTGATAAATACGCTAAATATAGTGAAGAAAATACAGATTATTATGGGATATACCTAGTAATAATATTCAAAAATAAGCTACTGATACTTTATAGCTAACTACCATATTAGTAATATTCAATTCAAGGTGCTTTGTGCAATGATAAAAAGAGGTGAAAAGAAAGATCACTTCTCGATTTGTTCATAATAAGCTCTCTTCTTCTCCCTGGTTAAAATCACGTTTTATCCCAAATTGTACTTAAATAAAAAATATCCATGTAACTGAAATTAAGTCTCGCATCCATAATATACTTGAAATTAAATCGAGAAGTAATCTTTCTTTTCACCAGGGATAATATGCTTGAAATCACGATCGGTTAGATGAGCCAGCTTGAGAGGGAAGTGATAGTTAGAGGGAGGGGATTGGTGGAGCAGCCAACAAAGTAAAGTAGGGTCAATAGCAATTTTCTTCTGTTCCAGTTGTATAATCCCTAATTATATTTTTGGAATTTGAACAAGAAATTAAGAGAAATAACTGGGATATTTTTAGAAGAAAAAAAGGCTGAAAACATGTTTTCTAGAAAATCGTGGTATTGAAAAGGAGACATGTTGCTTATGTTTTTGGCTTCAGACTATTTTATTTTGGCCAGTAGAAGTAAGAAAAACTCCATACAGTCGGTATGATAAAAGGGTTGGGTTAACCCATTTACGAATTATTAAATGGGTTATGAGTTGGATTGACCTATTTTTAAAGGGTTATAAATGGGTAACCTATTTATCCATTTAAAATTACATTTCCATATATGAACTCCGCCTAGTGCAGAAGCCGCCATTTTTTCTGTTCAGACTGCAATAACTTCTTCATACAATCGGGATCGAGCGAAACTTCAACTGATTAATTTCCATCTAAATTACGGACAATATGGAACACTCATATACTTTATATTGTTAATGCACACTAGTTCTATATGGAGACTGACAGTTGTACTTGGAAAATAACAGGCTACCACATCTCTATATTTGAACTCCGCCTAGTACAAAAGCCGCTATTTTTTTGGTTCAGACTGTAATAACTTCTTTATATCAACTCGAAATCGGGTGGGACTTCGACCAATTAACTCCCATCTAAATTACGGACAATATGAAACACTCAGATACTTTATATTTTTAACGCATACTGTAGTTCTCCATGAACACTGACAGTTGTACTTACAAAATAACAGGCTACCACATCTCCATATTGAACTCCGCCTAGTGCAAAAGTCGCTATTTTTTTGTTCGGACTGCAATAACTTTTTCATACTAACTTGGAATCAGGCGAGACCTCAACTGATTAACTTCCACCTAAATTACGGACAATATGTAACACTCGGATACTTCATATTATAGACCTACACTGTAATTCTCCATGGAGACTGACAGTTGTACTTAGAAAATAACCGGTTACCACATCCCCATATTTGAATTTTGATGAAAATTAGACTTAAAATTTTAATTTTATTGAAACTCAAAACGTAAAAATTGAAAATAGAATTAGTTTATATTATTTGTTTTTTATTAGTTAAATCAAATTTAAATTTTTAAATTGGTAATCCATTTATTAAATGGGTTGTGTCATAAATGAGTCAAAAAGAATGGGTCATAAATGGGTTAGGTCAAACTTGACCCAACCTATTTTGACCCAACCCAACCCAACCCGTTTGACAAGTCTGACACTGAAAGACAACATTATTCTTTAAGTTCCACTCTAAACATAGATAGTAGTTATCCACAGTCAAAAGCTACAAAAAAGACTAACATTTTTTTTCTTAAAAGTATACTGGGATGTTTGATTGTAGTTCAGATTAACATAATGTTTTATGAGCCTTTGACTTAATTGTAACATAAGGAGAGTCCATTATTTTGATATACAGCTTAAATCATGATGCAAATCATATATGTTTATTTAGAATGAACAGTTTCCCAACAGTACAACTATTTGTAAAAGGTTTATCAATGCTATAAATGCTAAAATAGCTGCAAAAGAAGTAAAATGATTCTATTATAGCCTCTCTAGCAACAGAACGAGTAGATCACATGAAAAATTAGTGGGAGCTTTTGAGGTAAGTTTTGCACGAATTCTTTACACATAACAGAAAACCAACCTTAAGAGGCCTTTGTAAATAACACTTTATGTTCAATAATAGAAAAAGTCAACGCCTAGCATCATAACAACTCTAAACCGTCCCATTATCCTCCCCATTACGTTATCCAAAAATCGCGATCAGCTCCTATATCCGAGCCATGATTACTCACTATACGACACAAACCGGCCACAATGATTGCATAAATCAACTCATGCTTCGACCCCAATCCTCACTAAGTCCTCTAGCTGAAAGCTGGGACATTTGTGCAATGATCAATGTCCCATCAACGCCCGTCAATATAGGTGTTTTCTTCGTTCCTTTATGTACTCTAGCAGGGTGGAACTTTCAACGTTTTCGACTGATTAGAACAGAGCAAATATAATAGAAAATAGCAGAAAGGTAAACGAGACACTGATTTTCATAGTGGTTCAGCTGTTAACTAAGTCTATGTCCACTTTATAGCTTGATTATTGATTTGATCTTGTTTGAATGAGATTACAAGGTGATTGAGAAAGAATTAGTCACAAGTATAGAGGCTAGACTGATTCTAAATCCTAGAATTGCCAAGAATAGCTGCCTTGGTGACTATGGTGTAGAAGAAAGAGTTGAAGAATAGATAGGGATCCCACATAGTGATAACAAAATCTAGATCCTCTCTTGGTTGCAACAAGGTTTATATTTATAGGGGCAGCAGTCACATTAGATCAGAAGCCCACTACCAGAGAAGTCCACAGAGTAGCCTAAGATTGCATAAGAAAAATCACAACGAAACGAGTTAAGGGCTAAAATCAATACCGAGTCAAGGCCTTAACTCGGTGCCCAGTTTAATCCTTAGGCAACTTTTGGTTGAATCTTCTTATGTTGTGCTCATTTCTTAGTTAGATATCCTCCATGTAATTTGGTAAACTATAGATGAGTTTCGATCATTGTTCTTCCATGACTTAGATTATCTTGCTGTTTGGACCATCATATCTTCACTCTTGATGATACGTTTTCTGGAAATCTATTAAACTTCATGAATATGTATAGGAAGACTAGAAGATCACTTTGACAAAATATGAAAATGTCACGATGAGGCATTTAAACTCGGTACCGACTCAAGGAGCTTAACTCGAGCCGAGTTAAGGTCTTGGCCTATTTTCAATCCATACTTTCTAGAGCCTTTCCCCTTGCCCTTCTAAGTTTCACGTCCAAATTTCAAGTCATTCAGTATTCGTCCTGATGTTCTAACTTCTATTGACTTCTGCTTGGATAAAACCCAGTTAACTTTTGTCCCCCAGTGTACGCTTTCGTTGGAAACAAAGTGTGCATTGGAACAAGGTGAGGCTCAATCTGTTATCCTATAAGTTTCAGTTATTGTCAGATTCCATTTTGAGACATTGTTCTCAATCAGTAAACTTTCGATCAGCTATTTGTTTTAATTTTGATTTGAATTTCAATTCTTTCAACCAATGACGTTATTTTTGCTTTAGGTTAAAGTGGTCAACTTAGGACCGAGCCTTAACTCATTCCGAGTTAAGGACTGGGGCAAATTTTGTTGAGATTTTTTCTTTACTTATATTGATTTCCTAACTCCTCACTTGTTCTACTTTCATCCAGTCGACTTTGCCCTATTCATCTCCGGCCGATTCAAGCTGCTCCCTTGCCATCGTTCAACTTCCAACCCCCACCGCCGAGCTCTGCCATCTCCACGTGATACTTGTCGCCACCTAATTGGGTTGCCGCCACTGCAGGCACCGTTTGGAAGACTCAGATTCGACTTATCTCAAACCCCTGGCCGAGTTAGACTTTTCCGAAATTGAAGGTTAGCGATGGAGGGCTTACGCTTGGGTGGTGATGGAGATGGTGATTTGCTTTGGTCGATTGTGATTTTGGGAATGGAGATAGTTGAATTCAAACTTGACTTGCTAGCGATGTAGCTAGGGTTTGGCTTCATATTGGACGTGTATGACTCGAGGGACAAGTCATGCCTCCTAATTTCAACCATTTCTTCCCACGAAATTGACTAAAGCTAGATCATCAAATTGACTCCGATGTGACGATTCACCTTAAATTCAGACATATCGGATAGCTCTGTTGCATTGCATTTTTGCACATCCAGCGTCTCTAAAAAGAAAACGTTCTGTGTTGCTCCGGACGACGGATCTGTTGATCGAAACAAGTAAGTATAAAAAAGTGATTTCGAAGGACGATACAGATAGTTTTTCAAATATGAGCGAGTTATCTACACAGGATGATCCGTTTATGGTGTTCAAGACATTGTACTCATCCATATAGATAACACCTTGCACTAGCCCCGGTCAACACTTGGAATCTGTTTGGTCAGCACATGCCGACTTCCTTTGGATTTCAAGTGTTAATCACACGAGATTTTTTTATTATAACTGAAACATACCCGACCATGATCAATAAGTTTTAGTATCTAGAATGACAGGCCAGTCGACACGCCGCAAGTCCGTCGATGGAGCATCCACGCCTTCAAAAGCCGAATCATCAATGATCCCAGTCTATCCAACCTGTGACTTCTGATTTCTACAACCCCATAGTTTCGGTAGGACCCGTAGTCGACCAGTTGCTTCATGGGTTGAGAATTCTAACGGATCCTCCGAAACAAACGCCTTCAATCTATACAGCTAAAATGCTTGGAAATACATATGTGCAACATGGTATACCCGAGGGTGATGTTCGTTTATCTACTCGAGCCGAGTTCGCATATAATCCCTTGGAAAGCTTTATTACATATAATCGACACATGTGCCTAAGCAGTGCTGTACCGTCGTTCAATTGGTTTCTTGTCCATGGTGCTTCAAGTTTTAGGATTGGCGCCATTTCAAATCCATCCAAATGGTTACGTGCTCTTAAATTCCCTGTACATCTTATTAATGACTAGGCTTGGGCAACCCCCAAGGTTAAATGAACTCGTATATCTCCTACACTTAAAAAAAGGGTAGAACTATCCATCCTTCATTATTATAGAAGCCTAAAGGGACTGTAAGTTGATAAAAGATCTCCACAACAAATGCTCGGCTTTCAAAAATAAGATTTCTTTGTTCGACATCCAAAGGGCTTCAATCACTTCTGGTTATATGGAAATAAATCCTTATTCCTTGGTTCTTTCCTGAAAGCGTGCTATGGATCGTCTTATATGGATATATGATAATGCAGAGTATAATGATGATAATACTACTGTAAATAGCATGGAATAAAAAGCAGTATGATAAAATGACACCAGAGATTTTTATACTGATTCGGAGCACCGTCCTACGTCCAGTCCCAGACTCCTTTTGGAATTTCACTAAGAAAACAACACTCACTTAAACTGAAAGAACATATCTATACAACCCCTGAACAGCCGAACAGGGACTTGAGCAGTAGAACATGATTTCGCCTCAACAGTCGAAAAGGACTTCACTTGCCTGAGCAGCAGAATAGGACTTCAACAAATACAAAAGATTGTTTGACTTTTTGTGTGTTCTGATAACATGGATATGTCACTTGTAGTACACCCTTCCTATAATCTTCTCCTCGAGTATAAATATTTATATTTGAAGTATATGAAGAATAGAAAGGTATAGTATTGCTTTAATGCAGAATATTTGAAAGTATGATAACAAATAGATTTCAGAAAGTTAGATTAGAGAATAAGAGAAATCGTTTGTGATTAAGTGATTTGAAATGAAGTTGGAGTTGGTATTTATAAAGATTAGAAACAACAACTGTTGATGAAGAGTTTCGATCGAAGTGTTGCATCCGAATCTTTTCGTTAAAGGTTCGCAACTCTTCACAAAAGTTGTGTCCTTTCAAATAAGTGACTGTTATAGAAATTCAGTCGACTGAGCTACAGAGTCAGTCGACTGAAGATTCAAAAGTAATTTGAAATTTAAATTCGTATATATTTATGTAACTGTGCATGCTGCACAAAAACCCCCAGTGTCAGACGACTGTCTCAGTAGGTCAATCGACTGACCTGGTCATTTTTGTGTAGTTTGCACAATTACACACACACACACACACATATATATTTATTTCTATGACTTTAAATTACTTTAATAATTTAAATGTGTTCTTATATATGTATAAAATATTAGTAATATAGTGATTAAATATATAAGCTAGTGTAGACATAATCGAGGAGAGATTTTAACAAATATTGACCTAAGACTTAAAAACAAAATACCATAGTTGATGCAACGGGTTTTAAAGTCTCGTCTCCTTATCTCTTTTTGTCGTAGCAGTCGTTAAATTTGTATGTTGTAGTGATAGCTTCGTGTCATGAATCAAAACCAAGTCTCAACATTCTCCCCCTTTTTGATTGATGACAACCTGTAAATAGATATAGATTTCGACTGTATATATATAAAACAAAAATACTTACTCCTCCTGAATCTTTGACGCTTTATATCCTGCATTCTTATTAGTAGCAATAATATTTCTCCCCCTTTGTCATCGACAAAAAGGAATAAGTAATATGATATAATAGTATAAAAGATAATATGAAATAAAATCAAGAGCAATCATCCATACATTTAACATCCGTAGTCAAGAGTGTTCAGAATCAATAAACTAGAATGACCATTTAGTACAAGCCATATAAATTGAAAAATAAATGTCTGGAATAAAAAGAAATGAACATCTTACGCCATCGTTTGTTTACCCTTACCACTATCTCCTTTACCACCATCATCATCACTACTACTAGCTTGATCGTCGTCAGAAGAAGAAGAAGACCGTGTAAATACGGATTGCTTACCCGAATCGCCTATAGTAGTAGTAGATGTACCAGAAGAGCATGATAGAGCTTGCCACAATTTGGTGAAAAATCCTTTGACTTTATCGAGCTTCTTATCAACTCTGATGATATTTGATTATAGAATTTATTGATTACGACACATTACATTAATGGCTTCACGTTGTTGAAGACCTTCATTTGGAATCATAATTTCTTCTTGTTGATAGCGAGTTGACCTTTGACGAGATGGTTGGTGAGATGGCTCGCCATGTTGTTCTGGTTGGACTTGAGCTGTTTTCCTATGGGTCCATTCTTCAAAAGATATTATATGAGGGGGGTCGGGCAACCGGTAATTTCATCAAGGCTAAAGTCCGAGCATACAAACATCCAATGGTAGACACTGGTGAATCCAGTTCCGAAACTTCACAAGCTTTCAGACAACGCATAATATATTCGCCGTAGTAAATTATATTCATCTTACCGTTGTTAAATCTTAAAAATTCATCAAGAATTAAACGAAGCCAGTTTACTTTGATGTTCCCAAAAATTGCATACAAGGCTTTAAAATTATTTTCATAGACAAGTTTATAACTCCCGGTTCTAGGAGTTACGATTTTCATTAGGGCGTGATGAATAATTCGTGCCTTTGGTCGTAAAGACATCGATTTTAACTGACGCATATCGTCTTTTAAAAACAAATGGCTTACACGGTCTCGAACAACCAAATCAACATCAATAATAGCTAATTCAACACCATCATTTTCTGTTTTAGAATACGAGCCATGCGGTCTAGAGAAAAGAAGATGGGCTTACCACATACGAGACTCCATATGCAATCTTGTTGATTTGGAACATCTTGGTGACCTAAATTCAGGTTAGCATAGAACAATTTTACCATAATTTGGTTGATTTTGTGTTTATTGTCGTCGATATCAACTAACGACTCCAAATTGCTCCTTCGAGCTAATCCTTAAATGTGATAGGGTGAAATATCAGAGAATTTGATGAACGAACCTTCGAATATTCTTGAATCTTGCATCTGTCTCCACCTCTTCATTGCGGTGTCATCAAATAGCCACATCTGAATTTGTTCATTCGATGGAGGTTGAGATGAGGAGGAGGCTTGATCTTTACGTTTTGGAGCCATTTAATTTTGATTTTGAGGAAAAAAAATTTGAGTTTTGGAGAGCTTAGGGTTTCGAAAATTTTGAAAAACTGAAATGGTAAAGAGGAGAGAAGGAAAAGTGAAAGATAGAGGGGTAAAGGGGTAAGTGAAAAGGTAAAAAGCAATTCAGATCTGCGGCTCAGTTGACTGGCTCAGGGCTTTATTCGACTGAGGCTGAAGATTGAAATTTTTCGATCTTCTGGTCCAATTGACCGAGGCCCTGAAACAATCGACTGGGCCCGTTATACAAAATTTTATGTTACAGCGTCAGTCGACTGGCTCAGGGCTTCAGTCGACCGAAGCTAAAGGTTGATAATATTCAACCTTCTGGTCTAGTCGACCGAGGCCCTGCATCAGTCGACTTGCCATGTATATATTAAAAGTTGTTTGCAGTGTCAGTCGATTGATCTCCTGATCCAGTCGACTGACATGTAGTATTTTACACAGAATTTTTTTATGATGTGAATTGTGTATATGTTTGTTAATTCTATATATATAATTTTTATTTTAATGAATGTTATATAATTGTGTATGTTAAAAATTGTCGCTTATTGCACTGGAAATTAATTTATTTCAAATAAAAACATATATATAGAGAGAATTTATTTGAAAATACAACAAAAAATGATTAAAAAACTATGATTATTTGTTAGGACTTGGTGTCTTGAATTCTTTCAGTTGCTTACGACGAATATTCGAAGCTTCGTTGCGATCCCACGAATTTGGTGAGTATGGTGGTCGCGGAGGAGACAAAGTCGATGGTCGTCTGATAGGCGAAACAATATTTTCGTCTATCGGATGTGACGATGCCCCGCAGAATTTCATAGCTATATGCTCGATTATTCCTATACGTCTAGAGTTTATTTTCTGTTCGTAATACATCTCCCTTTGTAGAATTAGACATTCCCGCTGATAATGGTGGAGATCGTCGATCTTTTGTTTTTTGTTTGGGGAGATATCAGCGGTCTTCTTTCCCTTTTTCTTGTCTGAAGTATATCCGGTGTGGTAGACCGATGATGGTGAACCTTTAAGGTTCAGAATTTTTGGAGAGTTGGTCGAGGCAATGATTTCGATAGAGTCTGATGTAGAGGAAGTTGACATTGTTTTAAAACTGCTGTTAATTAATGTTTTAATTCAAAGAGAATCGAATGATGTATTTTGAGTGCATAAGAAAAGGAATATACACCTACTTATAGTTTTAGTTTAGAAAAAATAGGATACTAATTGGTGGATTATATTAATTCTAGCCAGAAAGTATGTAGAGACATTGGCTTTCTGTTGGCTGAGCTAATTTGAACAACTTTAATAATTATAAAATTAGTAATGTAGATTATAAAGATAGATGTGACATGTAATGTAATATAAAATACTTGTAACCATATAATAAAGTGGCCATAATAGACTAGAACAGAAAACATTAATAGCTCAGGTGGTTAAGACACTTGGGCTATTCACAACAGGTCACGAGTTCGAGTCTCAACATGGTTAGAATTTTGAATCTTTCATAATTTTTTGAATTTTTAGTTAATTTTTTTTATATTTTTATTTATACATCTTTACTCGAAATTATACCGAACTCACGTCGCAACTTTATAAACGTATTCTCTAATAGTGGTTTAGTAAAAATATCGGCTAACTAATTTTCTGATGGTACGTAGTCCGGATTTATTATATCTTTTTCTATATTATCACGTAAAAAGTGATGTCTAATATCTATATGTTTAGTTCTTGAGTGATTTACTGGATTTTTAGATAAATTTATTGCACTATAATTATCACAGTAAATTGTTGATTTTGATAGATTGATTCCAAAATCTTTAAGTGTCTGTTGCATATAAATTACTTGTGTGCAAGCTAGTGCTGCAGAAATATATTCTGCTTCACAAGTTAGAGAGACACAGTTTTGTTTCTTACTAAACCATGATATTAATGATTTACCAATGAAGTGACACGTACCGCTTGTACTTTTTCTATCTGTTCGTGATCCTCCGAAATCTGCATTGTTGTATGATACTAATTCGATCGAACACTCTTTTGGATAGAAAAGTCTGAAATTTGTAGTTCTACTAAGACAGCGTAGTAAACGTTTTACCGCACGTAGATGTGATTCTTTCGGGTCTGCTTGAAATCGTACACATAAACATACACTCATCATAATATCTAGTCTACTGGCTGTTAAATAAAGTAGCGATCCTATCATACTACGATATAATTTCTGGTCTACACTTTTACCGTTTTCATCTTTATCAAGATGTGCTGTTGTACTCATAGGAGTTGGTTTGGTAGAAGTGTTTTCCATTCCAAAACATTTGATAAGATTATTGCAATATTTTTCTTGATTAATAAAAATTCCATTTGAAACTTGTTTAATTTGTAGTCCTAGAAAATATGATAATTCTCCCATATGGGACATTTCAAATTCTCTAGTCATTATTTCAGAAAATTCTTTACATAATTCATTATTAGTTTAGCCAAATATAATGTCATCGATATATATTTGAACTATTAATATATCATTTTTAGAACGTTTTATAAATAACGTTTGATCTACTTTTCCTATTTCGAATCCATAATTAATTAGGTAGCTTTTAAGACGTTCATACCAAGCACGTGGTGCTTGCTTTTATCCATATAAAGCTTTCTTAAGTTTATATATATGATATGGATATTTTTCATGAATAAATAAGGAAGGTTGTTCAACATAAACATTTTCTTTAATATAACCATTTAAAAATGCACTTTTAATATCCATTTGATAAAGTATAAAATTATTAAAATATGCGTATGCCAGTAAGATTCGTATTGCTTCAAGTCTAGCAACTGGAGCAAACATTTCTTCGTTCTTCTTGATTATATCCTTGTGCTACTAATCTTGCTTTGTTTCTAGTTATATTTCCTATTTCGTCTACTTTTTTTTTATAAACCCATTTAGTTCCTATAACCTTCTGATCGATCGGTCTGGGTACTAGTTCCCAAACTTCATTTCGTTCAAACTGATTTAATTCTTCTTGCATAGCAATAATCCAACTTTCATCGGATGATGCTTCTTTAGTATTTTTAGATTCTATAGTAGAGAGAAAAGCTACATTACTCATTACATTTAATTGACTTCTAGTTCGAACATTTGAATTTATTTCTCCAATTATGTTTTCTGTAGGATGATTTCGTAAATTTCTTTGAGGAGATCTTATTGTATTAGTAGTGATACTATTTTCTAAATTATTAACAATACTTTCATCTTCTCTAGAAAAAATGATATCGTCATCATCTCTTGAATTGTTTATTATTGTTTTTGTTTTATTAAGTAAGAAACAACTTTAGCGTTTTCATTAAAAGATACATGGAATGATTCTTCGATAGTATTTGTTCGTTTATTAAAAATTCGATAAGTTTACTTCGATTCGAATATCCAAGAATTATTCCTTCGTCACATTTTGAATCAAATTTGCCAAGCTGAACTTTAGTATTTAATATAAAACATTTTGATACAAATAATTTAAAATAAGATATGTTTGGTTTTCTACCATTAAATAGTTCGTAAGGAGTATTTTTGGTGAGAGGTCTAATAGAAACATGATTCAAAACATAACAAGTAGTTGCAACAGCTTCTGTCCAAAACTGTTTTGATAACGTGCTTTCATTTAGTAAAATTCTTGCACATTCTTGTAGAGTTCGATTCTTTCGTTCTACAACTCCATTTTGTTGTGGAGTTCTAGGAAATGAAAAGTTATGTTACATTCCTTTCTTTTTACAGAAGTTATCAAATTGTATATTTTCAAATTCACCTCCATGATCACTTCTAATATTTTTAATTTTAATACCTTTTAAAATTTGAATTTATTTAACAAATGTTTTGAAATTTTCAACGGTATCACTTTTATTTTTCATAAAAATAGTCCATGTATATCTAGAAAAATCATCAACTATTACAAATACGTACTTATTATGATTTATGGATTGTATTTGGGCAGGGCCAAATAAATCCATATGAAGTAACTCGAGCGGTTGTAATGTCAAGATAACTTTCTTTGATTTAAACGAGGATTTAGTTAGTTTACCTAATTGACATGAGTCATATATATCATTGACTTTAAAATTCATATTTGGTAATCCTTTTAAAAGATTATGTTTAGAATTTTTATTCATATTTTTGAAATTGATATGACAAAATCGTTTATGCCATATCCATGGATCATTTTCTTTAGCTATTAAACACATATCTGAGTTATGATTAACTTTTATACTTAAAATGTAAATGTTTTTATCTCTATTTCCCTCGAAAATAAGATTTTGATTTTGATCAAAAATGCTACACTTATTTTCAGAAAATGATATTTTAAATCCTTTATCGCATAACTGACTTATACTTAATAAATTATGTTTTAAATTATTAACTAATAAAATATTTGTAATTAGAGGTAAATTAGATGTATCGTAATTGCTCACATCGCTTTGCCGATGATATATCCCTTGGAATTGTCTCCAAAAGTGACAGACCCTCCATCTGAGTATGTAATATTTATCAGCATATCCTTATCTCCTGTCATATGTTTTAAGGAACCACTGTCGAATATCCATTTTCCTCTTTTCTTGAGTGGGACCTGCAAAAATATACGAGATATCATTGGTACACACTTTTTAATAGGATCCTAAGGGTTAGGTCTTAGGAAACCAAACCCAAGAGGGTTTAGTATCCCTTTTATAAATATAATTTTTATTATTATGAACATCTTTTATGAATGAACTAATATACTTTTTTTCTTATTAGTTTGTTATTAGTTTTAGGTATCCATATACTTATAGTATTAGAAACTAGTCTATTTAAAGACGTGGGTGTTTTATTAATTTTAACTTTGTTCAAATTACTAGATTGTGACTTTTTAACTTTCTTCTTATATCCTAGACCATGTTTATTACTAACAGATTGTGAATTTTCTATAATCCTAGGTAAAATTTCTCTTCCTTTATTAAAATTTGAAACATTTTTAGTGATTCCATCTAGTTTGGTCTTTAGACTTGAATTTTCTAGTACTAGCATTTTAATATTAGTTTTTAAAACATGATTTTTAGAAACAAGACTATCATTCTTTTCTTTTTGAGTTTCAATTTTTTGACTTAATAATATAAGTTGAGAATTAATATTAGAGAGAGATTCTTCAGTTTTCTCAAGTTCTTCTTCAAATATTTTCTTCTCATCTTTAAGCATATCTCTTTCGAATTCTGCATTGTTCTTATTTTCTACAGCTTTTTATATTTTCTTTTAAGACTTTTTAAAGTATCTAATAATTTATAATTTATTTCTATCATATCATCAAAAGTAAAATCACTAACCTCGTTAGCTTTAGCCATAAAACATATGTTAGCTTGTTCATTATCGCTGTCACTTTAAATTTTCGAAGAAGAGGATGAGGAATCTGAATCATCCCATGTGACTGAAAAGGCTTTTCTTTTGAATTTGTCCTTCCTTTTATTTCGGTATTCTTTCTTTTGATCTGGACAGTCTTTCTGCATGTGCCCCTGTTTATGATAGTTAAAACATTCCATAATTGATAAAGACCATGGTTTATTGCTGGTTGAGCGTCTCTTGCCATTGTTTCTGTTTCCTTTTCTATTTTAAGAATTTCTTGAAGTTCTTTGTAACAAAGGCTAGGTCGTCTTTGTCTGAGTCTGATTCTTCTTGTTCTGCATGAAATGCTATATTCTTTTTATCTTGAGCTTGAACTCTTTTTGCCTACAAATTCATTTCATAGGATATTAGGTTTCCTATTAATTCTTCTGGAGTTATTTTGGAAATATCATTCGCTTCTTCAATAGCGAGAACTTTTCTTTCCCATTCTTCCGTTAAAGAATCAAGGATTTTGGATACGATATCAAAATATGAATACTTTTCTCCTAGTCTTATAAATGAATGATAGATATCCTGAAATCTTAAGTATAATAATACTGTAAATAGTGCGGAATAAAAAGCAGTATAATAAAATGACACCAGAGATTTTTATACTGGTTCGGAGCACCGTCCTACATCCAGTCCCGGACTTCTTCTGGAATTTCACTAAAACAACAACCCTCACTTAACCCGGAGGAACAGGTCTATACAACCCTTGAGCAGCCGAATAGGGACCTGAGCAGCAGAATATGATTTCGCCTCAGCAGCCGAAGAGGACTTCACTTGCCTGAGCAGCAGAACAAGACTTCAACAAATACAAAAAAATGTATGACTTTTTGTGTTTTCTGATAACACGGATTTGTCACTTGTAGTACACCCTTCCTATAATCTTCTCCTTGAGTATAAATATTTATATTTGAAGTATATGAAGAATAAAAAGGTATAGTATTGTTTTAATGCAGAATATTTGAAAGTATGATAGCAAATATATTTCAAAAAGTTAGATTAGAGAATAAGAGAAATCATTTGTGATTAAGTGATTTGAAATGAAGTTGGAGTTGGTATTTATAAAGATTAGAAAACAACAACTGTTGGTGAAGAGTTTCGATCGAAGTGTTGCATCCGAATCTTTTTGTTAACGGTTTGTAACTCTTCACAAAAGTCGTGTCCTTTCAAATAAATGACTGTTATAGAATTTCGGTCGACTAAGCTACGGAGTCAGTCGATTGAATATTCGAAAGTAATTTGAAATTTAAATTCGTATATATTTATGTAACTGTGCATGCTGCACAAAAATATCAGTGTCAGTCGACTGTCTCAACAGGTCAGTCGACTGACCTGGTCATTTTTGTGCAGTTTGCACAATTACATACATACATACATACATACATACATACATACATACATACATACATATTTCTATAACTTTAAATTACGTTAATAATTTAAATGTTTTCTTATATATGTATAAAATATTTAGTAAATATAGTGATTAAATATATAGGCTAGTGTAGACATAATCGAGGAGAGATTTTAACAAATATTGACCTAAGACTTAAAAACAAAATACCATAGTTGATGCAACGGTTTTTAAAATCTCATCTCCTTGTCTCTTTTTGTCATAGCAGTCATCAAATCTGTGTGTTATAGTGACAGCTTCATGTCATGAATCAAAACCAAGTCTCAACATTTCTATCCAAGTGATTTTCCAATTTTGTAACCTATCATATGTCTTATTGCAGTCATCCCGAGGTGAAAAAGTAATGAAGAGCTTAAAGCAATGCTTGAAACTCTTAAGACCGTGAGAGCTTCCGATCACATAGTGGGGTTCCTTTTAACAAATGAGAACCTCTTGCTGTTCGACTTACTTCATCCCAATAGATTTGCTGTAGATGACGAGCCATCAACGTTGAGTGGCCCTAGGAGGCATACTCGTTCCTTAGCCCATGCTTGTGACTCCGTCGAGGAGGCTTAAGAAAAAGTGGCTAGTCAATAAGAGGTAGCACAGACTGAAGAGGTTCCTGGAGTTGATGTAGACTTACCCTTCGAAGAGGACATCATGGGGAATTGCGATGGACCCACAGGATGTCTCCGATCCTCGAAGATGAAGACGAAATGTTTCAAAGGAAAGATGGGAACAACCTGTGGTTGAAAAAGGAGAGGAATCGGTCTCAAATGATGACAATAGGGACTTTGTCATCTCCGCATAAAAAGATGAATCTTTCGGTGAGTCATCAGAAATGAGTGATGATCTTCCTAAACTTCCTTCTCCAAACTTGTTAACTATTAAGGCATCAAGCCCTAAACCCCCAATTTCTCCTCCTAAAGAACAACATGCTATCGAGACGCCACAGTCTGTCGGATTACCGGGACCACCGCGGAGATACGTATATTTCCTATTTCATGAGAGATGTCGCCATATATGTAAATGAACATGGCAATAACTCCATTAGCAAAATGATAACTCAGATCATCTTGAAAATCGACATCTTCTCAAGCGCATTTGTGAGTAGTGGTGAAAAGACTCCGACTCTTAATCCCTACCGATATGGTTAGTAGATCATATATGGGATCATCGGCTCTACACTTAACTTTAGGATCACAAGCACACATCTCTACATCGCGTTAAGTTCCTAAGTTCAAGTATTAACTTCATTCTTGTTTTCACTTCAGGCACCATGGGACATAGGTTATACCATCAATTACATCAAGATACCAGCTCCCACAAAAGTAAAACTTCTAACCTGCCTTATTACCCTCCTTGTAAAACGAATGAGGAGAGAAGGAAAAGAAAAGAGGAAGAGCCTCGTCACATGGATCAAGAGCGTGAGATGGGGGAGAAAAAATAGGAAATTACGAGGGCAGTGCCCCTTGCAATGCATACAAGCACCAGATAGACTTTCCTGACCGTCGCAGGCCCTCATTATCAATTACCACTCCCTGCATAGATGCTCGAACCATTGAAATACCAATAATTCCATCCTCTTAGACAACAACCGTTGCAATGGCCCTAATTTCTTTCAAATGAACTGAAAAGTTCATGCTTTCGCTGGATCCAATCATGCTTCAAGCTGCCTTTCCCATTCCATTCTTGAAGGGAGTCAAGTTCAACAAGAAAATAAAGCCCCGTAATAGGGTCACTTCCCTCAGCAATCTAGAGACAGTCCCCGAGGACTTGGAAGCCGAGTATGACATGTAACATTTAGTGAAAGCTCTTTCAAATGTCAATCGCATCAACGATCAGGAGATCCTCTCATTTGAGATCGAAAGGGAAGACCATGCTAAGGCGATAAAGACCATGATGATAAGATAGTCTAGTTGAAGACTGAGAGGGACGCATCCCTAAAAGAAAAGGATGTTAGGGACAAGTTGTTGACTGAGGCAAACTGGGCTCATAATAGAGTCATTATCATAATGAAGAATCAACTTAAAGATGCTCATATTGAATCCAGGTAACTGAAAAAGTAGCTTACCGAAGGAGAAAACACTATTAAATCTCAAAAGCAAACTATCGCTGGTCATGCTGCTATCATTGCTGAGCAAGCCATTGAGCTCACTCGTCTTCATGAGGAGAATGCACGGCTAGTGAAAGAGAAGGAAGAGGCGACGCAGGCAAACTGGCGGAGGAAATCTAGCATCAAAGCACTAAGTCAGAGCTTACAGAGGCACGATTGGAATACGACGATGCAATAAGCCAAATAGACGCTAGTGTGCTTTATCTTTATACTAGCTGCATGATGAACAAAGGCAGCTTGAAATGATGTGGTGATAACTATCCCCAAACTCTTACCGTGGTTTGGGAGGAGGTATTGGTCAGGTCTGAGGAGGCCATGGATACACGCTCTAAGGAGGAACTGAAGGCTGCTTATCTCAATCCTAAAGATATAGACTTTTTAGCTGTTGGCAAGCAGAAGGAAGCTGCCGACGCTACAAGCAAAGCTCCCACTGGCCCTAGTTTTTCAGGTCAGCGCCAAACATTTATTCATACTTCTTAAGAGCAGGCAGTGATCATTCCCATATCCACAGCTATTATTTCTGAAGCTGCTCACGTCCATGCAACTTCTGTAGCCTTAGGTGAGCCATGCCTAATTTTTTGTGTTGTAGTATGACCTTTAAAGATAGGGACCAATGATAAAGCCTTTGAAATTGAAGTTCATGACCAAACCGCTGGCTTAGGTATTTCCCTTATCTCTCCAATGACCTAGACATTTCGATTTACTTTGGATTCCTTTTCTAAATTGTGCACCCTTCTTTCCCAACTTGTTGGTCAGCCAACTCTCCCACCTCCTCCCCCTCTTGCTTTTCAAGGTTCAGGACCCGCTACTATTTTCACTGCTTCCACCACCATCTTTGCAGTGGCTTTTGGCATAGTTCCTATCTCCAGCTCCGGGCCTAGGCTTGATTTAGAACAGATAGAGGCACTACAAAACTTAGAGGATGTTTCAACATCCATGGATGAAGCGATGATGGTTACCACCGAGTCGGAGCTGACAGACAGGGCGACCATAGTAAAGAGACCGAAGGAGGAAAAGAAGGGGCTGTAGATGAAGAAGGAAAAGGAAGAGTGGAAGCACGAGACTCCCATCACCACATTGAAGGTGTTGAAAGAGGAGAGTTCGACTACTAAAGGGTTAGAGGGGTCCGGCCCCCCTGCGGGAGGAAAGACCGACAAGGATAGCAGGAAGAAGCTCCTGATTTGCCCATGCAAGGGCAGTAAAGGCAGACGGAAGGGAAGAAAGAAGTCGGGATGAGATCGAGCATCGGTCGAGTAGGGTACTCGTTGTCTTTTATGCGTTTTTTAGTGTCAGAGCATATACAAGTATAGAGTCTGTACATAGCGTCCTTTCTTTCCTCTTGTTGTAGCTTCAGTTACGTCTGTACTTTTGCTTTTTGATGCCCAAAACAAGCCGATATTGTACAGGTGCGACCCCTAACATTTAATATTGTACACAAAAATGAAAAAGATTAGCATTTTTTGTTGTAGTCTCTTATTTGTACTTTTCTATATTCCATGTACTGTGCCTATTTATATGCCACCGTACGTGTACATAATATGATTGCTTGTCCTATAATTTCCATATTATATACTGCTGCAGTGTGTGATACATGATGTGTTTATTTACTGCATTTCTATGCATGTAAATGGTGCAAGTAGTGTAATTTGCAGTTATTTAGCGTATTACTTAACTTAGCTCTGTCGTGGTTGCCAAAATTCACTGTTCGTCGTAACAAAACCGTGGAGTGATTTTCATTCTGACCAGGTATTAGTGTATTGTGTGCCCTCCAGTCCATGGGGATGGTTACTTTGGACACATGACATGAGACCAGATACTCTAGGCAGCTCTATGGTTGCCCTCAGTCGATGATGTATTGCAGCTCCTATCTTTGGGAACTAGTAATTTAGATGCTTGATTTCGGGCAACTTGCGGTTGATTGCAGTTGATTCTCTCCAAGCTCGATACTTGTTAGCACCAAAATTGGTTACTAACACCCTTGAGAAATATTGTGTAGAGAGATTAATGAAGAAAATAAATTAAAACAGAGAACTGTTTGCTAAATTAAATGCAAAGACAAGAACACCGGATTTATAGTGGTTCGGAGTAACTGCTTACATCCATTTTGAAGTTAATCTTTATTGCTTTACTCGAAAATTGATTACAGATACAATCCGTACACCAACTACTTGAATAGAAATGCTAACTGAAATAGAATGAGTCTTGAATGCAGCAGAGTCTCCCCAGTGTTCTTGAAAAAGGTCCATTTCACTGTACCCCTACACTTCTATTTATAGACGAAGATCTGTTGGACTTTCCTCATGGGCCTAGGAGTAAGATACCTCGGCCGGTACTAAGTGACTTCTGTACGTCGAGCCATAAATGCCAAATGGCAATTGCTGAACCACATATCCAAGCCGAACAACATTGGTATGCCGATCGAGGAAGGTATGCTGAACGGTATCTGCATGCCGACCGAGACAGTGTGCTGAGTGAAGAGTGTAGGCCGAACAAGGTCTGTGCCGAGCGAGACTGATGCCGGTCGAGAGGAGATGCCAAACGACCTTTCTATGCCATGTGAGAAGAAATGCCGAACGACCTTGCTTTGCCGAATGGCCCTTCCATGCTGAAAGATACTCTTATGCCGAGTAAGGAGAGATGTCGAACGAGGCTAGATGCCGAGCGAGGCTTGGATTCCGAACGAGGCTAGATGCCGAGCGACTTCTTAATGCCAAACTGTGCTCTATGCCGAGCGACCTCTTGATGCCGAATGTTGCTTTATGCCAGGCGACCTCTTGATGTCGAAAGGTGCTCTATGCCGAGCAACCTCTTGATGCTGAATGGTGCTCTATGTCGAGCGACTTGTTACTTGGTCAAGCCAACGGGTAACAATACTAAGGTTCTATCTGCGCATCAATTTCTATTTCCAAAGACCAATGGATAGCCCAATCCTTTAAATTCTCTTTTGACTTCGCCTATCTCCGAGCGAAGTCGATTTTGGAAGGTGGGGATTGATTTCTACCAATCTTGCAACTGATGAAGTTCCCTATGCTTCCAGAGCATCATCGGTACTTGGGCAATTTTGATAGATGGATGATGTTACCGGGGTAACATCGATAACTCGAAGCGCACTTGAATGCGGTTCCATTGGTTCAAGTAGTGAAGGAATAGGTACTTACTTTGGACGTAGTTCCATTTTCCCAAGAAGAGAGAGAAAGAGTGGAGTGTGCTTGAATGCAATTTCATCGGTTTAAGCAACAATAAAATGGATGCTTACTTGAACGCAGTTCCATCAGTCCAAGAAGCAAGGGAGTGGAGCGTACTTGAATGCAGTTCCATCGGTTTAAGCATCATCAGAATGGATGCTTACTCGGACGCGGTTCCATCGATCCAAGAAGCAAGAGATTTGGGCAAAATTGAACGCGGTTCCATCGGATCAAGTGGAAAAGGTGGTGGCTTACTTGGACACAGTTAAATCGTTCTAAGGAGCGAAGAAATGGAGTGCACTTGGACGCGATTCCATTAGTTCAAGTGGCAAAAGGATGGAGGCTTGCATGGACGTGGTTCCATCAGTCCAAGAAGCGAGGCACAGCTTGTGGGTGCGCACGCCTTTCTGATGTCGTCGAAACAAAATTGGTTCTCAGAAAGACTGGCATCGATTTTTCCAGTCAATCAAGTGGTTTGAGTTGATTTGATGCTTACATGAACGCGGTTCCATTGGTTTAAGAAACAAAATGACTTTACTGATCAAATGGAGAGAAAGACAAATCCTTCTTATTTACAATGCCTCTAGTATCCCTAGGTGACTTATTTGCGGAAATAGAAAATACATAGACAAGTGCTTAATAAAATAGTGCCGCAGCGAGTCATTACTCCAAGCACAAAGAATCATAATTCCATTGATCGTTTGAGCTTGATTATTCCATCTCCAAGTTTCTAGCCGATAACATAGGGTCCTTCCCAGTTCGGGTCAGGTGTCCCCATACCCTAGAAAATCCATTTTAGGATGAGATTTCCCACCTCTAAGGTGTGGTTGCGAACTTTAGTGTTGAAGTGTCGTGCAACCCTATTTTAGTGAGCAACGATCCTTAGTTTTGCTTGTTCTCACTTCTCGTTGATTTGGTCAAGTGACTCAAGAAGAACTTGCTTATTTTCATTTTGATTGAAGTGTCATCTCCGATGAGAGGGGACTTCCAGTTCGATTAGGATCATTGCTTTTGAACCATATGCCAAAGCAAACGGTGAGTGCCCCTTCGTAGATTTATGTATTGTTCAATAAGCCTATAATGCACGTGAAAGTTCATCTACCTAGTTCTCTTTAGCTTTCGTTACTTACTTCTTGATGGTGGATTTGATGATTTTGTTCACTACTTCCACTTGCCCATTTTTCTGTGGGAGTGCTACCGCAGAAAAAATCTTCTCGATCCGATGATGCTTGCAGATGTCCTTGAATTCAACACTCTCGAACTGAGTTTCGTTATTCGTGATGATTTTTTGTGGTACTTCAAACCTGCAAATATTTCTTTTACAAAATTGGTAGCAAGTGGTTCCGCTTTAGCCCACTTGGTAAAGCAATCAACTACAACAATAGCATATTTGGCTCCTCCTTTGGCTATAGGTAATGCACTGATAAATTGATTCCCTAGATTGCAAACGGCCAAGGGCTATCCATTTGTGTAAGTTTCATAGATGAGGTTTTCAGATCTTTGAAATCCTCTTTCAGTGATCACAATGTTTTGTGTAATCTACTGTGTCTCGGTTGATTATGGTCTCGAAACATCCATAACGTAAAACCTTCTTTGCTAGCATCTGCTCCCCAGTGTGGTCGTTGCAACTGCCTTCATGGACTTCTATCAGAATATTCTTAGCTTGGTCTCTGGTTACACATCTTAGTAGGAGGTTGAGAAGCCTCTCCTGTATAGCATTCCATCTTATATCATGAACCGCTATGTCTTTTGAAGAAACTTCTTCCGTTCATTTTGGTTTACGGGGAGTATCCCTTTGAACAGATAATCCTTGATTGGTGTCATACATGATTCTTCCTCTTCCGTGATTTCCAAAGCCCAATCTACATCCATTTGATCTGTGCTTGGAGCTATTAACACTTCAACTGGAACTAATCTCATTGACCGTGCCTCTTTGGAGCTGACCAAGTAATCTGCCCTCACGTTCTGTTCCCTGGGAATATGAGTTATCATGTAGTGTTCAATGCAGCCGAGTAATTTCCTTGCTTTTTACAAGTAGGGAGCGAGATTTTCCCCTTTAGCTTGATATTTCCTCTTTACCTTACAAACGACTAGTTGAGAGTAGCTATAGATATGCACAGCTTTTATTTCCAGTTCCTCCACAATATTCAATCCTGCTATCAATGCCTTGTCTTTTGCCTTGTCTTTAGTAACAGGGAACTCCAATTTTAAGGCATAGCAGATTGATCATCCTTTGGGAGTCTCAAGCACAACTCCTGCTCCCGAGCAGAATTCATTTAATGTGCCATCGACAAACTACTTCTATTGTGATGCCACTCTGTCTTCTTCTCTTCTTCATCACAAATGGTGAATTCCGTGATAAAATCAACTAACGCATGTCCTTTAATGCCCTTTAGGGGTGATAAGTCATATGACTTAATTCAATATTCCAGTTCAAAAGTCGCGTTGAAGTCTCAGGTCAATAAAGTATTTGTTTCAAAGTTTGATCCGTCAACACTTTAACTAGATGAGCTTGGAAATGTGGTCATAACTATATTAATGCGATCAGCATGTAATAAGCTAGTTTTCTAACTTCGGATAGTTTTCTTGGCACCAGTGAATCGCTTACGGATGTAATAAACATGCTGCTAGATCCTAGCTTCCTCGCATGCAAGTGCTGCGCTCAGAGCATGAGTTAACACAGCCAAGTAGATGAATAGGTCTTCCTCATATACTAGTTTAGATAGAACTGATGGGGTCTCCATATGTCGCAATAATTCCTCAAAAGTTCTTTGGCAGGCCCGATTCCATTCGAAAATTTTCTTATCCTTCTTCAATGCATCGAAGAACGATATACATTTGTCTATTGCTGTAACAACCTTGGTTTTGGAGATTACCTGCAAATATTAAATTATAACTGGGTTGTTACAATTGCTTTGGAAATGAATTGGCTCAACGTCGCGACCTTTCCATTCAGACTCTACAACTCCTATATTGTTGTAGGGGCGGGGCATTCCACAAGATAGTAATTTGCTTGAGATTAGCTTTAATTCCCCTAGCATTCACGATGAAATCTAGAAATTTTCCAGAAGCCACACTGAAAGAGCATTTCAACGAGTTAAGCTTCACTCCATACTTTCGGAGAATCTCATACATTTCCGAGAGGTTATCCAAATGATTTCTAGACAATGTGATTTGACTAGCATGTCATGTACTTAGACTTCCATTGTTTGTCCAATCTGATCCTTGAACATTGTGTTCACCAACCGTTGATAAGTTACCCCGACGTTCTTTAAGCTGAATAACATTACTCGGTAACAATACAATCCAATTTTGATGATGAAACTGGTGTTCTCCTGATCGGGTTCGTGCATCATAATCTAATTATATCCTGAGTAGGCATCCTTGAAAGAGAGTATTTCATGCCTTTCAGTTCCATCCACGAGCTGGTCAATTCTAGGTAGTAGGAAGCCGTCCTTTGGGCAAGCATTGTTCAAATTCGAGTACTTAACAAAGGTCCGCCACTTCCTGTTTGATTTCTTGACAAATATAGGGATTTGATACCCATTCAGGATATGTTACATTATGGATAAAGCCGTTGGCCAATAACTTATTCACTTCCTCCTTTAGTGCAGCGGATCACTCCGGACCCAAACCGTGTCTCTTCTACCTTACTGGAGCGAACTTGGGATCAATATTGAGTGCATGACACGCTATCTCCAGCAATATTGCATACATATCGAAACATGTCTAGGTGAATATGTCTAGGTTGGCGTGAGAAATTTGATAAACTCTTGTGGCATTTTGATCCCATGCTGCGATCTTATTTTCAAGAATCGAGTTGGGTCATCCATATTGACAGGGACGGACACCGTAGTCTTTACCAATGCAGCCCATTCCTCACCTATACTCTTCTTCCTACGGTCCAAAGCCTTGTCGAAACGGCTATGATCCCCAGAGCTGGTTCTGTAATTACTATGCCGACGGTTTGCAAATGTGGAGATACTTTCCCACATTCTTTCCCTTTTCTTACGTTTTGATTTGCGTAACTCAGTGATATAACATTCTTCGACGATGCTTTGATCTCCCTTTACAACTCCAACCCCATTCTCCATTAGGAATTTCATGGTAAGGCACCACAGAGCCAAAGCGATCCTAAAATCAACAAGGGATAGTCGACCCAAGAAAGCATTTCCAGTTGGCATTTCATCCACGATCATGAAGGTTTGGTTAAGGGCTACCCTTTGTTCATGTTCTCCGAGCTCGATAGGTAAGTCAATCATCCCAACTGGCTGTCTTGGTTCTCTTGCAAAACCCTGGATTTTCATTCGAAAATCAGACACATTTTCATGCCAATCTTCATCTGATCGAATGTATGTCAAAACAAGATGTTAATAGAACTTGCACTATCTACTGGGACTCGACGTACCACTGCCGGCCCAATTCCAATGGTTACCACCATCAGGTCGATAGTTGGTGCTTCTACTCCTTGAGTGTCTCGGTTTTGAAACACTATGTCATCATTGAGTGTCCTTTGCTACTTAGCTGGAGCGCCATCCTCAATTGCAATACAAGCTTGTTTCGGAGCATGCTTTAGTGAACTCGCATATCGCTTCATCTCCTCCTGGCTCTTCTTTGCTGGGTGAGGTCCTCCAAAAATAGTACTTATGACGAGTCTCTGATCAGTCCGACGAGTTCCTTTTCTCTTGGGTTCTGCTTGATTTCCCTGATTACTCGAGACTTGGGATCTAGTTGGTTGATCAGAGTAAAGCAGTTTCATTATGAACTGTTGGAGCCTATTGTTCCTTATTAATTTCCCGGTTATCAGATGCCGACATTCGTTTGTGTTATGCCCGTGAGTCTCGTGGAAGTGATAGAACTTCCATGATTGCTTTTGTCGTTCAGATTCTTCCTTCTTGGGAGGCTTGTTGTATCGCTCAGTTCCCTGAGTTGCAAGGTAGATGTTCTCTAAGCAGTCATTCAATGGCGTATACTTCTTGGGTCTCAGGTTCCTGATCCGCTTTCCATTCCCGTTAGGCCTACTAGTGTTCTTGTTTTTTTTCGTACCTTAGGTATTGCTTTGGATGATAACAACTATGAACGTTATATAACATATAAATACTAATGTTTTATCAAGTTATATATAGTAGTGCAGGATATTAGACATGTGTTGATTAAGAAGACTATACAATATTAAGAGTAGATTCAAGATGCTGATACAGAGTTTCAAGAGTTGGAGAATGAAGACTCATGAGTATTGAAGAGTTCAAGATTTCAGGATATTCAAGATAAGTTGTAGAGTCATAGAATTTACGTTGAAACCTTGATAGCACTTTCCTAATCACTCTTTCCTTCTCTAATTTTGTTTTAAATTATTTTTCAAATATCTTGTTTTAAAATAATATTTTCAAAATATTTCTCATAATGATTTTCAATCTCTTACACTTATAAAGATACTATTTTAGTGTTTTTAAGTTTATATATATATATATTGAATTTTTTTATACTTTAATAAGTTATAATTTGATTATATATTTATTATTTACATTATATTAAAATTTTCAAAATTATTGTGTAAAGTTTTATTATGATTAAAATATGTATAAACTATGCTTAAATGATTTTACAAAGTATCAAATTATTAAAAAGCAATGGATTTTTAAAATAAACATTTTAAATTATTTTTCAATTATTTTGTAAAGATTATGTCGACATACTCTATCTATGTATGTTGACATAGTGACCATAATTTTCAAAATTCAAATTTGAATGGAAATGTATTTTCGTCGTATCTCTACGTGAATGGACATGACCGTCGTCTCCCTATAAATATCAGACTTCCAAACGAATTCTTAATCATCTTTTTCTTATTCATCTCTCCTCCTTCCATTCCTTCAATTTCTAAATCAAAATATACCCAAACTCTACCAGAATTCGACCAGAATCAAATTCATTCATCACTAATTTGATTCTCTTCAATCTGCTCTCTGATTTCTCTCATCTCTCTCACTTAAAAAAAGATCAAAGTGTTATTCAAGAGTTATATGATTGATTGTAATCAAGATCGAAGCTATGAGTCTGTAAAACTCTATCAAATCATACTGCTATACTTGTGCATGTGACTGTAGCCTGTAAAACCAATTAGGTGTGTTAGTAGTCCGTAAATCTAGTGGGTGTGCTTATAGCCCAGAAATCAAGACTCTGCCCAGAGGTCGGGTTCCGAAAGGTGTGTCTTATAGCCTTGAAATCAAGATTTTATTTGCATTTACTCGTTGAAAAGAAATCCGTATAAGGAATTTGTGGGACTGGATGTAGGGTAACTCCGAACCAATATAAAATCCTAGTATGTTCTTTCCTTTTTACTTTTACTGCATTTACTTTTATCTACACTTTGATTCTATGATTGTTTCTGTGATTATTAATTACATCATTCAAAGTAGAATCTTAAAGAATTTTAAAAATATTCATATAATCCATTAAACACTATTTACCTCTTCTAGTGTTAATTTTGCCTTAAGATCCCTATTCCGCCAACTCACATTTGGTATCAGAGCGTTGGTTTTCAAAGTATTCATCATACGATTTTTGAAAAGTTTAAGTGGCTACCAACACTGGTAATAATACTGTTAGTAGCACCATTAATACACTTGTTAGTAACTCATTATCGAAGGACAATCTACTGCTGGACTCCACTTTTTAATGGCAATAATTACAGATATTGGTCATGTAGAATGAAATTTTAGTTACAATCAATTGGTTTAGACACTTGGAATATCACACAAACTGAGTACACTGAACTCGAGAATTTTTTGCACAATGGACTGCTGAACAAAAAGCAGTTGCACAAAGTAACTCTAAGGAAATGAATATATTATTTTATTCACTAGATAAAATAAATTTAATAGAGTATCTATATGTAATTCTGCATTTGAAATGTGAAAAACTTTACAAGTTACACATGAGGGCACAAGTAAGGTTAAACAGACCAAAATTTCCATGTTAACAAGCCAGTTTCAATTATTCAAAATGAGTCTAAACGAATCTATATTTGATATGTATAGTAAATTCCAAGATATAGTACACTCACTTATTGTACCGGGTAATTTTTTCTGATAAGGATCAAGTTAGAAAAATCCTCAATTCACTTATTCTTGAATGGGATCAAAAGTCTCTTGCAATCGAAGAGGATAATGAAATTAGCACCCTAAAAATTGAAGAGTTAATTGGCATTAATGTGTTTTGAAGCACAAATGTAGGGCATGAGTGAATGTAAAGCAATAGAGAATAAATCTATAGCTTTTAATGCAATAATGGATAATTTGGGTACAGACAGTGATGATGATGAAGAAATTGCTTTCATGACAAGGAATTTCAGAAAATTTCTAAAATATATAAAGATAAACAATTTCAAAAGAATTGGCAATAAAAATCTAGAAAGCAAAATTGGAAGCGGAAATGGCATTAGATATTACAACTGCGATCAACCAGGCCATTTAAAACGAGACTGTCCACATTCCGATATACTGAAGACTACACCAAACACTGATTCATCCAGAAAACGAAGAAGATCCCATACTGCAACATTAGACGATTTAAATACATCCTCAATAATGAATCAAATACATAAATTGCTAACATGTGCTTCACAGCAATACATAATTTAGAACAAAATAGTGAAATGGATCAGAAAAATGTACGATTTTAATATATCAAAAGTTTTAATTTATTGAATGAATTTTTTTGGTTGCTTTATTGGTTATTAGGAATATCCTATGGATTAATAATAATATTGGTTGCATATTTTGTGATATATTTTAAATTTAAATATTTTATATATTTTAATAATATAATAATAATATATAATATATTTAAAATAATTTTTATGTAAGTAGAATAACTATGTAAAATAGGATACAATCAAACAACAATCATTTCTGAAAAATTCGACATGTATGTCAACATATACCCTTGCATATGTCAACATACTTAGGTAGATTTTGAATTTAAATTCCAAAAAAATTTGAATTTCCCTCCACCTTTTCACCAACTTCTATGTTTTGAAAAGATGTCTCTTTATCAGAGAATGTATCCTTTGATTCTCTATTTATTTAATCTATCTTCATCCATTCATTTTTCACTTTCATCTTCAAATTCAAAAATCATAAACTCTCTTATCTCTCCAAACTACTCTTCAATGGCATTCTCAAGCAATACTAAGGCAAGCATGAGGCTTTCTAAGAAAATAAAAGAGTATCTTTTTAATGATCAAGAAGCCATGCAAGCCTATATTAAGTATATAAATTTTGAAAAAGTCTTTATCGAAAGATTTTCAATTTTTGAAATTTTTCCTACCTATGATCTTTTTAATCTTTATTTGCAAAATAAAATTCTTGGTCTAATTGATGCTTCTAAAAATAGTTTCATTTGTTACCCAAAATTGGTGAAGATGTTTTATGCAAATTTAAGTGGAATATTTTATGATGGAAGCGAAGGAGAAGTTTGGAGCAGTGTCAAGGGGACAAAAATTGTTTTAAATTGTGAACTTAAGTCATTTTGGAAGAACTTTTTCCTAAAAATCTTTCTAAACATGAAAACATGCTATTTCACAATGTGTCTTACTCGTGTTTTCAATTATTTTGGTGTTGACATTAAAGGAGAGGAAACAATTCCTCAAAAAATATATCCGACAAGGCTAACATTTCACTTATGCATTTTTCACCCTTTTTCAAGCCTTATGAAATGTTTATGTAAAAGGAACAAAGGTTGGCTTGGGAAGAGAAGCAAGAAATAAGAGAAGAGGAGGAAGTGGAAGAGGAAGTAGAGGAAATGGAAGTTGAGTAGGAAGAACAAGAAGAGGAGGAGGATATGTAACAAACCGAGATTTTCAACATCGAAAATCGACACTAGTACATCCTCATGCCATAAATTCAAGTACCGGATAGCCCGATTGTTAGGGAAAATAGAAATTAAAGATAGAACAGAATTCACATGAATGGAATAATAATATTATTTCAATATATAATCTTTATAGCGGAAAATTATGAATACAATATCAGAGTCTAATCTGAATTCAGCCTAGACAGTTATAAACCCCTGTCCTTACAAGTGCTGACAACCAAACAAAAAATGCAGTATATGCACTGGATTATAGAATACATCCATACGTAGATGAAGACCTCCATCTCTTCTTTGGAAACTCCAAGTGTCATCATATAAATCTGAAATTACTCGAATCTGACCCTAGTGTTTAAAATACCCGGATCAGGCCTGATAAAGCAACATGAGATACTCGATTTATAAATTGATGCCAGTTTAAAACCTTTGAAAAGAAGGGTATCTCATAAGACCATGCCTCCACATAAATACGGATGGGTTATTCCCTTATGATAATCGAATCAGTTTTATACAAATAATTTGATATTATTTCAATGACGTTTCTTTAAAAACACTTTTCAAATAATATATGAAAATAGCTGAAATTATTACATTGATTAAATTTGATAGCTTACTAGCTACTTTTTAAAAGTAGGTTCTACAATCAAAACCGTTAACGTATTGGAATTGGATTTCCAACATGATAGGGAACTAATGACCTTTCAGATCCAAAAAATACACGTGTAACAGTCCTAGTTCACTCCAGTGGCTTTACACGATCTCCGTCAGCTTCTGAACTATACTACTACACTACAATGGAACATCGTATTACTCAATGGCTTTACATGATCTCCCTCAGCCTCCATTCCTTTCCATTTGTACAATATGGCAACAAGTGCCTACATGGAACTTCCCTCAATAATAGCCCGAAATATGTCCTTCAGACCACATAGTATCTCATACCATTCCTGGGGTGTGAGGCTCGTGAAGCTACGCTCCACGAAGCCACACTTTTCCTTTCGCAAAGCCACGCTTTGATCATCACAGCTTCCACTTTGAATGCCACATTGTCATTCCTTTGAGCACTATTGACTTTCACGAACATATAACCTCCGAGCTCGTACATCTCAGAGAAGGGTGTTAAGCTAAGAGAAGTTTCCTTCTCCGCTACCAAGCAAATGTACGTTCGTAAAGGTCAACGTTTGTGATCTTAGAAATGCAATGTCAAACATTCATCCATACAAATTCATTCTGGGACCGAACGAAATCGAAGGCACTCCTCCTACCACATCCTGTCAGGAATTATCCCTAGAATTAATAGTGATTAGTCCTTGCAATCGAAGATTTTCATAACAGTGCACTACTGCCACCATAAATATATGATAGTAAATTTCACCTTGAGGGACTAGTGGCAAGCAGCGTTTCATCATAAAGATCCTCATCTTCAACATGTCTTCACTTCCGAACGTATACATTGGTTCAGAGTGGTTTTCAGATAGGAGTTACCCAAATTCGACCCCGGTTCCTTGTAACATCTCTTTACTTGGAGGCCTAAAACTAACGGCTACGGATGCTATAGCCATCCATAATTATTAACCATCAGCGACCAACTATGGTAGTGTTGGATACATTGATCCATAGATCACAAGCATATGGAAATATTTTAACAAATTAAGAACACATTTCCACATTCCGTTCAAAATATTTCATGTTCATTACATAATCCCATAAACATTAACCACGTTCAGAAAAATATAGATATTACACATACACAAAGAGAGATATATGAAGATGCCCCCTTGGTTGAGAAAAGTATATAATATGGCTAATAAGTCTGCATTTACATCCAAAATACACAGTGGAAAAGAGATAACTCTAAATAACTAACTGCCTCCCGCATGCCTCCGAAAGCTTTATTCATCTAAGAAGAGAACCTAGAAACCTCAAATTACTTAAAATCAATTGAGTACCCGAGAGTTTAAGGGGAAAAAACACTTTGAGTCGGACATAAAGCCTGGTATGAATTATAATCTAACATCTCAATCCATTTAGATATCTAGTGGAACCATGTCGCTTAGCGGAATGGGTTTTCCCCTCACTAGTAACCTAAAATCCTTTTTTATAAAACTGTATACTGGGCTCTTATATCCACAATGGTTACATAGCAATTAAAAATATGATGATGATATACATATATAAACATTTTGGATATCCCATCCCCGGTTTAATTGACACCTTGTCATATTTATAGTTTCTAGGGTCACTTTTAACCTATTGGTTTTCATGAGTTCACTAATAACCGTTTTATAATTTTTAGACACCCTATCATATTTCATTGTTTTCATGGGATCTCTAAGAACCTAGAGGCCCCCGCCAATTGACTTAACAAGTTCATGGGTTCCTTTGAACCTATTGGTCATTCCAATAACTCCCCTCTTATCCTAGTTTTCATAGGTTGGCTAGGAACCTATGGATTATTCCAAAAACTTCCTTTTTATCCTAGTTTTCATGGGTTGACTAGGAACCTACTGATGCCTCCAATAATTTCTTCTTATCCTAGATTTCAGGGGTTGAATAGGAACCTTTTGACTGATGTCAATTCTTAATCCGTATATAGTTTTCACGGGTTCATTACAAACCAATTTGCCCCTGCCAACCATCCTTAACACATAGTTTTTATGGGTTTACTATGAACCTGTTGATTACCCTCAATAACTTCCTAATCATAGTTTTCATGGGTTTACTTTTAACCTATCTCCCGGACAACTTCATGGTTTAGGCATCCTATATTTTGGTCTCCCTGGATGCAATTCTACTCATTCAGAAGTTTAATCAATTTATATTCACTACTATGTTAACCTAGCCAGTTCTTCTACCTTCTTATCGCCAAATTACAGTTATAGGTCCTTTATTATGTGAATATATTCATATTTGAAGAAGCAAACATTACAACTTAACAATACCACTCATATGGGTTTATGGTCCTTGAAGCACTTTTCATATACAACATAGTTAATCCCTTTAACCTATATTTTTATCATGGAAACATTTCTTCAAATTTACATACTTAAATTCATTTAAAAGCTCCTTTATTTAGCCATGGGATTTTCAATTAAAAATAAGTTTGGATTTAGAAAGCCTTTCGACACCTTCGAAACCCTTCTTTTTATTTCATTGGATGACCTCCTTCGAAAATCTAGAGCCGTTTGGCGTTCCAGCCCAGTTCCAACAATGCACTTCTCGGATCGAGAAAGAGGCATTAAATTATTTAAAACATTAGGCTCCCTTCTTTCGAATACTTTAAAACATCTCTTTCGAAAGCCTTCAAACTTGTTAAAGTATTATCATATTAGTGTAGAAGCAAAGCTTCGAAACCATTCAAAAATACCCTTTTTGAAACCATTGAATGTTACCCTTCGAAACCAATACCTTTCGAAGCCATTAGGTTTATATGTAAAATAACATTGTTAGGTCAAAGTGAACACAAGCGGAAGCATCCGTTTCAAAACCGATTTTCATTTTATAAAAGTATTAGGGAAACTTGATGGTGTTGAAACCATCCTTTCGAAAGCATTAAAACATTTGGGTAAAATAAATGAAGGTTGGCTTCGAAACTTCTTCTGAAACCATTGCCTTCGAAACGCTAACCCCTTTCAAAAGTAGCAGGAAGTTTGATTGTAGTTATAAAAGCAAAAGTACTTTTCGACAATATTGATGACTTCAATACCATCGTAAGGCATTAAATCGCAGAAGGGGTACGACTTGGTCGAAACTACCCCTTTTGAAAGCTTCAATAAAAATCTAAGTAACTCCTTCGGAAGCTACTAATTTAAAACAAAGGCGACAACTCTCCTTCGAAAGCTTATTTTGAAATACACTTTCGAAGCCATTGCTTTTGACTACTTTGAAACCCTTTTGTAAACAAGCAAGCGCTTTTCTTATAAAAACAAAACAAAGGCATCGACACCTTCGAAAGCCACCTTTCGACACCTTACCTTCCACATTTGTTCAATCCACTGCATACCAACTAAGTGATACCATGTGTATTGGTTTCGTGGTGGAGGGTTTCGACTAGGTCGGAGGTGGAAGCTCTGGGTCGAAAGCTCCTTCCAAAGGAGGCAGAACCCACTTTTCTGAGCTAAATAAAGTAAACATTCTGTAACAAACTTGACCACTTGTAAACACTTGATTGGCTATCATAAACTTTCAAATAATTTGGCTAATATTTACTGCATTTTCTCAGATCTCGGACCAATTAACAATTAACATTTAAGACCTTCCAAGTAATAAAGTAATTAACTAATTTAGGTCCTCCTTTCAAAATAATTTAATTTCCCTACTAAATCACTTAGTAAAAATCCCCAAAAATTCACTTTAATCATGTTATCTAACATATCAAAATTGTAGACCCAAATTCTTAACATAATTTTCGAAATAAATTTGTAAACCCAAATCAGCATATTTTCCTTTAAAAATTCATAACTAATTCTCCATGGCTTGGAAAATTATAAAAATTGAGACCCAACTCCAAAATCATGTTTCCCATAATATTTAGTTTTTCCATGGCATTCAAAAATCATTTAACCTTGGTTTTTCCCTAAAACCATGCATATCTCCCTTGAACAATCTTGTTTAATTTAAACAAATTATAAATCAAGTATATCTTCGTCCAATATGTCATAAAAATGAATTTATCCTTAAATCCGAAAATATATGATTATAAAATAGAGATGTTGTGATTATTATTCACCTTAGGCTGGATAAGGAAACTGGAGATTGATTGAGATTGATTTTTTCTTGCTTGAACCTAAGTTTAGATTTGATTTTGCCTTCTTCTCTTATTCCTAATGGCCGGCTCTTTTTCTTCTTACGTTTTAAATTTTTTGCTTAAGATAAATGAACGTGTGTGTCTAAAGGGATAATAATATAAGGGTGGAGAATATGGGTGGCAAATGACCATAATGCCCTTATGTTTAATTAGTTAGCACTTAACCATTTTAAGCCCATTCAATTTAAATAGCACGACCACTAAATTAATTAACCAACCTCAATTTCCTTATCACTCTACATTATTCTATTTAATTTTTTCTAATTAAATCTCCTGAGTAATGTTATATAGAATTAGGGGTGTTACAAGCTTCTCTCAAAGAATTTCGTCCTTGAAATTTAGTAAGGACTATATATCAAACATAGCAATCATTTGTAACAACTCCTAGCATGTATACTTACCTTCCCGACTAGCAACTAATCTATATAAATCTAATATAGACATACCATCAAAGTAGATCAGGATAAGCATCTCAAATCTTGTCATCTGCCTATAGAGTACAATTCTTATCGTTGTCGCTCCACTGAACTTTCACCAACTTGAATGTCTTGGTCCTCAATCTTTTCTCATCTCTCGCTACAACCCGAACTGGTTGCCTAACGAAAATCAAATCAGGCTCAACTGCCAAGCTCTCCCACTCTGTCTAAGAGATAGTAGCCTATGGATCATGTATATATTTGCGAAGATGAGACACATGGGATACATAATGGGCACCTGTTAAGCTACTCGGTAACTTACTATGTACTTGAGCTTTCTAATTCTGTCAAAAATCTGGAATGGACCTATATATCTTGGCGCCAACTTTCCTGATTTTTCAAACAATACCACACCCTTCATCGGTGGTACCTTAATGAAAACCCTGTCTCCACTGAGAACTCTAGGTTTTTACGCCTCTTATCCGCGTAACTCTTTTGTTTGGATTGAGCTTCCTTCTTCTTTCTTTGGATCAACTCAATCATTTCTAACGCTTATCTAACTAAATCTGCACATAAGACTAATATTTACTAATCTTTCTCTAGTCTCCAACCATCATGCCGACGATTTGCATGACCTTCTATACAAAGCTTCAAAAGGCGCCATTCCTATGCTAATTAGGTAACTATTAGTATAGAAAAAATCAATCAAATGTATGTGATCCTCCTAAGATCCACCAAAGTCCAATACACAAGATCTCAATAAATCTTAGTGTAACGACCGGGGGATTTTCGACCCCCGAAAATCGACACTAATACGTCCACCGTATAGAATACTGGGAAATCGAGTGCCGGAAATACTAGGTTATTAGGGTTAAGAAGAAAACGAAATAGAAGAAGAAAATAGAATAACAACACAAATCTCACAATCGCAGCGGAACAAAATATAATATACAATAACAACATTTTATACAAGGAAAGCGGTAGCTGTTAATGTACATACAAGTTACCAGAGTACAACCATCACATATATAAATCTCGACAGTTATAATAACTTGTCCCCAAATGCTGACTATACAGCTTACAATACCCAACGGAATCTAATCAAATACGTTCAATACGTCTCTACCATCTAGTTCATCTCCTGAGTTCCAAAAGCATCTTATCCTCAAATTCTGTAATACTCGCTCTGACCGAGCATTACAATAAAGTAACACCCGAGTCAGGCTAGAAGCCAGCGTGAGTGAACACACTTAAATTTGAAATACTTAAGTTATGAAAATATTTTGAAACAAAGGCAACTCGTACAACACAATGATTTTTATCTGATTTTAACTAAACACTTTTACAGAGATCCATCGATATTATAATGATGTCTAAGTACAGTTACTTATTTAAATAGTTAAATTTGTGAAATTGATCCAATTCTAGTATATTAACTCCATAATCAAACCCGTAAAGGTTCGTAGAGATTATTAAATTGAAGCGGTTTCGGATAACGCTGATACTCAAACCCGGTCTCTTCGAATCCAAGTAATACTCAAAAGGACAAATTGTTTAAAATAAACAATTTATTGTTTAAGGTGACAATATCCAAATATGGAAATTTATTATAGTTTTTTATTTCAAATAAAACATATCATCACTTTAATCTAACTATTTTAATCCGTCTGACTATTTAATGGCACAAACAAGAATAATTTGAAATAAATATCTAATAGAATCAAGCCAAGATATAGATTGTTACTAATTTAACGATCAATAATTAATATTAAACAATTTGCAAAAACAGGATTTTTGTTAACTTTAATTACCGAAACCATTTATATTTTTAACCCAAGATAATTATAATTTAAAGAGACTGTAAAACAATTAATTTCTAGTTAACTAAAATCAAGCAATCCAATTAATAACTAATCTTATTTTATTAACCTAAGATTTAATTAATTAAGAACTTAATTAATTAAGGACTTAATAATTACCCACCTTAGTTAATACAAAATAATTAAATTCCACTTCACCCAAAATATTTTAAGCTTAAATATTAGGGGATAAAATTGTAAGTTCCATTTCGTTCCTCTCCCTTCTTTATTTTCTCTCTTTCCTTTCTTTTTTCCCTTTCTTATCTTTTTTCGTTTTCCTTTATCTTTTTTCCTTTTTCCTTTATCTTTTTTCCCCCTTTCCTCTGTTTTTTTATTTTCTCTTTTTTTCCCTTTCCTCTTTTCCTTCGGCCCATTTCCCCCCATTTCCTTTCCTCCCTCTTCCCAGTCCTTCTTTTCCTCCTTTCTCCTGTTCACTTGGAGGGAAGAAAAATGTGCATGCACATGTGCACGTACACATCCGCATCGACCACCGAATTCCGATGCCGACCCTCCGCATAAACCACCCACTACCTTCTTGACTCGATCACGTATGCCAGAACCAAGCAAAACCACATTGTTGAAAGTTTGAACCATCGACCAAAATCTAGAATGAGATGCCACTTCCAAAATCCACCTCGACCAGCCAACCCACTCCATCATGAAGCCCCAAACATTGCCTAAAGCATCATCGGTGCATTCTCTTTCCACTCCCGCTGGACCGCTTGCCTACTTCTTCCCCCTTGCTACAGTTCGTTCATGAACAGAGGCCAATGGAAAAACATCCCTAAACCCTAAACGAGTTCGATAAGTTACCCCGAGCTCTTAAAAATCACCACTACATTTTTCGTGAACTACCCATCACCTGAACCTCCTCCACCATCAATGGCAGGACCCCAGTTGCCATCGCCTCCTGAATTTGGCCAAAACCCATTTCCCATTCATCTTTCTTTATCTCTTTAACACAAAATTTAAAATCAATGAACCACTTTCAAAAATCCTCACTTTCAAAGAAGAGCACTCTCATATGATCAAAGGATTAAATTCTGACATTTATTTTTGATACATTTATAAGTTGGTTACTGCAATTTTGGCTTTTCTTCCTCCGTACTTCACTATACTTAATGGAACAAAATTTAAAATAATCTGCATTCAAAAACACATAACTTTTCTTTTGAAATAAAAACTTAAACTAAGTAGATAAAACGATAATGATTTCCAAAATTCCAAGGTTAACTTTTTTTAAGAAGCAGGGTGTTCTTTTAGTTGCAGGTGTTTAAAACATGAATTACATACGTTTATAAAGCATTAAGCATATTAATATGTGAATACATGCCAACTGCAAGAGTTTTATCCAAATTCGCGGCATGTGCAATCATAGTTTCCAATAGGTGAAGTTTAGGATTTACTCATTATTTTTGAACGTAGGTGATGAATTACTGTAATGTATCCCTCCTTCAAGCCTTTATATATCTTGGACCTCTTCTTTAATTTATATATCTTTTTTTTCTGAAAACAAGTGAACATGGTTGGCTCTCTTTGTCTGCCCATCTGTCTGCGGGTGATAAGCGATACTCATCTTGAGCTTGGTACCCGATACCTCTTGTAGACTCTTCCAAAATTCGCTAGTGAATAGAGCATCTCTGTCACTGATTATGCTACTAGGAACTCCATGAATTCTAACTATGTTCTTCATAAACAACTTTGTTAAATAGGTGTCGTTCTGGTCGACTTTATTGGAATGAAATGAGCATTCTTGGTCAACTTATCCATAATAACCCATATACTCTCATTTCTTATCCTTGACCTTGGTAACCCATCTATAAAATCCATGTATTTCGAATCCCATTTCCAAGCTGGAATATCTAAAGGCTGAAGCAACCCACTTGCCTTCTGATGTTCGGTTTTCACTTGTTGACAGTTTACACACTGCCTAACCCACAAGCTAACATCCCTCTTCATGCCTTACTAATAGAAGCTCCTCTTCATATCCAGGTACATCTTGATCCCTCTAGGATGAATCATAAACTTGGGCGGATGATATTCTTTTAGAACTTCTCACCTTAAGCTCTCTACATTTGGAACACATAAGCATCCCTTCTTTCTCAATCATCCCCTTTGGTCAAGACTATAATCCTTTAGATCATCAATCTCTGACCCAACCTAAAGCCTTTTAATCCTCTCGGCTAAAACTAGATCTTCTCTCTACTTAGAAGTTATCCTCTCGATCAACACCAGTCGAACTTCTAAATAGGACAACACGGCAGTCCCTTGACTAGAACTACCAGTAGACCTTAATTGCACATCGCAGCTGGCTAAAGCTTCAAGATCCTTCCATTCTGCAACCATAGCCAACACCACATTCTGATGTTTTCTACTAAGAGAATTTGCTGCCTTATTCCCTTTCCAAGGAGTATACTCTATAACGAAATCATAAGCAGCCAGAAACTCCAACCACTTTTGCTGCCTCATATTTGACTCCTTTTGAGAGAACAAATATCTTAAAGACTTATGATTGGTATAAAACTCAAATCTCTCCCATAAGAGATAATGTCTCCAAATCTTCAGGGAAAATATCACCATTGCCAACTCCAAATCATGAGTAGGATATCTTACTTCGTGCGGTCTAAGCTGTCGGATCCGTAGGCAATAACTTTACCCTTTTGCATCAATAGTGCTCCTAATCTAGTTCCACATGCATCAGTGTATACTACCAACCCTTGGTTTCCATCTGGAACTACTAGCACTAGTGCATTGGTCAATAATGCTTTAACTTTGGGAACCCTTCCTCACATTTGTTGGACCAAACAAACTTCACATCTTTCCCCGTCAACTTAGTCAAAGGTGCTGCTATCCGCGAGAAATCCTTGATGAATCTTCGGTAATAGCCAGCAAGTCCAAGAAAACTCCTGATCTCGGTTACCGTCTTTGGTCTCTTCCAATTGCTCATAACTTCGGTCTTATGTGGATAAACTGACAATCCTTTCTCTGAAACCACATGATCAAGAAACTTAACCTCTTTCTTACAAAAATGACATTTGGAAACCTTTGCCTTCAGCTGATTCTTCCTCAGCATTTCCAACACCACTCTAAGATGAATCTCATGCTCCCTTTCATCTTTCGAATATACTAAAATATCATTAATGAATACCAACATGAACCTATCCAAGTACTCTCGGAAACTCGGTTCATCAAATCCATGAAGAAAGAAGTTGCATTAGTTAGTCCAAAAGGCACCACTAATCATCCATATGAACCATATCAAGTTCGAAATGCTGTCAAAGGAATGCTGTCCACCACCACTCTCAACCGATGGAACCCCGTCACCAAATCCAATTGGGAAAACACCTTATCTCCACTCAACTGATCAAACAGATCATCTATCCTCAACAGAGTGTTCCTATTCTTGATCGTACTTTCATTCAACTTATGATAGTCGATGCACATCCTTAACGACTCATTTGTTTTCTTTACGAATACTGCTTCCCAAGGCGAACTGCTTGGTCTAATAAAATTCTTTCCTTCAAGGTCCACTAGCTACACCTTCAATTTCTTCATCTATGTCGGTGTCATCTTGCTAGGTGGTCTACTCACAGGTTCATTTTTCGATACAAGATCTATTCGAAACTCAATAGCTCATTTCAGTGGTAATCTCATAACCGACTCAAAGACATCTACAAATTCCCTTGCTACTTGGACCTGATTAAGCTCTTCTCTAACCTCTATGGCATGTAACACATCACAAACAATCCTATTAGAATTCTCCACTAAGAAGATGATTCAGTTATGACTATCTGGGTATCTCAATAATATTTGTTTATCCTGGAAAAATATCCTAGCGTCATACTTACCCAACCAATCCATACCCAAAATGATCTCGAAATATACGAAATTAGAAATATACAGACTGCATGCGAACTTATGACCCAACAACTTGCATGACCCAACAACTCAAGTTCTAACTAGTCACGTCTCATTTCTAGGGTTGCATACCCTTCTATTGGATTCATAACCCTTAAGGAAATAACTAGGTAAGTCAGTTCTATGCCTCACCTGTCCATCAAATATTGTGATATAAATGAGTGCGGTGCACCAGTATCAAATAGTATCTTAACTCATAAACTCTGAATCAAAAGCATACCTTCCATCATGGTTTTCCCTTTCTCTACTGCAGTAGGTCTAAAAGAAGATGGTGGCCCAATAGCAAAAACCTTCCCTCTATCCACTTTGACTGGCTCTAGACAATAGTTCTTGTAATGCCCAACTTGGTCGCGTTGAAGCATTTCACATTCTTCTTCTATGTAGAATTCTTCCCTTTGCTTTTCCGGCACTCGTGAGCATAATGACCCTTCTTATCACACTTAAAGAACACTAAATCAGCCTCCCTTTTCTAGGCTCTCTTCTTCTTAAAAAAATTTCCTTTTCTTTCCCTATTGACCTTAGGAATCAACTGGCTTCTCCCTAGCAGGAAAAGCAAGTATTTTTTCATGGTGAATAGCCATATCCACTACCACATTACAAGGTTCTCGGACATGTGTCATGGTGATTCTAGCCAGCTCAGGCCTTAGTCCCCGAATGAACCTTTCATTTCTTCTGATGTCAGTGTCTATAGTGGCATATCCATATCGAGATAGCTCATCAAAGTTAGCAGTATACTCGATTACTGGCATATCTCCCTGAACAAGATCCATAAACTTTCTCATCAACGCCGACTTGGTAACCTCAAATAAGAACCTCAACTTAGATCTCCTTTTGAAATCAGCCCATGTCATCTCTTCCCCCGGAACTCCAGCGGTCACACTAATCCACAAATGAAGCGCTACCCTTTGCAACTGCCTAGAGGATAGCTTTATCTTTTCCCCATCATCCAAGCCTAATCAGTAAAGATCCTTTCACAACTAAATAGCCAATTCTCAACCTCAACAGCATCCTCTATTTCTACAAAAGGCTTTCCACCCAGATTGGTGTAATCCCTGCTCAGTTAAGAAGACTGTACATTATATAAAATATATAGTATATGGACATTATATAAAATATAAATACTAATGTTTTATCAAGTTATATATAGTATATAGTGCAGGATATTAGACTTGCATTGATTAAGAAGACCGTACAGTACCAGGAGTAGATTCAAGATGCCGATATAGAGTTTCAAGAGTTGGAGAATGAATATTCATGAGTAATGATGAGTTTAAGATTTCAAAATATTCCAGGTAAGTTATAGAGTCATAGAATTTATGTTAAAACCTTGACAGCACTTTCCTGATCTCTCACTCCTTCTCTAATTTTGTTTTAAATTGTTTTTCAAATATCCCAGTTTTAAACTAATCTTTTCAAAATATTTCTCAAAATGATTTTCAATCTCTTATACTTAAAGATATTATTTCAATGTTTTTAAGTTTATATGTATATTGAATTTTTGTTTATACTTTAATAAGTTATAATTATATTGATTATATATATTATTTAGATTATATAAAAAATTTCAAAATTATTATATGAAGCTTTGTTACGATTAAAATATGTATAAACAATGCTTAATTAATTTTATAAAGCATCAACTTATTTCACAAAGCAATGGATTTTCAAGATAATATTTTTAAAGTGTTTTTCAATTTTATGAGGAGTACGTCGACATAGTGGCCGTAATTTTCAAAATTCAAATTTGAATGGAAGTGTCTTTTTGTCGTATTCTTTCGTGAATGGACATGACCGTTTTTCTCTATATATACTAGACTTCCAAATGAATTTTTAATCATCATTTTCTTATTCATCTCTCCTCCTTCCACTCTCTCATTTTCTAAATCGAAATATACCCAAACTCTGTCTAAACTCCATCAAAATCAAATTCAATCATCACTGTTTTGATTCTCCTTCATCTATTATCTGATTTCTCTCATCTCTCTCTCATTCAAAACAACATAAAAGTGCCATTCAAGAGTTATAAGATCAATTGTAATCAAGATCGAAGATTCGAGTCTGTAAAACCCTTTCAAATCATACTGCTATACTTGTGCATGTGATTATCAATTGGGTTTGCTTGTAGCTCGGAAATCAAGTGACTCTACCTAGAGGTTAGGATTCTAGAGGGTATGTCTTGTAGCCTCGAAATTGAGATTGTATCTGCAGTTACTAGTTAAAAAGAAATCTGTACAAAGAATTGTGCGGGATTGGATATAGGGTAACTTCGAACCAGTATAAAATCCTGGTGTGTTTTTTCCTTTTTACTTTTAATGCATTTACTTTTATCTGCACTTTAATTCTTTGATTGTCAATTATATCATTCCAAGTAGAATATTAAATAATTTAAAAAATATTCATATAATCTATTAAACACTATTCACCCCTCTAGTGTTAATTTAGTCTTAAGATCACTGTTCCGCCGACTCACGGTTTTTCCTTTTTTAATTTCCATCTTTCCCTGCATTTCCCATCATGGCTCCAGAATTGTTTTCATCCTAATTTATCGCTACATTGCTTTGAACTATCTCTTTTGGTTGCCCATTGGTGGCCTTGCCCTCCAGCGTGTCTGCCTTTTCCAATCTCAGATACTTACTCGCCTTTTAGTTGAACTCCTCTATGGTGGTTAGTTGTTTCATCTTAATCCTCTTCCAAAGCCCGTGGTCGGATGGATAACTTGAACTAAAGCCATGAACACCATATTTTCATTAGGATTTCTCACTTCAGTAACTGTAATATTAAACCGGTTCATAAAGGTTTTTAGCGACTCATTTGGTCCTTGGAAAAGGCCAGATAAGACATCACATCTTTTGGCTGTGTCGTGTAAGGTCTGAACTGTTCCAAGAATTTCTTTGCCAACTCGTCAAACGTAGAAATGAACCTCAGTGGGAGTCTGGTAAACTACATAGAAGAAACACTTTCCAAAAAAATAGGGAAACATCTACAGCAGACAACATCCGTTGCCCTAGCTTCGTCCATATGCCAACTATACTTGTACAAGTGTTGTTTGGGGTCCGTCGTCCCGCTGTAAGTTCTAGGGTTACTCTTCCCTTAAGATGTTTTCTATAAACGAAGTTCGGCTTGGTAAGAACCCCAATCACCATCCTTCCTGCCCTTACTTTCCTCCATCAAGTGTTTGACCATGTCCACAATAAATGCCTCACTAGTGTGGTGGTCCTTGGGTAGACTGTCAGGGGCTATGCCTAGCGTTTGACTCTACAAACGGTCTTGGTTTTCCAACTGAAGTATAGATTCTTTATTCTTTGGGAGAACCACTCTCGTGGAATTTCGTTGGCACATGATTGCTTTATAGTGGTAGTTTGAACTTTCTTTCCCGTATTTTGCATGCCTATGTCAGCATTCAATTCCAGTCCTTTAGCATCAAGTTGCATGTCATCTTTAGAATTAGAGAGAAGCATTGCAATACTCCCATGTGGAACCTTTGCTCTAAGGTTGGGGTTTGTGGGAGGTTTTCCTCTAGCTGGAGGGGTAATTTCATTACCTTCAATAATAATTCCAGGCGCTCCATCAACTATCTCCGTTTTCTTTTGCTTGCCATCCCTTCTATTCAAGCCTGAGATGGAGGAATTCTCCTATTCCATAGCCTCTGCATTTCCACCCTAGTCCTTGGGGCAGTTATCGGTTGTAGTGCTAGCAAAACATCAATCTTGTCTATAAGTGCCTTTTGACTATCAGCCATCTTCTAGTTAAGTTGATTAACCATCGGGTCAAGCTTTCCTCTGGTTACAAACTCATGTTGAGCGGAAGCGCCTGGTGCTAGGTTTCTAGCATTAATCTCTGTTTTATGATTGTTAGCATAGTTCACTTACGTTTGCTGGAGATTGGTTTCATCAACACCAAGTGTTGTCCAAAAAGATCTTCTAAGTGTGGCCTTCCTCCTAAGAGCCATCATAATAGCAAATCTTTAATTTCTTTAAGCAAACTTTCCCGATCTAACCTCTAGATCTATTTAGTCCAATGTAGATAGATAGATCCGCGCCTAGGTTCTTTGTTCTCGGTGAAAGCACCAAAATTTTAACCCAAAAAATGGATCAACGCCCTAGAGTATGATGTGAAAGCACCATCCTTGCTAGAACATAGCAAATATTATAAAAATTACAGAAGAGTAAACGAGACACAAAGATTTTTATAGTGATTTGGCTATTAACTAAGCCCACATCCATCTTATAGCTTGATTATTGGTTTATTCTTGTTTGAATGAGATTTCAAGGTGATTGAGAAAGAATTAGTAATAAGTACAAGGTTAGACTAATTCTAAGTCCTAGAATTTCCTAGAGTAGCTGCCTTGGTGACTATGCTGTAGAGGAAAGAGTTGAACAATAGATAGGGATCCCCTGTAGTGATAGCGGAATCACTCCTCTTGGTTGCAATAAGATTTGTATTTATAAGGGTAGTAATCACATTGGATCAGAAGCCCACAACTAAAGAAGCCCAGAGAGTAGCCTATGATTGCGTAAGAAAAATCATGATGACACTAGTTAAGGACTAAACTCGGTACCGAATTAAGGCTTTAACTCGGTGTGGAGTTTAATCCTTAGCCAACTTTTGGCTGAATCTTCTTATGTTGTGCTCCTTTGTTAGTCTATATATCCTTTATGTAATTTGGTAGATAGTAGGTGAGTTTTGATCAGCGGTTCCATGACTTAGATTATCCTACTATTTAGACTGTCGTATCTTCACCCTTGATGATAATTTCTCTAGAATTCTACTAAACTTCATAAATATGCATCGGAAGACTAGGAGATCACCTTATTAAAATATGGGGATTGTAACGACCCGAAATTTCACTGCTTTGATTGGTGATATTTATTTAATTTTCAAAATTCAATATGTAGGTTTTAAAATGAAAATAAACTCATTTTAATAAATTAATAGCGATGATAAAATCGTTTTCATAATTTGTTTAACAAATCAAATAGTTCGTAGAAAAACAGAAAATGTGATAGAAGAACGTTTTCCAAATTTTGACATTTCGACACCGGAAAGTTGTCGGGAATGTTGTTCGTCTTTGTGCAACATACACACACATATATAAGAGTTAATTAGCTAAATAGTAATATACTTAAGGATATACTATCTTATGTTAATTTTGTTTAGCAAGTGATGTGACGATTCATAAATTTAAAAATAATAATCTTATATATATAAATATATATATTCCTCTCTTATCACATCATAGATTGTAATCATCAACCATCATTATCTCTTGTCATATCTTAGCTTTAATTAACAATTATATACATATAAGAATGTGATGTGACTAAACATAATAGTTGTATATACAAAAGAAAGTGATGTGACTAAACCTAATAATTATATATATACATAAAAGAAAGTGATGTGACTAAACATAATTATATATATAAAGGAGTGATGTGATTAAACATAATTATATATATATATATATATATATATATATAAAAGAGAGTGATGTGACTTTACAAAATGATGAGATGTAAAATCTTGCTTATAAATAGCCCATATGTTTCTCCATTTTTCCTCTTCTTTCCACTAACATTTTCTTTGTCATTTCGAACTAAAATTAAGCTTATCTTTTTTTGAAACCGTGTAAAATTTAAATGGCTACAACATTCTAGTTGACCATTTTTACAAATTTCTATCATAACCATGTCAAAATACTCAATCCTTGCAAAGTAATTTTTCATCCAGAATTTCAAGTCCGAAAATTACCCTTCTTCTTCTGATCACAACTTCTTCAAAACAAATTGAAAATGAGTTTTATTTTTTTGAAATGATAAAGGAAATAAATTACTAGAACTTTCTCATTGACAACTTTTCCAAATTCCTTGAGTCGGTGGCCCAAAAATAGTGGGAAAATAACCTGATTTTGGGTTCATTTTCGACAATCGATGATAATCCGAAGCTCCTCTACCTTTAAGCTACTACCCCACATCCACCCCCACACCTCTGTCCGAGCCTACGTACACCTGGCCAAGTCCATTTTGAGGGTTTCTAGCACCTAAAGCTTTCATCCTTCAAAGCTAGGGAGTCGTTAGCAAGTTTAGCTTAAGTCCGGGTAGCTTTTGCGGAAGTTTGGTGAGTAAACTGCTCGTTTTTTTAATGAAAATGGTAACTTTATTTATGTCACTATATATGATGATTATATAATGTAGAAGTTGAATGATAATCATGTGGTTTGATTAGGATTTGGATGTTTGATATTAGTTTTATTTGGTTATGGAAATCAATGTTGTATTATAAAGTTAGTAAGCATGTATATATGGATGTATACTTGCAATCTATGATAAGGATGGTTGGTTTTAGTAATACGTTGATAATAAAGCATGAGCTATATCATGAGGTTGGTAAATAAAGTTAACTGCTTTGTGTAATTGCGACAGTTATGAGATCCGGTTGGAATCGAAGCTTATTTTCAAAGTTTAAAGTTTTAAACAGGATTAAAGTTTGTAACTTTAGTTTTAAAGTTTTTTTAAAAAATTTCTAAAGTATGTTTCAAATGAAAATGTAAGGGTTCGTGAAGTGGTTCGTTAAGACTATGTTACAGCAAACTGCGCCCATAATGATAGTCCCTATGGATGCAGTTCGATAAAGGTTTGAATTTCTATTTCAAAATTTGGTTTATTTTGAAATTAGTTTACTAAGTTTTTTAAACTTAATTAGTAATATTAAAAAGTAATTAATTTGTAGTATAATTAATTAATTATTTAGGTAATTAAAAGGTAGTTAGCACCTAATTGGTAATTAAGTAGGTGATTAGAGGTTAATCATCACTTACGTTAAGTTAACGACTCTTAATTGATTTATAAAGTTTTAATTAGTGATTAATAGGGATAAGAAGTAACTAAATTATTAATAATTATTTAATTAAGATTAATGGTTATTTATTTATTTATTTATTTATTTATTTAACGGGTTATTTAATTAATTAATGTTTAACTCTTAAACAATTTGGTTTAACCTTAACCAAGTTGCATTAGAAAGTTAATTAGTACTTAATCAAGTTCATTAAGCCTATTTAGAGTTTAATTATGATATAATCTTGATTTAAATTGGATTAATTAAGATTTAGTTAGGGTTTAAGCTAATTAAATATATTTTTAACCTCTTAAAGGTGATTTTAAACTAAACCATATGTGTTTTAATCAATTTTCTTTTCTCAAAGTAGCTCGATTCTATATCAAATGATCTCTTATCCAGACCCTTAAGTAACCCATATGATTAAGAGAATTAAATAAGATCCATTAGAAGAAATAAACACCATTCTGTTGTAGCATAAGTGATTTGATTGTGTGGACATCCGTTTTGGTAATATACTTATACCGTTAAGATAAGTATATAAATGTTTCCTTGTATAAAGGAAATTAAGGGGTTTGGAAATAGTGTTTTGAAAAGATCTTGTGATCAGGTTTTATAAAGTGGTTTTATTAATTAAAATGAATTAATAAAGGCTTAGTGGATCCCTATGGAAATTAAACCATGATTGGAAGTTTGTTTATTTAATAGTTAATATAACCAACTATCAAATCTAAACAGAATGTAACTTTGGAAATATCTAGGAGAAACACGAGAATTATATGGTGCAGTTATCATTGAATGTGTTATACTGTACGTATAAAATTGTTTTGTTCTTCTAGGATGAATGATAAGGAAATCCGTCCACAAACAGTTAGGAGGCAAATTCCGCTCTTGTCATTTGTCTGCTTATTTCCTAAAGAATTAGGGTTGAATTTACAGGAAACTGTCGAAAGTTGTTTCAAAGTGATTGGGATCAAATATGTTATTCGAAAACCACTTAGATCTAACTCAAGCATTTTGAAATGAAGAAATCTTGAATCATGGGATCGAAGACAGAGCCATTGCAATGCAAGGGCTGCTTGCTACTCATCCTGAGGGTGGTTCTTGTTTGCGCCAAGAATGGCCACAAACCCCAGAAGTAGTGAAAGTACCTATGTTTGCACACAGATTCTCAATATTTCAACACAGATCTCAGATCCAGACAAAATAGAGAATAAGAACGAAGAATACAGGAAAAAACACGAGGTTTATAGTGGTTCGGCAATCTTCGGTCTACGTCCACTTTGAATCAATCCTTTTATTCCCTTTATACTGTAATTACAATAACAAGCCTTTAGTATCAATTACAAAAATGGCAGAGCTTTCGCGTCCGTGAAGGAGAAGAAGATCCCTTTTTAGGTTTCATAGCCTTGCTATTTATAGGTGTAGATCCGAAAATATCCACCTCAAAACTTGGAATACCTCTTCTTTTGCGCATGTGGACCCACCAGACCGATCCACAGCAATTTGAGATCGATGCGTGTTCAATTCATATCGGTCTAAGAGTGGACCAATCGAGCTGAAATCGATCATGAAGGTTCTCGAGTGCATCAGGAAGATCCTTTCCAAATTTCGCTGCATGTGGACTTGTAAATTATGAGTTATGAACGATGCAAGTTTGTGGTTCGCGTGAAGACTGCTGTGTTCATATCGATCTCTAGCTTCATGTTCTCCTCTCTTCGCATCGATGATGTGTCTAGAAGATCCAGGAAAGATCCACCTTTCGTGCCGCGTTGACTGATTCCTTCATATCGATCGATATGAACACGATCGATACAAACATGGCTCCTGAATCCTTCGTATCCATATGCTACCATCCACCTATTAACGCTTTCGGTCCTCTTCGTATCGATGCATGAGTGTGTCCTTCATATTGATCAATAATAGATCGATATGAAATGCTAATCCAAGTCCCTGTAACCATTGCTTCATTCTTCATATCGATCCCAGCCCTGATTGATACGGAATGCATTGGCATATTTCGCCATAAAATTGATACGTATGTATCGATATGAAATCCATAGCTCGAGTTCGTCCTAATCGATACAAACGTGTCGATCCAATGTATAGCCAAATCCACTTTTATCGATACGAACTGTATAGATACGAAAACATCGATACGAAAGCAGTTCCTTCCAATATTGATCCATCCATATCCCATGCGTACAAACTCCGATTGACCTGAAATTTGAAATGTATCCTATCCTCGCCTTGTCCATTATTCCCAATCGATCCCGTCTTGATTGGAGCCTAAATTTTTTTTGACAACATCGATCATAGCCTTGTTTCCAATCGATCTCCAATCCTGATATACATCCTTTCTAGCCAATTTTTTAATATCCCTGCCTTGACTAAAAGGTGGGATAACAGTTCCAAAATGGATGTAGTAGAAATAGTGCCTTCGGTTTGTCCTTATCCTGGACAACCTGTATGGATGAATGCTGACACTGCATCATTGCATGGAGGGCAGTGATAACATTCCAAGATGGATTGCTATTCAGAAAGGTAAAGCGTAGCCTCAAGCCTCACAACTGGGAGGAATGGAAAAAGCAGGGCATACATTAGAGTTACATGGTTTGCTACCATTAGGAGCGGTTATGCCATTCTAGACATCCCTTTCATAGTTGGGTTTCGCACAAACACTGTGGCAGTATAAGGCCTTGGTGTCAAGGGGGTGACGTAATCCGGTCTGCCACGTTAAAGGGGCAGCCGACTTTGTGTTACCATTAGTGCATTTTCTAGAGGTGTATCATCGGAAGGTCATCCCTCGCCTTGCCATTGTTGGGATCCAATCTCCAATACATACATTACGGTTTTGATTGTAGAGCGTAGTATGTTGGAATGTGAGATGTAAGCATTTCAGTTATTTAATCTATTTAATTTAAACCTAGACACTATGATAATATCACTGGATTTTGATATAAAATGTTTTGTTTATCGTAAGGTAATAACCCATCTGTTTTTATGTGTAGTGTGGTCTTTCGAGATACCCTTTGTTTGAAAGGTTTTCAAATGTAGAAATCAGTTTGGTTGTTACTTGTTTCGAGTTTTACTCACGCTGGTTTACCAGGCTGACCTGGACGTTATTCCATGTAGTGCTCGGGTCAGACCGAGCATGTTTTCCTAGGTTTAGTTGGATATTTTAGAGTTGGAGAGGAGCTGGATGGTCAAGATGTATTCACGTACATTTTTCTTACACTGTATTATAGAGTATATATGTTTGTCAACGTAAGAACAGGTTTTTATAACAATCCAAATCTATGATAAGTCCTGTGTACTATGATATTATATGAATAAAGATGTTTCTTTTTTGTAAATATCATTATCGTATTATATATATTATTTGTTGCGTGATTTTGTGTTGTTAGTTTCCTTCTATCTTCTACCTTCTTCTTTCACCCTAACAAACTGGTATTTCCAGCACTTGAATCTTCGACTTGTGATACAGTGGACATATTAATGTCGATTTTCGAGGGTCGAGAATCCAGTTCGTTACAATTGGTATCAGAGCTAGGTTAAGCGAGTTCCTTCGCTTTGGTGGGGTTAATTCAACGAGATTGGGTAAGTGAAACCCTAGAATGAGTTTAAGTGTATATATATGTGCGGTATCTCTTAGTGATTATCAAATGTTTTATATTGTGTTGATTTATCAGTTTAGTGGCTTATGAACTCTGGTAGATAAGGGTGTACAACTGTATCGATTGGGGTTTCTTAACATTTAAACTAGGCAAATCGACATAGTATTGTTTTGGAATTGGGTAAATGAAATAATTTTACCCACGGTATATTTTATATATAAAAGAATGATTTTCATAAATAATGTAATATAGTTGGTTGAGATGTTAGGAGATAATAATATGTTATTATTATTATCATCATTTAGTGTTTGTTTAATCATGCTCGTTTAAATAAGCATCGACTATTGTTAGTATGTTCCCTTTTTAAGATATGGGTTAGGTAGATAAGGATTGGGAAAAAAATGAAAATGAACATCTTGTGAATTAAGTTTCACAGTTTGACTATAAGACATTCGATGTTAAAGTTGTGGTAGAATTTTATTTAAAAATGGTTTAATAGAAGTGATTTATAAAATGGGTTTGTAAAAATGTATTATTTATGTTAGAAGCAATTTAGGTTGGAAACTTGAGAACCTAAATCCCGATGTTTTTAAAATGATTTTCAAGGTTTTGGGAAAATAATAATAATATTTGAAAGCAATTTGGTCTAGGTATAAATTTTTGGGAATAAAAGTGTGAGTAAGAAGTGTTATCTTTGGATTGGTACGGGGAACAAGTCTTGATTATTTTGTGATGATCAGAATAATCTTCTAAGTGACGATCAGACGTTTGCGTTGGTGAACGTTGTGGGTACTTAGTTAGTTATTCTCTTTATCATTGTACAATCGAAGCATGCTCAACCCGAACGAACCAAAGTAAGTTGGAAATAGATGTTTTGTTGGAAAATGTAAAGTATTATTCCAAAAATGAGAATTATGAAATAAAAGGAATATTTTTAAGTTAACTAGTTTGAGCCACTCGAAATAACTTAAAATTGGGAAAGAGATGTATTTAGATTGTAAACACTTCTCTTGAGTATTACCCTTCTTAATAAGGGAATGTATGATACTGTTTGGTGATACCCAGTTCCTTAGTTCATTTTGGAGTTACTCGGGTATGTCTATATATTTGCATGATTTAAAGTATAGAGTTCCATTTCAAAAAGTTTTATGAAAATAAAAATGGGTATTTGGATCTATAATTTTCTTGGTAAGATAAAAACAAAATGGAACAATGGAATCAGAAAGGGATATATGATCTTAAGATGTAGTGAAGTGGCATCCAAGTTGAACTAGTGTAGTTTATGAATTGTTTTCATAAATAATTTGGTGGTATTGGCTCGATATATTGGCATAAAAGAAAGGCAAGCGGTAAGAGAAAGGGGAAAGGAAAGATACTGGATGAAGTATGCAAGCTGGGATGTTGAACCAAGTGTTTGGATCGGCATCCCTGAAAATGCCGGACCAGATATCTGGTTCGACACAACATTGAGATGTCGGACTAGATTCAGGTCCAACACAATATTGGGATACCGGACCAGATATCTGGTCCGGCACAACATTAGGTTGCCTGACCAAATATATAGTTCGGCATAACGTTGGGATGTCAGACCAGATACCTGGTCCGACACAACATAAGGATGCCGAACTAGATATCTGGTACGGCACAACATAAGAATGTTGGACTAGGTGTTTGATCTGGCAAGTCAACATATCAACCTCAAGACAAAAGCGATTCCAAGGACCCTCCTTCTCTCGCCGTTGAACCAAAGTTAGTTGGGTTTGATACCAACCCAAACTCTCACTACCGAACCAGACAAGCTCGCACCATGCCGAACCAAACCTGAGAGGTTACAACTCCACCTCCACCCTTTATAACATCACTCTATAAATACTAGAGCACCTCAACAACAATAGGGACAGATTTTTGGATAAGAAAGGGAAAACTTTGCTGAGATTCAACTACCCTAGATGCTTTAATTTTTTGCTCTTTCTAATCAAAACTTGTATTTGTAACGAAACCAAAGAAGCATAATAAGATGGACAGTGGATGTAGGCATGTTCTGGCCGAACCACTATAAAATTTTGTGTGTTCTACTTCCTTTAAGCTGGTTTCCTACTCTGAGCCTGTGAACTATTCTGTGACTGTAATAATTATTTGATAGCCTATAGAGACATTAAAAGTAGCATATCGAACAACCTAAAGGCAACTTAATCAAATTCAAACTCGGAGGTGTTTGCCTAATTTTTGTGCAAACATTTTTGGTGCTTTTGTTGAGAGACAGTGTAGAGAGCCGAACTCTCCTGTCCATTCTCCTTCCAACTTTAACACATCATTAGGACCTGGCTCCTTCTAGAAGGAATGTTGACAAGGGTAAGAACACGATCACTACTAGTACGCTCAATCCCATCCAAGAGGATCAAGAAAAACAGTCCACCCATTCTTAGCTTCCAAGTTCATCTGTCACCCGAGAAGAATTAGATAGGGTTGTGAATGAGATGACTAACCGCTTCACTGTCCAACAAAAAGCTTTAGTGGACCAGCTCATGACATGCTTAAGGGGCATGGAGGAATCCACTCACAACACAGAATCTCGAAGTGAATTTCAATCTGAAGATTCTCGTAGATGGAACAGATCCCCCACGAATGAGGAATTCAATCAAGAAGATACAAGAACTCGAAAACGAGCTAGGACTCAGCCCGAAGCCAGTCCCAAGAGAGCGCTAGGAGCTGGGCCTTGTCAAGGGGGGCACCGAGCAAGGACTGGCTATGAATGGCCCTGTCATACTTCGAGCTAGCCATCGCCAATCCAAACTCGATCAAGGTTTTGAACGTCATAAGTATTAAAGGGAAGCCCCCACTTCTCCTAGGACTGCCCCAGAATACGAGGAACAAATGAAACGCCTCTTCAGGGAGTATCTCAGGCATGAACAGCACGAAAAAGGTGTTGGAGCAATGGTGTCTAGCCCATTCACCAAGGACATAGAAGCAACAACCACTCCTCGAGAATGGAAGGTACCCACCATGGATCACTCCAAAGGCACGTCCGACCCAATCATCCACTTACAACGTTACACCCAACACATGCTCATGAGTGGAGTAACAAAGGGTATGTTGTGTATATGTTTCCTGCTATTCTTGTCAGACCTAGCAACCACATGGTTTTGTCGCCTGCCTCATGGCTCTATTCGCTCTTGGGAAATGTTGAAGGAAAGATTCATATGTCAATTCCGAATCCACGTGGAACCACTTAAGGATGCCTATTCCTTATCAGACATAAAACAAAAAATGGGAGAACCACTACAACAACATCTTACTCGCTTTAACGCGCCACAACAGCAGTGCAAGTCACCGATTAGAGGCTTACACTAATGGTGCTGTACGGAGGCGTCCATCCAGATTCCAAACTCGCAAGAAGGTTGACGAAGGAGAAACCCCTAACTCTTCAGGATTTCTTTCATGAAGCTGGGAAATACATGAGATTGGAGGACGCGGCGACCCATCGACATAGTGAGCAACCCACAAAGGCTTCTAGCAACCCAAGGTAACATAGGTGCCACACCCCAAAGGGAAGGGAATAACCAGAATAGTGAAGTAAAAAGTGGCTACCATGGCAATTCTAGGAATGAAAAAGGCAATAAGTGACGATACAGACCCAGACCAAGATTCGATCATACACGCCTCTAAAAGACACAGTGGAGAACATTTACATGGCTACTCAACATGAGTTGAAATAGAAACGCCCTCCGTACAAAAAAGAATCAGAGGCCACCATTAGAATAGCGAAATATTGTCGCTTCCACGAGTCTCATGGACATAACACCAAAGAATGCCAACATTTGCGGGATCTCATTGAGGAATATATCCAAAAAATAAGCTAGAGCGATACGTGTAGAAAGAATACAACTCTCCTGCTTCGGCCCACGAAGGACCAGGGCAACCCCTTTAAGGGAATAATAAGGATGGAACAGGTGCAAGCCACTTTAACCAAGAAGAGATAACTGTCCACACCATATCTGGAGGCCCGCATATAGCTGATGGAAGTTGTGCCAAAATGGAATGGTAAGAAAAATTCTTAAATGATAGAGAAGGATACGTTCATTCCATAACTGAAGGTCGTATTGCAAAGCGGAGAGAAACAATTGACATATTGTTCAATGATGAGATTTGATTGGGAAACAGTATCCACACACCGATCCCTGGTTATCTCCGTCCGGATCGGCCTGACCGAGGTGTTTCACATTTTGGTAGATACAGGAAGCTCGATGAATATTTTATTTAAACATGCATTTAATAAAATGAAGTTTCCAATGAAAGATGTATCTCTGTGCCATAAACCTTTACATGGGTTCAGCGAAGAAGCCACAATGCCACTGGGACAACTAGACTTGTTTTTTGAGCTTGGAAGTCACGCCCGATCAGTTGTGCGAAAGCAAACATTCATACCGGTGGACGAGCACTCTGCCTACAACGCCTACTTGGGAAGACCCGCATCGTCAGACTTTCAAATAGTATTAGCACCGTGGTGTTTCAAGATGAAATTCCTGACAAATAACGGAATAGGAGAAGTGAAAGGAGATCAAGATGCAGCTCGCGATTGTTATGTGACTGAACTTCGCTAAAATAAGAAAAAGGAAAAGGGAAAAGGCATGGAGGTCATCCTCCGCATCAAAAATTCGAAAGCATAGCAATCAAAGAAGGCCCATCCTCTCGAATATACTAGCGATTCATTCAACAAATTGGACCCCAGAGATAAGGAGGAGAAGGTCAATGCCAACCCTGTTGAGGCTATGAAACATGTGACAGTTGACGAACATGACAAAACAAAGCTTTTAAATATAGGTTCTCAGCTAAATCTAAACCTCAAATTCCAGCTGAAAGGATTCCTGCGAAAGAACTTGGATGTGTTCGCATGGACCCACGAGGAAATGGTGGGGATATCCCTAGAGATAGCTTGCCATTCTCTCAATATTGACCCAAACAAAGTCCCTATCAAGCAAAAGAAAAGAAGCATGGGGATAGAATGATCAACAGCTCTCAACAAGGAAGTGAAGAACTTGCTCGCCAATGGTTTTATCTGCGAAGCCATTTACCCAGAGTGGATTTCCAACTTGGTTATGGTGAAGAAGCCTAATGGAAAGTTGCAAACATGCATTGATTTCTCCAACCTCAATGATGCTTTCCCCAAAGACTGTTACCCTTTACCCCGAATTGACCGACTAGTGGACAGAACTACGGAGCATGAGTTGTTGTCGTTTATGGACGTGTATTCGGATTACAACCAGATTCCCATGTTGTCATTTATGGAAGTCTATGTTGTTGACATGCTTGTCAAATCAAGAAGAGTAGTGGATCATTTGAGCCACTTAGACGAGATGTTCCAATTATTGCGTAAATATCAAATGAAGCTAAACCCATTAAAATGCACTTTTGGGGTGTCTTCAGGTAAGTTCTTAGGTTTTATCGTACATGCTAGAGCGATAGGGGCAGATTATGAAAACGTTGAAGGACATCAAGTTCCAGAAAACGTGAAGAGAAATGCAGAGCCTGAACGGGAAGGTAGCCGCTCTGAGCAGGTTTATATCCAAAGCAACGGACAAGTGTATCCCGTTCTTCGAAGCCCTTAAAAGAGACAAAGGAAAGTTTAAATGGACTGACAGTGCTACTCTGACTTCCAAAATTGACTCGAACATCTGCAGAAGCCTTCAGTACTCTCCACTCTAATGGATAGAGAGAGCCTTTACTTATACCTGGTTGTATCCTCCCATGCCCTAAGTGCAGCACTAGTACGAGAAGATGATCAATCCAGAGACCAGTATACTTCGTTAGTAAGAGATTCACGGGCACAAAAGCTAGATACCCTAAGATCAAAAAAGGGCTTACTGTCAACTCATAGCATCCAAAAAATTATGGCCCAACTTCCAATCACACTCCATTAAGGTTCTGATGGATCAAACCCCGAGATAAGTCCTGCATAAGCCAGATACATCAGGGCGCCTACTAAAGTGGTGCATTGAACTAAGCCAATACAACATCACCTACTATCCGCACATCACAATTTAAGGACAAGTTTTGGCTGATTTCAGAGCTGAGTTTACAATACAAGATGAAGAGGCAGAAGTAAAAATGAAGGAAGCAGCCAGATGGAATTTGTTCGTTGATGGAGCATCGAATGAGCTTGTCTCCGGGGAAAGAGTCGTAATAGTCACACCCTGAGGAAGAAAGTTATGCCGCACGCTAAGGCTAGAGTTCACTGCAACCAACAATGAAGCTGAATACGAAGCAGCAATAGCTGGCCTAGAGATCATTAAAGAGATAGGAGTTAGGTTGATATGTATTCATAGTGACTCACAACTGATTGTGAATCAGATCCTCGGAGAATTCCAAACTCGTGGACAGAAGCTGACATCTTACTTCAAAAGGGCCAAAACCCTCCTCAATAAGCTAGACTACCATGTAATAAAACCCACAATGTAAGGAGAAAATCAAGAGTCAGACGCCCTTGCCAAAGAGGCAAGTGTAAAGATCAAACAAATGCCGGGGGCAACCCCCGTCATGAGTTAAATCGCACCAAGTTTCGAGTGTCTTCAAATCACCGCAACCTCCAGTAGAGAGGAGACATGGATGACCCCCATCATCAGATACCTACAAAATAGGACCTTACCTGTGGAATGGAACAAGGTCATAAGAATCCTAAGTCCTGCTACACCATCCAAAAGGGCATACTATACCGTCGTGGTTTTTCCAACCCATTACTAAGGTGTGTTGCTGGGAACGAAGCGAAAGATATCCTTAATAATATCCATCAAGGGAGTTGTGGCGGTCACACCAGGGAACAAACTCTAGCCAGGAAAATTCTCCATTATGGATACTTTTGGCCTACAATAAACAAAGACGGGACCGAGTTTGCTAAAAAATGCGACAAATGCCAAAGATTTGCCAAAGTCCCGAGACTACCACCTACCAATTTGATCCAAATGGTCAAACCCTGGCCTTTTGCAATTTAGGGGATTGATTTGATCGGGGAACTCCCCATGGATCTACACCATAGTGGTAGTGGATTATTTCACCAAATGGGTGGAAGTTGAGACCTTGAATAAGAATTCATTTGCCAAGGTGATAAACTTCCTAATATGAAACATCCTGTGCACGTATGGGTATCGTAGAAGATCATATTGGACAACAGACTCCAATTGGATAGTGAAGAATTCTCTAGTCGGTGCCAAGAAAATGGGATTGATCGAAGCTTCTTAGCTATAACTTATCTCTAAGCCAATGGATAGGTCGAAGTGGTAAACAAGGTTATAAAAACGCTGACCAAAAAGAAAACCGGAGAAGTCCAAGGTGGCATGGGTCGACGAACTACATACAACACTATGGGCCTACCGAACTTCATACAAAACTGTGACAGGGCATACACTATTTGCAGTAGCATACGGTGTCCAAGCCAAGCTCCCAGTTGAAACAGTCGTCCCATTGCATCGAAGGATGCATTATAATCCGAAAGAAAACGAAGGACTCTTGAATATGTTGCTAGATCTAATCGAGGATAAAAGGAACGACGCTACCTTCAAAGCCGCCACAAATAGACAAAAAGTGGTAAGGCAACATAACTCAAAGGTGAAACCTCAGGCACTGCAAGAAGGGGATTTGGTACTCAAGAGGGTCTTTCCACGACCAGGAGCTCTAGACCTAATTTGGGAAAGACCGTTTGTTGTTCATAAGGATCTACATAATGGAGCTTACATCCTGTCAATAGTCGACGAGGAGGTGTTTGGGAAAGCATGGAATCTCCAACACCTCTACCGTTACTTTTCTTGAACGGTAAGGAAACATGTATTGACTGAAGCAGTAAAAGAAAGACAGTGGTCGTAGGCATATTCCAGCCTAACCACAATAAAAATTGGTGCCTTGCATTATTTGTCTTATTTCAACTTTTTTTACTTAATTGTTTATTTGATGCTATTCCTATTGCGATCAATCTCAAGTGCTTGCTGGCAGTAGTGAAAATAAGATAGCCATGACAAAAGGAATGAAACAAGCCTAGGCTGTTCACTGCTGACGATCGGCCCCCTCGAGCCGGCAATGATGAACCGATTATAAGCCACAGATTAGGCATGATTTATAGCCTAGGCAGTTTATCATTGGCGTTCGGCTCACCGGAAACTACAAATCGATTATAAACCCCATGATTAAGGTGTGGCTGCTGCCAAGGGTAGTTCGTAGTTGACGATCGACACCACACATGCCGACAATAACAAATCGAATAATACTCATGACACACGCGATAGCCCGAGTAGTTATTGTTTACGATCGGCCTTGAACATAGCAACAAGTTTATGGTTTCCCGCATCTCAAAACATAATGGCGATTAACTAAGTCATAAGAAGTTCACAAGCAGGCAAGGAAAACTATAAAATCACATGTCACAAAAATCATTTCAGATAAACATACAAAGAACAAAAATCTAACTTTGCAACATTAAATCTATTTGTACAATACACACACACACACATACAGAACGACCCCACATCCTCCAAAATGCATACAAAAAATGGGGGAAACTTCCTCAACTAAGAAGGAGGTACATCCTTGGCACTCAGTCCATTCTCTCCGACCATGTCCTTTGAAGGCTCGGATCGCTCAAGGGACTCTACCCCTCTTTGCGATGCCATATTTGCACCCTTTGAAGGTAAGGGTGGCACGACTTATCCTGAAGCCATCCCTGTACGATGCAAGCAAGAAAGGTCATGAGTCTTAGTTCTAAGATAAGGGATAACGAAGCTAAAGTAAAAGGACAAGGTATCCGTGGTAATGTTGTGTGAGTCACTGAACCCCTCAAAGTCCGAACCCTCTACATCATCCTCATCCTCCGCTAGTAGCTTATATCCTCTTGCAATGGCCTTAGTCACTTCCATCGTGAACTGACGATTCACTATTCCAACATCATACATGGCTCCTTCTTCTTGGGAAACCGCGGCTTTGGTCTCCTCAATGAGCCGAGTATGGATCCCGACCATCACTTGAGGGAAATCGTCCGTCCACTGAAGGTTCCTATGCTTCCAGAACTTATAATAGGTGTCCTTTAGCATATGATTACAGTCTTAAAGGAGTTTCTAGATTTGTCGACTTCGGCTTGAAGAGACACCACCTTGTTCATATACTTTTCTTTGTCTCTCCTTAGCCAGACCACTCCACCTTCAGCGCATCAATCTCAGCCTTATAGGCATCTCTTTCCTTGAGCCACTCACCCTGAGACTTCTTCAACTCAGCCAAGACTTCTTCGGACTTCTTCATCTTTCCCTTAAGAGATTAGATCCGCTCCAAGTCCTTCTGCCTAACCTCGTCCACTGAACTCATGGCCTCATCAATCAGTACTTTGCATGATTCAGCAACCTCCCTCATTGCTTCCTCCTTGGTTTTCTTTATCTCGGCCACATGAGATGCCTCAACCGCCTCCAATTTTGCATCCTTCTCCTTAAGCGCTCTATGGAGATCCTCCACCTCTAGGCGCAATCTCACATTAGCACTTCCGACTTTTTCACTGGCCTTGGCTACAAAAGATTGATAATCAACAATTTTTCTAGTCTCATTAGTGATCTGGACCATTCTCGTTGTCAAGTTAGCAAAGTCAAGAGTTTTTGCCTCATCTAAAATTCGAACCTAAGGGTTATGGGGCAGGAGGAACTCGGTATCAGAATCAATAGGATGGCGACCCACATAGCCTGGATTGATATCGGCGGTTCTGGAAAGGATTTCTCATCGACGGTTGAAAGTCTGAGAAATAAGTATCGATGTTTTCTTCCCCTATGTCACTAGGCACCTCATGTACTTTAGGGCCAAAATGTGATTTTGACAATGGCGACAAGAAGAAGTATGAGAATAAGGGGAAGTGGCATCTTTGTCCAGAGACCTTGCGTGTTTTTAAGATATCTCATGGCTTTCCCCTCCATCCAAGCCAGATGGAGTCTCCTCGACATTTTTTTAAGCATTCCTTTCCTTTTAGGAGGCAGTCTTTGGAGGAATGGAAGCTCCTTTCATCCATTTAAATTGGTCAAGTCTCCAAGTCATCTTGTTCCTTTTCGGATTTCTCCTTTTTCTTGCAAAATGAATAATAACTTTAGAACAGATAAGTGAAGAGTGCACAAACATAGGGCATGCAAGACACTTGGACCCTACAAGCTACTATAAACCCTTAGGGAGACTGGATGAAGTGGCCAGGACTGGGTCTCACTCAATTGGGGAATACACTGGGACTGGACTCCGCTTAAAGGAAGGACCCACTGTGACTGAACTTCATTTGACTGAGGAGCAAGCGAAGGCCGGGACTCGTCTAAAAATAAAAAATTCTCAATACCCCAAAGTCCATGCAGAAATCGAAAGTACCTGGAGAATTCCCGAACGTCTCACTATCCCTACTCCGTTGTGAACTGGGAGAATACGCACTCTGCTCAGGTCATCTGCCGTCGCGTTCTCTGGAGAAGGGACAACGGCCAAAGTCGGCCTAGGTGCCGGCTCGGACTGATCTAACTACTCAAGCCACTCCCACACGACTTTGGTGTTCTTCAAGGGGGCGTGCTCAGATCTTCGCTACCTATAAACTCCACATCCTGAGAAGCGTAGACCTCCGACTTTATTGCCACAGAATCTCTCTCTGACCCTTCCTCATCCTCGCCGTCACCTTCTAAAATAGAACCTTCCTCATAGCCCTTACACCAGAACTTGGCCTAATCTTAAACACGATTGACCGGGACCAATCAGGTTGTAGAAACGAAGGGCAGTGTCGCAAAGCAAGAACGAGGCTTCCCTTTCAGCCTCAGGAATAGCAAGAATTTCCTTGGCCATCTTCTTCAAACCTTCATCCTCTACCGCCTTTACACAACTTGAAATACAAAGCATTAGGAAACCAAGTCAACAGAAAAATTAGAAGAAGATACAAGAAACTTACACCTGAAAGCGAAAGTGTGTTGAAGGACGGCATCATCAAGCACAAAGAAATACTCCTCCTTAAACATACTGAACTTGAAATATAAGTCAAGGGCATGCTTGAGCTTATGAACTGACTCTAACCTCACGAAAGGGATCCCTTTACGGTAAATTCTCACATTGTACAAGTACCCAATCTCCCTGCAGGCAGGGGGTTTCTGATAGCGCTTCACAAATATAATATATAATAGGTCAGGATTGCATAAGAATTCAATTGAAGCTGTAGAGGAGTGACCTTCAAATAGACCACAAAACTGGAGATCCAGCAGGTAAGCAAAGGAATTGCACCACACATGCAGTGGTATTTGTTGAATGCCATGTATCCCTTCGAGGGAGAGCATGCCCTATCATCTGGCTGATGTAGTAGCATGTCCCGGTGAACAATCTCGAATGTCATATCTATGGAGTTAAGTTTCTCAATGGTTGGCGCACTAAGATAACACTTAGAAGGCTTCACTAGTGTTTGGTTAGGGGCGTAGCCCTCAACTAAAGAATACACGGAGCTAGGTTGTTTGGGGAGATTAGTGGGAGCCTTAGAGGAAGAAAAGCCAGCTCCGACAGGCTGCGAAGATGCATGCTTAGGTCGAAGTTCATGACCAGAAGACATTTTCTTTCCTATAGAAGAAGGTAAAAGGCAGGCATAAATAACAAGAATGGAGCAATAGCAATAAGTTTAATGCATTAGAAACTATACGATCATAGCAAGAAAGTAGACGCTCATGAAAAGCCTCATATTGCTAGGTTAAAACCATACACCAAACCTAACCCTAAGAAATTTAGACTATCGTTTCAAGGATTTTCCCCTTGGCTCGACATACCTATGATCGCTGAGCTTGAACTAATCTAGTCCGACGTTACCCTATCCCAAAAAACCGAATAACATCATGATGCCAAACCAAACCCACTGAGTGCAACAAGATAACTGCTTTGGCCCAAAGCTCACCCTCCTACAGCCGAGCCATGCTCACAACCACACCACTTGGAAACACCTCTCGTGCCCTAACCTAGCAGAAATACCACACATGAAACGAGGAAAGCCGCCGCCGCCTATCACTGGTAAAAAAACCCAAAAACACCTTTCGCCCTCCATAGCCACGACTACACCACCTTCACCAAACATGTATTTCTCCTTCTCCGAATCTTCCCAAGGTCAAAGCGCTCACTCAAATGGACTTCCTTCCCTCGATTCAGAACAAAGAACCTCTACGCTCACAAAAAGTACCGAAATCCCCTAGAACCTAAACCTCAGAGCACTTGAAATAGAGATCAGATCTAAAAGCCTTACCTCAGATAGTGGAGAAGCGGAAAAGTCAAGGATTTAGGTGTTGAAAGCTTCGATCGACTTAGGGAAGATTAAGGAATTCTATTTCGAAAGATAAAAGAAGAAGAATGAGAAGAAGGGTGCGGTATTTAAAAAAGGAAAGGATGGCAAATCGAACAGTCAACGTGATTTCTCAAGACTTCGGACCGGTTGACGAGATTTTGTGCCGAACTAAACAAAGCACGTTGTGTAGCAACACAACATATACTTTGGGGGGCAAGTGTTGGCTTGGTATATTGGTACACGAGAAAGGCAAGCGATAAGAGAGAGGGAAGTGGAAAGATACTGGATGAAGTATGCAAGCTGGGATGCCGAACCAAGTGCTTGGATTGGCATCCCCGAAAATGCCGGACCTAATATCTAGTCCGACTTTGGTCCGGCACAACATTGGGATGCCGGACCAAATATCTAGTCCAACACAACATGAGAATGCCAGACCACATATCTAGTCCGGCAAGTCAGCATGTCAACCTTAAGACAAAAGTGACTCCAGAGACCCCCATCTCTTACCGCCGAACCAAAGCTAGTTTGGTTCAATACCAACCCAGACTCGCACTGCCGAACCAGACAAGCTTGCACCATGCCGAACTAAACCTAGGAGGTTATAACTCTACCTCCACCCTTCACAGAACCACTTTATAAAGACCAGAGCTCCTCAACAATAATGGGGCAGATTTTTGGAGAAGAAAGGGAAAACTCTGCTAAGATTCAACTACCCCAACCGCTCTAAGTTTTTGCTCTTTCTAATCAAACTTTTATTTGTAACTATACCAAAGAAGCATAATAAGATGGAAAATGGATGTAGGCATGTTCTGGTCGAACCGCCATAAAATTTTGAGTGTTTTACTTCCTTTATGCCGCTTCCCTACTTCGAGCCTATAAACAGTTCTGTGACTGTTATAATTATCTGATAGCATATAGAGACATTAAAAGTGGCATATCAAACAACCTAAAGGAAACTTAACCAAATTCAAACTCGGAGGTGTTTGCCTAATTTTTGTGCAAACATGTGAAAATAGAATTGGTATTAGAGAAAAACAATCAAATAAGTGCGTAAGTTGGACATAGATCATTTCTCTTTCCATATAAAGCAATCCAAGACTCGAGTGCATGGCTTTGAGTTATGGCACCATTTCGAATAAGGATCTATTACTCGACCTTTGATGGCAAGTACTTGATGAGGGTTCTTGGTGTGGGACCAAGTTTTTCTATCATAGTTACAACTATGTAAGGAGAATTGAGGTTCCAAATTAAGGAGCCTGATAGGAGTCCGCATAAGAGAATCCGGTGAGCGATACTAGTTCGGAAGGAAAGTTATGTATTCGGGTTGAGATCGAATCAAGTTTTGCATAAGACTGATCTATGTAGATTATACGAGCTGATGTATAGTGCTAAGTGTTTTATGGGATAGGTCATGGTGTAATTTCGGAGAGGAAATTCTTTCAAGGGGGAAGAATGTAACGACCCAGAATTTCACTGCTTTGATGGATGAGTATTTATTTAATTTTAAAAATTCAATATATAGGTTTTATAATGAAAATAAACTCATTTTAATAAATCAATAATGGTGATAAAATCATTTACAAAATTTGTTTACCAAATTAAATAGTTTGTAGAAAAACAGAAAATGTAATAGAAGAACGTTTTTCGAAATTTCGACATTTCTACACCGAAAAGTTGTCGGGAACGTTGTTCGTCATTGTGCACCATACACACACATGTATAAGAGTTAATTAGCTAAATAATAATATACTTAAGAATAGATTATCTTATGTTAATTTTGTTTATCAAGCGATGTGATGATTCATAAATTTAAAAATAATAATCTTATATATATAATATATAAATATGTATTCCTCTCTGGTCACATCTTAGATTGTAATCATTAACCATCATTATCTCTTGTCATGTCCTAGCTTTAATTAACAATTATATATATAATATAATAATTATATATAAAAAATAAAGTGATGTGATTAAACCTAATAATTATATATATAAAAGAAAGTGATGTGACTAAACATAATTATATATATATAAGAGTGATATGATTAAATATAATTATATATATAAGAGAGTGATGCGACTTTACAAAATGATGAGATGAGAAATCTTGCTTATAAATGCCCATATGCTTCTCCATTTTTCCTCCTCTTTCCACCAATCTTTTCTTCCTAGATTCGAACTCAAATAGAGTTTCTCTTTTTTTAAACCATGTGAAATTTTAATGGTTACAACATTCTAATTAACCACTTTTTCAAATTTTTGTCATACCTATGTCAAATACCCAATCCTTGCAAAGCAATTTTTCACCTGGAATTTCAAGTCCGAAAATTACTCTTATTCTTTTGATCATAACTTCTTCAAAACAAATTGAAAAAGGGTTATTTTTTTTTATATGATATAGAAAAGAAATTCCTATAACTTTACCTTTGACTATGTTTCCAAATTTCTTGAGTTGGTAGCCCAAAAACCAGTGGGAAAATGACTTAATTTGGGTTCATTTTCGACAAATCGGTGATAACCCGAAGCTCCTCTACCTTCAAGATACTACCCCACATCCACCTCCAGCCCCACACCTCTAGCCGAGTCTACATACACCTGGGCCAAGCCTATTTTGAGGGTTTCTAGCACCTAAAGCTTTCATCCTTCAAATCTAGGGAATCGTTCGCAAGTTTAGCTTAAGTTCGGGTAGGCTTTGCGGAAGTTTGGTGAGTAAACTGCTCTTTTTTTTAATGAAAATGTTGACTTTATTTAGGTCACTATATATGGTGATTATGTAGTGTAGAAGTTGAATGATAATCATGTGGTTTGATTAGGATTTGGGTGGTTGATTGTAGTTTGATTTGGTTACGGAAATCGATGTTGTATTATAAAGTTAGTAAGCATGTATATATGGATGTATACTTGCAATCTATGATGATGATGGTTGGAGTTAGTAATATGTTGATTGCAAAACATGAGCTATGGCATGATGTTGGTAAATAAACTTAACTACTTTGTGTATCGCGACAGTTATGAGATCCGGTTGGAATTGAATTTTATTTTCGAAGATTAAAGTTTTGAAAAAGGATTAAAGTTTGTAACTTTAGATTTAAAGTTTTTTTAAAAAACTTTCTAAATTATGTTTCAAATCATGAAAACTAAGGGTTTGTGAAGTGGTTCGCAAAGAATTTGTTAGAGCAAACTTTGCCCATAGCGATAGCGCTAAGAATATGTTAGAGCAAACTACGCCCATAGCGATAATCGCTATGGATGCAGTTCGGCAAAGGTTTGAATTTCTCTTTCAAATTTGTTTTATTTTGAAATTAGTTTACTTACTTTTTAAAACTTAATTAGTAATATTAAAAAGTAACTAAGTCTTATTATAATTAATTAGTTAGTTAGTTAAAAGGTAATTAGCACAAATTGGTAATTAAGAAGGTGATTAGAGGTTAATCATCACTTAAGTTAAGTTAATGACTGTTAATTGATTTATATAGTTTTAATTAGTGATTAATGGGGTTAAGATGTAATTAGGTGTGTAACAACCCGCATATTTGTCGATTTTATATTTAAATATTTTATTTAAATATTTTATCGTTAGTCGGATTTTAGTCCGAAAAGCTACTTTTTGCATACGGTCGAATTAGGGCTCGGGACCACTCCCATTGAGTTTAAAATGCCGTTTGCGACCTTTTTGAGTATAAGCTTCGATATGTTTGGAGAAAGTTGATTTCTGCTACTTTTTACTTTGGGTTTGGTTTTTTTGGGCTCAACCCTATGTTAACTTATGCTCAAATCTGAGCCACTCTTCCCCACTCACCCTCATTCTCTTCTCATTTCAGTTTTTAGAGTGTTAATGGTGGGAGAGATTGGAAATTAAAATTCCAAAACCCTAGTTTCTCTTGCATATCCATCTCCTTGCTCCAAACTCAAGAAGAACCCCTTGGTAAGCATCTCCTTCTTCTTCTCCAACTCTTTCTCCATTCAATTTCAGAAATTTCCTAAACCTAATTTCGGGAATGTTCTTGTTTTTGAGCTTAGATTCAAGCTCATTTGGGTTGTGATTGAAGAAAGGTTGATTCTCCATTTTCTTTCAAGCTTCTTCTTGTTCGATTTTGTGAAAAGGTGAGATTTTTATCTCACATCTATGACTATAATCATCTTTGGTTGTTGGGTATGAATTCCTAACACTTCTTCATGTGCATTTGCTCTTGATTTGGATTGGTTTTGTGAATATTCCAATTTTTGGGTTTTTAAGTCAAATTTGTGTAAAATCCTTTTATGGATGTTAGATCATGCTTTTGGTGATGCATCGAGGAGCATATAGGGCCGGGTTGCCGATTGGCATAAACCCTTAGAGCCAATGTTCGTCCGATTGCATTTTGGAAGAGTTTGCTCTTCATTTGAATAAGGCTGAAAAACAGCCCAAGCATGATTCAGTCGACTGAAATCTCTGTTCAGTTGACTGAACCTGAAACCCGAGAGTTTCCAGGCATGATTCAGTCGACTGAAAAACTCTGCACAGTCGACTGAAACTGGAAACAGAAAGTTTCCAGAACCTGGAAAATTTCCATGTACAGGGTCAGTCGACTGAAAAACTCTGTTCAGTCGACTGAACCTGCTGTTTGAGTCTAATTTGCCTTTTTGGATTGAAATTCTAATTTAAATCGATTCGTGATAATCCTATTTGTTGTTATCATCTATTATGACTTTGATGACTCTTTTTAGGGATTTTTGAATATCCATTTCGATGGATCCTTTATCGATTTCGTTGGATTTTATTCACGTCTTCGTATGTGAATTTTTGTGATTGATTGTTCTTACAATCTTCTTCGTGGTTTGTCACTTTAAAAATATAAAGGTTTTCTATACTAGTAGTAAATATCAAAACTCTTTCCTCAAACGATTTCAATACTATTTTAATACCAAATTCGTTTATAAAACCGTTTTCCAATCTATTAGTATATACAAACCTTTATCTCACTCGTATGAGAAATCTAATTAAACGGCTTAGTAAAACAAGTGGTATGAAACGCTTGCATTTACTTTGACGGTTAGTTCTTGGACTTGTTCGATTGAACCTCTTGTGACAATTTTCTAGTGGAGATTTACAGTTTGTTCGTAAATATTTAAGTTAAGCAAGTGGTTATGGGACATGAAGCTAAACTCATATATTTACTAGCTTAGTGTAATTGACACTTCTCGATGATCATGACGATCATTTTGTGATTTAGACTAGCAATGTGCGATGTCTCTTTGTCTGCGTGGGAGACTAAACCCCGTTCGTGTGTCAAATTTATGGGGTAGCAGCCCACGGTCTTCGGGCCATTCGTGTGTCAGGTCTTCGGACCATTCGTGTGTCAAATTTATGGTTAGCTACCATGAGATAGCTTCTCGTTCATGTGTTACAGCTGTTGGTGAGCTTTATGCTCCCGTTTGTGATAGGCCTCCCCCCCTTTTGTGATTTCTGGATTTCTTGTGTAGATTTCTAGAATTTGTGTTTCACCAATTTTTCGTGATTTCCATTGATAAGTTTTATCAATATTTGAGCATTGGTGAATTTGTGAGTCATTGACTTTGGTGATTTCTGGATTTCCTGTGTAGTCTTCTGGAATTTGTGTGTCATTGACTTTGGTGATTTCTGGATTTCTTGTGTAGTCTTCTGGAATTTGTGTGTCATTGACTTTTGTGATTGACGTGGATATTATCGTCAATATTTATGGTTTGGTGAACGAAATAGGAGTATGACGTTTCTTTGATTCTTGTGTAGATTTGGTGACATTGATTAATCTCTTGATGATTATCAACTAAGTGTATATATATATATATATATATATATATATCACAGCTTGGCTTTGTGATTATTATGTGTTTAGTCATATCTCTTATTCTATATCGTTTCATCTGATATTTATAGTTAGACTGATCCGTTTATTATTTTCTTATTAAATAATACTCGGGTCAGACCGAGATGTTACAGGTGCTTCTGCTTGACTTCTCATCCGGGATTAACTCCTTGACTTTTGGTTAACTACTTAGATTAGTAGTTATTTTGTTGTATACATTTGAGATATAGACTCCTTAATGTATACTTATTCTTTTGTGTAGTTCGTGTAACTATTCTTTTGTGATGTTGTGGATCTTTTCAGACCACTACTCTGATGTACACTTTTATGTGTAGTATTCATATCTTATTCCGTCTTTGTGATATGAATTGTCTGTGACTGATTTGTGTTATGTTTATTTCTATATTTGTTTCCGAAGGATTTATATAGCCACCGTGTAGTAGCTTTGAGTTTGTGTTGGTATGTCGGATTTCCTCTTGAAATAGAATGCATGTTATATTATCTGACATATCGGTGCTCGCGCAAAGAAATTACACGGATGGTCGCTCCTCAACAGCCTTATTCTCCATGCTAGTCGACAACATTCACCGTAATGTTCTTGGCTAGCGTGGGTATAGAGGTGGGGCGTCACAGCTTGGTATCAGAGCCAAACTTCGGAACAATATGGAATATTATAACAAGGATCATCGTCCTAAGTCTTTCTTAGGAGTCGTGCTTTAGGGTTTAATTCGAGTCTTCGTACCGATTCATCCTATTTTCCTTATGATTCCTTATTTATCTATCAAGATTGCTTGATATTCAATTTGGTGAATAACCTTTTCTTCTTCTTCTTTCTTTCTTAAGGAAGAGAAATGTCTAGAACTTGCCGCCCCAGAGCCGTGCCATCTAGCACTCCACCCCAAGATGGAGTTTTTATGACTGCTCAACAGCTTCTTGATTTGGTAACAAATGCTCAAGCAGCTGGAGCTAACCCGGAACCTACTCACCCAAAGTCGGGATTTGCATGCTTGTGTAGCGATTACACTAATTTGGGTGGGGAGCCATTCAAAGGTTCCGAAACTGTTATTGAAGTACAGGCTTGGCTAAGAACATGCGATCGCATCTTTTCGCGCATGAATCTTATTGACCTTCACCGAGTTCAGGTGGCCTCTAGTATGCTCCGAGAAAGAGCATTGGATTGGTACGAGCTTCTTATTTCTGAGATTAATGAAGTGGATCTCACTTGGGAGAGATTCCGAGAACGCTTCGAGTTGAAATTTGTACCGGAAGCAGAGAAAGTGACATTGGCTCGACGATTTATAGACCTTGTTCAAGGTGAGTCCTCCGTGGCTGATTACGTCGCCTCCTTCGAGTCGCTTTCCAAATATGGGGTTGAATACATCAACACCCCTCTGAAGAAGAATCATAGATTTGTTTATGGCTTAAACAAAAGTCTCAAGAAACCATTACTTTTAAAGTTAGAAGTTTCTTTCGACCAACTCGTTGATATCGCTCTTCGTCTTGAAGAGGCGGATAGAGAGAATGATGTTGAAGTGGTGGGTTCCAAACCACACTTCAACAACAGAAAGAGGCCAAACAAATTTAAAGGCCCTTATCCCAATAAGAAAGGGAAGCAAGCAACTCCTGCTGAAAAGACCTTTTCCTCTACTCAAGGGAAATGCTATAATTGTGGTTCGAAAGACCATTTTGCGAACAAGTGTTCAAAGCCTCGTACTTGTCGCTATTGCAAAATCCCGGACCATTTTATGCATGTGTGTCCCAAACTTCAAAATAGGAGGGAGGGAAAGTTAAATGTTGCTCAAGCCCCTGGCAACACATCTCGTGGCCAAGGTATTTCTCATTCTATTCTAGATGGAATTATTTTGTTTCGTGATCATCCTACTCGAGTTCTTTTTGATACGGGTGCGTCCCATTCTTTTATATCAAAAGAACTTGTTGATACCTTTTCTTTGGATGTTTTGTGTTTAATGACTTCTTTGAGAATTGCGAATCCGGTTGGTGGATCCGCAACAATCAGTTTATTGTGTAAAGATGTCGAGATTATTTTGTGTGATTTATCTTTCCGAGCCGATTTGCATGTCATGCATTATTTAGGCTTTGGAATGATTTTGGGAATGGATTGGCTTAACCGTTATGAAGCTCATATCCTATGTCCTGAGCGGACTATTCATCTTCGACATCCTCAATCTGTTAATCAGGTTTCTGTTATTCTTAAAGATTCAGATTCTGCTTTGGTTGCATCTTTATATTCTTTAAATCCTCGTGATGATGATGATGATGATGAGGGTGATATTATTTCTCTTATTCACGTCGTTTGTGAATTTTCCGACATATTCGAGCCCGTTTTAGGATTACCACCTAAACGAGCAATTGAGTTCAGAATTAATCTTACTCCGGGAGCTCAACCTATCACTCGTCCTCCTTATCGGATGTCCAATAAAGAAAACGAGGAGATGCGTAAACAATTATCTGAATTGGAAACGAAGCAATTTATTCGCTCTAGTTCCTCGCCTTGGGGAGCTTCAGCTATTTTTGTGAAGAAATCCGATGGTACACTTAGGCTTTGCGTTGACTATCGCAAGCTTAATGATCTTACTATCAAAAATAAATATCCTTTACCTCGGATTGATGATCTATTCGATCAACTTAGTGGTGCTAGAGTCTTTTCACAATTGGACTTGGCTACCGGTTTTCATCAGCTTCGTATTGCAGAGGATAGCATTCCTTTGACATCGTTCCGCACTCGGTATGGATCTTATGAATGGCTTGTTATGCCATTTGGGTTAACAAATGCCCCGGCTTATTTCGTTGACTTAATGAATCGAGTTTTTAAAGACTTTCTCGACCGGTTTGTTCTCATCTTTATCGATGATATTCTTGTTTATTCTAAAACCGAGGAGGAGCATGAAAAACATCTTCGGATTGTGTTGGAAACTCTTAGGAGTAATCAATTAAAGGCAAAATTTTCTAAATGCCATTTTTGGCAATCTCGTGTGAAGTTTCTCGGTCACATCATTTCCGAATCCGGAATTTCCGTGGATCCTTCAAAGATTGAAGCGATTCAAGATTGGAAGAGACCGGAGAATGTGACAGAGATTCGTAGTTTTCTTGGATTGGCGGGCAATTACCGTCGTTTTATTAAAGACTTTTCTAAAATTGCCGTGCCTCTCACTAGCTTGACGAAGAAAGGTGTTAAATACATTTGGTCGGACAAATGTGAAGCTTCTTTTCAGAAATTAAAAGAACTTCTTTCTGATGCTCCTATTCTTGTTATTCCCGAAGGGAATCAAGATTTCGTTGTTTATACCGATGCTAGTCGCATTGGTTTGGGTGCCGTTCTTATGCAAAAGGAACGCGTTATTGCTTATGCTTCTAGGCAATTAAAGCCTACTGAGACTAGATATGCCACTCATGATTTAGAGCTCGCGGCTATTGTTTTTGCTCTTCGGATTTGGCGTCATTATCTCTTAGGAGAGAAATTTGTTCTTTACACAGATCATAAGTCTTTGAAATATTTATTCTCTCAAAAGGAACTTAATTTGCGTCAACAGCGTTGGCTCGAATTTCTTGCACCATATGATCTTGATATTCTTTATACTCCCGGTAAGGGTAAATGCTCTTAGCCGTAAACAACAAGCTGTTGTTTCTATGATGATATCCGAATGGAACGATCTCGAGATTTTATCCACTTGCGAAATTCGAGACCGTGTTTCCGATTTATGCTCATCGTTTGTTTTATGTAGCCTTGTGGCTCATCCATCTCTTTTAGACCGCATTCTTGAAGCTCAAGGGCTAGATCCCAACTTGGCTCTTCTTGGCCAAAATATTAGGGATAAAATGGATATTGAAGGTTTGAAAGACTTTGATATCGATTCTCGTGGCGGCATTTAGAAATTTGGTAGACTTGTCGTGCCAAATATTGGTGATCTTCGTAAAGATATTTTAGAAGATTCACATCGTTCTAAATTTACCATTCATCCCGGTAGTAGTAAAATGTACGCGGATATGAAGCGACTTTATTATTAGGAGGGAATGAAACTTGACATCGCTAACTTCGTTAAACGTTGCATGACTTGCCAACTCGTTAAGGCCGAACATCAAAGGCCCGGAGGGTTATTGCAACCTTTAGAAATTCCAGTTTGGAAGTGGGATCAAATTTCCATGGATTTTATAGATGGCCTTCCCCGTTCTCGATCGGGTTATGATAGCTTATGGGTAATTGTCGATAGACTTACTAAATCCGCTCATTTTATTCCTGTTCGGTCTAACCGAACTGTTCCTCTTTTGGCCAAAATATTTATCAAAGAAATTGTTAAATTGCATGGTGTTCCTACTTCTATTGTTAGTGATCGTGATCCATTGTTTACTAGTGGATTTTGGAAGAGTCTTCAAAAAGCTTTGGGAACGAAGCTTAATTTTAGCACCGCTTATCATCCCCAGTCTGATGGACAAACCGAGCGTGTGAATCAAACTCTTGAAGATCTTCTTCGTGCTTGTGTTCTTAATTTTGGTGGAAGTTGGGAAGATCATATTTCACTTGTTGAATTTTCCTATAATAATAGCTTCCAATCTAGTATTGGTATGGCACCTTTCGAGGCACTCTATGGTAGGCCATGCCGATCTCCTTCTTGTTGGCTTGAGGCCGGTGAGAAGCTGGCTTTAGGTCCAGATTTTATTCGTGATTCCACAGAAAAGATTGATCTTATTCGTCATAGGATGAAAGAAGCCCAAAGTAGACAAAAATCCTATGCCGATAACCGGAGAAGGAAGTTAGAATTTTCTGTGGGAGATCTTGTGTTCATTCGTGTTTCACCTATGAAAGGTGTTGTACGTTTCAGTCGATCGGGAAAGTTAGCGCCTCGATATATTGGGCCATTTCCTATCACCGAACGTATTGGTTTCATGGCTTATCGCCTTTTATTACCGGCTCAATTTTCTGCTATGCATGACGTGTTTCACGTTTCTCAACTTCGGAAATGTCTTCGAGATTCCGATTCTATTCTTGAGCCCGGTGTTGTGGAAGAGATTGAAGTTTCGCCTAATTTAACTTATGAGCAACATCCTATTCGTATCATTGCTTCGGAAGTCAAACGACTTCGAAATAAAGATGTTCCGCTTGTTAAAGTTCAATGGTCTTCAAATCCTAAGGATTGTTCTTGGGAATCTAGAGAGTACATCGAGCGTACACATCCGGACTTACTTACTCGTGCTCTTTGAGGTGAACTTCTTATTTCAAACTTCTTTTGTGTTGAATATGCTTCTATGGTTGTTACTATATATCTTCTTCTTGTAATATTGCGAGGACGCAATTTCTTTAAGGAGGGGAGTCTGTAACAACCCGCATATTTGTCGATTTTATATTTAAATATTTTATTTAAATATTTTATCGTTAGTCGGATTTTAGTCCGAAAAGCTACTTTTTGCATACGGTCGAATTAGGGCTCGGGACCACTCCCATTGAGTTTAAAATGCCGTTTGCGACCTTTTTGAGTATAAGCTTCGATATGTTTGGAGAAAGTTGATTTCTGCTACTTTTTACTTTGGGTTTGGTTTTTTTGGGCTCAATCCTATGTTAATTTATGCTCAAATCTGAGCCACTCTTCCCCACTCACCCTCATTCTCTTCTCATTTCAGTTTTTAGAGTGTTAATGGTGGGAGAGATTGGAAATTAAAATTCCAAAACCCTAGTTTCTCTTGCAAATCCATCTCCTTGCTCCAAACTCAAGAAGAACCCCTTGGTAAGCATCTCCTTCTTCTTCTCCAACTCTTTCTCCATTCAATTTCAGAAATTTCCTAAACCTAATTTCGGGAATGTTCTTGTTTTTGAGCTTAGATTCAAGCTCATTTGGGTTGTGATTGAAGAAAGGTTGATTCTCCATTTGCTTTCAAGCTTCTTCTTGTTCGATTTTGTGAAAAGGTGAGATTTTTATCTCACATCTATGACTATAATTATCTTTGGTTGTTGGGTATGAATTCCTAACACTTCTTCATGTGCATTTGCTCTTGATTTGGATTGGTTTTGTGAATATTCCAATTTTTGGGTTTTTAAGTCAAATTTGTGTAAAATCCTTTTATGGATGTTAGATCATGCTTTTGGTGATGCATCGAGGAGCATATAGGGCCGGGCTGCCGATTGGCATAAACCCTTAGAGCCAATGTTCGTCCGATTGCATTTTGGAAGAGTTTGCTCTTCATTTGAATAAGGCTGAAAAACAGCCCAGGCATGATTCAGTCGACTGAAATCTCTGTTCAGTCGACTGAACCTGAAACCCGAGAGTTTCCAGGCATGATTCAGTCGACTGAAAAACTCTGCACAGTCGACTGAAACTGGAAACAGAAAGTTTCCTGAACCTGGAAAATTTCCATGTACAGGGTCAGTCGACTGAAAAACTCTGTTCAGTCGACTGAACCTGCTGTTTGAGTCTAATTTGCCTTTTTGGATTGAAATTCTAATTTAAATTGATTCGTGATAATCCTATTTGTTGTTATCATCTATTATGACTTTGATGACTCTTTTTAGGGATTTTTGAATATCCATTTCGATGGATCCTTTATCGATTTCGTTGGATTTTATTCACGTCTTCGTATGTGAATTTTTGTGATTGATTGTTCTTACAATCTTCTTCGTGGTTTGTCACTTTAAAAATATAAAGGTTTTCTATACTAGTAGTAAATATCAAAACTCTTTCCTCAAACGATTTCAATACTATTTTAATACCAAATTCGTTTATAAAACCGTTTTCCAATCTATTAGTATATACAAACCTTTATCTCACTCGTATGAGAAATCTAATTAAACGGCTTAGTAAAACAAGTGGTATGAAACGCTTGCGTTTACTTTGTCGGTTAATTCTTGGACTTGTTCGATTGAACCTCTTGTGACAATTTTCTAGTGGAGATTTACAGTTTGTTCGTAAATATTTAAGTTAAGCAAGTGGTTATGGGACATGAAGCTAAACTCATATATTTACTAGCTTAGTGTAATTGACACTTCTCGATGATCATGATGATCATTTTTGTGATTTAGACTAGCAATGTGCGATGTCTCTTTGTCTGCGTGGGAGACTAAACCCCGTTCGTGTGTCAAATTTATGGGGTAGCAACCCACGGTCTTCGGGCCATTCGTGTGCCAGGTCTTCGGACCATTCGTGTGTCAAATTTATGGTTAGCTACCATGAGATAGCTTCTCGTTCATGTGTTACAGCTGTTGGTGAGCTTTATGCTCCCGTTTGTGATAGGCCTCCCCCCTTTGTGATTTCTGGATTTCTTGTGTAGATTTCTAGAATTTGTGTTTCACCAATTTTTCGTGATTTCCATTGATAAGTTTTATCAATATTTGAGCATTGGTGAATTTGTGAGTCATTGACTTTGGTGATTTCTGGATTTCTTGTGTAGTCTTCTGGAATTTGTGTGTCATTGACTTTGGTGATTTCTGGATTTCTTGTGTAGTCTTCTGGAATTTGTGTGTCATTGACTTTTGTGATTGACGTGGATATTATCGTCAATATTTATGGTTTGGTGAACGAAATAGGAGTATGACGTTTCTTTGATTCTTGTGTAGATTTGGTGACATTGATTAATCTCTTGATGATTATCAACTAAGTATATATATATATATATATATCACAGCTTGGCATTGTGATTATTATGTGTTTAGTCATATCTCTTATTCTATATCGTTTCATCTGATATTTATAGTTAGACTGATCCGTTTATTATTTTCTTATTAAATAATACTCGGGTCAGACCGAGATGTTACAGGTGCTTCTGCTTGACTTCTCATCCGGGATTAACTCCTTGACTTTTGGTTAACTACTTAGATTAGTAGTTATTTTGTTGCATACATTTGAGATATAGACTCCTTAATGTATACTTATTCTTTTGTGTAGTTCGTGTAACTATTCTTTTGTGATGTTGTGGATCTTTTCAGACCACTACTCTGATGTACACTTTTATGTGTAGTATTCATATCTTATTCCGCCTTTGTGATATGAATCGTCTGTGACTGATTTGTGTTATGTTTATTTCTATATTTGTTTCCGAAGGATTTATATAGCCACCGTGTTGTAGCTTTGAGTTTGTGTTGGTATGTCGGATTTCCTCTTGAAATAGAATGCATGTTAAATTATCTGACATATCGGTGCTCGCGCAAAGAAATTACACGGATGGTCGCTCCTCAACAGCCTTATTCTCCATGCTAGTCGACAGCATTCACCGTAATGTTCTTGGCTAGCGTGGGTATAGAGGTGGGGCGTCACAAGGTGATTAATAATTATTTAATTAAGACTGATGGTTAATTAATTAATTATTTAATAAATGGTCTATTTAATTAATGGTTTATTTAATTAATTAGGGTTTAACTTTTAAACAATTTGGTTTAACCTTAACCAAGTTGCATTAGGAAGTTAATTAGTACTTAATCAAGTTCAATTAGAGTTTGATAATGGTTTAATCTTGATTTTAATTGGATTAATTAGGATCTAGTTAAGGTTTAAGCTAACTAAATATATTTTTAACTTTTCAAAGGTGATTTTAAACTAAACCATATGTGTTTTTATCAATTTTCTTTTTCAAAGTAACTCAAATCCATATCAAATGATCTCTTGTCCAAACCCTTAAGTAACCCATATGTTTAGGAGAATTAAATGACATCCGTTAGTAGAACAAAACACTATTTTGCTATAGTGTAAGAGATTTGATTGTGTAGACATGTGTTAAGTAGAATAAATCCCCATTCTGCTACAAATTGATTGAATTGTTTGGATATCTATTTAGCAGGATAAATCACCATCCTATTGTTATGTTATTTGGACTTGTATATGCCAACTGATTATATTGACGTGTTATTCCCTGATTAGATATAAACTATATTTACATATATGGCAGCTTATGTAAATAATTCTTAAGTGGCTTGGGAATCAAATTGAAATTTAATGGTAACTTAACTAGTACCATTGGGATTGCTAAGCCTTTCTTTGAATTTTTAAAATGTGTTTTGAATTAACTTAAATACTTTAATCAATTTAGAGTTTGAAGTTTATAAATGATTTTCGAGTTATTTTATTATGTTGCAAAGTTACTTATAAGTAATAACTTATTTATAAAAGGGGTTTTTACTGAAGGATTACTTTAAGTGTTTTACAAATGATATTTATAACGGAATATAGAGAGGTTTATATAAAGAGTTTTAAAAATAGGAAAAAGGTTTATATATCATTTCAGAGATTTGGAAAGAGGTTTATAAATTAACTTAAAGTTTTATAAAAGTAGGTTATAACTATATTTTGAAAGTTATAAGTTAATTGAAAAATGATATGAGATTTAAAAAGGAAATTTTTGATAAAGGATAAGTGGAATGTTTTGTTTGAAAGAAATGTATGGTTATTTAATATGTGATTTAGAAAGAAGAAAACTTTGAAAAGTTTGTAAATATACTTGTACTGATAAGATAAGTATATAATTTGGATGAAAAGTAAAATGTTTTGTTAACATACTTATACCGTTGAGATAATTATATATATCTTTTCAAGTATAAAGGAAAATAAGGGGTCTGGGAATAGTGTTTTGAAAAGATCTTGTGATCAGGTTTTATAAAGTGGTTTTATTAATTAAAGAGAATTAATAAAGGCTTAGTGGATCCCATATGGAAATTAAACCATGACTGGATGTTTGTTTAATTGATAGTTAATATAACCAACTATCAAATCTGGACAAAATGTAACTTTGGAAATATCTAGGAGAGACATGAGAATTATATGGTACTCTTACCGTCGAAGGTGCAATACTGTACGTATAAACTCGTTTCGTTCTTCTAGGACGAATGATAAGGAAATCCGTCCACAAATGGTTAGGAGGCGAACTCCACTCTTATCATTTATCTATTTATTTCCTAAAGAACCGGGGTTGAATTTACTGGAAACTATCGAAAGTTGTTTCGAAGAGATCGAGATCGAAAATGTGATCCGAAAGCCACTTCGATCCAACTCAAGCGTTTCAGAATAAAGATACTTTGAAGCATGAGATCGAAGATGGAGCAATTAAACTGCAAGGGATGCTTGCTACTAATCCTGAGGGTGGTTCCAAAATGGATGTAGTAGAAGTAGTGCCTTCGGCTTGTCCTTATCTTGGACAACTTATATGGATGAATGCTGGCACTTCATTACTGCCTGGAGGGCAGTGTTAGCATTCCAAGATGGATTGCTATTCAGAAAGGTAAATCGCCTGAAACCTCACAATCGGGAGGAATGGTAAAAGCACGTCATGCAACAGAGCTATGTGGTTAACTACCATTAGGAGCGATTACCCCATTCTAGATGTCCCTTTCGGAGTTGGGTTGCACGTAAACACCTTGGTAGTATAAGGCCTCGGTGCCAAGTGGGTGAGGTAATCTGCTCTGCCACGTTAAATGGCAGCCGGCTCTATGTTAACATCGGTGCATTTTCTAGAGGTGTATCATCGGAAGGTAGCCCCTCACCTTGCCATTATAGGGATCCAATCTCCAGTACATGCCTTACGGTTTTGATTGTAGAGCTTAGTATGTTGGAATGTGAGATGAAAGCATTTCAGCTATTTTTATAGAAAATGCGGATTACGGATCTTAAGGTAGGATTAACACTGGAGGAGGGGGTGAATTATGTCTAATGGATTTTATGGTATTTTTGAAATCTTTTGAAATCAAAACAGACAGATGTAATTCACAAACACAAGGACAATCACAGAATCATGCACAGATGCAAATAGTAAATATAAAGCAGTAAAGGAAAGAACACACTAGAATTTTATACTAATTTGGAGTTATACATCCAGTCCCACATAATTTCTTTTGCGGATTTCTTTTCAAATATAATGTCGATATTACAACCTCGATTTCAAGACCATGAGATAGACCCTCTTGTCTTCGAGTCCCGGGAAAACTCTCTTGATTTAACCAGGCTACAAGATCACCTAATTAATTTACAAGATACAATCACACCCAATTGATTTGCGGGCCACAATCACACTATCTCCAATATCACTTTGATAGACAGAGGGACTCGATATACTTCTTTGATTACAAATGAACCTATAACTCTGAATAGCACCAAGATCTTTGAGAGAGAGTGACAGAGAATCAAACTAGATATAATTGAGTTTGATTCACTTAGGATTTCGGTAGAGTTTTGTTAAAATATAAAAGAATATTTGAGTGGAGAAGAAGGAGTGAAGAAATAAAGAAAAAATAACTTAAAATTCGGTTAAAACAACTGGTATTTATAAAAGAATAACAGTCATGTCCATTCGCGAAAGGTTATGATAAATAGACACTTCTTTTGAAATTTTGAAATTTGAATTTCTACGGTCACCATGTCGACATGGGGGGATGGGGTATGTCGACATGCCTATGTATATTTTGAAAATTAATTTTGCTTTAAGATGATTTCTATTTTAAAACTTGTCAAAATAATTTCTAAACTTTGTAAACCATTTTGAATATAGTTTAAACTTATAAAAAAGATTTAAAAAGTAATCTTCAAAATATATAATCTATAACATAAAAGTAATATTAAAAACTAAGCATGGAATATATTTTTGAAATTTAAAGCTATAATATTAAAACCAGGAGATAGTTTTAAAACAAGGGATGATTTTGAAATCAAAATATGAAAGATGGTAAGAATAGTTTAAGACTAAAATATTTAAATCGAGAGATATGACTTTTAGAAAGATAGTTTTTGGAAAAATAGTTAAAATAACCATTTTGAAAATTTCATGGATTCCAATCCACTAGAGAAGGTTGTGTGTTCCATCCCACTAAAGAGGTCGTGGGTTGCATCCCACTATTAAAGCGAGAAGGTGTATTCCATTCCATAATTAAAATCCGAATAAAGATTTTAGTGCCATTATGATGTTTTAACATAAATCTAGAGACTATTTCTTATCTTGATATCTTGAACTCTTGAAATCTTGTAATCTTGAACTCTTGATATCTTGAAATCTTGAACACTTGATATCTTGAACTCTTGATACCCATGAGTCTTCTATCTCGATTTCTTCAATCTTGAATTCGTTAGTCTTGAATCTCTATACTATACAGTCTTCATTCTCAGTACCTGCATATATATCTGCATATACGTATATCTAGACAAGAACATTAGTATTTATATTTTATAACAAGTCCTAAGGTTGATGCCATCAAAACCATCATCTCAGGAACTAATAATCTCCCCCTTGTTGATGATGACATCCTTTGTTTATAAAATCTACTCCATAAAACTATGATTCTACCCTAACTCCCCCTTACTCCAACAACTCCCCCTTAATCTACTAACTCCCCCTTAATATTAGCCTATCTAACCTATTTTATAATTCTCCCCATTTTTCATCAACTAAAACAGATCCTAAACCACATAACTCCCTCTAATTATTATACTATAGCACTATATAGGATAATAATATGGTATAGTAGAATATAAATGAGATAGATATAATACGAGTAAAATATAGTAAGGTAAATGTGAGAGATATGAAAATTTCAAACATAATCAATATATATATATATATATATCATATTTCTTATCACACCACATCATTGTTCAATTACACACCATGTCCAAATCAAATCAAACAAAAATAAACAATTCAAACAACATCAAACCAAATCAAACCAAATCAAATAAAAGTAAATCAAACCATACAAGTCAAATCAAACATTTCTTGGAACATCAACCCATCCTTCTTCACTAAAGATATGGTCTACCTTTATAGCATCCCATTCTTTATTATCCTTATTCAAAGTTTCTTCTGGATTCGCTTCGAGTTCTTCTTTGTTGAGGGCTAAAATCATCCATTGAATGACATCAAAGTGTCTTTGTTATTTCTTTATTATCTGCATTTGGCTTAATTCTAAGTGTCATTGATTGCGAAGGATAAAAGTAAGCATGTTCTTGAAATATTTGAGAGTTTCTTCAAGATTCTCACTTAGATTATGAATAGGAGAGGCCATTTTTGATAAAATATTAAGAAATTCAATAGAAAATAATGAGAATTGAAAATATGCATTTTTCTGGAAGAAACGGGTATTTAAATAGATTGAAAGTCGATTGAATTGAAAAGACACAAGGTAGTTATGTCTATTTCAAATTCAAAACAAAAAATATTTTCTGGCGTTACATGTCGACTGGGGGGTGAGGGGATGTCGACATGCCCCAGTTGATTTTGGCAATATGTTTTGTTTCTTTATATTATGTACAAGTCTATATATATAAACTTATATAATATAATAATAAGCATTCCAGAGATAATATATAAACTTATATAATATAATAATAAGCATTCCAGAGATATTTTAGAGCTAATGAACATAAGCAAATGATTTTCATTGATAAAATTTAGTTAACATTACATAAAAAATACATAAGATTAACTAATCAAAAGATACAAACTAATACAACTTGAAATGAAAACTAGAATTCGATAGAGGATGAAGAAGATGATGATAATCCAATTTTACAACTCACTTTCCCAAAAAACTTGTTCATTTTGGTGGAAATTTTATCCAACTTTTTATTAAAGGATCTTTTGAGAATCCTTTGATTTTCCACTATTATCTTTTGGTTTTTGAGAAGTGTCTTGTTGGAAGGATTATTGGGAGTGATAGGGTATTCAATACTTTCCAATGATGTCTTTTCCTTCTCTCCTTCTTCTTAAATCTCCATCTCCTCCCCTTCTTCCTCCTCCTCTTCTTCTTCCATTTCTTTATGAGCCAACCTTTCATTTTTTCTGTTATTGTTTCATATGATTGAAACATAATCGAAATTTTCATTAGAGAGATATTTTCAAGGTTTAACACTTTTCGAGAAACGAATTCCTCCCTTTTATAATCAACACCAAAATAGTTGAAAATTCGAGTAACATAAATCCCATGATACAAAGTTTTTCTTCTAAGGTAAATCTTTTGGGACAAAGTTCGTCCAAAATTACTTGCGCCCAATTAATGCCATAGTTTCCATAAATAGCAAAAAGCGCCTTACAAACTTTTAAGGTCGGGTAATTGAAATTTCTCGATCTTGGAGTTATGGTATGTTGCAAAAGAAGGTATACAATTCTTGCTTTTGGATGGAAATTTTGACTTATAAATTCAAAGTTATCATCTCCTTTAAAAATGTGATGAAATGTCTCATGGTCATGTTCATCAATTTGAAAATCTGAAAGATTCATTCCCGTATACTTACAACCCAAAATATTTCCCAAAATCTCACTAAGTGTTCCTTTAACACTACTCCAAACTTCCCCTTCATTACCATCATAAAAACCGCGATTAAAATTTGCATACAACATTTTAACAAGATTAGGATAACAAACAAAATCATTTTGAGAATCATCAATTAAACTAAGAGTTTGGTTCTTTTCGAAAAGAATATGTTCATAAGAAGGAAAATCATTAAAGAGTGCAAATTTTTCCGTATGGACTTTTCCAAAGTTTGCATAGCTTATATAAGCTTTAATAGCTTTGGGGTCATTGTAGAGGAATTCTTTTATGGCCTTGGATAGCTTAATGGTGGATGGGATGCTTGAGGAAGCCATTTTTGAAGAGAGTAGAGAGCTTGAGAGTTTGAAAGAGGGTTTGAATTTTGAAATGAAAGCGAAAAGATAGGATAAAGTTAAGGAGATAAATAGATATTCAATAGTCATGTTCTCTTTTTAAGAGACACCTTTTTAGAGCTTTGGAGTTTGTGGAAAGGTGGAGGGAAATTCAAAGTTTTGAATTCAAATTTGAATTTCAAATTTCTGGAGGGATGTCAACATAGGGGGTAGGGCAATGTCGACATGAGTCCTATAATACATGTGACTAATTTTTTTTTTAAATTTTGTTTACTACACACACACATATCCTATAATCAAATTCATATTTTGTCTGAAATAATATAAATGTAATAACACTTTAATATTAATATTTTAATATTTAAAATATTATTAAAATAATATTAGTTTGAAAATCAAAATTTTAAATTCAAACAGCAAGCAATTTCGAAACATGCAAACAACCAAACATTCGAACTTTCAAGCAAACAATTTTTCAATCAATATAATATAAATGCGTACCTATTTTTAAATCCATATTTCTGAGATCATCATATTCGTGAATAGCTGTAAAGCACATATTTGAATTTTCTATCTCTTGATCTTCATTGAGTCTGAATTGTCTAGTGTAGCAGTATGCCCTCTTTCTTTTCTTTGACGAATCATTACTTGGAGGAAATTTCTGCTTATTTGGATGTGGACAATCTCTTTTTAAGTGGCCTGGTGCACCACAATTATAGCATCTGACGTTGTTGTGAGTCTCATTATTATTTCCAGAATTCTTATGATCATTTCTCTTGTAGTTGTTCATCTTTCTGTATTTTAGAAACTTTCTAAAATTCCTTGTCATGAAGGTTATTTCTTCATCATCGTCACTATTTGAGTATGAACCATCTATTATTGCATTGAACGCTATTGACTTCTTTTCTGAGGCCTTGCTTTCTCTTCTCCCTTGCATTTTTACTTCAAATGATGTCAAATTCCCAATGAATTCTTTAATTTTCAACGTACTGATATCATTAGCCTCTCCAATTGCTAGTGTTTTCTGATCCCATTCTGGAGTGAGTGAATTTAGAATTTTTCTAACTTGATCTTCTTTGAAAAATTTCTTTGCTAATGTAATTAATGAGTGCATAATGTCTTGAAACCTATTATACATGTTTGAAATGGACTCACTTGTATTCATCTTGAATAATTGAAACTGATTGGTCAAAATGGATATTTTGGTCTGTTTAACTTTGCTTGTTTCTTCATGAGTAACTTGCAAAGTTTTCCAGATCTCATATGCAGACTGATAAATAGACACTCTATTAAACTCATTCCTATCAAGTGAACACTCGTGGCTTTGGAATTGTTTTGTGCAATAGTCTCTTGGTCAGCAGTCCACTGTGCAAAATTTTTTGTGGGTTCAATGTACTCAGTTTGTGTGATATTCCAAATGTCTAATTCTATTGATTGTAAATAGATTTTCATCTTACATGCCCAATATGCATGGATACAGCCATTAAAAAATAGTGGTCTGGCTATAGACCGACCCTCTACAAATGAACTAGTGATAGTGTTGACATTACCAGTATCGGCAATCATTTGAAAACATTTCAAAAATTCAGATTATGTAAACTTTGAAAACTAATGCTCTGATACCAAATGTAGGAAATGCGGATTACGGATCTTAAGGCAGGATTAACACTAGGGAGGGTGAATAGTGTTTAATAGATTTTATGGAATTTTTGAAATCTTTTGAAATTAAACACTGACAGATGCAATTTCCAAACACAGAGACAATCAAAGAATTAGAAACAGATGCAAGTAGTAAATAAAAAATAGTAAAGGAAAGAACACGCCGGAATTTTATACTGGTTTAGAGTTACCCTACCTCCAGTCCCACATAATTTCCTGTGCAGATTTCTTTTCAAATATAATGTCGATATTACAATCTCGATTTTAAGGCCACGAGATACACCCTCCTGTCTTGGAGTTCAGGGAAAAACCCTCTTCATTTAACCAAGATATAAGATCACCTAATTGATTTACGGGCTAATATCACACCCAATTGATTTGAGGGCCACAATCGCACTGTTTCCAATATCCCTTTGCTAAATAGAGAGACTCGATATACTTCTTTGATTACAAATGATAATATAACTCTGAATAACACTGAGATCTTTGAGAGAGAGTGATAGAGAATCAAACTAAAGATGACCTAGTTTGTTCACTTAGGATTTCGGTAGAGTTTTGTTAAAATATAAAAGAATATCTGAGTGGAGAAGGAGTGAATAAATGAAGAAAAACTAAATTAAAATTCATTGAAAACAACTGGTATTTATAGAAGAATAACAGTCATGTCCATTTGCGAAAGGTTATGATTAATAGACGTTTCTTTTGAAAATTTGAAATTTAAATTTCTACAGTCACCATGTCGACATGGTGGGATGGGGTATAACGACATGCCTATGTATATTTTGAAAATTAATTTTACTTTAAGATGATTTCTATTATAAAACTTGTCAAAACAATTTCTAAACTTTGTAAAACATTTTGAATATAGTTTAAACATATAAAAGAGATTTAAAAAGTAATCTTAAAATTATATAGTCTATAATTTAATAGTAATATTAAAAATTAAGCACATAATATATTTTTTGAAATTTAAAGGTATATTATTAAAACAAGGAGATAGTTTAAAAACAAGAGTTGATTTTGAAATCAAAATATAAAAGATGGTAAGAATAGTTTGAGGCTAAAATATTTAAACCGAGAGAGATGACTTTTAAAAGGATATTTTTTGGAAAAATGGTTAAAATAAATCATTTTGAAAATTTCATCGATTCCATTCCACTGGAGAAGGTCGTGGGTTTCGTCCCACTAAAGAGATCATGGGTTCCATTCCACTATTAAAGTGAGAAAGTGGATTCCATTCCACAATTAAAATCTGAATAAAGATTTTAGTGCTATTATGAAGATTTAACATAAATCTATACACTGCTCTTATCATGATATCTTGAACTTACCTTGAAATGTTGATCTCTTGATATCTTGAACTCTTGATACTCATGAATCTTCATTATTGATTTCTTCAATCTTGAGTTTGTCGGTATTGAATCTGTATACTGTACAGTCTTCATTCTCAGTACCTGCATATATATCCTTCATATACATATATATCTAGACAAGAACATTAGTATTTATATTTTATAACAAGTCCTAAGGTTGTTGTCATCAAAATCATCATCGCAGGAACTAATAATTTTATCTATTAACTTTAAACCTAGACATTATGGCAATATCATTGGATTTTGATATAAAATATTTTGGTTATCGTTAGGTAAAAACCCATCCATTTTTATGTGCCGTGTGGTCTTATAAGATACCATTTGTCTGAAAGGTTTTGATGTGCACGTAAATGTGCATATTTTTATCATCATATTTATTCTTTTTAAATTAAATAAATGATCATATTGGGTATTTTAACTTGTTTAAACCAAAATTCATATTATTTGAAATTGTCACATATTCATCTTCATCCAAGGGCAAAATGGTAATTTTTGTGCGTATATTAATTTGAGAAAAATTAATTGAAAATTTGTATATATTTTTGTAGGAATTTGATCTCAAATAGAAGTGGTTTCATGAAGATATGCATGCACAAAATTAATACAAAGGAATGAAGATGGAAATAATTCAAAGTGAAGAACATGGAGGACCCCACCTACCCACCTACCTTAATGTACAAATTAAAGGTTAATGCACATGCTTTTGGAGTTAATGGTTTCATGTACACTTAATGTGGGATTAAGACATGTTAATGGTTACTTGGCCTCCACACTTCCTAAGGGGCATTTTGGGCATTCCCCAAAAATATGAATTAGGGTTTCATACATGTATAAATACCCATATGTTTCATGTAGCCATCTCCTCTCTTAGTCTCTCTTCATTAGTTTAGGATCAAAATAAAAGACAAGTTCTCTTTTTTCTTTCATGGCTACTTGGCCATTTCTCTTTATGTAGTTTTTTTTATGCAACTTCAATACATGTTCTTTTTATTTTCATGCTTATTTACTTTCATGTTGTAGTGTAGATTTATTTTTCATGCAAGTAGTATAGTTTTTCTCTTTTCTCTCTTTTTCCTCTTCTTTTTATTCAATGTTGCTTGCTACATTTGTTCATATGATGACAAATATGAGAGGCTAATCCCTTCAATTTAGGGGTAATGAAGCCTCTAATCATGTAGCTTCAACATTTTGATGTTTTGTACTCTCTTTTTGTGCTTTAATGTGAATGTATGAAGTGGTTAACTTGTTGTTTAACTTTGAATTTGATAGTCTATGTTGTTCATAACAAATAGGCTATGCTTAAACAAACATAACACAAATTGCCTCTTCATCTAAATATGATTATGGAAAAGAAGTGAATGTTGAAATTGAAATTTGATAGCCTATATTTCTAAACAATAGTTAATAGGCTATGCTTAAAATAGATTTTTATTTCAACTTTGTTGTCATATTTCATGAGATTTAAAAGTGTATTAGTGGTTGTGTTATAGTTTGATGGTTTATATCGAGCTAATTAATAGCATAAATATACCATACTTATGATAAGCACATCAACTAATTCACTAATGACAAGAAAAGAGAGATCATAACTTCATTTTGTTGATTTATGTGATCTAGAGAGTGGAAATTGCCTCTAATTTGTCTTAATACTCTCATATTTTTATCTATTTTATTTTGTCATTTTTTTTAGTTAATCACTCTTCCAACTTTGGTTAATTTGATTGAGTAGAATTTTAAAATCATCAATTCCCTGTGGATCGATCCGTATTCGCCGCGTGCTACATTCGTACACCGTGCGCTTGCGGTTATTTTTAATTCAAAATTCGTTCGACGGTTTTCTAAACCGATAGAATTTCCGTCGACGAACAGGTTTTCAATTGTAGAAATCAGTTTTGTTGTTACTTGTTATCGAGTTTTACTCACGTTGGTTTACCAGATTGACCCGGGCATTATTCCACGTAATGCCCAGGTCAGACCGAGCATGTTTTCCAAGGTTTAGATAGACACTTTGGAGTTGGAGAGGAGCTGGGTGGTCAAGATGTATTCACGTATATTTTTCTTCCGTTGTATTATAGAGTATGCATGTTTGTCAATGTAAGGACAGGTTTCTATAACCGTTCAAATTTAGGATAAGTCTTGTGTACTCTAATGTTATATGAATAAAGATGTTCCTTTTCATAAAGATCATTATTGTATTTTATATTATTTGCTACGTTGTAAGAATCTGTGTTGTTAGTTTTCTTCCATCTTCTACCTTCTTCTTTCACCATAGGAAATCGGTATTTCTGGCACTTGAATGTTCGACATGTGATACGGTGGACGTATTAGTATGGATTTTCGAGGGTCGAAAATATGGTTTGTTGCAGAGATGCCATGATAAGGCATTTAAACTCGGTATAGACTCAAGGAGCTTAACTCGAGCCAATTTAAGGTCTTGGCCTATTTTTTTTCCATACTTTCTAGAGCCTTTCCCCTTGTCCTTCTGAGTGTAATTGCCAAGTTTTAAGTCATTCCGTCTTTGTACCGACGTTCTAACACCTATTGACTTTTGCTTGGATAAGCCTATAGATCCGCATCGATCCATCCCAAAGTCCATTTTGTCCACTCTCCCTAGAGACTCAAGACAATGAAAACTCTAGCACAATTGAAGGAAAAGGAAATTTTTGCGTCAGGGTGATAGATCGACATTGATCCATCCTGAAGACAATTTTTCTCCTCCAGAGTTTATTAGATCATAAAGACATCAAGAAAAGATGATAGATGCAAGTTTGGACTAACACAATGGATTGGTACTGATTCATCATGAGTCGAGATTTTGTTTAACTTTGACCTGATCTCTTTTCTAATATAATGGATTTGATTAATTAACGAAATCCATAACAATCTTATAAATCTAAGGCCTCCAAACAATCTAAATGAACTATAAATATGAGGATATAGCCAAAAGAGAAATTATCAAACTTTACTTATTGAAAACTTAGGGTAAACTCTTTCATTTTTTCACCTCGAGATTAAACTTTGAGATTTCATTATAATTTTGATAAAATTTGTGATAATTAAATCAATAAATCATTGTTAAAGTGGATATAGGCTAGTTATTTGTCGAACTACTATAAAATTCACATCTTTCTTTTTCCTTGCTATTTTATTCTTTATATTTTGCAATTTATTTTCTTATTTTACATTATTAGATACAACTCTACAATCTAGAATTGTTATCTCCTTGTGATGAACCAACATTCTTAATCCGAAAGAGGAGTCATTAAGGGTAGAAGAAAAAGAAAGATAAGAAGAAACTACACGATCATAGAATCTCCCCACAAATCATAATAATATATAATAGATAACATAGGATACTACATAATCATTTCCATAATAGTAGTAACACATCAAAGTCATTTGATTACAACCTTTAACCGGATAGTTATAACTACCTTCCCAAACAAATACATCGATCATACATAAATAAAATAGAATAATATAATAACTAGCTAATGGTGAAGCCACAAGCTCCAGCTCCTTCAAAATACTTCCATAAGAAACCTGGATCAATTGGCTATTCAATTTTGAGTACCCAAAAGTTTTAGGAAAAAAACAAAAATCCACATCAGACATGGGTCTGGTGTGAGTAAACTCAAACAACTTAAATTTTACTTAAATCAAAGTTATCTCATAAGACCGTGCTGCATATAAACATGGACGAGTTTTTATCCACTATAACCAAAACACTTTATATAGAAATCCAGTGATATTATGATAATGTCTACGGTTTTTAAATAAAATAGAACATAACTGAATGCTTGCATCTCGCATTTAAACATATTTAGGTACAACTAAATCCATACGACACTTATTGGAGAATGGATTCCATACATGACCAGGTAAGGAACTACCTTTCGAACGGTGTACCTCTAGATAAAATAAACATGGGGTTTGATAAGAACATCTAGTACCCCTGCTACATAGAACCGGCTTACCACTTAACTATTATTACCGAAAACATCACCACCATGGTTAGGATCAGCAACCGTATCGGAGCATACAAAATGGGTCAAATATCGATGCTAGATATAGTGATGTCATACCCTAATGGGAGAGACCTACATAGCCCTGCTGCATACCATGTTTTGATCATTCTTGGTTGATGAGGCACGTGGCTACGTTTACCTTTACTATAGCACTGCCACTTGGAATGCTACATCGCCTTTCATATGTTGATACAATGTCAGCATTCATCCATACAAGTCATTCAGGGGATGAACAAATTGAAGCCTCCACTTCCGCTGCACCCATTTGGAATCACCCTCAGACTTAGTAGCAAATAGCCCTTGCACTTCAAAGTCTTCATCTTGGGCCTTGCCTTCATTATTTCACTGTCGATGATTACTTAACCAACAAAAAAATTCATTTATGAATTCTTGATTCTTCCAATTTGGATTAAACTTTCTCGTGTTGGACCGCTTCAATTGGTATTCCCACCAGGTGCTACAGGAGTTGGCTTCTTCTCTTCCAAGGCCTCGTACCACAGAGCCATATCAATTAAATCCACAAAAGTACTCTTAACATGAGCAGTCATCTTCCGTAATCTTATCTCACACCCAAAACAAACATCTAATTTTTCTTTATCGGGGTGTTGATCAATTTTGATTCAAAATAAGATAGTTCGTCGAACTTCGTCTCATATTCTACCACAGATACATCCTGGTCCTTCCCGCTGTTGGCAAGAATTGGTCCTCAAAAACTTCTTTAAATCAGGCCCACGAAAACTCTTCTTTTGGAACATTTGCAGTAAGGGATTACCACGAAGCTACCACTCCCTCTCGTAATTGCCATGCTGCTAAGAACCTTTTCTATTCATCGAATAAGCCAAGACCTTTAATTTTTTTTGCAAGATCGCAAACAAGCTTGCACTTCCCTAATAGACTCAGTTCCTTTAAATAGTTTCCCTCCTAGGTTGATGTAATCCTTGCATAAGGTTGCAAAATTCACTCTTGGTTTCTCCAGCACTGCCTCTTCGGCTACCCGCTCTCCTACCTCGTCTACCTCGGTTACTCATGTCCTACTAACTGAACATAGTAAGATAATTCTTAGAATACTTAGACGAGATAAATCTTGAAACAAGGGTACTAATCAAATCTATCAAGCTAATATATCCATCAGATATATATATATATATATATATATATATATATATATATATATCTGTGTGTGTGTGCGTGCGTGCGTGTGTGTGTGTGTACGAATAAAAATTACAAATACGCACTCTCGAAGTTGAACCTAACCCAAAGCCAAGGTGTTTGCTTAACCTCGCTCTGATTCCAAAATGTGACAAAATGCCTTTCTTACTTTGAAATATGAGTCATTATGCGTAGAAGAAAAATAAAGATAAGAAGAAACTACACAATTACATAATCTCACCACAAATCAGAACAACATATAATAGATAACTAGGGTATTACATAGTCATTTCCATAATAATAACAATACATCAGAGTCGTTTCATTACAACCTTCAACTAGACAGTTATAGCGACCTGCTCATACAAATACGTAGATCATACATAAACATAGCGAAATAAGATAATAACTAGCTAACGGTGAAGCGACCGGTTTGAGCTCCAACTCCTTCAAAATGCTTACGTAAGAAACTGGATCACTTGGCTTCTCAAACAAATTTGAGCAACCTAGAGTTTTAGGAAAAGAAATTAAAACGCCGGGTTAAACATAGGTATGGTACGAGTAAATTCAAATAACTTAAATTTAACTTTTGTAAAATGCTTTGGAAAATCAAAGGTATCTCGTATGACCACGCTGCACATAAACATGGACGAGTTTTTGCCTTACGTTAACCAAAATTCTTTGTATAGAAATCCAGCGATATTATGATAATGTCTAGGGTTTCAAGTAAAATAGCACATAGCTGAATGCTTGCATCTCATATTTCAACATATTTGGGTACAGCTAAATCCGTGTGGCACTTATTGGAGAATGGATTTCATACATGACCAGTTAAGGAACTACCTTCCGAAAGGTGTACCTCTAAATAAAATACACCTGGGGTCTCACAAGAACATCTTGTACCCCTACTACATAGAATCGGCCTACTACTTGACTAGTAGTGTAACGCCCCACTCCGAGACCCACTCTAGTAAAGAGTATTACGGAGTAATACCGTCTACTAGAACGGAGAATAGAGTATAATGGAAGCGACCATATGTAATCAAGCTATAACTATCTACTGAATACGTCGAATAGGTGGTTTTCTTTTCTCAAGTGGTTCGACATATCCAATAAATATTTATAACGAAACTACAATGGCTAAGAAAATAGGTTCAGAACAAACATAATACAAAATGATAACATCATCATCACAGAACAGTCACATAACAGTCACAGAACATAGGTATAATATATCGTCAATACAGATCCAAGTATCAAAAGGTGGGTACAAAGCCACTGCTCACACATGTGAGTCAAAAATATGTACATATCAAAGTCCGAATAAAACAGAGTAGCGGAATAGTGGACAAATAAAAGCGCTATCTATCAGCATAGCAGATGATGTCCAAGCAGAAGCACATCAGCTAAGTCCAGAGACCTAACCTGAAACAACTCGGTCTGACCCGAGCGAAAACACTCGGGTCAGGCTAGCTAAATAATCAGTAATAACTGAGATATATATAATAATGCAGTACATAAATAAAACAATACTTCTCCAAAGAGAAGAGTAATATGGACTACATGAATATAATGACGATCCCTAATCATCAATAAACAGTAAAAATCTCCAAAAGAATAAAAACACCAAAGTGTTAAATAAATAAAATCGCCTCATATCATCGGCGTAGCCAAAGCTATATAAAGTTGCTCATAGGTAATAATCCCAAAAGTGACCAGAGTCTAAAATCAATGCCCAAGCAAAGATCGATGCTCCAAAGAGCAATAGGGATATACTAAAAAGTCAATGACATCGAATACAGAAATGCAGTGTCCAGAGACACTGTGAATCCACAAGGTAATCGCACTTACATCGTATGGTTCCATAGAACCAACACCAAACGGCGATACTCGAATGGATATAAAATCACCAGATAATACAAATATTGCACGTGCACCGACCAGAGTCGTTGTTGCCAAGTACTGTAGAGTTGTGATCGATCACTCGCACAGATGCGGAACGCGCGAAACGGCGAGATCCTTCCCAGAAGGATAAAGGCCCAGAGGCACACGCCGAAAAATAAACTGCTCCATAGAGCAGGTGTCCAGAGACGGTTGCCCAGATGCGTGGTGACCCAGAGGTCCAGTACTGGCCGCCCAGAGGCTAATGTGTCACTAACTTCTTGGAGAGGAACCCGTAAAGTGTTAACAATGAGTCCCATACCCCACGTTCGCACTAAACAGTTTCCTAACCAATAGCAAGCTCACACTCCAAACAATAAAAAGTCCACCTCATATCATCGGTAAACAAGACCCAAAGGTCAAAACGATCAATCGAATAGGTCGGGGATTAACCGGAAAGAAAATACACACGGTTTCCATATGCCGGATATTTCCTAACCGTTTAAGCACCTTTCCACTTCGCTTGACGTGCTAAAAAGTGAGTGTGAGATTTTTATTATAGAAAATAATAGTGTAAAACGGATTTGTAATTGATTTCGAAATCACTTTTAAAACGATCTTTTGAAAAGTCTCCTATTATGGAGTAATTAATTTAATAATTAAAAATAATATTATATAATAATTTTCAAAATCCATTTTGGAGTGAAAATCCTTTTAAATCCTTTTTATAAAGCCCGTGTACGAAATCCAGAGACAATCTCAAAGAAATCGACGAAAACCAGAAAATCAACAAAAATATTCTAAGTGTTTGAAACCATTCAAAAACTGCTGCGAACCCAAGTTCGGCAATTTATTTGGACCAGCAAACTGTGTCCAAATGGCATGAAAACTGGTATGCATGTAGTCCAACATCCCTACTTTAATATGCAAAAGAATTTCTGGATTCCGAGTGGAGACGAAGTGGCAGCGACGTCTCGAAGTTGAACCCAGAGAAAGATTCATACTGTTTTCCAACAGCGACCCGAGTCTAACTTTGGCACAAAAATCGAAGTATCAAACGAACTCCAATATTGTCCAAATTTTCCAGAGATGGAGTTCGCAACTCCACCTTTCCAACGAGACCATAAACGTCGAATTTCGACTTCCGATGCGAACGTGGCGGCATCGCGAAGTGGCGCTCAAAAGCTGGAACAGATGTAAGGTTTGATTTTTTTTTTTTTTTTTGGACGCGGGCCCGGCCCGTGTCAGTCCGCCCCAGCCCGCCAAGGCCAGGGCTGGGACGCGGGCTTCGGCCCGCGTCCACTGTTCCCCAGCCCAGGCGGGCTGGGGTATTCCCCAGCCCGCCTGGGCTGGGGTTGAGACGCGGGCCGAGGCCCGCGTCTTCCTTCCCCAGCCCAGGTGGGCTGGGGAAAGATACATCCCCAGCCCGCCTGGGCTGGGGTGGGACGCGGGCTTCGGCCCGCGTCCCTGCTTCCCCAGCCCGTTCGGGCTGGGGAGGCCGGGAAAACCCCCAGCCCAGGCGGGCTGGGGGGTGTGGGGTGCGGCCAGCCCATCCAGGGCTGGCCTGCCTCTGGCTAGCCCAGCTGGGCTAGCCTACTGCACCAGTGCAGCAGCTAGGGTGCAGCCCAGGCCTGCCTGGTGCACTCAGATTTGGGTTTTTGGCCTGTTTCAGCCTGCAGAACATTTCCAGCCAACAATTTTTGCATTTTTTGGGCATTTAGGGGTGTTTTTTTTTCAATTTTGGGCATCAAAATTTTCACTAATAACAATCACTAATCACCATATAATGATTATTACACCAAATTAAAGGAAATCAAGGCCAAATCTTAGCATTACAACTAGCATTAATTACTAATCCATAGTAATTACCTTAATGAAGAAAAGTATCAAATGGTTTGAGTGCACAATATGAAGCAAGCCAAACTCCTCAACCCCGAAGCAATGATCAAGATGCTTCATGGACCCAAAATCAACAAATAAAACAAAATAATAATTACTACAAGATGATAGAGATAAATGGGGATTAAGAAGGAGGATTAGAGAATAGGAGAGATTGCATTACCTTTCTTCTTCTCTTTTCTTTTTCTTTTAGGATTAAACTAATTTATGAAGAGAAGGAGATGGAGCTTCTAAATGGAGGCCATTAATTTTGTTTAGATTTAGGTTTTAGGAATTTATGAAGAGGAGGAGGGTTAGGGTTTATGAGAGGGGTTTGAGATATTAAATAGGAGTGGGTTGGTTAATGGGTTATGGTAAGAGGGTTTAGAAACCCATTAGGACTTAGTTTATTTTCTAAGTTATCATGTGAACAAAAATCCTAATAAGCATTCTAGTTTTAATTAAAACCATGTAATTATCTCATTTGGCCCATTAACCCATAATCACTTTTTATTTAAAAATTCCCCATTTCAACCCAAAATATTTTAATTTGCAAACCAATTGCAAATTTAAATTCCCAAAAATTTGTTTAGCTCCCTTTTTAACTTAAAATCATAATTTTAATTCATTATTCGGTAATTGCAATCTCAGGGTTGTTACAGACTCCCCCCTTAAGGAAATTGCGTCCCCGCAATTCCTTAAATATCGAAGTCGTCTATAACATCTAATCCACACAAGGAATACAGAAGATAAAATATAGATGCTCACCCATGCCGGAAGATGAAAGAAAACCAGGATAAGTACGCTCGATGAATTCTCTGGTCTCCCAAGTGCAGTCCTTAGGATTAGACGACCATTGTATCTTCACAAGTGGAACCTCTTTGTTTCGAAGACGTCTGATCTCCGAATCAAGCACACGAAGAGGTTGCTGCTCTATAGATAGATCGGGTGAGATCTCCAAATCAGGTACGATATGAGGCTCGATAATAGAATCAGGATTGCGCACACACTTGCGAAGCTGAGAAACATGGAACACATCATGTATTCCAGAGAAATGAGCAGGTAGAGCCACACGATAAGCAACGGGGCCGATGCGTTCCGTAATAGGAAATGGTCCAATATAGCGAGGAGCCAATTTCCCTGTGGAGCTGAAACGCACAACCCCCTTCATAGGAGAAATCCGAATAAAGACAGAATCGCCAATGGAGAACTCAAGATGCTTCCTACGGTTGTCCGCGTAGGATTTCTGGCGGTCCTGTGCCTCTCTCATTCGCTGACGGATAAGAACAATCTTTTTAGAAGATTCCCGAACTGAATCTGGACCAAGAATAAGCTTCTCGCCAGATTCTAACCAACAAGTAGGAGAGCGACATGGCCTTCCGTATAGAGCCTCGAAAGGTGCCATGCCAATACTAGACTGATAGCTATTGTTGTAGGAGAACTCTACAAGCGGTAAGTGATCCTCCCAACTACCTCCGAAATCCAGAATACAACAGCGCAAAAGATCCTCCAAAACACGATTCACCCTCTCCGTCTGATCGTCGGTCTGAGGATGATAAGCAGTCGAGAGATTCAGCTTTGTGCCCAAAACGGACTGTAGGCACTTCCAAAAGTGACTAGTAAAGATAGTGTCTCGATCACAGACGATAGAGCTAGGAATGCCATGAAGTCGAACGACTTCCTTCACATATAGCTTGGCAAGCTGAGGAGCAGTCCGAGTGGACTTAATAGGGATAAAATGAGCCGCTTTGGTCAAGCGATCAACAATAACCCAGATGGAAGTATGGCCTGACCTCGATCGAGGCAGACCGTCAATAAAATCCATGGATATCTGATCCCATTTCCATAATGGAATCTCTAGTGGCTGAAGAAGACCAGATGGACGCTGATGCTCGGCTTTGATCTGTTGACAAGTTATGCAACTACTCACATAACTTGCCACATCTCTCTTCAAACCCTCCCAATAATATAGCCGGCACATATCGGCATACATCTTACTCGAACCAGGATGTATAGTGTACTTAGTGCGATGGCACTCGTCTAGAATGTCACGCCTAAGTGATAAATCAGATGGTACAACAATACGGTTCTTCCTACGAAGACACCGATGAAAATCCAGAGAATAATCCAGCAATGTCTCATCACTGGATCCCGACTCGAGAAGATGAATAAGATGCAATAAGTCTGGATCCTGCCGTTGAGCATGGGCAATGCGATCCAATAAGATAGGACGAGCTTCCAAACTAAATAATAAGACAGGAGCATCAGAAGATGAAGCTCGATCTATAATATCACATAAAGATAGAGTCTCAAGAACATCCCACTCGGCAATCATCATAGAAACTACTGCCGAGTGCTTGCGACTGAGCGCATCTGCAACACGATTACCTTTGCCAGGGGTATACTGAATATCTAAATCATATGAGGCGAGAAACTCAAGCCATCGCTGCTGCCTCATATTGAGATCCCTCTGACTGAATAGATACTTCAGCGACTTGTGATCGGTGTAAAGAGTGAAGCGTTCGCCTAATAGAAAGTGACGCCACGTCTTCAAGGCAAAGACGATAGCTGCCAACTCAAGATCATGAGTCGGATAGCGAACCTCATTCGGACGTAGCTGCCTGGAAGCATAAGCAACTACCCGATCCTTCTGCATAAGCACAGCACCGAGCCCGCTACCACAAGCGTCGGTATAAACAACAAGATCCTGGTTACTCTCAGGAACCACAAGAATAGGAGCATGAGTGAGAAGTTCCTTCAGTCGCTGAAAAGAAGCTTCACACTTATCAGACCAAATAAAGCGAACACCTTTACGAGTCAGCGTCGTAAGGGGAAGTGCAACTCGAGAGAAATCCTTGACAAACCGACGGTAATAACCCGCTAGACCAAGGAAGCTGCGAATATCATGAACGTTCTCGGGCCGCTTCCAATTCTGAATAGCTTCGATCTTGGCAGGATCGACAGAAACACCCTCAGATGATACAATATGGCCCAAGAACTTGACCTTGCTCTCCCAAAAATGGCACTTGGAGAGCTTGGACTTAAGCTGATGCTGACGAAGAGTATCCAAGACGATCCGCAAATGATGAGCATGCTCTGCCTCGGATCTAGAGTAAATAAGAATATCGTCGATGAAAACCAGAACGAATCTATCGATGTATTCCCGGAATACTCGATTCATAAGATCGACGAAGAAAGCCGGTGCGTTCGTCAAGCCGAATGGCATGACCAACCACTCAAAAGAACCATAACGAGTGCGGAAAGCGGTAAGAGGAATGCTATCTTCCGCAACTCGGAGCTGATGAAATCCGGTGGCAAGGTCGAGCTGGGAAAAGACCTTCGCACCGCTCAACTGATCAAACATATCGTCTATCCATGGCAATGCATAACGATTTCTGATGGTCAACTCATTAAGCTTGCGATAGTCAATGCAAAGCCTAAGAGAGCCATCGGGCTTCTTAACGAAGACCACAGCAGCACCCCATGGCGAAGAGCTGGACCGAATGAGCTGCTTCGCCTCAAGCTCCACTAATTGCTTCCTGAGTTCCTCATTCTCTTTAGTAGACATCCTCGTGGGAGGACGCCCAACTGGGTGGGAGCCTGGAATGAGATCGATGCGGAACTCAATGGCCCGCTTTGGCGGCAGGCCAGATACTGGCTCGAATACGTCGGGGAAATCCCAAACAACAGGAATACGAGATAAGTCCAAATCCTCATCTCGTGAATCAAGAGAAAATAGAGTAACATCAGAAAGCCCAACATCCTGAAGAACAATAGCTAACGGAGAGGACGAATCAGGGTGATGAATGAATAATATCCGCTCCGAACAAATAATTTTGGCATCATGCTGAACGAGCCAATCCATGCCAAGAATCATATCAAATCCCAAATACTCCATAACGTGCAAATTCGCACGGAAAGAAAATCCACAAAGATCGATATCTATATTCTCACAAAGCAAGCTAAGGGTCGTGGATCCGCCAATGGGATTCACAATCCTTAGTGAAGAAACCAGACAAGTAACATCCAACGATAAAGCATCTACTAGCTCCTTTGATACGAATGAGTGAGAGGCACCCGTATCAAAGAGAACTCTACAAGATCTACCACGAAATAAAATAGAACCTTCGAGAACGGAAGGATGCGTACCTCGAGGCTGAGCTGAAGATGCAGGAGCCTTGGCAGCATTAAGCTTGCCAGGCTTGGCACTAGCTGGAGCAATAGGACAAGTGGAGATCCTGTGTCCCTCCTTCTTGCAGAAGGTGCAATAGAGAGGTTTGGGGCACTCTCGAATAAAGTGATCTGGAGAACCGCAGTTGAAGCATTTCCTCGGAGGACGGGTTCCACTAGGCTGTGACTGAATCTGAGGCTGAGCCTGGACAGCAGAACTGCCAGTCTTCTTCTTATTCCAAGGCTTGTTTTTCTGAAATGGACCCCGCTTCTGGTTGGGGTTTTTGGAACCCCCACCACCATCATCACTATGCTCCATCTCGACTGACTCAAGATGTAGGGCTGCATCGACTAGCTTCTCGAATGAGAGCTCAAGCTGTAGCATAAGATGCCTCTTCAGATATTTCTTCAAGCCCTCAACAAATTTGAGGTTCCTCTTATAAGGAGTAGCAATAAACTCAAGGCCGTACTTGGACAGGGCCTCGAAGGAAGAGACATAGTCGGATACGGAGGACTTCCCCTGCTTGAGATCAAGAAAGCGGCGAGCAAGGGAGTTCTTCTCTGACTCTGGGATGAATTTGAGCTCAAATCTCTGACAAAACTGAGCCCAAGTAAGTGTGGTCTCATCGACCTCGGCAATAAGTAGTTCGTACCAATCCAGGGCACGACTCAGAAGCTGACTAGAAGCAATAAGAACACGGTCATGATCTTGGATATCCATACGAGTGAAAATGCGCTCGCATATCCGAATCCAAGCCTGAACCTCTAAGACATTCTCGGAGCCACTGAACGGCTTCCCTCCGAGATGGGTAAAATCACTGCAGAGACGCGCAAAAACAGACATGCGCGGAGCATCAGCAACTGGGGCTGGAGACTGGGAATGAGGCTGAGAATTCCAAACCAGCTCCATGATCTGGTCGGTAGTCATGAACACGCCCTCTGGATGAGTGTTGCTGGACTGCCCAGCAGCACTAGTCTGACGTGTGGTTCTCCCTCTTCCCCTTCCAGACATACTGAAAGTCAAACGGGAATTAGAGTTAGACATGATTCAATGATTGATACTTAATTAAGGAATACTACGGAATATAATAAATTCCTACACATATTCCTAACTTATCTATCAATAAGCATAAGGAAGGGATTTGATTTAATTCGGATCCAATTAAAATGTATTGTACTAAGTGTATCCGTTCTGTGTTTGTTATGCTTAATTCTGAACCTTAGCTCTGATACCAAGATGTAACGCCCCACTCCGAGACCCACTCTAGTGAAGAGTATTACGGAGTAATACCGTCTACTAGAACGGAGAATAGAGTATAATGTAAGCGACCATATGTAATCAAGCTATAACTATCTACTGAATACGTCGAATAGGTGGTTTTCTTTTCTCAAGTGGTTCGACATATCCAATAAATATTTATAACGAAACTACAATGGCTAAGAAAATAGGTTCAGAACAAACATAATACAAAATGATAACATCATCATCACAGAACAGTCACATAACAGTCACAGAACATAGGTACAATATATCGTCAATACAGATCCAAGTATCAAAAGGTGGGTACAAAGCCACTGCTCACACATGTGAGTCAAAAATATGTACATATCAAAGTCCAAATAAAACAGAGTAGCGGAATAGTGGACAAATAAAAGCGCTATCTATCAGCATAGCAGATGATGTCCAAGCAGATGCACATAAGCTAAGTCCAGAGACCTAACCTGAAACAACTCGGTCTGACCCGAGCGAAAACACTCGGGTCAGGCTAGCTATATAATCAGTAATAACTGAGATATATATAATAATGCAGTACATAAATAAAACAATACTTCTCCAAAGAGAAGAGTAATATGGACTACATGAATATAATGACGATCCCTAATCATCAATAAACAGTAAAAATCTCCAAAGAGAATACAAACACCAAAGTGTTAAATAAATAAAATCGCCTCATATCATCGGCGTAGCCAAAGCTATATAAAGTTGCTCATAGGTAATAATACCAAAAGTGACCAGAGTCTAAAATCAATGCCCAAGCAAAGATCGATGCTCCAAAGAGCAATAGGGATATACTAAAAAGTCAATGACATCGAATACAGAAATGCAGTGTCCAGAGACACTGTGAATCCACAAGGTAATCGCACTTACATCGTATGGTTCCATAGAACCAACACCAAACGGCGATACTCGAATGGATATAAAATCACCAGATAATACAAATATTGCACGTGCACCGACCAGAGTCGTTGTTGCCAAGTACTGTAGAGTTGTGATCGATCACTCGCACAGATGCGGAACGCGCGAAACGGCGAGATCCTTCCCAGAAGGATAAAGGCCCAGAGGCACACGCCGAAAAATAAACTGCTCCATAGAGCAGGTGTCCAGAGACGGTTGCCCAGAGGCGTGGTGACCCAGAGGTCCAGTACTGGCCGCCCAGAGGCTAATGTGTCACTAACTTCTTGGAGAGGAACCCGTAAAGTGTTAACAATGAGTCCCATACCCCATGTTCGCACTAAACAGTTTCCTAACCAATAGCAAGCTCACACTCCAAACAATAAAAAGTCCACCTCATATCATCGGTAAACAAGACCCAAAGGTCAAAACGATCAATCGAATAGGTCGGGGATTAACCGGAAAGAAAATACACACGGTTTCCATAGGCCGGATATTTCCTAACCGTTTAAGCACCTTTCCACTTCGCTTGACGTGCTAAAAAGTGAGTGTGAGATTTTTATTATAGAAAATAATAGTGTAAAACGGATTTGTAATTGATTTCGAAATCACTTTTAAAACGGTCTTTTGAAAAGTCTCCTATTATGGAGTAATTAATTTAATAATTAAAAATAATATTATATAATAATTTTCAAAATCCATTTTGGAGTGAAAATCCTTTTAAATCCTTTTTATAGAGCCCGTGTACGAAATCCAGAGACAATCTCAAAGAAATCGACGAAAACCAGAAAATCAACAAAAATATTCTAAGTGTTTGAAACCATTCAAAAACTGCTGCGAACCCAAGTTCGGCAATTTATTTGGACCAGCAAACTATGTCCAAATGGCATGAAAACTGGTAGGCATGTAGTCCAACATCCCTACTTTAAGATGCAAAAAGAATTTCTGGATTCCGAGTGGAGACGAAGTGGCAGCGACGTCTCGAAGTTGAACCCAGAGAAAGATTCATACTGTTTTCCAACAGCGACCCGAGTCTAACTTTGGCACGAAAATCGAAGTATCAAACGAACTCCAATGTTGTCCAAATTTTCCAGAGATGGAGTTCGCAACTCCACCTTTCCAACGAGACCATAAACGTCGAATTTCGACTTCCGATGCGAACGTGGCGGCATCGCGAAGTGGCGCTCAAAAGCTGGAACAGATGTAAGGTTTGATTTTATTTTATTTATTTATTTTTTTGGACGCGGGCCCGGCCCGTGTCAGTCCGCCCCAGCCCTCCAAGGCCGGGGCTGGGACGCGGGCTTCGGCCCGCGTCCACTGTTCCCCAGCCCAGGCGGGCTGGGGTATTCCCCAGCCCGCCTGGGCTGGGGTATTCCCCAGCCCGCCTGGGCTGGGGTTGAGACGCGGGCCGAGGCCCGCGTCTTCCTTCCCCAGCCCAGGCGGGCTGGGGAAAGATACATCCCCAGCCCGCCTGGGCTGGGGTGGGACGCGGGCTTCAGCCCGCGTCCCTGCTTCCCCAGCCCGTCCGGGCTGGGGAGGCCGGGAAAACCCCCAGCCCAGGCGGGCTGGGGGGTGTGGGGTGCGGCCAGCCCATCCAGGGCTGGCCTGCCTCTGGCTAGCCCAGCTGGGCTAGCCTACTGCACCAGTGCTGCAGCCAGGGTGCAGCCCAGGCCTGCCTGGTGCACTCAGATTTGGGTTTTTGGCCTGTTTCAGCCTGCAGAACATTTCCAGCCAACAATTTTTGCATTTTTTGGGCATTTAGGGGTGTTTTTTTTTTCAATTTTGGGCATCAAAATTTTCACTAATAACAATCACTAATCACCATATAATGATTATTACACCAAATTAAAGGAAACCAAGGCCAAATCTTAGCATTACAACTAGCATTAATTACTAATACATAGTAATTACCTTAATGAAGAAAAGTATCAAATGATTTGAGTGCACAATATGAAGCAAGCCAAACTCCTCAACCCCAAAGCAATGATCAAGATGCTTCATGGACCCAAAATCAACAAAGAAAACAAAATAATAATTACTACAAGATGATAGAGATAAATGGGGATTAAGAAGGAGGATTAGAGAATAGGAGAGATTGCATTACCTTTCTTCTTCTTTTTTCTTTTTCTTTTAGGATTAAACTAATTTATGAAGAGAAGGAGATGGAGCTTCTAAATGGAGGCCATTAATTTTGTTTAGATTTAGGTTTTAGGAATTTATGAAGAGGAGGAGGGTTAGGGTTTATGAGAGGGGTTTGAGATATTAAATAGGAGTGGGTTGGTTAATGGGTTATGGTAAGAGGGTTTAGAAACCCATTAGGACTTAGTTTATTTTCTAAGTTATCATGTGAACAAAAATCCTAATAAGCATTATAGTTTTAATTAAAACCATGTAATTATCTCATTTGGCCCATTAACCCATAATCACTTTTTATTTAAAAATTCCCCATTTCAACCCAAAATATTTTAAATTGCAAACCAATTGCAAATTTAAATTCCCAAAAATTTGTTTAGCTCCCTTTTTAACTTAAAATCATAATTTTAATTCATTATTCGGTAATTGCAATCTCAGGGTTGTTACAAGTAGCACCAAATACATCACCACCACAGTTGGGATCAGCAACCATACAGGAGCATACAAAATGGGTCAAATATTAATTCTAGATATGGTGATGACATGCCCTAATGGAAGCGACCCACGTAGCCCTGCTGCATACCCTATTTTGGTCATTCCCGGTTGATGAGGCATAAGGCTATGTTTACCTTTATTATAGCAACACCACTTGGAATGCTACATCGCCTTCCAGATGTCGATACCATGTCTGCATTCATCCATACAAGTCGTTCAGGTGATAAATGAACAGAAGGCACCACTTCCACTACAACCATTTTGGAATCACCCTTAGGGTTAGTAGGAAATAGCCCTTGCACTTTAAAGTCTTCATCTTGGACCTTGCCTGCACTATTTCTAATTCGAACGCTTACGTTAGTTCAAAGTGGTTTTCAGCTAACAACTACTATCTGATTCCAGTCTCTTCAAACCAACATTCGATAATTTTAAAAGGTCGAGTTGTTTATAGTGGACCATTCCACTATCAAGGTGTGAGCTTTACTTATGAACATACGTTCCATATGCTTAGACTATCATGGCTTGCTTATCTAATTCCCTTGTATTCATCATGTTCCCAAAGTAGGTATTTGTGATAAGTACAAGTTGACCTACTTTCAATAAAACATGTCAACATTTTATTACAACTATTTTAATTCATTTAGCTACTTATTAACATGGATAAAAGGTCCGTTGGTTTAAAATAATTTACTCAAACATGAAAGTTGGTTAATAATAAATAACCTATAGAATTTGAAATAAACTTTAAAATAAATAAACCTCAAATAAGTCATAAGTTTAAAACTTAATTAAACTTTAAAATAATCTTAATTAAATCAAAAATTATAATTTAAACCTGAATTAATTAAAAATAATTTATAATTAATTTAACATTCATTTAAGAATTAAACCCTAATTAAGTGAACAATTAACCTTTAATTAAATAATAATTAATTAAATAATTAACTCTAATTAAATAATTGATCAAAGTAAATAAACTTGATTAAATAAAAATTAATTTTCTTTATCTTAATTAATCAATATTTAAACTTCCTTAGTTGAAACTAATTAACTTAGTTAATAAAATTTTAAACTCTAATTACTTAATTAATTAGTTAAATAATAATTGTCCTAATTACTAAATAAATTAAATAAATTACTAAATAAAAAACTTAATTTTGACTTGCTTAATTAGTTTGAAATGATTTTTTTAGATCCAAAAGAAAATAAATTTAAAAGTTGAAATTATGAAATTTCCCGAACTGCATCCATAGCGACCGTCGCTATGAGCGCAGTTCGCTAGAATTGATTTCTAGGTAAAAATCTCACTTTAACTCTAGCTACACATTTTTGAAATGCAAATGGAAGAGTTTTGAAAACTTTTAAACAAAAGGTGGAACTTGAAAAACATTTACTAAATCCAAAAACTAGAGAACAACTTTTATTTTCAAATCGGATATCAAGTCCTTTACGTCTTTTCATGGTGCTAACTTCACAACATTTACTGTAGGATCGATTTCACCCTAGAGGGAGGGTGAATAGGGTGATAGTGTAAATTATAAAAATTAATCGTGGAAGCTTATCAATTAATTTCAATTCAGATCACAGAATAGCAGCACAGATATAGCAGAATATAAATAACAGAATAAAACAGAACAACACAGAATTTACCCAGCTTCGGCAAAACCCTGCCTACGTGCTGCCCCCAAGGTTTCTACTAGAAATTAGATAGTCCCTTGCTTACACACGTAAACTTGCTATACCTGCTATTGACTAATCTATCTCTACGCTCAAAACCCTGCCACAACTCAACTACCGAGTTGCGAATTCTCAAGCTACGCCACGTAGCTTGTCCCCTAGTCACACGACTAGAAATTTAAATGGTTTAAAAAAGAAAATACAAATTAAAAATAATTTAAAATGAAATAACCCTAATTTTACTTAAAAGCCCTTAAATAAAATATAAAGGCCGGCCCCTTTTATTATTTTGACCCGATCCCTTTTTTCGTTCCTTTGAGATAATGGTGGCCGTTCCTCTCGTTCCTCCTGATTGCAAAATTAGGGCTTTTGCTCCTTTCGCTCTTTGTTCCAAATTAGGGCTTCGGGAGGAATTTCCGCTTGATGGTTGATGATTCGGTTTGCTTGCTTCAATTGTTTGCGGCTTCTCCTCCTTGATCGAGTTCAATTGCTTCGGTATGTAATTTGTGCTTTTTGCTTCTTCTAATCTTTCGTACTTGAACTCGATGATTTTAGATTGCCGATGATGATGGTTTATATAGGGTTTGTAACCCTAGATTTGCGTCGTATATATTTTATTTGAATTTGTCAATTATTCATCTCTGGCCGCTTGATTATACTTCGATGATTGAGATGTTTTCTGACTTGTTCACAATCGTATATTTTGGTTGCTTGATGGTTACGGCTTTGATTTTGACTTGTTCATATGCATGTATATTCTTGCTATCCACGGCTTTGACTTTATGTATGAACACGGCTTTGATATTGTGGCTTGTACTTGTATACTGCTGTGTCCTTTACTTGGTGTTGTAGCAGTTTGTATTTGCTGTTTTCCATGAACATGCTTCACTGCATTATTATTGATTTGTTCAAACTTGACATGGCGATTTCTGTTGGTTCTTCTCAAAAATTGCTGTGCCACTTTCCATGATTTCGACTTCACTGTTGCAAGTGTTCTTGCTTCTGCACATTGCTGTATCCATGCGCCACTGTTTGTACTTGATGGTTGCTCTTCTAGTTGGATATGTTGGTTCGAATTGCAATTTGTCTTTTGTACTGTTTCACCATGTTCAATGTTATTTGTTTCCTGTCATGTTTTTTTGAAACTTGACACTTGTTGTCTGCATTTCTAGTTGGATATGTTGGAGTTCCACTACTTTGTGCTTGTGCATTTCTGTGTTGGTTTAACCTGTACTTGTGGTTGCCTTCAGTAGCTTCTGGTTGGTCACTTGATTCACATGTGCACTGCCTGTTTGAAGTTGTAGCATGTCACTGTGATGTTTTCATTTGCTTGAGTTTTAACTGTGCTCGAGCTCTGTCCATACTTGCCTTTGTGGTCTTCACTGTGTTCATGATGGTTAAATTCATTGCTGAGTTGATCATGTTTCTGGTTTTGTTTGCATTGTTGGTTCATCACTCTGTTTTTGGGTTGATGTACATGTGGTTTTGTGGCACTGCTTGCAGTCATATTGAATTGAGTTGTTCATGTTCCATCGACTTGTTTTGTACTGGTTTGAGGCTTTGGGTTGCATATCTGGATTGTATCTAATCCGGACATATGTGAGTTTGAAGTTGTTGTCTCATTTGTTGCTGTGTTGGCTTGATCATGGCCTTTGCACTTTGTAGCTGCCGTGTGCATGCAGTTTTGTAGGCTTGGAGTCTTTGTTCATTGATGATTTTGGTCGTTGCATTTTGATTCAGTCTTCATTAGCATGCTACTGATTTGTGTTTCATTTCTTGTGATATCCATGTTGCAACTGTTTTTGACATGTTAACTGCCTTGTGTTGAATCCAGTTTCAAAAACTCGGGTTTGACCTTGTGCTCGTGTTGTGATATATTGCATGTGAGTTGAACCCGGTTTTTCATTTGGGTTTGACCTGTGCTCACCTGTCCCTGTAAGTCAATCAAGTGTATATATCGGCGTGCACGGCCTTGTGGCATATACAGTAATACACTGTGTATGTCACAAGTTGTTCGTGTATGATGAATTCAAATTTAAATTATGACGAACAACCCAAATAACTGAGGCAAATCATATTTTCAAAAATTATCTTTTATTTTTGAATTGCAAAAATATTTCTTTTTCAATTTTACCGCGTTAGTAAATATTTTTGCAGATTGCTCAAATGCTGGATTCAAACTGGAATGAAGTTGAAGACAAATACGAGTGTGAGTGATATGCAGTGAGGTGATGATATGTAAAATAGAGATGTAATTGAATTTGTATCAAAGTTGTATAGTGAATAGTGAGAGCTTGAATTTGTATACTATTCAAAATTGTAATAAATATTTGTTTGAATAAAATATTCGATTGAATTCAAATTCCGTGTTATTTATTTTATTCAGCAAATATTTATTTAATCTGTGAAAAATAAAATAGTATATTATCAAATACATTTAAAACAAATATATATATATATATATGTTTATTATCATCAAACAAAAATCATATAAGCGCATATTCAACAATCTCCCCCTTTTGATGATAACAAACATATATTTAAGATTTTGAATGTATTAAATGTATTTGATTGTTCAATTTGCTCCCCCTGTTTGAATGCTTCCTATCTATACAATACTCCCCCTACATATATGCATTGAAAATAAAAATATGCAAATGAATCCATATGCATATGCAAATATATGGATTTTATTTGCTAAAATCTTAACTTTTCTCTCCCCCTTTTGTTATCAGCAAAAGAATAATAATGTTAGAGAAAATAGAGATAAAGTAATCGATATCAATCCAACATTAAAACTCAATTGAATATAAATATTAAATTTCAATAAAAAGTCAAACAAAAATCATAAATATTTTGTTAGGCGCATATTCCACTTTTAGAATGATAGGAATGATATCATCATATAAAACCATACAGTTGTGTCTATTTGTGGTATATTTATATCAGGAATTTGAATAACTACTAACCATGCATAACCGTTAGGACTTTTAAATGAGATTAGTAGTATTCCAATTTTATTTTTAAAAAAAATGAATTCAAGTATCTTCTAACCACGCATAACCGTGAGGACTTTTAAATGGGATTAGAATCAACTTGTTTATTTTAAAAATCAACTTTTGATATGCGTTCCATACATGCATAACCGTGAGGACTTTTAAATGAGCATGGAAGCACATAACAAATTCCAAGTAATTCACCCATGCATAACCGTGAGGACTTTTAAATGAGAGTGAATGCTTTGGTATTTATTTATTATTATTATTAAATTTTTTTTTTAAAAATGTGAAAATGAAAAACGAACGATTCCTGTTTAAAGTACCACATATCGACAAACTATATAGAATTTTGATGAGTGATGGTTGTTAGAAATATGATAGATATAGAGATGGTCATGGAATTTTTACCAACAAAAAGTTTTATAACTCTTGTTTAAATTTCTAAAGAAATTTATTAATTATACCGTCTCAAGTCATAATATTTGATCAATATTAACACTCATCACTTCTTCAATCACCGTTTTTCTTTTCGATAAACATTAGGGAGTCAGATTAATCAAAATAGTCATTTAAAATCAGATTCAAAAATAATTATGAAATTAATTTTTCAAAAATGACTAATCTGGAACTATGGTCAAAAATGATTTTCTCCAAGGGGTTTCAAAAGAAAATTTTCTGCTATTTGAAAATTATTTGAAATGAAAAATATGCAGATATTTTCTTTGAAAAACGATGCAGTTACTAAATGTCTCAACAAAAAATCACGTTTCACTAGTAATTTTTCTATCAACTAGATTACCAGTGTAAAAAATTATCATCAATTGAATTTTATAGACCAAAACATGAAGTGTGCACCAAAACTTTCAAATTCAATTTTAACAACAATTTAAATGACATTCTTTTGAATTTGAAATGAAGCCGTGTAAATAATCGAAAACCGTGAATATAGAGTTAGCTGAATTATAACCAAATGTATTATTATCCAACAAAACACTATTTTTAATCCAAAATGATCTATATGAAGTAATTCAAAGAATCTAGAGATTTTTATAGTGTTTTTGGCATAAGAATATAATTGGCCAACTATGTTGAATAAGTCAAAGTCAAAATCACCATCTTTTCATCATCTCAATACTGGCTGATTTTAATTCAGAATACGGTGCAGATTATCACATTTAATATATCGTTTAAAACATACCATTACATGTTTTACCTTTACGATATTTTTCGTTGTTGTCCATTGTGATTCTGTCACCTTTATACTAGGCTAAGGAACTTTGCTTCGTCGTCCGTTGTGTTTCTGGAACAGCCAAAAATCCAGAGTACACTGTTGTTGTTCCTTAGCCTGCCACCACACCTACACGATGTAAGATTTATGTGACCTATTTGTTTTTATAGGTCCATGGTTGTTAGTGGCAGAGAATTTTGAAAAATAATTTGTGTAGACCCAAAACTGTTTATAATTGTTTCCTTCGGCACCCAAATTTGTTTAACTTTGAGAGATTTTATATTTGTGCCTTTTGGAACCCAAATTGGTATAGTTTTCACATGTTTGGGTCTATACCAACAATTATGGTGATCGTGTCCAAATTTTCTACAAATTGTGCACAAAGAATTAACTTGATTAATATTGCTTTCAATAATTTTCGAATTATTATATCCAAGTCCTTGTCTAACCGTATTAACAGTTTGCTTTCCTAATAGCATATTCAACGATTTTTCACTTTTTGAAAATTTATCTAAAGTCGTTGACAATTGTTGGACTTGTGTTTTGAGAGATTCATTTTCGTTTAACAACTGTGTGTACTTTTTAATAGAATTATCTCTCCTAGTATTTTCATTCTCCTTTAAAATCAGAATTTCATTTTCAAGTGATTTTATATTGATTTCCGATTTTTTAATTTCTTCTTCGAATGTTGGACACTTATCACACTTAGGGATCCTACTTTGATAGGTTTTAACTAGTTGATCAAGTTGTTTATTGCATTCTATCAAAGTATCCTTTTGAGATTCAAGTTTGGCGTATTTTTCCCTAAGTCGTTCATAACAGCCATTTATTTCATGAAAATATATAAGCAATTCAGAGTGAGTAAGTTTGGATACCTCGCTTGGCTCATCATCGTCGCTATCAGTTATATTCCCTTGAAGGCACATATCTGCTTTCTCACTCTCACTGCTAGAATTTTGATTATCTTCATCACTTGTATTCCATGTGGCTGTAAAACTTTTCTTTTTCTGTTTCTTTTCAAAGTCGCGTCGATTTTGAGGACAATTGGCTTGATGTGTCCGGGTTGATTGCACTTATGACAGATGATCTTCTGTTCTTCAGAGTAGTCTAGTGCTTTGGCTATTCTGCTTTTCGCTTTTTGAATTCGAGCTGAATTTCCATATTTGTAATTCCACTTTTTGAATTTCTTTATTAGTAGCGCCAGCTCTGCTGCTCCATCATCATCATCGTTATCATCATCACTTTCGATTGTTCCTTTGAGCGCTATTGATTTCTTTCGATTATCTCCTCCTTCACGCTCTTCCTTGAATTTCATTTCTAGCTCATAAGTGGTGAGATTTCCGATGAGTTCTTCGACTTTCATTTGTTTCAAATCTTTTGATTCTTGAATGGCAGTCACTTTTGCTTCAAATTTTCGTGGAAGGACTCTAAGGATTTTTCGGACTATCTCCAACTCTGTGTATGATTTTCCAAGAGCTTTTGATTTGTAAACGATATTGGAAAGTCGTCCATGCATCTCTTTGACATTTTCTTCCTTCGCCATTGTGAAGTTCTCATATTCGCTGCTTAGCATGGCAAGGCGAGATTCTTTGACTTGAGATGTTCCTTCGTGAGTCACTTCTAGTGTGTGCCATATTTCCTGTGCAGTTAGACAATGTGAGACACGATTAAATTCAAATTGATCTAATGAACAAATAATAGAATTCATAGCTCTAGCATTATCATTTTGTAATCTATTTTCTAGTTCTGTCCATTGATCTTTTGGTTTCTCTATTTCCTGATTATCTACAGTTATAGTTGGTATTCTATAACCTGTCTCAACAATATTCCAAGCGTCAATGGTTTTCAGAAAAATTTGCATTCTATTTTTCCAGTAAGCATATTCACCATTGAACATTGGTGGTCTAACTATGGATTGACCCTCAGCAAAAGCAGTATTAAAAGAAGCCATTTTAAAAATTCAAATTTTTAAAACAAAAACCGATTTTTTTTGAAACACGAATTTTTAAAACAAAAATTGATTTTTGTAAAATCAAATTTTTAAAACAAAAACTGCTTTTGTTCCTAGCTCTGATACCACTTGTAGGATCGATTTCACCGTAGAGGGGGGGGTGAGTAGGGTGATAGTGTAAATTATAAAAATTAATCGCGGAAGCTTATCAATTAATTTCAATTCAGATCACAGAATAGCAGCACAGATATAGCAGAATATAAATAACAGAATAAAACAGAACAACACAGAATTTACCCAGCTTCGGCAAAACCCTGCCTACGTGCTGCCCCCAAGGTTTCTACTAGAAATTAGATAGTCCCTCGCTTACACACGTAAACTCGCTATACCCGCTATTGACTAATCTATCTCTACGCTCAAAACCCTGCCACAACTCAACTACCGAGTTGCGAATTCTCAAGCTACGCCACGTAGCTTGTCCCCTAGTCACACGACTAGAAATTTAAACGGTTTAAAAAAGAAAATACAAATTAAAAATAATTTAAAATGAAATAACCCTAATTTTACTTAAAAGCCCTTAAATAAAATATAAAGGCCGGCCCCTTTTATTATTTTGACCCGATCCCTTTTTTCGTTCCTTTGAGATAATGGTGGTCGTTCCTCTCGTTCCTCCTGATTGCAAAATTAGGGCTTTTGCTCCTTTCGCTCTTTGTTCCAAATTAAGGCTTCGGGAGGAATTTCCGCTTGATGGTTGATGATTCGGTTTGCTTGCTTCAATTGTTTGCGGCTTCTCCTCCTTGATCGAGTTCAATTGCTTCGGTATGTAATTTGTGCTTTTTGCTTCTTCTAATCTTTCGTACTTGAACTCGATGATTTTAGATTGCTGATGATGATGGTTTATATAGGGTTTGTAACCCTAGATTTGCGTCGTATATATTTTATTTGAATTTGTCAATTATTCATCTCTGGCCGCTTGATTATACTTCGATGATTGAGATGTTTTCTGACTTGTTCACAATCGTATATTTTGGTTGCTTGATGGTTACGGCTTTGATTTTGACTTGTTCATATGCATGTATATTCTTGCTATCCACGGCTTTGACTTTATGTATGAACACGGCTTTGATATTGTGGCTTGTACTTGTATACTGTTGTGTCCTTTACTTGGTGTTGTAGCAGTTTGTATTTGCTGTTTTCCATGAACATGCTTCACTGCATTATTATTGATTTGTTCAAACTTGACATGGCGATTTATGTTGGTTCTTCGCAAAAATTGCTGTGCCACTTTCCATGATTTCGACTTCACTGTTGCAAGTGTTCTTGCTTCTGCACATTGTTGTATCCAAGCGCCACTGTTTGTACTTGATGGTTGCTTTTCTAGTTGGATATGTTGGTTCGAATTGCAATTTGTCTTTTGTACTGTTTCACCATGTTCAATGTTATTTGTTTCCTGTCATGTTTGTTTGCAACTTGACACTTGTTGTCTGCATTTCTAGTTGGATATGTTGGAGTTCCACTACTTTGTGCTTGTGCATTTCTGTGTTGGTTTAACCTGTACTTGTGGTTGCCTTCAGTAGCTTCTAGTTGGTCACTTGATTCACATGTGCACTGCCTGTTTGAAGTTGTAGCATGTCACTGTGATGTTTTCATTTGCTTGAGTTTTAACTGTGCTCAAGCTCTGTCCATACTTGCCTTTGTGGTCTTCACTGTGTTCATGATGGTTAAATTCATTGCTGAGTTGATCATGTTTCTGGTTTTGTTTGCATTGTTGGTTCATCACTTTGTTTTTGGGTTGATGTACATGTGGTTTTGTGGCACTGCTTGCAGTCATATTGAATTGAGTTTGTTTATGTTCCATCGACTTGTTTTGTACTGGTTTGAGGCTTTGGGTTGCATATCTGGATTGTATCTAATCCGGACATATGTGAGTTTGAAGTTGTTGTCTCATTTGTTGTTGTGTTGGCTTGATCATGGCCTTTGCACTTTGTAGCTGCCGTGTGCATGCAGTTTTGTAGGCTTGGAGTCTTTGTTCATTGATGATTTTGGTCGTTGCATTTTGATTCAGTCTTCATTAGCATGCTACTGATTTGTGTTTCATTTCTTGTGATATCCATGTTGCAACTGTTTTTGACATGTTAACTGCCTTGTGTTGAATCCAGTTTCAAAAACTCGGGTTTGACCTTGTGCTCGTGTTGTGATATATTGCATGTGAGTTGAACCCGGTTTTTCATTTGGGTTTGACCTGTGCTCACCTGTCCCTGTAAGTCAATCAAGTGTATATATCGGCGTGCACGGCCTTGTGGCATATACAGTAATACACTGTGTATGTCACAAGTTGTTCGTGTATGATGAATTCAAATTTAAATTATGACGAACAACCCAAATAACTGAGGCAAATCATATTTTCAAAAATTATCTTTTATTTTTGAATTGCAAAAATATTTCTTTTTCAATTTTACCGCGTTAGTAAATATTTTTGCAGATTGCTCAAATGCTGGATTCAAACTGGAATGAAGTTGAAGACAAATACGAGTGTGAGTGATATGCAGTGAGGTGATGATATGTAAAATAGAGATGTAATTGAATTTGTATCAAAGTTGTATAGTGAATAGTGAGAGCTTGAATTTGTATACTATTCAAAATTGTAATAAATATTTGTGTGAATAAAATATTCGATTGAATTCAAATTCCGTGTTATTTATTTTATTCAGCAAATATTTATTTAATCTATGAAAAATAAAATAGTATATTATCAAATACATTTAAAACAAATATATATATGTTTATTATCATCAAACAAAAATCATATAAGCGCATATTCAACATTTACATCACATACAATTGGTTTTTTCCATAAACACACTACCGTTATATCATAACCAACCATTCATATATCCCGATCCAAACATATCATTTAACATCCAAATCAAAAACCAAGCTTAACCACAAACTTATAATCATATGTCATCAAAACAATATGATATTTCAACACAACAAACACTATATTTTCACAATATATAGTTCATTAAAATCAAGTTATTTTCTTTTCCAAAAATAATAGAGTTTTACCCACCAAAACTTTAATAACTCAAGGCGAACTTTTGATAAAACTTGAAAACAACTTAGGATATTGAAAAATGAAAACTTAGGATGCTTGAACACCCAAAATGGGCTCGGCCAGGTGCAAGTTGGGCTCGGCCATATGGAGTTTAGGCTTGTCCATGTAGGTTAGTGGGGTTTGGGTGCTTGTATTTTGAAAGAGGAGGGTTGTAAAGCATGTAGAAATGTTTTAGCAAGAAGTAGAAGTGATTTTAAGTGGAAAGAAGTGATTTTTCTCAATTTAGAAAATATGAAGAGAAGCCATGGACGTGTTTGCTCAAGCTTTTAGAAAATTAAAATGAAGAAGAGGATTGTTAAATGATAAATGTGAGAGTTAAGGGGTGTATACAAGCTTAGGAAATTATTTAAACATATGTAAGTGCTTATATTAAATATATATGTGTGCATGCATCTGCATCCCCTTCCCCTCATTTTTGTCCTCATTATGTAGCCCCTCCATCATGCATTATTCATGTCATGCTCCATTTCCTTTGCATTGAAAAAATATTATTATATGATAATATATATACACTTTTTGATAAAATATCCTTTTTATCTTATATGTTTATATACTTAAATGAGAAAATATGTACATGCATATATACATGTACACATCATGTTACAATAGTTTGTAATGTGTATATGTGTGTTTACAATAGCGCTATGACATTTTAGAAAACTTTTAACCAATGAAAAATTAATATTTTGGAAAATAATTTCTGGTTTCGTTTTCTATTTCTCTATAAACTATATATATATTGGTAAATAAATTTTGAAAATGATTTTATCATCATTAGTTATTATTTAAATTAGTTTTATTTATTAATAAAATTCCTTTATTAATTATTTAAAATATAATTAAATATTCATTTAAATAGCGATTAAATTCTGGGACATTACACTCCTTGAAATTCTATCATTTGGATGTGTTAGGCTAAATACTAGCCAACATTTTTTTGGTACCTACTAAGAAATAGAAGATTAGACTGGATCTCTATTGTTACTAGGATGTGAAGAAAATCTCCAAAGCATCTGATAAATATTGGAATGAAGAAGAATCCTAGAAGGACAATCATTAAAGAGGTATCCACTGGAGAAAATGATGAAAGGAGTAACAGAACTACTCAACCTCCACCAGATTTGTTGACAATGCAAGAGTTGGATGGAATGGTGGCTATGGTGAATCAAAGAATGGGAATGACGCAACAATCTACGATGGTGCAATTAGTAAGGCAATTTGCATTAATAATACAACTATTCAAGGAGATGGATCTCATCCAAGGACTATGGAGTTAGAGGAAGTTATTTAGTTGGGTCGAACGAAGGTAGTGTTGTCAAAAGGTGCAAGGTAGAGGGAAAAATGTAGATGGAGATGTAAATACTTAAGGAAATCAACAGAATCAAAATGGGACCGATGGTAGAGCACTGGGATAAATCAGTGCTGATCCATTATGGATCGGTGTTGATCTGTCTTGAAGGAGAAGGCATGGTGTAAATGACATAGGTCATGGTGGTGACCATGTAGTAAGTAGTACTGGTGGAAGAAGTAGAAGGAATACAAAGAGAGATGATCATGGGAGAAGTAGATCTAAAGGATGCAACATTGATCAACACCACATGAGGATTGGAAATATGGATTCTTTAGAGCTAGGGAGAACTAGGCATCATGATGACGGTCAAGATTGCTCGGGAAGTGGTCGCGATGCTCCCTTGAAAAACCAAGCATACGATGATGCACACGGTAACCGACATCCAAGACGAAGCGGAGATACCGATGAGATGATTAAAAAAGCAATCCCAAGATTGATTTAGAAGAATAAACAAGAAGATAACCAAGAAACCTCCTCTAGATAAAATCCGTTTACATCATGGATTAGGGCAGAATATGTAGGGAAATTTATGATGCAGGCGATACCTAGTTATTGGGGTCTGATGAGTCCTCTGCAACACTTGTTGAAATAAGATTGACACATGGATGATGCCATGGAAAACAACTATGTGAAGTGTAGGTGCTTTCCATTGTTCTTAGAAGGACTAGCAATGATGTGGTTCTGCAAGCTAGATCCGAGATCCACACTATTTATGGCCAACTGGCAAGTTAAATTTTGAATCAATTCTGAGTTTACTCTGTGTAACCCAAGGCTGCATTGTTATTGGAAAACATTCATAAAAAGAATGGAGAGACATTAAAAAGTTATATGAAGAGGTTCAAGGATAGTTATAACGAGGTGGGAAATTCAAAAGATAGTTTGTTATTGGTAATGAAGAAGCCAGCCATACCGAGGTATTTTTATAAAAAGGAAAACCATTTTTGCACGTGGAAGAGGCAGGAATGGAGAAGAGATTAAACACTGGCGACTTAGATGGACTAAGCAGCATAGTGAAGAGCAATGATGTTGCTAAGCAAGATGATAAGATTAGAAATAACAATATTGATAATAAAAGGAAAAATAATAACACCAGCGAAAAAAGAAAGATCATAATTTTTTTGATTCAGTCAAGATGGAGTGTATATAGATTTGAATCACTCTATGGAGAATATATACCTAGCAACTCTAGATATGATCATATATAGAAAGTCTACTCCGAAAGCGGAAATTGAGGAAGAGATATGCTCTGGGAAGTATTGTCTATCTCATAAGACTCAAGGACACAATACCAATGAGTGTAGGCACTTGAAGGATATGATATAGGAGTCGATAAGAAAGAAACATCTTCAATTGTATGGTAATAATCCGAAGAGGGGGAAAACAAATACTCAATCCTTGAGATAACAACCTCGGGCGATATGGAAAGGACCAGTGTAGAGGGTTCAAGATCACCAACGCATTATTTGATAAAATAGATCTGAGTGCAAAGGATTTGTTGCCTTGTAAATACCGACTTTAGGATTTTACAAAAGAGGCGACATCTTTGATTGGAAGTATAAACCTAATGGTTTAGCAAGAAAGAAATCCTGTAGGATAATGAAGGTGCAAAACTTCATTGTGCTAGACAGATATTCTGCCTACAGCGCCTTTTTGGACAGATTGACCCTTGCTGGCTTTAGGATTGCACTTGCTCTATGGTGTTTAATAATGAAATTTCCTATGGATTAAGGAATCGGCGTAGCCTAAGGCTATCAGAATATTAGAAACATATACTACGATATGGAATCGCAGGAAGTAAGATACGGGGAGAAAGGAAAAATGTAGAGAAGGCTCTTCACATCAATACTCAGAATGCATTGTAATTACCATTTAAGCCTCGACTCGAGTCCACTAGAGATCAGTAAAAATCTATAGACCCACAGAGAGAGTAAGAAGAGTTTACATGGGACTAATGGAGCTAGCAGATGAGATTCAAGTGGACCAAGATGATCATACAAAGATTATCATAAGTTGGGTCTCAACTCAACCCGATGATGAAAAAGGAACTAACTAGGATTTAAAGAGTGAACAAAGATGTGTTTGCGTGGATTCATTCTGACATGTGTGAGATTTCTCTTGAAATTGCATGCATGCACTAAATTTCAACCCAACATTTGTTCCTATGAAGCAGGAAAGGTGTAGTATGAAACTGAAGTGAGCTTCTACATTATAGGAGGAAGTGGATAAGTTGTTGCCAAATAACTTTATCTGAGAAGCACTCTACCCTAATCTCGTGATGGTTAGGAAGGCAAATTAAAAGTTGCAGACATGCATTGATTATTTAGACTAGAACAAGGCATGCCCGAAGGGCTGCTTTCCACTTCCACTGATTGGCCAACTCATGATTGGAACTGTAAGAAATGAATTGCTATCATTTATGGATGCTTATTCTTACTACAATTAAACCATGATGCATCTCGATCAAGAGTATTTGAGCTTTATTAAGGTCTTGAGACTGTATTACTATAAAATGTGTTTGGCTTGAATAACACTGATGATATGTAACCTCCCTCATTTTGAAAACCAAAGATGAAACCCCAATGTGCTACAGTCACCTTAGAATTATCTTTTCATGATAAAGATGAGATTAGTTATATTATAAAATTTTAATTATACATAATACATATGCAGAATGAAGCATATCATTATAGATTTAGTTTAACAAATGTATTTGCATCCCAAAGGCACACGGTATTAAAAATATTATACAACATAGCTATTAGTGTTATCCCAAAAGCATTATGTTTAAGCCCATAAACTCAGCCTACTCAAATGAGTATCCATGAGTTTATAGGGAAAACAGGAATAAAAATATGGGTTCGACATAAAGTATGGTGCGATTAACATATTAATTTAAGCAAGAAAATGGAAAGACCGCTCCATTGATATGCGAGACAGGTTTTCCCTTATAAAATACCAAAGCCATGAACCCGACTCATAATTAACTCTATGTTGTTGGTTCATTATTCAAATATTAAAGAAATACTATAAAGCCACGACTGAGAGACCCCTCCTCGGTTTGTCCCGCAAAATTATCATAGTGTTTCAATATTAACCAATATACCTTACCCTTATTTTCCCCTAAGGCCTTATGTGCATTAACGGGCGCGCGTGCGCGCGCACACACGCACACATATCATTAAACTTCTACTGCTTGGCTGCTACTAAGGCCTTATTCCTATATACTATATATATGCTTACGCTTAGTTTTCGGCCGCCACTAAGGCCTTACGCATGTATACTATATACCTTTACAGTTGACTTTTGGCTGCCACTTAGACCTTACACCAAAGATTTCATATTTCGGCTACTACATAGGTCTTACACCTACTTTGCTTATGGCTCTAAACTACTACTTTCAGCCTCACGCCTTCTACAGTTCCGTGGTTGTAACTCTAAGCCTTACACTAACGCTTTCATATTTCAATTGCCATATAGGCCTTACACCTACGGTTTTGTATTTCGTTTTCCAAAAAGGCCTTAAGTCATCTATCGAGCATTCCACCAAATTATTCACCTTTAGGCTTTTCGCTTAAATGATTACTAAGTTGAAATCTAAACTAACCACCTTCTTATTATTAATATTTATTGTCATATTATCATCCACGCATCTAGTACTATTCTCGGCCATCTTAAGCCTTAGCATCCATTGCCATCTTTGGAAGTCAATAGTCTCGATTTGCACTCTCTACCGAGAGTTACTTTACACTTGGCAATCACTACTCTTGGTCTCATTCAGTAAAGCCTATTATAGTCCAATTTTGGTGATTTGTGAAATTAATCTTTAATTTATCTCAAATCACCTCCTCCATTCATGTTTCCTCATTAGCCGTCGACCGCCTACGGTCCTCGGTTAACACCTTTGGTTTGCCAATCTTAGCCCATTATCTTATCATTTCTACTTTAGCTATTATACTTAAGATTTCTGTTTTTATCAACGTTCCAGTTTGGTTCTAGGACCTTCAACATTGCTCTTCGGTACACATTGGAAACCGTTCTTGCACATCTACTACTAACTTTCACATGTCAACTTCTGATTCATTTGACTTGGTGCTTTCTGACCATTATCTGACACGTTCAATAAAAGACATGGATCCGGTCCCTTGACCTAATATATAGTACTTGTTTATATTAATATACCTTCCAATAAAAATTATTTTTCACCCAGATCCCCATTATAGCTAAAGATTTGTTTACATGCAATTACTCGAGTTCCCCATTTCTAATTATTTTCTACCCCATATGACCTTCTGTGAATTCATGGTAATTTACTTATTAATAGAAAAGAATTATATAACCCAAAACCCATCTGTAAGAACATGCTTCTATCATCATATTAAATTCTCAGATCTTAAATATTTCTAGAAGCATGGAAACCATTCATTAATAACTTGACCATAGGAGAATCAAAGGAGAAATATGGATTGGAGAATATATCACTCACACATATTCTTAGTTGATGGGGTCTCTAGTTCCTTAGCTTTATTCTTCCCTTTTTCTTATTCTTACCTTTTAGGACGCAAGCACCAATAAAGAAGTCAAGTTTTGTTTTCAATTATAAGTGCAATAAAATGTAAAGAGGGAGTGGTTGTGACAACCGACCTACACCACCAATGCTCATATAATCGAATAATGCACTTTTGGAGCATTCGACCGATGTAGGATGATTATTAAGGGAAAGAAATAGAAGTAAAGAAGGGGAATAGAAAAAAAGAGAAGAGAATAGAAAGAAAGAAAACATCATACAATCTATCGTATATCTCACAATCCATTTGATGAAATATAATAGTCATCACAAATATAAAACAAGCGATACAATAATAACTACGCGAACCTTAGAATCAGATTGCATAGGCTCATATGGTTATACAAAATAGTAATATAGTTTATACAAATGATAAATAAACTCAACCGATAAACTATCTCTTATAATAGTAAGTCAATACCGTCAAGGCTCTACAATGTCATACAGTGGAATACAAAATAAGTCCAAAATATAAATATGAGAAAGCATCACCTTCTGCTAGTCCATTGCACAACTTCAAGTGCTATTTACATCTGCTATCTAGTCTACTCATTTAAGAGTACTCAGTATAATAAGAAGCAAAGCGTAAAATCTCGAGTCATACAATAGTCTGGTGTGAGTGATAAATAATCTCAAATTGCTATAATAGTCGGTATAGCATATGTAACAGAGGGTATGGATAATCATATATGACATGTCCCTATATCCAAGGAGTTAGCATATAACATAGGACATATGCTACTATATCATCGTAGTCATCGTGGATGTACTATACATCAAAGTAGGGTGTCTAAAGATGTACATCGATAATATCTACATCATGTGACATCCCTAAGGTGATAAACAATCAAGCAAACATAGCATCCATCATGCACACTTACATTGACTCACTTAGTGCATTGGTTATATGATACTCATATGACCACCCCCATAAAGCCAAGACTACTCAATGTCCTGGTTTCTCGGTACCCGAACCATATCACTTAGTAGGTCAGGAATTATACTACACCCCCATAGAAACCTAGGGTACTCGGATCGAAACATCATGTGAACCAAGGCTCTCCATATGCCCAAGTGACCCACATACCCCAGTTTTACAAGTACACATCGAAACCTACGAATATCAATGATCCTTCTGGACGCGTCATCCATAGTAGAGCTCATCTGTGAACTATTTCTACAACTCCCATCTGAAGTCATCACGGTTGGTGACCACTCTAGACAACCATCATAAGTCATAGAATGTCATCATGCGTTCCGTAACTTCTCTCCAATAGTCCCCTTAATACGACTTATATCCTACCACTCTACATCTCAAACTATAGCTATCCATTACTGAAGCTATCATTTCCCATCATGGAATCATCATTGTTGAATCATGAAGTCATCGCATCGAAGCATCACGTCCTTGCTTCAATGCTAAAACTTCTCATCGAAGAGCCATAGCATCAAATCAAATGTCAAACAAACAAACCATCACATTATGCTCTTCAAAGCCTCTCCATCACCAATGTCAAAATTGGCCACCAGCTATCATCAATAGTGGTAGATATCGACCACTCCAGAGTAGTGGATAACGACCACTTTGGTCGTGTACTTGACCAAAAGTAGTCAAATACAAACCAAATGAAAACATATGACATCTATCCCGAAATTCGAAGCACATCCTCAAGTCCATCTTTCGCCTTCAGATAAATTGGCGTGCACGAAACTCTATGCACAAAATCCTATCACATTGGATATTTTCTAATACTATATGGCCTTCGAATGGCATTTTCAACCAAAACAAGCAAACTAACATACATACAACAAACAAGCATACTAATGTCTACAATAGCCTACATACATCTATAATAACACAATACAATTATCCAAAGCAACCAATATGGGACTAATACCAAAATAACCTAAATCTATTAATATCATCGAAATATTGCATCAATGGAAATCATTTCAAAACATCGTTTTAATACTATACTAACAATTATAGTATCATGAGAGACAATGTCATTCACTTTAACAAAAGCTGACCAAACCAACGACAAGTCATAGAGCACTCTATCACGAGCGCAATGTAAGAAACTGCATCCAAAACAGATCTCGTATGCACAAAATATGCATAATATAAGATTTTAGATTCAATAAACAATTAGTTAACGTAATAATAAAATAAATTACCTTGATTAGGTTAATCCCCTTTCATAATCCTTTTTCCTCATATTTTTACGTGCATATGCCATTGAAACCATCATGTCGTTCACCTTTCTACTACGGTACGGAGTTCCGCTATGCGAAAGCAAACATCGTTTGCGCCATGTATTTCTCTTCGTACACCCGAACTCTCGGCACCAAAATCAAGAACCCTGGCTCCTTTGTGAAGATCGTGATTCTTGGTTTTCCATTAGATGCTGCAAAAATCATGACTGACAATATAGGATCAAACCCAAAATAATTGGCACAAGAAGATGCTATTCGACACGAGAAAAATGATGGCGCCTTCCATTTTGTCTAACTCCGCCTCGATCGATCATCAACCTAAACCCTAGCTCGTTGCTATTATGCACGGCCAACCCCAAGTGACATAGCACATTGAATCGCTTACACAACGCAAGGCACTCTTTGCCACAGTCTCAACGAATCAAGTCTCATGATTTTTAGTTGAGCAAATCACTCGATTTAGATTTTTGAATTGGCCATAGAAGCGGCGACTATTCCTTTGAATAGAACAGTAACTGATAATGAGAGAGGATGATTTAGGTTATTTATATTAATATTGAATTGTTTTTTATTTAAATTTTCAAATAAATGGTCGTAGTTTCAAGCTCGCACGATCACACGATACATCCGATCGCAATGAAACTCGTCCAGGAACATCACTTCATTTGTTCGATCCCAATGGTATAATTTTTGTCACTATTCGATACAGGGTCCGAGATGATAATTTTGCACTTATTGAGATTGTTTCGACTATAGGATCATCTGATCGCCAAATACAGCGATGCTTATACTTATTCTAATTCGCAACGTTAATACGAACCCAAGGGAAGTGGTCTCGAGTCCTGATTCAATCGTATGCGAAAAATCACATTTTTTAGGACTATTAAAAAATTAATGATTTAATATTTAAACATCTTTTGTTAAAAATACGGGTCGTTACGTTTTCCCCTCCTTGAGAGGATTTCATGCTCGTAATCCCAAGGACGAAGCAACACAACCAAGCACCCTCACATAAGCAACGATACAAGAAAAATCATCACTTATCGACTCACGGTAACTAAAAGCGATCACAACAAAGGGAATTGTCTCATAATCAGCTGGAGCCATCATCCTCATCCCTAAGTACAATCTCTATCAAACCCAAAATCAATGTGGCTAAACCAAACATCTAAGTTAATCACTTATTTCCAAAGAAAAGGACAATGGAAAACAATAGCACCAACTCACTAATTGAATGGCAAGTCAACGAAATATCATACATTACCGACTCTCTCAACTATCAGCAATGTCTAATATCCTATACATTGACTTTTCTCTCAATTTTGGCTTATGTCACTGAAATTTTTAGTAGCATCTCCTTCGCACGACTTGGTCTGGGAAAAATCCCTATGCAATATAGATATAAATCCGTCTCATATCTAAGGCATCTTATAACTGAGGCATCTCGTTTCCGCAGACAACTAAGCATATATACCCAAAGCAAAACTACAGATGTTATGTACCTCTTTTATAGTAAGAGCATACCATTTCGATGCAAATAAAAGTGAGCAAGCATCCAATAACCAACACTTGCTTCCATGTACTGGACTAAGTACTCAACAAAGAGGATTAAACACAATAGTAGCATCATCATGTAAATAAGTATACTAAACTGTATACATAGTAATCGTCTCAAATAAATACGCTATATCAAACCATAACTATCCTACATGCCCAACAACCATGTAAGCAAAAGTAATCATATCAAATGCTAATAATCAAACATCAATAGGCGTGCATAAGATCAACCATTAAAAAGTAACATCTATGCCTATCCTGGCACACAAGGTACTAAGCTATCTAATATAAAGCATCAAATATGATATCCAACACAAAAGCCAACGAAAAATGAAATCTCACTAGGTGAAGAGCTCTGAATAAGTGGTTCTCATGCTCTTCTTGGTCTCTAATATGCTATCACCTTCCCTTTCGCTCAACTGAACCTTTACTACTCCATCGCCTTCCTTCTAACATGTTTAGTATCACGTCTATCAGTACAAATAGGCCTACGAGGTTTCGAAGTTCCTGGTTCAGTTTCGAAATCATCTAGATGATTTGGTTCCAAATTTCCAAACGTCCCTTGTAAGTTCTCCTAAAACCCACTATCAAACAATGGGTTTCCGCCACTTACAATGCTCTTGGCACACAATAGAATCACATTATTCATTCCACTTATAACTCAACTAATTTGGATGTCATTCTACTAGACCTAACGAATATAAATCTAGCATTCTTCATCAATCTATCGACTATGACAGATGCTATCGTATTCTCTTATAGCCCTTTGTATTCCATCAATGAAATCCAACAACATCTATTCCCATTTCCACCCGAGAATGTCAAGCGGTTGTAGTAACCACTTGGCCTCTTCTGTTCAGCACTTATTAGCTGACAATTCATTCAATTTAAAATGAATGCCCCGATGTCCTTCTTCATCCCTTCCAGATAAAATGTCTATCTCATATCACGGTGTATTTTGCTGTCATGGGGATGTATAGTCAATCTCGAATGAGAGCACTCTAATTGTACCTTATCGCTTGACCCATCGACATTGAAAACAACAACATCTCCTCCATACATAGCCAATCGTCTCAGTCGAGTCCACGCTGTATCACCTCTACAAACATTACTCATTCCTCTAATTTAGGCACGATCTCCGTAAGTCTAGCTTCATGCCTCTTACTAGCACCGATCCGCTAAATCCAAGTAGGTCTGATGGTCAAACCCCTCGTTCAGACTCAACGCGTGTCTGCACCTCGCGTCGCAAATAAGAGTATGATTCTTCCTCGTCAAATCAGTTAACGGTGCTGCTACCTTTGAGAAGTCTTTTGTAAATTGTATATAACATCTTGCCAACTCAAGGAAACTTCCAATTTGCAGCACTCATGGGCCTATTCGAATCCTGGACTACCATAACCTTCGTAAGATCTACAACGATGTCCTACTTTGAAACAATATGACCCAAGCATCTCACTCTCTCCTCTATAAGTGAAACTTCGAAGACTTCTTCACAATCAATGTTTTCTTAACACCTTCAACACAATCATCAATCGTGTCTTGTGCTCCTCTTTTGCCCATGAGTAAACGAAAGTATCATGAAAAAGCACAAGCATGAACATGCTCAAGTGATCTCTTAAAACACGGTTCAAGAAATCAACAAAGCATGCCGACTCATTATTTAGCATGAACGACATAACCAACCAATCAAAAATCAAAATAGCATATGAAACACCATGTTTGGCACACTCTTTCTAAATACTCTCAGTGGATGAAACCCCATCGCAAGGTCCAACCGAGAGAACATCTACGTGCTATAGAGCTGATCGAACAAGCCACCAGTAAGTGGGAGTGGATTCTTATTCGCCATCTCGTTCAGCTCACAACAATTAGGCCTATAAACAGATACTTTCAGATATATATGGTGTTATATACATAACCGTATCTGAAATCATTTTCGGATATCAGGTATACGTATCCGCGGATGAGAACGAATATCAGATATTTATCGGATATTCTTTGATTAGTTCGTAACCGATAAATCTAAACGTATAAATAGAAAATTTTGATTTATTGTAAATTTGTTTTTGTACTAAATATATAGAAATAATAAATACACTAAGAAAAATAATTTTAAGTAGTAAAAATTGATTTTTGTACACATATTAATTTTTTACCGAAATATAATAGTAACGACAATCGTTTTATGTATTAAAATACATATAAAAAATAATTATAATTTTGACAAAAACCGAATGGATAATTATCGGATACAGATACAGATATGGCCATATTCGTATCCGTATACATATCCATTTTTCGGATATCAGATAATTTTTCATATTTCGGACACGGATACGGATGAGTTTCGGATTTTTTGGGTGCTCATTGACAGCCCTAACGACAATCAACATGCAACCTCAAAAAGCGATCCGCTTTAGTGGCGAACACTGTAGGTGCATCCCACTCAAATGTTCTTCTATGAATAAATCATTACGTCAAAAGCTCATCCGCTTGCACCTTTAGTTTTTCCTACTCTTTGGGCATCATATGCCTTATATACATAACTACTGGTCAAGCATCTCTAACAAGATTGATATGGAACTCAATCCCTATATGGTGGTAATCCGGTTACCTCATCGAATGTGCCCGGAGACTCTCTAACTACAAGCATAGATGACAACTCATAGTGTGGTATATCGAGCGAATATAGAAAGCTAATCATCACCCCATCATCAGGTGGGCCGTCAAACATTACCTTTCGCTCCTCACCAGTCCCTATCGTCACCAACTGCCTCTAACAGTCCATCATTATTCTGTACCCCTTCAGCCAGTCAATTCTCAGATTCTAATACATAACCAAAAAATCAATAACAAACAAACATCCATGAATCGATAATGCTAAGTCTAGACAAACCATATATAGGCTGGCTAAGCCCCTAACAAGGTTTGTCATAATAAAAGGTCGGTCAACAATTTTGGTTTCAATTCTAATCTATCTATCAAATCACTAGATATGAAGGAATGTGAAACTTTGGTGTCAAATAAAACATGAAAGGAAACACTATAAATGGAAAGCACATCTTAGATAGTAATTCCCTTTAACTTCTTTTTTGTCGGTGGTGCACTCGACAAAATCAAAACGACATTCAACACATATGGTTCCAATATCTGCCCATACTTAACTGGTTTTGGATAGTCCTTCTACACTGGAGATAGGCTTTCACATCGTAAAGCCTTCTTGATCAACTACTCGAAGCTCTCATCACTATGACCAATCAATGCTTCCCAAGATGATCGCTTAAACCAATGATAAATTATCCATTCTTTTTTAGTGGAGTATCAATGAAAGATAGACCGTACTTTGACAGCACATCGAATTCGACCATATACTCTAACACAGACATATCACCTTACTTCATGTCGGCAAACTTCCTAAACAACATCAACTTTAGGAAAGTTTAGATAAATTTCTTCGAAGCGAGCTGTGAACTAATCCCAAGAAAAATGAACCTCGGGATTAAAGCTAAAAGGGCACTCTACCAGTCCAAGTTCATCCCTAGAGTCATCTAGAGGCCAATTTCAATCTCATTACATCATCTAACTCCAAGTCATTGATGATAGTTTTACAAATATTCATCCAATATTGCACCTCAATAGATGGCTCCATTCTAAGGAACGGTCTGCCCCCTTAGACTCTGTAGTCTTTATGCAGCTTTGTAAAGTAGACTCTAGATATTTGCACTTGAGCAACATAATCATTTGGAGCAACTTTAGCATCTTATAATGATATTTCGCACCATCTCAGTAAACATATTCTATAAATCAGGGTGAGTGGTCCATAATCCTAGCCACTCCTCAACTCCAAAGATGGAGTTAATAACATCATTTCATACATGTCAGATCATTCTTAATACAAAAAAAGTATGATCCGTCTCTCATAGAGATAACTGCATCAATAGTGCTCGGTTGTGCAGTACAACTTATATACTATACATACTACTATATAGTTTTGAAAATCAAAATATATAACAAATACGGACTCGCTCATACATAGGTATAATCTAGATCCAGTTTAAGGTGACAGCTCTTACCCTATCTCTACTGGATCATGGTATAAATTTCGGTTAATCACATAACTTATGCTCTGATACCAATTGTGACGATCGTCCTACATCTTCGATGTTCATATAACCAAATAGTGCACCGCTGAAGCATTCAGTCAATATAGGACGACTTTCAAGGGAAAGAAATAGAAGTAAAGAAGAGGAATAGAAAAGAAAAGAAGAGAAAGAAGGAAAACAATACACAATCACATAACATGTAGTATATCTCACATCATATCACATAAAACATAATAGTCATCACATATTTAAAATAGGCAAGACAATAAGACCTACACGAACCACAAAATCAGAGTACATAGGCTCATATAGAAGGCTAGGAACTAAACTTCTCAATGTCCAAGTTTCTCGATATGCAAATCCATGCCACTCGGCAGGACAGGAACTAGTCTGCACCCTCATAGATAGCCCAGGATACTCAGATCGAAACATTATGTGACCCAAGGCTCCCATTATAACCATGTGAGCATCCTCACTTACCTCTTATTTACATGTACACATTGTAACCTATGAATATCAATGATCCATTTGCGTGCATCATTCGTAGTAGAACTCATCTTAGAACTATCTCTATGACTCCCATTTGAAGTCATAGCGGTGTGGACTACTCCAGACAAGCATTATAAGTCATAGAAGTCATCATATGTCCCGTAACTTCCCTCCAACAGTCCCCTCAATACGACTCATAGTCTACTACTATGCGTCTCGAAGTACATCCATCAATTATCAAAGCCATCACTTCCCATCACGGAATCATCATCGTAAAATCATGAAGTCATCGCATCGAAGCATCGCATCCTTGCTTTAGCGCCAAAATTGCTCATTGAAGAGTCATAGCATCAAATCAAATGTGGAACGAATGAATCATCACATCATGCTTTTTGAAGTCTCTCCTCGTCCATGTCAAAATATTTGGCCATCATCAATAGTGGTAGATATCAACTACTCCAGAGTAGTCGATAACAACCACTTTGGTCATGTACTTAACCAAAAGTGGTTAAATACGAACCAAATGAAAACATTCAGCATCCATCCTGAAATCAAAAGCCCATCCTCAAATCCATCTTTCGCCTTCAGATTAATTGACATGCATGATAGTTGATGCATAAAATTCTATCCTATAGGATATTTTCTAATATTATATCGCCTTCGAACGACGTTTTCAACAAAAACAAGCAAACTAGCATACATACAGCCAACAAGCATACTAACATCTATAATAGCCTACATACATCTAATATAATACAATACAATACTTCCAAAGCAACCCAATATGGGATTAATACCAAAATAACCTAAATCTATCAATATCGTCAAAATAGCATGTCAATGTAAAAAAATGATATTTAATTCAAAACCATTTAAAATGTGATATTTAATTCAAAACCATTTAAAAACAATTTTAAATTCTTTTATAAAGTAAGATATATGCTTAAGTATTTTAGAAATCACATTTTAAAGTTAGAAATCATTTCAAAACATCATTTTAATACTATACTAACAATCATAATATTGTGAGGGATAATATCACCCACTTCAACAAAAGCTGACCAAATCAATGTTAAGTGGTAGAGCTCTCTATCACGAGCGTAATGTAAGAAACCACGTCGAAAAAGGACCTCGTATGTAAATGATACACATAGTATAAAATTTTGAAATAAATAAATAAATAAATAACTTAATAATAAAATAAATTACCTTGATTAGGTTAATCCCCTTTCATAATCCTCCTTCCCCATACCTGTACATGCACGTGCCATTGAACCCATCATGTCATGAACCTTTCTACTATGATACAAAGATCCGTTATGAAAAATCGAACGCCGTCTATGCCGTCGTGTTTCTCTTCGAATACCCAATCTTTTGGCAACACAATCACGAACCTCGACTCCTCTATGTAGATCGCAGCCCTAGGTTTTTCCTCTGCTGCTCCAAAAATCACGACTGACGATAGGGGATCGAACCCAAAATCATTGGGGTAGGAAAATGCTATTCGATATGAGAAAAATGATGGCGCCTTCCATTTAGGCTAACTCCGCCTCGATCGACCGTCAACCTAAACCCTAACTCATTACTACTATTCACGGAGGCTCTCCTCGCTATGGTCTCAACGAATTAAGTATCATGATTTTTAATTAAGCAAATCACTCGATTTAGATTTTTGAATTGGTTGTGGAAGTGGCGGCCATTCCTTTAAATGGAATATAAACTAACAATGAGAGAGGACGGTTTAGGGGTTTAGGTTATTTATATTAATATTATAATGATTTTTTATTTATATTCTCAAATAAACGGTCGTATATTTCGAGCTAGAATGATCACATGGTGCGTCCGATCGTGACGAAACTCGTCTGTGTACATCACCTCATTTTTCAGTCCCGATGGTAAAAATTTCATCGCTGTCCAATACAGCTCCCCGGACTGATAATTTTCACGCATTTCAAGATCGTTTTGGCCATCAGAAAATCCAGTCTCATAATGTAGCGATGCTTATACTTATTTTAATTCGCAATGTCGATACGAACTCAAATGAAAGTGGTCTTGAGTCTTGATTTGATCGTATGAGAAAAATCACATTTTTGGGACCATCAACTAAATTAACGATTCAATATTTAAGTCAATTGTTTAAATATCTTATCAGTAAAAATGCACGTTGTTATAACGATTGCCTTTATTCCATGAGAACAATTGGGCTCTGGGTTCACCATTTCCTTTTCCTATAATTAGTTAGCTCCAACGATTGCATTTAATATTATTTAACTTTGATTTCCAGCTAGAATTTTCCTAATATCACTTGATTCATCCAAGCATAATGAGTGACCAAACTCCCACGAATATCCATTCTTTTTCATTATTTCAAATTTCTTTATTCCTATAACTAATTACTTATTAATTATTTATTAATTTATAGGGTGTTCAAGGCTTCCCTACTTAGGAATTTCGTCCTTGAAATTCAAACAAGGTATGATAACAAATTCTAGGCTTTCTAATGCCTACTCAAACTAGCGCACACACGAGGTCTCTACTCGGGTGTCTAATTAAAAAGAAAAAAGAACTATTAGTGTTTCTACCAATATATAAAAAATTAACCATAATATAATAAAATATAAGTACATACATATATGTATGTACATACATTGCATAAAAATAAAACTAGCAAATATACATGCTAAGCTAAACAAATAATTGAGATAAGCTCCCTTAAATTTATCTTCTGTTTCCTAAGTACATTATCCCGATCCTTACTCCACCAGGTTCGAACAAGCATTACCTCCTTGTTCCAAAGCTCACTAACATCTCAGCATGCAATCTGAATAGGTTTTCACATACAGGTCATGTCTGGTTTAACAACTAAGTCTTCAATAGATCTCGGAACCCCATCATCCGTGGGATCTTGGATATACATTTGTAAATGTGGCACATGAAACACATTATGAACCTCGGCATAAGCACTCGGTTGATCGACTCTATAAGCTATTTTACTGATCCTCTCATGTATTAGGAATGGGCCAAAATATCTCGGTGCTAACTTTTAGGCTTTTCCGAACCTCATAGTGCCTCTCATAGGCGATACCTTCATAAATACATGATCCTTCGGATCAAATTCCAAATCTCTCCATCTCCCATCGGCATAGCTCTTTTATCTGGATAGGGCATCTTTCATCTTTTCCTAGACCAACTCAATTTTATTTAAAGCTTCTCTTACAAGATCTGAACCTAACATGAGTCCGCCTCCTGTCTTACACCAACTTACTAATGACTTACAAGGCCTTCCATACAACACCTCAAAAGGTACCACCCTAATACTAGACTAGCAACTATTGTTGTATGAGAATTCCACTAAATGTAGGTGATCTTCCCAAGATCAACTGAAGTCTAGCACATAAGCTATTAGCTAATCTTCCTAGACTTAATTGAGTCTTTTAGTCTTGCGATTTGATAATAAGCAGTACTCATGCACAATTTCAAACCCAAAGCGCTATGTAGGCCTCGCTAAAACTCACCAGCAAATAATGGGTCTCGGTTACTCACTATATACTCAGAATTCCATTAAGTCTTATTACAGTTTTGACATAGAATTCAACCAACCTAGCGATCGTTCTCATGTACCTTACTAGAATGAAATGGGCACTCTTAGTTAATCGATCGGCTATAACCTATATAATTCTTTTCCTAGCTTTTATCCTAAGGAAACCATCGTTAAACTCCATCGGAACCAACTCATTTCCACATTGAGATTTCCAAAAACTGTAGAAGACCACTTTCCTTTTAGTGCTTTGCCTTAACTTGTTTGCAAGTGAAACTTTTTTTCACACATTCCCAGATCTCTATTTTCATTCCTTCCCTCCAGAAACCCTGCTTTATATCTCAGTACATCTCAGTGCCTTCTGGGTGAACAACAAACTTAGAACGATGACATTCATCCAAAACCAACTTACGAAGGTCTCCCCTATCTGGAACATACAACCTTCCCTTCTTCCGTTACCATCATTTTTCATTAATACCAAAGTTCTTCAACTCTTTGGTCGGCACTGCTTCTCAACCCATTGACCCTTTCAACGCATAGCGAATCTTCATTCTATCCTTCCACAATCCTTTCCATGAGCATTAGATGGGCTTTGAAGTAAGATAACATCTTGAAATTTCGAATCAAACTTGAATTTGACCAAAACTGCACATCGCACGAAGCTGATGTCTCTAAGACATTCCATTCTTCAATCATGGCTGAAACATAAATATGCCTCTTTTGGCTCAAAGCATCAACAACTTTATTCCCCTTCCTACTCCATTCCAAAATCGTATGATGCCAAAAACTCCAAGCATCTTAGTTGACTCATGTTTAGCTAATTCTAAGAGAACAAATATCTCAAAGACTCGTCTTCATAAAATAACTCAAACCTTTCCCTTAAAAGTTAATGCCTCCATATATTTAGCACCACTAACTCTAAGTCATGACTAAGGCACTTAACCTCATGCGATCTCAAACGTCCAGAGGCACAAGCTATCACCTTGCACTTCTACATTAACACGGCTCCCAAACCTGAACTCCAAGATACCCCCATTTTTCTTTGGCATAACTAAGACCAAAGCTTTTGTCAGTCGAATCTTCAACTCTTAGAATGCTGCCTCACATTCTCTTATCTAAATATATCATTCATTCTTTCGAGTAAGCTTGGTCAATGGTGCTGCTATTCTAGAGAAGTCCTTAATAAATCTCCAATAATATCTGGCTAACCTTAAGATTGGTAATTATCTTTGGTCTCTTCCAACTGGTTATAACTTTTGAAGCGTATATAACCAGTCCCTCTTTTGAAGCCGTATGGCTTAGGAACTTTACTTCTAGATTTCAAAAGTGACATTTGGAGAACTTTGCCTTTGACTTGTGTTGTCTCAAGGTCTCTAATAATAACCTAAGATAAACTACATGATCTTTCTCATCATTGGAATATACCAAATATCTTACATGTAGACCAATACAAATCTATCCAATTGATCGCGAAAGACTCAGTTCATAAGATCCATAAAGAATGCTAGAGTAGTGGTTAGCCTAAAGGGCATAACCAATCATTTATATGAACCATACCTTGTCCTAAACACGGTCAAAGGAACATTCTCCTCGGATCTCTTAGTTGATGGAATTTTATAGCCAAATCTAACCACGAGAATTTTAACTCCACTTAATTGATCAAATAAATCGTCTATCCTAGACAATGGCTAATGATTCTTCACTGTTAGCTCGTTCAACGTCTTATAATAGATATACATCCAAAGCGATCCATACAACTTCTTTGCAAATACGGTAGAAGCTCCCCATAGTGAACTACTTGATCTAATAAAACTTCTATGCTCAAGTTCTAATCACCACTTCTACAATTCTCCATTTCTTTTGGCGACATTCTGCTAGGTGGTCTACTAATATGTTGTGCCCCAGATACCAAGTCAATGCGAAACTCAATCTCCCTTCTCGAAGGTAAACAAACATAGGTTTAAAACATACCAAACTACAAAAACTTTATCCACTTTCTTTTTAGACTCTCTATGGAACATAATGAAAGCTCGGATATTCTCTACATCCCATCCAGAGATATTAGAATTCTGTCTCCCTTTTTCGAGTTACATAAAGTGACGATTCATTTAGCACAGTAAATTCGTGCGTTGCACAACACCAACCAATCCATAAATAAAATCACTTGTACCCCTCAAAGTCAAAAACAAATGGATCACATAAAAATGAATGGTCATACAAAGTTAACTCTAGGTTGGTGCATCTTAACCCGAGAGTGGCATACCCAATGACTGGATTAACTACACACAAAGAAGTAACTAAGTAGGTAACATTCAATCATACTCTATTAATCATGTCCTCAGACATAAAAGAATATGTAGCCATATTATCAAAGAGAGTTAAAATTTAAGAACTAAAAATGTAAACCATCCCTTCTAACATAACATTCTCACCTTTCTCCTTGGTAGAAGGTCCTACTCTTACCCGTCTAAGGAAAACAACCTTGTCTACTTCAGCTTTGGGTAATCCCACTTCTTATGGCCTGGTCGATCATAGTGGAAACGTTTGACCTTGGCCACTGCAATAGGTTGCAAACACTTTAATGCACAATGCTCCTTTTGTCCGCGGTTGTAACAAGTAATCTCTGAATGGTCCTTTCAGCTTCCCCCTTCTTGAGACTTCCCCTTCGGTTGTTGTCCCTTCTTTCCTTTCCGGTAAGGAGTGAACCTCTTCTTTTGTTCTACCTTGCACTTCCCTTTCACTCTCTTATATGCTTGATACATGCTATCGTATCTCCTTGCCATATCCATAACAAGTTCGAAAAGAGATACCCGTTGTGTCATCACCTTATGATCAAGATGTTGATCCAAATGCATAATAAATTTCTCATTCTTCATTATCGAGGTGTTAATCAACTCTTGGCCATACTTTGCCAAGGCGTTGAACCAATGAATGTAACATTCAATAGAAAAATCTCCTTTCTTGAGATGGAGAAACTCTCTCGATAAAACACTCTTTTATGATTCAGAGATAAACCGAGTCTCAAACCTCCCCCTGAACTGTTCCTAAGAAATCTTAGCTTTTAGGGTTTCAATGGTCATGTTCTTCCATCAGTCTAAGGCATCTTCATGCAAATGCCTAAAGATCAACCACCTCTTCTATACAACATTCATCCCAAGTCTCTGAAGATATGTTCGTTGACTTTCAGCTAATTTAATACCTCCATCGTTGGCTCTTTCTTGGTAAATACCTTCCTAAGTTTCGATAGTCGTGATTTATCTTCGAAAAGTCTTCTCTCACAACCGGCCTTGGCCCAACCACTTTGGCAATAGCTTCTCTCATCATCTGCGCCATAAAATTCCAAAACAAAACATGCACATCTATACCTTCAGCAAGTAGGACTGCCTCATTTACCATGGCCAAAGGCACCTATTCGCCATTGCCCTCGACCGAGTACCGTCATTATCTCTTCTGATATTAGCACCTCCATCCCTGGCTCTTCCACTTTCCATATCCATTTTCTACTAAGAAAGTCTTCATCGGAAATGAAAGAAATAAAGATATTTGCTATCAATAGGAAATCTCTACTAAACTCGTATATATTCCCATATAGCACAGTATAGATATGTCATATAGTAGCGCATACTCTCCTTAGGATGTTTATCTTTTGCTATCTAATAATACATAACTTTGCTTAACTTAGATACCCCTGAACAAAGATCCAATGCCAACTCTAGCCTCCCTCATTTTGAAATCCAAAGTTAGAACCTAAATGTACTACAATCACTTTAGAATTATCTTTCAACGATAGAGATAGGATCATTTATATTATACAGTCTTAGATAAAAAGAGCAGATATACAGAATAAAGCATATCATTAGAAATTCATTTTAGCAATTATTTTTACATCCCAAAGTCATACCCACGTAGGGTAAAAAGTATAGTAGAACATAGTTGTTAATGTCATGCATCACATATGGAGATGCGAACATGAACACTTGATACAAAAGGATTAAAACAATAGAAAAATAAAACCTAAACCTCCTGCTTCATCTTCGGCTTGCATCATTTAGCAACCCAAAAGCAACCTGTCCATGCCCATAAACTCAGCCTATTCGATTGAATACCTATGAGTTTATAGGGAAATAAGAAAAATAAGAGTCAGACATAATGCCCGATGTTAGTAACATATTAACCCAAGCAAGAAAGTGGAAGTTCTCTCCACTGATATGCAGGATAGGTTTTCCCCTTTATAATACCAAAGTTATAACCCGATTCACAATTAACTCCAGGTTGTTAGTTCGTTAATTAAATATCACACCAATATTGTGCAGTCATGACCGAAAGACCCCCCTTCGGTTTATCACATAGAATTACCACAGTGTTTCAATATTAATCAACATACCCTACCCTTGTCTGCCCCTAAGGCCTTACGTATATATACAGCAAATATATATCACTAAAGTACTACTATTCGGTAGCCACTAATCCCTTGTGATAGAGTTAAGGGTATGCCCTAGGGGAAATTCTGCAATTTATTATAAATTATTAACTCTGTAGTCAATTCCCGTTCATAATAAAGGTGTTTTCTTTCTGTGATATATATTTGTTATGACATGTTATCAATAAATTAAATATTTAATGAAAATATATTTAATAGAAAATCTGTAAGTGCTGTGTTTATGATAGTCATTACAAAAAGTTGTAATCATGAGTATTGTATCAAAATATAATAAACTCATCATTTTAATTATTCCTAGTCAATATACATCAAGACCAGATATCAATGCATTCATTGAGACTCGAATACGTAACGCTCTCCAAAATGTTGGTGTGTATTACTAATGATAGCTGGAAGCACCAAGGGGTGACGTACTGGCAGTTATTGGATGACTATGGAATGACTCAATCGATAATTCCCTGTTGGTTAATATAACCATGGTCAAACGAAAAATATTGATGTGACTATTTTATACAATTCTCTTGACTTGCGAATACTGCCAATCTTCAATATGAAAGCTCCGCTTTGGTTATAGTTGAATCGAGGCACGACGATCATCGAAGGAATGTAGTTGGGTTGAGTGAAAGTATTGGAAGCGAAGCACTATGCGAGAAAGGATTCATCTTCTCGGTTATATGGGGTTAGTACCATGGTCAATTGAACTCAACTCAAAGTCAAAATCTCTAGCCAGAGTAATCCAGTTAATAATAATTGTTATTGTTGAAACAAGGACTTTGTATTTGGACTATCGAGTTAGATGTGGACAATATTGGAATTTTGACCATTACCCAATTTCATAAGTCCAAAGTGATATAGTTGTGATTAAGAGAATCGGTATAAATAATTGTCACTACTTGGTAAGACTTAATAGAATAAAATTGGATTTTTACCAATATCAAATAAGCGATAAATTCAGCCATAATATCACACCACCTGCTAGGTGAAGTGCGAACGTTAATATTTGAATTGTTCGATATTAATAGCTGATCAAATTTAAATCCAAGAGTTGCACAATCGAAACGTTGAATACTCATGTTACCACCTGATCTAATTCAATTATAGTGGTTATAAGTTAATTAAATTAGATAATATTTATGAAATTTTAGTTACAAAATTTTATTTGATGTATTGAACAATATTAAACATTGTGTTTATAATAGTTATAAAATATCGATCGATATTCGATATGATTACATGTTTAAATTGGATTTAAATTGCGAAGAATTTGGTTCGGGCTTGGACAAAGTTTGAGGCCCATATAGGGCATGATAATTTGAGCTAGAAAGTGGCAAAAGTCAGGTTGGTCATGGGTTGGTAGGTAGGTAGGGTTTGAATGGTTAAAGGAGAAAGAAACGGTAAAGAGAGAAAAAAGGATGGTGATCCACTTTTTGCTCCATTGTCTCTCCTTTATGTAATGCCACTTAACCCTTACTTATCATACACGTTTTCCCACTTCGCCTTCCTGCAAATTTCTATCAGAAACCCTTCCATTCATACCCCAATTGTTCGAGCACAAAATACATTAAATTAAATCTAATTCGTTTGGTGGTGGTAGCTGCATCTGTAACTAGCAACTCCTGATTTCAGATTCAATTCAAGGAGCTTTACTCCTTGTTTCTATGTGTAAATTCTAGGCATCAGTGAAAGGTATACATCTTTATTACACGATCATATATATCTAACCAATTTTTTTTTTGAATGTTCCCTAACCTTATAGCTTGCGATTTTTTAAATGTATATTATAACAATATTATAAATGATCTTAGTTAACTAGTAATTATTTTCTAAAGATTAAATTTATTTAATATATGATTTAATTTATATTTTTTTAATCTATGTCATAAATATATTTGGCAGTAAATAAATATTTTTTTATTTATACTATAGATGTTTTTAGTTAACTAGTAGTTATTTTCTAAAGATTAAATTCAACTAATGCTTGTTTTAAATTAGAAGTAAATAAATTTATACATGATAGAAGCATATTCGACCGTAAAATAGAAAAAAAATCATATTATAATAATATTATAAATGATCATTAACCAGTAATTATTTTATAAGGATTAAATTCAATATTTTATGACATAAGGGATACTCCATTCAAGTAGAGCACTTTTTTCATCTCTCGGGGGGGGGGGGGAGTGGGGGGAGGGCTCGAACCCATGTGTTTTAGAACCTCTGTCTAAAGCGCTACACCCTAACCACTTGAGCTAGAGGTCCTTGACAAAGGTTAAATTCAATTAATGCTTATTTTAAATTTAAAAAAATTGTTCTGCAAGAAATATACTCAACAGTAATTAATTTTTTTATTATAACAATTCAAAAATGAATTTTAGTTAACTAGTAATTATTTTCTAAAGATTAAACTCATTTAATGCATGTTTTAAATTAAAATTTAAAAAAAGTCTATGCAAGAAACAGATTCAGCCATAAATTTATATATATGTATTTATTTATTAAATATACATACATATATATATTAACTTAACTAAATCGATTATGCAAATAAAAATACAAATATACATATCCATATAATTTTGTATTAACTTCATATATTATATGTAATACATTTCTAAACATAGAAATATTTATTTATTTTATAGTTAATTTCATGTGAAATTATTATTAATATATATGTATATTCATTTATATGCAATTTATTATAAAAAATCTTTCGGCTGTGAAATTATATCTTACATATACATATATTTAAATTTATTTACAAAATAAAATTTAAGTAATTTTATGATATAATTTTATACATAAATATACATACATACATACATAATATATATAATTGTATATAAATATAGATTTACAAATGTTTACATAAATTGTTTTAATTACTATTTAAATCTATGTAAAAGCAATTATATATATATACATGTATAATTTTAATTCATATGCATATATGTATACATTTAGACAGCAATTCGAATATAGAGGGAGTAACATGCTGTTGCGATGTAAATCCTGGCATCTATACACGCGCATGTTAAAATATACATACACTATTACGTTGCATGTGCACGTTGCACATAGGTGTAAAATTACACATATCCAAAACATAATATAATTGATATAAAATAAAACATTATTTATAAATTTAAATAAAATATTATTTTATATAAAATAAATTATAAATGTTTTAAATGTACTTAGACTACATATACCCATTAAAGATCCAACGAAGGAATTTTTTTAAATTTACCCTTTAAACTCCACTGCGGGATGACCCTATTCCATTACCTTATGCCTATATACTATATACATTTACACTTAGCTTTGGCTGCCACTAAGATCTTATGCCTACATACTAAATTTAGCTTTCAGCTATACTGAGGCCTTATGCGTTGTAGTTCTTGGTTTCCACTTAGGCCTTACACCAAGGCTTTCCTATTTCGGCCGCTATAGAGGCCTTACACCTATATCGCTAACATTTCTAGATGCCACCCTCAATCTTACTTTGTTTATTATTCCCTTGGTTACTGCTCTAGGCCTTACACCAATGCTTTCGTATTCTAGTTTCCACATAAGCCATACACATATGCTTTAATTTTTCGGTTGCCACAAAGGCCTTAGACCCACACTTCCGTATTTCGGTTGCCACAAGCCTTGTCATCCATCCAGCATTCTAGCTAACTATTTACCTTTAGGCTTTTCACTTAGCAGTTTACTAGTTGATATCTAAATTAACCTCCTTCTTATTATTTATATTGATTGTCATGTTATCATCCATGCATCTAGTACAAATCTTGACCATCTTAAATCTTAGCATCCATTATCACCATCGGAAGCCATTAGTCCTGATTTACACTCTCTATCGAGAGTTACTTTATTCTTGGTGGTCATTATGCTTAGCATTGTTCAAGGAAGCCTATTAAAGTTCAGTTTTGGCGATTTGTGAATTTAGTCTTTAATTTATTTGAAATCGCCTCATAAACTCGTATTTCCTCATTAGCCGTCGACTATCTTCAATCCTCGATTAATACCTTTGGTTTGTTAATCTTAGCCTCAAAACCTTGCTTATCTTAGCATTTCTACACTAGCCATTATAGTTAAGATTTTGATTTTAATGGTGTTTCAATTTGGCTCTACCTCCCATGACATTGTACCACAGTACACATTGGAAACCGTTCTTACACATCTTCTACTAACTTTCCACGTATCGACTTCTGATTCATCTGACCTAGTCATTTCTGACTATTTTCTGACACGTTCATCACAAAATGTGGATTTGATCCTTTGACCCAATATTTACTACTTATTTATATTAATATATAATTTTTTGCCATTTAGCTCCCTAGCATAGCCCTTCGGCCATACATAATTTCTTTCGAAAATGACTTAATTCGTCCCCAAAGTCATAGTAAAATAATTCATGATTTGTTTCTGTGTAATTACTCGTGCTTCTCATTTCTAACCATTTTGTACCCCATACAACCTTCTATTAATTCATAGTTATTTATTTACTTATATAATAAAGATCATATAACCCTAAATCCATCTCTAAGAACATGTTTCTATCATCACATGAAATTCCTAGGTCTTAAAGATTTTAGAAGCATGGTAACCATTCAACAAAAACTCGGTCATAGCATATTCAAAGAAGAAAGATGGATTAGAGAATATATTAATCACATATATTCTTCAGTTGATGGAGACTCTAATTCTCTTAGCTTTAGTCTTCCCTTTTTCATTTTCTTGTTGTTTAGGCCATAAGCACCATGTAAGAACTCAAGCTTTTGTTTTTAGTAATGAGTGTAATAAAATGGAAAAAGGAAGGTGGTTATCTTTACTCCAAGTGAATAATTAGGCTATCGATCTTCCATTTCCTTTTCTTGTAAATTAATTAGCTCTAACGGTTGCATTTAATTCTTATTAACCTAGATATTCAACAAGGATTTCCTTAGTATCACTTGATTCATCCAAGCATAATGAATAATTAAGTATCCTACAAATTTTCACTCTTTTTCATAATTGTCATTTTCGTTATTCCCATGATTACTTACTTAATTTATAATTTATAAAATTGTGGGGAGTTACATGCTACCTACCGGCGTTTGGTCAATAAAATATTCTTAGAAAAGAAATTAGATGATCAATGGATGTCTATGTGGACGATATGCTAAAGAAGTCAATAAGATTAATGGACCATATAGGGGACTTATCGTAAATTTTCGAGGTGCTTCAAAATTGTGTGATGGGATTGAATCCACTAAAGTGCTCTTTCTACATCGGCCTTGGGTTTATTATGAATTCAAAGGGTATTGAAGCTAAACCGAAGCAAATCAAAGCATTGAGATAAGTTACAACCCCAAGGACAAGGAGCAAAATGCAGAGCTTGAACGGAAAGGTTGTCACTTTTAAGTAGGTTTATCTTGAAAGCAACCGACAAGTGTATACCATTCTTTGATACCCTTAAGAAGGTAAATGGGAAGTTCTAATGGATAGATGAATGTGAAACTACATATTAAAAAGTACCGAAACATCTCTAGAATCCACTGATCCTATCAAAGCATTTGGAAGGAGAAGATTTGTACACCTACTTGGCGGTATCCACTCACACATTGAGTACAATGTTGGTGCATGAGGAGACAAAATTCCCAAGTTTGGTATATTATATTAGTAAGTGATTCATAGGAATAAAAAACATTATCTTTAACTGAAGATGCTAGCATACTGTCTGTTGATAGCATTGAGGAAGTTGCAACCATACTTCTAGGTAAGAATATTGATGAGTCAACCACTTAGGCAAGTATTGCATCACCCTTAGATTTAAGGACAATAATTGAAATGGAATATTAAGATGAGTCAATATGTGATTACTTATCATACCAAAAAGCCGATTCATAGTCAGAATTTAGAGGACTTCATGTTGAATTTACCATCCATGATGACAAGAAAGAAGAGGAGATGTTCGAACCATTTGAAAAAAAAAATATACATGGAAATGGCATTCGATAACCATGATTCTGGAGTGGGAGTTGTCTAGGTAACTCCAAATGGTCAGAGGATATGTTAAGCTTTAAAACTTGAGTTTCATGCTATAGGTAATGGAGAGGAGTATGAAGCTTTAATTACAGGACTCAAAAAAGTGAAAGACTTGGGAGTGTGGACACTATGCATATTCAATGACTCCGAATTGGTGGTTTGTTAGGTAAAGAAACAGGCTTAAGGAGCACGACTTGCTCCTAACCTGTCAAGGCTGTTGGAACTACTAGACAAAATTGAGCACTACACAATTACACACATCCATAGGGAGGAAATTTTGAATTAAGATTCTTTAGCCAAACTAGCTAACTCTTGAGATGTGCAGCTGTTAGGAACCATTCTAGTGGAGGTATTGAACCCTCCAAGTATCGATGAAATGGATATTTATTACATTTTGAAAATCAAGGAGAAGGATTCACGGATGACTTATTAAAAGAATATCTGACAAGGAACTCTTTCGAAGAGTAAGAACGAGTAGCAAAAGCTCTTGCGCAAAGTACCACAATATTATGCAAGATGGAGTATTATTTTAAAGGGGGTTCTCAATTGTCTTGCTAAGGTGTGTTGTAAAGGATAAGGCAAGGAAAATTCTTAAGATTTTCATCAGGGAAGCTATGGAGATCACACAAGAGGGTAGAATTTGGTGAAAAAGGTACTTCGCCATAGATATTTATAGCCAACTATTAATTGGGATATAGTCAATATTCGAGGAAATGTGACAAGTGCTAAAGAATTGTAAAAATACCTAGAGCCTCATCTAACAAGCTTACGTAAATGTTTATCCCATGGATCTTTGTTGTTTAGGGAATTGATATAATTTGAGTTCTACCGATGGCTCGAGGAGGAGCAAAATATGTAGTAATAGACCACTATTTCACAAAATGGGTTGAGTTAGAGCCACTCACCACAGTCACTTCGGCTAAAGTGAGAAATTTTGTTGTCAAGAACATTTTGTGTAGACTTAGAGTACCGCTAAAAATCATAACAAATAATGGAACTCAATTCGAAAGCATAGAGTTCTATCAATTTTGTTCTCGATATCGAATTGAGAAGAGTTTCTTGATGGTAGCACATTCATAGGTGGAGGCGGCGAATAAGATCATTAAATTCATTACAAAGAAACAATTGGAAAACGTAAAGGATAATTGAGTTAATGAATTACCACTGGCCTTGTGAGCTTATTAGATGACCTAAAAATCCATAGCTGGACATACTCTATTTGCATTGACATACGAAACTGAAGCGATAATGTTAATCAAAGAAGAAGCACCTTCCCAGTGCTACATGCACCATGACCCCAAGATGAATGAGAATCTACTGTTAGAATCCCCCAACTTAGTGGAAGAAAAGCAAGAAGAATATAATTTAAGGGTTGTTGCTCATCAACAGAGATTAGTATGACAGTTCAACACCTAGGTATGAAACCGTACTTTTGAGATAGACAGCCTTGTTTTGAAATAGGTCTTTATGACTATGGGGGAACTTGGTTCGAATTGGGAAGACCTTACACAATAAGGTTGATGGTTGAAGATAGAACTTTCAAGCTATCGAAAATTTATGGGGACCCAACTGAATTAGTGAGGAATAGTGAGCACCTGAGCCACTGTTTCACTTCATTCTTTTCATTTTTAGCAATTTCTTTCATTTAGAAATTCTTTAGATTAGCTACGATGTAATAAAAAATCATTTGCTAATGGAATTCGAATAAAGATAAGTTTTTTATCTAATGGAACCACGTTCATTAAGGTTAACTTAGTGTTATAGGATCAGTAGTATAAATAGACATCATGTGTTTTGAAAACTGGATGTCTAGGTACTCTAAGATAGGTATTGATGGACTCCTCCACACCATGATCTGTCCTTTAGGGTATAGTTGGACTGGGGGTAGATCAGATAATTACCCCGATACATCTAATCTTTAACCAATGCCTGGAGATGGTGATGTCAAGGATTAATGCCAGAATATAGGCATCAATAGACTATCACTCAAAGATAAGTGTTAGTGTATAATTGTATTAATGTAGGTACAACTATCGAAGATTACATTAGTGCTCGGATGAAGCCTTGTCAATGCAATCAAATGCATCACAATTTTATGTATGGTTGAATAAGGTTAAGTTTAACTGACAGTAAATGGACTAATTAAAAAGGCGATAGTGTTATAGTTGAAGTTTACTTATATGTAATGAGTTACATCAATAAATGCACCAAACATATTAGCATATATAGACAAGTACAATATAAAGGTGAAACATTACTAGCATTTTTGTATTTATATTTTTTGGATTGTACATTGGTACATGAAAAAAAATGCAATAAAGTAAATGATATAGGTTGAACAAAAAGAATTACTTTTATTTACTTCTCTTTATTTTGAGTAAAAAGTTTGGGGGATGGATCCTTACAACTCAACAGCCTATGACATGGAAAAGGAAAACCAAGAAATATTTCTTTCCACCTTTGCGAATTATTTTCTTCTTCTGCTTCTTTGGTATGTTGCCTTTTGGAGGGTTGTCCTTATGCTGCGATGGCTCATTAGTGGCATGACTTACTTATTGTGCTTGGAGGACTGGGACACCGTAGCAACCGTAAGATCAAATTCCAAGAGATAATAGACGATGGGCTTGGAGGTTAAAGCTTCGAAGGAAGGAAGAAGGTTATTGAACTTATCGAGATTTGCTTAAACAAGAGTGGTCTTTCGACTTTCAAGAGTGATAACCTTTTATGGATCGGGGACAAAAGTGCCAATGATAATGACTTCCTCCTCATCCTACAGGTTGTAGCAAGATTGTCACCCTCTGACAGGGTTCCTATATTTATAGCATTAGGGCCTAGGCCAGATCCCCTACATATGGTAACAACGGTGGCCTCTGTGGTAATGACATTAACTAAAGGGCTCGAAGCAATGATGAATACTAATAGTGGAGCGAGTGGGTAATCCTAAAATAATTAAAACGTGATTATATATGTTAATAATCACATCAGGAGTCATTTGTACCTTCCCAAAGAATGGAGAATTGATGAAGATACCTTCAGTTGATTGATTGGATAGCATAGTATCCTATCCCTCCTCGAAGATACGATACAATGAAGAGCCAGCAGGAGCAGAGAAAAAAGAAGGTAGGACAAGGAGGAGGGCATAGTGGATGTAGAAGGTACAAACATAGGAAGGATAACAACCTTAGAGCTATCCACTAGGATGAGTAGAGAAATCAATGAAAGTTCCTAAGACGATGTGATAAGTGGAAATTCAACTGTCTCCCTAGCTGGGAGATAGTGCGGACTTCAGTGGGAGTTTGGGTAGCCCCCTCTGTAACGTGAAGTAGTTTGCCCTTCTCTAGGGCACTTAAGTTATCTTCGCCAAAATATTCAAATAGGACTTCGGCTTTATTGAACGTGGCGTCCTTTCTCTCCACCATTGCCCTTTCTTCTTTCATGATTTGGTTATGAATTTCCACCAAGACACAAGGATATGAATCATCCAATCATTTCAAGCCTTCAATTTTAAACATGTTAACATAAAATTTAAAGATGGCTGAGTTAACCCTCTCAGTGATGGACTCCTTTTCAGCTGTGACTTGGGCTGGTTGATTATTCACTTCAACTACAATGACTTTAAGGTTTTCATTTTCAAAGTCGAGCCCTAAGATATTTCATGCCTCGGTCTTTGATTTGTTGATCTTAACTTTGAGGTAGACTACTTTAGTGTTTGTAGTGGCAAGTTGAGCTTCGGAACTGGTGGTACTAGCTTTTAGTTTTTCAATTTCTTTCGCTAGATTACCACTCTGTATACGAGCTTGCTCAAGTTGATGTACTAAAAACTTGAACCTAGCCCCGAGTACCTAAATATTTCTTTTGTTTTTTTTGTTTTTCATTATCATGAACACTGTCCATGTCTTTCAAAGCTAGCGGAATCAACTTCTCTCTTTAACGTGTTAATAGACTTTCAATCCTGATCCCTGGCTTTCTATCTTTCGGTTAGGAGGAGGAATGTTTTGGATTCAATGTTGCTAAGATGTCTAGCAACGTTATGCAATAATGGAATCTTTCAACTACCACCTCAAAAGTCGAACGTGTACTTTCAATCCTATCATTAGATACATTATCCAAATTACAGTCGAAATAAACAAAGGTGATGTCCAAATCTGGATAACTTATTTGCTTTGATGTTGGAGCAGAGATGGAAGATAATGAAGTAGAAGAAGGGAATATGTGAGTGGCCTCCTTTCCTGACTGCCACAGATGGCCAGTGAATGAAGTGGACAAGGAGGTTTTCAGCTGGAAAAAGGGACCCAAAGCAGTAGAAGTAAGGTTGCCCTTTTGACCAAAGATAGGCACATCAGAAGGAATAGAAACATGAATTATCAGAGGAGAATGAAAACAAATGACCTAAGATGGAGGACTTCACCTTGAACAAGAGTAGCTCTTAGGGAAATGTGAACCTTTGGAAGCATAGGAGGAGATGACTACCAAGTATAGGAGTCATGAGGTGGGTGTGGATGCTTGTGGTGTTCCTGATCATACTCTTGGTGCTTTACAACATATTTTATGGTCTATATTCACTTTGTTGCGATGGGAGTTGTTATGGTCCTTTAGTTGTTATGGTCCTTTTTGGGGAGATGGTCGTCATTATGCGTGTATGACTTAGAGAGGGGTGCATCCTTTGATGTATTTCGATCAAGATCACCAAAGTAATAATATTTTACCGTGGTACTTGAAATAAAGAATAAATAAATAATACTACTGAAAATTAGAAACGAAAGACCTGTAAAGTGCATGTGAGCATGATCCTAAGTGGCGTGGGTGAAGTGTAAGCCTCTCTAACCTACAAACCATGCTAAGTTGGTAGGGTTAAGGGAGCAGTTACATCCTCAATAGGAAGGAGTGTGACGTTGCCCATTCCATGCAATATTTTATCGATCTCGGGGCTACTAAAGTCGAGATTTAGGATATCTTTTGGTCTAAGCTCAAAATATAGGCCAACAACTTCATCATATTGGTGGGAGAGGGTTGCTTCCTTAGGCAGATTAAGGGTTGGACCAGAAGATGCCTTAGGAAGCCCCCTCCTTGTACATTTGAACAAGGAAGTAGGAATATAAGTACCTCCTTTCTAGGCATTATATCTCGTGGATTCAGCATAAATTCTTCTTCTTCATGTTCTTCTTCTCCCTCATCTTCTTTATCATATTCTTCTTGTTCTTATCCGAACTCTTCTTGCTAAACTAGTTTTCAATCTCATTGTCGACTAATCGATGGTGAGCTAGAGCTTGGCTAACACCCACCTCAACTTTCATAAGAGTGTGTGCCCATTGCTCTTATAGAAGACTTAGCAGTCGTTGTACAGAAGACTTGTAGAAGACATATAGCCAATGACATTGTTCTTATAAAAGACTTAGCGGTCGTTGTATAGAAGATAGAAGTGACAAAGATATAAGTCAGTAAGCATATGAGTTATGTTATGATCCTCCTTTAAAATAGCTTAAAGTAAAAGATCATGTACCTCATGTCATCGTTGTCCACTCTCGAAGGAGTAACTATAATGCAATAAAAATGAATAAGTTATTTCGATGAAGAGAATCTGATTAAGATGAAATTGCAATGGATGGTGAGATACTTGCAATCGGACAGCCATTTCTTAGCAAAGTTGATAGGGCATCGAGCAAAAAATGACTCTTCTTCGAAGTAGTCACGCTTATTATGTAAAGTGATGACCACCTTACAATTTTAGATAGATTTAAAGAAGGTTAAGGATGTATTAGAGGAATGAAGCTTGAAGTTATATAAATATCTTATATCCATTAGGCAAGGCACTCTACCGAAGCGTCAAAAGGAGATCACATGGAGGCTCAATAGGGATAAATTAGAGTTTTGGTGCGGTTGTGATGGAGTGAGTCTCACCATTTGAAGAACATGGCAAAGAAAGAGGTTAAATGGTGGTACCTCCCTAGATAGGCACATGTACAGGTTACAGGTAGTGTACAGGTAGGAGGATTATGGGCTTTCTTGTGTGGCAATGGTAGCCTAACTTCATTAAGAAAAATAACATGCCTATCACATATGCATTGGAGTTTGACAACGGATAAGGGAGAAGCAGGAGAGTCAAGGGGGTTGTTTAGAGTCATGACCCCATTCAGAGTGACATACGGAGGGATTTCACCATATGGCTTCCCGATTATCATATGAGAAGCAACATAAGCAAGAGGCTGACAAAAACATCGAGGTGATAGAGTTAGGGGTATGCCCTAGGAGAAATTAGGTATTTTGTCACATAAATCAAACTCGATAAACAATCTTGTTCAAAATAAAAGGCGTTTCCTTTCTATTATAAATTATTATAAACAAATAATTAGTTGATTTAAGTATATATGTCAGAAATCCATAAATTACGTGTTTGCAATCGCAGTTATGAATAGTTGTAACCATGAGTATTATATCACAACATGATAAATACATCATTTCTAAATATTCCTAGTCAAGATGTATCTAGAGTGGACGATGACGCATCCGTTGAGACCAGAGCACGTAACACTTCAAATGTTAGGCAGTGTATTACTCATGACTATTAAGGGCACCAAGGGGTTATATATTGATAGTTATTGGATAATCATGGAGTGACTCACTCGATAGTTTTCTGTTGGTTAATATAACTAAGGTCAAATAGAAAATATCGAAGTGTCTGATTTACATAGTTCTCCTAATTTGAGAATACTATCGATCTTCGATATGAAAAATCTGCTTTGATTGTAGTTAACTTGCGCTATATCGGCATCGATTGACTATAGTTAGGTCGAGTTGAAGTATTGGAAGTGAAACACTATTTAAGAGAGGATTCATCTCTTCAGTTATATGAGGTTGGGATCAAGGTCAACTAAAGCCAACTCAATGTCAAAATCTCTGGCCAAAGCTGTTCAGTTAATAGTATTTATTATTATTAAACCAAATACTTTATGTTTAGACTATAAAGTTGAAGATGGACGATATTGGAATTTTGGCCATTACCAAATTCCATAAGTCCAAAGCGATATAGTTTTGACGAAGAGAATTAGTGTAAATGATCATTACCATCAGGTACCGCTTATAATAAGTAAAATTAGATTTTACAAAAAAGTTGCGCAAGCAATAAATTCAAGCAAAATGCCACACCACTAGCCATGTGTGAATTTTCATTTTGAAATTGTACGATACTAATCGTTGACTGAACTTACACACTTGATTCACACAACCATAATGATGAATACCCTAAATAACCACACTATTTAATTAATTCATAAATTATTATAAATTAATTAAATTAACTAATAATTATTAAACATTATTTGATTTGTTCGAATACTATTAACATTTAATAAAGCGTATATATAATAGTTATAAATGCGCATATTGATATATGGTATCAATAAAATATTTAAACTGTGTTTAAATAGGTTAATTGCTAAGCGGTTTTGGGGAAAATTTGAGGCCCACGTGCATGATGAAAAAAGGGAGTGGTTTCAAATGCGATTTGAAAATCCAAAGGAGTAATTTAAAGAAGAAATTAAATCTCCATCCTTTACTCCTCTTTATGACTCACTTAGGTCTTATTTATGAAATGATTTTCATCCTTTTCTCTTTAATTCTATTTCTTTTGCCAAAATTATGAAGAGAAGGGAGAAGATTTGATGAGATTTAATTAAGTATTAAATAGGAAAGGTTTTAAAGGAGAGAATTGAAAGGTTTCAATGTTTCCTTTAAAACATATTCTCTTTTATTCAATCCATCATTCTTTTCCTGACAAATTTTTTGTTTCTTTATCTTGCTCTCCACCTCCTTCTTAATAGCCTCTATGATAAAAAAATCCCCAAACTCAATTCAAATAAAAATCAATAACATTCAAGGTGGTGTTTGCCTCTAGATCCCCGCAAAATCCGATCAAAGTTTTATTCTTCATTCAAGGTGCATATCTTAGGCTTCATCTTTAGGTAATCATTATTTTTCTTTTATTATATATTCACCATGTTAATGAGGTTTAAATCCCATACATGCTACATCTAATCTCATTATTTATTCATTATGTTGGCCCAAAGTTCAAATCTGATATATACTAATTGACGGTACATTCATCATGAAAATGCAATTAGATCCTACATTTGCTACAAACTTTTCTTTCTATGTTCATATTATATGTATAGTTTAGATCTAATTCATTTTACAACGAATTTATATATGCCTAATTTATCTAATCTAATTTTGTCATTTTTTAGAGATTATTATTTAATAAAAAGCGCAAACTAACAAACAAATAATCTTGGGTTAGAAACTAATTTGAATTAATTAATGTATTTTGTACCTCATTATATGTATAAATATAAATTATATATATATATATATATGTAAATATATATATATATATACATGTATGTAAATTATTTAAAATTACTTTGGAGATTAAATACATGTTTCACATATTTGTTGTTTTGAATATAATTTTTGGTTGTTGCCAACATTTATTTAAAAGTTTTTTCAATTAAAAAAAGGAAAAACACAAGTGGACTTTTATGCAAAACATTATAAACCCTTTGAATCCCTCTTAAGTTAAAGCAGATTTCAATTTGTTACTTTAATTTTAAAACATAAAATAGATTACAAAGTGCAAAACATAGTTTGTAGTTATTCATATATGCATACATATATGTGTTTGAATGTTCAAATAATTTTTAAATAGCATTAAATATGAGTAAAATAAAGGTGATAACTCCTGCACCTTTTCCTCTCCTTATTAATTGCTTACTTCTACATAATTGATTGTCATTTTGAATATATGTGAACTTTTGATTAGGTAAAATAACTTTACAACATATTATATGCAAGTAAATATAAGAAAACCATATATACATATATTGTTATTTTATATAATTTCAAAATAAAGCATGGACAACAAAGGCATATATAAGTGGTGAATGTATCCATTGCTGCGTAAATCCCAACACCTATATATGTACATATTAACTATGCACACTACTTGTATGTTGCACTTGCACTTTATACACACATGTGTACTTGATGCATTCATTATTATATATTTAAATTCATATTAAATTTAAAACCTCTTTTAAACAATTCAAATAAAATAAGATTTTATTTAAAACCTCATTAGAATCGATCTAATAGTCTTTAATACTTCGTAGGCCAAATAGATCCAAATATTATTTTTTTTGAAATTTACCTTTCAACTCTATTGCCGGCTGGTCTAGTTCCAACAATGGTATCAGAGCCTAATATCCTATGCGATCTAAATTATTCTTGTTAAGGATAACCAATTAAGCTTGCTGTAATACCCCATCTCTAGACCCATACTACCAAAAAAATATTATATAGTAATATTGTTTGATAATATAGAGAATAAGGCTTATTAGGGATGGCCATACATAAATATTCCATTGGGCTAACACCAATAGTATTCTTATCTCATATAATACATCAAGAATACATACTCGACGTTGGCACAAAGCAATAAACACATGGGTTTTCATAATAGAACAATATATACTGTATATACAAGGAATACAAAGCATTGGCACGTAATGAAACACATTATATAATAACATATATAACATAAAATAATATAAATCGTCTCCTCCCATAATGATATACAACATTATCTATATAAATACGTCACATGATATACGTGATATCACCATATATCAATATAACTAGGTACAAAATAACTAACATCGCCATTGTCCTTTGCTCCATCCCAACTTGAGTCCCAAGAGCAAGATAGAATCACGATAACACATTTTGTCAAAAACAACCTCAGTCTGAGCCAAGGTTGTTAAATAAATAACATACCCCAGGCTAAGCTAGAACTAGCTGTGAGTGTAATCATGTGCAATACAAAAGCATAATGATAACTAATGGAAATAAATATGGGTAAATATCACACACTTGGTAACTTCCCATCCCATAACTCAAGCACACAATGTCATAACCTATATTTTGTCTACAATAATATGAATCACAATCGCAAATCTACTCAAATGTGATTCACTCCTATTAAAATTATTTACTATCGTATTTGATATTAAGCACACATCATTTTAGGTTTGACCGATAAGTGTGTGTGTCTATATATATAACTAGTACACCCTAGTCATTTTCTCTCAACAAAAGATAAGTTGACACCAAGTGATGCCACTAGGGTGTGACATCCCCCTTGACTTAGAAATCATGGGTTCCTCCATATGATCTTTTTTCTTCACTATATACCTCTCTAATCCTCATCGAAAATCTGTGTTATCCATTAACCATATCATATTTGCATATCCTCACTTGTTGTTCCCATGTAACAGATTATTGGACTAGTGATAGTGAGGCTACTCGAGGGCCTACCATGTAGTCAGTCTCGCTATGATGGATATCTAGCTCATCTGGTCTCTCGCATTGCTTCCCACACTGAACCAAACTATTACATTCATATTTAAGATGGATAGAGGTTTATTCTACATCACCAATTCCAACACCAATGATCTGGAAAATAACTCCTTCACTACATTCCTGAATGACTCTCATCTCACATAGAGACAATATTCAAATGATGTAGAAGTAAATATATTTTACAGTATGAAAATAAAAAACACGTCCCCTAATGATTACCCCAGTAATTCATCGTAAACTCTTACTATCATTTTAATATATTGGAACTACCACAAACCAAGGGGATAAGGGACTTTAATTCTTGTTTAAGGTCATGATTCGTGTTCTACATATATTCTATATTATTCTAAAACTGTTCTGATACCAACTGAAACACCCCATCTCTAGACTCATACTACTAAAGGATACTATATAGTAATATTGTGTAGTAATATGGAGAATAAGGCTAGTTGGGGCGACCACATGTAAATATTCCCTTGGGCTAACATTGATACATATTCTTCTCTCATATAATACATCAAATATATATATTCGATATTGGCACAAAGTAATATACACATAGGTTTCCAGAATCGAACAATATATAATATATACAGGGAACAATATAAAATATATACAGGGAACACAGAGCATCGGAACGCATTGAAACACATTATATAATAACATATATAACACAAAATAATACAAATCCTGTCCTCACAACTGCAAATCTACTCAATTCACTCCTAATCACAATTATTTACTGTCACACTTATGATTAAGCACACATCATTTTAACTTTGATCGATAAGTGTGTGTATGTGTGTATATATATATAACTCTTACACCGTAGTTATTTTCTCTCCACCAGAAGCCGAGTCAACACCAAGTTATGCCGCTTGGGTATGACACCCCCTTGACTCAGAAATTATGGGTGCCCCTACACGATCTGTTTGTTGCACTATATACCTCTCCGGTCCTTACTAGCAATCTTCGTTATCCATCACTCATTTCATATTTTCTTATCCTCACTTGTTGTGCCCATGCAGCAAATCGTTGGACTAGTGACAGTAGGCTAGATTGTCATGACTCAAGGTGCTACTCCATAGTTGATCCAACTAGGATGGATATCTAGCTCATAGGTGTCTTAAGTCACTTCGATTAAAATTCATTTATTCATTTTGTATGTTCATATTTACGACGATAACCTACCAAGTGGTCGTTTAACCACATCTCGCTAAAGGGTTTCTTAATGTTTTTCCATTTAAATAAACATGGAGCATAAAGAACATCAAGGAGATGATTCAGATATCCTTATTACATGATATAATATATCTCAAGTGGCTTAAAACGCAATTTACATAGCTATATAAAGGTAATTCTACAATAATCCAAATACAATGGAATATTCAACCATATCCACAACCATAACAACCACCTATCAAGACATGCCTCGGTCATATTATAAACTAACTTATTATATTTTTAGTATGTATACAGAATAAAGATAATGAAGATACGATTATATATTCCCAGAATATATTCATTTTTCCAAAATATTTTTATTTTAAAACCTCTTGTTTAATTTCAAGGAACTTCGCATTGCAAATCATCTTTCAATATTAAACCCAACAGACCCTTTTGAAATAATTCACTCTTTGGACATCCTTTTTAAAACCTTTAAAGTGCCCATAAAGGGTTTATAAATCAAGAATCCCATCGAACATCAAATTATAATATATCTTCTTCCAAATATTATTTTCTACCCCTTCCGAAACATAAAATTTTAATTTCAAATTTAAAAATATTAAATTCCTTATTCACTTCACAGTCCAATAAATTGCCTTTAACAATTTGAGATCTCATTTCCATACTTTAATAATAATAAGATTTATCAAATTTGGGATTCATCGTAGTATCAATTTATAAACTTTATTTCGTTTCAAAATAATATCCATTAACATACTTTTAAACATGAACTCGCATTCAAATTTTGTTATTTATTTTCTAAAACTTCTCAATTATTCAAAAATACCAAAAAGAATAATCTCGTTATTTTGGAAAATAAATTCAAAACCCTCTTTTTAAAAAATATATCAAACACACACACATACACATTACTTGTATTTTATTTATAAACATGGATGACTAAATACCAATTCAAAAATCGATTTATAAAGTGAATATCGTAATTTCATTCTGAAAATTAATTTCTTCTCTGAAATTATAAAAATATTCATATTGAAATATATAATTTTTTCTTTGTTATATAATCAAAGTCTTAAAATCCTTTATTTCAAAACAATATGATTCACTTGACATGCAAATCACAGCACAGAAACACTCTAGAAATCTTTTTTGATCTATCTCTAAGGTATTTCTTACAATCCAAGTTGCTTACTATTAAACTCGGTCTTCCAAATAATATGCATGCAACATCAAAGACTAACATAAAGTTCAATTTGCAATAGTACATTCCATTTGCAAATTTACACTTTCCTAAATAAATAGCTAACTATAATTAATTCAAACAAGGTATTGTGTAATCCATAGCGTGCAAATAAAATTCTCCCCCCATCGTCGTTGACATCACCTCCACAAAGCTTTTGTTTGTTTTCTTCCGACCGTGTGTTTTTAATTGATATTGAACTAGGGATTTGAAGAAGAAGAAGGGGATGGGCTTGGTTATGAGGCAATGGAGAGAATGATTGGTTTGGGAAACAATATATTGATCTATTTGTTTCTTCTTCCTTTACCGTTTTCCAATTAAGGCCTTCATGTAAAACATATTTCAAATGACATTTTTATTGCAAATTAAATCACTTTATTTACATATATGTACAATTATAACATTAATTTATAAATATATTTCAATTTTAATCGACTTACTTTTTTAGTAATATCGGTCAATACTTCTTTTTAGTTATTTCAATCATATATGTAATTTTTCATTATAAAAATGTTCTATTTCTACAAAAAATATGTTATTTGGGTTCATAATTTTTTATTAGTTAATACAATTCATTAAAAACAAACACTTGTATTAAATAAGTTTTAATTCAATAAAACAACATTTCAAAGATAAATTTTATTCAAATTTGAATTTGAATTTTGTTGTTTTTATTAAATTTATTTATCATAGCATAGAAAGCAGGGTTGTTACACTTGCCCACTTAGTATGGTGTCTAGAAAGGTAATGTATAGGATAAAATTGGGTAATCAAGTATCATGTCCTTCCTAGTTACCGGCTTAGCCTGAAAGGTGAAGTGAGCCCAAAGGTTGTCTCTAATGGAGAAGGCCCAATTTGAGTCAAACCTTAGCTAATTTTCAAAATTGTTTTGAAAATTAAAGTAAAAAATTTTAAATTTAAAAGTTAAATTTAAAATGAAATATGTTTATTTTGAAAGTTATATTAAAGCATAAGGTTTCAAAATGTTTGAAAAGATAATAAAAATTTTGAAGTGTTTGAAAATTTAAAATTTAAAATTTAAAATTCAAACATTAATTTAAAAAACTAATTTATTAATAAGATTAATAAAATAAATTAATAAAATAACTTAATTAAATGTGTGTGTGTATTGATATATGTTATATTATCTTAAAATGTTTAAGACGGTATAAATATACATGTATGTATATATAATGACCTTTAAAATTAATGTAATTTAATTAAAAATGTTTAATTAAATGAATTAACTAAAGGTTAATTAATTAAACTAAAATACATACATACATATACATATATATGACATATGTATACTACTATGAAAGTTATAGTGTGTGTATATATATATTCAATATAATACATTAAAATTGAATAACAAACAATTAATTGAAATTAATTAAATATGATTTAGTTAATATGTAACATCCCATTTTTAAGCCCAATATTTATTTAGTAATTAATATGAAAATTTGGATTTATTTGTGAATTAATTTGGGATTTTCCAAAGCAAATAAAAATTGTGCTTATATATATATATATATATATATATATATATATATAAGATAGATTGTAAAATAGAATTTGAATTTGAAATTCAAAAATATAATTTCTTAAAATGAATTGGATTTAAATAAATATATATATATATATATGAATATGATTATTTATTTATGTATAAAAATTTGTTTCAAATTATTTTCTCTAAAAGGTTATGTAAATATTAATAAAGGAAAAGGATAAATATAAATTAATAATACATATATATAAGTAATATATAAATAAATACATAAACAAAAGATAATAATAAAAATAAAATATAAAAACTATATTCTCATGCAAAGTACAAATGTAAGCCATTAAGACATATAGATTAACAAGTGTTGAAATATTAACCTATAGTTTAACAGGTGTAATAGTTTTATTATGGAAAATAACAAGTGTTGAGATTTTAAATTCATGCAAAGACAAGTGTTAATTTATTTTCTTTCCATTTTAGAATTAATAAAAGAAAAGGAAAAAAACAAAAAAGCCATATATATATCTTTATCCTTTCCCTTCTCATTTCTTTTATCTATTCAAACTTTAGAAACTAAAAGAAAAAAGTTCAAAAACAAAAGCAGTACAAATCACAAAACAAAGAAAATTCAAAGATTTCAACTCAGTAAATCAAGAACAGTTAAAAGATCAAACAACAATCAAGTTCAACTCAGTACAATCATCTCAAAACAAAAGGATCAAAGCAAGAACAACTTAGGTTTTCAAGTTCAAAATCAACTTCCAGGTTTACAAAGTTCTCTGTTCTTCTTTTAAAAGGTGAGTAAACCTTTTTGAAATCTAGAATTTAACATGTTGTTTGAAATCATGATTGAAGTAAAGTTGAAAATTGTTAGCATGTGTATAAATATGTGTATATATGTATGTGAATATGATTGTGCAGGCATTTGCTCTGTTCCAGTTTTTACAGATTTCAAACCTGTTAAAAATTCAAATTCTTTCTCTCTAGTCCTTTTTAGGTTTCAAGATTCAAATAAAATATTTTTGTATAATCATGTTTTAAGTTTTAAAAATAATTTTTAGCATAATTAATTTAACCATTTTCTGGAAATTGGAAAGTACAGGAAAAATCAATATATGTAGAAAATTTGAACATCATGATTTCCAGTTTATTCTATATCATGAAATTCACTTTGGAAAACCATGAAGTTTAAAGGATGAATCAAGATTTTTAATGTCGTATTTATTGGAAATTCAAGGTTGAACGGTTTCGAGTTTTGTGGCAATGATCGATGAACGTGGTGGTCTCGGGATCGTGGATGAGGGTAGCTGGGTGATGGATGAACTTGGGAAAAATGATCAGGAAAATTCCGGATCATCATGAAGACGAACAATGATGATCTAGGGTTTTAACCCAAGTTTGGTTGTGGTCGGAATTCGATAGACTATGGTGTCATCTATAGATCGGAGGTGGCCGGACATGGGGGAATCGAAGCGTTGGACATTGATGCAGCTTTGGGAACGTTCGTGTAACCTCTGATGGTCGGAGATGGAAGTACGTAGCGATCTTTGGTGGTTCAGTTATGTTCCAAGTTTGGTTGAGTAGCTCGATCGCGAGTTCGTCGTAAATACGAGGTCTTGGGTGTTCGTGGTGCTCGAGTGGGTTGACGATGACTTGTGGAAGGTGGTGGCGATGGCCAGAATGCCGACGATCGACGGGCAAGTGCACATGATCCAGGTTTATGTCAGTAGCCTGGTTGAGGAAGAGAGGTGGATGTCTCATAGTAAATCTCGGGAAATTTGTGTGCTGGCTCGAGATTGGGATCGGGTGTTTTCAAGTGTATATCGAGTTTAAAAACTTTTAAAAAACAAAGTACAAATGAAAAGGGAAGGGGTTTTACTCGAACATGACTCGGGGAATATTGATTTTGGCTCGGGGGTAACACTCGAGTCAATCTCTGGTTAGTATAAAACAGTTTTCAAAAATTTAAAAACCAAATTCAAATTTAAAACATGTTTAACTTGTTCTTTTAAATAATGATTTTGTTTAAAGTTTTAAAAGTAAATTATTTAAAAAGTAATTAAGTTTATTTATTTAATTTTATTACATTATTTATAAATTAATTCGTAATTGATTTTAAATAAATAATGTAATTAAAGAGTTAATTAAGATAAAATGTTTTAAATTATTAATTAACCTCAATCCCTTAAGTTAATTTATGGGTTAATGTTAATCAACTACAAGGTTTGTTACTTAAAGATCTTAATGATAATTAAGTGATTATTTAAAATAAATGATTTATCTTTTAATTAATTAATTAAAGTTTAAGTAATTAAAGATTAATTAATTAAAGACAGCAATTAAAGATAATTACTTAAAGGATAATTACTTAATGATAGTAATTAAAGAATAATTTATTAATTGATGGTTAAAGGTTAATCAAATGATAATTAAGATTAATTAATAAATAACTAAGATTAATTAATTAATAATTAAGGATTAATTAATTAATAATTAAGGATTAATTAATAATTAAGGATTAATTAATTTGTAATTAAGAATAAATAATCATTAATTAAGGATAATTACTGAAAGTAATTATGTGATTAATTAATTATAATCACACGATTAATTAATCTTGCTTGTAGATGTTGAATTTTTATTGAATGCCTTGAACTGATTGAGGCCTCCGATATGTGATTGTGATACTTTGTAATCTGAATTGCTGTGAATTGAACTGTGATATACGTGTTATATTTCTTTGTGAATGTGAAAACTGTTGGCCTTTAAACGGCATTTGAATTTCGATGCGACAGGGAGTCGGATTCCAAATGGTTATCTGAAACCCACATCGAATCTTAATAGTGAATCTTTGTGACCTGTGTATCCACGTGTTTTAAAAATAAGCGCTCATTATTCAGATTAGCTGGGAGAGAACTTTTTGTCACAACATCCATTCCGAATTAATGATACGACGAAATTGGAGTGCATTTGAAGATAGTGGTGAAGACCGGGTATTTTCGAGATTGAAAGGATTACCTATCGATTGTCTATGCACTGAGTTGCTCCGGTATAGAGATCTTTATATGTGATGGGGAGTCCGGTCGGGATTGTGGATACCTGGATTGCAAGGGCTTCTTCCTTTATTGGACGAAGTGCCTTCGGTTCCATTCAGACCCAAGATGGACTTGTATGGATGTATGTATGACATTACACTTTGAGATATAAAGCTGGTTTCTATCAAATACATTTCTGTTTGGTGGCGGAGAATTTATTCTCTTAGCTTAACACCCTTCTCTGAGACGTACGAGCTCAGAGGTTATGTAGTTGATGTTTATTAGTGATATACTCCTAATTTGGTAGTGTGGTATGCCGAGTGCTGATCATTTGTTGATCAAAGCATGGCTTTTGTGAAAAGCGTAACTTTGTGGGACGAGACTTCATCGAACCTCACACCTCAGAAATGGTCGAAGCAGAAAAAGATGCGGCAAGGTTATGAGGGTCGCACCCTTTAGGGTATGTGCATTTCCTTCTAAATAATAAGTGGTATTCTGGTATGGAGCCCAGATAATTTTCTTTGTGGTTATTGGTGTTGAGGGCCCTCGATAAAGGTCGGTTACGACCGAGGGATGGCATACTCATGACAGTTAGTTACCTAGTTACAGAGGTAACACGGCCTTGTGTTGGCAGAGAGCTGGTTAAGTTCTCGGGGCGTCCCTCTAGAGGTGTACCCATTCGGTAAAGGAAGTTCCTTACCCTTTATCATTTGTTGGAAATCCAATCACCAATGCGAGCCCTTTACGATTTCATTTGCATAACCTGCCATTCTTAAATCGTAGCTATAGTAGGCATAGTATAATGGTACCTATGCTGGCTAAGGTTAATATTATACTTTCGAAATGTTTTCACACTATGCACTAATAATAATATCAAAAAGAGTTTTTCTCATATCAAGCATGTTTGACTATCATAAGGAGAAATCTCCCCCAAGTGTGCGATTGCATTGTGCGTGTGCCGGGAGGCCTTACGGTAGTTTCATTTTCAAAAAAGCATAACGGATTTCTTTTATAAATTGTTTTTGTTCAAACAACTGTTTTGGTTTACTCATACCAGTCCCATGACTGACCTGGAGTTTATTGTTCCCTTCCTAAACTCTGGGTGCCATAATTTTCCACACGGGCAGCCTAGAAGCAGGTTATCCGTGTTCTGGAGCTAGTTCAAATTTGGATCTAGAAATCTTTTGGAGTCTTTGGTTTTGGAAGCTGTCGGATTTTAGAAGCTTTTAATTTGGAAATCTTTTGGAAGCTTTGAAGTTTGGTTTGAAGGTTCTTATGATAGATTCTCGCTCTCGATCTCTTTCTTTTGAAGACCCTGTTGTTATTGTTCCTCTGTGGTGTTATTATTCTGTTATTGTTTTATGTATATAGCATTCTGATGATGGTGTTCAATTGTTGTAATGATGTTGTATCCATATGTTGTGATCAATGAAATTCATTTTGTTTCCACTGTGTTGTATTCATCTAATGTTGTTATAAGCTCCACCGAACCGGAGTCCGACATTTGAGTCTCTGGCATTCGAATACATGTGAGGTATTTGATGTCGATTTTTAGATGTTGGATTTTGGGTCATGACAAGTGGTATCAGAGCTAAAGGTTGAGTAAGAACTTTAGCTTTGGAGTATAACACATTAGGTGACTCATTAGAGATAGGGTTAGAAATACCCTAGAATGAGTATATTCCTAAGTTATCTCGTCCGTATGCCTAAATCAAGTTTTCTTACTGTTACAGATAATGAGAATGAGCGCGAGAAGAGGACTAGGTAAGGGACGGGGAAGTACCACTACAGATGGTCAAGACCTGCAACAACAGCAGCTCTTTCTACTCAACCACATCAGAATCTGGCTGATTTGTACCGAAGTTTTGCAAGACTTGGGGGAAAGCCACTCACAGGCAAGGAGTCTATTATTGAAGCATAAGCCTGGATTCGATTGTGCGAAAGAATTTTCATAGGATTGAAGTTGGAGGATGAACATATGAGATTGATAGCTTCTTGGCAACTCCAGGAGGAAGCTCTAGCATGGTGGTAGACTGTTACATTGGATGAGCTGGAGGATGAGTTCACTTGGGATCGATTTAAAGTGGTGTTTGAGCAGCGTTATATGCTATCTGCTGGTATCTCCAGAATGTACCAGGAGTTACAGACTTGAAGCAGGGAAGTTTATCGTTTGAAGAGTACTTGAATAAGTTCAGCGAGTTATCTCGATTTGGTCCGGAGCTGGTGAACGCACCTTTGAAGAAGAATGAAAGATTTATTCGAGGGATGAATAAGAAGTTCCATGAGAGAATGACAGCCCACTTGAAGGAGTCTTTTTTTGAATTGATAGATATGGGTTATACATATGCTACCCTGGATAAGCAGGAAGTTTCAGAGGAGAAAGGAAGTGAAAGCAATCCGAATTGGAAGAAAAAGGAAGTTCGAAGGGAAGAGGTCGTGGCAAGGCAAGGAAAAGAAGAATAATCAGGAGAACCAGGCGAAGGCGTTACTTGTTTCAATTGTTTAGAGAAGGACCATTACTCAAGTAGATGTATGAAGCTAAAGAAACAAGGAAAGAAAGATTAACCCATGAAGACAAGTTAGGGAGCAAGGGAATGCTATTACTGTCATAAGCCCGGTCACGTAGTTAAAGATTGCCCGACAATGAAGCAAGCTCAAGTAGCGAAGGTTTATGCGATCAAAGATAAACCATCAACCTTAGGAGCAGACAAAGGAAAAGGAGTTTTAGAAGGTAACCTTCATATTTATGATAGAGTTGTCATAGTTTTGTTCGATACGGGAGCCACACATAGCTTTATTTCCCAACAAACCGTAAAAAAATTAAAACTTGAACCCAAATTTGTCGACGAACCCATTTGTATGAAGAATCCGGTTGGTGGCCCTGCGAACCTTTGTCTACGTTATAGAGAGGTTCCTATCTTGTATTCTTGTCATTAATTTCCTATCAGCCCTTTTGTCCTCGACTTTAATGAATTTGAAATCTTACTCGGAATGAATTGGTTAACGAAATACAAAGCTAAATTAGATTGTAACAATCGAACAATTTCGGTTAGAATCAAATTTGGGAATTTCATTGTGATTTCTTGTGAGGATCCGAGTCCAAAGAGGGATAAGTTGATGTATACTTTGGGGTATCCCGAACCTAGTCTGGAATCCATACTTATTGTCCTAGAATTTCCGGACGTGTTTGAAGAAGTTAAATCTTTGCCTCCACAAAAGGAAATTGAATTCAGAATCAACTTGGTTCCCAATACTTGTCATGTTGTTCACGCAAGTCGCAGGATGGCACCAAGGGAAAGAATAGAACTAGTCAAGAAAACCCAAGATTTACTAAAAAAAAGGATTAATACATCCCAGTTGTTCCAGTTGGGGATCAGTTGTTGTCTTTGTAGCCAAGTCTGATGGATCCTTGAGATTGTGCGTGGACTACCGCGATCTTAATAAATTAACTCTTAAAAACAAATTTCCTTTGCCTAGAATCGTCGACCTGTTCAATCAATTGCATGGCGCTCGATACTTTTCAAAGATGGATCTAGCCCAAGGATTCCATCAACTGAGAATTACCGAAGACTGTATTCATTTAACTGCTTTCAGGGGTCCAGAAACATTCTATGAATGGTTAGTTATGCCTTTCGGACTAACTAATGCTTCCATATATTTCGTAGACTTAATGACTCGAGTATTCCGAGAAGTGTTGAATAAATTTGTTCTTGTATATATTGACGATATTCTGATCTACTCCAAAGCTGAAGAAGAACATGCTAAACACTTGAGGATTGTTTTGGAAATATTGAGGAAGAATGTTCTATTTGCCAAATTTTCTAAATGCCATTTTTGGGTCAAGGAAGTTAGATTTTTTGGGCATATTGTTACCAAAGAGGGAATTTCTATAGATCTTGGCAAGGTCACAGCTATCCTAGACTGGAAGCAACCCACAACTCCAAAGGAAGTCAAAAGTTTTCTGGGTTTAGCTGGGTATTACAGAAAATTGGTCTAGGATTTCTCCAAGATAGCCAGTCTGTTAACTAAACTAACTATGAAGAGTGCTAAATTTGATTGGACTCCGAAGTGTGAGAAAGCATTCCAGGAGTTGAAGAAAAGGTTGACCGCTGCTCCCGTTCTTGTTATTATTAATGGGAATCAAGGTTTATCTGTGTACACAGACGCTTGTGGTGAAGGTGTGGGTGTTGTTCTAATGCAGGAAGGTAGAGTGATTGCCTACGCAAGTAGACAATTGCGACCACATGAGAAAAAGTACCCAACCCATGATCTTGAGCTCTTGGCTGTTATTTTTGCTTCGAAAATCTGGCGTCATTATCTTCTAGGTGAAAATTTTGAATTGTTCACCGACCATAAATCTATGAAAATATCTCTTTACACAGAAGGAATTGAATCTGAGGCAACAACGTTGATTGGAATTTCTAGCGTCATATGACCTGGATATTCTGTATACGCTTGGTAAAGCCAACCTAGTAGCCGATGCTTTGAGTAGAAGACATACTGTTCTCGAATATCTTGTTGTCACTCCTACTCTTCTTGAGAAGATCACAAGTAAGTAAAAAGAAGACAAGTTTCTTCTAGAAATTTAAAGGAGAATTCGGCGTGGTGAAGATTCCAGTTTTGAAGTCGATAAGAATAGAATTGTAAGACTGAAAGGTAGAATGTGTGTTTCAGATATCCCGGATCTAAAACTTGAAGTTTTGATGAGTGTCACAAGTCCGAACTTAGTATCCATCTAGGAGTCAATAAGATGTATCGAGATATCAAAAGGACCTTCTGGTGGAAAACAATGAAGAGAGATATATCTATTTATATTAGTCATCATGCTACTTGTCAGCAAATAAAAAGTGATCAAAAGAAGATGACGGGTTTACTTCAACCATTGGAGGTGCCTAAGTGAAAATGGAATCAAGTGTCTATGGATTCATAGACGGGTTGCCACGAACTCGTAAGGGTAATGAAGCGATTTGGGTTATTGTGGGCCATCCGACCAAGACTGCCCACTTTATCCTAGTAAAATCCACCTGAACAACATCGAGTTTGGCAGAATTGTATGTGAAAGAGATCGTTCGTCTCCATGGAATACCTAGCAGTATAGTGAGTGATCGTGACCCGATCTTCACTGGCATATTTTGAGAAGCATTTCATGTTGCACTAGGAACCAAGTTGAACTTCAATACTGCTTACTACCTGCAATCTGATAGGCAAAAGAAAATAATAAATCTAATCTTGGAAGACCTTTTGCATGCTTGTATTCTTGATTTTGGTGGTTCATGGGAGGACCATTTGCATCTAGTTGAATTTTCATATAATAATAGTTATCAGGACAGTATCAAGATGGATCCTTTTGAAGCATTGTGTGGGCGTCCTTGTCGATCACCTGCGTGTTGGATTGAGTCAGGTGATAGGCTCATTCTTGGTCCGGATATGATAAAGGAAGCTACTGAGAAGGTTGATTTTTTTCGAAAGAAATTGAAAACTGCCCTGAGCCGATAGAAAAGTTATGCTGACTGCAGGAGGAGAACTTTAGAGTTTCAAGTTGGAGATTCTGTTTTCTTAAAGGTTTCTCCAATGCATGGAGTGTTGAGATTTGGAAAGACTGGTAAGCTGACACTGCGATATATAGGTCCTTTTTCTATACTGGAGAGGATTGGTCCTTTGGCTTATTGAGTGCAGCTACCTAATTGGTTATCTGGCGTACACAATGTGTTTCATGTTTCACACCTTCAGAAATATATGCACAATCCAGACTGTATCATTGAAGAAGCTGCTCAGCAGAAGTTGGAGATCACACCAATTCTGGCAGTAAAAAGAGAACTGTTGAAGATAATTGATCGAGATGAAAAGCAGTTGAGAAATAAAGTGGTGAAACTGGTAAAAGTGCAATGGAGTGGTGATCCAAATGAATGTACTTGGAAAACAGAGGTTAGCATGCAGAAATCCTATCTCAGGTGTAGAGTAGATATTCCGGCTTAATCTCTTAAGCCATTTCTCTATCTTTTTATGTGTTCTTACGTTCTTTGTTTGTCTCTCTCTCTTTCAAATTTCGAGGACGAGTGTAACGACCCGTAAATTTGTTCATTAAATTTGTCATATTAGTAAGATTTTGGAATTTAAATTTATAAAGAAATAAATTTTTTATAATTTATAATGAAGTAAATGTTAAGAATTAACCTATGAAATATTATATTGATTAATATAGACTTAATTAAAAAGGTTGAATTGAATCAATCCTATTTATTGGAAACTAAATTTATTGGTATGAAAATTTATAATAAATGAGCTTATTGCAAGAAATTGAAATTTGATACTATAGTGAATTGGAATTTAAGATAAAAATGGGAATGTTGAGGTATGTAAGGTCAAATTTGATTGCATTTAATAAACCGGGGAATAAAATTCATTAAAGGTAATTAATTATTATGTTAATGTAAATTAAGATAATATTTTAAATTAATGTTAATTCCATTCACAAACAATTATTATAAGTTGCATGTTGAAATTATTGATTGAATTGGAATTGTAATTAAATTTTTATGAACAAATAAAGGTTTACAACAACGGGAATTTGAGTAAAACAAGTGTAATTATTGAATTAAATGAAATAGTATTGCTCAATAGTAAAACGTAAATTTAGGTAATAAGGTTAGAACAAGTTGATAAATAATAAATGTAGTGTAATCCCAATTGATTTAAACAATTGTGAAGTTTTAATTGATTGAAAATAGTAGGTTTGGGGAATAGATTTAAAAATTTATCCATTGATACAATAATACATAATAAATGGAAAATTTATACAATCAATGTTAGATAATTGATCATAATGTTTAATAATTGTTAAAATGATAACGGAAGTGTGAATGTAAGTTTAATAGAAACATGAATTTATTAGAAGGGAAATAATTGGTAAAAAGGCTTGGACTAAGAAAATTTTATTAAATGTTTTGAAACCTTAATTAATATGGGTAATAGAGAAGATTTCACATTTGAAATATAGCCATTTGAACAAATCTAAGATGAATATAGGAATATTGGGTAATAAATTTAATATAAGAAAAACCAATGCAAATATTGAATTAATCAGTGATGCAATAATAATAAATAGTAATTAATTCAAAATTTGTAGGTTGGGAATAATGTAGATTAATATACGTTAGGTATTTAGGATAGTGACTAAAATTGGTAATTCATTTGCAATTAATGATAATAGTGTTGATATAAGCTAATAAATTTAAATGTCAATGCAATACCAATTAATGGATTGAATGTGATTACGAAATTGGAATTAGGTAAATAAGTAACTTGTGTCTGTAAACAATGAACTTATAAATGCAGTAACTAATTTAAGGCAAATAAATTTATGGAACAAATGTTAAGATCTTAACTGATGGTAATTAGTAATTGGAGGTAATGTAAATTCCATTTATAATATGACTATTGGTTAATGAAAAGATTGTAAATCAAGATTTGTTTATTTATTTGAATATAAAGAATTAAGGTAATTGAGTTTATTGCAATTAAGTAAAATTAAACATTTATTATTATGTTAATTGAAAATTTAGTTGAAATTGGAAAATATTTATGTATGTTAATTTCATCCATTTGGCTATAATGGATTAAATAATAAGAATGAATAGTGAATTCAATGGAATTTTTGAAACGTTAATTTATAATTGATGAATATAATGAAATTTAAATTTTACGCTGAAATTTATGATTGAATCAACATTTAATTGACATCTAAATTTGGTTTAAATCACTGAGATTGTTTAAGCAAAACAAAACTGATAAGATTTGTAAATTTTGGAAGTGGAAGTGAAAAAGTGATTTAATTAATGAATTTCAATTTATTTAATGAATATAAAAATAGCCATTATGGCCACTGACTTGGATTTCGACGAAACAAGTTTCATCGGATCCGTAGCGGTGAATTATTATAGGATTTCAAGTTTCGTATCGATCGTACTTGTCGTTTGATCGTACGGACTCGAAATGCCCTGAAACGACTAATTGAAATCAATTGAAATCAATTTGAAAATATTGATTTTAGCATAACTTCTTCATATGATGGAATTTGGACGTGAAACCTGTTCCATCGCGTTTAAAATATTTTAAAACATCTATTTTGATATATGGGTTGACCCAATTTCATTCCGGAGTCGAAACGGGCTTTTTGGGCCACTTTGTCATTAGCGTGTATGTTCAACCCGATCCATCTATTCTATTTCAATTTGCCTATATAAACCCTGCTATAAACCCTTGCCTCCCTAATTCTCATTTGTTTGTACGCAATTCAGATATTCTCTCCTCCTCAATGGCAGAAAAACAAATTTCCATTCTAGATCCAATTACAATTCAGAATTCAAAGCAAAAAAAATTTACTCCTCAAAAATTCAGAAAAATTATATTTTGAAGCTCTCGACGAGCGCATCTCAGATCTATGATTCGTTTTCCGTTTTGATTCTTCGTTTGATCAGTAAAAATTGAAGAAGTTTCGACCGTTCTTTGTATGAAGGCCAAATCAACGGTGGATCTTCCACGATTCATCGATCGGGAAGTTCGTGCGTGTAGAGGACGTCGAGACTTAGTCATCGGTATGGTTCGTTCTGGTCAGAGGAGCTTGGAAGCGCCTCGATTGGCGTGCTTGTGCTAGCGTACGGCATGGGGGTGACCGGAGGGGGCTGCTCAGTCAGGGAAGCGGCGGCACGATGAAGGCGTCGCGATGTTGATACCTGATCGAGGTCAAAGTGTTTGAGGTAGCGACGAAAATTGGTCAAAGGAATTCCTGGTGGCGGCTTACGAGGATGCGAGCGTTTTAGGGTTTCCACCAGATCAATGCGCGCGCGTGAGGTAACGGGTGGATAACGTGTTCTTGCATTTGACCTTATTTACCATTTATTTATTTTAAATTTTATTGTTGATTGTTCTAATACGTATAACTTTCGCATACGAGGTTGTTTTCGCACGCGGTTTTTTCCACTAGGTTCGTATTGGGATTCCGGAGATTTGGGCGCTGGTGTGGAAAGATTCTGAGACTGTCCAAAATTTTGGGTTCAAATTGGATTTAAATTCAATTTACATTCAAAAGGTGAGTGTTTTAACCCACTCACAACTTCTAAAATTTCTTATGTTTGTTAAATTGATTTATGATGTGTTTAAAAATTAATTTATAGCTGTTTGTCATATTTTCAATCATCATCCTAGTTAAATTAAATTAATTAAATTAAATTGTTACTTATTTATTTATTGCATATAAATTGCAAGTTAAATTTGTTATTTATTTATTTTGCACATAATCTGCCAGTTAAATTGTTATTTATTTATTTATTGCATATAAACTGCCAGGTAAACAGTTAATTAAATTTTTGTTGAATATAAACCGCTAGTGATGCCTGTTGTTTATTTTTCGTTATATATTGATGTATTGTTTGAATTGGATGTTGATTTTGATGAATGGATGTATGATTTTATGATGGATGAATGGATGTTTATTTATATCATCATAAACTGCAAGTTGTTATGCATTTTACTACATTCGGGATTGCGGTTTGAAATGATATATAACCGTAAAATTTTATTTTTAAATTGCGGATTGAAATGATAAATATCCATATCACTTGACCATAGGATATAAAATTTTACACAGACACCGTCCGTATACATATATAAATATTTTGAAAATGATTTCTATGGTTTGGATAGGATACGGTTAAATAAATATTAATTTTTGATATTATATAAATATTATTTTATATATACATATATAGTTAAATTATTGAATTTAAGCTATGTATAAATTTGTTAAATAAAATAAATAAGTTAAATAATGGAGTTTGATTATTTTATATTATATGATTAAGTACATGTTTAAGATATTGTATATATATAGAGAGTTTTAATGATTTAAATCAATTAAGATTGGAAGGTAAATTGGAAATTTATTTGGAATTGAGCTTATTTAAGAATTAAACTCCATAAGTTGATATAGAACTTATTAACTTGAAATTTTAAAAGGTATGATATTTATAACTGAAATTTTTATTCAAGGTGAATTAAATGAATATTTCTAGTATAAATAAATTGAAGGAAATATTTAGTTATAAGTAGTTTGAGTTTTATTTAAATGATTATGGATTTATTATGCAAATATTTCAAACTAAATAATAGGACATTGAATTGTTGAATAGAAATTTCCAACCTTAGTTTCTAATTATTTAATACTCAAAGTTTGAAATATATGAAACTGAAGTCATTTATTGAAAAATGAAAGTGAATTTAAAATTTATGGATTTAGACTTAATTTAAAGAGAATAAAATTGTAAAGTCGTGGAAATTATTTTACTTTATAAAGTAATTTTAAATTCAAACCATTTTATTTTATATACTGTTTGAATATCCAAACCATTTAAGTTTTGGAAGTTATGGTTTTAAAGCTATGGATTTCGAAGTATTATGTTTTGAAGAGTTATAATTCAAATGTATGGTTTCGAGATATTATAAATTTTAAAGTGGTATGGTTTTAGAAAAAGATATATTTGAGCATGATATCATATTGATTTGGTTTTTAAAAGAGGAAGTGATATCGTAATTATATGGTTTTGAAATGGATATTCTATTCTGGTTTTTAAAAGTATAAACTATTTTGAAAAGACCGCGGTGTTATAATAACGTTTAGTTGTTGAAGAGACCGGGATCGGAAGTTATCATACTCTCTGCCAACTCAGAAAACCACTTTAACAACCGTGTACGCGGTGGAGAGTACAGAATGAAGTAGGATGGCGGCGGCATTTTCTTTGAGGTAAATACGTGGACCCAACTCCCGTGAGTTGGCATAAGGTGACTAAAACATGTGCAATCGACGGGTTAAGAAGGTAGCCCCTTTGTAGGTTAGTGAAGCAATTGCTACTACTTTTGGTTTCATAATTTACACGTTATTGGCCGACAAATAGGTACGTTTTCGAATTACGGTTTATAGCGTTATTATATTGTTTTTCCCATGTTGGGATATATATTATTTTGGAAATTATATGTTGTACATTGTTACTTTTGATATTATATTTTCTCCCGAGCCTCCCCGTACAAAGGAGACTGCCAAAATTTTCCGTAAATTTTGGACTTAGAAAATATTTTGGAAAGTGTTTTCAAACTTTAACGATAAGTTTTGAGTGGGGGTGAGTGTAACGACCCGTAATTTTCGTTCATTAAATTTGTCATATTAATAAGATTTTGGAATTTAAATTTATAAAGAAATAAAAAATTTATAATTTATAATGAAGTAAATGTTAAGAATTAACCTATGAAATATTATATTGATTAATATAGACTTAATTAAAAAGGTTGAATTGAATCAATCCTATTTATTGGAAACTAAATTTATTGGTATGCAAATTTATAATAAATGAGCTTATTGCAAGAAATTGAAATTTGATACTATATTGAATTGGAATTTAAGATAAAAATGGAAATGTTGAGGTATGTAAGGTCAAATTGATTGCATTTAATAAACTGGGGAATAAAATACATTAAAGGTAGTTAATTTTTATGTTGATGTAAATTAAGATAATATTTGAAATTAATGTTAATTCCATTCATACTTGCAAACAATTATTAAAAGTTGCATGTTGAAATTGTTGACTGAATAGGAATTGTAATTAAATATTTATGAATAAATAAAGGTTTACAATAACGGGAATTTGAGTAAAACAAGTGTAATTATTGAATTAAATGAAATAGTATTGCTCAATAGTAACTGAACGTAAATTTAGGTAATAAGGTTAGAACAAGTTGATAAATAATAAATGTAGTGTAATCCCAATTGATTTAAACAATTGTGAAGTTTTAATTGATTGAAAATAGTAGGTTTGGGGAATAGATTTAAAATTTTATCCATTGATACAATAATACGTAATAAATGGAAAATTTATACAATCAGTGTTAGATAATTGATCATAATGTTTAATAATTGTTAAAATAATAACGGAAGTGTGAATGTAAGTTTAATAGAAACATGAATTTACTAGAAGGGAAATAATTGGTAAAAAGGCTTGGAATAAGGAAATTTTGTTAATTGTTTTAAAACCTTAATTAATATGGGTAATAGACAAGATTTCACATTTGAAATATATCCATTTACACAAATCTAAGATGAATATAGGAATATTGGGTAATAAATTTAATATAAGAAAAACCAATGCAAATATTGAATTAATCAGTGATGCAATAATAATAAATAGTAATTAATTCAAAATTTGTAAGTTAGGAATAATGTAGATTAATATACGTTAGTTATTTAGGGTTGTGACTAAAATTGATAATCCATTTGCAATTAATGATAATAGTATTGATATAAGCTAATAAATTTAAATGCCAATGCAATACCAATTAATGGATTGAATGTGATTACGAAATTGGAATTAGATAAATGAGTAACTTGTGTCTGTAAGCAATAAACTTATAAATGCAGTAACTAATTTAGGGAAAATAAATTTATGGAACAAATGTTAAGATCTTAACTGATGGTTATAAGTAATTGGAGATAATATAAATTCCATTTATAATACGACTATTGGTTAATGAAAAGATTGTGAATCAAGATTTGTTTATTTATTTGAATATAAAGAATTAAGGTAATTTAGTTTATTGCAATTAAGTAAAATTAAACACTTATTATTACGTTAATTGAAAATTTAGTTGAAATTGGAAAATATTTATGTATGTTAATTTCATCCATTTGGCTATAATGAATTGAATAATAAGAGTGAATAGTGAATTCAATGGAATTTTTGAAAAGTTAATTTATAATTATTGAGTATAATGAAATTTAAATTTTACGCTGAAATTTATGATTGAATCAACATTTAATTGACATCTAAATTTGGTTTAAATCACTGAGATTGTTTAAGAAAAACAAAACTGATAAGATTTGTAAATTTTGGAAGTGGAAGTGAAAAAGTGATTTAATTAATGAATTTTAATTTATTTAATTAATATAAAAATAGCCATTTTGGCCAATGACTCAGATTTCGACGAAACAAGTTTCATCAGACCTGTAACGGTGAATTATTGTAGGATTTCAAGTTTCGTATCGATCGGACTTGTAGTTTGATCGTACGGACTCAAAACGCCTTAAAATCGATTAATTGAAATCAATTTGAAAATATTGATTTTAGCATAACTTCTTCATACGATGGAATTTGGACGTGAAACCTGTTCCATCGCGTTTAAAATATTTTAAAACATTTATTTTGATATATGAGTTGAACCATTTTCATTCCGGAGTCGAAACGGGCTTTTTGGGCCACTTTGTCTTTAGCGCGTATATTCAACCCGATCCAATTTGCCTATATAAACCCTGCTATAAACCCTAGCCTCCCTAATTCTCATTTTTCTGTATGCAATTCAGCTATTCTATCCTCCTCAATGGCAGACAAACAAATTTTCATTCTAGATCCAATTACAATTCAGAATTTAAAGCAAAAAAATTTTACTCCACAAAAATTCAGAAAAATTATATTTCGAAGCTCTCGACGAGCGCATCTCAGATCCATGATTCGTTTTCCGTTTTGGTTCATCATCTGGTCAGTAAAAATTGAAGAAGTTTCGGCCATTCCTTGTATGGAGGCTAAATCAACGGTGGATCTTCCACGATTCATCGATCGGGAAGTTCGTGCGTGTAGAGGACGTCGAGACTTAGTCATCGGTACGGTTCGTTCTAGTCTGAGGAGCTTGGAAGCGCCTCGATTGGCGTGCTTGTGCTTGTGCCAGCAGCGGCGTACGGCATGGGGGTGACCGGAGGGGGCTGCTCGGTCAGGGAAGGGGCGGCACGATGAGGGCGTCGCAATGTTGGTACCTAATCGAGGTCAAAGTGTTTGAGGCAGCGACGAAAATTGGTCAAAGGAATTCCTGGCGGCGGCTTACGAGTATGCAAGCGTTTAGGGTTTCCATCAGATCAGTGCATGCGCGTGAGGTAACGGGTGGATGATGTTTTCTTGCGTTTGACCTTATTTACCATTCATTTATTTTAAATTTTATTGTTGATTGTTCTAATACGTATAACTTTCACATACGAGGTTGTTTCCGCACGCGGTTTTCTCGCTAGGTTCGTAATGGGATTCCGGAGATTTTGGCGCTGGTTTGGACGAATTCTGAGACTGTCGAAAATTTTGAGATTAAATTGGATTTAAATTCAATTTAAATTCAAAAGGTGAGTGTTTTAACCCACTCACAACTTCTAAAATTTCTTATGTTTGTTAAATTGATTTATGATGTGTTTTGAAATTAATTTATAACTGTTTGGCATATTTTCAATCATCATCCCAGTTAAATTAAATTAATTAAATTAAACTGTTACTTATTTATTTATTGCATATAAATTGCCAGTTAAATTTGTTATTTATTTATTTATTGCATATAAACTGCCAATTAAATTGTTATTTATTTATTTATTGCATATAAACTGCCAGTTAAACAGTTAATTAATTTTTTTATTGAATATAAACTGCTAGTGATACCTGTTGTTTATTTTTCGTTATATATTGATGTATTGTTTGAATTGCATGTTGATTTTGATGAATGGGTGTATGATTTTATGATGGATGAATGGTTGTTTATTTATATCATCATAAACTGCAAGTTGTTATGCATTTTATTGCATTCGGGATCGCGGTTTGAAATGATATATAACCGTAAAGTTTTATTTTTAAAGAGCGGATTGAAATGACAAATATCTGTATCATTTGACCATAGGATAGAAAATTTTATACAGACGTCGTCGGTATATATATATATATATATTGAAAATGATTTCTATGGTTTGGATAGGATAAGTTTAAATAAATATTAATTTTGATATTATATAAATATTATTTTATATATACATATATAGTTAAATTATTGAATTTAAGCTATGTATAAATTTGTTAAATAAAATAAATAATTTGAATAATGGAGTTTGATTATTTCATATTATATGGTTAAGTACATGTTTAAGATATTGTATATATATAGAGAGTTTTAATGATTTAAATCAATTAAGATTGGAAGGTAAATTGGAAATTTATTTGGAATTGAGCTTATTTAAAAACTAAACTCCATAAGTTGATGTAGAACTTATTAAGTTGAAATTTTAAAAGGTATGATATTTATAACTGAAATTTTTATTCAAGATGAATTAAATGAATATTTCTAGTATAAATAAATTGAAGGAAATATTTAGTTATAAGTAGTTCGAGTTTTATTTAAATGATTATGGATTTATTATGCAAATATTTCAAACTAAATAATAGGACATTTAATTGTTGAATAGAAATTTCCAACCTTAGTTTCTAATTGTTTAATACTCAAAGTTTGAAATATATTGAAACTGAAGTGGTTTATTGAAAACTGAAAGTGAATTTAAAATTTTTGGATTTAGACTCAATTTAAAGAGAATAAAATTGTAAGTCGTGGAAATTATTTTACTTTATAAAGTAATTTTAAATTCAAACCATTTTATTTTATATACTGTTTGAATATCCAAACCATTTAAGTTTTGGAAGTTATGGTTTTAAAGCTATGGATTTCGAAGTATTATGTTTTGAAGAGTTAAAATTCAAATGTATGGTTTCGAGATATTATAAATTTTAAAGTGGTATGGTTTTAGAGAAGGATATATTTGAGCATGATACCATATTGATTTGGTTTTTAAAAGAGGAAGCGATATCGTAATTATATGGTTTTGAAATGGATATTCTATTCTGGTTTTTAAAAGTATAAACTATTTTGAAAAGACCGCGGTGTTATAATAAAGTTTGGTTGTTGAAGAGATCGGGATCAGAAGTTTTCATACTCTCTGCCAACTCCGAAAACCACTTTAACAACCGTGTACGCGGTGGAGATTCCAGAATGAAGTAGGATGGTGGTGGCGTTTCCTTTGAGGTAAATACGTGGACCCAACTCCCGTGAGTTGGCATAAGGTGGCTAAAACATGAGCGATCGACTGGTTAAGAAGGTAGCCCCTTTTATCGGACACATCCCTTCGATATTCTACCCTGACTTTGGATTTATTCGGTGGCCACTTTTGATTTCTTTGATTTGGGGTGTGGCTCGAGGTGGGCGGCAGCTGCGCGATACGCGTTACCACCGACCCGGAAGCGTAATTGGTATATCTACCCTGGCATTGCCTAGTTGTGCTGTGTCACCTACCCTAGCATGCCTTGTATGAGTTTCTATTTATGTCGTACCTATAGAGTATCCTCTGGTAGCCTCCCAATCTGGAGGTATTACGGTGCTGTATAGACTATTGGCATTATTTGTGTTAAGGGGAATATTGGGTCACTCCTTAACGCTATTTAAAAGTAAGTTTATTTTATTAATAGACATTATTATAATAGCGAAATATTATTACATAGTAAATAGTTTAACGGATCCTTAGGTGATGTGAATCCTGAGCATCTCTTGAGTTACTGCACTCACGTTGACACTGGATAGGAGATGTCAAATCCCGTAAACATCTCTGACACCGTTTCACTCATATTTATTCATGTTGGTTAACTTACATAAGATCTTTTAGATCTGACTCGAGTGTTTTGTCTTTTCAATTCGCTTGGGTCAGTCCGAGCGTTTCAGGATCGAAGATTTTATTCTGGAGGAAGAAGACGAAGATTTGTAGTACTATAATCTACTATATTTTATTATCCCACTACACCGTATTCCGCTGCCTTGTTATTATCCTTTGTTATGTGTAACTCTGATATATATTGTATAAGAAAAATCAAATGTTTTGTAAAACAGCTTCATAAGCTGTATGTTTGACTATTATATTTTATCGTTCCACTGCAAGATTCTATTTTTTTTCCTTCCCCTGCTTTTTCTTATTTACCTCATAACAATCCGCCCTTCCATATGGTTTTAAGTCTGACGTGTGTGGTTTATCGTCAATTTAAAGCGTGCGGTAAGGCGGGACGTTACATCTGGTATCAGAGCTTTGGTTTAGCAATAAACCTTAGCTTTGGGGGGGTCTGACTCTTTACTAATAGGGTAGTAATACCCTATGGGAGTCGCTGAGTGTATATATGATAGAGCGTATTTGTTAGTGTTATAAAAAGGTTTTAATATTGCGTTAATCTGTTCTTTTTTGTATTTATAAATTCTGGTTGGTGCATGGGACGCTATGTCATCAATAGGGATTTCTAAACACTTAATAGGACAGACCGACACAATATTTGTTTTGAATATAGGTGAATGAAATCATTTTGCCTATTATATTTTCCATATATAAAATAAATTTTTTTGTAAAGATTATAATTGGTTGCAATATATTGGTTGTTAGGTAATGAAATTTATATATAATAGTTGAAATAAGATTGAAAATAAAATAAATGAAATTGAAAATTTAGAACTTAAGTTCCGGGGTTTTGAAAATTACTTTTGGATGATTTTGAAATATAATAATAATATTATTAGAAGTATTTTCTGATATAAATATTTCAATATAAATTGAAGAATTGTTTAAAGAATTTTTGGAAGAGAAATAAGTTCTGTACTTCCCTCTCTGTCACTGGAAAATAATTTCATTGATGGCGGCCGCATCATCGACATTCATTTTCGAGGTTCGAAGTGGGAAGGCCACTGTAGTAGTTTTACTGCAGATTTATTTTTGATAACCAAATATAAATTTTAAATTTTTTTAAATATAAATTGGATATATAAACTGTAAGTATATATATTTATCTATTATTTTAAAGTGATTTGAAATTAAACGCGGTATTTAATTCTTAAGTTTACGCTAATTAATAGTTTTAGTTAGGGTAGTGAAATGGAAGTTAACTAATAATTGGAACCTTTAAATAAAATAAGAGATTAAATGCCTGGTTATAAATGAAATTAAAAGAAGTTTGAAATTGTAATATATAAAACAAAAGATTAAATTATTGAACATTTAATTAATTGAAAGAAATAAGAGAAACTTGTACGATTTTAATTACATTCTTAAAAAGCATATATATAACTTACCAAATATTAAAAGTTGAAATGTTAATAAGAAAATGTAATGGAAATTGCACAAGGAAGAGTATGTAATGAAGTGTTCAATAAATTGCTTTTATTTATAAGAATTGATGTTGTAATTGTTATAAACTTAAGTTATAATGGAAATCTTAATATAATATGATATGATAGAAGGTAAATGTGGAAAGCAAGTAATTATTGACTTAAGTAAATGATTGAAGTTATTTATTTTGAAAATAAGCAGAAAGATGAACACTGTAATTTAATAAAAAGGAAAATTCAAAAAGATATGAATAAGTGAAAATGAGATTTTGTTAGAAATGAATAAAAGTGAATGAAACTGTAAGAAATAAAATGTAAATTGAAAAGATAAATTATTATAAGAATGAAAAAGAGAAATCAAACCACAAATGTATGATTGGAATTAATAAGAATAAACTAAAATCTGTTGTTTGAAATTGTTGATGTTTGTTGTGGTTTATGGTTGTTGGGTAAGGATACTTTAAAATTGTTTGGATGTATGAATAATCTACTTAGCTTCATCCGAGATTGTTGAGTAAATGGTGCACTTAGTAGTTTATTTTTCATCCTGTACAATTTGAAGTTTTGAACCCGAACAACTATTTGTTGTATTTGATATGAATGAATGATGGGTTTGAGTTGATTTTTATGGAATGGTTGTATGCCTTGTTGCAAGTGATTGTTCTTTGTTATGGATTGAAACAAGTTAAACGTTTAAGTTTATATAATTATTGACTCTTTTGGATTATATAAGTGAAATGCAGGTTATGGAAGCAATTGCTACTACTTTTGGTTTCATAATTTAAGCGTTATTGCCCGACAAATAGGTACGTTTTCGGATTACCGTTTATAGCATTATTATGTTGTTTTTCCCGTGTTGGGATATATATTATTTTGGAAATTATATGTTGTATATTGTTACTTTTGATATTATATTTTCTCCCGAGCCTCCCGTATAAAGGAGACTCTGCCAAAATTTTCCGTAAATTTTGGACTTAGAAAATATTTTGAAAAGTGTTTTCCAAACTTTATTAAATTTGAGCATAAAAATAATTGATAGTTATAAAATTGGTATATTTTATTTAAATAATTAATTTTGTAAGTTTGTTGTTATAAAGTTAATATTTTCGAATAAGATGTATTGTTTATTTAAATTTTTCTTTCCCTTCTGTTCCTTTTCGGGGACAAAAGTTTTGAGTGGGGGAGAGTGTAACGACCCATAAATTTCGTTCATTAAATTTTCATATTAATAAGATTTTAGAATTTAAATTTATAAAGAAATAAAAATTTTATAATTTATAATGAAGTAAATGTTAAGAATTAACCTATGAAATATTATATTGATTAATATAGACTTAATTAAAAAGGTTGAATTGAATCAATCCTATTTGTTGGAAACTAAATTTATTGGGTATGCAAATTTATAATAAATTAGATTATTGCAAGAAATTGAAATTTGATACTATAGTGAATTGGAATTTAAGATAAAAATGGGAATGTTGAGGTATGTAAGGTCAAATTGATTGCATTTAATAAACTGGAGAATAAAATTCATTAAAGGTAATTAATTATTATGTTAATGTAAATTAAGATAATATTTGAAATTAATGTTAATTCCATTCATACTTGTAAACAATTATTATAAGTTGCATGTTGAAATTGTTGATTGAATTGGAATTGTAATTAAATTTTTATGAACAAATAAAGGCTTACAATAATGGGAATTTGAGTAAAACAAGTGTAATTATTGAATTAAATGAAATAGTATTGCTCAATAGTAACTGAACGTAAATTTAGGCAATAAGGTTAGAACAAGTTGATAAATAAAAAATGTAGTGTAATCCCAATTGATTTAAACAATTGTGAAGTTTTAATTGATTGAAAATAGTATGTTTGGGGAATAGATTTAAAATTTTATCCATTGATACAATAATACGTAATAAATGGAAAATTTATACAATCAATGTTAGATAATTGATCATAATGTTTAATATTTGTTAAAATAATAACGGAAGTGTGAATGTAAGTTTAATAGAAACATGAATTTATTAGAAGGGAAATAATTGGTAAAAAGGTTTGGTTGTTTTAAAACCTTAATTAATATGGGTAATAGACAAGATTTCACATTTGAAATATAGCTATTTAAACAAATCTAAGATGAATATAGGAATATTGGGTAATAAATTTAATATCAGAAAAACCAATGCAAATATTGAATTAATCAGTGATGCAATAATAATAAATAGTAATTAATTCAAAATTTGTAAGTTGGGAATAATGTAGATTAATATACGTTAGTTATTTAGGGTAGATACTAAAATTGGTAATCCATTTGCAATTAATGATAACAGTGTTGATATAAGCTAATAAATTTAAATGTCAATAATGTGATTACGAAACTGGAATTAGGTAAATGAGTAACTTGTGTTTGTAAACAATAAACTTATAAATGCAGTAACTAATTTAAGGCTAATAAATTTATGGAGCAAATGTTAAGATCTTAACTGATGGTAATTAGTAATTGGAGATAATGTAAATTCCATTTATAATATGACTAATGGTTAATGAAAAGATTGTAAATCAAGATTTGTTTATTTATTTGAATATAAGAATTAAGGTAATTGAGTTTATTGCAATTAAGTAAAATTAAACATTTATTATTACGTTAATTGAAAATTTAGTTGAAATTGGAAAATATTTATGTATGTTAATTTCATCCATTTGGCTATAATGGATTGAATAATAAGAATGAATAGTGAATTCAATGGAATTTTTGAAAAGTTAATTTATAATTGATGAATATAATGAAATTTAAATTTTACGCTGAAATTTATGATTGAATCAACATTTAATTGACATCTAAATTTGGTTTAAATCACTGAGATTGTTTAAGAAAAACAAAACTGATAAGATTTGCAAATTTTGGAAGTGGAAGTGAAAAAGTGATTTAATTAATGAATTTTAATTTATTTAATTAATATAAAAATAGCCATTTTGACCACTGACTCAGATTTCAACGAAACAAGTTTCATCGGATCCGTAACGGTGAATTATTGTTGGATTTCAAGTTTCGTATCGATCGAACTTGTCGTTTGATCGTACAGACTCGAAACGCCTTGAAATCGATTAATTGAAATCAATTGAAATCAATTTGAAAATATTGATTTTAGCATAACTTCTTCATACGATGGAATTTGGACGTGAAACACGTTCCATCGCGTTTAAAATATTTTAAAACATCTATTTTGATATATGGGTTGACCCAATTTCATTCCGGAGTCGAAACGGGCTTTTTGGGCCACTTTGTCGTTAGCGCGTATATTCAACCTGATCCATCTATTCTATTTCAATTTTCCTATATAAACCCTAGCCTCCCTAATTCTCATTTATCCGTACGCAATTCATCTATTCTCTCCTCCTCAATGGCAGACAAACAAATTTCCATTCTAGATCCAATTACAATTCAGAATTTAAAGCAAAAAAATTTTACTCCTCAAAAATTCAGAAAAATTATATTTCGAAGCTCTCGACGAGCGCATCTCAGATCCATGATTCGTTTTCCGTTTTGGTTCAACGTCTGATCAGTAAAATTGAAGAAGTTTCGGTCGTTCTTTGTATGGAGGCTAAATCAATGGTGGATCTTCCACGATTCATCGATCGGGAAGTTCGTGCGTGCAGAGGACGTCGAGACTTAGTCATCGGTACGGTTCGTTTTGGTCTGAGGAGCTTGGAAGCGCCTCGATTGGCGTGCTTGTGCCAGCGGTGGCGTATGACGTGGGGGTGACCGTAGGGGGCTGCTTGGTCAGGTAAGGGGCGGCACGATGAGGGCGTCGCGATGTTGGTACCTAATCGAGGTCAAAGTGTTTGAGGCAGCGACGAAAATTGGTCAAAGGAATTCCTGATGGCGGCTTACGAGGATGCGAGCGTTTTTGGGTTTCCATCTGATCAGTGTGCGCGCGTGAGGTAACGGGTGGATGACGTGTTCTTGCGTTTGACCTTATTTACCATTTATTTATTTTAAATTTTATTGTTGATTGTTCTAATACGTATAACTTTCGCATACGAGATTGTTTTCGCACGCGGTTTTCTCTGCTAGGTTCGTATTGGGATTCCGGAGATTTTGGCGCTAGTTTGGACGGATTCTGAGACTGTCCAAAATTTTGGGTTTAAACTGGATTTAAATTCACTTTAAATTCAAAAGTTGAGTGTTTTAACCCACTCACAACTTCTAAAATTTCTTATGTTTGTTAAATTGATTTATGATGTGTTTGGAAATTAATTTATAACTGTTTGGCATATTTTTAATCATCATCCCTGTTAAATTAAATTAATTAAATTAAATTTTTATTTATTTATTGCATATAAATTGCCAGTTTAATTTGTTATTTATTTATTTATTTATTGCATATAAACTTCCAGTTAAATTGTTATTTATTTATTTATTGCATATAAACTGCTAAGTAAACAGTTAATTAAATTTTTTGTTGAATATAAACTGCTAGTGATACCTATTGTGTATTTTTCGTTATATATTGATGTATTGTTTGAGTTGGATGTTGATTTTGATGAATGGATGTATGATTTTATGATGGATGAATGGATGTTTATTCATATCATCATAAACTGCAAGTTGTTATGCATTTTATTGCATTCGGGATTGCGGTTTGAAATGATATATAACCGTAAAATTTTATTTTTAAATTGTGGATTGAAATGATAAATATCCATATCACTTGATCATAGTATAGAAAATTTTATACACACACCGTCAGTGTGTGTGTGTGTGTATATTGAAAATGATTTCTATGGTTTGGATAGGATACAGTTAAATAAATATTAATTTTTGATATTATATAAATATTATTTTATATATACATGTATAGTTAAATTATTGAATTTAAGCATGTATAAATTTGTTAAATAAAATAAATAATTTGAATAATGGAGTTTGATTATTTTATCTTATATGGTTAAGTATCTCTTCCCTTCCGACACTTACCATCAAACTTACCCGTCGTCCTTCCTACCATACCTCCACCTGTCCAGTTTTCCCCTCCAGTGCCTCCTGATCCACCCCCGCCTGAACCAGCTCAGCAGTCCACCGCTCCCCACCAGCGTCTTCTCCCACCCAACCCCCCATCTGCTGACCTCTTTTCTTCCTCCCCTCACAACTTTGTTTCACCTCAATGGAATTCGCTGTTCAAAGTTAAACCACGTAATGCTGGTCTACATTCCCCAGTTCGTGTTCCCCTCATTTATGATGGACATGTCCTGGTACCACCTGATGATGTTATTAAGGCTGGTAATGAAGTGTGGGGTGATTACTTAGTGGGCTTCTTTCTTGACAAGCCTTTATCTTATATGACTGTAATCACTCATCTCAAAAAAATTTGGAAACTTAAAGGTTCGATCAAAGTGAAATCCGATGGATTCTTGTTCCTTTTCAATCTATCTTGTGATGAAGATAGAAGGAAAATTATTGAATCAGACCCAATAATCATGAGGAACAAAATTTTCATTGTTAAACAGTGGGATCAAACAGTTGGGAATAGTTGTAGCACTATTAGAACTGTTCCAGTTTGGGTTAAACTCCACAATATACCACTTTATGCTTGGTCCCATCTTGGAATCAACTGGCTTGCTTCTCGTCTTGGTTCATTCATGTGTATGGATGCACAAACTGAAAAGTTGGAGAGGATAGGATACGCGAAATGTATGGTTGAAGTTACACCGCTTGATGAACTTCTGAATGAATTTCCTGTAAGGTTAATGGATGGATCGGAGCAAGTTGTCACTGTTGAATATCTATGGAGACCTGATATATGTACTAGTTGTAAAGTTTTTGGTCACAATACTGATGATTGCCTGATGATGGGGACAAAGGAGAATGGAAAGGCAGTAACAAGACAAAAAGAAAGAAATGAAAGCAAGGGAAAGGAAATTATGCAAGGCAAAGAATTGAAGAATGTAAAACAAAAGAAAGAATGGAAAAAAGTTGGTAATAAAGGAGATAAGTTAATAATAGAGCCAGAAAAAAAAAACAATATATCAGAAGATAAGCAAAAAAAGACAATGAATGTAAATGAAAGTGTTGGCAATATTTTATTGCATGTTTCAGCTACCAATAGTATGACCAGAGAAAATACCATAGTTTCAATGTTGGATGAGGTCCCGGTCTCAAATAGTTTCAATGTGTTGATGGATCAAGACTTATCTGAAGATTGCTATGTAGTTTGCAAAGATTCCATAGAGAATGAACTCTGTAAAAAAAAGAATCAGTTGGAAGAGGGACAAATTCAAGATGACATACACTGTGCTATTGCAGAAAATGAACTTGATCCAGTTAATTGCAATATGCAGGCAGATAGTCAAAAAATTCAATGCAACATTTCCAGTATTGGTTCATCCCTTATGTTCCATTGCCTGGAAACAAATACTACCATGCCTAAAACAATCAGTAAATCCATGCAAGGTATTACCATGCAAGAAAAAAACCAAGACAAGACTGTTTTATCCTTGCCTGATGAATCATTCTTCAGACATGCACTGGAAAAAGAAATTCTATCTTTGTGCATGAAAAGACCACTTGATAACAACACCAATCAATACACTTACACTGGTGACTTACCAGGATGGAAATCATCCCCATCTTCTCCTACCAAACCACTTTCTCCAAATCTAACCTTATTGGACAGAGACAAAACAGCAAAATTCAAACAACATAATAAGGCAAAAAGAAGTTTTGATCCCAGAGACTCTCCTGCAACCAGGAGCATGAAAAACATCATCCACCAATCCTTAAAGTTTTCCAAATGATGCACAGCTTTGCCACTTGGAACATAAGAGGGGCCCATTCCACTACTAAATTGGACCAAGTTAAATACCTTATTTCCCAGTACAAAATCTGTTTATTTGCCATGCTAGAAACCAAGCTGAATGAAACCCTTACTTTAAAAGCTGCTAAGCACATTGAACCAACATGGACTCTTCACCACAACCTTGCTCAAGCTTCCTATGGCCGCATTATGGTGTTACACAATCCCACTGTCATAACCCTTACCTCTATTCTCAACACTGACCAAGTTATGCACTTCCAAGCTAAAATGAATAATTCCCAATTTTCTTTCTACCTATCCTTTGTGTATGCGCAAAATTCTCAGAACTCAAGACAAAATTTTCTTAACCTTCTTCCTGCTTTCAGGCAATCTTCCCACCCTTAGCTTGTCTTTGGGGATTTCAACTGTTGTTACAATTTAGAAGACAAACATGGGGGATCTCCTCTCCTTCCCAAAGACATTTTCCCTCTTAATAAAGCCATTGATGACTCAAACCTTCTCCCTATTTCCTCCTTTGGAGCTCAATTCTCTTGGAACAATAGGAGTAGGTCTGGTGCTAGGATCTTCTCAAACATTGACCACTCATTTGCCAATCTCAGTGCCTTATCTGCTTGGCCTACCATGTCAACTCTGTTACCCAACCCTGTCCTTTCTGACCATTCCCCTTTGATCTTCTCCACGGGTCAGTGGATTTTAAAAGGAAAAAAAAGCTTCAAATTTTATAATACTTGGGTCAATGAACCGGAGTATGCTAATATTATTAATAAATCTTGGAATACAAAATTTTATGGTAATCCTATGTACATTTTTTGCAGAAAAACCAATGCTACCAAAGAAGCACTTAGATCTTGGGCTAAAAATAAGTTTGGTGATGGTTCACTTGTTTCTTCCCAGCTAAGACAGAAACTCTCTCAAGCACAAGACTGTATGCTAAGTAATCCTGATGATGCTGCTGCTGCAGAGAATGAAAGAATCATCTTTGATCAACTTAATGAAGCTTTATCAACTGAAGGCAAAATGAAGAGGCAACAATTAAGACAAAAATGGGCTCAGGAAGGGGATTACAATACTGCTTATTTTCATGCTGCAACTAAAATCAAACATGCCAGGGAGCAGATCAATCACATTCATGATGAGTATGGTGTCCTTCATTCTGATCCCTCTGTTGTTGACCATGCCTTTCTGCAATATTTCAAATCAATGCTGGGCAACAAAGATAATTTCACTCCTTTTTTTGAGGAGCTTGACCTTGTGCAACTCCCCAAACTGAAACCAGATGAAGCTAATGCTCTAACGAACAAAGTTACGGATAATGAAATTAAAGACACCCTCTTTTCCATGAACAAGCATTCATGTGGGGGACCTGACGGTTTCAATGTTCAATTTTACATACATAGCTGGGATATCATCAAGGAAGACTTTCTTAGAGCAGTTCACAACTTTTTCAATAAATCAAAAATGCTTTTGGAAGTCAATGCAACAAACTTAGTTCTCATTCCGAAAGTGCAATCTCCCACCGCTGTTGACTCCTTTAGACCCATATCATGTTGTAATGTGATGTACAAATGCATATCCAAGATTCTGGCATCTAGAATTGTTCCTGTTCTTTCCAGAATCATCTCCAACAATCAAACTGCTTTCCTACCTAAGAGGAACATAACTGATAATATTCTACTTACGCATGAACTGCTGAAAGGTTATGGAAGTACTAGTGCTTCCAAGAATGCTTTGTTGCAGCTTGACTTAAAGAAAGCTTTTGATAGTATTCACTGGAGTTCTATAGTGAGGATTATGGCTTTGATGGGATTTCCTAAAGTTTTTGTAGCTTGGATTTATATCTGCATTTCCTCCCCATCCTTCTCCATCAAATACAATGGCTCAAATTCTGGTTTTTTCAAAAGTAAGCAGGGGATCAGGCAAGGGGACCCCATCTCCTCATATTTGTTTATTCTTGTAATGGAGGTCCTGACTGTCATGTTGAATAGCAAGTATGATAACAAGGAAATTTTGTTCCATTCCAAGTGTAAGTCTCTCAGGATATCTTCACTGCTTTTTGCTGATGATATTATGATATTCACAAAACCTGACATACGTTCTTTGGACAATATCAAGGCTACCCTTCAGAGTTTCTACCGAATGACTGGCCTTCAACTCAATTTTAACAAATCTCATATTCTTATCTCTGGTTTAGCTGCTGAACATGTAACTACTCTCTCTGCATCCTCTGGCATCCAAACTATGAATAATAATATGAACTATTTAGGTATCCCTCTTTGCTCCTCAAGAATCACTAATGCCAATTGCCTGCCTTTTTATGTTAAAATCTGCAGCAAGATGAATTGTTGGGCCAATAGATTTCTCTCACAAGCTGGTAGACTTGTCCTTATCAAGTCTGTTATAACATCCATGTTGGTGTATTGGAGCAGAGTTTTCATTCTTCCAAATAAACTTGTGAATATGGTGAGACAAGCTATGCTAAGATTCTTCTGGACGGGTTCTATCCTCTCTAAGAAAATCATTCCCTGCTCCTTTACCATCATGGAGCAGCAGAAACACAATGGTGGTCTTGGAATTCTCAATATGCACACTTGGAATAGAGCTGCCATTAGCTCAAATCTCAATGATTTGATAGCTGACAAAGATACTTTATGGGTCAGATGGACTAAAATTCATAATTTACGCAATATGCATTTCTGGACCATGAAAGTACCACTTAACTGCAGTTGGACATGGAGGACTTTGCTGAATTTAAGACCATATCTTTCCCCTTATATCAGAGTCAAGTTATCTCCTTCTAGCACTGCAAATTTTTGGTCTGTTCCTTGGATGGCCAATGGTCTTATACTTGGGAACATATTTACCTCTCAGCAAATTGTTCAATCTGGCATTAGTGCTAATGCTAAAGCTTCTGATTACATACATGATGGTAAACTTCAGATGCCATATTCAAGTAACCAGGTTATTAGAGCTGTTTGGAACAGTTTTCAGGATAACATTTACCTTTCAAGTGCCTCTGATGAAATTTTATGGTATGGCAAGCAACACACTATATCCTCTGTATACAAATTGCTTGATAAAGCTCCTGTTCCTCCTGCAATAAAATGGCATAAAGTGATTTGGACTGTCAATTCAAGTGCCAGAGACAACTTCATGTTGTGGAAAGTCATAAACAAAGCTCTACTAACTAAGGACAAGTTACTGTCTTATGGGATGGCAGTTGATCCTATCTGTGTCATTTGCAAGATGCAACCTGAATCTGTGGATCATCTGTTTCTTGATTGTAGTGAACTTAGGGGATTATGGACTAGGCTTCATAGTTCTATGAATAATAACCACAATCTGGGGCATTCCAGTCTTCAATGGGATCTTATTGGGAAAGCAACTAAATGGAAGAAAAAGGATAGATTTGTGCACTTTTTTATGATCAAAAAATACATGAGATTAGTTTGGGAAGAGAGAAATCAGAGATGTTTTGAGAATAATTCAAGAAACAATCTGCAGCTTTGGAATGCATTGAAGGCTAGTCTCAGGAATGGTATGCGTGATAGTAAGTTTGATTTCAGTGATTACTGCCCTGCTGTCTGGACGTAGCTCTTCCTTTTTTATTTTGTGTTGTTTGCTTCTTGTTTCTTTATTATGTTGTGCTGTTGTCCTGTGTTGTTTGTGTGTGTTTTGTGTCATGAGTTTGGTCTTGTGGCCTTTGTTTTTTTTTTTCCTTTCTTTTCCCTTTTTTATCAATAAACTGGTAGGGGACCAGCTAACCCCGCTTGCCTTGCAAAAAAAAAAAAAAAAAAAAGATATTGTATATATATATAGAGTTTTAATGATTTAAATCAATTAAGGTTGAAGGTAAATTGGAAATTTATTTGGAATTGAGCTTATTTAAGAATTAAACTCCATAAGTTGATATAGAACATATTAACTTGAAATTTTAAAAGGTATAATATTTATAACTGAAATTTTTATTCAAGATGAATTAAATGAATATTTCTAGTATAAATAAATTGAAGGAAATATTTAGTTATAAGTAGTTTGAGTTTTATTTAAATAATTATGGATTTATTATGCAAATATTTCAAACTAAATAATCGGACATTGAATTGTTGAATAGAAATTTCCAACCTTAGTTTCTAATTGTTTAGTACTCAAAGTTTGAAATATATTGAAACTGAAGTGGTTTATTGAAAACTGAAAGTGAATTTAAAATTTATGGATTTAACACTTAATTTAAAGAGAATAAAATTGTAAAGTCATGGAAATTATTTTACTTTATAAAGTAATTTTAAATTCAAACCATTTTATTTTATATACTGTTCGAATATCCAAACCATTTAAGTTTTGGAAGTTATGGTTTTAAAGCTATGGATTTCGAAGTATTATGTTTTGAAGAGTTATAATTCTAATGTATGGTTTCGAGATATTATAAATTTTAAAGTGGTATGGTTTTAGAAAAAGATATATTTGAGCATGATATCATATTGAATTTGTTTTTAAAAGAGGAAATGATATCGTAATTATATGGTTTTGAAATGGATATTCTATTCTGGTTTTTAGAAGTATAAACTATTTTGAAAAGACCGTGGTGTTATAATGACGTTTGGTTGTTGAAGAGACAGAGATCGAAAGTTGCCATACTCTCTGCCAACTCCGAAAACCACTTTAACAACCGTGTACGCGGTGGAGATTCCAGAATGAAGTAGGATGGTGGCAGCGATTCCTTTGAGGTAAATACATGGACCCAACTCCCGTGAGTTGGCATAAAGTGGCTAAAACAGGAGCGATCGATGGGTTAAGAAGGTAGCCCCTTTTATCAGACACATCCCTTCGATATTCTACTCTGACTTAGGATTTATCGGTGGCCACTTTTGATTTCTTTGATTTGGGGTGTGGGTCGAGGCGGGCGGTAGCTGCGCGTTACGCGTTACCACCGACCCGGAAGCGTAATTGGTATATCTACCCTGGCATTGCCTAGTTATGCCGTGTCACCTACCCTAATGTGCCTTGTACGAGTTTCTATTTGTGTCGTACCTATGGAGTATCCTCTGGTTGCCTCCCAATCAGGAGGTATTACGGTACTGTATAGAATATTGGCATTATTTGTGTTAAGGGGAATATTGGGTCACTCCTTAAAGCTATTTAAAAGTAAGTTTATTTTACTAATAGACATTATTATAATAGCGAAATATTATTACATAGTAAATAGTTTAACGGATCCTTAGGAGATGTGAATCCCGAGCATCTCTTGAGTTACTGCACTCACGTTGACACTGGATAGGAGATGTAAAATCCCGTAAACATCTCTGACGCCGTTTCACTCATATTTATTCATGTTGATTTAACTTACATAAGATCTTTTAGTTCTGACTCGAGTCTTTTGCCTTTTCAATTCGCTCGGGTCAGTCCGAGCGTTTCAGATCGAAGATTTTATTCTGGAGGACGAAGACGAAGATTTGTAGTACTATTATCTACTATATTTTATTGTTCCACTACACCGTATTGCGCTGCATTGTTATTATCCTTCGGTATGTGTAACTCTGATATATATTGTATAAGAAAAATCAAATGTTTTGTAAAACAGCTTCATGAACTGTATATTTGACTATTATATTTTATCGTTTCACTGCAAGATTCTATTTTTTTTCTTCCCCTGCTTTTTTTTATTTACCCCATAACAATCCGCCCTTCCGTATGGTTTTAAGTCTGACGTGTGTGGTTTATCGTTGATTTAAAGCGTACGGAAGGGCGGGGCGTTACATCTGGTATCAGTGCTTTGGTTTAGCGATAAAACTTAGCTTTAGGGGGGGTCTGACTCTTTACTAATAGGGTAGTAATACCCTATGGGAGTCGCTGAGTGTATATATGAGAGAGCGTATTTGTTAGTGTTATAAAAAGGTTTTAATATTGCGTTAATCTGTCCCGTTTTGTGTTTATAAATTCTGGTTAGTGCATGGGACGTTATGAAATTAATAGGGATTTCTAAACACTTAATAGGACAGACCGACACAATATTTGTTTTGAATATAGGTGAATGAAATCATTTTGCCTATTATATTTTCTATATATAAAATAATTTTTTTTGTAAAGATTATAATTGTTTGCAATATACTGGTTGTTAGGTAATGAAATTTATAAATAATAGTTGAAATAAGATTGAAAATAAAATAAATGAAATTGAAAATTTAGAACTTAAGTTCCGGGGTTTTGAAAATTTCTTTTGGATGATTTTGAAATATAATAATAATATTATTAGAAGTATTTTCTAATATAAATATTTCAATATAAATTGAAAGAGTTGTTTAAAGAATTTTTGGAAGAGAAATAAGATTTGTACTTCCCTCTCTTCGTTGGAAAATAATTTCGGTGATGACGGCCGCATCATCGACATTCATTTTCGAGTTTCGAAGTGGGAAGGCCACTGTAGTAGTTTTACTGCGGATTTATTTTGATAACCAAATATAAATTTTAAATTTTTTAAATATAAATTGGATATATAAAATGTAAGTATATATATATATATTTATCTATTATTTTAAAATGGTTTGAAATTAAACTAGGTATTTAATTCTTAAGTTTCCGCTAATTAATAGTTTTAATTAGGGTAGTGAAATGGAAGTTAACTAATAATTGGAACCCTTAAATAAAATAAGAGATTAAATGCCTGGTTATAAATGAAATTAAAAGAAGTTTGTAATTGTAATATATAAAAAAAAAGATTAAATTATTGAACATTTAATTAATTAAAGGAAATAAGAGAAACTTGTATGATTTTAATTACATTCTTAAAAAGCATATATATAACTTATCAAATATTAAAAGTTGAAATGTTAATAAGAAAATGTAATGGAAATTGCACAAGGAAGAGTATGTAATGAAGTGTTCAATAAATTGCTTTTATTTATAAGAATTGATATTGTAATTGTTATAAACTTAAGTTATAATGGAAATCTTAATATAATAAGATATGATAGAAGGTAAATGTGGTAAGTAAGTAATTATAGACTTAAGTAAATGATTGAAGTATTTATTTTGAAAATAAGCAGAAAGATGAACACTGTAATTTAATAAAAAGTAAAATTCCAGGATATGAATAAGTGAAAATGAGATTTTGTTAGAAATGAATAAAAGTAAATGAAACTGTAAGAAATAAAATGTAAATTTAAAAGATAAATTATTATAAGAATGAAAAAGAGAAATCAAACCACAAATGTATGAATGGAACTAATAAGAATAAACTAAATTCTATTGTTTGAAATTGTTGATGTTTGTTTTGGTTTATGGTTGTTAGGTAAGGATACTTTAAAATTGTTTGGATGTATGAATAATCTATTTAGCTTCATCCGAGATTGTTGAGTAAATGGTGTGCTTAGTAGTTTGTTTTTCATCCCGTACAATTTGAAGTTTTGAACCCGAACAACTATTTGTTGTATTTGATATGAATGAATGATGGATTTGGGTTGATTTTTATGGAATAGTTGTATGCCTTGTTGTAAGTGATTGTTCTTTGTTATGGATTGAAACAAGTTAAACATTTCAGTTTATATAATTATTGACTCTTTCGGATTATATAAGTGAAATGTAGGTTAGGGAAGCAATTGCTACTATTTTTGGTTTCATAATTTACACGTTATTGCCCGACAAATAGGTACGTTTTCGAATTACGGTTTATAGAGTTATTATATTGTTTTTCCCATGTTGGGATATATATTATTTTGGAAATTGTATGTTGTACATTGTTACTTTTGATATTATATTTTCTCCCGAGCCTCCCCGTACAAAGGAGACTGCCAAAATTTTCCGTAAATTTTGGACTTAGAAAATATTTTAGAAAGTGTTTTCAAACTTTAACGAAAAGTTTTGAGTGGGGTTGAGTGTAACGACCCGTAAATTTCGTTCCTTAAATTTGTCATATTAATAAGATTTTGGAATTTAAATTTATAAAGAAATAAAAAATTTATAATTTATAATGAAGTAAATGTTAAGAATTAACCTATGAAATATTATATTGATTAATATAGACTTAATTAAAAAGGTTGAATTGAATCAATCCTATTTATTAGAAACTAAATTTATTGGTATGCAAATTTATAATAAATGAGCTTATTGCAAGAAATTGAAATTTGATACTATATTGAATTGGAATTTAAGATAAAAATGGAAATGTTGAGGTATGTAAGGTCAAATTGATTGCATTTAATAAACTGGGGAATAAAATTCATTAAAGGTAGTTAATTTTTATGTTGATTTAAATTAAGATAATATTTGAAATTAATGTTAATTCCATTCATACTTGCAAACAATTATTAAAAGTTGCATGTTGAAATTGTTGACTGAATTGGAATTGTAATTAAATTTTTGTGAACAAATAAAGGTTTACAATAACGGGAATTTGAGTAAAACAAGTGTAATTATTGAATTAAATGAAATAGCATTGCTCAATAGTAACTGAACGTAAATTTAGGTAATAAGGTTAGAACAAGTTGATAAATAATAAATGTTGTGTAATCCCAATTGATTTAATCAATTGTGAAGTTTTAATTGATTGAAAATAGTAGGTTTGGGGAATAGATTTAATATTTTATCCATTAATACAATAATACGTAATAAATGGAAAATTTATACAATCAATGTTAGATAATTGATCATAATGTTTAATAATTGTTAAAATGATAACGGAAGTGTGAATGTAAGTTTAATAGAAACATGAATTTATTAGAAGGGAAATAATTGGTAAAAAGGCTTGGACTAAGAAAATTTTATTAAATGATTTAAAACCTTAATTAATATGGGTAATAGACAAGATTTCACATTTGAAAGATAGCCATTTGAACAAATCTAAGATGAATATAGGAATATTGGGTAATAAATTTAATATAAGAAAAGCCAATGCAAATATTGAATTAATCAGTGATGCAATAATAATAAATAGTAATTAATTCAAAATTTGTAAGTTGGGAATAATGTAGATTAATATACGTTAGTTATTTAGGATAGTGACTAAAATTGGTAATTCATTTGCAATTAATGATAATAGCGTTGATATAAGCTAATAAATTTAAATGTCAATGCAATACCAATTAATGGATTGAATGTGATTACGAAATTGGAATTAGGTAAATGAGTAACTTGTGTCTGTAAACAATGAACTTATAAATGCAGTAACTAATTTAAGGCAAATAAATTTATGGAACAAATGTTAAGATCTTAACTGATGGTAATTAGTAATTGGAGGTAATGTAAATTCCATTTATAATATGACTATTGGTTAATGAAAAGATTGTAAATCAAGATTTGTTTATTTATTTGAATATAAAGAATTAAGGTAATTGAGTTTATTGCAATTAAGTAAAATTAAACATTTATTATTATGTTAATTGAAAATTTAGTTGAAATTGGAAAATATTTATGTATGTTAATTTCATCCATTTGGCTATAATGGATTGAATAATAAGAATGAATAGTGAATTCAATGGAATTTTTGAAAAGTTAATTTATAATTGATGAATATAATGAAATTTAAATTTTACACTGAAATTTATGATTGAATCAACATTTAATTGACATCTAAATTTGGTTTAAATCACTGAGATTGTTTAAGAAAAACAAAACTGATAAGATTTGTAAATTTTGGAAGTGGAAGTGAAAAAGTGATTTAATTAATGAATTTCAATTTATTTAATGAATATAAAAATAGCCATTATGGCCACTGACTCGGATTTCGACGAAACAAGTTTCATCGGATCCGTAGCGGTGAATTATTATAGGATTTCAAGTTTCGTATCGATCGTACTTGTCGTTTGATCGTACGGACTCGAAATGCCTTGAAAACGATTAATTGAAATCAATTGAAATCAATTTGAAAATATTGATTTTAGCATAACTTCTTCATACGATGAAATTTGGACGTGAAACCTGTTCCATCGCGTTTAAAATATTTTAAAACATCTATTTTGATATATGGTTGACCCAATTTCATTCCGGAGTCGAAACGGGCTTTTTGGGCCACTTTGTCATTAGCGTGTATGTTCAATCCGATCCATCTATTCTATTTCAATTTGCCTATATAAACCCTGCTATAAACCCTTGCCTCCTTAATTCTCATTTGTTTGTACGCAATTCAGATATTCTCTCCTCCTCAATGGCAGACAAACAAATTTCCATTCTAGATCCAATTGCAATTCAGAATTCAAAGCAAAAAAAATTTACTCCTCAAAAATTCAAAAAAATTATATTTTGAAGCTCTCGACGAGCGCATCTCAGATCCATGATTCGTTTTCCGTTTTGATTCTTCATTTGATCAGTAAAAATTAAAGAAGTTTCGACCGTTCTTTGTATGGAGGCTAAATCAACGGTGGATCTTCCACGATTCATCGATCGGGAAGTTCATGCGTGTAGAGGACGTCGAGACTTAGTCATCGGTATGGTTCGTTCTGGTCAGAGGAGCTTGGAAGCGCCTCGATTGGCGTGCTTGTGCTAGCGTATGGCATGGGGGTGACCGGAGGGGGCTGCTCAGTCAGGGAAGGGGCGGCAAGATGAGGGCGTCGCGATGTTGATACCTGATCGAGGTCAAAGTGTTTGAGGCAGCGATGAAAATTGGTCAAAGGAATTCCTAGTGGCGGCTTACGAGGATGCGAGCGTTTTAGGGTTTCCACCTGATCAATGCGCGCGCTTGAGGTAACGGGTGGATAACGTGTTATTGCATTTGACCTTATTTACCATTTATTTATTTTAAATTTTATTGTTGATTGTTCTAATACGTATAACTTTCGCATACGAGGTTGTTTTCGCACGCGGTTTTCTCCGCTAGGTTCGTATTGGGATTCCGGAGATTTGGGCGCTGGTGTGGAAAGATTCTGAGACTGTCCAAAATTTTGGGTTCAAATTGGATTTAAATTCAATTTACATTCAAAAGGTGAGTGTTTTAACCCACTCACAACTTCTAAAATTTCTTATGTTTGTTAAATTGATTTAAGATGTGTTTAAAAATTAATTTATAGCCGTTTGTCATATTTTCAATCATCATCTTAGTTAAATTAAATTAATTAAATTAAATTGTTACTTATTTATTTATTGCATATAAATTGCAAGTTAAATTTGTTACTTATTTATTTTGCACATAATCTGCCAGTTAAATTGTTATTTATTTATTTAATGCATATAAACTGCCAGGTAAACAGTTAATTAAATTTTTGTTGAATATAAACCGCTAGTGATGCCTGTTGTTTATTTTTCGTTATATATTGATGTATTGTTTGAATTGGATGTTGATTTTGATGAATGGATGTATGATTTTATGATGGATGAATGGATGTTTATTTATATCATCATAAACTGCAAGTTGTTATGCATTTTACTACATTCGGGATTGCGGTTTGAAATGATATATAACCGTAAAATTTTATTTTTAAATTGCGGATTGAAATGATAAATATCCGTATCACTTGACCATAGGATATAAAATTTTACACAGACACCGTCCGTATACATATATAAATATGGTTTGGATAGGATACGGTTAAATAAATATTAATTTTTGATATTATATAAATATTATTTTATATATACATATATAGTTAAATTATTGAATTTAAGCTATGTATAAATTTGTTAAATAAAATAAATAAGTTAAATAATGGAGTTTGATTATTTTATATTATATGATTAAGTACATGTTTAAGATATTGTATATATATAGAGTTTTAATGATTTAAATCAATTAAGATTGGAAGGTAAATTGGAAATTTATTTGGAATTGAGCTTATTTAAGAATTAAACTCCATAAGTTGATGTAGAACTTATTAACTTGAAATTTTAAAAGGTATGATATTTATAACTGAAATTTTTATTCAAGGTGAATTAAATGAATATTTCTAGTATAAATAAATTGAAGGAAATATTTAGTTATAAGTAGTTTGAGTTTTATTTAAATGATTATGGATTTATTATGCAAATATTTCAAACTAAATAATAGGACATTGAATTATTGAATAGAAATTTCCAACCTTAGTTTCTAATTGTTTAGTACTCAAAGTTTGAAATATACGAAACTGAAGTCATTTATTGAAAAATGAAAGTGAATTTAAAATTTATGGATTTAGACTTAATTTAAAGAGAATAAAATTGTAAAGTCGTGGAAATTATTTTACTTTATAAAGTAATTTTAAATTCAAACCATTTTATTTTATATACTGTTTGAATATCCAAACCATTTAAGTTTTGGAAGTTATGGTTTTAAAGCTATGGATTTCGAAGTATTATGTTTTGAAGAGTTATAATTCAAATGTATGGTTTCGAGATATTATAAATTTTAAAGTGGTATGGTTTTAGAAAAAGATTTGAGCATGATATCATATTGATTTGGTTTTTAAAAGAGGAAGTGATATCGTAATTATATGGTTTTGAAATGGATATTCTATTCTGGTTTTTAAAAGTATAAACTATTTTGAAAAGACCGCGGTGTTATAATAACGTTTAGTTGTTGAAGAGACCGGGATCGGAAGTTATCATACTCTCTGCTAACTCAGAAAACCACTTTAACAACCGTGTACGCGGTGGAGAGTCCAGAATGAAGTAGGATGGCGGCGGCATTTTCTTTGAGGTAAATACGTGGACCCAACTCCCGTGAGTTGGCATAAGGTGACTAAAACATGAGCGATCGACGGGTTAAGAAGGTAGCCCCTTTTATCGGACACATCCCTTCGATATTCTACTCTGACTTTGGATTTATTCGGTGGCTACTTTTGATTTCTTTGATTTGGGGTGTAGCTTGAGGTGGGCGGTAGCTGCACGCTACGCGTTACCACCGACCCGGAAGCGTAATTGGTATATCTACCCTGGCATTGCCTAGTTGTGCTGTGTCACCTACCCTAACGCGCCTTGTACGAGTTTCTATTGGTGTCATACCTATGGAGTATCCTCTGGTAGCCTCCCAATCAGGAGGTATTACGGTACTGTATAGACTATTGGCATTATTTGTGTTAAGGGGAATATTGGGTCACTCCTTAACGCTATTTAAAAGTAAGTTTATTTACTAATAGACATTATTATAATAGTGAAATATTATTGCATAGTAAATAGTTTAACGGATCCTTAGGAGATGTGAATCCTGAGCATCTCTTGAGTTACTGCACTCACGTTGACACTAGATAGGAGATGTCAAATCCCGCAAACATCTCTGACACCGTTTCACTCATATTTATTCATGTTGGTTTAACTTACATAAGATCTTTTAGTTCTGACTCGAGTGTTTTGTCTTTTCAATTCGCTCGGGTCAGTCCGAGCGTTTCAGGATCGAAGATTTTAGTCTGATATATATTGTATAAGAAAAATCAAATGTCTTGTAAAACAGCTTCATGAACTGTATATTTGATTATTATATTTTATCGTTCCGCTGTAAGATTCTATTTTGTTTTTTTTTTCTTCCCCTGCTTTTTCTTATTTACCCCATAACAATCCGCCCTTCCGTATGGTTTTAAGTCTGACGTGTGTGGATTATCGTCGATTTAAAGCGTGCGGAAAGGCGGGGCGTTACATCGAAATTTTCTTAAGTGGAAAAATATGTAACATCTCATTTTTAAGCCCAATATTTATGTAGTAATTAATATAAAATTTTGGATTTATTTGTAAATTAATTTGGGATTTTCCGAAACAAATAAAAATTGTGTTTATTTATATATGTATGAGATGGATTTTAAAATAGAATTTGAATTTGAAATTCAAAATATAATATCTTAAAATGAATTGGATTTATATATATATCTGTGTGTGTGTGTGTGTGAATGTGATTATTTATTTATGTATAAAAATTTGTTTCAAATTATTTTCTCTAAAAGGTTATATATATATATATTAATAAAGGAAAAGGATAAATATAAACTAATAATACATATATATATAAGTAATATATAAATAAATACATAAACAAAAGATAATAATAAAAATAAAACATAAAAACTATATTCTCATGCAAAATACAAATGTAAGCCATTAAGACATATAGATTAACAAGTGTTAAAATATTAACATATAGTTTAACAAGTGTAATAGTTTTATTATGGAAAATAACAAGTGTTGAGATTTTAAATTCATGCAAAGACAAGTGTCAATTTATTTTCTTTCCATTTTATAATTAATAAAAGAAAAAGAAAAAAATAAACAAATCCACACATATATATCCCTATCCTTTCCCTTCTCATTTCTTTTACCTGTTCAAACTTTAGAAACCAAAAAAAAATTCGAAAACAAAAGCCTGTACAAATCACAAAACAAAGAAAATTCAAAGATTTCAACTCAGTAAATCAAGAATAGTTACAAAATCAAACAACAAACAAGTTCAACTCGGTACAATCATCTCAAAACAAAACGATCAAAGCAAGAACAACTCAGGTTTACAAGTTCAAAATCAACTTCCAGGTTTACAAAGTTCTATGTTCTTCTTTTAAAAGATGAGTAAACCTTTTTGAAATCTAGAATTTAACCTGTTGTTTGAAATCATGATTGAAGTAAAGTTGAAATTGTTTGCATGTGTATAAATATGTGTACATATGTATGTGAATATGACTGTGCATGTCTGAGAACAGGCATTTGCCTCTGTTCCAGTTTATACAGGTTTCAAACCTGTTAAAAATTCAAATTCTTTCTCTCCAGTCCTTTTTATGTTCCAAGATTCAAACAAAATATGTTTGTATGATCATTTTTTAAGTTTTAAAAATAATTTTTAGCATAATTAATTTAAGCATTTTCTAGAAATTGGAAAATACAAGAAAAATCAATATATGTAGAAAATTTGAACATCATGATTTCCATTTTTTCCTATATCACCAAATTCGCCTTGGAAAACCATGAATTTTAAGGGATGAATCAAGATTTTTAATGTCGTATTTATCAAGAAATTCGAGGTTGAACAGTTTCGAGTTTTGTGGTAAATTCTGGTGATCGATGAACGTGGTGGTCTCGGGATCATGGCTGAGGGTTGCTGGGTGATGGATGAACTTGGGAAAAACGATCGAGGAAATTCATGATCATCGTGGTGGACGAATAATGATGATCTAGGATTTTAACCCAAGTTTGGGTTGTGGTCGGAATTCGATAGACTGCGGTGTCATCTGTAGATCGAAGGTGGCCGGACATAGGGGAATCGAAGCGTTGGACATTGATGAAGCTTCAGGTATGTTCGCATGAACTCTGATGGTCGGAGATGGAAGTAGGATGCGATCTTTGGTGGTTCAGTTTTGTTCCAGGTTTGGTCAAATAGCTCGATTACGAGTTTGTCGTCAATACGAGGTTTTGGGTGTTCGTGGTGCTCGAGTGGGTTGACAATGACTTATGGAAGGTGGTGGCGACGGCCAGAACGCCGGCGATCGGCGATGCACGTGAACATGATCCAGGTTTGTGTCAGTAACCTGGTTGAGGTAGAAAGGTGGATGTCTCAAAGTAAATCTCGGGGAATTTGTGTGCTGGCTCGAGATTGGGATCGGGTGTTTTCAAGTATATACCGGGTTTAAAAAAACAAAGTACAAAAGAAAAGCGGAGGGATTTTACTTGGGCATGACTCGGGGAATATTGGTTTTGGCTCGAGGCAACACTCGATTCAATCTCGGGTTAGTATAAAACAGTTTTCAAAAATTTAAAAACCAATTCAAATTTAAAACATGTTTAACTTGTTCTTTTAAATAATGATTTTGTTTAAGGTTTTAAAAGTAAATTATTTCAAAAGTAATTAAGTTTAGTTTATTTAATTTTATGACATTATTTATTAATTAATTCTTAATTGATTTTAAATAAATAATGTAACTAAAGAGTTAATTAAGATAAAATGTTTTAAATTATTAATTAGCCTCAATCCCTTAAGTTAACTTATGGGTTAGTGTTAATTAACTACGAGGTTTGTTACTTAAAGATCTTAATGATAATTAAGTGATTAATTAAAATAAATGATATATCTTTTAATTAATTAATTACAGTTTAAGTAATTAAAGATTAATTAATTAATGACAGCAATTAAAGATAATTACGTAAAGGACAATTACTTAATGATAGTAATTAAAGAATAATTAATTAAATTATTAATTGATGATTAAAGGTTAATCAAATGATAATTAAGATTAATTAATAAACAATTAAGATTAATTAATTAATAATTAAGGATTAATTAATTTGTAATTAAGAATAAATAATCATTAATTAAGGATAATTAATGAAAGTAATTATGTGATTAATTAATTATATTCACACAATTAATTAATCTTGCTTATAGATGTTGAATTTTTATTGAATGCCTTGAACTGATTGAGACCTCTGATATGTGATTGTGATACTTTGTGATCTGAATTGGTGTGAGTTGAACTATGATATCTGTGATATATTTCTGTATGAATGGGAAAATTGTTGGCCTTTAAACGGCATTTGAATTTCGATGCGACAGGGAGTCGGATTCCAAATGGTTATCCGAAACCCACATCGAATCTTAATAGTGAATCTTGTGACATGTGTATCCACGTGTTTTAAAAATAAGCGCTCATTATTCGGATTAACCAAAAGAGGATTTGTGTCATAAAACCCATTTCGAATTAATGATACGACAAAATTGGAGTGCATTTGAAGATGGTGGTGAAGGCCGGGTATTTTCGAGAACAAAAGGATTACCTGTCGATTGTCTCTACATGAGTTGCTCCGGTATAGAGATCTTCATATGTGATGGGCAGTCCAGTCGGGATTATGGATACCTAAATTGCAAGGGCTTCTTCCTTTATTGGACGAAGTGCCTTCAGTTCCGTTCAGACCCAGGATGGACTTGTATGGATGTATGTCTGACATTACACTTTAAAATATAAAGCTGATTTCTATCAAATACATTTTTGTTTGGTGGCGGAGAATTTATTCTCTTAGCTTAACACCCTTTTATGAGACGCACGAGCTCAGAGGTTATATAGTTGATGGTTATTAGTGGCATACTCCTAATTTGGTAGTGCGGCATGGTGAGTGCTGATCATTTGTTGATCAAAGCATGGCTTTTGTGAAAAGCGTAGCTTTGTGGGACGAGACTTCATCAAACCTCACACCCCGAAAATGATCGAAACAAGAAAAGATGCGGCAAGATTATGAGGGTCGCGCCCTTTAGGGTATGTGCATTTCCATCTGGATAATAAGTAGTATTCTGGTATGGAGCCCAGATAATTTTCTTTGCGGTTGTTGGTGTTGAGGGCCCTCGATAAAGATCGGTTACGACCGGGGGATGGCATACTCGTGACAGTTAGTTACCTAGTTACAGAGGTAACCAGGCCTTGTGTTGGCAGAGAGCTGGTTAAGTTCTCGGGCATCCCTCCAGCGGTGTACCCATTCGGTAAAGGAAGTTCCTTTGCCTTGGCCATTTGTTGGAAATCCAATCACCCAATACGAGCCCTTTACGATTTCCATTGTATAACCTGCCATTCTTAAACGGTAACTATAGTAGGCATAGTATAATGGTACCTATGTTGGCTAAGTTTAATATTATACTTTCGAAATGTTTTCACACAATGCACTAATAATAATATCAAAAAGAGTTTTTCTCATATCAAGCATGTTTGACTGTCATAAGGAGAAATCTCCCCCAAATGTGCGATTGCATTGTGTGTGTGCCGGGAGGCCTTACGGTAGTTTCATTTTCCAAAAAGCATAATGGATTTCTTTTATAAATTGTTTTTGTTCAAACAACTGTTTTTGTTTACTCATACCAATCTCATTACTGACCCGGAGTTTATTGTTCCCTTCCTGAACTCTAGGTGTACATAATTTTCCACACGGGTAGCCTAGAAGCAGGTTATCTGTGTTCTGGAGCTAGTTCAGATTTGGATCTAGAAGTCTTTTGGAGTCTTCGGTTTGGGAAGCTGTCGGATTTTGGAAGCTTTTAGTTTAGAAATCTTTTGGAAGCTTTGAAGTTTGGTTTGAAGGTGTTTATGATGAATTCTCGCTCTCGATCTCTTTCTTTTGAAGACCCTGTTGTTATTGTTCCGCTGTGGTGCTATTATTCTGTTGTTGTATTATGTATATAGCACTGTGATGATGGTGTTCAATTGTTGTAATGATGTTGTATCCATATGATGTGATCGGTGAAATTCATTTTGTTTCTGTTGTGTTTTATTCATCTAATGTTGTTATAAGCTCCACCGAACTGGAGTCCGACGTTTGAGTCTCCGACATTCGAATACAAGTGAGGTATTTGATGTCAATTTTCAAACGCTGGATTTCGGGTCGTGACATAATATAACTACAATATAAGATAATTATATAAGCTAAATTAAATATTAAAGTTATATAATAATGAAACATATATAATATGGATGTATAAACTAAGGGTAGAACATTATAGAAACCCTAAATAAATTTAAGGGATAAATACATATGTAAATGTACGTATACGATGATTCGCGATGTGTCCGACACTTGAGTCACAAGGGTATTTCATAAGAAATACATTATTTTACAAGTCGATGTTGTGCTAATATAATATATTAAAGATTATAAATCTTTAATATAAAGCTTTCTTCTACCATTTATATATTAATAGATTGCTTGCATACTATCTGGTTGTTGATATTCCTCAAGCTAGAGATATTATGTATAACACTATTAGTATATTGATTAAATGAGGTAAGATACATGTTGTAACGACCCGCAAATCCGTACCCCTTGAGTCAACACTATTCTACCTAAATCAACTCAAGTTGTACAGAAATACGAACCATTTGGGTTAAAGAAGAAGAGGTAGAAGAAGAAAATAGAAAACAACAACAGAATCTAACCATCGCAGCGGAATAAAATATAATAGATATTAAATAATCTTTACTCAAAAAGCAAATATTTCTGTTTACATATTACATCATCAGAGTACATCAATCACAGTTCAACATCCATAACATACAACTGGATATACAGCTAATCAACACAGCGGAATATATATAAACAAGTACGAAAGTACGTATCGTCATCCTGCTCGTCTCCTGAGCTCCACAGCATCATATTCTGTATCCTATAATACTCGGTCTGACCCGAGCATTATAGTTAAATAACACCCGAGTCAGTCTTGGATACCAACGTAAGAAATCACACTCAAATTGATTATTAAAGTTTCAAAAAAAATCCTTTTTCAAACAAAAGCATCTCGTAAGACCGTGCCACAAATAAACATGTCGGGTTTTTACCTTACGATAGCTAAAACACTTTTTATTAAAATCCTCTGATATTATAATAGGGTCTATATACAAATACTTATAAAATAGCCGAAATTGTTACATCTATTAAATTCCAGCTACTAGCCACAGAGTGGGTAATACAAAGAAAACACGTACAAGGCTCGTAGGGAGAATGGATTTCCAACTAATGACTAGGCATTGGGGTACCACCTGTCGCGGTACCTGGTCTAGATCAGCATACCGAGGATCACTCCCGACCCCCTGCAACACAAGACCGAGACTACCCCTTACCGGATAATCCCGAGTAAGATCACTCCACGGTAGGGATCAGCAACCGCCCACTAAGCCGAAATAAAAAGGGACATCTAGACAGGGATGACCTCACCCTGAATGGGTGCTACCCACCTAGCCTTGCTGCATAACCCCTGATTTTCAGTCATTCCCGGTTGATGAGGCTTGAGGCTAAGCATTACCTTTAAAGAACATATCTCTTAAAATGCCCATCGTCCACCTGACGATGTTCCGAAAGCATTCATCCATACAAGTCCGTACCGGGTTCGAACGGAACCGAATGCACTATTCCTACTACATCCATTTTGGAAATATCCTCAGGATTAGTAGCGACTACCCCTTGCACTTCACTGCTCCATCTTCGAATCCAAACTCGTCTTTCCACGAAAACGTACAAACCGGATCGAAGTGGTTTTCGAGAAATAAATCTCGATCCCGGTCTCTTCGAAACGATCAACGTATTTGGCCAATATTGATAGTCGGTTATTTAACTATCAATTAATATTCACAAACATCCATCACACAATAAATAATTTCCCAAATTATTTATTAATCCCAAAAATATCTTCACAAGATATATTTTCACTTTCAAATCCCTTTTTGAAAACAGTTTCAAACAATCTTCCTTTCTCAGAATAAATTTCAAGTATTTTCTATTTCCACTGGAATCACGAAGCACAAACTTTAGATTTTCAAAATAATTTAAAACGCTTTACATTGAAATATACTTTAAAACATTTAAGTTAAAACTACTTCAATAATTTGTTAAAATACATACTAAATGAATATTTGAAAATAAGGTTACTTTATAAAATATAAAACTAGGTTTTCACTTTTTTTTAAACAAAATACTAAGTCACCTTTTAAATTACTACTTCTATAATAGATTAAAAGAAAATATTTACTTTAGAATTTAAATATTTAGATATAATAGATTTTCCAAACTTGCTTGTTAAAACAACTTAAAAACTTTTAATTTATATTTAAAAATTTACTTTGAAAACGAACTTGGTTATCCAGGGAGAATTTCCAATTTCAATCAATTGATTTCCGGTTTATTTCCTTTGAAATAAATTCCTTTGCTTACTCAATTCTTTTCAAAATTCATTAATTATGGACTTTATTATTATTATTATTATCCGTTTGATTTTAAATCTTTTAACTACAAATTTCAGATTTTTTCCAATTTCTTCTTTATTCTTTTCAAAATTTTAATCTTAAATTTAAAATAAATGCTTTGTTCTTTTAAATAATAACACTGAAGTTTATAATTCATTATCTCCCTGTTTACTCAAAATTCCTTCCCAGACCCGAAATTTATTTAGTTGTTAGAATTTTAAAGTCACTTTATTTCTTTTCCAATTCATTCTTGAATTTATTCAATTTTCTATAATTATTTTACTTAAAAATGCACTCTTTATTCTCTTTTCAAAAAAATCCAATTCTATATAATTTGATGGCTCGGAGTACCAAAATATACTCAAGCAACTATAGCATTCAATATTTTAAGATAATTCATCACAGAATATCCAAATAATCATAACAGAGAATAATAAACAATTTAAATATATGTTGAGGAATCCAGCTGGATCCCTCCAACCTGTTTTTCATGCATCCACAGACGTTAGCACAACATATAATACCAATTCCACTTCGAGGTGGAATATCACGGTATATGGGTTTTAAATATAAAATCATCCGCTATTTAATGCGGAAGACCAACCATTCCAAGATATACTATATATAACACACCAAATCAAATCAATCAATCAATTGTTTAAATTTGACTAAATTCAGCTGAGTGAGATTAACTCACCTTTGATTTTCATTTGCAATCCACTTCAATATAGCCTTGGTTTACCCGATTTGACCTTGAAAAATCAATTTATACGGCTTTAATAATAATCTGAATTAACTAAATAATTTTATTATCATTTATTAATTTAAGTAACTAAGAAATTTAGTTTAAACTGATAATTTCCCATCCAAATTGTATATAAAAATAATTTATATATGCCAAATCTTATGTATATGTATATTTTCTTCTTTGAACCTTATATATACATATACATATACATATACGTATACGTATACATATATATATATATATATATATGAAGTCTAATAAAATACTATCTCCTTTTTAACCTATATATTAAAATAAATTTATCTTATTACAGTAAATTATAAAATTTGATAATCATTTTTATATTATAATCCTACAAATCGAAAAATTTCCTATATAAAATTTAAATCAAACAACCCAAAATTTTATTTATTTTTATAAAATAAAATAACTTTATAATCATCTTACTATAGTCTTTTTTTCCTGGATATAAGTTTTTCTCATACAAGAATAAATGTAAATAAACAGAAAATACCAACTCACCTCGATCGTTTGAACTCACGGCACTCCATCTCGAAGCTCACGCTCACAGAAACCCTACGCGCCATCGTCTCCTCGTCGCCGCTGACGAAGTCGCACATGAGATGCCCAGATTTCCTCTCAAACTCTCGGCGCGCCTTCGAGCTACCTACCCCGGCCTCGCCACACCTACACAACGAACACGCCACAACCAGAGTCGATCCCCAAGGCTTCGCACGCCCTAAATTGCATCGTCGCTGTCCACCTCTTCACCTGCCTTGCACGCGGCGTCGAACTCGAGTCCAAACCCTAAACGACCACGACTAAACCCACGTCGAACTTCGTCGAAACCCTTCGCGCCTCGCCCCAAGATTACAGATCGAAACCCCCTTCGAATTCGTGAAGCCCCGCTTCGCCGACCCTATTTTTATTTTAATTTGACCTGAATCGACTTCGAATTGGGGAAAAATTTTGGGCGATGCGGTTAGATTTGAGAAGGAGGGAGTCACGATTTTTAACATGAAGGTTTCGGCCACAAATAGATTTTGAACGAAGAAATATTTCGTTCCAAACGACATTAATCTGCACAATTAAAATTTATAGAAGAAAGAAGATGATATGATATAAAGGTGAAGTGGCGTAATTCAGAAGATTAGCTACAGTGATGGAAGTGAAAGCTGACGTGAAATTATTTCGACTGAAGGTTGACTGGTTAAACAATGTATTAATTTAATTTCAAATTTCAACTTAAATCGACTATTATCAATTAAATTTTCAACGCATTTATATATCATACGCTCACACCATAACTCCGATCATTACGAAAATTGAAATCCAATAATAATACAATATTACGGATCTAATGGAACTGGTTTTATTGAATTCCGAGACTGTGCCTCGGAAGGCTATTTTAAATTCAGTTTAAACGATATAAATTCAAAACTGAACAAAACATTTCCAGATTCAATTTTAACACTTTTACTATCTTCATTAATATCAATATAAATTTTACAAGCCTTTAAATTATTTTTAACATGCTTAAAACTCCATATGCAACATTTTACCTGACTTCAAATTATTAAATTCAATAGTTTAATTGTCAAATAAATAGTGATATTTGAATTCAAGTATAAAAATTAACTTTTAAATATTTGAAATCCGGAATTTAAAATTCATTAAATATCCCGATTTCAAATGCCTAAAAATTTCAGATCGTCACACATGCACACATTTGTTGATATTCCTCAAGTACATGCATTATGCTTAGGTCACCATGGGTATGAGTGAATAATCTCTTTCGATCTGTTGATATTCCTTAAGGTTGAGATGAGATTAGGACAAAAACCATAGGTTAGGAGTAGTATTTGATACAACTGGTAAAGTGTTATCCATCGCTTGCATGCCTATGATTTGTTGATATTCCTCAATGTTAGAATCCCAAGGCAAGCGAGTCTTATCACCACTAGAAATTCAAATGATTTCTATATTTTTCATAGGATTTAGATAAACATAAAATCTAGTTGGAGTCTTATTAGAAAATAAAACGATAACATTTAACATTTCTAGTATTGTAAGAACATTTGCTATATAATATTATAATAATCTATATTGATAAATTTGTGCATTTAATACGATTGATAAAAATTTATCAATTAGCATATACAAATGAACCGAATTGAAGATTGAAAAATAGAATTATAATATATATTCTTAATGATAAATATGTTTTGTATGTCAATTGATGTGTATGTAAATGCGTATATTTTTACTACCATATTTAATCTATTTAAATTGAATAAATGATCATATTGGGTATTTTAACTTGTTTAAATCAAAATTCAAATTATTTTCAAATTGTCACATATTCATCCTCATACAAGGGTAAAATCGTTGTGCATTTATTAAATTGTGAAAATTTACTTGAATTTTCTATGTTGTTTTGTAGAAAATTTGTTTAATTCTACAAGTGGTTTTATGATGAAATATGCATGCACAAAGAAGATAAAAAAGAATGAAGATGGAAATAATTCAAAGTGGAGAACACGGAGGACCCTACCCACTTACCTTGATTTTCAATTAGAGGCTAATGCACATGCATATGGAGTTTATGGCTTCATGTACACTTAAATGATGATTAGTAGAAGCTAATGATTACTTGGCCTCCACACTTTCTCAAGGGTGTTTTGGGAATTCCTCAAAAATATGAATTAGGGTTTAACACATGTATATATACTCCTTATGTTTCATGTAACCCCCCTTGCTTAGTCTCTCTTAGTTTTAATTTAAGATCAAAAATAAATCAAGCTTTCTTCTTTCTTTTCATGGCTACTTAGCCATTTGTTTTTATTTTCATGTAACTTTCTTTTTCTTATGCAATTTTAATTACTTGTTCATTTTACTTTCCTTGTTCATTTACTTTAATGTTGGCAGTGTAGATTTACATTCGTGCAAAGTAGATTAGTTTTAATTCTTGTTAATTAGCTTCTCTTTTCCATTAGCTTTCATTTTCCTTTCTTTTTGCTTCCATATTGCTAGCTGCATTTGTTAATCAAATGACAAATATAAGAGGCCAAACCCCTTCAATTTAGGGGTAACGAAGCTCTCTAATTATGTAGCTTCAACTATTTTTTAATTCATGCTCTGTTTTTGTGTTTAACGATGATCAATGAAGTGTTTTATTTGTTGTTCTTGCTTTGAATTTGATAGCCTATATTGTTGACACCAAATAGGCTATGCTTAAACAATCACTAACACAAATGTCTCTTCATCAAAATATGATTACGGCATAAGAAAGTGATTTGAAATTCAAATTTGATTGTCTATATTTCAATAGTTAATAGGCCGTACTTAAAATAGATTTCATTTTCCTTTTCATTGTCAAGTTTCATGAAAGTTGGTAAGTGCTTTAAGGGGTGTGTTAAAGTTTGATGGCTTATGTTGACTAACTAATAGCACAAATATGTCATATTTATGATAAACACATCAATTAAAGCACTAATGACCATAAAAAAGATATCATGATTTCATATGTGTTGAACTACGTGATCTAGATAGTGGATTTATTCTCTAAATTGTTACTTTACTCTTATATTTACTTCTCTTTTCTTTTAGCTAGTTAGTTAATTCTCTAATTTTCTAGTTTAATTTTCCATCGACTTTGGTTTATTTGATTAAATAGAAATTTAAAATCATCAATTTCCTGCGGATTGACCTATTTCGTCACGTACTACAAGTGTACGTCGTGCGCTTGCAATTGTTTTTATTTCAAAATTCGTTCGGCTACTTTCTATCTCGATAGACATTTAGCCGATTAACAAGCTTTTGGCGCCGTTGCTGGGGAATTTATTTTGATTTTAATTTTATATTCTTCGAATTATTTTCCTTTTGGTTTTTGTGTGATTTTATTTTGTGTGCTTGTTTGCTTATTAAAAAAAATTGTGTGTCTTTGTTGTGTGATTTTTTGTTTTTGCTTTTGTTTGTGTGCTTGTAACTTTTCGTTTGCATTTTCATTTAAAGAAGAAAACAAAGAGCAAACATAATTTCAAAAAGAAAAAAAAAATCATTTCGATTTTTCATTTCCTTTACAAGTTTTTATTTTACAACTTCCATGAAAAAAATAAAAAAGAATTACATTGTGCATTGTTGTGCACTACATCCATTCCTGTCTAAATTGTTCACCGTCTGTTCACAGTACCTTCATACCACCTCTGTTCACAACCTCTGCAGCCACCCCATCAAACTACATATAATCTCTCTGCTGTGTACTACCATCAACCTGAACCATTGCCTACTGCTATACATTTCCACACTGCATTGGCTTTCACCACTGCAATTTATCTCCAGCAGCAATTCACAGCCCTGACCACCAAACAACACCACCACCCCTACTTCAAAATTCAGCCTGTACAACCTGACACCTGACAACCAAACAATATCCCATCAAAATTCACTGCAATTTGCTCGAACTCCTGCTGCTACACTTCTTTGTCGCCACCATCCACCTGAAACAGTTACTTCTTCCTGACCAACTTCATCGTCAACAGCCATCGACCCTTGCAACTCCTACTCCACTAATCACCTCCTTCAATACCGTCACTTGCCTACAGCAAACAACCTGATAGCAAATTCAATTCCTTCATCTAACTGCCTTGCCTCAACTCTTCCCCTCACTGCCAAAACCCCAAATTCACTCAAAATTAACTCAACCTCCTACTGCCTTCAAACAGTAGCTGCATACTTCACAGCAACTTGCCACTCACCCTTTTTCATCAAAAAATAGCAGCAGCTCATCTTGACCATCCATCATATACATCTTTAGGTACAACTTGACAGCACATCATTCACTTCCTTCACTGTGCACATACATTGTGCACATACACAGTTGTTACATACTTGCATTACCACAGAACATCACTATTAATTCATCCCCTTACAATCTTCAAATACCACAACTTCTCCCCTTCATACACTTGCCACTACCTCCCCTGTACAGTGCACTGAGACACTGCCTTGCCTTTAACTCCATTTCACCACCATCCTTCGTCAACACTTCCCGGTTCAAACTACACAGAATCTTTGCTAATAACCTTCCCAACATTACACTCCACTACCAGCAACCTTACTTCATCACCTCATCCAAACTCGATTCCACAAACTTCATCATCCTCCAACTCAGCTGCAACAAATTTCTGCAAACCACCCAGTCAAATCAATTGCAACACTGACTTCTTCATCCACCAATCGAACGCAGCTTTCGCCCTGCGCCATCGCCACTACCCGCGATCCTCAACCCTCACCTTCTATCGCAACCTTCAACCGCTACTTCCAATCAATCACCGCGATTTAAAACCGAACATCACTACGACTGCGACCTCATATTCCTCGACCCATAAATCGTCTGAGTCCCCTGAATCGAACAAATTTTTGGCTTTGAGAATTTTATTTTGAGGTTGATTGAGGGGAGCATTTGAGAGATTCACATTTTTTTTTTCACCTTTTGTTTTAAAAGGGAAAATAATGTATTTGCATAAGAAAACGTTGTGGGCTGTTGTAGCGGGCTGATTGGCTGTAACTTATTTTATAAAAAAAAAAAAGAGTTTTGTTTTCTTTTACTTTTACTTTTACTTTTGCTTTGTTTTATCTTTTAAAAAAAAGATTGTTTTGTTTTAATTGGTTTTAAGTTCCATCCTTATCTATTAAAAAAAAAACTTTCAAAAAAAAGGGTTGTTTTGGTTTCGTATTTTTCTTAGTTTCTTGATAAAAAACTGTATATATCCTATTTTTATTTTTAGGTTGCCCAAGTAGGAATTCGTAAAAAAAAGAAGTGCTTGCCAAAAAAGATTGTTTCGCTGAGCTTGCCAAAAAAAACTGCTTACTTGCTTATAAAATTTTTGTATTTTATTTTCCTTGCATTTAAAAAAAAAATTCAAAAACAAATTTCATCGTAGTTACATTATTAATACATGTTTAATTTCTGCTTTGCATTTCATCCTAGATTTTGATTAATAATAACGGTTAGAAATCAATAACATTCAATTGTATATTGACAATTTGTCTTCTTTGAACAATTTAATTTCTTGGTTAGGCTACGGCAGAGTAATAACCATTTATAAATATTGCGGTGATTCGTAAATTTTATAATGATTGTTCCTCTGAAAGTACTTAAACCTTCGGCTGCATTGCTACAGTGATTCATGGTGCACCGATAAATCATATCCGTTACCAAGCCGAGAACTATCTTGTTTATCCTAGACAATGTGTGAATATACAATATTGGGTTAACTTAGGATAAATCATTTAACTCCTTCATTCATTTAGTTGCATTAGTTCATGCATATATAAAAAAAAATTCAAATCCAAAATTAAAAAAATGTATATATTTATTTTCCTTTGAAATTTTTAAATCCTTTTTCTTTGAAATTTTAAAAATCCAAAAAATTTAGAAAAAAAACCAAAATCCAAAAAAAATAATATAAAACCTTCTCGAAAACAAAGAAAAAATTTGAAAAACAAAAAAAATCAATTTCCCTTTTGGAAAATAAATTTATTTGCAAATATTTTTCCTTTGTAAAAAAAAAACTAAAAACATTGTTGAAAATGTCTGAGTTTTCATATTCACTTGAATTTTACAATAGTTGTGAAAATCAATATAATCCATATGATTTCACTCCAAATTCGCATGGATATTCTAACAACAACTATTGTGTAAATAATTCGAATTTCGAACAGCGAAATTTTCAAAACGACGACCATCCCTCGAATCTCGAAAATAGCATTTCATCTCTACTTGAAATCTCTACATAACAAAATCAAATGATAAATGATTTGTGTAATTCATATTTGTGTAATAACTCGAGTCAAGGATTTCAAAATTTGAATTCAATTCAAAATTCAAACGATTTTGATTATAACCCATGCCAATTCAATTTCAAACTCCAAAATGAATTTCATACTCAAAATGAAAATGGAAACAACTTTGCAAATGAATTTGGCAATGGGAATAATCTTAACCACGTTACGATTGAAAAAATTTGTTCTCAATAAATCCAAATCGAAATTTCTCCAGTCAATAATTAAAAGTTGGATTTTGTTAAACGAACGAACGAAATTTACGATGATCACATGGATTCGTTATTTGAAACATATATGAAACAACGTGAAAAACAAAACCAAATCCAACGTGTGACGAGTCAAGTGATAATCCATCTTTTACCAATTGATGATTTTCAAACAACTACTTTTGAAACTAAAAATGATGATCTTAATGAAGTTGTTGAAAATTCGTTAATTAAGTTGGATTTCAATTATTTTGAGGATGTGGAACCAAATTCAAAATTCGATCTTCCTTTTCTTGATTTCGATAATTTGAACACAACAACTTTTGATTTTGAACTTGACATATATAATGAAGTTTGTTAATAATCCAACAATGGAAGACGAATTTAATGAACACAATTTCTTTGGACTTTTCGAAAATGAGTTGTTAAATTTTCAAGGGGAAGATTTAAATCACCATTTTGATTTTGAAACAATTTTGAAGAAGTTTTCAATGATAAATTTAAATTTCAATTTAGTGAAAATAAACTTGAATTTCAATCAATCGTTTTATCAACCCCAAAAATCATCGAAAATAAAACAACTCATATGATTTTTAATAAAATGATATTCGTTTTTCCAAATCAGCAATCAACTTTGAAATCTTTTACGATTTGGTTTTCTATGCTTAAGCTATGTCTCGCACCCTTGGCAAGACAAATGAATCGGTCTTTGGAAGACCGTTTCATTTACTTTTTAATGATATATTTTCTGATGCCATGTAAATACATTTCATTTTCATGTAAATAATAATAAACGTTCCTTTCACTTGGGTCGACTGTGGGGACACAGTCAAAATCAAGTGTGGAGGGAGACTCGCCTTCTTTTTTTGATTTTTCATTTACATTTTCTTTTCAAAGCCCAAAAAAACTTAAAAACAATTTTTTTTAAGAATTTTGATTTATTTTTAAAAAATAAAGTAAGATAAATATATGGTTTTGGTTTATTAAATTGGAATTATTGAAAATTTATTTGTCTTAACAAAAATAAAAATGAAGTTTGGTTACAAATAACGATTGTTTAACTATATATAAGGAGGTTCATACGGGATAATTATGAAATATATCCTAAATGAAAATCTTTGTTTTAAAAAGTGGTTGATTTAAAGTAAAGGATATAATATATTTTTTTGTCTTCTAAGTTAAATGGTGCTAAGATGATTTTGAAAACTCTCTCTTTCCAAAAAAATAAAAAAAATTGAAAAAAACATCTAAAAACAAACATTTGTATATATGTAAATATTTTCTATCAACACCTACGGTCGACAGGTGTACACACTTGTGCGTACACTCGTCATGCTCTGTACCTTTCTCACGTAAGCCCAAAAGGCAGTGCACGATTGGCATATCTGGCTTTAGTTTATCTAAGCTAGGTATATATATATATATATATATATATATATATATATATAAATTCCTTTTTATAACGCCTATAGTCAATAGTTGTTCACACTCGTGTGTTCACTCGCCACGCTCTGTATTCCCCTCACATAAGTCTGCAAGGCAGTATGGGTAATATATCTGGCCTTAGTTTATCTGAGATAGGCATATGTAAATATTGTAAATATCAATAAAATTTTCAAAAAAAAAAGAGAGAGTAAGCAAATGAAATCCAAGCACTATTTTAACTTATTTGATTTGACTTTTTATTGAAAAGAAATGAATATACCACCTTGATAAACTTTGATAATCAACTAAGGATCCATTTCATAGTTACACTTTGTTATCAACCGAAACAATGAGTTAACTATACTCTATTTGTTAAGATAATTTTGTTTTTGTTGGAAACTTTGACGAGTAAATGACTTAAATCTCAAGATAATGACCAAAACCTATATTTAACTTATTTGTGACAATTTAAAATTAAATCTTTCATCTATAAATATTTTTAAAAATTCGACATTCATCTCTTTGTAAATAAATCTTGCATTTTGTAAATATTTTCATCCTGTTTTTGGATTTTGTGTGTGGTATCCGCTGAAAACCTTCACGAGGCAACACTCGTCCTACCGGAGAGACCCAGAGGTTTAACGGCTTGTTGCATACGCTCAATGCAATCGTGCTCTCTACGAAAACAGATTTATCTTAGTTTTTCTTTATTCGAGGATAAACGAAAAGATAAGTGTGGGGGTATTTGATGTGCACGTAAATGTGCATATTTTTACCACCATATTTAATCTATTTAAATTAAATAAATGATCATATTGGATATTTTAACTTATCTAAACCAAAATTCAAATTATTTTCAAAGTGTCACATATTCATCCTCATACCAGAGGTAAAATGGTCATTTTTGTGCATTTATTAAATTGTGAAAATTTACTTAGAATTTTTTATGTTGTTTTGCAGGAAATTTGGTTAATTTTACAAGTGGTTTATGATGAAATATACATGCACAAAGAAGATATAAAAGAATGAAGATGGAAATAATTCAAAGAGAAGAACATGGAGGACCCCACCCACTTACCTAGATTTTCAATTAGAGGCTAATGCATATGCTTATGGAGTTTATGGATTTATGTACATTTAAATGATGATTAGTAGAAGCTAATGATTACTTGGCCTCCACACTTTCTCAAAGATATTTTGGGCATTCATCAAAAATGTGAATTAGGGCTTAACACATGTATATAAACCCATTATGTTTCATGTAACCCCCCTTGCTTAGTCTCTCTTAGTTTTATTTTAGGCTCAAAAATAAATCAAGCTCTCTTCTTTCTTTTCATGGCTACTTGGCCATTTGTTTTTATTTTCATGTAACTTTCGTTTTCTTATGCAATTTTAATTACTTGTTTAATTTACTTTAATGTTGGTAATGCAGATTTACATTCATGCAAAGTAGATTAGTTTTAATTCTTATTAGTTAGCTTCTCTTTTCCATTAGCTTTCATTTTCCTTTCTTTTTTTCTTTCATGTTGCTAGGTACATTTGTTAATCAAATGACAAATATAATAGGCTAAACCCCTTCAATTTAGGGGTAACGAAGCTCTCTAATTATGTAGCTTAAACTATTTGTTAATTCATACTCTCTTTTGTGCTTAACGATGAGCAATGAAGTATTTTGTTTGTTATTCTTGCTTTGAATTTGATAGCCTATATTCTTGACACCAAATAGGCTATGCTTAAACAGTGCCTCTTCGTCAAAATATGATTATGACATAAGAAAGTGATTTGAAATTCAAAATTGATGGTCTATATTTCTAATCAATAGTTAATAGGTCATACTTAAAGTAGATTTCGTTTTCATTTTCATTGTCAAGTTTCATGAAAGTTAGTAAGTGGTTTAAGGGGTGTGTTAAAGTTTGATGGCTTATGTTGGCTAACTAATGACACAAATATGTCATATTTATGATAAGCACATCAATTAAAGCACTAATGACCATAAAAGAGAGATCATGATTTCATATGTGTTGAACTACATGATCTAGAGAGTGGATTTATTCTCTAAACTGTCACTTAAATCTTATATTTTCTTCTCTTTTCTTTTAGTTAGTTAGTTAATTCTATAATTTTCTAGTTTAACTTTCCATCGATTTTGGTTTAATTCGATTGAATAGAAATTTAAAATCATCAATTCCATGCGGATCGATCTGTATTTGCCACGTACTACAAGTGTACGCCGTGCGCTTGCGGTTATTTTTATTTCCAAATTCGTTCGGCTACTTTCTAACTCGACATACATTTAGCCGATTAACATTAGTGTTTCAGTACCTATGCAAGCGCCTAAGTTCACAACTACTAAATAAGTTTGCGATTTGATCATTTACATGTTTATTTGGCCGAGACTGTGTATTGTATACTATGAGTTTCAAGCCTTGAAGCAATACTGGACTATGGATATTTGATATATATATTGTCATATATAAGTGTTATATAGTTAACGTTCAGAGATCATATTGCACAATACTTTAATGAAATTGTTCATTCAAGATAAGTGAATAAACCATACTATAAGATCGAGTAATCGGTTTGATTGATTATAGTGAAGATCATATTGTGTTAAATATAACACTAGACCAAAACCAAAAAAAATGATATCTGAACTTGATTGCTGAAATGTCAGTTTTGATCAATCTATGTAAAGTGCAAGATAATTATTGTCCTTAAATGTTAAGGATGATCGAATGTGCATTTGTAGAGAGTTTATTACGAAATTGTAAAAAAGTTTCTCTTTTGAATGGTTTAACCATTTAAAAGGGAAAGCGAATATATAGGAGTAGATGTGATTTAAGGTACAGTTGGGACGAAGATAGTGAATTGTCACTTCTGCTTCATAAGGAAACATCAACAGCTAAAATTGTAAAATAGTAAATGAGACTTAATATTGGAATAAGAAATATGACTTCTATTATAAAATGCATTTTCATGTAGAAAATTGTTTTCTATATTATTTATTTCTTTGAGTTCAAGATAAGTGATCAAAGAACTCCCCACTGTAATCTAGTTATAGTATATTAAATAAACGGTCTATGTTAAGTGGATGATGGACCTCCATATTCAACACGCTATTATAATAACGATGGAAATAATAGGAACATGCCATATAACACTTATTTATTGCATCGAGTTACAAAAATTGTTTTCATAAAATATACCATACATTATTTATGAAATAATATCTGTTTTTGATAATGATTAAAGAATATACATAGTTTTATTTCAATGTGAATATTATAAATATTCATTATGAAATAATGTGGTATTTGTTTTCATAACAAAAGTGATGCATTGGAATTGAAATATTTAAAATTATTAGCATTTATTTTGGAATTATAGACTAAGCCATGGTTTTGAGAAATAATTTTTATTATATGACTATGAATCATATGATATTGGTTAATTATATCTCAGACAATTAAGAGCAAAACGCCCATTCAATCGAAGCATCAAAAGAGTTGATGAGCACTTTGGATTGATACATATATATATGTATGCAATCATAGGTATGATAATACTAAAACGGTTCCACAAACTTGGTTGCAACTACCGATGAATTATCACAAGCATGAATTTGTGTATTTGATACATATAGAGCATGTCTATAATAAGTTCATAGAATATAAAATGAAAATAAATAAAATAACATGCAACAAAATGATTCGATTGATCGAATGGGTAAGTATATTGGAAAGAGTTCCAAATGCATCTAAAATGAATATAGATTTTGTCTCAAGAGTCACTTCTCTGTATAATACATGATGATGTATTAATAAGGAATAATTGAACTTTGTTGGACAAAGCACGATTAATATTGAGTGAAGTTGAGTTAATTCTTTTTATAACATGTGTACTTAAGAGTAGTACACAAGGTTAAAATTAATATCATCCAAATAATAGTTTACAAAGTCATATAAGATAAGGGTTTATAAGATACCTAATTATGTTCCAGGCCAAGGATTTAGTGGGTTGTGTGACTTGAAGCTACACATAATAATTGTATGTAAGGGATCTTGTGCAAATCACAACAAAAGAAGTTTGGGAATGATGATTGTTGAATGACTAATTTATGTGGTGAACATAAATACTTTGAACTAATACCAAGTCACTTTATGTAAGGCAATTTATAAAATGTTTATGAATGCATGTTCTGTTGCACTAAGAAACAACTATAGTTTCAAGAAATACCAACTTCACAAGAAGGAATTTAATTGAGAAACTATTGGTAGTAAAATGGATATGGATACAATCCAAGGTTAAAACCGATTGCAAGAGATGAAATGAAATTAACCAAACTTGAATGAACACAACACATTAGAATGTCTAATGAGTATTCTTGCGTGTTAAAGAGAAAGTATGAGTTTCTGGTCAATGTCAAGAATGAGTAATCATCTGTTGTTTAATTAAACCACTATGAGTATTGACTTTATAATATGGTATGATACACAAATCTAAAACAACTTCCAAGTACATTATCAAAATATGATTTTGGTTGTTGTACCTAAAGAGATATGATCTATCGGTCACAAAGTGTATTTAAGAGAAAGACAAACGCGGTTTGAATATAGTGAGCCACATTAATAAGAATAACATCATGAATTTCAATTGTTGAAATTAACGTAACATATTCGCCATTCGAGATGCTCAAGTTGATTTGGATTTACTCACGAATTTATCACCTAGTATGACTTTGTATTTTGGTACATATGTATTGAAACTGAAAATTCTAAATTACGATTTAGATTAGACTGTTTGCACATGACAACCAAGGTGTCTTGAAGTCTGTAGGAGCGATATTGTATTTATGGGTTTTGGTTATGAACCAAGAACCGATATGAATGTTCTATTAAACAAGCTTCAAAATTGAACAAGTATTTTAATAGAAATATCAAATTGTTTGATTTCAGCAAAAATGCAGAGGAATTGTGTCCATAAGAAAGAACAATGAAGGTACATTGATATTTCTAAACATAAGAAATCAACAAAACGTATACTTGCAATAAAATCAGCTTTTAGAAATTTTAATGTCGATATTGGATTTTCAAATGATGTCTTTTATAGTGAGTATAAAGGACATTGGGAATGTCTTAGACAATATGCAGAAACACCCTATTTAATAAGAAACATGTAAAATGGATTCATTGTGCATTGGCACTAGGAATTACCATACATGTTATTTTGTCTTCACTATCATGATTTGTTTATGTATTTGATACATGAAAAAAAATATCAAATCCAAATTAAGGTCACTAATTCATAGTTTAGAGTGTTCTCGTATATTTACAAAATATAGGAGAATTGTTTATAGCAACAGCTTATTATGTAGGAGTATTCAAACTCAGGTTTCATATATGATATTGAGGATGGTATGTGTAATGCCCCCACCTCTATATTCACACTAGCCAAGGACACTAAGGGGTAATGCCGTCAACTAGCATGAAGAATAAGGTTGTTGAGGAGCGACCATCTGTGTAATTGCTTTGTGCTAGTACCGATATGTCAAATAGTGTGACATGCATTTCATTTCAAGAGGAAATCTGACATACTAAATACAAACTCAATGCTACTACACAGTGGCTATCTGGCCTTCGAAAACGAATATAAAATATGCATAACACATAATTAGCCACAGATATTCATATCACTAAGGCGAAAACAGATATGAATATAACATATAGAAGTGAACATCAAAGTAGTGGTCATATAAGATCCACTACATTTGAAAAGAATAGGTACAAGTGCTAGAAAAATGAATATGTATATATTAATGAGTCTCTATCTCGAATGAATAAAAACAAAACCTACTGAGCTAAAGCAGTTAGCCAAAAGTCAGAAGCTATCCTCGCTAAGAAGTTAAGTGGAAGCACCTGAAACACCTCGGTCTGATCCGAGAATTATTTAAGAAGAAAAATAATAAACGGAGCAGTCTAGTTATAATTATCATGTAAGATGACATATGATAAGAGATATGACGAAAATATATGATAACAGTAACGTCTTACTATGACAAGTGTAAATATTTGATAACAATGAAAATCATACATATCTCAAATCTCCTTAAATATCCAAAAAGAATTGTCATATTCTTTAGCTTATTCACCAAACCTCAAATATTGACAATACATATCAATGCAAATCGCAAAAAAAGTCGATGAAACAAAAATTCTAGAAATCAGTAATTATAAATCCAGGAAACACAAAGAGGGGGCCTATCACAAACGGGATCTGAAAACTCACCAACATGTGTATCACGAATGAGACGCTATCCCATAAAAATACGAGGTACAGTCCCCCACGCGAATGAATGAGCCAAACATCGACGTGCCTTAAAAGATACGCCTCATGCACCGACTCTGTCGTGGTATAGTCCCCCATGCGGACGAATGAGTCGAACATCGATGCACCCTAAAAGATACGCCTCATGCACAGACTCTGTCATGGTACAGTCCCTCATATGGACGAACGAGCCAAACATCGACGCACCCTGAAAGATATGCCTCATGCACAGACTCTGTCGTACTGTAGTACAGTCCCCCATGCGGACGAATGAGGCGCTTGCTTCTCGAACGGTCAAAAGACCACGGGTCACTACCCCTTTAGCCGAAGCTCCATAAAATAAGTGTAAATTACACTTAGCTGGTAAATAAATGAATTTAGCTTCATGTCCCATAACCACTAGCTTAATTTAAATATTTACGAACAAATTGTAGATTTTCACTTGAAAATTGTCACGAGATTTCAATCGAACAAGTCCAAGAATTAACCGACGAAGTAAACACAAGCGTTTCATACCACTTGTTTTGCTAAGTTGTTTAATTAGATTTCTCATACGAATGAGGCGAAGGTTTGTATATACTAATAGATTGGAAAACAGCTCTTAAAACAAGCAAAGAATATTCGTAAATTTTTTAAGAGACATGTTTATCATATAGAAGATGAGTTTGTGTTGTCTTTCCCATTGAGTGCTTTAAGAAATCTGGCCGATGCACTTGATCAACATTATCGATTGGAATCTCCTAAACGCTATGATGAGATAGTCAGACACAGTAAATTGACTTGTAATAAGTATATTTTTCTAAGAAGATGAATACATAAAGTAAATCATAATTTTGAATGTCTTAGCTTTTTGGTAAAGAGGATCATGAAATAAATAATTTAGCGTAGAAGCTGCTTTTTAAAAATTAAAAGAACTCCTTTTCGATGCTCCTATTCTTGTGATTCCCGAAGGGAACCAAGACTTCAGTGCTTGTACCGATGCTAGTCATGTTGGTTTGAGTGTCGTTCTCATGCATGTAAAAAGGAACGTGTATCGCTTATGCTTCTAAGCAATTAAAGACCGTCAAGACTAGATATGCCACTCATGATCTAGAGCTCACAGCTATTATTTCGCTTTTAGAATTTGCCATCATTATCATTTGGGGGAGAAATTTGTTCTCTAGACCGATCATAAATCTTTGAAGTATTTATTTTTCTCAAAAGAAACTTAATTTGCATCAATAACGTTAGCTCGAATCCTTTACATCTTATGATCTTGATATTCGCTGTACTCCTAAAAAGGGAAATCGTGTTGTCGATGCCCTTAGTCATAAGCAACAAGCGGTTGTTTCTGTAACGACCCAGAATTTTAGTCATTTGAAATTCGTATATTTAATTGATTTTAAATATTCAAAAGTAAATTTTATAAGTCGAATAACCTATATTTCGAATATCTAGATTTAATTGGATAATTAAATTGTTAATTTAATATTTGAAATTGCTGAAATAATTGGAAATTGGATTTAAGGTGAATAAAAATGATTTGTAAAGTTGAATAAAATTCTATTTGAATTAGAATGATGTTAAAGAACTTTTAAAATTGAATATTTTAATATTTAATTGACGTGTAAAAATAGCCATTTTTCAAACAGTCTTGGATTTCAACGAAATCAGTTTCATCGGATCCATAATGTTGTATTATTGTAAGATTTCAAATTTCGTGTCAATCAGAAGTACGGTTTGCCCGAGGCAAGCTAAAACGCGTAGAAATCGATTTAAGTGAATTTTAAATTTAAATAATTCGATTTGAAAACCTATCTTCCAAATACGATCGAGCTGGCTCCTGATATATATTCCATTGCGTTTGAAATAGGGGTAAAATAGTATAAACGTCAGGCTGCACGCTTCGATTGGAGTTTGGAAAATTTTCGGATGAATAGTGTCGTCAAATTTTCTATAAAAGGACCCAACTTTCTCTAATTTTCACAAACCCTAAAGGGAACTAGGGCTAGCTGCCATTTTCGTTTCCATGGCTAGAATTGCCAACCTTTTCCCCTTAATCTCTCTTAATCCCTCGGTTTCTTTGAGAAACTTTCAACACGAGATGTGTAAAGCGTATCGAGATCTTGAAATCTATATGGTGATGATCGATTTTAGTAGAAAAAATCAACGGCAAGCTTTGTTACGACGTTCTGCTTTCATTCACGATTTATGAGGCCTTAGCTCGACCTAATTGGACCAGTTTTTGGAAGGGGGTGCGACATGTCACGAGTTTCAAAACGATGGCCTTGGATCGTCATCAATGGCGACGAGGGAGGGACGAGGGAGGCCCGGCAAATCGATGGAACGGTCGAGCATTGGGTTGTTTTCGATCATGTGAAGTAACCTGGGGGAAGAAATAGAAGGCATGGCCTGATGTTGATGCAAGAAATCGAACGGCCACGATATAGTGTAGGGTTTTAAAATAAAAGAGTTTTGTAAATTATTATATATTTAAATTCGTTTAAACTTTAAATTTGCATAACTTTTTCGTACGAAGTCCGTTTCGCATGAAACGAATTACATCGGGTTCGTATTAACGAGCACTACATTATGGAACTAGATTGAGATTTGTTTAAGCTAGTGAAAATTTTGATTGAAATTAAACGCTTATTTAATTTTAATTGGAATGAATCGCTATCGCGACGACTACAAGCAATGTGAGTACAACTCACTCTTTATGACTCACTGATATTTTTATATAAGTGAGAATAGATATTATTTATGATGATTAATGACTATTTGGATTATATATGATATATTATTTATATATTGATTAGTATTTGGATATATATATATACATGCCTAGTGGAGCAGATGACCCTGTACGTTCCCATGTATGAGCGGATGACCCTTTGTACGCGTGTCTACCTTGAAGCGGACATTGTACACATATGCTAATATGTATATTTGTTGCAAGTGACAGGTTGGAGGGATCCAACTGGATTCCTCAACAGCATCGATTTATTTACAGATATTGATATATATTCTGTTATCATATGATATATGATGTTCTAGATGTCGTGATTGATGTATTTAGTGCTGTTGCAGTATTAGACCTATTTTGATAATTTAAAAATATTAAAGTGATGATTTTTAAATTGAAAAAGGATTTTCAAGTGATTTTGAAAATATACGTTTTGTTGAATTTTGAAGTGTTAAAGGAATTGAATTTATTTTGAATAAATAGATATTATAATTTTTATGTTATAAGAATTATGATTTCTATGAAATATAGTTAATTATGATTTTTGGAATCTGAAATGAACTATTTTGTAAAATAATTTAAATGGAGATTTTTGAAGTTATAATAAATGGCGTATATGTATAAGATTTCTAAAATTGACATTTTATAAATCAAAGCGTTAGAATTATAAAGGAGTTTTATAAATGTTAAAATGAAGTTATAAATGGATTTTATACACGAATAAGATTTAGGGATTTGTGAAGTTATAAATAAATGAATTTTGTAAATAAATGATTTATACGTTATTAACTTATAAATTGGATTTATGCATGTAATTGAAATATGTATGGAATTGGTTAATAAAGGGATTTTATAAGTTGAAGTTTTTATAATATATAAATGGAATTTATAAACATTGTTTTATAAATCCGAAATCAATTGAATTTGGTAAGTTAAATATAGAAGTTTATTAAAGCAGATATATCCATGATTTTGGACAGTGGATAATCCTTTAATGAATATATAGAAGCAATGAATTTGGTAAAGACGTTATATTGACGATTTGGGACAGTGAGTAATCTCTTAATAAATGTTTTGGAAAGTAATCTTTTAAACGGAGTAAAATGGTTTAACGATATTTTAAAAATGTGTTAAGCATCGAAACCATAGATTTCAACATTTATTGTTGAAATAGACGTTTTCGAGAAGTAAGGAAATAATGGACTATAACACTGTTGTTATAGTAAATGATTTTCGAAAGGAAATGTTTTGTATAGTATTGGGATTTATATATCTATCTTATTATCGAATCCCTATACTATTGAATTTGGGTTATCGTAACGATGTTTTGCGCAACATTCGTTTTGATCCAAATAAATGTGTTCAAAGAGAACGTTTTCCTTAAAGAATAATATATATACTTAATCCTGATTTAAGTATATGGAATATTTTCTGAGTGTTGAAAATAAATTGAATTGTGAATTACTTATTATTAAATAAGTATTTGGAAATGTTTTCCTATGTTGAAATGATTTTGAGATTATATCCTTTTAAAGATAAATTGAAGTGAATATTTGGAAAATAATTTAATTAATAATAGATTAATTAAAAGGGCCAAGTGATTGTATATGGTGCTGAATATTTGCTTGTTTGCTTTGATAGTTAAATAACCGACTATCAAATAGGCTAAATTTTAGTTCCTCGACTTGATGTGGGAACTATTTAGTCATACACTTAGTACGTAGCCTTCTGTGTAGGCTTGATTATCGTTTATGTTGAGGATGTTGATTCGTGTAGTGCGGAGTATTACTCCAATCAATCGAGCTTCTTTCTCGGCCCGAAGGATAGCAAGTTGAAAGTTGGAGACGTGATAAGTCTATGAGACTTAGTTTCTGTGCGAGGTTGAGAAATGCTTTTGCGTTGTTGGTGCGAAGAGACCGGGATCAGATTTATCTGAAGACCACTTCGAACCAACGTATATACGACGATTGTGCAGGTTGCTTGTGATGATATTGATATTTCGGATTTTCATAGTGGGGGACTGCTTGTTGATTGTTTGAGGTTAAAATCCCAATATACATCCAGTAGCAGTGGTCTCTTCGTTGTGAAATATCCAATGCAAGGAATATTCGCTACTAATCCTAGAGATTTCCCGACAGGATGTGGTAGGAAAGTACATTCGGTTTGTCCTGTTCCTGGACAACTTGTATGGATGTTTGTCTGACATTGCATTTCTATAGATTACGTACATTGGTTTTTACAAACGTACATCAGTGGTGGCGAAGAAGGCAGCTTCCCTTAGCTTAACACCACCCTTGAGACTTATGAGCTTTAGGGTTGTATTTTTGTGGAAGGCAATTAGCAATCAACGGAAATAGCCATATGGAATTCAAAGTGATGTGGTTGTGATTTGTGAAAGGTAATCGTTACCTCAGGCCTCATCAACCGGAAATGACCGAAACATGGTTAGATGCAGCAAGACTAAGTGGGTCGCTCCCAAGTAGGATATGATCATCCTCTTCTAGATATATCTTTATATGCTATGACGTCGTGTCTCTGATTATTTTGGTTTGTATGCTATGAAAGTCCTCGAAAAAGGTCAGTAACGACCGAAGGATGACATATTTGGGACTATCTAGTTATAAAGGTAGGCACGTCTTGTGTTGGTAGAGGGTAAATGTTCTGTGCCTTAGGATATCCGTCTAGAGGTGTACCCATCGGAAGGTAGTCCCTTCACTTGGTCATTTGTATGTAAATCCAAACTCCACTACCTACCAGCCATTTTGATTGTATTACCTATTTTGGGCTATATGCTGGAATTTAATCAATGTAACAATTTCGACTATGATTAATATTATTTGTATAGTAGACACTAGTATAATATAAGAGGATTTGATATGAAATGTTTTAGTTATCGTAAGATAAAACCATATTCATGTTTATGTATGGGCATGTCTTACGAGATACTTTTGTTTTGATAAAGGAAATGTTTGGTAATTTAATAACTTCAATTGGGTGTGTTTTTCACGCTGATTTACCAAACTGATCTGGGCGTTCTTCCCTTTCAATGCCCAGGTCGGACCGAGTATATTTACAGGTCCAGATTTGGTGCTTTTGCAGCTTCAATAGGAGAGCTGGAGATCTTCATATTCGTATACACATGTATTTTTATTATCCGCTGCTTAGTTGTCATATATTATCAACAATTGTAAGGACAGGTTATTATAACTGCCCGGGCTGATAACTAGTGATTGACTGTTGATCTGTGATTGATGTTTGTATATACAGTTTCTATTTTGTAAAGATCATTGATATGATATTATATTCCGCTGCAATGTGAGATTTTGCATTGTTCTGTTTTGTTTTCTCTTCTCTCTTTCTTCTCCTCTCTTCTTTTCTCTTCTTTTTTTTCTCTTGACTTTCCGTCAGTCTGTACTTTTTGGGTCGGACATGTGTGTTTGTTTATTCAAAGGATACGGATTTACGAGTCGTCGCATAAGCAATCATGTTGACACTCATGAAGGCATGGTCTGAGGTTGGAGGACTCCCTTATTAGTCCAAGGTAAGCACATGCCAAATGTACCAAGCACGGTCAACACAATTAGCCAGAATATCGAATGTATCACACTCGAAACAAAATGAGGTGAAGGCCTCACAAGGTACCATGAGAATGTGTGCAACCCCAAAGCACCTTCAACTCAACATTATCCCATTCCCACCAAATTTTCTACTTCACTCGTCTTAAAGAAGCAAATGGGCCTCGCGGCCAATGGTTTGAACAATTGTGCATCAAAAGACATGGGAAGGCTTGCAATCATGAAAATCATACCTTCTACTCTAGGTCTAGGGTTTAAAACTTTAAACAAACTTTCTTCTGTAAAAGACCAAGCTATCGATCCCAATCCCACGATAGAAACACTTAGATCTCACACCCTAACTAGTGCAGTGCATGCTCCCAGGATGCATGCATCAATTAGAACCATGACGGAACTTGGGATAGTCGAGGATCATGTTCCCCAACTAAAGAAGCCAACTGACCCTATAGGAGAGATTAATGTCCATGATAGAACGAAGAAGAACAGAAAAGAAATCCAGTGTGTCCGCACACAGAATGAAATATGATATGGCCTCTTTGACAATGAGAATGGGGAGTTGTTCTCAGAGGAGTTCCTTGAGATTAACATAGTTGTTGGTATGTTGTCAGGAATAGTAAGATATGATAGGGGAACCGATTCCTTGGACCATACCACAACCTTCAATGCAAAGATGATGCTAGGCCGCATCACAGTCTCAACATGTGTACTTTTTTACCCCACTAAACCCATAAGAGCAATACCCTACTAATTTCTTAATTTATGATCGATAAAATTAACTCTTGGGAGAAAATGTCCAATATGTTCAAGCTTGATTCAATTATTACAAATATTATTAGAATTTTAACAATAAACCAAGGTCTAGATATCTATGTGATACGATGACGACGAAGCGAAAACATGCATAGTACATCAGTGCTTAAGATGTAGCTTAAATGATTAGAAATAGGATTTTACCTAAATTATCTGTAAACAACTGAACACATGTTCACTACTATGCTTAAACAAAGTTTTGACTACTTCAATATTTTAAATATGTGAATATTATTGAGGACTGAGTTCATACCAGGGAGTTACATAACATTATTTGTCAACATATTTTTAAATTCAAGTTAATCGTATTAATTCATAAAGGCTATAAATTAAAATGGTGAAAATCGATATACATGTTATATTGATTTATTAAGGTTTTTTATTTATTCAAAGTCTTTAAATAATATATAAATGTTCTATGTTGATTTATTATTGAGATAAAATAAATATTTAAATACTTAATAATTGTTATGGGTTAATCTCATAATACACACACACGTTATATCAAAATGGGCAAAATATGGTAAGAATAAGGGGAACTTTGGTTCGTTTGAAATCTATATTTCAATAGATATTTTATTAGGGAGAAAAAGTAGGATGAAAAGGTGGAAATATACTTGATATTTTCTATCCTTTTGGAGGCTATAAATGCCACCTTTTTTCCATATTTCTATATAATTTTAAACAAAAGCTCTTGCCTTCGTTAGAAAAGGTTCAAGCCAATAACTATGCCTTACAATTAAAGATAGAATGAAGGAGAAGGAGTTTCCAAGTAGGATATAGTTCATAATGCGATGTGTAATGACTGTCCGACACCACTAATGCTCATATAACCAAAAATTGCACTGCTGGAGCATCCGGCTATTATAGGACGATTTTCAAGGGAAAGAAAGGAAATAAAGATGAGGTATGGAAAAGAAGAGAAGGAAATAAAAGGGAAGAGCAAGAAATAAAACATCAGAAAATCACATAGCATGTCATATATATTACAGCGCATTAGATAAAATATAATAGTCATCCCAAATATAAAACAGATGAGACGGTAATAACTATGTAAACTACATAATCAGAGTATACATGCTCTTACAGTTATACGAAGCAGCAATAGAGTTTATGCAACTAAAAAGTAAACTCAAAAACTGTCTATAATAAATATTAGTCAAACATTGTTAAGGCTCCACTATGTTACACACCGGAATAACCAATAATAAGTACAAAATATAAATATGAGAAAGCATCACCTCCTACTAGTCCATCTATACAACTCCAAATATTGTTTATAGTTGCTACCTAGTCTATTCATAAGAGCATCTGAATAATAAGAAGCAAAGCATAAAACTGCGAGTCTGACAACAGTATAGTGTAAGCGACAAATAATCTCAAAACACAGTATAAGTCAGTAGGGTATATATAACAGAGGGTATGGAGAATCATATCTGACATGTCCTTGCATCCACAAAGTTAGCACAAAACATAGGATGTATGTTACTCTATATCATATTCATCATGGGTGTACTATACATCAAAGAACTAAGGGTGTCCAAATATCGGCGTTAGTGATATCAACATTGGGTAACAAACCTAAGATCAATCAAAGATAACATGGCATCCATAGTCCATCCTCGCATTTTCTCACTCAATGCGTTAAATATACGATACTCTTATGATCGCGTTGGCCAGGGACTACTCAATGTACCAGTCCCCCGGTACTCAATCCACACCACTCAGAAGGCCAGGAACGAGACAACCCATTTGATAGGCCAGGGTAAATGGATCGGGTAATTTTATGATCCAAGTGAGCGTCCTTACATACCCCTACTCTACAAGTACATTAACCTTCGAATATCAATAATCCCTCTACACAGGTCATCCATAGCAGAGCTCATCCTGAAACTGTCATTACAACTCCCGTCTAAGGTCATCATGGTTGGGAACTATTCTAGATAGCCATCATTAGTCATAGAATGTCATCAAGCATCCTACAACTAGGGAACTATTCTAGACAACCAATTTCAGTCATAGAATGTCATCATGTATCCCATAACCCTTCTCTGATTGTTCCATTAATCCGACACATCGTCGCTCTCTTTATATCCCAAAGTACAGCTGGCCATCGTCGAAGCCATCACTCCCCGTCATGGAATCATCATCGTTGAATAATGAAATCATAGTGTCGAAGCATCACATCCTCGTTCCACCGCCGAGACCACTCGTCGAAGAGCAATAATAGCAAAATTGAATGTCAAATGAACGAATGAACCATGACATCCCGCTCCTCAAAGCTGTCCATCGTTCACATCAAAATTGGTTAAATCAGCCTTCATTAATAGTGGTAGATATCGAACATACTAGAGTAGTCGATAATGAACATTTAGTCGTGTACTTAACCGAAAATGGTTAAATACAAACTAAAAGAAAACGTTCAGCATTTTCCCTGAAGTCCGAAGCACATACCCAAGTCCATCATCCTTTATCTTCATACCAGTCGGCATGCACCGATACTGCTCCACATATTTATCCCATCCATTCGAGTTTATAATTGTTTGTGCACTCAATCGATATGCATGAAACTCTATCAAATCATTCTAGTTCCCATCATGTGTTTATTCGATCGGTATACACTAAACTCTATCTAATAGGATTTTCCTATATAGCCTTCGAATGGCACTTTCAATCAACTAATAAAAAAGAAGTCATGCAACAAACAAGTATAGAAATGTCTATAATAGCCTATATATAATAGCACAATACAGTCCATCCAAAGCAACCAATGCGGGATTAATATCAAAATAGCCTAATTCTATCAATTTTGTCAAAATAGCGCGTCAATGGGAAAATATGATATTTAATTTAAAACCATTTTAAAAACATTTATAATTCTTTTATAAAATAAGATATAGGTTTAACTAATTTAGAAATCTCATTTTAAAGTTAGAAAATATTTCAAATCGTCGTTTTAATACTATACTAATAATCATAATATGGTGAGATACAATATCACTCACCTTAACCAAATCTATCCAAACTATTGCCAAGTCGTAGAGCTCGCCATCCTAAGCACAACACAAGAAAGGGCATCAAAAGTGGACCTCATATGAAAAAGATAGGCGTAACATAAGATAACAAATTAAATAAGTAATATAATTAATTTAATTGTAATTAATTAGGATAATACATCGCTAATCATCTTCCCAAATGCACAAAACCATCATACACGTACACCCTATAGGATCCCATCGTCAACCACTTTATCCCTCGATTTTGCTTCATCCAAAGCATAAAATAATACGCCGTCTTCACTAATGAGTCCGTCTTCGCATCCTTTTTTTGCACAGTAGCAAAATGATAGAGCTAGAAAGATGCTACTTGGTATAAGAAAGTGTTGGCAGCCTCCATTTCACGTATCACTGCCCGTAGCTCCGCCAATATGGAACCCTAGTCGCGGCTATGGAAAATGGAGATCGGCCAAGTCACATCGCACATTCCAAATCGGGTATGGGCATGGATATCGCCTCGATATGAGTTCAATTGGCTTTGTTTTGGAATTTGTCGCTGAGTAAATCGGGAGAATTCGATTCTTAAAGGGAATAAAGGGAGGTGGCCATTCTTTTTAAAGCAAAGCAATGGAACGGTAAATGGGTTTGGGTTATAAAGGAAAGGAAGTTTGTTAGAATATTATTTAAATAATAACATTATATTCTCTTTTATTTGCATTCTCAAATAAAAAGGTCGTACGTTTCGAGCTCGCATGATCAAATGATGCGTCCGATCACCATTAAACTTCTCTACATGCATCATCTCCTTTTTCCAGTCGTGATTGTATAAATTTCATAGCTATCCGAGACAGAGCTCTGGGATGATAAGTTCATGCTTTTCGCGGTCTCCAAATATAGCGATCCTTATACTTATATTAATTCGCAATGTCGATACAATTTCAACGGAAGTGGTCTTAAGTCCTGATTCGACCGTATGCGAAAAATCATATTTTTGGCATCATCTATTAATCAAAAATTCGGTATTTAAATCAGTTATTTAAATATCTTATTATTAGTTATATTCTCCCCTCTTTAAAAGGATTTCGTCCTCGAAATCCTAAGGATAAAGTAACACAACCCCACAGCTTAACATAAGGAACGACATAAGAAAAATCATTACTTATCAACTCTTGACAACAATCACAAAAAGTGATCACAACAAAGTGAATAAACTTGGAATCAGGTGGATCCATCATCCTCATCCCTAAGCACAATCATTATCAAATCCAGAATCAATGCGGCTAAACCAAACGTCTAAGTTGCACACTTATTTCCCAAGAAATGGACAATGGAAAACAAAAGTGCCAACTCACTAATCGGGAGGTAAGTTAGCTAAATATCAAAAATTATCAACTCTCCCAACTATCTGCAACATCTAATATCCTATACATTGACTTTTCTCTTAATTTGGTTTTTGTCATGGAAAATTTCGACAGCACCTTTTTTGCATGGCTAGCTCTGGGAAAATCCCGATACAACATAGGTATATATACATCTCATATCTAAGGCATCTCGTTTCCAAGGACAACCAAACATATATCACCAAATCTACACTACATATGTTACATACCTCTTTTATAGAAAGTGCATACCATTTAGGTGCATACTATCATTAACCGTGACTCGAATGTTATCATACTACCCTCAGTCCTTGGCAATCCATTGATGCAGCCTATAGATATATGTTCCCACTACTTGAGAACAAACAATCTCTCATCCCTATGGAATCAACAGTCTTAATTGGATCCACACTGCATCATCTCTACAGACATTATGCGTTCTTCTAATTTAGCTATGATCTCCGCTAGCCTACCTTTACGTCTTTGACTAGTACCGTTCCTCTAAATCTAAGTAGGTTTGATAGTCAAATCGGCCATCATCTTTGGCTGTAGCTCACATTGAGTTCTAGAGCTATAACCAGCAATAAATTCAAGCAATGTCCATTCTAGGAATATCGCTCCTAAACTCAAAGCAAATACGATAGTTTCCAACTCCAAATCATGAGTCGGATATTTCCACTTTGGCGGTTTCAGCTATCGACTAACACATGTGACAACCTTACCTTTCGGCATCAATATCGCACCTAATTAAGTACTACAAGCATGTTTGTGTACTATCGACTCCTCATTCCTACTCGAAATGAGTAACATCGGAGCACTCGTCAATCTCTCTGTCAGACTCACAAACGCGTGTATACACCTCGCATCTAAACATAAAAGTTTGATTATCTCTTGTTAAGTCGATTAGTGGTGCTGCTACTACCTTTAAGAAATCCTTAGTAAAGCATGTATAACATCTCGCCAATCCAAGATAATTTCTCATCATTAGTTGGTGTTTTCTCAATACCTCTAATACAATCATCAATCGTGCCTTATGTTCCTCCTTCATCCATGGGTAAACGAAAGTATCATCAACAAGCACAAGCATAAACTTACTCAAGTGATCTCTCAAAAAATGGTCCAAATAACCAATAAACATTCCAACCCGTTGGTTAGCCTGAATGGCATAATCAACCAATCAAAAATCAAAGTAGCATACAAAACATAATGATCAGCACACTTCCTTTGGATACTCTCAGTGGATGAAATCCCAGCACAAGGTCCAAATGAGGGAACACCTTCGCGTTATAGAGCTGATAGAACAAGCCATTAGTGAGTGGAAGTGGATACTTGCTCGTCATCTCATTCAGCTCATGGTAGTTAACCTATAATTTCAAAGAGCCATCTACCTTAAAGGCAAATACTACTAATGCATCTCAGTCAAATATGCTCCTACGAATAAACACTCCCCTCACTAGGTCATCTGCTTGCACCTTTAGTATTCCTTGCTCTTTGGGCATCATATGCCTTAAATACGTAACTACTGATCAAGAATTTCTAACCAAATCAATACGAAACTCAATCCCTATATGGTGGTAATTTGATCACTTCATCGAATGTGCCAAGCATAGTGACAACTCATCAATATCGCGCGAATATAGAAAGCCAGCCATCTCATTATCAGATGGGTAGCCACACACCCTTCTGCTCATTATTGGTCCATATCATCACCAATGGCCTTTTGTAATCCATCACTATTCTATATCCTTTTAGCCAGTCAAGTCCTAGACTCTAATACTGAACCCAATCAAACAAACTAATAGACAAACATCCATGACTTGATAAGGAAAAGTCTTGACTAACGATGGTGTAACACTCCTCCGTTTTGAGCCCCGAAACCAAGCATTGTGGATGCTGTAGTCGTCTATAGTATTATTTTTTTAGTGACAAAATATGGTTTGTTACATATGTATAGGTTGGCCGAGCCCCAACAAGGTTCGCCATAATTCAAAGGTCATTTAATTACTTCAAGTCTTAATTCCAATCTATCTACAAATCCATAAGTATAAAGGAATGTGGAACCCCAACATCAAATAAAACACATGTCAAATGGAAAGCATACCTCAAGTGGTGATGCCATTTCCAGTCTCTTTCACCAATGGAGCACTCGACAAAATCAAAATGACATTCAACGCATATGCTTCCATGGTTTTTCACTGTTTATTTGATTCGAGAAAATCCTTCAACACTAGGTATAGGCTCTTACCTCATAAAGCCTTTTCGATCAAATTCTCAAAGCTCTCATCGATATGGCTAATTAACCGCTTCCCAAGATGATCACTCAACCCAATGATAAATCCTCATTCTTTCTGAGTAGAGTATCAATAGAAGATAAACCGTACTTCGGCGACACATCAAATTCGATCACATACTCCAACATAAACATATCGACTTACTTTAAATTAGTGAACTTCCTAGACAACACCGGCTTTTGAAAAAACGAGATAAATTTCTTTTTAATGTGAACTATGAACCAATTCCAAGTAAAAATGATCCGTGAGAATTGAAGCTATAAGGGCACTCCACCAGTTCATTGCTCATCCCTGGAGTCATCTAGAGGTTAACTTCTACCTCATTGCATCATCAAACTCTAAGTCATCAACGATTCTTTTGCAAATATCCATCCCATCTTGCACCTCAATAGTAGACCCTGTTTCGAGGAATAGTCTGCCTTCTAGACTTGCGTAGTCTTTATGCAGCTCGACAAAGTCGACTCTAAGTATTTGAACTTGAGCACCAAAATCACTTAGAGCAACTTGGGCATTCCGAAAAATGATTTGCACCAATTCGATGAACTATTACGTAAATTAGGGTTAGTGGCCCCCGATCCCTCCCACTCCTTTACTTTAGAGATGGAGTCAATATCAACATTTCTTGTATGCTTGATCGATCTTAATATATAATAACAATTACCAATCTCTCATAAAGAAAAACTGCATCAATGGTGCTCATGTGTGCAATACAACTTATATACTATATATGCAATCATATGTTTTGAAACCCAAAATATATAACAAATACACACTCTCTCGTATATAGGTATAGTCTCGATTCAATCTAAGATGAGATATCCTACCCTATCTCTACTGAATCACAGTATCAACTCAGATTAATCATGTAACCTATGCTCTGATACCAAATGTAACGACCGCCCTACACCACTGATGCTCATATAACCGACTAGTGCACTATTGAAGCATCCGATCATTGTATGATGATTATCAAGGGAAAGAAAAAGAAATAAAGATAAAGGATAGAAAATAAGAGAAGCGAATAAATGAGAAGAGCAAGAAATAAAACATCACATGATCACATAACCTATCATGTATCTCACATCGCTTCAGATTGAATATAATAGTCATCCCAAATATAAAAGAGACGATAACAACTATATAAACTTCATAATCGGAGTATACAGGCTCTATAATTATACAAAGCAGTAATAGAGTTTATGCAAATGATAATAAAGTCAACTAATAAACCGTCTCTAATAATAGTAAGTCAAAGATGGTCAAGGATCCATGGTGTCACATAGCGGAATAATCAATAATTACCCCAATATATAAATATGAGAAGGCGTCGCCTCCACCTAGTCCACCTGTACAACTTCGAATTTTGTTTACACCAGCTATCCAATCAACTCAATTAAGAGTACCCAAGATAATAAGAAGCAAAGCGTAAAACTGCGAGTCAGACAACAGTCTGTTGTGAGCGATAAATAATCTTAAAACACTGTAAACGTCGGTATAGTATATAGGAAGAGGGCATGGAATCATATCTGACCTATCTCTGCATCCACAAAGTTAACACATAACACAGGATATATGCTTCTTTATATCATAGTCATCATGGGTGTACTATACATCAAAGTACTAAGTGTATTTAGAAATCAACATCGGTAATATCTACATCGGGAGACATCCCTAAGTTGATAAAAGCATCAAAGAAAACATGGCATCCATCGTCCATCCTCACATTCTCTCACTCAGTGCGATGAATATATGATACTCGTATGACTGCCTTGGCCAAGGACTACTCAATATCCCAGTCCCTCGGTACTCAATCCATGTCACTCAAACTACCTGTGATAGTCCAGGGTAAATGGGTCGGGTTTGTTGTTTGGTGCAAGCGAGCGTCATCACATAATCCCGCTCTACAAGTACATTACAAAACCTAAGAATATCAATGATCCATTTGCACGCGTCATCCATAGTGGAGCTCATCCTGGAACTGTCCTTACAAATCCCATCTAAAGTTGTCACGGTTGGGAACTACTCTAGACAGACATCATCAGTCATAGAATGTCATCGAGCATCCCATGACACAAGAACTATTAAAGATAACTAATGTCAGCCATAGAATGTCATCATGTGTCCCATAACATTTTCTCGGCAGTTCTATCAATTTGGCCCGTCGTCATGCTCTCTGCATCTTAAAGTAAAGCTATCCATGCCGAGCTGTCACTTTCCATCATGGAATCATCATCGTCGAATCATGATACCATCGCGTTGAAGCACCACATCCTCATTTCACCACCAAAACCACTCGTCGAAGAGCAGTAACATTAAAATCAAAGGTCGAAAGAACAAACGAATCATTATATCTCTTCGAAGCCCCTCCATCGTCCACGTCAAAATTAGCCAAATCGGCTATCACTAATAGTGGTAGATGTCTACCACTCCAGAGTAGTCGATAATGACCACTTTGGTTGTGTACTTAACCAAACATGGTTAAGTACAAACCAAATGAAAACGTCTGGCATCTTCCCTAAAGTCTGAAGCACATACCCTAGTCCATCGTCCTTCATCTTTAAATCAATCGTCATGCATTGATACTCCACCACATATTTATCCCATCCATTCGAGTTTATCATCCTTTGTATGCTCATCGATATGCATGAAATTCTATCACATCATTTGAGTCCCCATCGCGTGTGCATTCAATCGATATACACTAAACTCTATCTAATGGGACTTTTCTATATCGCCTTCGAATGGCTTTTTCAACCAACTAACAAACAAGCAAGCATGCAACCAACAAGCATAGAAATATCTATAATAGCCTATGTATATTTATAATAACACAATACCATCCATCCAAAGCAACCAATGTGGGAGTAATATCAAAATAGCATAAATCTATCAATTTCATCAAAATTTCATGTCAATGGGAAAAATGTGATATTTAATTTAAAACCATTTTAAAAACATTTTAAAAACATTTCTAATTCTTTTATAAATTAATATATAGGTTTAACTATTTTTGAAATCACGTTTTATAGTTAGAAAACATTTCAAAACGTCATTTTTAATACTATACTAACAATCATAGTATCATGAGAGACAATATCGCTTATCTTAATCAAATCTATCCAAACCATCGCTAAGTCGTAGAGCTCTCTATCATGAGAGCAACACAAGAAACGGTGTCCGAAACGGATCTCGTATGCGAAAGATACATGTAATATAAGCTAACAGATTGAATATGTAAAATAATTAAATTAACTATAATTAATTAGGCTAATTACCATGCTAATCGTCTTCCCAAATGCACAAAACCATCGTACATGTAAAAGCTACAGGAACCTATCATTGACCACTTTATCCCTTGATTTTTCCTTGTTCAAAGCACAAAATAATATGACGTTTTCACCAACGAGTCCGTTTTCACATCCTCTTCGCCACAGTACCAAACTGATAGAGCCCGATCACCTCATCTAAATTGCGACCTAGGCATGCCTCTAACAGCTTAAAAGGTCATGAGTGACCATAGGGGATCAGATCCAGAATTGTTGGCATAGGAAGTTGCTATTCGGCAAGATAAAAGTGTTGGGGGCCTCCATTTCACGTATCACTGCCCATAGCTCCACCAATATGGAACCCTAGTGGCGACCATATATAATGGAGATCAGCCAAGTCATGTCACACGCTCCAAATCAGGTATGAGCATAGAAATTTCCTCGATATGAGTTCAACGGGCTTGGTTTTGGAATTTTTCGATGAGCAAATTGGGAGATTTGGATTTTTGAAGCGAATGAAGGAAGATGGCCATTCTTTTTGAAGCAACGTAGTGGAACAGTAAACGGGTTTGGGTAATAAGAGAAAGGAGGGTTTTTGGATATTATATAAATAAAAATAATATATTCTATTTTCTTTAAATTCTCAAATAAAATGATCGTTCGTTTCAAGGTCGCACGATCAAATGGTGCGTCCGGTCACCGTGAAACTCGTTTGCATGCATCACCTCATTTCTCCGGTCCCGATGGTATAAATTTCATCACTATCTGTGAAAGTGCTCCAGGATGATAATTTCACGCTTTACGAGGCCATTTTGACCATCTGGTCATTCGATCTCCAAATATGCGATCCTTATTCTCATTTTAATTTGCAACGTCATTACGAACTCAACGGAAGTGGTCACAAGTCCCGATTCGACCATATGCAAAAAATCATATTTTTAAGACTGTATATTAATTAACGATTCAATATTTAAATCAATTATTTAAATATTCTATCGTTAAAAATACGGATCGGTACATGATGTGTGTCAATTTCATATAGGATAAAAAAATTCGAATATTTAACGTAGGAATAAAAGGTAGGAATAAAAAGTAATCTAAATAGCTAACATGCCTCCTTCACCTCTCCAGAAGCTTTGTTCACCTAAAAAGAAAACCTAGAAACCTTAACCCTCAAACTACTCAAATTAAATTGAGCACCCGAGACTTTAAGGGGAAAAACAAAAACTTCGAGTTAGACATAAAGCCTAGTATGAATAATAATCTACCATCTAAAACCATTTCGATATTTAGCGAGACCATACCGCTTAGTGAAATGGGTTTTCCCCTCACTAGTATCCTAAAACCATTATAAAACCATATACTATGCTTCTGCATCCACAATGGTTAAAACTATTCAAAACAATATGAAGATATGCAAGCAAGTAAATTAATTCTGTATTACTCATGCCCATTCATTCTTACTATCTGTCTCATTTATAGTTTATAGGGTCACTATTAACCTCTTAATTTTCATGTGCTTACTTATACCTTATAAAATGTTTACGGACTCCCTGTCCGATTTCATAGTTTTTATGGGATCACTAAGAACCTATTGGTCACTCCAATATCTTTTCTCTTATCCTAGTTTTCATGGGCTAACTATGAACCTATTGGCCTCTACCAATATCAAATCATAGTTTTCATGGGCTGACTATGAACCTATAGGCCCCTGCCAATGTCTTTAATTTATTTTTTAGCATCCTCAACATATATTCACTACTAGGTCAACCTAGCTGGTTATTCTATCCTTCCCTAAAGTACCATTGTGGGTGCATAACAATGTGAATAAATATATAAAGAAGCAATCATAACAACATAATAATACCAACACATGTGGTTAAATATCCTTGAAATCATTTTATATAAAACTTGGTTAATCCTTTTAACATGTTAATCAAGGAAAACTTCTCCACAAAACTTCATTTTAGAACTCTTAATTTATGCCATGGTTTTTCCTTTAAAATGAGGTTGGGTTATTTGTTTCAAAACCTTACAACATCACTTTCAAAACCCCTAGATAGCCTCCTTCGAAAGAATACAAAACTTCTTTCGAAACACTAATATATAGCTTTCGAATCTCTTTAACTTATTTTTTCTCAAAACCAAAATATACCATTCGAATGTATGAAAACATTACCTTAAAACATAGCTTCGAAACCAATGAAAATACCCCTTTCGAAAGTATTAGGTTTTACTTTTTAAAAAATCTTTTGGGCCAAAGTAGTTACATACAAAAGTATCTCCTTCAAAACCTCTAATAAAATTATTCGGGGAAAATTTGATGGTGTCGGAACCATCTATTCAAAAGCTCAAAGCCTTTGAATAAAACTTTGAAGGATAGCATCGAAATCCCCTTTCGACGCCATTACTTTCAAAACCCCCAACCCTTTCGAAAGCATTTAAGAAGTGACTTAATATAAGTTTAAAACAAAGGCACCCTTCAAAAGCATTGATGACTTCAATACACTCGAAAGACACATGAACGGCAGTGAGGTTTCGACTAGGTCGGAATATACATCTTCGAAAGACTTATTTAAGAATAAAGGAACTCATTCGAAGGCTCCTACTTCAAAACATAGTACGGTAACCTCCTTCGAAAGCTATTTAGAAAAAACCTCTTCTGAACATATATGTTTCGACTATGTTGAAAGCTTTAAGTAAAAACAAAGCAGACACTTAACATTTGAAAACAAAACAAAGGTTTCGACCCTATCGAAGCATTGCTTTCGAACCATGGCTCATGCCTTTCCTCCAATCCACTACGTACCATCTAAGTGATACCTTGTGTATTGGTTTTGACTAGACGAGCTTTGGCTGGGTTGGTTTTGACGGACTCAAAGCGGAGGCATTGGAGTCAAGAGGCACTACTAAAGGAGGCGGAACCTGCTTTTCAGAATAAATGTTGAAATCATGTTAATTTTAGTAATTACTTTATAATTAACCTATCTATTTGTAATCTTTTAATTGGTTTCCATAAAACTTTTCAAATCCTTTACAAAAATAACTACCGCGTTTACCATATCTAAATCAAGGAAAAATTAACGTTTAAGCCCTTCATTAAGCAAAACCAATATTGCACATAAGTCCTTCTTTTAACATATTTTATTTTCCATAGAAAATTCATTAGGAAAAATCCCTAAAAATCACAGATTCACTTTCATCATGTTATCAAAATGTCAGATCCAAATTCTTTCTGAAATAATCGATATTAATTTTAAACCCAATTTTATCATATTTTCCTTTGAAAATTCATAATAAATTTTCCATAGTGTGGAAAATTACAGAAATTGAAACCCATCTCCAAAATCGTGTTTTACATCACATATGATTATTCCATGGCATTCTAAAATCATTAACAATCAGTTTTTCCTTAAAATCATGTAAATTTGTATGTAAATGAATTGATTTAAATCAAGCATATAATAGTTCTAGCGTATCATCATTCAAAACATCATAAGAATGAATTTAATCTTAAATCTGAAAACATAAAATTATATGCGTTTTATCTAATCATTTAATCTCCTCCCTCTTCGTTCAAAGTGCAAAATTTGTGTTTTATATAGAAATTAAGTTGAAAAAAACGAGTTTTAAAAATGTTTTTCAAATAAATGGGATTTTGAAATTATTATATATTATTTTTTTAGTATAAAAATTATATACTCTATAATAAGAGAATTTCAAAGGCAATTTCTACAGCGATTTTGAAACGTTCCTAAAACTCGTTTTCTTCAGCTAAATTTCTATATAAAACACAAATTTTGCACTTTGAGCGAAGAGGGAGGAGAATTAAAAAAATAGAGATGGTATAAAATTATTATTCACCTTGTATATGATAAGGATTTTGAGATTTGTTATTGAATAAATCCCTTAGCTTTATCCTTAGCCTTGAATAATTTTTTCCCCTTTTTCTTCTTTGTAATGGCTGGGTTCTATTTTAGGTTTTTATTTGCATTTTTGAACAAAAAGAATGGACGTGAGAAATGAAAAGGTACATGAATAATAGGTGCGGCTATTCACTAATAAGGCCTTATGTAAATTAGTTAGCTTATAAACTCTTTTAATCCCATTTAATTAACCCTAAACACGGCCTTCTTATATTCAAATCTCAATCTCCTTATCACTAATTCTTACATTATTCTATTTAATTTATCTAATTACATTTCCTGAATAATGTTATCAAAAATTAGGGATGTTACACTAACCCTTGCAAAACATTGGTTTCATCATCATTTAATTTCCGCAAGAGAATGTATGGCCAAAGCAACCCCTTCGACAGCATATTTTAGCCTTTCGAATCGGTTGAAACCATCCAATTATATAGGAAGGTTCACTCAAGTTCAATATAACATTCTCATATGCAAGAAGATGGGTGCTCCGCATTAGTCAACATGCATTCCTTTGAAAGCTACCTTCCACGCCTAAACTTTCTGCTGTGTTCTGACTCCTTTAAAGACATAGAGATACACCTATCGATGGAATCAAAAGCTCACAACTTTTCTTACAATAGCATAGTAATACAAAGTGGAGAGCATACCTAACCCTTCAGATGAAGCCGAAAGCAATCAAGTTCTATTTTAAAGCAAAGTAGAAGGGCGCCAAAATTTTAGTGGCAGCGAAAGGTCATCAAGGTACTCCTTTCGACTAGGTTGAAAGGTCTGATTCGAAAGGGTTCAACCAGCGCCTATAAATAAGAACCTAGGGGTCTTATTTTGGGGGTTTGATTCATTCACTTCATTCTTGTACTTTCCTAAATTTGTAAATACAAATTCTAAGTTAGATTGAGGATTTGACTTCTTTGTATTACTTAAGCTTCTAACAATAAAGGAAAAGATAATCAAAGCAAGTTTATGGCATTTTTGATATGACAACTGATTTAATGTTCCTATGAAATTCTTTCTACGATCTGCTTAAGTCAACATGATCAAAAGGTCACCTTTCGAGGAAATCGAACCTTTTTATCTCAACTAGTGTCCTTAGATCCTTAAGTCCTAATCTTGAGTCATTTGACCACTTCGAAGGAGGTTTCGACAGGGTCCTAAACTAATTAAACTAGTTCAAAAGGTATTTCCGAAGAGGGGTTCGAGTGTTACAACCATGTTGGAAGGTATTAAAAAGTAGTTTTGACTACCTTAACCTTTTCGAAAGGTGGTACTAAAGGAGATTCATGTTATTTAGATTGTTTAGGTAAAGGGATCAAAAGGTTTTAACTATTTCCATCTATTCAAAAGGTGTGAACTACCTTCATCTATTCAATAGGAGGTTTCAAAGGGACCACTTATACTTTAAACTCTACTTTGGGGTGCTGACAAGTTTTCTTATTAACATTTTTGGCGCTTGAAGGAGGACTTGAACCTCCGACCTTGTTGAACTTCCAATTTTAATTTTCTCTAACCCAATTCTATTCCAAGCTTACCTACTTTAGACTTTACGTCACCATGTTTAGCAAAATCAAAAGGTCTAAACACGGATACTCAAAGCCACATCCAATTAAATTTTCCCATAGAATAGTTAATGATTCTAAACTATATGAAGAGAAAATGTTGAGGTTGGAATCTTTAAGAATCATAAAGAAAAAGACGGTTGAATCTTATGACCTAGATAAATGGAGTTTAAACCCTTTCCACAATGGCCCCACACCTATCTTTGCCTTAGGAGGAAAAAAAATAAAAATGATAACCTTTTGACAAAATAAGGAAGATAACTCAACTTATACCAAAGGCACGATCTTTGAAGAGGGAATGATGGCTGATTACAATGCCTTTGCACAAAAATGGCATCAAGCAACAAGTAGGACATTGCCTACATGTGAACTTCAAAAGGTTTTGAAAAGGAAATTGGTCATTTAGGGCGAAGCTTCAAAACCAAGTAATAAAAGATCTAGAAACCATCCTTAAAAGGCAAGTTTTAAGTCGAGACTCCCTAAGGAATGCAATCTGACTACATCGATTGAGAATATCTATTTTCTAATCAAGGAGAAACTCAACTATTGGCCATCTTAGAAGGAAAAGCCTAAATATAAAAGGAATCATGGAGGATCCTACTGCCACTATTATATAATGAATGGGCATGAAACAAATGAATGTAGATCACTCAAAGGAATGGTGATCAACTTTTTCAGATAAGGAAAAATCAATAGATTTGTAAAGAGATCCTAGTCGAATCCAATACAGCACCATTTTTATAAGAAAAATTTACATGATCGGAAGTTAAATTCTCCTTAAATTTGAAAATTACCTTAAACTGTCAAAGCCTTTGTCCGCACAGAGTTGGCCAGGTCAAAGCTCCTCTTGAAGGGAGGTTAGAGTAAGCCTTCAACCGCACCATGCTATCGCCAGGTTAAAACGTCGACAAGTCCTTGATCTCGCCACGCTATGGGAAGATCAAGGCGCCTTCTGGAGTGAGATTAGAGCAAGCCTATAACCGCACCATGCTATGGCCAAGTGAAAGCATCGACAATCCCTTGATTGCACCACGCTATGGCCAGATCAAGGCGCCTTCTAGAGGGAGGACGGAGTAAGCCCTGGGTCTCGCCATGCTATGGACTGGCCAAGGCATCTAACAAGCCTTAAGTCTTGCCTATAAGGCCTGGCTGCAGCCCCTTCTGGAGGAAGGTTGGGTAAGTTCTTGGGTCTTGCTTGTGGATAAGATAACCAAGCGCACCAGACAACAACAGACTAAGATGTCCACGAGCCCGAGAAGCGGCATATCAAACAACGGACTAAGACGTCCGAGCCCGAGAAGCGACGTGGTAAACAACGACAACATACAAGGACTAAAGGGTGGCACATGTCAAAAGATTCAAAACCAAAAGAGTGGTGTGGAACAGAAGGCTTAAATAAGAATCTACAGCCTCCGACTGGTTCCCAAAAGAGGATTTCAGAGCTTCACTCATTAAAACCCGAATCTGGGTTTTGGGTCTTTTATTATTAATCTCTGGTTTTCATCATACCTGAACCTGGGTTTCGGGGCTATTACTATTAATTTCTAGACTTCACTCATTAATGCTCGAAGCTGGACTTTGAATTTCCATTATGGAGATCTTTATCATGGATTTCTGGACATTATCCACTACTACCCGAATCTGGGTTTCGAGTTACTTAACTTTTGAATTTCATTCTTTAGTGCTCGAATCTAGGTTCCAGAGTAATTGATATTTCTATGAATTTCTAGTCTTCAATTAAACTTGAAATCTATCTTACTAATGATCGAATTAGGGTCACTGGACTTCTACTACAAACTTTCAGGCAATACTTGTTAACATCATAATCTAGGTTTCAGATCTTCTATTATAAAGATTTCTAATTTTTTATGATTTATTTTCAGATGATGATTTTTGGACTTTTATTAAACAATTATTATTGGCTTTTTATTAGTTATCTCCAAAAGAGGAGTTTCTAAACTTCTATAATTGAAACCAGAATTGGATTTATGGTTCTCTATGATTAGATTTTGGGAATTATGTCGATAAAGTTGGAGTTGGATTCCTGGCTCTCTTTTGCCATTACCAAAGATGGGCTTTAAGACATACAACCATATCCAGTTATGGGATTACTTCTTACTTTTTATTATATTTTCACACAATGATCTGTTAACTTCCATTACTTGGATTTTTTGATGTGGATAAACTACTATATAGATTTCAAGTTAATAAGAAATATTGTTTATTTAGTACTTTTCATGGAAATGAATCCGTAAGGAAGATTGAATTGGATAGCAAATACAAAAACCATAGTCTGTTATCAGAAAGCAGAGTCAAAAACAACATTGTAAGAAAAGACCACAGGGCAGGTGATATTTACATAATTTACAAAATTATTTATAAGTATACAGTACAAGTGTATGTTTTACAAATCTTGAACGGTCTTATCTAGATTTTCAGCAATTAAAGGATTAACGGTATGCCAAATTTCTATACAAAGAAACTCTTTAAGCTTCTTTTCCTTTTTCTTTATATCATCAGCATCATCAATGGATCCGATACGAGCCTTCAAAGCACGATTGAAAGCTTTGTTGGTGACCTTAAGGGTATTGTTTTGTCTCATTAGATCAACGATGTACTTATGAAGAAGATACTTTTCGCATTCAAGTCTTTGAATCTTGGCTACATATTCATTGATGTGTTGCGCATATCTCGCCCTCTGCTAGTCATCAAAATATCTCATCATTTCGAATTTGACCTTCCCGCACCATTCTCCTACTACCTTCTCATCTAAACCAGAAGCAAGGTCAGTTTTAGTAGGAAATTTTTGGATTGCAAGAGATGAAGATCTTTTTTATTTTATGACAAATGAAGTAATCAGAGAAGTCAGTAAATTGATATTTGGAATGTTGTCCTCCATGATGTATTCCAATGATTTGCATTGAACTTGACTATCTTTTAACTTAATCTCCAAATCGCTTATCTACAATGGAGCTCGAACATCTTATGATCAAAATCAATTGAAGGATTCATATTGATTTGGCGCTTCAATATGGAAATTGTTTCATTCTTATTCTTGACATCCACTTCAAGATTGATGATCTGATCATTAAGGTTTCTAACAATTGTCTTTTGAAGCAAATATCTCTTGTGCCATTCCAATGCTTCAACATTGCCTTGAAAATGAACAGATAGATTATCCTTAAGTAGATGTCTCTTTTCAACATCTGCAATCAACCAAACTTCGATGCTAGTATAGCGAGATAAGGAATCGGATGAGAGTGGTGTGATAGCTAACTATGAGTCCTATATAACCAAAAAAACAAAATCAAGGCTTAAACAACCAATCTTTTTTATAACAACTATAGAGATTACAACTCAAGAAGAAATAAAACGAAAAGTAAAATCTCATTGTTTTAATCAAATATACTTGTGTCATTACACTTAAAGTTGAGAAACAATATTTTTGACTTTTTTCATAGAATTAGCTAAAAGAGTAACTGTCAAATTGAAAGGGGCGTTAAATCCTTTCAGGCTAATAACTGGAGGATATTTGCTATAGTCTCATTCCCCAACAGGAGGACTGTCGCGATCGCATAATAATTTGGTATGATATGTTCGAATTTCTGGGAGGAGTTTCTCTTTTTCTTCACCAAGAAAATCAAAACGAATGTGGGGATATTATATATAAAGTCTCTGCAGGTTTCTAAGAAATCAGTATCTAGCCAATTTTGAAGACTTCAAGAGCAAAGTCTATTCTAAATAATCTCTTCTTAATTTGACATATTTGCTTAAATAGTCTCTAGAAACAAGGCTGCTTGAGGTACGTTTATTCTACGATACAATAATAATACACAACTAAGAGTAAAATAAAACTAATATAGGAAATTCATATTACATAATTAAAATGTTTATCTAGTTCATACAAAATTGATTTTTTAAATAAATCGGAAGCAAATTTATCCTTATAATATTTGTGTTTTACTAGTGGCAACTCATGAGGAATTGATTTGACTCACGGGAAATTCCAACAAGCCCTTGGATTGGGTTGGATCCAAATTCATCTAAATATCTCCTATGAAAACGCCTAAGTAGACCCCCACTAAAATCACCCAAATATTACAATAGGGTGTCTGCAATAGGCTTTATATAGAAGCCTACTAGGATATCTCTTTCTTTAACAAACACCAAAAGAGTGTAATTAATTCTTCGTTCTCTTCCAAAAGTTTATCGTATCAAAGGTGTTTCCTCTTCATTCGAGGGGATGCTTCTTGGTCTTTAAAGGACGCTAACACCGCGGCACTTTTATTAAGCTTATGATACTTGTCAGAAAATGCATTGTATTCTTTTAATTTCTTATCTAACTCTCTATACAAGCTATTTATTTCTACTTTTTTTCTTTCAAGCTTTGTTTTATAAAGTTGGATATATTTCTTCTTTATCTAAAATAAAAAGATGTCAACAAATATTATCTTGGAAGTGAAAGCCATTTGGATAAAGAATCCCATACTTGAGAAATAGGAACTGAAGTTTGTGGGACCTGCCTTTTCCCTTCTTGTCCTTCAGTATTGGCATCTTTCCCATGAAAATCAGAGGGCTCGGGTAGTTCGGTTAGACTTGTTTCATGGGCACTGGGATCAGGGATGGTTTTCTTTGAAGCCTCATGCATATCATCGCCATTTCCCCCATGACCACCTTCGTTGCCACCTAAACCCTGACCTCTATCTTCGCTGTCAAGGTTATCATCATCATTGTCGCCTTCCTCTACGGTAGCATCATCATCTTCTTCATCGGAATTGGAATCTCCTTCTATAGAAGGGATTTCAAAAGATAAGAGCTTGGCAGCATTAATCTCCTCTCTCTTAGGGAGTTCTATTCCTTGCTCCATTTCTTTGATTTTATCTATGAATATTTTGACTGGACCAAGATTGAGTGAAGGAAAGCTTAAGTTTAGGCACTTTTCGATGTTGTCGGCATAGGAAAGCATAAGAGCATCCTTGTAAGAATTTATAATGATGTCATTGAGGGAGGTGCTTATAAATTGTGACACCTTTGCTTAGCTTCAGAGATAGTATTAATGGTCATTTTCAAAGAATTTTTCTTCTTTTCCAACTTCTTCTTGGGAGAAGATTGTTTTGCAGCTATCCGAGCCTTCTCCTCCTCGGACTCTTTTAAAGCCATTTTTAGAGCCAAAGTTTCATCGGCTAAGAGTTGTTTTGCTTTGCTCTCTTCAGAGATAGAAGATTCCGCTTCAGCAAGAGAGGCCCCCGACCTTTCTTCTTCCTTTACTGCTTATCTTTAGCAGCAGAAAGGGAGGTAGTTTGGTTGTTCAAAGTTGAAATTTCCTCTTGAAGCTTGGACATCTCGGCAGAAGATTTCGAAGTGCTTTCTTGAAGAGAATACAAGCTTTTAGAAATCTGAATGAAAAAGTACAACATGGGTCAAAATTTAAGAAATTTAAATAATATAAAACTTACCGGAAATTGTTGCTCTATTAAAGATCGACAATGTCTTGTTGGGTCTGGTACTGAGGAAGGTGGTTGAATGAAAGTAAAGGATGAAGAATTCATGATGGATTGTACCATTTCTTTGAATCAATAGGAGTAAGTGATTTGGATTTAGAATGATTCAACTCCTAAGGAGGAGTTGAAGTGCCTAAATCCTTTTGCATTTGTTCAGTAATACTAATAGAGTCAGACACGACGATACGGGACATGAAATCATCCTTGGATGGAACTGCTCTGGGTGGACAAGTAGCAATATCAATAATAGAACCTTCTGGGGATTTGCTTACATCAGTAGGACCACTCTCTTTAGAGGTAAGAAAAAACCAAGCATCAGAAGTTTTAGCTTTCTTGAGAGAAGCACCCGTAGCATTCTGCTCGCTTAGCTTTCTTTTGGCAACCATCCTCGATCGAGCAATGGCCAGGGTCATAGATGATCGTTGGATTCGAAAGTTGGGGGAATTGGATCGTTTATGATCAATTCAATCGAGGGAGCAGTAACAAAAATTCAAAAAAAAATAAGTTAGTAATGTAGTCAAAGGAGTAACATAACAATAAATTGCAAGTACTATGCTTAAGCTTTAAGCTTACCAAGATGATCTGGGCAAATTGGAGACATAGGAGAGAAATTCTTGGGATCACCCAAGGACAAGAAACGTTTGCTTCTAGAAGTGTATTGGACAAGAGGAGGTTATCCAAGAACTCTCTGACTAATAGAGAGAAGGGAATTCTTTTATCCATTGAGTTCTTTAGGAGTAGGACCTAATCAAAAAAATGTAATTCGGCAAAAGAAAATAATTGAATAAAAATGAAGATTATGATCAACTAACGAAGCGAAGAGAAGACTCCACTGATATTTGGAAAACATTTGTCAAAAAAGAACTGCGTCTCCCAGTCTCTAAATTTATTCACCCCCTCTGAAATTAGTTTCTTAGGGGGTTAGCACTGAAAATCTGGCTATTCAGGTTGCTAATTTTGACCAGGCGAACTAGATAGTTGAGAACTTTAACATTTAGTGTAGGAATGCCTAATTCCAAAGCCATAAGTTCTAGTGAGATAAGAAAGGCATAAACATTTAGTGATCACTGGATGGGTGCAATGCCAAGATGATTCAGGAACTTAGATAAGAAATCTGAAAAGGGAAGGAAACCACCATGCCAAATATGAATGGTAGTATAAGCAAAGTATCCTTCGGGAGGATTTTGAATAGTATTGCTATCGCCAAGGAGAATGGTTTCTACTCCAATGATTCCAAAGTCGTTTAGAATGACATTGACTTCATCCTGAGAAGATATCAAAAAATGCTTGGAAATGGCTTCAACTTTCTTGAGTGAAGTTTCTACCTCCGGTGCTGTAATGACCCATATATTTTAATAATTTTTATAACGTATTTAATTGAGTTTTTGTGAAATTTTCAATAATAAAAATTTGAAATAAAAATTTAACATTTGGAATACATCTAATTAAGCATAGAAAATAGTAAATTCTCATCAAATGATACGGAAGTTTATTTTATTGTGTAATTTTATTTAAATTCAAATTAGTTAATACTCGATGATAATAAAATGTTTACCAAACCTGAATATTTTTATATAATAAATTTGTAAATCGTCTTTTGAGTGAGACGCCATATTTCATTTCTCCAAATTTGGATATATGTATATCGTTGTGATCGTCTCGTTGTCTGATCTCTATGATATATTTGTTTGTGTGTTTTGGAATCTGGAAAACAACATAGTCTACGGAACGATTAATTGTATCGGTTTTGTATTTGGGACCTGTGCCTTTTCGTTGCTCCCTGAGGCAGACCAATAGCCATGATCATTAATATTTTTTGAATTCCAACTCATGACTTTTGCTATTTCCCTTGGATTTATATTTATGGGTTGATTTTATTTCTAGGGTTGGTTCGTATTCCTTTCTTTTTTCTGCCTTCCACTCTTTTGATATATATATATATATATATATATATATATATATATATATATATATATATGACTCCAAACTATTGTCCTCTTATTTATTTCATTCCTATATCTTGCCTTCATTTTCCATCTTCCTCTTCATTCGGCTCTTCCACGTCATTCAAAAAAGAAAAAAATCAAGTGTTATAATCTGAAACCACTCACGCATGCACCGAACTGACCTCCTGCCAAGCATCTATCAGCGCAGCCGCCTATGCCACCTCGCATTTTCCCACTCTTCGGCCTCACACGTAGCAAGCTATGGCCGATTCTCCTTCCCTTCCCCCTCCTCCGCACAGCCTTTGCTCCTCCTCCACCTTAAAAACTTGGTCGAGCACCATTTTCTCCTCCCTTTAGTAGCCCTTCATTTCTTTTATACAAGGGTATGCATAGGATCTGTTATATAAATGTCTATAAGTTGTATATAGTGTGTTAATATAGCAGCTATATGTATATATATGTCTACACTATATACTTTGTTGTTATATATAGATACATTTACACATATGTTTGTATGTAAATTCGGTCAATATTTATATGTGTAGTTATATAATCTGTTTTGTGTAAGAATATATTAGTTTATATTGTATATTAGTGGCTTATATAAGTTCATGATTGATTATATATATGTATAGTATATATGTGTTATATGTTTTTATATGCGTGATATAAGGAAGTGCTATATATGAATTGCAATGATATATATGTTACAGAGACATACATAAAAAAATTATAAGTATTTCTATTATAGTATATTTAGTACAACACTTTTCTTTGTGAATATATACATAATTTCATGTTTGATCTTTAAGAAAACTATGGTATATATATTCTGTTTATAACAGTATTATATATATTTATATTATGTTAGTTATATTATATATATGTTCCAAGTATTGATTTTTAAAGTATGTTTATATAAAATATATAGTTTTATGATTTTTATGAGACTAGTTTGTTATTAATATTATGTAAGTTTTATAAATTGTAAATTTATAGAAGCTTTCAAATATAGATTATTATAGTGTTCTATTTATATATATTGTATGTTTATACAGTATGTTTAGAAGTAGATGCTTGTTTTGTTTATATGTATATATACCCATTTTTAAAAAAATGTGCATTATATATATATATATATATATTAGCTTATATATAGCCTGTCTCATATTAGCTTATATATATATATATTCAGAAAACATAGTCATATCAACAGGATACATTATTTTATATAAGTTTGTATAGATCGTATACATAACATATTGTTTGTATTTATATAAATCATATGTATATATATTAGTATATGAAATCGTTAGTTGTTGAACACACATATATAGTAAAATAGTTGTTTGTTGTTATATATAATAAAATGTAAGTTATATAATATATTATATACAGATTTTAAAACTTTTCATTACTGATAAGTTTTATACATGAATTATTTATATTGATTTGATAATAAATATTGATTGTTATTATCACATGTATTGTATATATTTTTGTATACGTTAGTTTATATATATGTGAGTTTGGTTTTTCAAATATATATAGATATTTTATATGTTGGTATTTAATATTGATTTGAAATTAAAAAAATATTTATTTATTTTAAAATACGTTTTAAATTGATTTTTAAAATTTATATATATGTATGTGTGTGTGTGTGTGCGCGCGTATGTGTAATATACCTTGTTTCATCAAATCTCATGCCTATCTTGACTTGTCATTTCAACATCGAATTTGTCGCAGTCATTCCTAGCGAATTTGTCGCAGTCATTCCTAGCCTATCATTGTTCCGTATGCGCACATGTGTCTGTGTCATCTTCTTATCTCTCTAGCCTCGAAAGGTGAGCAATCATTGACGATTAACGTTCTTATATTTATTAAATTTGATTTCAGTTGAAACAACAATTGAAATATGCTGCTATTGGTTATTTAATTGCTATATATATGTTATTATCTATAGCTGTTGACCTGTGACATCTGAGACCATTATCTCTTATTTATATTGGTGATATATGCATGTTATATTATATCATATATGTTATCAATCTGCAAGTTCCCTGTTAGTATAGAATTTCCTATGGGTTGAAATGATACATACCTGAACGATCTGTAGGATAGGAGAAAATCGTTATGGGTTGAAATGATAAACCCAAGCGTCTATCATTGAATTGAATTTGGGGTTGCAGGTTCAAATGATATATACCTATATATATTTAAATTGCGGATTGAAATGGTAAATATCTGTATCACTTGACCATATGATAGAAAATTATATACATACACCGTTGGTCTATATATAAATGTTTTGAAAATGATTTCTACGGTTTTGGAAAAGAAATTTATGGTAAATAAATATTAATTTTAAGATATTATATATAAATGTATTTTTATAAAGTTTTAAAAATTAGATTTTAAAATTTATATGTTTTGAAAATTGTATAGTTATAAGTTAATATTGAAATTATAAATTTTAAGAATTTATTTATAATTTTACTATTTTTTGAATATATAAATAAATTTAATAAGATGTTTAAGTATTTAATTAAGATTATATTTTAAAATAGATTTTTAAATGATTTTTTAAGTTAAGATTGGATTGATAAAATTTGAATTTATTTGAAATTGTATTTAAGAAATTTATTTAACCGATTTGAAATTTATTGAATTTGAGATTTTTAAAGGATACGATTTCATAACTTGATTTTCATTTAAGGCGATTAAATGGATATTTTAAGTTAAATAAATTGAAGGCAATAATTAATTTATTTGTAATTTGAGGCTTATTTAAATGATATTGGATTTTATTAAGTGAATATTTCAAAAATAATAATGAAGTTAAATTGAGATATAAATGAAATTATCAATTTAGTTTTGAAAATGTTGAATATTTAAAGCTTTGAAATATATTGATATTGAAATTGTTTATTTTGTGGTTCAAATCCGTATTTGAAATCAGTATAATTTGAGTTGGGTTATTGAGAAACCGAATTGAATTGAAATTGATGAAATGAGGTTGAATTAAATTTGAATTTTTGAGTTGGATTTGATTTGAATCGATTTGTGAAAATTGAGGAAGCTATTTTATTATATAAAATATTTTTAAATTATATCTAAACTATTTATATATTTTACTTTATAAATTTTCAACATAAATTATTTTAATATACTAATTATTTTAATATAATCTATTTTTAATATGAAAATTATTTTAAAATAAATTATTTTAACTTATAACTATTTTTATATATATTATCTTATTTATAAACTATTTTATTATACATACTATTATTAATATCTAAATTGTTTAAGTGGTGGAAGTTATGATTTCAAAGTTATGAATTTCAAAGTATTATGTTATCAAGTGTTATGATTTCCATAGTGTTATAACTTTGAAAGTGCTATGATTTTTGGAAATGAGTACATTTGAAGTGAAAATGATATTGTATTGATATGGTTTGAAATGGAAATGATATTTTGGTTTTGAAGTATAAACTATATGGAAATGACCACGGTGTTATAATAACGTTTGGTTGTTAAAGAGACCAGGATTGGGTATTGTCATACTCTCTATCGATATCGAAAACCACTTTAACAACTGTGTACGTGGTGGAGATTCAAGGATGAAGTAGAATGGTTTGGTGTCGATTCTATGTGGTATTTACGTAGCCCTGACTCCCATGAGTCAGCTTGATGCGGCTAAAACAGGAGCCACGCCAGGCCAAGTGAGGTCATTCCTCCTATCGGACGCATTTCTTCGATACTATTCTATTGATTTTTTGATTTGATTGGATGCACCTTTGATTTGGGAGTGTGTCACGAGGTGGGCGGTAGTAGCTGCTATGCGTTACTGCCGGTCGGGATTCGCAAACGGTATTTCTACCCTAGCATTGCCTCGAGTGCCTTGTCGCATGCCCTAGCGCGCCTTCTACGAGTTTGTTTTGCGTCGTACCTATGGGGTGCTCTGATGCAGCGCACCATGATGACTATGACTCGTGTGCCTTAAGTCGCTCGCATCTCTTAAGTCGTTCTCGTTCGTTCCTGAACCTTGAGTCGCCTGAGCGACATAGCGAATTAAGACACAAGTTCTTATGTCAAGTGGAACGACCTAGCGAGTTACACCAACTGCATCTACACTGTTAACGTGAAAATCGGACGCTAACACCCCGGTGTCAATTGAAGTTGGATGAAAGCACCACCCGTGTACACGGGAACTACAAGTAAGTAGAGAAAATACAGAAAAAGTAGAAAAGACAACAATTTTTATAGTGGTTCGGCTTAGAGTAAGCCTACGTCCACTTTAACTCTCTTTATTACTGAATTTGATTACAACTCTATACAACTTTCTTCAATTACAATACACTTTGGACTAGTAGCTCAAACTTCAAAGAAGTATAATCTCTCGAATTCATGTTGAATGATGTTGATTCTCTTTTGAAGTTCGTTGTAGCGTCCTTGATGATAGAAATGCTTGAAGTGTTGTTTGAGTTGAGAATGCAGCAGAGTAATGGCGTCCTCCAAGAATCCGAAGAAGATCCCCTGAATGATGGAGCTAGTGGCGTATTTATAGGGGTTTCTGAACAGGTCTTAGGTCGTGACCGACTTAAGGTAAGTCGTAGGTCGGCCGTTGCGACTTATCATAGGTCGTGGGTCTCTTCTGAGCGAGCTAACAAGTTATGGACGACTTAGGGATAAGTCGGCTAGGATAGGTCGGCTATAACTTTGGTCGTGGGCGACCTAAGGAATGGCAGGGAGAGAGATGCGACCTACCAAATACGGCCTAAAGGAACTGCTCCGACCTACTTAGGTCGCGAGCGACTTAGTGATACTTAGGTCGCGAGTGACTTAGTGATACTTAGGTCGCGAGTGACTTAGTGATACTTAGGTCGCGAGAGACTTAGTGATTCTTAGGTCGCGGAGTACTTAGGTCGTTACATGTTAAGTCGCTTCTCCTGTTAGCTCGTTAACTCGGTTGAGCCGCTTTATGCCTTAAGTCGCTGAGTTGCTTAACTCGTTAAGTCGCGATGCCTTTTAAGTCGGTAGGTCATGCCACTTGTTAAGTCGGCAACTTTATTAAGTCGGCAACCTTGTTAAGTCGGTAACCCACTTCAGAAGTTAAGTCGCTTGGCCCACTTCATGTGTTAGGTCGCTGACTTCGTGTAGAAGATAGGTCGCTCCATTCTCTAAGTCGTATACCGTTTTGGACGGGGCGCTGCCCCCTGGACCCCTGCGACCTGACCGGGCAGGTCGATCACCGTAGCGGTGGCGTTGCCCCCGCACCCCCACCTTGGGGGGTTGGCACCCCCTCTGGACCCCCCCTCCGTAGGGGATCTTATCTGAAAAGCCATTCAACAGAACTTGCTTTGTTGGGATGCTGAGTTGACTATTCTTCGAGACGAACTATCATTGGTTTCTCGGTCGATTTTCGATATCACGGCCTTGCTGAAAAAGTGGAGTTAACATACACCAACTGCATTTTATGCCGCTTTTCCTTAAGTCGTTCTGAATCTTATGCCGCAGTTCTTTATACCGCATTGTTTTAAGTCGCCGCATTTCCTTAAGTCGCTTGCCTATGTTGATTCCTTATGTCGCTCCAAAGGCTTAAGTCGTTCCTGTTTTTATGTCCCTCAACTTATGTCGCTTAAGTCGCCCTGAAGCTGTGCTATCTTTTTAGGCCGTATGTCATTAATTGTATGATGTTATGTCGAATTGTTGTTGTGTTGTATTTTCCTTATGTCGTATGTCGCTTTGTCGTGTGATGTTGTAATTCGTGTTGTAATTTTCTTATGTCGTATGTTGTTATGTCGTGGGTCGTTGTAACCTGTATGTTGTTAAGTCGTGTGTCACCTGTGTTGGGTCGTATGAGGTTAAGTCGGCGGTGTTGAGTTGTAATTTTCTATAAATAGGGGTGTGTTGTCATTGTAAAGGGAGTTGATTTTTGAATAAAATTTGTGTGTGAGCTTTTGGCCACCATTGTTGCAGTTGAGTGTGATCTCCTTCTTCTTTCCTTCTTCGGGTTATTCGTGCACGAATCAACGAAGTAGAAGCCAATTCTCGGTATCACTTGCGAGTGATCAACGATCGAATTGTAGATCTTTCAACAGGTATCTTGCGAGATCAACGGGTTGGAGATAGCTAGATTCCGACATCTTCACGATCAACGGAATTAAGAATTTACCGTTCTATCGGTTTATTTGACACGAAATCATCATTTCGTGGGAAGATCCTGGATAGGTTGCGAAAGTTTGATTCTAAACTGTTCGAGCCTAGAAGAAGCTACGTCAATTTGATATCAAAGCCATATTGGAGATTGCGTCAAATCAGAGCCAAGTCGAGCCATATCAGAGTCAAGTCGAGCCAAATCAAAGTTAGATCGGAAACGAGAAACGAGATTGTTTAATAATCATGCCTTCGAGACGTGCTAATCGCCATCAAAATGTTAAAGATTTGTATCGAAGACATGAAGCTGAGCAGATGGAGCAGCGTATCAATGAAAAGTTCAATGAGGGTATTGAAAAGTTGGAGAAATTGATGAAAGACATGAATCACAATCAAAGGAGAACGTCACCAGTTTTGAACAAAAGTGGAAAAAGGGTTTCACCATCGGTTTCGAGAGAAAGGAGGATGTCACCCCGGTCTTATCGAGATAGGAGAGAATCATCAGTTTCAATGATGCGAGACCACCATGGGCATCGAAATGAAGACGGAAGAACTCAACGTGGGTTTGAAGATGAATCATATCATGATGTTGAAAGACAGGGTAGAAGGGACATGCATTGTCGTAGAGATGTAGATGGTCAGGATCGATATCGACATACATATGATTTTGAGGAGGACGGTTATAGAGGTAGTATTCATTATCGAAATCGAGGCCAAGTGCGAAATCAATATGTGGATTCAGAAAATGATCGTAAATGGGATTCTGGTATGAGGATGGAAATTCCAGAATTCAAAGGTGGTATGCAAGAAGAAAAAGTTCTTGATTGGTTGTCAATTGTTGAAGAAATTTTGAAATTCAAGGAGGTGCCTGAGAATCGTAGAGTCCAATTAGTTGCTACAAGACTAAGGGGAAGAGCTATGGCTTAGTGGCAACAAACTAAACTAACTCGGGAGAGAATGGGAAAATCAAAAGTTGTCACTTGGGAGAAGATGAGATAAATGATGAAAGAGACTTTCTTGCCATACAATTATCAATCTCTTATGTATCAATGTTTGCAGAATTTGAGACAAGAGACGAAGACAGTGAATGACTATGCGGATGAATTCTATCAATTGATTGCAAGGAATGACATTATGGAAACTGAGGAACAGCTAACGGCTAGATATGTTGGAGGGTTACGAATGCAAATTCAAGACATGGTTAATATGTTTAATCCAATGTCTGTTGCTGAAGCACATCAGAAAGCTCTAGCTTGGGAGAAACAAGGGAGACGAGGAAGTGGTGTGTTTGCAAGTTCTAACAACCAGAATTAGGGTGCTAGTAGCAGTGCTAATGTTTCCAAGGCAGTCAATAAACCAATTGTCAATGAAGCCGCTAAAGCAAAGGTCAATAAAAGTATCAAGTGCTATAATTGTCAGGAGTTTGGCCATAAAAGTAATGAATGTACAAAGCCAAAGAAGAGAGCATTAGTTGCAGAGGAATGTGAGTATGAGGATGTGGAAGCTGAAGTTGATTATTCTCAACCATCGAAGTTTGATGAAGATGAAGCAGCTGTTTCAGGAGACGAAGGGTGTAACTTGATGATAAGGAGGTCTTGTTTAGTGCCAAAGCATGAGAATGATTCTAGTTGGCTAAGGAGCAATATTTTTCAGTCTACATGTACTATCTTGGGAAAGGTTTGTCGATTTGTTATTGATGCGGGAAGCTGCGATAACATTATTTCTGAAGAAACCGTCACGAAGTTAGGGTTGAAGACTGAAAAACACTCTAGACCTTATAAACTGGCATGGCTAAAGAAAGGTGGAGAAGTGACAGTGGGAAGACGAGCATTTGTTACATTTTCTATTGGGAAGAAGTACAAAGATGATATATGGTGTGATGTTGTCGATATGGATGTGTCATTTACTTTTGGAAAGACCATGGCAATATGATAGAGCTGTACAACATAATGGTCGCACCAACAGCTACAGTTTCATGTTCGAAGGGACCCAAATTACCTTATTTCCTAAGAAGCATGAACAAAGTGAAAGCAAGTCAGAGAAGAAAGTGGAATCAACTAGCCTATTATCTACGAGAGAATTTGTTGAAGAAGTGAAAGATAGTGCTGAAATGTTTAAGTTGATTGGGTATGAAACAAGTGAAGATCTTGAAATTCCTGCGGAGGTTAGACCGGTGTTAAATGAATTTGAAGATGTCTTTCCTGTGGAATTACCCAAGGAATTACCGCCATTGAGGGATATACAACATCAAATTGGTCTAGTGTCAGGTGCTGTTTTACCGCATAGCCCGCATTATTGTATGAGTCCAAAAGAGCATGAAGAGTTGAGGAGACAGGTTGAGGAGTTGCTTGAGCAAGGGCATGTTCAAGAGAGTCTCAGTCCTTGTGCTGTACCAGCTCTATTGGTACCAAAGAAAGATGGTTCATGGAGAATGTGTACCGATAGCAGGGCACTCAACAAAATAACTGTCAGATACAGATTTCCTATGCCAAGACTTGATGATTTATTGGATCAACTTAGTGGGTCTGTAATTTTTTCGAAGATTGATCTTAAGAGTGGTTATCATCAGATTCGCATAAGACCAGGTGATGAATCGAAGACAGCATTCAAGACTCGGGAAGAATTATATGAATGGCTGGTCATGCCATTTGGTCTATCTAATGCACTAAGTACATTTATGAAGGTGATGAATCAAATTTTTAGACCTTACATCGGGAAATTTGTTGTAGTCTACTTTGATGATATCTTGATATATAGTGCGAGCACAGAGAATCACATTCAACACTTGCGAAAGGTGTTAACTATTATTCGTCAAGAACAATTCTATGCAGCGACGAAGAAATGCGTGTTCCTGACGCCAACTGTTTTATTTTTGGGTTGTGTTGTGTCTAAGAGAGGGATACAAGTGGACCGGAGTAAAGTAGCCGCAATCAGAAATTGGCTATAGCCTAAAACTATAACAGAAGTCGGAAGTTTCCATGGGTTAGCTTCATTTTATCGAAGATTTATACCGCACTTTAGTAGTGTAATGGCTCCTGTTACTGATTGTATGAAAGGAAAGCAGTTTTCATGGACGAAAGAGGCAGGATATGCTTTTGAACGAATCAAGGAACTTTTAACCTCAGCACCGATTCTAGTGTTGCCAGATTTTCAGTTACTATTTGAGTTACATATGGATGCATCAAAAGTTGGGATTGGAGGAGTGTTGAGTCAGAAGGGGGGTCCGATTGCCTACTTCAGTGAAAAACTTTCTGGAGCAAAGATGAGATACAATACTTATGAAGTGGAGTTTTATGCTATTGTGCAGGCTGTGAAGCATTGGAGACATTACTTGTTCCACAAAGAATTTATTTTGTATACGGACCATGAAGCGTTGAAACATTTACAAGGGCAGAATAAAATTGCAGCTAGGCATGCATCGTGGATAGCTTATATGCAACAATTTACATTTGTCGTAAAGCATAAGTCTGGAGTAACTAATCGCGTCACCGATGCATTGAGTCGGAGGGAGAATTTACTAACAACCATGCGAGTAGAGGTGATGGGTTTTGACTTACTTCCTTATCTGCTTACTTCAGATTCATATTTTTCCAAGATCCTAGACAAAGTCAAGCAGGGAAACGTGGATGGATATATGCTGGTTGAAGGTTTTCTGTTCAAAGGAAATCAGTTATGTATTCCATATTGCAGTCTCCGAATGAAAATCATCAAAGAATTACATGAAGAAGGACACGTGGGCCGCGACCGTAGTATGCAGTTGATCTCAAAGTCTTATTTTTGGCCGTCAATGAGGAAGGAAGTTGAAAAGTTCGTTCATAGGTGCCATATTTGTCAAGTTTCAAAAGGCACCGTGACAAATGCAGGTTTATATTTGCCGTTGCCTATATCTACTAAACCATGGGTGGATGTTAGTATGGACTTTGTGTTGGGTTTGCTGAGAACGCAACATGGCAATGATTCTATCTATGTGGTGGTTGATCGTTTTTCAAAAATGGTACATTTTATCGCATGCAAGAAGACGGCAGATGCAGTTAATGTCGCACAGTTATACTTCAGAAAGATCTATCGACTTCACGGGTTGCCTGAATCTATTGTATCGGATAGAGACACTCGTTTTCTGAGTCATTTTTGGATGAGTCTATGGAGAATGGTCGGGACAAAGATGAAATTTAATAGTGCTTATCATCCACAGACGGATGGACAGACAGAAGTTGTGAATAGATCCCTAGGTAATTTATTGAGATGCCTCGTGAATGACAATTTGAAGAATTGAGATTCCAGGCTGTGTCAAGCTGAGTTTGCACACAACCATGAAGTTAATCGTAGCACTGGGTTCAGTCCATTTCAGGTCGTTTACTCGACAATTCCTAAGGGACCATTGGATTTATCTGTAGTACCACAGCAAAAAGGAGTGATCAAACGAGATAGTGATTTTGTGAATGAATTGCAAGAATGCCACAGGGTTGTGCAGGAACGATTGCTTAAGGCGAATGAGAAATACAAGCAATCCGCAGATATTAAACGACCAAAATGTTGAATTCAAAGAAGGGGATTTTGTATATGCAGTATTGACTAAGGATCGATTACCTATTGGTACTTACAACAAACTAGCTGCTAGAAGAATTGGTCCTTTGGAAATCGTAAAGAAGATTAATGAGAATGCTTATCAGTTAAGATTGCCGGATCATATCCATACTGTTGACGTTTTCAACGTCAAACACTTGATTCCATATCATGAGAATAAGTATGTCGAAGAAGAAGGAAGTGTGAATTCGGGGTCGAATTCTTTTCCACCAGGGGAGGATGATGCAGCGCACCATGATGACTATGACTCGTGTGCCTTAAGTCGCTCGCATCTCTTAAGTCATTCTCGTTCGTTCCTGAACCTTGAGTCGCCTGAGCGACATAGCGAGTTAAGACACAAGTTCTTATGTCAAGCGGAATGACCTAGCGAGTTACACCAACTGCATCTACACCAACTGCATCTTATGCCGCTTTTCCTTATGTCGTTCTGAATCTTATGCCGCAGTTCTTTATACCGCATTGTTTTAAATCGCCGCATTTCCTTAAGTTGCTTACCTATGTTGATTCCTTATGTCGCTCGAAAATCTTAAGTTGTTCATGTTCTTATGTCGCTCAACTTATGTTGCTTAAGTCATCCTGAAGCTGTGCTATCTTTTTAGGTCGTATGTCGTTATATTGTATGATGTTGTGTCGAATTGTTGTTGTGTTGTATTTTCCTTATGTCGTATGTCGCTATGTCGTGTAATGTTGTAATTCGTGTTGTAATTTTCTTATGTCGTATGTTGTTATGTCGTGGGTTGTTGTAACCTGTATGTTGTTAGGTCGTGTGTCACCTGTGTTGGGTCGTATGAGGTTAAGTCGGCTGTGTTGAGTTGTAATTTTCTATAAATAAGGGTGTGTTGTCATTGTAAAGGGAGTTGATTTTTGAATAAAATTTGTGTGTGAGCTTTTGGCCACCATTGTTGAACTTGAGTGTGATCTCCTTCTTCTTTCCTTCTTCGGGTTATTCGTGTGCGAATCAACGAAGTAGAAGCCAATTCTCGGTATCACTTGCGAGTGATCAACGATCGAATTGTAGATCTTTCAACATGGTATCTTGCGAGATCAACAGGTTGGAGATAGCTAGATTCCGGCATCTTCACGATCAACGGAATTAAGCATTTATCGTTTTATCGGTTTATTTGACACGAAATCATCATTTCGTGGGAATATCTTGGATAGGTCGCGAAAGTTTGAATCTAAACTTTTCGAGCCTAGAAGAAGCTGCATCATGCTCCCCGATAGCCCACTTGCGAGTGCAGTTTACAGTATCTATATAGACTACGGCATTATATAAAATGTGTTAGGGGGATATGGGTAACGCCTTAATGCTATTTTAGTACTTTTACTTTACTATAGATATATTATGATAGCATAGATTACTACATAGTAGATAGTTTCACGGATCCTTAGAGAATGGTTATCCCAAACATCCTTTGAGTTACTTGTATTTCAATTGATATTTCACTTGAGTTGGATTTATTGATATAAGAATGTTAATCCTGACTCAAGTGTTTTGTGTTTGGCTTTATGCTTGGGTCAGACTAAGTGTCACAGTATTTAAGACTCACCTTTGGAGTTGGAGCTTCATTGGAAGGTCCATCTATATCTATTCAGCTTTAAGCTATCTAGTGGTTTTGTTCAGACTTGTCATTTGTCTGTATTTGAGACAACATTGTATTTGAGATATTATGTTGCATTTTATTTCAAACTCTGATGTTTATGAACTACTATTTATCTATTCCGCTGCTTATTTTTATAATACTCTCTGTCTTTGATTCTGTGATTATTTATTTATTATATATGCTGAGTTTCGCCAAATATAAATTAACAATCTGATATTTTGAGCAATTCAAGTCCGACATGTATGGATGCAAATGGCACGAAATACCAGGATGTTACAGGTGTTATATCTTTTTTAGGTTTCTTGGAGACCTTTTTCAAGCCCATGATCCTATCAGGTGAAATCATTTCAGTAAATTTATAATTTGTTCCATTTTTAACATCTTTCAAAGATGTCGAAAACTATTGCAATAATTCAAATATCAACCAAAGTATATAATTCCATATCTTTGAAAGAGTATTAAAGTCAATATGGGTCATGAAATTCATTGAGCTTCCGACGATATCGAAGGGGTAGTTGGAATGGAAACACCTAGAATCACCCTTTGACAATGTCGAAAACCCAGGGAAAAAATTTATATTAAAAGGAATATCTAACCTTACATTACTAGTTTGAATATATATACATTAACAACATTCCATAATTAGGCCAACTAAACCCTTCGACAATGTCGAAACCCACAAATTTTGTTTTACTAAAAGAACACAAATATTGCTGAAACATAATATTCTCATAAAGTCAGAAGACTTGGATCCAAGTGATATTAATATAAGTGAAAGGGCATTGTAACATTTCGATAGTGTTTGTGAAAAAAATAATAGCCAAATCTCAGTTAACTACAATGGGTTTTGTGTAAGTCGAAAGTGGTGTAAGGTTTCGAAAACATACAAACGGCTAAACTAATTTCAATTTGGTGGGTTTCGATCAAGCTGAATGGTTTGATAAGGTTTACGACTTTAACAAAATATACTATTTTCAATCCAATTGACGGTAGGAAGTATAAATTTATAACCTTTAACATTTTCTAGAGTAAATTAAAATTGAGCATGAATCCACTAACAAATTACGTCCAGTTTATATGCATCAAGTTTTGAGTCCTGTAAAATATAAAATAAAAAGTTAAGTATATGTTAACTTCTTGAAAAGGTATCAGGGAACATTGAAACATATTTCTACTTTCGAAGAAGTCCATCTCCTGTCAACTACACCAACCCTTTTGAAAAGGTTCACTTAAAGATAAACACTGGACCTCCTTTCGACCCCTTCGAAAGAGGTTTGAAAGGAGTTGAAAGAGTAAAGCAGAATTGACTGCCTCAACCCTTTTTGAAAGGGATGAAAAGTCAAATTATAATAGTGGGTTTTCATTCGTATGACTTAGCCTTTTCTATGAAGCCATTGGAAACGTGTTTTCTCCCCAATTAAATTTTTAACCCAATGCTTCTAAAGACTAACCATTAAATTGATTAGAGCGCGAATTTACATTCGACAACAAAAAAACCCCAAATTCAAGCTTGAAGCATAAAAAAGTTTGAATTGAGTGCAATAGAGTTTGAGCTCGTGTTCATACATAGCAATAGCAAATAGTCCCCAAATATGATGAATTTGAATTCCAACTCAAAATTAATACTATAAAATCGGGTGGAATAAGCATATAAATGAACCTAAGGATCATTTCATGCTAATAAAAAGCTCGAATCATCTTTAAGAAATTAGAAAAGAAATAATACAAGTTCACAACGAAAGAATTTCAAATCTAAATTAAGCGTGGTAAATTGACTTGAAAGATAAGATAATGGAGACTTACCTTGAATCTGAGTTTTTGTTTACTAGAAGTAGGAATTTCGTGAGAAATTGAAATTTTTGATTCTTGCTATAAGTTTTTGATTGCAGGTAAATGAAAAAGGGGAAGAAATAAAGCATGAGTTATAAGAAAGAAAATGCGAAGGACAAACCATTTGACAAAATTTAAATAAACTGCTAAGATCCATCTGAGAATATCAAAAGGCGGGAAATTTTATGTTAAAATAAATATTGGTTTTAAAACAGTTGGCTTGGAAATTCAAAGCATCCCTTCGCTTTTGGGAAGGCAAGTGTTACCATTAGTATTCATTTCAACCCTGTCGAAACCAGGAAGATTATAAAAGAAGTATTTACAAAGAGAGATAGCAATAACAGGACTTTTAGAAAGAGCCGAAGGGATGCTTCATTAAGAAATTAGATAAGACAAGCACTTTCGAAGAATTCGAAAGGTAATAGAGCTACCCTTTGGCTTCGATAGACCCCTTTCGAAGCAGTAACTTTCGCATGCCTAAAGGAGTTTTTTATGTATTTAAGCTACCTTTCGAAGGCGATAAATGGTAGACTTTTGCATTAGCGCTAACCCTTTCGAAACAGTGGTTTCATCATCATTTACCTTCTGCAACAGAATGTATAGCCAAAGCAACCCCTTCGAATATATTAGCCTTTCGAATTGATTGAAACCATCCAATTATAAATGAAGGTTCACCCAAATTCAGTATAACATTCTTATATTCCAGAAGTTGGAGTTCCGCATCAGTCAACATGTATGCCTTCGAAAGCTACCTTCTGTGCCTAAACTTTCTGTTATGTTCTGACTTCTTTAAACATATAGAGATACACCTATCGATGGAATCAAAAGCTCTCGTCTTTTCTTACGTACAAAAGCATAGCAATACAAAGTAGAGAGAGCACCAACCCCTTTCGATGAAGCTGAAAGCAATCAAATTCTATTTTAAAGCAAAGTCGAAGGGTGCCCAAATTTTAGTGGCAATGAAAGCTCATCAAGTTACACCTTTCGATTAGGATGAAAGGTCTGATTCGAAAGGGTTTAACCAGCGGCTATAAATAAGACCCTAAGGGTCCTATTTTGGGGATTCGATTTCATTCACTTCATTCTTGTACTTTCTTGAATTTGTAAACCCGAATTATAAAATTAGATTAAGGATTTGACTATTTTGTATTACTTAAGCTTCTAACCATAAAGGAAAAGATAATCAAAGCAAGTTTATGGCATTTGGATATAGCAACTGATTTAATGTTCCTATGAGATTTTGTCTATGATCTGCTTATGTCAACATGATTGAAAGGTCACCTTTCGAGGAAGTCAAAACCCTTTTAGCTACTAATGTCCTTAAATCCTTAAGTCGTAATCTCAAATCATCTTGACCACTGCCAAAAGAGGTTTTGACAGGGTCCTAAACTAATTAAACTAGTTCGAACCATATTTTCGAAGAGGGGTTCAGGTGTAACAACTATGTCAAAAGGTATTAAATAGGAGTATCGAATGCCTTAACCTTTTTGAAAGGTAGTCTTAAAGGAGATTCATGTTATTTAGATTTTTTAGGTAAAGGGATCAAAAGGTTTTAACTATCTCCATCTTTTCAAAAGGTGTAAACTGCCTTCATTTGTTCAAAAGGAGGTCTCGAAGGGATCGCTTATACTTTAAACTCTACTTTAGGGTATAGACAAGTTTTCTTATTAACAATAACAATGAGGTAAAATAGGAAATCTCAGTGTGACAATGTTACACAACTCTCTTGACTTGAGAATATTGTGGAACTTCTGTATGGATACTCCACTTTGGTCATAGTTAAATCATGGCATGGTGACGATTGAGCGCTTACAGTTGGTTCTAAGAAGCATCGGAAGTAAAGCGCTATCCAATAGAGAATTCGTCTCCTTGATTGTATGAGGTTAAAATCACAGTCAACTATGCTAACTCAATGTTCAAATATCTGACTAAAGCAAAATGGTAATAATAAATATTATTATTGAACCAAGGACTTTGTAATTGGACTGAACTGTTAAATATGGATATTATTGGAGTACTGATTGATACCAAACTCTGTATATCCCAAAAGTAATATAGTATTGAAGAAGAGAATGCTGATAAATTATTATCACTATTCATACCACTTAAAGTGGTGTAAATAAGATTTTACAAAAAAGATATGTAAGCAATGAATTCAGCCAAACTATGGTACCACTAGCTAAGGTGAGGTGTGTAAATTAATATTTGAATTGTTTCAATATTAATCGTTGACTGAATTCATACCTCTTTATCACACAACCGCATTTGTGATTTCTCCAGAATACCACATAATTTAATTAGTTTATAAAATGCTATAAACTACTTAATATTTAAGAAATATTAATTATCGAAGAATTTGAAGCTTGGGGTGTATTTAGTAAATGGGTAGGGACTAGAAATTTTTTGGGTGCTTCTAGTATTTATTTAGATGTATATATAAATGTTATATATGCATGTGTCGATATACGATATTGATATATATATATAGGCTTTATATATAATGAATTAATTAACAGGTGTTGAGATATTTTTCATCCATATGGGATCATTTATAGCCGATCAAAATAAGGAGAGTGGGGTGGATCTTGTTTTGATTTGGTAAGAGAGAAATGAGGAAGATATTTCCAAATCTCTTTCTGTAAATGCTAGGCCATCCACATTTTTTAGCTAGTTCTCTTGCTTTTCCTTTAGTCACAAAAGTATCCATGCTCCCTGTCAAGGCCGAACCATACTCATCTAAATAACATCAAATACATACAAATATCAATGGAGCATTCGATTCTAGAAAAGTTAGGTGGTGATCTAGGAGGCGATTCATAAATCAAGTTGTTATGAATGGCAGGATATGTTGTGGTATAATCCCTATATCTTATGTTTGCATATGTTACTTAACTCCAATGTATATCTATGTATACTGCCAGGTTTATAAGTATTTTTTTCATTAATTAGAATTTAAATTTAAAATTGTTTTGTAAGAAATATATTATAAATTTTTGGTGTAGAATGTTTATTATGTATACACAAATAAATATGATATTATAATCGACCGCAATAATATATATTATTAGCAAAGCTAGCCGGCTTTAAAGTGGGTCATGCCACTGTATAAATAATGGAAAAGCAAGTGTTTTGCATATGCACAGAACAACTAAGCGGGAGCAAAAAGCCCAATCGAAATGAAATAATAAGAATAGGAGCTAGGTAAAAAGAACCTACACTACTTATACAAAATAACTACTCCCCCTTCGAGGAGGAGGGGACAGAACCATCGTCAAATGACGGGCCAATAACATGCACAAACCTAGAGAAAAGAGCTTCCAAATTCAGATCATAACCATCAAAAGCTGGTGAGTAAGTAAATTTCCTATCCCACGTGACATCATAAAACTTACTTTTGTTCTCCTCACGGATATCACTAGTCCTAGTAAGAGAAAGACCCCCACCCTTAAAATGATACAAAAGACTACGACTCTCTCTCCCAACATTACTGATAAAAGCATAGTAGGTGTCAAAAAGTGGCGAGTATCACATATCAAAAGGAACATGAATCCAGGCATGGTCCTTAGAATTCCATGTAATAGCGTCAGATATAATAGCAATGGCATCCTCAGACCGGGTCTCACTAATAGTGTCAACTATATCGGAAGAGCCAACGATAGGAGTTTCAACTGCAGTAACGACAATAGGATCAATGACAGCAAGAGCAACATACGTAGGAGCCAAATCAGCAGGACCAACAGGAGGAGGCACAGAGGGAGGTGGAGCAACCTTTAGAACCTATCTTTTGATAGGAGGATGAAGCAAATGAACCCGATCAGGTAGAGGAATGCCAGCATAGGCCATACTAGAACACGCCTGTGGAAGATGATCAAAAGACTGATAGACCGTACATATATCTGGTTTCCACCTGTATCTCACTCTGACTCAGCAAAATGGCCCTCCTCAGTTATGACTTTAAGCACCAAAGGAAGATGCTTGACCAGGGTAATCTCAGTCATAGCTTTGGCATAAACTAATTTATTCCTGGCTATTGTGTTTACATTATAACAAATCACCTTACCAACTAGGCTTGCTAGCCAATCTAACCCGATAAAAGGCTGATGAACAGAAGGGATATGAGAAAAATGGGCCCATACAAGAATAGATAAAACCCGAAATCGAGACATATCCATTGACGGACTCCAAGTAGTAGTAATGAAGGGTTCCCCTTCTATAAGAATTGGGTCGGCTTCAAGAATACGATGTCTTTCATCACTTCGCGTGAATTTAAAGTAGAACATTTCGTTGTCTAAACAAACACTCAAGCTCCCTCTTGGCTTCCAAACTTGGTTGCATCTGGCTTTTACAATGTTATAAGATGGAATGGAGTCAAGGAAAAGCCCATCAGATAATCTTTCCAGAAATCAACACCTGCCTCAATCACTTCCTTAAGAGGAACTATAACACCGTCAATCTCAATATTGCCAAAGAAAATTGGAGAATGTAAACCAGCATTGTTTGGCAATTTGATGAAAAGAGACGACCATGAAGGAGCAGACCTAGGTAGAGATGGTTCTAAGGGGGCAGTGAAACTATCAGATTGTAATTGCCGAGAAGATGGCGAGTTAACAGTGGCAGTGACAGGTGCAACATTTCAATAAACAGTTTGAGTGCAACCAAGCAAGACTCCACTGTTAAAGGTCATAATCCGATCTGCTCCATTCCTAACTGCACAAACACTTCCATTCACTTCAGCAAGAGAGACCGAAACAATATCAACTTCAATGCTCTCATTTACAACGACACCAATGTCAGATACATCATTTAAACCAATTGTAGTTTGCGTCCAAGAGGATTTTCCTACATTGCTTAACAGCGGTGCAAGGGCATGCTCACCAACGACCAAAGGAGCAAAGCCGTGCTTGGCGACATCGATAGGGGAGGACATATCATTTAACAAAGAGGCCAAAGGATTAGCAACAGGCGCATTTTTCTTGGCATAATAGTTCTCGACCTAGGGAGCTTTGTTGCACAAATCGCTTTTGTCAAGCGATTAGAGAAGATGAGGAGGGCTCTGACTATGTCATCTCAAAAGCACAAACCGATGGCAAAATAAAAAATGCACCAGAACGAGTGGTGGAAGTAAGATCAGACCTGGAAACTAGGGGCTTTGCCTTTTTCTTATGCGGCATGAAGAGAGATGAGGTGGAATCGGAGGAAGGATGAGGAAAGAGACGAAGAACATGGGATTATATAATATATATATATAATATATTAAATTGATTTATAATTATAAATATAATTTACTTATTAATAATTTCAACCACATTACACATACACATACATACATACATTAATTTTTATTTCAGCTTGTTTTAAATAAAAATTATTGTCGTGGCTTTACATTAAACACTTATTTTAAATGCCAAAAAACATATTTCCTTAAATAATTAATATTATTTTTATTTCATGCATAAAGTTATATATATATATACACATATGTATCTTAATAAACTATTTAGGCTAAATAAAATATTATGTATATATATTTGAAATTTTCCTATTATAGATATTTATATATTTAGGTAGTTACAATTTAAATTATTTTGAAATAGTCTTCATAGTTTGCAATTTAAACTTAAAATACTTTGACTTCGTCAAAATTAGATTTGAATTTAAAATTTAAATATTTTAATTCAAATTTATATGTTTTTTACTTAGTCAATTAAATTTAAATATATTTAACATTAGTAATATATTTATTTTTGAAAATGTATATGTATATAAGTGGCAATGTATATTACACACACAGGCACATATATACCTAAACTATATATATATATATATATATATGATACTATCAATATTACAAACCATATATATATTATAGTATATTTAAACATATGTATATACTTAGGTATCATATTCTTGATACGCGTATGAATTTATCGTATGTACATGTAAGTATAATACATACTTATATGTAAGCAAAACATATGTATATATAATAGATAATATATCAATATATATATATATACATACATATATACATATATTGTTATAGACATGCTCATATCATATGTTATCTTGTTATATTATGAATATATAATGATATATATATATACATAATCAAAATCAATATTAAATAATTTAATTAATATAATTATTAATAAATGTGAAATATATAAAAATAAAATATGATATTTTATTTTAATAAGTAGATTGGATTTAATGCTAGTTAATAGATTTCATAGGCACATTAAGATCCAAATAGGGTATCTTTTTTAAATTTACCCATTTCACTCGTTGCAAAAATGGCCAGTTCCAACGCCTTTATGGAAAAACACTTCCTCAATGCATGGAGATTACGAGGGAAAACTGATGTTCAATGAGATAAATCTATGTATGTTTTCAAGTTCTCATGCCCATATGAGAGAATTTACATTTGGATAGTTGATTCAATTATTACCGAGTAAAAGTTTTTATCATTACTTAATGGAGCCCATTTACTGATGTTACCCATGAATGGGTTCTCTCTATCCATGTTTGATGCATCTCTCTAATATTACATCTATCTTTCAGTCGTTAAATGGGATAATTAGACTACCAACCATATTGGTTAGTTGACTTGTTTTGACATCTCCATAGAGCTTATACATCGCCTCGGGTTTGTCAAAGCTCTTGTTAAAATTAGACATGTTAGATAATTGCACACATGTATTCCCTCTCCCTCGTCAACGATAATAACGCCTACGTTAACATCACATACCAAAGGAAACCAGTTATCTCTAACTTTTTCCACTATTTTGACCACCCCATCTTATCATGCCCCCACTTAGCGCTTCACCCGAGGATTTGCCTACAAAGATACCTCTTCCAAAGCCTCCAATAAACAGATGATGGGTAAAGATCCCCTCTATACCGAACACCATCCTCCCCCTTGCAACTCGCTGCCCTTCTCCGTTACCTACCTCGAAAGATACTTCACCTGTGCTACACCTAATAACATCAACATCTTCCCAAGTTTTCCCTAAACATGACCCTCCCGACACTTCTCAAGCAGCGTCAACTTCCTTTCCATCGAACTCCTCAATTACTCATATAAAGAATCGCCTTATCATAGCCCTCTACTCTATCTCCCTACCACCTAATGTTTAGCTCAAAAGCTTACGATAATTAAGCTGGTACCAGAAAGCGAGGATTTGGAACCATCTTGATAGTGATCTTTTCTATCATTCATGATGGAACATCTTCTCCAAATAGGTCTTGGATTATAAAAATGACAAAAGGGAACTCTACCATAGGCTTTTGGATGATGATCTGGTTTTTTGCAATGATGGTATATTCTGCACCAATAATGAAGAGATTTTATCTGCCATAGACTGGAATTGGAAATTTATTTTCTCACCATGCACACTTCAGTACTGGTCCGAGCTCGTTGGTTAGTTTCGTGGATGCACCGCTCTTTAGTGGGATGTGCTCCTTCGTTTCTGTAGACCTCGATTATATACCTTGTATTAGTAGTCTATTTAGCAGTCATATATAGTGTTTATCTACCAGTCAGGTTATTTGTTATCTAGTTATTGTATTTAGCCAGGCATGTTGTATTTTCTGCTGTTTGATTTATTTTATGCTACTTAGCTAGATATGTTGGAACTAGATGTACACCTTCATGAGGATCGGAAGGATGAAAAGGATCTAGAGAAGGAGATGATGCCTGCAACAATTGAAGGGATTTATAATGCAAATAAAGAGACCGATAAAGATAAGGTATTAGAGAATAAAACCCAAAAACTATTATTGACTAAAGAAAATAGACAATATGAAAAAACATTTAGAAAATATAAGAAGAGAAATGAACCACAAAGGTTGATGCTGCTTTTTCTATGAGGAGCAAAAAATATACTTCGTGATGCCTTTCATCTGTAAGAATGTAAAAACCATTAAAATTAAAGGTGAAGTATAACCCTCTATATTATGACCACTGGAAAACTAATTTAATGATAAAAATATTGAGTTTCTTAATAATTTACTTGATAGCAATTGGAATGTATTACTCAACTATGACTTTGGATCTAGAGGTAGAATCATGATATCGTGGGACACCACTAAATGAAAAATAAATAAAATTAAACAAGAACAACAAATTACAGTGGAAACTACAAACGTTAGAGGTCTCAAATTTATATGTACTCTAGCGTACGCACGTAATTGGGTATCAATTAGAGAAGTCTTATGGTAGCAACTTATAAATATCTCTAATACAATATAGTTTTGAACACTAACGAGAAAAAAGGAAGCCTCATCCTTAAAAATCCCATATAGCTAAAATCAACGAATGCATTATTGCCCTAGGATTCAGTGAAATCAAACTTGTATGTGAAAGTTATACATAGTTAAATAGGAGAGGCTTATATGTAAGTTATCATAAACCAAGATCCTTATGGTCAAATTACCTTTTTTTCCTTTTACAATGCTAGCTATCATCCTTGCTCGAACTACAACGGTTTGTTTGACCACCATAGTTTATGAAAGATGCTCTAACTACCACCTTTATTCCCCTTGTGAGGCAAAGAGTCGACCAATACTCTAGCGAAGGGATTCATTGAAATCTCTGACTACTAGCCTGTAATATTTATGGTTGAGAAAGTTTGACAATAGGGAATCATTTTGGAGGACTCTAACCTGTAGCTTGTAGCGTAAGCATTGCAAACACCCTGAACTTTATGGCTAACATGGCCTCCTTCTGGCTTTAGCCTATAAATGCGGTAATGTGAAACCTGATGATGCTTATTATGGTTACCAAATGTAACATCCCGCCTTTTGGACAGTTTAAATCGACGATAAACCACACAAGTCAGACTCAAATTATACAAAAGAGCGGATTGTTATTGGGTGAATAAGAAAAACAAGGAAAGAAAGAAACAAAACAGAATCTCGTAGCGGAATGACAAAATATAATAATCAAATAACAGTTCATGAAGCTGTTTATAAAACATTTGATTATACTAGTACAATACAGAATTAGAGTTACCTGTAACAAAGATGAATAACAATGCAGTGGAACAGTATGAATGTAGTGGAACGATATAATAAATAATAATAATACAATCTTCGTCTTCGTCCTCTAGAAACAAGGTCTTCAAATCCTGAAATGATCAGGTTGACCCGAGCGAATTGAAAAGACAAAACACTCGAGTCAGAACTAAAAGATCTTATGTGAGTTAAATCAACGGTTAATGAACACGAGTGGAACATTACATACATTTTAGAAAACATTACATACTTTCAAAATCTTTTTCATCTTTTAAATCATATTACATTTGAAATCATAGTTTGATAATTATATTTCCTTTCAAAGTCGAATTCATAGTTTATATCGAAATATCATACTCTCAAAGTTATATCATTTTTAAATCATATAGTTTCCAAAATCATAATTTCTTCCAAAAACCATATTTCCAAAACGGGTTAAGTCATTACTTTAAAATCATCATTTCAATTTATTATACATTCAAAATACCAAATTAGGTTATAACATCTTTTAACCTTATTTTCTTCTAAGACCAAATTGAAATGAATATAATCTCTTCCACGTACTTAGTTCGAAAATTTAGAAATAAATTTAAATATTTCCAAATAGTTAAAATGCTCTAGAATAGTTTAAATTTAGGTAAAATATTTTTAAATTGGTTTAAGATAGTTAAATAGATTTAATTTAGATTAAATATAATCAAAATAGATTAAATAGCTTAAAATAGATTAATCAGATTTAATATAAATTAAAAGGGTTTAATTAGTTTTAAAATAAATTAAACTGGTTTAAAATAGATTAAAATAATATATATAGTCAACATTGGTTAAATAGTTTAAAAAATTTGAAAATCTTAATAATTAGAAAATTTTATATAATATATCTTTAAAGCAGTTTATAATAAAATATGAATTTTGAAGTTAACATCAAATTAAAATATTCATTCCATTTCAACATATTTGGACCATTTCAAATTTCCAAATCGACAAATCAAGTTTCAATAAATTATCGAATTTCATATCGTTTCAATCCATGTTCAAAAATCAATACGGATTACTCCAATTTCAAAATATTTCAATGTTATTTTCAAAAAAATTCAATAACTCAATTTCGATGGAATTTCATTAATACATAAAAGTTTAACTTTAAACTTCCGATTTAATTCTTAAAGAAATTCATTTTTAAACCAATCCACAATTCAATGCAAAACTTGATTTTCGAATAATACTTCAATTTATATAAATCAAATTTTAATTTCAAAATATTATTTAATTATATTCAAAATCGAGGATTTTAAAATCATTTAATTTAGTCAATCCGGTATCCGTGATATAACATGGGTGAGAAATGTATTGGGTGAGAAGTTGAAAAGGAAAAGAAATATTTTGCTGAAATTTTTTCTTTTCCCATTCCTTCTCTATAAATACCGATCTCCACTCTCATTCATTAGATTAAAAACCCTAAACCTAGTCATCATAGTTCTACCAAACTCTAAACTATAAGCATCCTCCTTAGTGAAGAACGTTGGGCATTCCAAACTTAAAGTGGTAAAATTTGAAATTCCAAAAGGAGACAATCGGGTCAAGATGTGATGAGTGGGCATATCGAAAGGTAAATTCATGTTTTAGCTATAACAATATCCCTAACCCAAAATCATGTTTATCTTAAACCATTAATTTACTTGTAATACAATTTTATGAATTATTTTAACAAATCATATTTAATTGACTTAATGTTAATATATAATTTTTAATGTTTGTTAGCATATACATGTTTGAATCGTTAGAAAATTTATAATTGTAAGTACCAGTAATCATTCGAATTTTGGATATAGATTATATATATTCAAATTACATAATCAATATTGTTTAAATGATTAATTTACATTTATAACATTTAATGTATTAATGAAATAAACAGATATGTTTGTGCAATACATATGCCTGGACCTTTTAAATTTAGGTTTTATTATGCTATACATATATAGCGATATTTTCATGCTATTAAAATATGCATATATTTTATGATAATATTACCATATATACTTATTTACATATTTAATAAAATCATTCACTTACTGTTTATATATATATATATATATATTACAATGAGTTAGATTCCTAAATTTGAATATTTAATTTATTTTAAATATTTATAAGTGAATTTATAAGTCGAATAAATTTTTATTTGAATTATTGGATTTAATTGGATAATTAAATCGATAATTTAATATGTTAAATTATGGAAATAATTGAAATTTGGGTTAAATATGATTGAAAATGATTTGTAAAATTTTATTTTATCATATGGGAGTTAGAACAATATTTTAGAACTTTTAAAATCGAATTAAAAGTTAATTTGTGAAAATTGAATATTTTAATATTTAAATCGACTAGTGAAAATAGCCAATTTTTGAACAGTCTCAAAATTGAACGAAATCAGTTCCATTGAATCCGTAATAGTTAGTTATTACCGGATTTCAAATTTCGTGTCAATCGGAGCTATCGTTTGAGCGTGGCAGCTCAAAACGCATCGATTTATTTTTAATTTTAATTTGGCGAGTTAAAATAGCCATTTTTCAAAAAGTCTCGGATTTCGACGAAACCAGTTTCATCGGATCCGTAATGTGATATTATTGTAAGGTTTCAAATTTCAAGTCAATTGGATTTACCGTTTGTCCGGTACAAATTAAAACGCCTAGAAAATCGCTTAAATCGGTTTAATTCAAATTGAGCGTTTACAGCCATAACTCGCACATACTTTCGAATTAGCTTTTGAAACCTGTTCCATTGTGTCCGGAACGTGGGATAAACCCTAGGTACGTCAGTTTCGGCGCGTAAATCGGAGTTCGGAATTTCCGGATGAATAGTGTCGAACGAAACTCTATAAATACACCACCACTCTTCATAATTTGATATAAAAAAAATAACTAAACCCTAAATTTTAACCCTAGCCGCCACTTATTCAACCAAAGGCCAGAAATGATCTTCCTTTCCCCCTCAATCTCTCTCAATCCGTAAAGAATTACGCGAAGTGTTCAACACGGAAGTCGGAGAGCATGAAGAGAGCTAGAGATCCATACGGTGATGATGGGTTTTGGAGCGACGATGGAGGAGCTATGTGGGGCCGTTTGCTGCAGGTGCGCACGCAATTCCAAGGCTCTACAGGTGGCCGAGCTTCAGGTGGGGGATGGTGGTGGTAGCTCTCGCGAAGAGCTTCGATTTGCAAGTGGTTTGATCGAATTTCGTCGAGTATTGGCGATGCAAATTGAAACCCTAGTGATTGAGGGATGGGTTCATGCTTGCGTGAGTAACCTGTAGCCAAAACGTGAAGAGGAGAGAAAGAAAGGGACGGGCCTGATGTAGGGAAGCAAAGATCAAGGGCTAGGATTGGATGAAGGTTGTAAATATAAAGTTAATGTTGTAAATTTGTTAATATAAACTCGTGTAACTTCAAAAATTCATAACTTTTTCATACGAGGTCGAAAACGCGCGAAACCAGTTGCGTTGGAATCGTATGGACGAGCACTACGCGATGGAGTTGGTTTGGAGTTGATCGGAGTTAGTGAGAATTTTGGGTAAAATTAAACGTCCGTTTAATTTTATTCGAAATAAATCGCTAAAACGGAAATAAAACCAAGGTGAGAACTTCTCACTCAATCGAATTAGTTTCGATTTTATTTTAAATAGTTAGATTTAAAATATTTGAATGCATGTTTGAATGTTGATTGATATCTATTGATTGTTAAAATAGACATTATGCGCCGTTAGTAAGCGGATGTTATTTATTAAAAACATATACCGCGAATATTTCATAAACAGTGAAATTGGTATTATATATAATAGCAATATATATATTGGCATATGTATATATTGGAGTTATTGATTTCCCGCATTTATTTGTTTAGCGGATGAGACCCTATTGCGCCGTTATTAAGCGGATAATATTTATTAAAAACATATACCGCGATAATTTCGTACTGGAGCGAAATTGGTATTGTGCTAATGTTTGTGAATGCAGGAAAACAGGTTGGAGGGATCCAACTGGATTCCTCAACAGTTTTTATTTAATTTCAGATATTTTGATATTTGATAGATTTTCATATTGATATATGATATCGTTGTTGTCGTGATTGACTATTTGGTGTGTAGCATCATTGGACCCAGATTTTGGGATTTTAAAATGATTTTTAAAGTGATTTTTGAAAATATACTTTATTTTTGGAATTGATCTATTTTAAATAAATAAACGTTATAATTTTTAATGTTATAAAAATTATGGTTTTTGTGAAATATAGTTAAAAGCTGATTTTTGAGAAATGTGAATTAATGATTTTTATAAAATTGTTTAAATTGGATTTTTGAACATATTATAAAAGTTTAAATATAGGATTTATAAAATTTGATTGTTTTATAAATCAAGAGAATGGTGAAATTATAAAGGAATTTAAAGACGTTTTAGAAGAATAATATAAATTGATTTATATTAAGAGATTTATAAATGGATATTTATAAATTGAAATATAGACATTATAAAACGAGTTTTTATAAGTGTTGAATGAAGTGAAAATGAATTTCATAAATGAATGAAATTTATAGAATTATAAACTGTGAAGTTATAAATAAAATTTATAAATAGTAAGATTTATAAATTGGTGAAGTTAATTGAGGAATAGATTTGGGTGAATAATTGAATCTTATAAGTTATAAGATTTATAATTATGAAGTTCAAAGGAACGATTTTTGTAAACGAATAGATTATAAGTATTTAACTTATAATATGAACTTTTAGTTATAATTGAGTTATAAACTGGAATAGATTAATAAAGGAGTTTATAAAAAGGAAGTTTTTATAAATAAATAGAAATAGAATTTATAAACGTTGTTTTATAAATTCACAAATGACTTATTTTGATAAGTAAAATTGTTATAACTTATTTATGGAGTTATATTCACGTTTTAGACAGTGAATAATCCTTTAAAATAAAATGAATAAAAAGGATGAAATTTGTTAATGAAGTATATTCACGTTTTTGAATAGTGAATAACACGTTAAAGAAAATGTTTAGAATGTGATGTTTTAAATAGAATTAAAACGATCTAATGATGTTTTAAAATGTGTTGAGATTCGAAACCATAGATTTCAACATTGATTGTTGAAATAGACATTTTCGAGAAATAGAAGGAGATGATGGACTATAACACTGTTGTTATAGTAAATGATTTCCAAAAGGAAATGTTTTGTATAGTATTGGGATTTATATATCTATTTTAATTTCGAATCCATATACTAGTGATTTTGGGTTGTCGTAACGATGTTTTACGTAACATTCGTTTTGGCCCAAATAAATATGTTAAAGTGAATGATTTTCCTTAAAGAATGAAATATATACTTAATTTCGATTTAAGTATATTGAATATTTTCTAAGTGGAAAATAAATAAAATTTGTGAATTACTTATGAATAAATAAGTATGGAAACGTTTTTCCAATATAAAGTGAATATTAGAGAATTTATCTTTTTGAAGATAAATTGAAAATGAATATTATAAATCGAATTGAAGTCGTATATTCATTAATACTTTGGAATGTAAATTCACTATTGAATTTATGAAAGAAAGTGGAATTGATTTAAAAATAAATATTGATTTATTTTTGAAGTGTGAAATTTTATATCTTGTAAAGATATTTTGTGAAATAAATAATTTGGAAAATTATTTGGAAACTGGTGATGTGTGCATGTCCAGTGATAGTTCAATAACCGACTATCAATATTTTCCCTTTGAATGGGTAATTGATGTGATTTGTTTGAATGTGAATGCTACACTTATTTTTGAATAAGCGCTCATTATTCGGGTTAACCGGGAAAGGACCATGGGGTCGTATAACCCATTCTGAATATGTGATACGTCGTTATAATTGCATTGAAGATCGGTGTTGAAGACCCGGTATTTGCGAGAGCGATAGGATGACCTGTCGATTGTCTCTGCACTGAGTTGCAGCGGTATAGAGACTCCCTAAGTGATGGGAAATCCGATCAGGATTGTGAATATCCGGATTGCAAGGACTTCTTTGTAAGTGCCTTCGGTTTTGTTCGATCCCGGAACAAACTTGTATGGATTGTATGTCTGACATTACAAGTTGAGATATAAAGCCGATTTCTTTCAAATATATTTCTGTTGGTGGCGAAGAATTTATTCTTTTAGCTTAACACCCTTCTCTGAGACGTACGAGCTCAGAGGTTATATAGTTGAAGTTATCAGCGATATATTCCCAATTTGGTAATGTGATATGCTGAGTGCTGCTGTAAATGATCATTGTGTTGATTATTGTGATAGGATCGTTTATTTGATCGTCTATCTTGGTGATCATTGTGTTGATCATTTGTTGACCCAAAGCATGGCTTTTGTATAAAGTATGTTTTTGTGGACGTGACTTCGTCGAACCTCACACCCCGGAAATGGTCAAAACAGGAAAGATGCAGCAAAGTTATGAGGGGTAGCTCCCTTTAGGGTATGTACATTTCCTTCTGGATAGAGGTGGTATCATGGTATGGAGCCCAGATATTTAACCTATGTGGTTACTACGAATTTATTACTTTGTGGTTGTTGGTTATCGGGATCCCGTGAGAAAGGTCGTTTACGATCGGGGAATGGCGTGCTCGTGTCAGTAGTTACCCAGTTAGGGGTAACCCGGCCTTGTGTTGGCAGAGTTCCGGTTTGGTTCTCGGGGATGTCTTTCCAGAGGCATTCTCATGTGGCAATGGGAAGTTCCTTGGCCTGACCATTTGTTGGAAATCCAAAGAAACAATACGAAACTTGTACGGTATTAGTTGTAAAACCTGCCATTTACTTATGGTGGTCACCACTGTTTAGATGGTAGCTATAGTAGGCATACGATAATGGTCGTATGTTGGCTAAGATTTATATTCTACTTTCGAAATGAATTTCTTCTACACTATGCACTAGTAATAATATGAAATGTTCTTTTAAATGCGTATCAAGCATCTTTGACTATCATAAGGAGAAATCTCCTCCGATTCTGCGTTTGCATTGTGTGTGTGTGCGGGAGGCCTTATGGTAGTCTCATTTTTAAAAGCATTGCGAATTGAAATAAAAATATTCCTCTATTTTGATTTTTAAAGATAAATAAACTGTTTTGAGTTCTCACACCAGTCACATGACTGACTTGGAGTTTATTGTTTTCCTTCCTAAACTCTGGGTGCCCACCAATTTCCACACGGGCAGTCAAGAGTAAGGTTTATCAGGATATTCTGGATATTCTGGAATTGCTGGAGGCAAGCTGGATGGCATGGCGTATTACTTATATAGTATTTCTTTTTCCGCTGCACTATTTGTTGTTGTTGTACACTCTGATGATATGATGTAATATAATGTGATGTGATGTAATAACTGATATAGTTCTTTGTTTAAAGATTATTCATTTATTATTATATGTTGTTCCGCTGCGAATTGTGAGATTCTGATGTTGTTCTGTTTTCTTTCTGTTTCTTTCTATTTTAAAATTTTCTATTTTCTTTTCCCTCTATATTCTACCCCTACCTTTTTCTCTTCTTCTCTTTTCTTAAATTCTTTTTCTTAAACCATAACATTCCGGGTTTTTGGCCTTCGATTTCTCGGCAGTCGATAAAGTGAGTATCGATGTTGAATTTTCGAAAGTCGGAAATTCCCATTTGTTACATTTGGTATCAGAGCTTATGGTTAAGCGACAACCATGGTTCTGTTGGGTATTTCTCATTAGAGATAGAGTCAGTAGTACTCTAGATTGAGTTAGAGTGTAATAATGGATATGAGAGCGTATTTGTTAGTGAATATAAAATTGTTTTATATTGTGATGATTGGTTTATTGAGTGGCATATGAACTTTCGTCAGGGTGGTCCGCAAGACTATGCCGAAGGGGTTTCTAAACACTTGAATAGAACAATTCGACACAGTATTGATTTTAAAATTGGGTAAATGAAATAATTTTACCTTGAGTATATTTTATATATGAAGGAATAATTTTTCAGAATTATAAAAGTGTATATAAGTTGATTGTTTAGTTGTTTGAATAATCTAAATAAAGGAATTGTATAAGCAAAAAGAATTATAAGAATTGAATTATAATTAAAGTGATTTACAATTGTGAAATAAACTTATATATATAAGAAGTGAAACTATGTGAATATATTTATGAATATGAGTTGTAAATAAAAAGTGAATTTAAAGTTAAATAGATATAAACTTGAGTTATATATGTAAATGAAATTTGATTTTGTAATAGAATTGAATGAATGGATTGAATAGTAATCAATTAAATGTGAATAATTGATATGAAATAATGAATGTAAGTGTTAATTCATTAAGATCTAATGTTATTGGAAATTGAATGCAAATCAATTTAATTAAACCAATTGATAAGTAAAGGAATTTGATTGTAATTAATATACATTGATTGTTATATGATTGTTAGTTGATTGTATATAATTCATTAAGTGTTAATGAAATTGATTTAATAAAATTGGAAGCTAAATTAATTGAAATTCAATTGGAAGTTAAGTGAATCTTAAATAAAAATTGAATTTGATTTGGTAGTGAATCAACTTGAATATGAATTAGTGAATATAAACTAATTGAGAATGAATGTTAGCAAACATCCATTGTTAATGAATCAAATGTGATTTGATATTGAAAACCATTTCATTTAATATTAATGAGAATATGAATGAATATTTATTTGTTATGGATGATAATTGGTTGATGGTTGAATATATATTGTAATGAATGCATTGCTATGTTAGCATATGTAGTTATTATGTTGCTATATGTTGTATATTGATATTACTTTCATATATGCATGATTCTCATATTGTTTGTTGAGTGTTTAGTAGGTGCGGATCGCGTTTGCTTCGCATTTGGAGCTCGCTTTTGCGCTATATTAGCCGTATATGCTAGCTAATAAAATATAAGGTACATATCTCGGATTACATACCGTACTTTTACACTTTTTTCCCTTCGGGATGCCTCATTACTTGATGAGATGTATATTTGTGATAAAAATACTGTCATTTTTTTTTCGGATCGAGCCGCGCAAAGGAGACTATGGCGAATTTTTCCGAAAATTTAAGGCGTTAGAAAAAATTTGAGAAAGTTGGAAAATTTTTGAAAACTTTAAACTTTGATTTGAAGTTGAAAGTTAAACAATAGTAATTGTTTTTGAAAAGATAACTAAGTATGATTTGAAAACTTAGTAAAGTTATTATAAGAAGTTTAACTATGAATTTTTGGAAAATTAATAAATTCTATAACTTTTCTTACTTAATAATTTCGAGGACGAAATTCTTTTAAGTGGGGAAGATTGTAACGACCCAGAATTTTTAGAAATTAAAATTTGAATATTTAATTTATTTTAAATATTTATAAGTGAATTTATAAGTCGAATAAATTTTTATTTGAATTATTGGATTTAATTGGATAATTAAATCGATAATTTAATATGTTAAATTATGGAAATAATTGAAATTTGGGTTAAATATGATTGAAAATGATTTGTAAAATTTTATTTTATCATATGGGAGTTAGAACAATATTTTAGAACTTTTAAAATCGAATTAAAAGTTAATTTGTGAAAATTGAATATTTTAATATTTAAATCGACTAGTGAAAATAGCCAATTTTTGAACAGTCTCAGAATTGAACGAAATCAGTTCCATTGGATCCGTAATAGTTAGTTATTATCGGATTTCAAATTTCGTGTCAATCGGAGCTATCGTTTGAGCGTGGCAGCTCAAAACGCATCGATTTATTTTTAATTTTAATTTGGCGAGTTAAAATAGCCATTTTTCAAAAAGTCTCGGATTTCGACGAAACTAGTTTCATCGGATCCGTAATGTGATATTATTGTAAGGTTTCAAATTTCAAGTCAATTGGATTTACCGTTTGTCCGGTACAAATTAAAACGCCTAGAAAATCGCTTAAATCGGTTTAATTCAAATTGAGCGTTTACAGCCATAACTCGCACATACTTTCGAATTAGCTTCCGAAACCTGTTCCATTGTGTCCAGAACGCGGGATAAATCCTAGGTACGTCAGTTTTGGCGCGTAAATCGGAGTTCGGAATTTCCGGATGAATAGTGTCGAACGAAACTCTATAAATACACCACCACTCTTCATAATTTGATAAAAAAAAATAACTAAACCCTAAATTTTAACCCTAGCCGCCACTTATTCAACCAAAGGCCAGAAATGATCTTCCTTTCCCCCTCAATCTCTCTCAATCCGTAAAGAATTACGCGAAGTGTTCAACACGGAAGTCGAAGAGCATGAAGAGAGCTAGAGATCCATACGGTGATGATGGGTTTTGGAGCGACGATGGAGGAGCTATGTGGGGCTGTTTGCTGCAGGTGCGCACGCAATTACAAGGCTCTACAGGTGGCCGAGCTTCAGGTGGGGGATGGTGGTGGTAGCTCTCGCGAAGAGCTTCGATTTGCAAGTGGTTTGATCGAATTTCGTCGAGTATTGGCGATGCAAATTGAAACCCTAGTGATTGAGGGATGGGTTCATGCTTGCGTGAGTAACCTGTAGCCAAAACGTGAAGAGGAGAGAAAGAAAGGGACGGGCCTGATGTGGGGAAGCAAAGATCAAGGGCTAGGATTGGATGAAGGTTGTAAATATAAAGTTAATGTTGTAAATTTGTTAATATAAACTCGTGTAACTTCAAAAATTCATAACTTTTTCATACGAGGTCGAAAACGCGCGAAACCAGTTGTGTTGGAATCGTATGGACGAGCAATACGCGATGGAGTTGGTTTGGAGTTGATCGGAGTTAGTGAGAATTTTGGGTAAAATTAAACGTCCGTTTAATTTTATTCGAAATAAATCGCTAAAACGGAAATAAAACCAAGGTGAGAACTTCTCACTCAATCGAATTAGTTTTGATTTTATTTTAAATAGTTAGATTTAAAATATTTGAATGCATGTTTGAATGTTGATTGATATCTATTGATTGTTAAAATAGACATTATGCGCCGTTAGTAAGCGGATGTTATTTATTAAAAACATATACCGCGAATATTTCATAAACAGTGAAATTGGTATTATATATAATAGCAATATATATATATTGGCATATGTATATATTGGAGTTATTGATTTCCCGCATTTATTTGTTTAGCGGATGAGACCCTATTGCGCCGTTATTAAGCGGATAATATTTATTAAAAACATATACCGCGATAATTTCGTACTGGAGCGAAATTGGTATTGTGCTAATGTTTGTGAATGCAGGAAAACAGGTTGGAGGGATCCAACTGGATTCCTCAACAGTTTTTATTTAATTTCAGATATTTTGATATTTGATAGATTTTCATATTGATATATGATATCGTTGTTGTCGTGATTGACTATTTGGTGTGTAGCATCATTGGACCCAGATTTTGGGATTTTAAAATGATTTTTAAAGTGATTTTTGAAAATATACTTTATTTTTGGAATTGATCTATTTTAAATAAATAAACGTTATAATTTTTAATGTTATAAAAATTATGGTTTTTGTGAAATATAGTTAAAAGCTGATTTTTGAGAAATGTGAATTAATGATTTTTATAAAATTGTTTAAATTGGATTTTTGAACATATTATAAAAGTTTAAATATAGGATTTATAAAATTTGATTGTTTTATAAATCAAGAGAATGGTGAAATTATAAAGGAATTTAAAGACGTTTTAGAAGAATAATATAAATTGATTTATATTAAGAGATTTATAAATGGATACTTATAAATTGAAATATAGACATTATAAAACGAGTTTTTATAAGTGTTGAATGAAGTGAAAATGAATTTCATAAATGAATGAAAATTATAGAATTATAAACTGTGAAGTTATAAATAAAATTTATAAATAGTAAGATTTATAAATTGGTGAAGTTAATTGAGGAATAGATTTGGGTGAATAATTGAATCTTATAAGTTATAAGATTTATAATTATGAAGTTCAAAGGAACGATTTTTGTAAACGAATAGATTATAAGTATTTAACTTATAATATGAACTTTTAGTTATAATTGAGTTATAAACTGGAATAGATTAATAAAGGAGTTTATAAAAAGGAAGTTTTTATAAATAAATAGAAATAGAATTTATAAACGTTGTTTTATAAATTCACAAATGACTTATTTTGATAAGTAAAATTGTTATAACTTATTTATGGAGTTATATTCACGTTTTAGACAGTGAATAATCCTTTAAAATAAAATGAATAAAAAGGATGAAATTTGTTAATGAAGTATATTCACGTTTTTGAATAGTGAATAACACGTTAAAGAAAATGTTTAGAATGTGATGTTTTAAATAGAATTAAAACGATCTAACGATGTTTTAAAATGTGTTGAGATTCGAAACCATAGATTTAAACATTGATTGTTGAAATAGACGTTTTCGAGAAATAGAAGGAGATGATGGACTATAACACTGTTGTTATAGTAAATGATTTCCGAAAGGAAATGTTTTGTATAGTATTGGGATTTATATATCTATTTTAATTTCGAATCCCTATACTAGTGATTTTGGGTTGTCGTAACGATGTTTTACGTAACATTCGTTTTGGCCCAAATAAATATGTTAAAGTGAATGATTTTCCTTAAAGAATGAAATATATACTTAATTTCGATTTAAGTATATTGAATATTTTCTAAGTGGAAAATAAATAAAATTTGTGAATTACTTATGAATAAATAAGTATGGAAATGTTTTTCCAATATAAAGTGAATATTAGAGAATTTATCTTTTTGAAGATAAATTGAAAATGAATATTATAAATCGAATTGAAGTCGTATATTCATTAATACTTTGGAATGTAAATTCACTATTGAATTTATGAAAGAAAGTGGAATTGGTTTAAAAATAAATATTGATTTATTTTTGAAGTGTGAAATTTTATATCTTGTAAAGATATTTTGTGAAATAAATAATTTGGAAAATTATTTGGAAACTGGTGATGTGTGCATGTCCAGTGATAGTTCAATAACCGACTATCAATATTTTCCCTTTGAATGGGTAATTGATGTGATTTGTTTGAATGTGAATGCTACACTTATTTTTGAATAAGCGCTCATTATTCGGGTTAACCGGGAAAGGACCATGGGGTCGTATAACCCGTTCCGAATATGTGATACGTCGTTATAATTGCATTGAAGATCGGTGTTGAAGACCCGGTATTTGCGAGAGCGATAGGATGACCTGTCGATTGTCTCTGCACTGAGTTGCAGCGGTATAGAGACTCCCTAAGTGATGGGAAATCCGATCAGGATTGTGAATATCCGGATTGCAAGGACTTCTTTGTAAGTACCTTCGGTTTTGTTCGATCCCGGAACAAACTTGTATGGATTGTATGTCTGACATTACAAGTTGAGATATAAAGCCGATTTCTTTCAAATATATTTCTGTTGGTGGCGAAGAATTTATTCTTTTAGCTTAACACCCTTCTCTGAGACGTACGAGCTCATAGGTTATATAGTTGAAGTTATCAGCGATATATTCCCAATTTGGTAATGTGATATGCTGAGTGCTGCTGTAAATGATCATTGTGTTGATTATTGTGATAGGATCGTTTATTTGATCGTCTATCTTGGTGATCATTGTGTTGATCATTTGTTGACCCAAAGCATGGCTTTTGTATAAAGTATGTTTTTGTGGACGTGACTTCGTCGAACCTCACACCCCGGAAATGGTCAAAACAGGAAAGATGCAGCAAGGTTATGAGGGGTAGCTTCCTTTAGGGTATGTACATTTCCTTCTGGATAGAGGTGGTATCATGGTATGGAGCCCAGATATTTAACCTATGTGGTTACTACGAATTTATTACTTTGTGGTTGTTGGTTATCGGGATCCCGTGAGAAAGGTCGTTTACGATCGGGGAATGGCGTGCTCGTGTCAGTAGTTACCCAGTTAGGGGTAACCCGGCCTTGTGTTGGCAGAGTTCCGGTTTGGTTCTCGGGGATGTCTTTCCAGAGGCATTCTTATGTGGCAATGGGAAGTTCCTTGGCCTGACCATTTGTTGGAAATCCAAAGAAACAATACGAAACTTGTACGGTATTAGTTGTAGAACCTGCCATTTACTTATGGTGGTCACCACTGTTTAGATGGTAGCTATAGTAGGCATACGATAATGGTCGTATGTTGGCTAAGATTTATATTCTACTTTCGAAATGAATTTCTTCTACACTATGCACTAGTAATAATATGAAATGTTCTTTTAAATGCGTATCAAGCATCTTTGACTATCATAAGGAGAAATCTCCTCCGATTCTGCGTTTGCATTGTGTGTGTGTGCGGGAGGCCTTATGGTAGTCTCATTTTTAAAAGCATTGCGAATTGAAATAAAAATATTCCTCTATTTTGATTTTTAAAGATAAATAAACTGTTTTGAGTTCTCACACCAATCACATGACTGACTTGGAGTTTATTGTTTTCCTTCCTAAACTCTGGGTGCCCACCAATTTCCACACGGACAGTCAAGAGTAAGGTTTATCAGGATATTCTGGATATTCTGGAATTGCTGGAGGCAAGCTGGATGGCATGGCGTATTACTTATATAGTATTTCTTTTTCCGCTGCACTATTTGTTGTTGTTGTACACTCTGATGATATGATGTAATATAATGTGATGTGATGTAATAACTGATATAGTTCTTTGTTTAAAGATTATTCATTTATTATTATATGTTGTTCCGCTGCGAATTGTGAGATTCTGATGTTGTTCTGTTTTCTTTCTGTTTCTTTCTATTTTAAAATTTTCTATTTTCTTTTCCCTCTATCTTCTACCCCTACCTTTTTCTCTTCTTCTCTTTTCTTAAATTCTTTTTCTTAAACCATAACATTCCGGGTTTTTGGCCTTCGATTTCTCGGCAGTCGATAAAGTGAGTATCGATGTTGAATTTTCGAAAGTCGGAAATTCCCGTTTGTTACATATTTAATAAAATCATTCACTTACTGTTTATATATATATATTACAATGAGTTAGATTCCTAAATTATATCAAACCTTAAATGGATGAAGTTAATAATAATACATACATATGATATCAATATGTACGCATACAGAACCATATGCATACATGTATTGATACAGTTAAACATACACATATACTTATATTCATATAAATGGCACTTATATATATATGAAGGACCTCATATACATATGTACTGAATCCCAATAACCATATGTGTGTGTCTATACACACACGCATACATATATATATATGTACTCTATATACATATGTACATAGTTTAATTTGTTATTTTTTATTAGATGTAATACCCCTATGATTGACACACATAAGTTATATGTTACAAAAAAAAGCCAAACATTGGAATAAAAAAGTAATAAATGTCATTAACATTTATATGTTACAAAATCAAACAATAAAATATAACTACAATACAAGTCAATAATTTTATATGTAAAAAAACTAACAACAAAATAAAAATACAATTAAAATCATTAAATTTGATTTAATGGAAAATTAATTATCTACATAAGTCCGAAATGGTTCGATAAAGAATTTTTTTTTGAAATTTACCTAACTTACCTACTGCCAAACGGACTTAAATCGATAATGGTATCAAAGTTCGATATGGTTTATATAAAAATTAGTCGGCATTTTGGCTAGCTTATGGGCTTTTCTATTTGGTGGATGTCTAGAAAAGAGTGCTTGGCTTGGGGTTAGAGTACCAGTACCCTCTGCTTTCTAGCTCTAACTGGCTCACCAATGTTTAGGTTTTCTATGTTAACCAAGTGTAAAACCTAAAAGTATCTTGGGCTAATTAAAATATCGTATTTTAACTACTACAAAATATAGTTTGAATTTAAAGAGTTAAACTTTAATTAAAATTTATTTATAAAGGTTATAAAAGAAATAAATTTATAACATTTAAATTTGTATAATTTTGATTGTTATAATTATGTACGTATGTATGTAAAATTGTAAAGGTTATAATTTATGTATGTGTATATTAAAACATATAATTATAATTCTGTAATTATGTAGTAACTCAAAATTGTTTTGAGTTAATATTTAAATTATGAAATTTAAGAAAACTAAAAATATTCGATAATATACACATGTCTACATTTATATAACGATTACAAATGTTATAATATATTTTTTAGCAAAGCTAGCAGGGTTGATTGCGCTCCTTCCAGTTTATAAAATGAAACACCACACACCCCTTAATATACCCAAGAAGGACACATTAAAAGGCGTGGTGCATTATAAGTATAAATAAAGCTAACAGAGACTAAGATTCACAAGACAAAAATAGACAAAAACAATGAAAACTTAAAATAATAACTTAATTAAAACAAATCTTCATAATTGCTTCATAAATAAGTCAAATACCAAATACTATATACATGTCTCATGTAACAAAAACTTATAGTCTCAAAAATTAGAGTACATAATATCCCTCATAATAAGCTAGTACATATGAAGAACAAAAGCTGAAAGAAAAGAAATACGTGGTAGCAAACTCCTCCAAGAAATCTCCAAGCAACTACAATCTACTGTCCTCTCCATTGATTGCCTAAAGGGGACAAAGTGGAGAAATAAAGGAGTGGGTCAGACTAAAAGTCTGGTGAATGACAGTAATTATTAAAGTCTTTGAAGAAAGTAAAAGTAATAGACTCTACAATAGTTCGAGTTTATAAAGAGGAAACAAAGGAAATAGGAAAGAGGTAAACTAGAGATAAATATGATTAACTATAAGATAGGTTAACTTTGACTGTTTGCACTTGTCCTTGATTGCTGCTTTGAGTAGGCTGAATCTCTAATCTTGTAGTTAGGCTGTAACCCTAATTCTACCCTTCTGATCGGCTTGATACTCTATAGTACCTTTATGCGGACTAGATGCTATATAACTCCATACACAGAATGTCAGTAGTAACTACGAAAGATACACAAAGCACTCACTGTGGACTAGACGACATATATAGCTCCCTACACAGAAGACATTAATTTACTATGGATTAGATGTTATATAACTCCTTACACATAAGGTTACTGTAGACTAGACGACATATATAGCTCCCTACATAGAAGGCGTTAATTTACTGTGGACTGTATGCTATATAACTCCCTACATATAGATTACTATGGACTAGACATATATAGCTCCGTACACAGAAGGCGTTAATTTACTGTGGCCTAGATGCTATATAACTCCCTACACATAAGGTTACTATGGACTAGACGAGATATATAGCTCCCTACATAGTATTATGCCCTTCATCCAAACAATATTTAATAGCGCCCCTCATCCAAATCCTTCGTGATTTGAACATCTACTTATTGACCAATTACTACCACTATTAGCATAAGTGTGCCCCTCCTCTCACTTTAGGGTTATGTGAAACGCCATGTCCATATAAAATATAGGGGAATGCTATTTAGCATTGGTCCTACTTACATTTTTGCTTATTAACTTAGATAAATTATTTAAATAAGCTTTTATAATCATCTCTACTTTCTACGCTTACCATAAGTCTTTAAATAAACCTCATTCTATTCCTTTTATTACTATAACCTACGTTATAATCATGCTTATTGCTTAACCCAAGGTCTAAGTGTGAAAATAAGCTTCTTTCATCTTTTACTCTGTTTATTTATAAGTCTAAGTTATAATTATGCCAATTATCTTTCGTTAGTCCAATTCTAACTATAAGTAGGCGTAATTTCAGTCCAATTCCATTATTTATTACAGTATTTATAATTTATATCTTATTTTCCTCATTCAATATTCTCACTTATCTAATCCATATTCGTTTAATTTATTCTAATCCGTACGTGAAGAAAAGGAGGAAGAAGAGAATAGACGCTTGCATAAAATCCAAAACATAGAAAAAGATGTAAATAAAGCAATAAATAATAGTAAATAAACTTAAATACTGTAAATAAACTTTAAATAAAAAACTATGCTTAACGGTAATGAACTATAATTAACTGAAAAAGATTAACTAAAAAGGAATAGACTGGAAAATAGATCTAAAACTGATAAAAAGGCTATTCCAAAATCGTAGTAAAACTACAACTATTGGAAACCCTACTATTTTAAATTACTTAAAGAAATCTTAAAATAATTAAATCACTCACCTCCGGTCCTAAGCTCTTCCTTTGGTCTTCCTAGATCCACTAAGAGTTGTAAAATAATTAATTTATACTGATTTTCTCCTTGGAAAAATATATTCTATTTAGGGTCCTAACTAGAAAGGTGAACCCAATTGGAGAAAACCTAGAATGAGAAAAAGTGTTAGGTCTAGGGCTATTTATAGGTGTAGAAGTAGATCTCGAATCGTTGGATTTGGAGATTGAATAGGATGAAACTATGTCATATGCTGAATAGGAGCCATCAGATGCAAGAATGGAGGGACTGGATTGGTTTGAAGAATGCAAAACACGTCATGGTCGATTAAAAAAAATCGTGCCATTATTCGAACGAACGATTGTCCATTCGCCCACAAAACAACAGGCGGGTCGAGCTGCCTTACGTATATACATACATACGTGTGTGCGTATATATACGCGCGCGCGCGCACACACACACACACACACACACACATATATATATATATATATATATATATATATATATATATATATATATATATATTCTTTCTATTTATGCTTATTTTGTTTAATTCCTATCTTGTTCATATTAACTCAGTTTTTGACGTTCTATATATGGAAATTGACCAGAAAATTATCACGGACACAATGGTGCAACTCTCATGTTCCAATTTTGACAATTTCACAAAGTTATTTTATTATTTAATTAAATAATGGATTAATTATTATGGGTTACATTTTGGGTTGTTACATAAAATATTAAACAGAAATGGGAGAAAACAGGCTTAAACCCATAAAAAACACAAGGCTAAAAAAAGAACAAGAAGAAGAAAACAAAGGAAAAGAAAAAAAAAGAAAAAGCAACAATACAAGAAGCATACATTAGTCCCACAGTACAGCTGGATAAGCTTCACAATCCAAACCATGAACACACGTACTTTTCTTAATTTGTTATATATGGCATTGCGCATGACCTGATAAGTTGAGAATTTCCTTTCAAAAACCCTAACATTTCTCTCCCTCCAAATCACAGTAATAAATATTTTCAAAACAAGAAGTAACATCAAAGAATCATTTCATCTCCATCAGTGGCATTAAAAATCCTAATCCATTCTTCCTTTCTATCTCTTAAGGGATTTTGAAAACAACCATTCCACAAAACCATACACCATAAAAAGTAAATAACCCTACAGTTGAAAAACAGGTGCATGGTATCCTCAACATGATTGCTGCAAAACACACATTGGTTAATAACATTCATACCTCTGAGTTGAAGATTAGCACAAGTCAGAAAACCATTCTTAATCACCTTCCATAGCATAAAGTTGGAATTTTCAATACTTAATCTGTTCCAAACCCTACTGTTCCAGCAGAAGACGGTCTCAATTGCAGAAGAAGATAAAAACATTGTAAATTGCTGAAATTAAATGAGCCTTTTGCTTGTTGGTCCAAACATAGACATCCTCTCCCATGATCAGGTAAGCATTAAGAAGAGAGTTCCACACTGCCTAAATTTTGGCAGTACTAGAATATGGAACATAAATGACCCCATTAAGCAAGTAGTCACTTGCTTTGGCTTCCAAAGGGATACTATATTGACATGTCTCATCATAAGACAGAACAAAAGCCAAGATTAAACCCTTTCTAGCCTAACAGACTACCAGAATTTTTCAGAGCTATTGGGAGATAGGTGTATTTGCACACGAGGAAGCAGTGTGTCCCTGAGTTGAAGAATATCTCTCCAAACCCATCCACAAAGAGGAGAAGAATCCATGAGCCAAAAGTTCTTTCTGCCAAGATGATGTTTCCTCGCCTACCTAACCCAAATGTTAGCCTTGTTGTTTAGGAAATTATCAAGGTGCTCAGAGAAAGCAGCCTTATTCCAATGTTTTATGCATTTAATGCCTAAACCACCATTGTAAAATGGCATTTCCAGTATTCTAAAAGGCAAAGGAACCATATTCCTAGAGTTCATATTACTTGTCCATAAGAAATGGTTCATGGCTTGCCTGATTTGATTTATAAGCTTGACGGGGAGGATGAAAGTCCTACTCCAAGTAGACGGTCATGGCAAAGATGATGGATTTAATGATCACCAGTCTTCCTACTTGACTCAATTTCTTGTTAACCTAACTATTCATATTACTTGTGATTTTCTTAAATAAAGGAAGATAAAGAGGGAGGCCTATCTTCCTAGTTGAAAGAGGAATACCTAAGTGAGAGATACCACTGGACAATGTAGGAAGTGATGACATGACATGGTAGGCATTAGATTACACTTCTGGAAGCACAATAATTGACAAATATGATTTTTTAGAATTAAGCCTAAGCCCAGTTAAGTTGTGGAATGAATCTAAAATGTTGGAAATGCAGGAAAATGCTATTGTAGTAGGTTTGGTGAATAAAATAACAACGTCAGCAAACAAGAGAGATACTATACATGGATCTTTACACTTTGGATGGAACACAAATTTTTTGTTTGTGACAGCCCTATTGAATAATTGAGCGAGACATTCCATTACAATTATGGAGAGGTAGGAGGACATTGGATCTCCTTGCTCAATTCCTTGTGTGCCCTTAAAATAACCAACATTTTTACCATTAGACTCAAGTAATAAGTGATTGTAGAGATGCAAGTATAAATCCAGCTTACAAAATGATAAGGAAAATTCATTCTAGCCATGATGGCTACTATAGTTGTCTATTGAATTGAATCGTGGCTTTCTTTATATCCAGTTTCATCATGGCTCTAGGGGAAGTATAACTACTATTGTATCCATTCTTTTGGAAGCACATGCTTAAGCCCAAAGGAGATGACTTTAGAAACGCATTTATAAATCATATTGCAGCAGGCAAATGTTCTAATATTATACATGCTTAATATATAATCTTTTCTCAAAATAATTTAAAGAAAATCAAATTAAAAACTTTAAATCTGTTAAAGTAATTAAAAGCTTTAATTAAAATTAATAATTAATTAAGTTTGTTTAATTAGTTTAATATGTACATACATACACATATAGAGATTAAAATTATATAATTGACATATATATAAGTAAATAAATGTATGACTATAAATGTTATAATTATGTAGTATTTCAAAAAAATTGCATTAATATTTAAAACTTATGAAATGTTAAAATGATTAATTACTTACATTGTTTAATTAATTAAGTAAAATACATATAAACATATATATGTAATATAAGAATTGATTAAAACTATAACAGTTATAAATAAATTGACCTCATGTGTGTGTGTAAGTAATATGTATATGTGGCTAAAACATACCTAATATAGATTTTTGAGATAAATACATACATAACCAATGATATCTTATGTGTTAATTGTATCATTTGAGGTATTATTCAATAATATATCATCTCTTAAATCGATATTACTCTTAATTATTAAATATTGTGAATATCAAATAATGTAGCCCTCTATCATTTACGTATTAGGTAGATTACTACCTATGTGTTGGTTGTTGAGAAAACTCGAGCTAATGTAGTTACATGTAGTAATATTTAATATGTCTTTATAAAAGTAAGGACATTGCTTGTTGTTACTCAAAAAATGGATCAACACCCTGGTTTGAGTTTGAAAGCACCATCCCTATTTTGACAGGGCAATATATTAGATCACGGTTATAAGAAAAGAACAGTAAAAGAAAGAAGATAGAGAATTTTTATAGTGGTTCGGCTGTTAATGAAGCGTATATCCACTTTATATTTTTCTTATAGACCGATTGTTGTTACAAGATTTGTGTGGCTACAAGACTTTGATTATCTCTCAATAGATTAAATTCCTGGAGTTGGAATCCACTAGAAAATCATAGTGAATTCCTTTGGAGATTGTTGTGAAGGAGGCAGAGAGTGAAGGATGTTTCCAGTTGAGCTTCAGCAACCAGTCCGAAGAGGATCCAGTTTATGTTGCACGTAGGATGGTATTTATATAGGTCGGAGAGCTTCTAGGCCAGACTACGTCTTCATCAGATCGCAAGTAGGCAGGAAATGACCAAAGGAGAGTTTGGCATGCAAAACAAGGAAGAACCATGGGTCGTTGGCGACCCATGGTCTTGGCTCATTTTGCGAGCCAATGTCTTGGCCTTTATTGTATTATCCCTTAGCTAGCTCATTTGAAGGTTTAAGGAGAGGCATGGGTTGCCGATGATCCAAGCACTTAGGATTTTTCTGGAGTTTGAAATTGAAGGTGTTTTGGATAGTCGTTTATCGTAGTTGTTTTGTTTTGATGGCAATCCACTAGCTGTTTGCGCTTAGCTGTTGATTGGACTGAACCGGCGTTAGCTTATTGGTTCAGTTGAATTTGTTCATTACTTTAGTAATGTGATTTGGTTCTCGTCAACTCCTTGCCTTAGCCTTTTTGGTAAGTTCTAAGTCGTTCTCATTTGATGGGACTGTTCTGTATTCTGTTGGATTCTATTGGTTGAAAACCGACATAACATTTGCCCCCCAAATACTCCTTTTGAATGAAAGATGTGATTTGCTCTAGAACAAGTCATGGCAATGAGTCATCGATTGTTGAGCTTTATTCTTAGTGAATGGTCCAATTCCTTCGAATTCTCTTGCCAGTCACAAGTCGTTCCAAACCTGTTACGGCGTAAGACTCTAGACTCTGCCTATGTGTAATCTGTAAATCACAATCATTCTAATTTCATTCAGGGTTATTACATCACATGTCTCTAATTACGTTACATATCTCTAGTCGTCCCGTGTTCATCTGGGATTTACATCACTATCAATTTTTGCTTTTCGTTCAGAGTTTTTACATCATATATCAAAATCAAATCATATATCAGAATCACATCATATCACATCATACATCAAAATCACATTATATCTTAAAATCACATTATGTCATACCATATATCAAAATCACATTGTATCACATCATATATCAAAGTTATCTTATGTTCATCCAGGGTTTATCTGTCTTGTTCTATTTATAAGGCATTCAAATCCTTTAAAAAAAACCAAATTTGTTTTAAGGTTCGATCTTTCTAGACCGCTTAAGTAAGTGTAATGCGTGATCTCTCTGGATCATTTAATGTTTACTTTGATGTGTGATCCCTCTGGATCGTATAATGTTTAGTTTAATGCGCGATCTCTCTAGATCGCTTAATGTTAAGTCAAGGGGGATTAAGTAAGCCCATCTGCTCACTCTCCGACGAGGGGAGTTACTTCTTGCACACCGTCCCACGGAGGTACTCTAAGGCGATCAATATCATACAAGTCCATCCACTCGCTCTCTGACAAGGGGACTTGCACGTTGCACTACGATCCTGTGGTGGGACTCTAAGGCAATTAATATCAGTTATCAAAAATAAAATATTCAAATCAAAATAAGTTAATAGAAATTAACCAAGTGGGAGTCCTAAATGTTCATCTCAGGCACCCGACTCAGAGCGTGCCTTAGGGGTGGGCGCGGTTGGTTAACCGACCCGATCGGTTAACCGTGGTAAACTGAGTGGTTCGGTTAACCATTGGTCAGTTAATAGTATCTAACAATACCAACCGAACCGCCTAAAATTACCCGCGGTTAACCATTGTAGTGACTTGGTTAACCGTTGGATGGTTAACCGAACAAATTTTATCGATTAACCGTGGTAAATTGCACCTCCATCCATTAGCTTAGCAGAAGATCAAATATAGTAATATACACTACACAGAAATAAACATAGATCAACTGTTAAGTCTCCAATAAATTTAAAATCACAGTTCATACTTCATAGCAGCATAGCACCAGCATGATACAAACTAAAACTACAAAGTCCAAAGTTATTTTCCCAGTTCAAATAGAATACAACACATTATCAGATACAAATTAGTAATTACAACAAACTGCCAGTCCCAAAGAAAGTGTTTCAAAGTTCAAAATAAATAACATAAACATACAATATGTGTTACTGTTGTAGGAAGCATACAATAACACAAACATATTGGCACAAACGTGCTCGAAGTTGTCGAAACTACATGATAAACCGATACTCCAGCAGACCACTACCAGTCCTCGATTCTCCACGTTACTGCAGTGAGAAGTGGAGCAATGAAATTAGTAAGTTAAATTGTTAAAAACTCAAAACATGACAAAATGAGGCAAACTAGTATGTCAATTTTGTTCAAATATTCTGGAATAATACATTTTAATTCCTCATTCTTACCATTCCGGATATAATCATAAATTGTATAATATCAGACAACCTTCATATACTAAGTACTAAGTAACCTCAGTATATCATACATATGAAAAACTGGAACAGTGTTTTTCAACTGACATTAAAAATTGTTTATAAAGGGTGGAATGAACTATGAATTATGAATCATACTTTGAAAGTTTCAGACTAATGCATAGTTTATAAACAATGATTAAGCATACGCAGGTTGCAAGGCATGCATATTTTCCAAACAACATTTACATACATATTTTTCAAAAAAATATTTGCAAACTGACATGTTGCTTGCTTAATCCTTTTCAATTATCATGAACTTGAGTGTTTAGCCTGGTAATAGTGACAATTTATGTTTACTAGGCAATAAATAGACTGTAGCAAACTGATCAATACTTTTCTTTCATGTATGTATGTACACATTGTACAGATTTCATGTTTCACAATTCAGTTTCATATATTATATGTTTCTTATAAACTGAACTAGTGAACTATATTTCTTATGTATGCACTAACAGTAATACACATATACAAAAGAGTACAGTAACATACTATATTGGCTAGAACAAAAATCATACCCATTTTTGTGACATGCTGCATTCATTTAAAAATTTGTAACATCTATTGTAGGATCTGAACAGTTATTGTAACATACATTTAAAAATAGTACTGATGTTTTAACATGAGGCAATCCTTTGATTGATATTGTCTGGTACTAATTTATCTTTGATCATCCCCATATAAAAAGATGAATGGAAAAAGAACCAGAACTGAAAACATATAAAAAAGATGAGTGGAAAAAGAACCTGAGTGGCTGCTCGTATGACCTCCTCAATGTAAGCCTATGGATGGTGATCGATTCTCTGTTGACGTTTCCACAATTGAAGAAGTTTTCGAACCACGTCCATGTACAAACTCTAAAGCCAAACAAGTTAACAAAAGGTTGTATTTAGTATGTGATGATGAATAATCATAATTTATAAACCAAAGAGAAATATTACCTGAAAAAACAACATCGTAATAATTCACATCGTCTAAAGGGACCTCTATTCGGTGATCTACAAAAATAGGTTTAGATCTTAGCCGATTTTGTGTAGTAACCAATGCCTCAACCATCCTTGGACTTAAAGCACGACGAAATTGATCTATAACCCATCCTCCGGTGCTAAATGCAGATTCTGAAGCGACCGTAGATATCGGAATTGCAAGAAGATCTCGTGAAACTAGAGATAAAATACGATACTTTGGACTATTTACTTTCCACCATAATAAATTATCAAAGTTACTTTTTGGCAATTCAACTGGCTTATTTAAATACCTTTCCAATTCATTACTTTCATTATCTTGTTATTGAACTTGTTTTAGAAAGTTACTCATTCTTCTAGAATAAACACTACCACCACTATCGCTACTTCCACTAGCAATGGATGAACTAAGTTGTGGTTCATCACAACTTTATGTCCCAAAAGTAGAATTAGTAGCATAAAAATCAAAAAATCTTACTAAAATACGTTTCACGTCTGCGAATATAATTTCTGCCACTTCTTTATCATACATGTCCTCAAGACATAACCTCAAAAGTTGAAATTTATATCTAGGATCAAGCACGCAAGTAACAAATAAAACTTTGTTCATACTACCAATATTCCCCCAATATTTGTCAAACTTCTCTTTCATACTTCTTGCCATTCGTGAAAGATTAGGATCCATTTTTTCAATCAACTATTGCAATTCTTCTTGAATTCCACTTAACTCCATAAAACATACATTTGAGGTAATAAATAAAGAGCTGCTGAACTTTAAAGTAATGTCATAAAAAATTTAAAAAATTGTACAAAAAATTCAGCATTTTTCCAATCTAGCGGATTTGGAGGTTGTGTTTCATTATTGAAATAGGCAATATAAATACCATCGCTTTCTTTCATTTCATTAAAAACTTTCCTATATTTCAAAGTAGCTTCCAACATCAAATATGTAGAATTCCTCTAGTAGGGACATCTAAAGCAAGCATAGACTTATCATTAATTCTTAAATTAACACAAACCTCTTTAAATTTAGCCAATCTAGCCGGAGACGATCTTACAAATCTAACGGTAGTACGAATCCCAGCAATAGTGCTACCAATTTCTTTCAAACCATCATTAACAATTAAATTAACAATATGAGAACAACAACGTATATGAAGGAATTCATCGTTCAAAACACAACCATTACATCCATCATGATCATTCAATGCAATTTTCACATAATTTATTGCTACTTCATTAGCACTAGCATTATCGACTGTGTAGACACTATTCGCTTAAGTTCCCACTATTCAATGCAAGAAACTATAAGTTTTCCAATGTTCACCCCTTTATGACTAGTAATCACACAAAAATTTAAAATCCTTTTATGCAATTTCCAATCATTATCAATGAAATGCGCGGTTAAAACCATATAATTCACATTTTGACACGAAGTCCATGTATCGGTTGTAAGACATACTCCATGCAAACAATTAGAAAACATGATTTTAAGATAATCCTTTGTGTCTCCATATAAGTTAATCACATCCCTACAAATTGTTCTACGTGAAGGCACTTCAAATCTAGGGCACATGTTTCGACAAAAATCAAGAAACACCTCGCCCTCAACAAAACTAAAAGGAAGCTCATCAATAATTAACATTCGAGCTAGAGACCTTCTACACTCATATTTGTTAAATGTCCATGTAATAAGGGTGTTACTTCCCTCACTTTCATTGTTTTTATAAAGACTAAACTTTTTTTGTTTCTTATCACTTTCTCGAGGAATCGACCTACAAGCTTGCTTTATATGATAAATTAAATGTAAAGTACCATTCGCTTTACCATCACAAGCAAATTGTGCATGACAATAATTGCAAACACACTTAGGATTTAAAGGGTTTAAAGGATTCTGTTTAGTAAAATGTTCCCATACAATCGATGGTTTTCTAGTAGAGGCTTTGCGCTTGAGATTTAACGGAGGCTTTCTTGCATTAACAGCCTCTACGACCGGTTCTTCTTCGTCATCACTAACCTCATGAACTGTCTCTTCTTCCACCCAATCTCCATCCAGTAAAGCATCAACAGTGCCAACTTCTATCTGAAAAATAATAATATAGACATTGATCAGAACATTGTATTCATACAACATACAAGCTGAACTTTTTATTCACAACAACTGATTGTTGGTGCTCGGACAATTGTTGTACAGATCTACGCTATCTACATGTTGTCATATTAGCATATCATGTTTTGTGCATATTAATATATTATGCAAACTTATTCAAAGCTTTTGTTTGAATCCAATAAAAAGTTCAATTTCCATGTAGCAAAATCAACTTTTATTATTACTTCTACCAACAGATTTTTCTTAATCAACCATTAAACAGCTAATTATAAATTTTAATTGAACAAGTTCATATGAGACAGTGAGACACTTCACTTCAATTCATAAACTACTTGATTATCTAAAACACATACAAACTGTTAACAAACATAACTTTAAACTGAAACTTTAAACTACTTGATTATCTTTAAACTGAAACTGAAATTTGATTATCTGTAAACTGAAACTTTAAACTGAAGTAGTCAAAACAAAGTCGGTATTTATTCCACTAACTAAAGTGCATAAAACGCATACGAACTAACAACAAAAAAACACAAATAAAATCGTATACTCAGTGCTCATTCACATGGTTTCTCTTTCTCGTCGTCCTCGATGCTGATGGGTTCGTAATCGTTGGCGTTGGCGTTGCCATTCCGTCATCTGCGGTGCAGCAGTAGTCGAGATCGTCAGTTGCGCTCGAAGTTGTCAATTATCGAACGATTGGGATTTGGGAGGCTCAGCCTTCGACAAATTTTACAGATCTAGGGTTTTCTTTTAATTCGAACTTACCTGAAATACTGATTGGCGAATGGCGATTGCTACTTGCTAGGGCAAGGGGAGTAGATAGAGTGGGTTAGGGTTATTGCCTTTTTTCTGGGTACAGGTAGTGGGTAACGGGTATTCAATTGGAATAGGGTAGTGGGCTCATTGGGTTGTGGGCTGCGAGTGTGAGGTAGATGATCAAATCATCAAACAGAGAAATACATTAAGAAATAATTTGCTCGGTTAACGGTTAACCGACCGACCTTTTTTTTGTTAACCGTTAACCGAACCGAAACTATTCGGTTAAGGTCGGTCGGTTAACCAATGATGTCGGTTAATCGATTTTAACAGTTAAGTCGGTTTGGTTGTTGTCGGTTCAGTCGGTTTAGTCGGTTAAATCGGTTAAACGCCCACCCCTAGCGTGCCTAGGGACCGTTCGAGATCCTGTACATGTGTAAGCAGCCTTCGATTGTTATTGTCCTAAGTTCTCTCAGGCATCTGACTCAGAGCGTGCCTAGGGACCGTTCGGGATCCCGTAGATGTGTAAGCAGCCTTTGATTATTATCGTCTACATACCAAAAGAAAAGTGCTGGAAAAAAATGATAAAACAAAGCATTGGAATCGAATCTGACACGTGTTTACCCCGATCATGGGATAATTTCTCTTGGTGCTTGTCCTTGGGCGTTTCTTGATGCATTTGTCATAGATGACGGTTGTCCCTGCAATTCCACCACAGTTCTATTCCTCACATATTGTGGCAGCTGGTTGTTCCAGACCAGTTCTTTTATCAGATCATGAAGGTGCTGACACTCGTTCGTCTCATGCCTATTCAACTCATGGAAGATGCGAATTTTTTTAGATTTTTTCTCTCGGTCAGTGGGCTCCCTCCTAGGTAGCCTTGGTAGAGGTTCCGCCCCCTTGTATCCAGGTATATCCTCTTTAGGGTTTTAGTTAGGTCGGTGTATGAGGAGAATCTTGGATCATTTCTCTGTCGTTTTGGGTCTTTGATGTTGTCATCGGCTTTCCTCTTCACTCTGTCTTTTCCAATTCCAGCTCTAGATGGTCCCCCGCCTTTGATGGCATTTATTTCAGCATCCTCATCCTCGGCTTTGGCATCTTCCTGATGCAAGTACCTCTCAGCTTCATAATAGAATTCTGCAAGATCCATTGGTAGGTCCCTTTTCAATGTGGCTTTGAAATCAGTCTTATTCGTGACTCCAGATACTACTGCCATTAGGATAAACGATGGGTCCGGTTTGTCCACCGCGGCTACTGCTGCATTGAATTTTGTTAAATAACTTCTTAAGGACTCTCCAGGCCTTTTTTATGTTTGAAAGCGTAAGTACATTCCTTATTTGTGAGACATGAACCCTGAACTGTCTCAAGAATCTGCTCACTAAGTCGGTCCACGTGCTTATGGACCCATTTTCCAATTGTTTGAACCACATTGCAGCCAAATCTGTTAAGTATAAAGTGAAGCATCGCCTCCATTACTTCCTCAGAAGCACATAGAACCTCCATACGTTGGATGTATCGCATCATATAAATCGTTGGTTCTATCTTCCCGTCATACATTTCCAGTATCGGAAGCTTGAAATATGGAGGATTTCTCGTGCTCCGGGTATTAGTAGTAAATGGAATTCTGTTCACATCTTCCAGACCTTGATCTGAGGGGCCTCCTCTGATGAAACTCCGTACCATTTTAGCAATTCTATTCTCACCATCCAATGAAGGTTTTTATCCTATTTTCCCCTGCCACGTTGGGGGTATCCCGGGATGGACTCTTCTGATAACATACCTATGTTCTGATTTGCAACTCTAGCTTCATTCATTCCTTCAAGGAAGTTCTGGTGCATATCCTTCGGTCGATCGCATCCTAGCATTCGGATCAACTCCTATGCCACCAGTCCTTGGTGTTTCAACAGTCGCTCCGGCATTGGCATTGATTCCAACGCTGCCTCCATGTGTCGATTGCTCTAGGCATAGAGGCAAGGCTCCGCCTTGCTCCAATCCAAATCTGGCAATCCCTGCATTGTTTCCTGGAGTTTGATTCCTATTCCTAGCAGGTCTAGCCATCCCTTGCTACTCCATCCTTTGGAAGAATCCATCAATTATTTCCTATTGTCTAGCTAAGAGTTCATCCTGCATCTCTTTCACCATTCTTTCTATCTCCTCTCTAATCACATAACCGGGTTGATGAGAATTTCAGGACACTTCCTGGCTGCCCCAAGCTCCAGTTGACTTGCTTCAGTTTTAGATCTGGTGTTAGGCCTCTTCATTTTCTTTGAATCTTGGATTCAAACTTCAATTTTTCAGATCACGTTCAAGGTTCTCAGTGCAAGCACCAAAATGTTAACCCAAAAAATGGATCAACACCTTGGTTAGAGTTTGAATGCACCAGCCCTGTTCTGACAGAGCAATATCACATATTATAGATATAAGAAAAGAATAGTAAAAGAAAGAAGACAGAATTTTTATAGTGGTTCGGATGTTAATGAAGCCTATGTCCACTTTATATTTTTCTTATAGACTGATTATTGTTACAAGATGTGTTTGCCTATAAGACTTTGATTATCTCTGAATAGACTGAATCCCCAGAGTTGGGATCCACCAGAGAATCACAGTGAATTCCTTTAGAGATTATTAAGAGGGAGACAATGTTTCCAACCGAGCTTCGGCAACCAATCCGAAGAAGATCCAGTTTATGTTGTAGGTAGAATGGTATTTATATGGGTCAAGGAGCTTCTAGGCCAGGCTACGTCTTCATCAGCTTGCAGGTAGGCATGAAACAACCCAGGGAGAGTTTGGCATGCAAAATGAGGAAGATCCATGGGTCGCCGACGACCAATGGGCTTGGCTCGTTTTCCAAGCCAATGTCTTGGCCTTTTTTATAGTATCCCTTAGCTAGCTCATTTGAAGGTTTGTGGAGAGGCATGGGTCACTGATGATCCAAGCACTTACGGTTTTTCTAGAGTTTGGAATTGGAGGTGTTTCGATAGTCGTTTATCGTAATTGTTTCGTTTTGATGGCAATCCACTAGCTGTTTAGGCTCAGCTGCTGATTGGACTTAACCGGTGTTAGCTTTTTGGTTCAGATGAATTTGGTCATTGCTTTAGTAATATGATTTGGCTCTCGTCAACTCCTTGCTTTAGCCTTTTTGGTTAAGTTCTAAGCCATTTTGATGTGATGGGATTGCTTTGTATTATGGTGGATTCTGTTGGGTTGAAACCCGAATAACACTTGTATTTGTTGAGCAAACTCAAGGTGTAAGCAATTTATCATTAGGCCATCACAAAATGATAGTTCAGAGTGAATAATGTCTCATGACTAATTGAGAATACTCAAGGTCATGATTGAGATTTGGGCAAAGACCACATAGTTAGGAGTAATATATGATATAATCAATAAATGGTATCCACTACTTATGAGGGCTATGATTTGTTGAGCAAACTCAAGGTCGAATGCAACATGATAATAGTAGAGTTAGGTCTATGTCATAGGGGAAATTATGCAATTCGTTACTTATATCTAACTCGATAATCAACCTTGTAATTAATAAACTTGTTTGATATCTATTGTATTCTTTGTCATATTATGGTATAGTTAATTAAGTAATTAATTTAAAATATATTAAGTAGAAAATCCTCAAATGATATATTATGCGAAAATAATGACAATAGTTGTAATCATGAGAATTTTATTGCAATGAAAAATAACATAATGTTTTAAACATTTCTGGTCAAGATGTTTCGAGAAAGGATATCGATTTATACTTTGAGACTAGAGTATGTAACACTCTCTAGATGTTGGGTAATGTATTACTTGTTACTACTAGGGGAACCAAAGGGTTACGTACTAATAGTTATTGGATAACTATGGAATAACTCACTCGAGAGTTTTCTGTTGGTTAATATAACTAAGGTCAAATAGAGAATCTTGAAGCGACGATGTTACACAATTCCCTCGACTTGTGGATACCATGGAACTTCAATATGGACACTCCACTTTGGTTATAGTTAAATCGTAACATGGTGTCCATCGAACGATTATAGTTGGGTCTGAGTTGAAGAATTTGATATGAAACACTATTTGGACGAGAATTCTTCTCCTCGTTTTATCTAAGATTAGTATCCCAGCCAGCTATAGTCAACTCGTAGTTAAAGTTTCCGACTAGAATCGTATGGTTAATGATAATTTTGTGATTGAACCAAGTATTTTGTGTTTGGACTAATCAATTTGAATACAGACGATGTTATAATTTTTATCAAAACCGAATTCCATAAGTACCAAGGTGATATAGTGTTGGCGGAGAGAATTAGTCAAAATAATCATTACTACTAGGTACCTCTTATAACAAGTAAAATTGGATTTTACGTAAAGATGTGTAAGCGATAAATAAAGCCAAAATGCTACACCACTAACTATGGTGACATATGAATGTTAATATTCGAGCTGTTGGATATCAATCGCTGACTTAATTTACACCTTTGAGTCGCATAACCGTAATGATGAATACTCCAAAAAACCACATAATTAAATTAATTTATAATCATTTTAAATTAATTAATATTTATGAAGTATTAATTATTACATCTTATATTATTTGTTTAATACCATTAATATTTAATAAAGTATGTATAAAAAATTATAAACATGTGTATCAATATACGATATCAATAGAATATTTAAATTAGATATAGATAGATTAATTGCTAAGTGCTTTGGGGAATTTTTTAAGGCTCATGTGCCTCTTTTATGGCATGGCATGCATGATGAGGGAGGAGAAGTTTTGAATGTGATTTGAAAATCCAAAGGAGTAGTTAAAGGAAGTAAATAAATGCTCATCATTTACTCTTCTTAACGACTCACTTAAAACGTATTTATTAATAAATTTTTCAGTTTTCTCTTCACTATTTGCTAATGAAGGGAGGATTTCATGAGATTTAGTGAGAATTTAAATTATGAATTGAAAGGTTTGAATATTTACTTTTAAACAAATTGTCTTTCATTCATTACAGGTTTACTTCTGATAATTTATTTTTCTCTCGCTCTCTTCTCTTCACCCTCTCATGCTTGAAATTCCATGGCACCTTAGAAGAAGAAAAAATCAAAATAAAACCCAAATTAAATCAATATAAAAGGTGATTGTTATCTCTATTGATTCTTGCAAAATATGGAGATCGAATCAATTGAATCTAGAAGCTTTGTTCATCATTCAAGATGAAATTTTTGGCTATACATCTTGATTTGATTTTGTTATATGTCTCTCATGTTTACATGACTTAGATTCTATGCATGCTACATCTCATATATTTATATGTTCATCAAGTTGATTAATTTAGATCCCCTTTTGTTCTATATCTCAATTGACTATATGTTCATTATGTTAATGTATTTTAGATCTTTAATCCTATTTGATTATTATCGATATTATTTGTATATTTTGGATCTGAATCCTTTTTCAGTGAATTTACATGTACCTAAGTTGTTCGGATTTTTATTTGTTGTTTTGGAAATTATTCTTTAATAAAAAATAATTTATATTGAAAAACTATTTTATTAAATGATATAATTTTATGACATTTGCATACACAAAGATAATTAAACTATATATGTCGATCATTTAAACTTACCTTGGATACTAATTTCTTAAGTTATACAGTCACTGCTTTGAATATGGTTGTTTTGGTTATTGTTTATATCAAAGTAAAAGTTATTTCGGTCTATATCTCATAATCAGACTTTTTGGAAAACATAAATCTTTTAGTTCGTTTCTAAATTAAAGATTTGATTTAATTTGTTAACTTTGCACACACACACATGCCCACGCATATATATGTATGAACAACAACAAAAATTAAGCCATTATTCCCAAATAAGTTCAAGCTGGCCAGAGATGGAACCCAAAACTAAATGACAAAGACAATTCAAAAGTCATAACAACAACAACAAAAATAAAAACTATGATAATAAAAATAAAATAAAGTCAAATAAGAAAAAAAATAACAATGATAATAATAACTAAGTAAAATAAAAATAAAGATAAAGATAAAATAAAAACAAAAACAAATATATATATCTAACCATGATGATAATAATAACACTAATAGTAATACTAGTACTAATAGTAATATTGATCAAAGACCAAATACTACATCTTAGGCTCTTATTCACTAATCCTATAATCTAAAACTTATAAAACTACCCCTAAACCAACACTAAGCAAAAAAAACTCCTAGCTCATGGTTTTGATACGTTGGATCGCTAATTTCCACGTGCTCCTGTCCGACACCAGCTCTTTAGATATATTCCAATCCTTCAAATCCCCTTTTACTACTTCCTCCCATATCAACCTTGGTCAATCTCTATCTTTCTTTGAGCATTCGACGCGGCTTATAATTCCAACAGCATAGATGCCTCAGGAGGCCTCCGTTGGAGATGTCCAAACCATCCTAAGAGATGTTGGGCTAGCTTCTCCTTAATTGGTTCCATTCCAAGTTCATCACGTACATCATCATTTCTAATTCGGTCTCTTCTTGTATGACCGCAGCATACGCACCTCTGCCACACTTAGCTTCTAGACGCGTTGGGTTTTAGTAGGCCAACATTCTGCACCATACAACATCGCAGGTCTGATTGCCATTCTGTTGGACTTTCCTTTAAGCTTTTATGGAACTTTCCTGTCACGGAGAATGCTAGACACTTATCGCCATTTCACTCATCCCGCTCGAATTCTAAAACTAACGTCTTCATCAATCTCGCCATCATAGTGCAACATTGATCCTAAATATCGAAAGGATTTCTTCTTGGGCACTGCTTGTCTGGCCAGAGTGACATCTTCATCCTTTGACCTGACACTGCAGAACTCGCACTTCACATTCTCGGTTTTAGCTCTACTAAGCCTAAAACCATTTGATTCGAAAGTATGTCCCCATAGCTCCTGTTGTCTATCAACCAATCCTACTTTTATCAATTAACACCACATCATCAGTAAAGAGCATACACTAAAGAATCTCACCTTATATACCCTTGTAACCTCATCCATCACTAGGGAAAAAATGTAAGGGCTCAAAGCTGACCCTTGACGTAATCCTATGTTAATGGAAAATTCACTTGTTTTACCCTCGCATGCATTGACACTAGCCACAACATCATCGTACATATCCTTGATAAGGGTAATGTACTTTGTTGGAACTCTTTTCTTTTCCAGGGCCCACCACATAACCTTTCTCGGTACTTTGTCATAAGCTTTCTTTAAATCGATAAATACCATGTGTAGATCTTTCTTTTTATCTTTGAACCTCTCTATAAGTTATCTTATCAAGAGAATCACCTCTGTGGCCTACCTCCTAGGCATAAAACCAAATTGGCTTTTTGAAATGCATGTCATCCTTCTTAATCGATGTTCAATGACTCTCTCCCAAAGCTTCATTGTATGACTCATAAGCTTAATTTCTCCATAGTTTGTTCAACTTTGAATATCTCCTTTATCCATAAAAATTGGAACTAATATGCTTCTCATCTGCTCATCTGTCATCTTGTTTGCTTTGAAATTATCATTGAACAACTTAGTTAGCCAGGCTATCCCTGCATCTCCAAGACATCTCCACACCTCAATGGGGATGTCATCAGGTCCTAATGCCTTGCCTTCTTTCGTCCATTCTAGTGCCTCCTTTACTTTAGACTCTTGAATTCTCTAAACAAAATGTCTACTGCTGTCATCAAAAGAGTCGTCCAGCTCGATCATAGTGCTATCACCTTCTTCATTGAATAGCTTGTCGAAGTAATTTCTCCATCTGTTTTTTATCTCATCGTCCTTCACCAAAAGTCTATTATTGACATCCTTGATGCATTTAACTTGGTTGAAGTCTCTCATCTTCCTTTCGCGAAGCTTAGCTATCCTATAGAATTTTTTCACTCTCCTTTTACTTACATATATGTATGAACACTATGATAAATTACAAATTTACGTACATATGTTGTTTTGAAATTAAATATAATTTGCCATCATTTATATATGGATTATATGTGTATGTTATTTTAACTCAAATTCGTAAGATGGAATTTTTGTAAAACTGTAAAACTTAATTTCAAACTCTTTCTTAATTGAAATTAAATTTATTGTTATATATATATATATATATAAATATTATACATTTTATCAAACTTTGGACAACATAAACATATGTAAAGGACAAATGGATTTGGTGCGATGTAAATCCCAACACCTACATACAGTCACATTGACAATGTGTACTTCATAATTGTAACACATGTACTGTGCACATAAATAAAAATAAAGATTTTTTCTTAAAAATATATTAGATTGGATCTAATAACTCTTTAGACTTCATAGGCCCAATAGATCCAAAATAAAATAGGAATATTTTTTTTAAAAGATATCTATTTCACCCATTTCCGACTAGCCCGACAACTTCAAAGGTATTAAAGCCATAATGGACTATGCGATCTAAATTAGCAATGTTATGGCTAACGGATTAAAGTATGCCCATTTAGTAAGGCGTCTTGAAAGGTAGCATCGGAGGTTGGGTTTGGAAAACAAGTACCCTACCCTACGTGGCTACTGGCCTAACCCAACGAATGAAATAAGCTTGGAGGATATCCCCGATATAAATGCCTGAATTGATTTTGGGCCTTGGCCAAAATTTCAGAATTCGTTTAAAAAATTAAACTTATTTTTTAAATTTGAAAGTTTAGTTCAAAGTATAAAAGTGAACTTTTAAAGTTATTAAATACTTTCAAATTTTTCAAAGTTGATTGAGAAACCAAACAATCAATTTTGGAAATTAAAGTTTAATTGACATAATTAATAAAATAAAATAGCTAATTAGAAGTTAATTGATTAAAACATATATTGATATATAGGTAACTATAATTGTTTTAATTATTTATTTATCTTAAAATTGTTTATGATAAATTAAATTAAAATTTCAAATTAACTAAAAGTATTTAATTAATTTTTTAATTAAATAAGATTTATTAGATAAAACATATACATATATCGATATTTACACATAAACAAACTATAAATGTTATCGTTACTCCACTATTTAAAATAGTTTGGCATGACTAATATAAAAAAATTTAGAAATTTTATATAAAGTAAATTGGATTAGTTAAATATGATTTAATTAATAAGAATTAAAATTAAATTAAATAAGATTCAACTAATAAGATGCATGTATATGTAGTATAAGTAAATTAAATTATAATAGTTATAAATAAGTTAACACGGATATAACTATATACATATAACTTAAGTGGAACTGTAAGAAACTTAACTTAGATTTAAGGAACAAATACATATATATTGTACGTATACCATGATTTCCAATTTATTTGACACTTGAATCATGAGGGTATTTCATGAGAAATACATTGTTTCCAAAATTGATATCACTCAAATAAATATCTATTAAATATTGTGAATCTTTAATATTAATATTGTCCTCCACTATTTATATATTAATAAATTGCTTGTATAGTCTTTCATTATTGAGAAAACTCAAGTTAGGGATATTATGTGTAATATTATTTATATAATAACTGGACGAAGTAAAATAACTTGTGTTGAGCAAATATAAGGTACATACATAATACTTGGGCCGTCACGAAATGGTGGCTATGAGTGAATAATCTCTTTCGATTTATTGAGAAAACTCAAGATTGAGACTGAGATTAGGACAAAGGCAATGGCTTAGAAGTTGTATATGACACAACAGATAAAGTGTTACCCATTGCTTATGGCCTATGATTTGTTAAGCAAAATCAAGGTCAAAATCCCAAGGCAAGCAAGTCTTGACACCCGTTAGAGAAATCGAAAGAATTTTATGCTTTTCTTAAGGTTCTGGAAAACATAAAAAATATAGTGGGAACCTTTTTATAAAAATGAAATTGTAACATTTAACTTTTCTAATATCGTAATAATGTCTTCCATATAAAGCAAAAATAATCAACATTAACAAATTTGCGCAACTAATAAATTTGATAAATGTTTATCAGTTAAGATATATAAATGAACTAAATTAGAATCGATAAAGAAATATAAGATATACTTACCACTAAATCCTCTAGCATGTTATCGCTTCAAGACCTATGTAAGAGCCAATTTGTACAACCATTAAAACATTTGTGACTCAAACACTTAGTTGTCTATTTGTACAAGACTTCGTATTGTCTTCTACAAGTGTCGAACTCCAATAGTAATACAACAATATGGATAGTTGATCCATATTCATTCACGCATAAATGTTACATGGTGAACGGTTGCGATTTGTAATGTACGAAATTTTAATGAATTAGTTCATTGGAAATAAGCTAATAAACCATAATGCTTAATTTGTATATTCAACATGATCATTTACAATAAGGATCTCCTTTGAATGGTTCGACTATTTGTGAAAAGAAAGCAAATGAATGGGAGTGAATGTAACTTTGGCACGGTTGGGATGAAGAGAGTGAATGTTCACTTATGCTTCATGAAGTAACATCGGAAATGAGAATTGTATTGAATACTAAAGGATACTTAATATGGAATGAGAAATGTTATTTCTATTCCAAATGTATTTTTCTATAAAAAATTATTTCTATAAAATTTATTTCTTTCAAGTCCAAGATAATTGATTTGTAACTGTAACAACCTAGAATTTTAATCATTTGAAATTCGAATGTTTAATTAATTTTAAATATTCACAAGTTAATATTATTAATTGAATAACTTATATTTCAAATATCTTGATTTAATTGATAGTTAAATTGTTAAATTAATATTTGAAATTGCAGAAATAATTGATATTTGAATTTAATGTGAATGGAAATGAATTATAAAGTTTAATTTAATTCTATTTGAATAATAATGATGTTAGAGAACGTTTAAAATTGAATTAAAAGTAAATTTCTAGAAATTGAGTATTTTAATATTTAGTTAATGTGTAAAAATAGTCATTTTTGAAACAATCTTGGATTTCGATGAAACCTAGTTTCATTGGATCCATAATGTTATATTATTATAGGATTCTAAATTTTATGTCAATCAGATTTACGGTTTAGTCGTGGGAAGCTAAAACGTGTAGAAATTTGTTTAAGTAAATTTTTATTTAAATAATTCGATTCAAAAACCTATCTTTCAAATACGATTGAATTGGCCTTTGATATATATATTTCATTGTGTTTGAAAGAAGGGTAAAACATTACAAACGTCAGACGACATGCTTCCTTTGGAGTTCGAGAAATTTTCGGATGAATAGAGCGCGAAATTTTCTATAAAAGGACGTTATAATATCCATTTTTCACAAACCCTAGGGTATCCTTAACCTAGCTACCATTTTTATTTTAATGGCCATAAGCATTCGATCTTCTTCCCTTTATCCCTCTCAATCCATCAACAATTATAAAAAACGTTCAACTGCAAAGTTGAAGAGCATCGTGAGAACTTCCAATCCATACAGTGATGATCAAGTTTGGAGCATTGGATCAACGTGAATTCGGCGATGAACGTCGTACGTTCGTGCACGATCTTTCGAGTCCTATGGATGGCCGAGCTGCACGTGGTTGAGGCCGATGGGGGTGCTTGCGTAGGCGAGTCGAGTGGAGGTCCTTGATCGTCGTCAAAAGGGTAGTGATGGTCACGAAAATTCAAAGATGGGGGGCTAAATGGGTTCTTACGTGCGTTTTTTGACGAAGGAGAAGGAAGAAAATGCAAGCGGCTAGATTTGATCAAAGAAAAATGAACGGTGCAGACGAAAACTAGGTTAAAAATAAAATAAAATTTGAATTAATTTATATAATAATTTGTGTAACCTAAAACATCGTAACTTCTTCGTACCAGATCCGTTTTTTGACGAAACAAGTTGCGTTTGGTCCATATTGACGAGCACTATATTTTAGAACTAGTTTAAAGTCGATTGGAGCTAGTGTAAATTCTGAGTAAAATTAAACGCTCGTTTAATTTTATTCAGAATAAAATACTACAACTGCTATTGGAACCAAAGTGAGTACAACTCACTCTTTCTGATATTTTTATATAAGTGAGAATAAATTTTACTTATGATGATTATTTGGATGATATATGATATCTTATATATATATATATGGATTGGTATTTGGATATATTCCTGCCTATTGGAGCGGATGAGACACTATAGTTCCCGTGTATGAACGGATGGACCTTTGTACACGCGTCTGCCTTGAAGTGGACATTGTGCATATTTCTAATATGTATATTTGTTCCAGGTGACAGGTTGGAAGGATCTAACTAGATTCCTCACCACTGTTGATTTATTTACAGATATTGTGATATATGCTATTATCATGTGATATATGATGTTTTGGATGCCGTGATTGATGTATCTAGTGTTGTAGCATTGGGCCTATTTTTGATAATTTAAAAATATTAAAGTAATGATTTCAAATTAACAAGGATTTTCAAGTGATTTTGGAAATATACGTTTATTGAATTTTGAATTGTTAAGGAAATGAATTTATTTTAAATAAATAAATATTATAATTTTTATGTTATAAAAATTATGATTTTTGTGAAATATAATTAGAATGTGATTTTTAAAATATGGAGTTAACTATTTTGTAAAATAGTTAAATTAGGATTTTTGAAATTATTACAAATGGTATGTATATAATATTTATAAAATTGAATTTTTATAAATCAAAATAATGGAATTATAAAGGAGTTTTGAAAGTGTTAAAATGAGGTTATAAATGGATTTTATAAGTAAATAAGATTTGTGAATTTGCGAAGATATAAAATGAATGATTTTGTAAATAAGAGATTTAGAAGTAATTAACTTATAAATTGGATTTTGGCATGTAAGTGAGTTATATATGAAATTGGTAAATAAATGAATTTTGTATATGAAAGTTTTACAAAACAGAAATGTGAAGTTATAAACATTTTTTTATAAATCTGAAATCAATTGAAATTGATAAGTTAAATATGAAATTTTATTAAAGAAATTTCATCCATGATTTTGGACAGTGGATAATCCTTTAATTAAAAGTGAAATAGTAATGAATTTGGTCAGAAATTAAATCCACGATTTTGGACAGTGGATTATCCTTTAATAAATGTGTGCAAATATTAGATTTGGTAAATGAATTATAAACACGATTTTAGACAGTGAATAATCTTTAAATTAAATGAATGCTTTGAAAAGTGATCTTTTAAATGAAGTTAAATGCTTTGAAGATGTTTTAAAATGTGTTAAGTATCGAATACATATATTTCAACATCCATTGTTGAAATATACGCTTTCGAGAGGTAAGGAAATGATGGACTATAACACTGTTGTTATAGTAAATGATTTTCAAAAGAAAATGATTTGTATAATATATGGGATTTATATATCTATCTAATTTTTGAATACCTATACTGATGATTTTGGGTTGTCGTAACGATGTTTTACGCAACATTCATTTTGACCTAAATAAATATGTTTAAGAGAATATTTTCCTTAAAGAATAAAATATATACTTAATCCTGATTTAAGTATATGTAATATTTTCTAAGTATTGAAAATAAATTGATTTATGAATTACATATTAATTAAATAAATATATGGAAATGTTTTCCAATATAGAAAGTTGAAATGGTTTTGAGAATATATCTTTTTAAAGATAATTTGAAGTGAATATTTGGCAAGTGATTTAATTAATAAAAGATTAACTAAAAGGGCCTAATGATTGCTTATGGTGCTAAATATTTGTTTGTTGCTTTGATAGTTAAATAACCGACTATCAAATTTGGCCATTTTAGTTTCTCGACTTGATGTGGGAACTATTTAGCCGTACACTTAGTACGTAGCCTTCTGTGTAGGTTTGATTATCGTTTGTGTTGAGCATGTTGATTCGTGTAGTGCGGAGTATTACTTCAATCTATCGAGCTTCCTTCTTGGCCGAAGTATAGTAAGTTGAAAGTTGAAGACATGATAAGTCTATGAGACTTAGCTTCTGTGTGAAATTGAGAAACGCTTTTGTGTTGTTGGTGCAAAGAGACCGGGATCGGTTTATTAGAAAATCACTTCGGACCAACATTTATGCGACGATTGTGCAAGTTGGCTGTGATGATATTGATATTCGGGATTTTCATAGCGGAGGCCTGCTTGCTGATCGATTGGGGTTAAAATCCTAATATACATCCAGTAGCAGTAGTCTCTTCGTTTTGAAATATCCAACGCAAGGACTATTCGCTACTAATCCTAGGGATTTCCTGATAGGATGTGGTGGGAAAGTACCTTCGGTTTGTTTTATTCCTGGACAACTTGTATGGATGTTTGTCTGACATTACATTTCTAAATATTACATACATTGGTTTTTACAAACATACATAAGAGGCGGCTAAGAAGATAACTTCTCTTAGCTTAACACCCTCCTTGAGATGTATGAGCCTAAGGGTTGTATTTTTGTGGAAGGCAATTAGTAGTCAACGGAAATGGCCGTGTGGCATTCAAAGTGATGTGAATGTGATATGTGAAAGGTAATCGTTACCTTAGGCCTCATCAACCGGAAATGACCAAAATAGGGTTAGATGTCACAAGGCTAAGTGGGTCGCTCCCACGTAGGATATGATCATCCTCTTCTAGATATATCTTTACACGCTATGATGTCGTGTATCTGATTATTGTGGTTTGTATGCTATAAGGGCCCTCGAAAAAGGTCGGTAACAACCAGAAGATGACATATTTGGTACTACCTAGTCATAGAGGTAGACCGGTCTTGTGTTGGTAGAGGGCAGATGTTTTGTGCCTCGAGACATCCATCTAGAGGTGTACCCATCGGAAGGTAGTCCTTTCACCTGGTCATTTGTATGAAAATCCAAACTCCACTACATACCTACCATTTTATTTGTAGAGCCTAGTTTGTTGGAATTTAATAATGGTAACAATTTCAGCTATTTTGATTATTATTTGTATATTAGACACTAGTATAATATAAGATGATTGATATGAAATGTTTTGGTTATCATAAGGTAAAAACATCTCCATGTTTATGCGTGGGCGTGTCTTACGAGATACTTTTGTTTTGATAAAGGAAATTTTTAGTAATTTAATAGATTCAGCTGAGTATGTTTCTCACGCTGGTTTACCAGACTGATCTAGACGTTATTCCCTTTCAATGCTCGGGTCAGACCGAGTATATTTACAGGTTCAGATTTGATGCTTTTGAAGCTTCAGTAGGAGAATTAGAGATCTTCATTTTGTATACATGCGTCAGTTTGGATTATCCGCTTTGCGCATTGTTGTTGTATATTATTAGCAATTGTAAGGACAGGTTACTATAACTGTCCAGGCTGATAACTATTGATTGATCGTTGTACTCTGATTGATGTATGTATATACAATTTTTGTTTTGCAAAGATCATTGATATGATATTATATGTTTTCCGCTGCGACGTGAGATTCTGTATTGTTTTGTTTTGTTCTCTCTTCTCTCTTTCTTCACTTCTTCTCTCTTATTTTCTTTCTCCTAACATTTTGTTGGTCTGTACATTTTAGATCGGACACGTGTGGTTTATTATCAATTCAAAGGATACGGATTTGCGGGTCATCACATAAACTCATGACTGTAAACTAATTATAGTAAATGAAATAAAATCTCATAAAAAGTGGTTGAATGGAGCTTTGTATTTCAAATGCTATTGTAGTAATGGTGGAGATAGTGGGAGCGTACTATATATAAGACCTCTTGGTGGACGCATTAAGTTACTAAAAATTAATTTCGTAAACATACCAAATATTATTATGAAACAATAACCATTTTTTAGTATTGACTAAAAATAGCTATTTTATGTTAATATGAATATTATGAATATTCATTTTAAAATAATTTAATATTAATGATATTTGTTTTAATGATAAAAGTGATGCATTAGAAAAATAAAGAAGTAGCTGAATTTTTACAATTATTTTGGAATTATGGATAAGCCACCGTTTTGAAAACTCTTTAATCGCATGATTATGAATTATATGGTACTGGTGAATTGTATCTCAAATGGTTGAGGGAAAAATACCCATTTAGTAGGAGCAACATAATTGTTGGTGAATTCTTAGGATTGATACATACGGAAGTATGAAATTCGTGGGTCCATTGATACTAAAATAGTTCCACTTATTGTGTTAAATTCACAAAGGAATTATAACATAAATGAACATGTATATTTGATACACAAGTAGTGTATTTATGATAAGTTCATTCAATATAAAACGAAAGTAAAAGAACATATCATGCAAAGATAATAATATAATTCGATTTGATTAAATATGTGAGTGTATTGGAAAGAGTTCCCAATGTAGCTAAACATGAATAAGATTCGAGTTTAAAATAACTCCACCTTATGACACATGATGATGTAGCACTAGAAGTAATCATATTTTGTTGGATAAAGTACGATTAATGATGAGGGAATTTTAGTTAACTTCTTTCTGTAAGGCGGTATATTTAAGTGTAAGTACACAAGGTTAAAATTAATTTCATTTCGAGCATAGTTTATGAGATCATACAAGATAAGAGTTGATAGCAACCCCTACATATCCTAGATCAAAAGGTTGACAAGTCGTGTGAGTCGATAGACTACGCATAATAATTATTCATCTACGGACCACCCCAAATGAGTTTGGGACCAATCAATGTCGACTAACCAATTTATGTTTTGAATATAAGTTTTGTAAACTTGAAAACCAAATTTGTTGTTTTCAGAAATACCATCTTCAGGACAACGAAATTTCTTTTAGACAAATTTGTAGCAAAATGGATTTGGATATGATCCAAAGATAAAGCCGATTATAAAGGATGAAATGAAGTTGACCATGCCTAAACCAACACAACTAATTCGAATGTCTAATAAGAACTCTCGCACAATAAAGAGAAACTATGATTTTCTTATCGATGTCGAGAAAAGAGTTCTCTTAGTTGTCAACAATCCATTAAGAGTATTGACTTTGCCACCTAGAATAATGCGTAAATTCAGAATGGATTCCAAGTACGTTATTAAAATATGATTTTGATGACTCTACACAAAGGGATGTGATCCATCGGGAGAAAAGTGTCAATGAAAGGAAGATCATTACAGTTGGAATATGGTAAGCTACGTTGGTAGAATAACATCCAAAATTTCAATCGTTGGAATTAAGGCAATAGATTCATCATCCATCGTAATTATGTTAATTTGAATTTTACTCCCAAAATTATTGCTTAATATGATTTTGAGTTTAGGTATATGTATGTTGAAATAGAAATTCTAACTAATGATTTAGAATATGTTGTTTGTGCTTAATAACCTAAGTTTCTCGAAGTCAGTGGAAGCGATTCAGGGTTATGGGTTATTATGTGTTCGAAGAAATTATCTAAAAGTATTATTCGATAAATATAAGAGTTAAGCAAGTATTTTGATAGAGAAATCAAATAGTCCGATCTTCGGTTACAATACAGAGAAACGTGTGCCTATAAGAAGTTGGTGCAAAATATTTCTAAAACCATAAATAAATAACAAAATTATGATTATTAATGGTGTATTCATGTTAAAATCATTTCAATTTAGTCAATAACTCTTGGTGTAGGATTTGAAAACACATATATTATAATTAATACAAAAGGATGTTGGGAATGTCCCAAATGATATATACGGATGCTATATTAGATTATTTAATATAGAGCATGTAAGAAGGGTTCCTTATGCATTGACATAGGAATTATTATACATGTTATATTGTTTGCAATATCATATTTTGCTTGTTATTTGATTCATAAAGCAATCGTTAAGTCCAAATTAAGATTACTATACGATGGTCTAGAGTGTTCTCGAGTATTTACGAAATACTAGAGAATTATTTATAGAAATAGCAAACTCCTTATGTAGGAGCGCACAGACTTGAACTTCACAAGTGATATCGAGTATAGTGTGTCAATCCTAATTTCATGTTCAATCTTATGTTACGAACTTTAAGTTGGAAATACTCCAAACAATAAGTAGCGGCTGGCCAGCCAAAGAGTAAGTATATTGCCATGAATAACGTTGTAGTACTATAAGTATAAATAAATGCACAAATTTACAACTAAACTAGGGGCGATTCAGAATGTTGAGAATCCTATCTTATTGTCGTATCATAACAATATCATGATATAGACCATGAAAGAACCTAAAAACCACTAAAAGTTGAGAAACATACTTTGAAAAATTTCAAATGGTAAAAGAGTTTATCAGGTTGGAGAGAGTTGGTTGATGAAGTATATATTAAAACAAAATAGCATGCCCATTCATTAAGGGGCAAACCTGATTAGTTTTTGAGAAACATACTAAAGGAGTTGGGATGAGTTTCAATAATTGACCTCAAGTGTAGGTGGAAGATTAATTGAGTTAGGGGTATGCCGATGTAATTATGTAATTTGTTACATTTATCTAACTCGGCAACCAATCTTATTCATAATAATGGTGTTTGATTTATATACCTGTTATGTTATGATATAATAAATTAAGTAACTAGTTTAACGTATTTTAAGTATAAAATTCTTAAATGACATGTTATGTGATAGTAAATACAATGTGCTGTGATCATGAGAATTTATCACATTGAAAAATAACATATTATTTTAAATATTCCTAATCATTATGTTTCGAGAAAGGATATCAATTCGGTTCTCATGACTAGAGTACGTAACACTCTTTAAATATGGGAAGTGTATTATTCATAGCCGCTAAGAGCACCAATGGGTCACGTATCGATATTTATTGGATGATAATGGAATGATTCACATGAGAGTCTTCTATTTGTTAATATAACTAAGGTCAAATATAATATCTTAAAGCGACGATGTTATACAGTTTCCTCGACTTGAGAATACCGTGTAACTTCAATGGACACTCCACTTTGATTATAGTTAAATCGTGGCATGTCGTCCACCGAATGACTACAGTTAGGTCTAAGTTGAAGCATTAGAAGTGAAACGCTATTCAATAGAGAATCCGTCTCCTGATCGCATGAGGTTAGTACATGGTCAACTATAGTTAGCTCAAAGTTAAAGTCTCTGGCCAAAGAAGTACGGTTAATGGTAATTATTATTATGGAATAAAGGATTTATGTTTGGACAAAACAAGTTGAATGTGGACAATGTTGGAAGTTTGACCAAAACTAAATTTCTTAAGTCCTAATGTGATAGTATTGACGAAGAGAGTCAGTGTAAATAATCATTACTACCATATATCTTTTTTAATAAGTAAAATTGGATTTTAGCAAAAAGACATGTAAGCGACAAATTCAGCTAAAGTTTCACACCACCAGCTAAGGCGATGTATAAACGTTAATATTCAAATTGTTCGATATTAATCATTAACTGAATTTACATCTTTGACGTGCAAAACTATAATGTTGAATACTGTGAAAACCACATGATTTAATTAAATTATAATCATTGTAAACTACTTAAATTAATTAATACTTATGAAATATAATTATTAAATTTTATTTGATTTGTTTGAATACCATCAGCATTTAATAAAATGCATATATAAAAGTTATAAACACGTGTATCGATATACGATATTGATAGAATATTTAGATTAAATTTAAATATATTAATTGCTAAATGGTTTTGGAAAACTTTTGAGGCTCACATGCCTTTTTTGTGACCCACCATGCCTGCTAAGGGGAAAGAACTTTCAAACGTGACTTAAAAATCTAGAGTATCAATTAAAGGAAGGAAGTAAATCTTTACGTTTACTTCTTTTTACAACTCGCTTAAAATGTATTTACGAAATGATTTTTTCTCCTTTTCTTCTCATTCTGTTTGTTGCGTAAAATATGAAGAGGGGATTTGATGAGATTTGAAGAGGAATTAAACAGGGAAGGTTTTAAAGGAGGGAATTGACGTTTCAGTGTTTCCTTTAAACAAATTCTCTTTCGTTCATTACAGATTTCCTCCTGATAATTTATTTTTCTTTGTGTCTTCTCTTTACGATCTTATGGTTGAGATTCCATGGTACCATGGATGAAAGAAACCAAAATATAAAATCCAAATTAAATCAAAATAAAAGATGGTTGTTATCTCTATTGATTCTTGCAAAATCTAGAGGTCGATTCAATTGATTTTAGAAACTTCGTTCATCATTCAACATGCAACTTTTGGCTACATCTTAATGTACCTTTATGATTTGATTCAATTATATTTTTCTCATGTTCACATGGTTTAGAATACGTGCATGCTACGTCTCATGTACTTATGCGTTCATCAAGTTGATTTAATTTAAATCCCCTTTTGTTCTACATCTCAATTGACTATATGTCTATTATATTGATATATTTTCATCTCATTTAATTATTGTTGACATTCTTTTATAATTTAGATACGAATCTTTTTTCAAAAAATTTACATGTGCCTAAGTATTCCAGTTTTCTAGTTTTTGTTTTGGAAATTATAGTTCAATAAAAAAACAATTTAAATTGAAAAATTATTTTATTAAGTGATGTAATTTTATAATATTTGTATGCAGAAACATAACTAAATCATATTTATTGATCGTTTAAACTTACCTTAAAACCGATTCCTATAGTTATATGTTGCTGTTTGAATATAGTTCTTTTGATTATTCTTTGTATAAACGTAATGGTTGTTTCAATCTACATTTCATAATCGATCTGTTATGTAAAACATAAATCTTTTGTTTCCTTTCTAAATTAAAGGTTTGATTTAAATTTGTTAACTTTAAATTTAAACATACATACATATACATGCGCGCACACACATGTACATATGATAAATTACAAATTTACGTATATATATTGTTTTAAATTTAAATCATATTTGTAATCGTTTATATATGGATACATATATATGTGTTGTATTAATTTATATTCATAAGATGGAGTGTGTAAAATTGCAAAACTTAATTCCAGACTCTTCCTCAATTGAAACTAAATTTATAATTGTTAATTTCAAATTTTAAAACATATAATATAGTCAAACTCGATCTTAACACCCGTGTGTGTGCATCCACACACATCGAAATTTAGACAATAAAGACATGTGTAAAAGGACAATGAGTTTGTTGTGGTGTAAATCGCAACACATACATATGGTCACATTAACCATGTACACTTCACATTTGTATCACGTATACTATACACATATAAGTGTATTTAATCCTATATAAATTAAAACTTACATTTTTTTTAAAACAAGTTAAATAAAAATAATGATTTCTATTTAAAAATATATATGTTGGATCTAATAACCCTTTAAACCTCATAGGCTCAATAGATCTAAAATAGGAACTTTTTTGAAATCTACCTAGTCCCATTTTGACTGGCCTGGTTCCTTCAGATAAGTGGGTTTGACACCCATAAGAGAAATTTAAAGATTTTTGTACCACTTTTCATGTAATATCTCGTTTGAAAAATTAACACAAACATCTTTTAGCCTAATGGTTAGTGCATGGTGTTGCTTTTTGTGAAGACATGGTTTAGAATTTCACGGTCATTGCATTTGGTATCAGAACAAGTACCAGCCTTAAATTATGTGTTGTAATGCTGCGAATGTCAGTTGATGTAGTACTAATATATGTCACAGACACAATGCCTAGGTGGTGTATGATGATGGGCCAATGAGGACATTGGGCTATTTAAGATGGTGGTCTACAACATCACTTTCAAAAAGTTAACATAAAGACCTTTTAGCACAATTTTTATTGCATGGTGTTGCTGTTATCTTGCTTTTGAACCAAGCCATACTGGATGAGTCAGAACCATTAAATGATCATAAAGTGAACCGGAAATCCTCAATCATAACTATAGAAACCAAAATACAAGTGACGTCCAAAGAATTGATGCATAACCTAGCTTTCCCCTTGAAGACAGCAAGCTATTTTTCAAATGAATCAAGCGATGAAGAGAAAATTTGGAAAATACAAGTTCAAGCGTCAAGTTAGTACTAAGTTGAACCCCTTAACTCGGTACCATGTCAAGAGTGTTGAGTCAGCTCCCTCCTCCGAGAATGCAAATTCAAGGCAAAGCAAAAAGTGATAAATCAAGAAGAACCATAAGTCGGTACCAACTTATGAAGCTCAACTCGGTAGCGAGTTAAGAATCCAAGTGCTTATTTAGCCATAATCTTCCTCTGAAGCCTTTTGCTGGATTAGAGAACGTGGGTAGCAAATATCGAAGCCAAATTCCATGATTTTTGTCTATAAATAGAAGAAGAGGAGCACAAAAATGGGATCTTTTCATTATTTTATGAATTACTTGATTTCACCCCGACACTCTATTGGATCCTTACCCGAGTTGTAAAATCACAGTTGTAAAGAATTCTAGAAATCATTAATAAACATTAAGTGGATATAGATTGGAGTATCTGTCGAACTATTATAAATTCTCTCATGTTATTTACCTTGTTTTTCATTTATTTCATCATCAGTCTATGATTATAATTTGATTGGGTGTTTTTTAACTTTTGACACAAACATTTTGGTGCTTTCACTGAGAGATGTCGAAATTCTCACTCCTTGAATCTATCTTGAACCTTTAGATTGTTATAATCCACGAGTTAGATCTAAAACTGTTGTCGAAGGATCCTTGATTACTTAGATTTCCATATAATATATCATTGGATCCAAGAAAGCTACAACATCCACAAATTCCAAAGGGAAATCAACTACTTTTAGACCTACCAATGACACTGAAAATGAAGGCTCTCAACGCGAGGAAGAGATAAATCAACCCATTGCTGCTGAAATTCCGAGTGCACTAGAAATGACTACTAAGGTTGATTTAGAAAGGGTGATGATGGAAATAAACAATAAATTGATGAAGAAACAAAATGATATGGTGAAGAAGATGAAAGATGGCATGGACTTAATGACTTGGCTATCCCAAAAACGTATTTAAGAGTCGTAAGAAGTTATCATCTTCTGCTTTGGAAGAAGAGAGTTCTTCTTCGTCGGACAGAAACCACAAAGATGGAAAACAAAAGACGAAGAGAATGGAAGATGAGACTTCGAAAACTGGAACTAGGAAAAATCAAATTAACAGTTCATAACTCTTGACATCGAGCCAACAGTAGAAGTCGATACCGAGTTGAAACCCTAAGTGGTGATTGTTGATTTAGATGGTGAGTTATAGAATGTGGTTGATGTTGATGCTGAGCAAGTAATTGATGGTCGGAGTGGTGGTGTTCAAACAAATGTTTTCGAACCATCACAGAGAGATCGTAGACAATGATCGATTGGAAGAACTATTCTCCCAGAGACAAAGGAACCTATACGTTACGAAACTAAAGAATATAACAGACCTAGAGATGAGGGCATGCATTGATGATCATTGTTCAGTCGATACGACTGATCTAGAGTATATGATAAACATGGTTATAAGGATGGTGAATGAGAACCAACAGAGGAGCAATGATGATTGAGTTTCTTTGCATAGTAGAACCCCATTCACTAAAAGCATTTTGTGGAAGGATTTCCCTAAGATATTCGTGATGCCTATGATGCGGTCGTATAATGGAATGATTGATCCAAGATAACATCTTCTGAAGTATGAATGACATATGGATGGTGCCAGAGCAATTGATGCCATAAGATGTCGATGTTTCCCAATATTTCAGTGGATATGATGTGATTACCTTGGCTTGCTCCGAGATCCTTGTCAAACATTTTTCATGGTCTCGAAGAGTTTGGAATAACTTTTGAGTAGGTTTAACATCGTTATGACTGAAGTGACAATTTCCAAGGAAGATATCGTACTGATTACCTTGATTGGAGGAATTCATTTAGATATTGATTTTGGTAAGTGGTTGAAGACGAAGTCACCACCCACCATGGAGGATTTTTATCAAAAACTGACCCAATAAATGAGCTTGGAAGAAGCAAATCTAGTTGTCGGAAAGGCCGGTGGAAGACTATATGTAGAAGTTGTGCAAAGCAATGTTGTTGTGAAGAAAACCGGCGAGAGAGCGGGAAATGTTGCAATTAATGTTAGAAATAAGAATGGTAATTGAAAAAGAGGAAATTAAGGCACCGAAGGTAGAAAGCTAAAAGTGTCCCAGATATCCAAAGTACGAAGATTATACCCCACCGAGTGAAACCGTGGAGAACTTTTACCTTGCCACCCAAGGCACTGAAAATTACAAAAAGCCATCACAAAAGGAGTCTATTAAACGGAAGAAGAGTCAGGTAAGTATTATCGTTTTCACGAGATCTATAGGCACAACACAAACAAGTGTCAACATTTTTTGGGATATAATTAAGGATTTGATAAGGAATAAGGAACTTCAAATAGTATTTGAAGGACCCGTAGGATGGCAGGCAGGTGAACAATCACCCTACAGGCATATAGCTCAACGGGGGTAGGATAGGCCTGGTGGAGAGGAATGTAAGCATATTGAAAGAAAAATTGTGATTCATACCATCATTGGTGGACCTCATTCGACAAAGGAAAGATGGAATGAGATGGAGATGCATGGAAATTGATTGAAACATGTTGTTCAAGAGAGTTGCTTCATTATAGAAAACGGAGCATTGAAAAAGCAACTAAGGTTGATGACTGATGATTTTATGTTCAAGAGTTGTGATGCTGATTAGGTAAAAGCACCGACGCTTGACCCCTAGGTAGTTACAACTGTGATTGGGTCAGCTGCTATGGAACAATTTCTCATTGATTGTGGAAGCTTAGTCAATATTCTATTTGAGAAAACTTAGATAAGATGAGGATGGATGGACATTATCTGAAGCTGTGTAAATCCCCCATCCAAGGATTACTGGAGAGGCAAGAGCCTGTTGGATGTGTTGACTTACCGATGGAGCTTTGTGAAGGTGACTGCAAGAGAGTGCGGGTGCGGACCTTCATTGTGATAGATACGTACTCTGCTTGTAACAATTTCTTGGGCTGACTAACTCTTTCCAGTTTCAGAGTGGCCCTAGCCCCGTAGCGCTTGATGATGAAGTTACTGACTAAGAACGGAGTAGAAGCCATTCAAGGAGATCAGAGCACATGACATGAGTGCTACGTCATAGAATTAAGAGAGGCAAAGTGACGTGAAAAGGGAAAAGGTGCAGAGATGACTTTTCATATCAAATCAATTGATACATAGCAACCACCGCTAAGCCCTGGCTCGGACAACATAATAAATTTTATAAATCTATAGATATGAGGAAAGTGCCAGAAGATGTGAGGTGTCCTCAGCCGAGTTGACGATTAACATCCCGGTCCATGAGGATAACCCACTCAGGTCCTAAAGATTAGATATCAAGTTAGTGTGAAGATGAAAGAGTTGGCTTGATTTCTCCACACAAATCTGAATGTGTTTGTATGGACGATTCCAATATGCGTGGAATATCGCCGAAGATAGCACATCATACGTTGAATATGAACCTGCGATGCGCTCTTGTGAAACAAAACAGGTGCAACCTAGGTTTATAGCGATCTGCTACGTTGAAAGAAAAAGTGGATAAGTTGAAGGCTAATGGTTTCATCTACGATGCTCTATACCACGAATAGGTATCGAATCCAGTGCAGGTCAAAAAAGCTAATGGAAAACGATGAACATGTATCGACTACTCAAACTTGAATAAAACATGCCTAGATGACAGCTTCCTAATGTCGAAAATTGTCCGACTAATGGACTCAACTGTCGAACATGAGTTGCTATCCTTTACGGATGCTTATTTCGATTAAAATCAGATACCAATGCACATCCTGGACTAGGAGCATATCATTTTCATCTCATATTTGGGACCGTGTTGTTACCATGTCATGCCATTTGGCCTGAATAATGTAAGAGCAACCTACCATAGATTGGTAAATTCAACGTTCAAGGATTAGATGAGATGTGCAATGGAGGTCTATGCGACGACATGTTGGAAAAGGCACAACGATTGGTGAACCATATGAGAGATCTCTCAAAGATATTTGATGTGCTTTGGAAGTAAGGGTTGAAGTTCAATCCGTTGAAATGTTCTTTTGGACTCGCATCAAGCAAATTTTTGGATGTCATAGTAAACTGAAGGGGCATAGAAGCTAATTTAGGGCAGATTAAAGCAATAAGAGATGCCGAAGCCTCAAAGACAAGGAGGGAAATGTCAAGCTTGAATGTAAAGGTTGCTGCACCAAGTCGATTCATCCCAAAAGCGATGAATAAATGTGTGCATTTTTTGATGCCTTTACGAAAGAGAAAGTGAAGTTCTATATAGACGGACGAATATCAGAAATCCTTCTAGGACTTACTTGATCACATGGGAGGACCAGCAATCTCATCAAAGCCTTTGGAAGGGGAGGACATGCTCATATACTTGGCAGTGTCTCCCATCACACTAAATGCAGCCCTGGTGCGTGAGGAATCCAAGATTCAAAGACCCGTATATTACATCGGCATGTGGTTCACTGTAGCAGAGAAGAACTATGTAAAGTTAGATAAGTTGGTTTACTGCTTATTGATTACATTGAGGATGTTATGAACCTACTTTCAGGCTCATTCGATAAAAGTGTTGATTGATCAACCTTAGAAACAAATGCTGCACCGACCAGAGACAAGAAAAACTGTTCATATAAACATCCATGTATCATTTGCATGCTATTGACAAATTGGTTTGTTGTGAGAGGAGAAGGCTAAGGAGGATTTTGTTGAAAAATTGTGATTTGATTTGATTTTGAAATGAACAAGGAAGGAGCAATTTGTATAGAAAAAATACAATATTTATGTCATATGTAAATAGTTCAACCATTTCAATTAAACATCGATGTAACTATTTACAATGAACATAAATCTTTTATATCTGATGTTAATATTGCAAAATGCTTTTATCTGCTCTTAGTAGGAATCATTGCGGATTAAGTATCAAATTGATACTGTCAACGAACGAACTCATACTCCCATGAAATGTTTTTTGCATGACCAAAAATCTTTTGTTACTCATACATTTTTTGATGAAACTACTTTGTTTCTGTTTCTGTTAGATAAATTTGAAATCAAACTACAGCTTATCTAAACCCATGAACCACTTCTAGTTTGTCCGCCTCAATGTTAAAGTAATTTTCCTCACTGGCCACAAATCTATTCGATGTACATTTGCATCCATCAAAACTGCGATTTTTGCACCTTTCATATCCATTAAAACCTACTAAATTGCATCAAGAACAAACAAAATTATTTCAAATTCAATTCATCACAAAAACACACTAATTTACTCTGAATCTCCATCCTCATTAACACATCCCTCGCACTCTTCCACTTCATCTATATCGGCCGTTCATTTGAAGATCAATCGGACATTTTGCATTCCAAACCCAGACATTACCCATCCGCGTGATGTAATTTCACCCAATCATATTCGTCCACATGTCCCATAACATCCCACGCTTTAATATAAATATTCGCTTTCACAGGCTTCATCTACATTCTCGATCTCAGTTCTAAGCAACAAACCAAATCAATTCCCAATTATTATATCTCACTGTAACCCTATTTTTTGCCATGGCTACTAAGAAAACCACCGCCTCTCATCCCAGTTATCAAGAGGTAATTTTTTTTTAATCTTCCATGATTACCACGTTTGATTATTTTAATCCCTTTTATTTTGTCTAATCTTGAGTGTACATTCAGATGATCGCAGAGGCGATAACTGCGCTGAAAGAACGAACCGGATCTAGCCAGTTCGCGATTGCTAAGTACATAGAAGAGAAGCACAAGGGCTTGCCCGAGAATTTCAAAAAGATGCTTTCCGTTCAATTGAAGAAGCTGGCCGCAAGCGGAAAGCTTACCAAAGTCAAAGCATCGTTTAAGCTCGCTAAGCCCGTTTCGACAGAGAAGAAGAAGAAGGTAACCAAATCTAAAGGTGCGTCAGTGAAGAAAGCAAAGACTCCGGTGAAGAAGGCTGCTCAGGCTAAAGCAAAGACTGCTCCTGCTAAGAAAAAAGCTGCTCCGTCCAAGGTTAAAGCCACTCCGGCGAAGAAGAAGGTATCTGCGGTAGCGAAGCCGAAAGTGAAGAAGGTGGGCAAGTCCCCGGCCAAGAAAGCAGCGGTTGCTAATAAGGCAGAAAAGTAACTTAGCGTATTTTCCGCTGGCGGTAGTGGGTTTGTAAATTAAGGGTATTTTGGTAATGTTTTAGGTTTTTAGTGTTGACAATGGTCATCCTCTGTAAAAATGGTCATTCTGTTTTCTTCGCAATGTTATCGTTTGCTCTGGTTTTAATTGTGCTTCATAATTCATATTACATCCAGTTCGATGTGTGTTGGTTTTAATTTTTTTTTTAAATTTAAACAGTAACGTCTAAAGTTTCTGCTAAAATTAGTCTTGTCACCATCTCAGTTTTGCTTTTATTCCTCAAAATGTTTTCTTGTTGCTGTGGTTCGCAACTACAAAGTCAAATTGAAATTTTATATAGAAATAAATTTCTGTATTTGACAATTTATATGTGCAATCTCTGTATTTAATGACGAGAATTGCCAAATATTCTTCATCAGAAAGAAAGGAAGCTTGCATTGCACACGAGGAAAACCCGATTTCTTCTCGCTCTAGGGTTGATTTCTGCATTGATTCTGATAATGAGAACCTATTTTAATTAGTTGCTTCTGATGATTCCCGTGCTTCTTGACAATGAGGCTTTTATAAATGTTTAAAAACTCTCGATCTTGCTGTTTAATTATGCATTTAAATATTACCAGTGAGCTAATTCATACTACATGCTAATGCAAGTATATTTTCTTAAGCCATATTATGGTTTATGTGTTACAGCACTGGAAGACTACAAAAATCCTGCTTCATGTTTCACTCAAAACATTTGGCAAAAGTCATGTATGTTCACGGGCTATCACGTATGCTAACGTAGTTTTTCTTTTATAACGGTTATTTCTGTGAACAAAACAAAAACTGAAAAAAAACGTTCGAGGATACGATTTGATTGCAGTTTAGATTACAATAATGCAACATTATAAACTTTAACCTTATCACATAAGGAGGGTCCACTATATGGAGTAGGACATCCCATGGAATTTCCTACTTCATGTGATTTGTTTAAAACTAACAAACACACATGCTTATCCAAATATCATGGATAAGTCCATTCTGATATTGACCTACAAAAGCTTAAATTTATGCAGATTGTGCATGTTCGTTTGAAAGTAATCAGTTTTCTTTTCAGCAGCACAACTGTTTGCATATGAATAGTAGATATTGTGGGTTGACCAGTGGATACTAAGGACGCTAAAATAGCAGGATAAGTAAAATGGTTGTATTTTTTGTTCATTAAGGGTCCAAAAATAATTTGTTTCTATTGATATCATTACAGTTATAGATGCCTTTGAAGGCATACCACTATTTACTGAATGTTGAAACAACTATTGCATTGCCTTATATTATTTCTTATCGTCGTTTATCTAGCCCATCGGAATCCCACGTGAGCAGGGTTAACATCTGAGTAGGACCGGTCCGGAGGAAGCCCACCAAGCCCTTGTGCTCCGACAATTTTTTAAAGAAATATGTATATATAACCGAAATATATAAAAAGTCTTTATGCTAGGAGAATTGAAAAACGACACAGTGTAATGGTTAGGGTTGCTCTTGCTGTTTATCGTGAGTTGGATTCGAAACCGGTGGACATGCTTGAGAATTTGATTTTTATTTTTCAACTTTTAACCACTGGTAGGTTATTTCGAGCTAGGGCAATCCAAAACTTGGACTGTATCTGAGATTGACAAGTTGTACGCAGTAATAACCCGTTGCAGAAGGTATCTTTTTGAAAACTTAATGAAAAAACCAAGCATTAGCGATACTTGAATAATGCTCATAGTGTGCTACATATTCAAAGCAAGTCATGCCGCATATATATGTAGGCCTGTCAATGATTCAGGTTTTGACCCAAATCCGATTCGAACCTGCCCTGCTAACACGGGTACTAGTTTTGCCCAAACTATCCAGGCCCAACTCGGTTATTATGGTTGGGTATGGTTTGATTAAAACCCGATTCAGTTTAGACTCAATGGATTATTAGTTTTCTGTAGTATCAAAAGATGAATGTGTACACTATTTGTTTATCATTTTATCCGTCTGCATGTAGATATTTTTACATGCATTTGTTATGACTTTGTTACATCACCACCCAATGTGTATGTTGACATCATTTATGCATAGTTGTTACAAAAATGGTTAAGTTTAAAATATGATTTTAACATAAATATTATGAGCTAGATATATGCATATTACCCAACAGGCTTGAAAAGCGCGATGGGGGTTCGGGTATTAGTTTCAAAATTCCTTACGGGTTCGGGTTGGGCTCGGGTTTTGATTATTGCAATCGGGCTTAGGTCCAGGTTTTAGGATGCCCAGACCGAACCCGACACGTTGACATGCCTAATTACATGTACTACACTATGTACCCATAAAGTGCGACTTTCAACTAACTAACATAGATTAGGATAATGCTAGGTTGGCGGAGAAGAAATTGTGCTTTAGTGGCAATATCAAGAGCATAGAGATTTGTTTTTGCAGCGCTTTGAAGAATACCCATAGTGGGCATTGAAATGATTAAAGTTATTTATGTTCATGTATTATATATTTGATACTATTGTGTTAATTGAACAAGCAGTTTGCCCATAACTTTCTCAAATCTCGACAAAAAAAAATTCGAGTTAAATATTTGAATTAAAGTCAATAGATTCTCTACAAATCCAACTCTCCAAGTTCGCATTTATTAAGAATATTAGAGCTGGATTTTGGAAATCAAGTAAACTTTAAAGTTGAATTAGATTGTAGCTTGAATTTCAAAGTGATTGGTGAGTGGAATTTGTTCTCTACACTATATGATCTCCTTTTATGCTATGTGTAGCAGTATTAAATATCAAATGTTGGTTATGGCTTGATGAATGAATTTGAATTGAGATTTTAGAGACGAAAATCTAGACTATTTTTTAATAAGTGCTTAAACATAAAATGAATGTGTCACTTAGTAATGAGTATAGTGTATTGTTGTGATTTGTACTAATTGTTGTTTGTTTGAGGATGACAGAATGAGTTGGTCATTGAATGAATGCAGATGTTGGAATGATAATTGAGTAGCTAAACTTAAATGGTTATAGAAACTGAGAGTTAAGAGTGTGCCCAAGGGGAAATTATGTAAATTGTTATATAACTTAACTCATGTACGAGAATTTGTTTGGAATGAAGTATGCTTCTACTTATAGTTTTCTAATACACAGATATGAGCAATGATCGACTACATCTCCTTTTGGTATACCTCTATTTCTCTCTGATTTTCATCAGACGTTCCCAGTTAAACAATAGCATGAAGTAATAAGAGAGAAACAATAATTAACTAAATCAGAAAGTGGTAAATCGAAGGATTTAAGGTGTAGCCAAAAATGAGATATAAACGATGCTTTTCCTTACTCTACATACACGCACCAGTATGTTAGGCACACCCATTGGACATGTGCAAAAAACTAGAATCAAATACATTCCTTGTAAAATAACGGTCATATGCATAGATAATACTCAACATAAATAAACACGCGAGCTACCTATTTTTATTATAAAATAGTACAATGCACAAAAAACTCTTCACTAAATTTTCAAGCATCAGTTTGATTTTTGTTTAATGTTGAATGAGAAAAATGTATTGTGCAGGTTACACACATAACTTAAAATAAAAGCATGAACAGAAGTTATATCAAATTCTATGGATAATTGCATACTTACATAAAGCTATTATAATATGAATGCTCAAAATCATTCTTCAATTTAATTTACGAGATCCTTAATATATTTGAATATCCAAATGCGAAATAACTTACACCAAACGCAAAAATGTTACGATACAGCGATAAAATATTTATTATGTCCAGTTACAATATCATGTTCAAAACACCATTTAGAAAAAAACTTAATGGAAATAAAATGATCGGACTTATGTGATTCTTTGATTCCATGAAATATATTAATGTACTTGAGAAAAGTAATATGCATCAATAATCATATTAAGTTTCACCTGTGATTCCATATTTTATTGTAAGCGGGAATGATATAAATGTTCATTGCATGAGTCACTCCTTAGTGTCACTAATCTTTATTAGCCCAGTTCTAAATATGTAAAAGCTAATTTCAATTCAGATATCCTTTCATTTCTAAAATATTGGATTAATAAATTTTGTTACATATATTTCTTTACCTTATAGTTTAAGCTATACTCTATGAATTGGTTTCCACAATTCAAACAGAAATTTAGATTGTCTGCATCTATTTAAAATACCGAGTAAAATACCAAAGAACAATTGTATACTTGAGAAGCACATATCAAATCAATATAGGAATTTGAATAGTAAAAATACTACTACTACTACACTGTTGCATAATTGCAAAAAAATTAACAGATAAATGCAGTACACAACACAACATATTTTTTTTATATCCATAGAATCATTCATTGCACATGTACATAAGTATATCAATTAGATATTGTTATTGACATTCCAGTTTTAGATACGATGAGGTCAAATTTTGTGAGCATTCCATATGAAATTAAATTGTTATGAGAGTTACACTTCCTATTAATAAAACATATATTTTTACCCTTTTTTCCCTTAGTTAAAACACCAAAATCTCAAACTCTTTTATTTACTCTCTCCTTCTCCTTTATTTTTAAAAAATAAAATAATAGTGAGAACAAAAAATTCATCTCGATCTTCACAATCAGATCCAAAAGTTGATGAGAAGATGATGGAAAGATAATTTCTTAACTCAATTTATTGCGCATTTTTTAACCATAATAAAAATTAGGGTTTAAAATTACCGTGTTGTATGCTTTCTTGAGTAAGAAACAATCTGTCACCTTCTCATTTACAATTTCTCTTTGAAGGTAAGTTTAAATTCTCCATTATTTGATTAATGATTTTGGATTAAACGTTAATGGTGATTAAAAAAATTAAGATAAATAAAAGAAATGACAATTATGTCAATTTAATTGTAATTTTATGAGGAAGGCTAGTTTGATTAGTACCCCTCGTAATAATAAAAACTTTTTGAAAGAAAATGACCTCTTTATATCCAAAAATGGAGTGTTACCTGGAGATTTGACCAAGTAACTAGAGCTCGTTCGACATTCCAGCCTCATTCGACATTCAGTCTCAATCGCCATAAAGCCCCGTTCGGCATTCATGCCTCGTTCGGCATTCCAGCCTCACACGGCGTTCAGTCTCGACCGGCATGAACCTCGTTCATCATAGCAGAGTCGTTCGACACATGAAGCCTCGTTCGGCATTTATGTCTCGACCGGCATGAACCTCGTTCGGCATTCATGGCTCGATTGGCATTCCAGCCTCGACCGACATTCCGGCCTCGTTCAGAATTCATGCTTTGTTCGGCATTCCAGCCTCGTTCGGCACTTAGCCTCGTTCGGCATAAGCATGCCGTTCGGTATGTCCCCTCGATCGGCATCAGATCTCGTTCAGCCTACACATTTCACTCAACATACTGCCTCGTTCGGCTTGGAGACATGGCTCGGCATTTGCCATTCGGCATTTGTGGCTTGGCACACAGAAGTCACTCACCAGTCACCATGGGCCGAGGTATCTTGCTACTAGGCCCGTTAGGGAAGTCAACCCATCTTCGTCTATAAATAGAGGGGCAGGGGCACAGTGAAATGGACCTTTTTTCGAGAACACCGAGGAGACTCTGCCGCATTCAAGACTCATTCAAGACTTATCCTTTTTGCTTAACAGTTGTATTCAAATAGTTGGTGTACGGACTGTATATGTAATCAATTGTTGAGTAAAGCAATAAATATTAACTTCAAAGTGGACGTAGGCAATTACGCCGAACCACTATAAATCTGGTGCTTTTGTTTTCTGCATTTAATTTAGCATACTATTCTCCGTTTAAATTTATTTTCTTCATTAATCTCTCTACACAATCTTTCTTAAGGGTGACAGTGACCAATTCTGGTGCTAACATTTTGGTGCTTTCACCGAGAATCGAATTCTCAGTCCGATAGAATCTACTTTGTAGCTACTGGATTGAAAAATCCCTCGAAGGAGATCCGATCTACTCATAGGACGCCCGTTGAATCTATTCAGAGTTTCGACCGAAAACTCCACTATGGGAAGACCACGTACCCGATCAGCCTCTCATAATGCGGACGTCCACGAGACTGCTAGCATGCAACAAGTTGGACCTAGCAATCAACAAGCAAATTTAGATGCAGGGACTACCGCCCAAAATCAAACGGAAGTCATCACCAGGACGGAGTTCAATGATTTGATGAGGGAACTCAGGGAAAGTAGAAGGCAACTTGCCGAGAAGATTCAGGCCAATGCTAATCTCATGACTCAGCTGACTCAGCAACAACATTAGAATACTGGAGGTAGCCTTGATCCCTATTCTTCGTTTGATAGCTCGACCTCATCCAATGAACCTCCTAGGCGTAGACGCCGTAAGACTGAAGCTGCACAAGCAGGTGCCACCGATCGATCAACCAAGGATCAGGCACATTGGAGACTGGACGTCCGGCTCACTAGGATCCTAATGAAGCTGGCCTTCAGGATGCACGTTTGGCCGATCGCCAACAGAGGGGACATCAACCCGAGCGGTCCCGTGGAACGGAACCCAGCCTTTCATCCTCCATACAAACTCCGGACTTATCAGCCATGGTCAAGCAGTCAATGAGAGAGAACCAAGGCTTGACCAACGAAGATCGGAGAGTATCCAGGAGTCATACTCCCTTCACAGGTACTATCCTACAGGCCGAGTATCCCAGGAAGTTTAGTATGCCAACTATACCGGCCTATGAAGGGAAGACTGATCTCAGACAGCACATAATAAGGTATGAATGGATGATGGATTCTGCCAGAGCAAATGATGCAACCAAGTGTAGGTGCTTCCCAATCACTTTATCAGGAATCGCCACTATGTGGTTTACTTGACTTCTCCCGCGGTCTATATCCAGCTTTGACGAGTTGGCATTGAAATTTATAGAACAATTCAGGATACATGCTACTCGTCCAAAGGATGTGATGTCCTTATCAAGTGTAATCCAAGCTTCGGGAGAGTCATTGAAAGCGTACTTGCAGAAATTTCACGTTGCAGCCACTGAAGTTAGCAACCCTAACGATCATGCAATTTTAATGGCGGTAATGCGAGGTGTAGATCTAGACTCGGAGTTTGGAGATTGGTTGGCGGGAAAACCCCCAACTACGTTGGAGCGATTCTATTCGAAAGCTCATCAATTCATAAGAAGGGAGGAAGCCAGTGGACTAGGCGAGATAAGGCACCAGGGCCTGTTCATAAAACTGTTAAAAGTAACATCGCCGTAAAGCAATCCGACGACAACTCGGGAAAGGTTCAAGTCAACGTCCAGAGCAAGCCGGGGCAATCTAAAGGATCCGGAGGAGGAAATTTTGGAAAGAAAAGAGAGGTGGGGAAATAGAAGCCGAGGATTCCAACCTATAACGAATACACCCCCCTGAATACGTCTCTTGAAATTTTTTATCTATCAACCTATAACACCTTTTAGTACAGAAAGCCATGCCCAAAGGAGTCCACAGAGGAACAAAAGCGGATGGGGAAGTACTGTCGCTTCCATGAGACTCAAGGCACAATACTGAGGAATGTAGACACCTCCATGACACCGTAGAAAAGTTGATCAGGCAGAAAAAGCTGCAAGAATTTGTTAAGAACCCACAAGAGAGTAGGCAAGGAACATCAGACCCCGGACGCGGGCCGACTCCACGCCATCCGGAGGAACCTGCCCGTACCGTGGGTAGATTGATCATAAACACTATAATCGGAGGACTTCACCCCGTAGACAAGAATTGGCAGGAGATGGAACGATATGCTACCTCCTTAAGGCATGTAGATTATAAATGTTGTTCAAATGTGGAAGATGGAACCCCCGCAAAACAAAAATGCATGATGACAGACGATATAGTGTTTATGAGTCGAGATGTAGACAAGGTGGAGGCTCTTACCATCGACCCGATGGTCATATCTGCGACGATCGGGACAACATACGTCAAAAGAATTTTAATTGATTGTGGAAGCTCCATCAACATCATCTTCAAAAATGCATATGACCAAATAAAGATGGAGACAAAAGACTTGAAGCCATCTAAAGCCCGTATCCATGGCTTTAATGGTGCAGCGACTAACGCGATGGGGTATGTCGAGTTACCAGTTGAACTGGGAGAGGGTGAGCGTAGAAGAGTGCGAATCCTACGATTCATAGTGTTGGATGTTGACTCTCCATACAATGTATTTCTGGGTCGTTCGGCCCTGGCGGAGTTTAGGGCAGCTTTGGCCCCATGGTGTTTGACATTAAAATTTCCGATGGACAAAGGAGTCGGTGTAGTGCATGGCGATCAGGAAACCGGTCGCGCATGTTATGTGGCAAAGCAGAGAGAGGTTCATCGAAGAGAGAAAGGAAAGGTTGAGGACAGCTCCGCCCACATCCAAAACACTGACAATTGACAAGTAGTGCCCGAGCCCTGACTCGGGCAACATTCTTGAATCTATAAAGACATAGATCCGAGAGATGATGATGGGGGACCCAAGGAAGCGAATGCATCACCGGCTGATTTGATGAGTGACATTCCAGTCAACCGGGATGACCCGTCATGAGTTCTTAAGATTGGATCGCAACTCGACCCATCATTGGCCGAGGATCTTACTGATTTCCTCCGAGCGAACCTGGACATTTTCGCTTGGACACATTCTGATATGTGCGGGATTTCTCCCGCTATTGAGAGTCATATGTTGAACATAGACCCGAAGTACGTCCCAGTAAAACAGAAACGGAGAGGCATGGTTCCAGAGAGGTCAGCCTCCCTCAGAGAGGAGGTGGACAAACTCAAAGCCAATGGGTTCGTCCGCGACACCATCTACCCTGAATGGGTATCTAACCCTGTGCTAGTGAGGAAAGCGAATGAGAAGTGGCAAACTTGCATTGATTATTCTTATTTAAACAAAGCATGCCCGAAGGATGGTTTCCCTTTACCTAGAATCAACCAGCCGGTTGATTCAACGGCCGGTCACGAGCTACTGTCATTTATGGATGTGTACTCGGGATACAATCAAATCCCGATGCACATTCCAGATCAAGAACACACCAGTTTTGTGACGGACGTTGGATTATATTGGTATGTCGTGATGACCTTCGGATTGAAAAATGCGGGAGCGACTTATCAACGTCTGGTGAACCGAATGTTTAAAGATCAGATTGGTAGAACGATGGAAGTCTATGTGGATGACATGCTTGTGAAGTCACGACAGTCGAACGACCACATTCGAGACTTAGCAGTGATGTTTGATAGACTCAAGCATTATGGGATGAAAATCAACCCTTTGAAGTGTTCTTTTGGTGTTGCATCAGGGAAGTTCTTGGGTTTCATTGTGAATGCACGGGGAATTGAAGCTAACCCGGAGAAGATTCAGACTATTCGGGACATACAAGTGTCCAGAACTATAAAGCAAGTATAAAGCTTGAATGGAAAGATGGCCACGCTGAGTCGATTCATATCCAGGGCTACGGATAAATGCATACCTTTCTTCGATGTGATAAAGAAAAGAAAGAGAAATTTCGAGTGGACATCCGACTGTGAGGAAGCATTCCGAGCTCTAGTTAGACATTTAGAAAGTCCCCTGGTGCTATCAAAACCAATTGACCATGAAATGCTGTATGTATACCTGGCTGTATCCCAACACGCTATAAGTACGGCTTTGGTTCGCTAGGAGGACCAAGTTCAAAAGCCAGTGTATTTTATTAGTAAACGTTTGACGGGGGTAGAAAGAAATTATCCCAAGATTGAGAAACTAGCCTACTGCTAGGTGATTGTATCACGCAAGCTTCGTCCATACTTTCAGGCACACTCAATCGGTGTTTACACCGATCAACCCTTGCTGTAGGTGCTCCAACGACCAGAAACCTCTGGAAGGATGTTAAAATGGAATATCGAGTTGAGTCAGTTCGATATTACCTACCTGCCATGAAGGGCTATACAAGGGAAAGCGCTAGCAGAGTTCATTGCTGAATTCACCATGTCAGACGAATCAAACAGTCACAATGTCATAACTCCCGTTCGATGGAAGATGTACACTGATGGGGCATCTAACGATCGTTGTTCGGGGGCTGGCATAGTTCTTGTGACTCTTGAAAACTGATCAGTTTGTTATGTTTTGAAGCTTGAATTCCCAGCAACAAATAACGAAGCCGAGTATGAAGCATTGATTGCTGGCTTGAGAATTATCAGAGAATCGGGGATAAGATCGGTTCAAATCTTTTGTGACTCACAACTGGTGGTGTATCAAGTTTCGGAGGACTATCAAGTGAAGGGATAAAGACTTGCCCCATACCTGGCACGGGTTCAAGAGCTGCTAGCGAATCTGGAGTATTATGATATTTCACATGTCCCGCGTGAACAAAACAGAGCAGCCGATTCATTAGCAAAAGTTGCAAGCACTGGCGATGCACAACAAATGAGATTGTTTCCCGTTGAAACCTTACATGCTCCGAGCATAAATATGATGAAGGTAGATTTCATGTTAGAAACAGAAATCGAGAAGGAATCATGGATGATCCCATTCAACCAATACCTGTTACACGGGGTTGTACCCGAAAGAAGAAGCGAGAGACGACAAGTCATTTGTAAGGCTTCGCGATATGTAATGCAGGACGGGGTAATGTATCGGAGGGGATTCTCGACCCCCTTACTCCGGTGCATAGCCCATGATGAGATAAAACGAGCCCCGAAGGAACTCCATGAAGGAGAATGAGGTGACCATACTGGGGGGCAGACATTGGCAAAGAAAATCCTCCGCTATGGATACTATTGGCCGACTGTAAATCGAGATGCCGCAGACTATGTGAGAAGATGTGACAAATGTCACAAAAATGCAAAAATCCTAATTCCGTCGATGGAACTCACATAAATGGTTAGTCCCTGGCCGTTTGCAATGTGGGGGATCGACATAGTCAGTTCCTTACCCATATCCAAAGGTGGTGCGAAATATGCGATAGTTACGGTCGCTTACTTCACCAAGTAGGCAGCAGCAGAGCCTTTGGCAACTATCACCACCAAAAAGGTCATTAATTTCGTTGTACGAATATTATATGCCGTTTTGGCCTTCCACGGACCATCATTACATATAACGGAACTCAATTTGAAAGCAAAGAGTTCAAAAAGTTTTGCCAAAAATATGGTATTGAGAAAAAGTTTGCAGCGGTCGCTCATCCGAAAGCCAATGGACAAGTGGAAGCCGTGAACAAAATAATCAAGTCCATATTGAAAAAGCGTTTGGAAAAGGCTAGAGGCAAGTGGGTGGATGAACTTCCAACAACGCTCTTGGCTTATAGAACCACCCACAAGTCCGTGACTGGCCATACTCCATTCGCATTGGCATATGGCATGTAAGCTGTTATACCCGTAGAACTTGAAGTTCCATCACATCGGGTAACTTATTATGACTCCGAGTCGAATCAGGATCTTTTGTTGGAATCACTGGACTTCATTGATGAAAAACGCGAAGAAGCTAATTTAAGAGCGGCTGCATACAGACATTGAGTCGCTCGATATTATAATGAAAAAGTCCGACCGAGAATCTTTAGTGTGGGTGAACTCATTTTGAAATGAGTTTTCCCATTTCCATCACATATGATCCCCACATGGGAAGGTCCATACGTTATTGAACGGAAGCTGGGAGAATGAACTTTCAAGCTAGCGACCGTTGATGGTGCGACACTACCCCAAGCCTGGAATAGCGAGCATTTACGGAATTATTATACTTAGTTCATTTCTTTCATGTTTTAGTTGCGATTATTTCCAACATGTTTTTATTCTTAGTTTATGGCATGTAATAAGACAATTTAGCTTGTTTGCATTAATAAAGGCTTGAAGCCATTTTTTCCATGGATTGTTGATGTTTCTGTGTATGATAACTTTGTGACAAACAACTAAGAGGTACATTATTCTATTTGACGTACGAACGTGCGCTCAAAATCTCCAAGTCCCCTGAGTGCGGGCTGGAGTACTCTGAGTCCCTTGAGCGCGGACCAGGGTATAAACGACTCGAAATCTCCAAGTTTCCTGAGTGTAGACTGGAGTCCCCTGAGTCCCCTGAGTGCGGGCTAGAGTATAAACGACTTAAATCTCCAAGTCCCCTGAGTGCGGACTAGAGTACTCTGAGTCACCTGAGCGCGGACCAGAGTATAAACGACTCAAAATCTCTGAGTCCCCTTAGTGCGGACTGGAGTACTCTGAGTCCCCTGAGCGCGGACCAGAGTATAAACGAATCAAAATCTCCAAGTTCCCTGATTGCGGACTGGAGTACTCTGAGTACCCTGAGTGTGAGCTAGAGTATAAATGACTTAAATCTCCAAGTCCCCTGAGTGCGGACTGGAGTACTCTAAGTCCCTTGAGTGCGGGCTAGACTATAAACGACTTAAATCTCCAAGTCCCCTGAGTGCGGACTGGAGTACTCTGAGTCCCTTGAGCGCGGACCAAAGTATAAACTACTCAAAATCTCTGATTCCCCTGAGTGCGGACTGGAGTACTCTGAGTCCCTTGAGCGTGGACCAGAGTATAAACGACTCAAAATTTCCAAGTCCCCTGAGTGCGGCTGGAGTCCCCTGAGCGCGGACCAGAGTATAAACGACTCAAAATCTCCAAGTCCCCTGAGTGCGGACTGGAGTACTCTGAGTCCCTTGAGTGTGGATTGGAGTATAAACGGCTTAAAAATCTCCAATTCCCCAGAGTGTGGACTGGAGTCCCTGGAGTGCGGATTGGAATACAAACGGTTTGAATTCTTTAAGTCCCCGGAGTGCGAACTAGGACACGAAAGACTTGAAGTCATCAAGTCCCCGGCGTACAGATTAAAAATATATTCTAAGTGCTTGAAGCATGGAATACAGGATGAACAACTCCAAAGAATTTCAGAGTTATAAATTGAGAAATTCATGTAACTCACAATAGCTTGGGTTTCGACCATAATCAAATAGAAAGCTGAACGATAAAAGTCTTCTGAAAGACAAAAGAACTAGGCTTTATTTATTCAAAAATAAGTTTCTACTACAACTCCTCCAAAACTCGGAGTCAAAAGTTCATTTACATGAACTACGAAAATAAATAAAAATAATTAACTAATCTAAACCAACTCTCGTTGAACGAGAGTAAAAATCACTTCTTGGATTTCTTCGAATTCTTCCCCTCCTTCGTCTTCTCAGACGACTCCTCTCCCTTGCGTTTTCCCTTGGTAATTTTCTTTGATGGGGAGGTAACGACTGAAGAAGTACGGGGAACCTCCAGCGGCATGGACCCGCCACAGAGGATGACCTTCAACGGCTTGTTCAGGGGATCATCTAAGTCTACGACTCGAGGCTCAACCTTGATTTCGACCCTCCTTTTCTTTTCCTCCTCGAGCTGCTCCTTCATGCTCATTTTAGATGTATGTTCAGAGGCGCCTGTAATCTCGATTTCATAACTCCCATCGATGGGAGAGGAAGTCTCAAACTTATCCTCGTCAAGCGCCCCAATCACCTGAGCATCTGGACCGGGAGCCTCCACTGCGTAAGTAGCCTCACTTGTTTTTCCCTTCACCTCCTTGGCGTCATCGCTCCTCGGAGCGGGCTCAGGATCAGAACGTCCTGCACAAAATCATAGAAAACCAACATTAGAATACAATGCCCTCTCGCCAAAATACGACTACTCTTGGAATTTCAAAATGAAGTGTCACATACCATCTTCTGGCAGATTCTCAATCGTCCGAGGGGTCTCACCCTCTGGAATGGGAGATAGAATGTGAGCGCCGAGGCCAGGGTCCTCCGGGTCATAACCGATATGTTTCTCAAATGGATCGAGTATCGGCCGATCGGCCGACTGAGTAAGAGCATGAGCTGGAGACTCGATCCCGGATGGACCAGCAATAACATCTTTCCCTTTCGATGAGGGGGAGCCTTTGCAGTAAAGAGCTTTCGCCGTAGACAGGTCTGAAGGCTCGTTCCCCTTAAGGAATTCTTTTATTAAAGCATCTTCATCGACCTCCTCGGTGCCAAGTTCGACCTTCCTGATTTTTATTAAAGTCTCCCATGCCTCAGCCAGGGATTCGAGGTAGCCCTCACCCAAAAAAGTTAAGTCTCGATGCATGAGGACACAGGCATTGAATTCTGCAATCAATGGGTCAAACATGCATTTGACCTCCTCCCTACCAGCCGCTTTACCTGCCTCCAGGCGAGAGTCAATCTTCACAGATGCTATTTTCTTGCCCTCTTCACGGGCTTCATCCTTTAACATCCCGACTTTAGAAAGTTTATCATCAAGCTTCACCTTCGGAAGTCGTGTAGCAGCGATCTCGTCGCAATATCAGTTGCGACTCTCCTTGGGCAGCAGACTTCTCTTCTCTTTCTTTGCGGAGTTACTCCTCTAGTTCTTTGACTCGGAGGCAAAATGCATCCCTTTCTTTCTGCACCGAGTCCTTCTCTAAAGCAAGGGCCCCACAGCATTGGACCGCCTCGTCAATTTCTTTTTTATGAGTTGACTCCAGACGATTGACGGCCTCGGTAGTATCTTTAGCGCTCTGCTGGACGGCTTCAAGCTGAGACTTATAGGAAGCAAGCTCTTCGTCCTGAGCTTTAATAATGTCTTTATCATGGTTAGCCTCAAGATTCAGACGATCGATCTCATGCTGACGCTCTATGGAGACTTCTGAAACTTTTTCGGCTAAGTGCACGAATGCATCGTGCTGGACATTGACGTCATTTGTACAGACGATGGCACTTTGCTTGACATGCCTTGGAATATGGTGAATCGCCGGAAGGAATTTTAAGCCATCAAAGCATATCTTTGGAAACGAGGATTTAAGCTTAGCAAGTCGCTCAGCGACTAAAGGATCGGATACGGGAGCAAGAGAAGTCTGCTTAGAGACCGTAGGCGCTCTGTAGGGATCTGGAGATTGACTGGTACTTGATGAACCAGAGTATTGGTCCCAATGAGCGTCAGGCTGAGACCCCTTATGTGCAGGTTTCTCTTTGCTATGCTCCGGTTGAGAAGGAGGATCGCGAGGGTAGGAGGACTGACTGTAAGATTTTCTCCGGTAGGATGATTCTCGATGGTGGTAGTCTCGATCACCGGAGTCGTCTCTATCTCGACGCTTGCTGGAACCCGAATCCCGACCGGATTGGTGAAAGATCGATGAACCGCGAAGGTGGTCAAGTCCATGCGTACTCCCCATGTCACCAACACATAATTTAAATAACGTCGAGTTAGCAAATAGTAGGGTGATGACAGAAAGTTAAGTGTGAGGTGAAGTGCATGTGTTTGTGTGTGTCCTAGTGTATCCCCCAACGGACCAGTTTCTTTACTAATAGGAGTTTTTTCTCACTAGTTTTGGGCTTGAGCGCTTGTATCACCTCTCGCGGGTGAATGAAGCTTAAGGGCCTTTGGATCGTCGAAACCATAGTTGAGCAGATCTTCAAGTATGGTGAGCTTCGACAGGCCTTTCAAAGAACTTTCCAAGTGCTGCGAGGAAGCTTCTTTCTCCATTGGAACAAGAGTAACTTTAGAAGTTCCGCCGACTGTTTTCTTCCTTAGCTTATATGTCAGTTTCTTTATCCCCTACGAAGGGGAAGGCATCGTTTCAATGTCATGAACTTCGACTATTGGGTCCCGAGATGGACTAACATTTTCGCCCTGTACTTTGGGCATTTCGGTTTCTTTAATCTCCCCCTCCTCTGGCGTGTCAGGGGCATTATGTGCCGAGGACTCAGCCTTCTTTTTTCCTTTGCCCGAAGCAGGCTTGGGTATGGAAACACCTTGGGGGAGGCTTATCCTCCGTCCTTCCGCCAGCAATCCAAATTTCGTAAGCGACTCATTTGAAATGAGAGTTCTGATGTCCCGGTCTTCGGTGGGAATGGCTCGGATAGCTTGGACAGCTTCGGAATATCCAGGGCCCTCGGGACGTGGGTTAATACCTGAAAAGATGGAAGAAGAGTTAGAAAAGGTACATCTTCGACCAAACATGAGTTTTGGTCCAGGAAAAAGACTTACATCCTTCCACCCATCTCCTCGCAAAGCCGGGGGGACAGCGCACATAGAACCACTCCTTTTTATACTGGGCAAACTTGCTCCATGCCCCAGTTAAGATTTGACATTTGCCGTGCAGCTCGAGAAACATGAAAGATGGGATGTCTGACTGTCTCTTGATGCGGTAGATGTATCATATATCGTCCGAAGTTGGAAGCCTGAAATGGACACTCATGAAGAGGATGCAAGTGCCGTATATGAATGCGTGGCTGTTCGGATGCAGTTGCGATGGGGCAATCTCGATATACTGCAACACGTCTTGGAGAAAAGAGTTGAATTGTGGCACGCTGCCAACCCAGCACATGAATCTGTTACAAGCTATATATTCGACTGGGGGCAAGTGTGGACGATCATGCCCCGATGGAAGTAACTCGTCGTCGAAGGGGATTCCATGGATAGAACATATCCGACGGAGTGTACTTTCATTAATGTTTGAGGCCTGTGAATCGATTGGGTCATCTAAGAAAATTGCTGGCTCCAGAGCGTCGGGAGCCAAGTCGACAGATGCCGTCGTAGGGCTCGGTAAGCGTTGAGCAGGGGTAGTTGACGGATTTGAAGTTTCTACAATTTCTTATCGAGAGGATGGCCCAGGTCTGTCCGAGATCGTAGTAGAGCTAGATTTCCTAGACATCTCTAATGAAGATTGATCTGACAAGGCACCTGTTTGAAGTATACTTGAAAAACAATCGACATTAGACTTAACAACATAAATATTCCCCCCATGTGGTGTGTGAACTAGTGCAATCATTCAAATGTAAGTGCCCAGCAGTGAAAAGACACTGTATTGATGAAATAGTTTAAGCTTTGAATTGTCGTCTTCGAAGACCGTCATCATTGACCATCTACGAAAGCTTGTCGTAAGACGGTTTATATTTTGAACTTGACATCGTCACTGCATTTGAAAGGTTATTAACTGTTAAGCAAGTTAAAGTCTAAGTTTTCAGTTGTTTAAACACGGGATTTATCAGTCCGGATTGTCCGATATGCTTTGTTGTTTGAGTCTGACCTTGTTCATTATCCTACGTTCAGGCATAAAATATGTGTTGAGTCAATTATTCATTAGGTTCGACTGGTGTTGCTATTGTACACAACCCTCCTACCTAACCACTTCATCGTTCGACATTCAACTAGTCATGCCAAACCACAATCATGCCGAGCCACCTCGCTCGGCATTCTACCCTCAACACCAACACTCACCTACCACTCATTATCATCGTTCGGCATGCGGCAAGACATGCCGAACTGCAAACATGCTGAGGCATGCCGTTCGACATGCCACTCTCCAACTGTCCTCTTCATCGTTTGGCATAAAGGAGTCATGCCGAACCACATTCACGCCAAGCCGCATCGCTCGGCATTCTGCCCAGCTCCTACTTCTTCTCTACTTTCCCTCCTACCTCGTTCGGCATGAGGTAATCATGCCAAGCCGTGGCCATGCCGAGCCGCGTCGCTCGGCACACTAAACCTTAACTCCAATTTCACTATAGTACTTCCCCTCCATCGCTCGGCATAAGAAAGTCATGCCAAGCCTCAGTACGTCTTCCACCAACTTCCTCCTCCAAGCACCTCTATCATCCTCTTCTCTCCTCCGCTCCGCCTAGCCTTAAACTCCTTTAAAAAAACCCACGCTTTTCCCTTAACTCCTCCTGCTCCACACGATTACTACTGACCTCAATTTTGCAGAGATTCACGAGTTCGAATCTCGTGCCAGGTTTCCTAATCAAGGTGAAGTGTTTCAGGGAAAGGTTTTTACCTAAGATGTGAGACGAAGACTCAGGGAGATTCTAGAGTAGGAAACGTGGTTCTAATTAGGTTTGACTGATTGGGGAAGAAGTGAGGCAACGTATGGTGTTTGAGAAGGGAAGAGTAGTTAATTCTCTGAAGTCCATTAAAAGGCAAAGTTCGTAAGTCCTGGAAAGCAGAGGTAAAAGTAAAAGGGAGAAGAAGAAGGAGCATCGGCTTATACAGAGAGAAAAGAAGTCGAAGGGACAGTAACCGGTAGAACCGGTCAAAACACCTCCTCGCTCGGCATTAATACCGTTCGACATTTATATGTCATTCGGCATTAGTATGTCATTCGGCATACAATGCCTCGTTCGACATTCGAAACAAGGGCTCAAAGCAAAACATGAAGGACTCATGATTCAAAGCGCATCATGTTCGTCCACATGATGCACTTTTGGAGGCAAGTGTTACCTGACGATTTGACCAAGTAACTAGAGCTCGTTCGACATTCTAGCCTCGTTCGACATTCAGTCTCGATCGGCATAAAGCTCCGTTCGACATTCATGCCTCGTTCGGCATTCCAGCCTCGCTCGGCGTTCAGTCTCGACCGACATGAACCTCGTTCGGCATAACAGATTCGTTCGACACATGAAGCCTCGTTCGGTATTCATGTCTCGACCAGCACGAGCCTCGTTCGGCATTCATGCCTCAACCGACATTCCAGCTTCGACCAGCATTCCAACCTCGCTCAGCATTCATGCCTCGTTCGGCATTCCAGCCTCGTTCGGCACATGGCCTTGTTCGGCATAAGCATGTCGTTTGGCATCTCCCCTCGATCGGCATCAGATCTCGCTCGGCCTACACATTTCACTCAACATACTGCCTCATTTGGCTTGGCGACATGGCTCCACATTTATGGCTCGGCACACAAAAGTCACTCACCACGGGCTGAGGTATCTTGCTACTAGGCCCATTAGGGAAGTCCAACCCATCTTCGTCTATAAATAAAGGGGCATGGGCACAGTGAAATGGACCTTTTTTCGAGAACATCGGGGAGACTCTGCCGCATTCAAGACTCATTCAAGACTTATCCTTTTTGCTTAGAAGTTGTATTCAAATAGTTGGTGTACAGATTGTATCTGTAATCAATTGTTGAGTAAAGCAATAAAGATTAACTTCAAAGTGGACGTAGGCAATTACGCCGAACCATATAAATCTGGGGTTCCTATTTTCTGCATTTAATTTAGCATACCGTTCTCTATTTAAATTTATTTTCTTCATTAATCTCTCTACACAATCTTTCTTAAGGGTGTTAATGACCAATTCTGTTGCTAACATGGAGCATCAATGAAAATGCCCTATCAATTATCAAATGTGAAAAGACGCATTATCCAAGGTACCATGCAAGTTATTTGCAACTTTAGAGTCTCATTATCCAACTTCATTGTTCAGCACTGTCTCCTCTCATTATGCTTAGGAAGCAAAGTCCTTATTTTGATTTTTAACCACCAAGGCTTCTCCTTTTCAATTCTTTCCTTGCATCTAAAGCACCCATATCTATCTTCAAAAACCGAAAGCAACCCATCTCAATAGTTTCTTCCTCAAAATTATAGGACTTGGCTTTTTGGAATTTGTTGATTGTTGTTTACTGTAAGTCTAATACTATAATATTTGGAATGTACTTGGCGAGATGATGTTTTAGAACATGTTGCAAATATGCCATTGATGTTTTATTTAGAGAAAGCAAACCAGGATAAGATTTGGATAGTGGGGAAGGAAAGTATGTTGGAAAACTGGAAGAAAGTTGCGACTAATGTGCATTGTTCATTCCGCTATGCGAAATGGATGCAGGTATACATAAACATGGTAGCTTTATGATACATATGGAAAAGAAGAAAATGATTTTTATTTAATTGTGGAATTCTCAGATTTGACATAAGAAAGTAAAAAAAAAGCTTGGTAAATGTGGGACGCTAGACAAAACTACCCACTTTTGTCTTTATATTCATTTATTCATAGCAAGGGTGTTTTAGGATTTTCAAAATCATTTGAGAAGTTACATGTTTGGTATTGGATGGTTTTATTTGCTTCTTTTCTCCTTATATGTTTGGTATGTGATGGTTTTCATGCACGGGAATCTTACATCAGAGAGCATGAAAGTAAATCATGTATGTCACCCTAATATTAAAAGAGTGATTTAATGTCAATAAATGTTATGGCACTATTGTTTGGGACAATGCATCAATGCTAGATATGAGATTTGCATCGCACGTTATAATACATATAGCATGAGAAGGAAAATATAATCATAGTATTATTACATCCATAGCAGATGTTCTAACAACTCTTTGTATTCATTAACCATGAATATCTCATTGCTATTACTTTTGCAAGTTCAAAAAACAAAGAGTTTATATATAACTTTAGCCCATCACATAATATTAAATATAAATATAAGTATCCTAATCAATATGAAATTTCAGATATGATATGTATTTCATTTATTATCGTTTCATGCTTCAAACAATATATGATTTAGAATAAAAGTATATCAAATACTTCAGTATACATAGTGTATTTATAACCTCACAACAATGTTTCAAAACCATGACTTACAACTAAGTATTTATCGTCCTAATTTACTTATATTTTTACTCTTAAATATAGACTATATATTAATCATGGTAGACTTGATGTTAACCTGAGGCTTTGGTTTATCTAAAGAAAAGCATTGGGTCACTGCTGAAACAAAATACAAATGCATGGAGCTTTGGTTTGTCTAAAGAGAGTTAATATGTGATAAAAATTTCAGCAAGAGAGAAAAAGGGTAAGATGATATACATGCTTTATTGTCTATATAATTATGAATTGAATGAAATAATACGAATTCCAAAATATTTCTTATTTTAACACATGCAAATACACATGATTCATCCAGCACTGGAAACTAAGGAGGACCCTGGAATACTTTTAGATTAATTATTTTATTTTTGTTACAATGGCAACACATAAGTCCTAAAATGGACATGCTAAGTATCATATGATATGGATATATAATTCTATTTTTTCCTTTAAATGATAGTATGAAATATAATTACCAACATGACGTTTCAAGAATCAAGAAACAAAGATTTGAAGTCCATACTAATAAATAGACTTCATTATTTTTATACAGTTAATTATCAACAACTACACACACAGATATTATAGTAATTTTGGGAATAAATTTTAAATAGGATCATTATAAATTATTTTCTCTAGGCAGAAAAAGTAATACGCAGGCATTTCGCAAAATGCCAACTTATCAAAGTACGCTGTAAATTTAGATAAATACAACAGTGTATCATACTTCTTAAATAATAGTGTACTAGAAATAAGGTATCATATTAGATATGAAATTCAGATATGGTTTGTATTTCATTTATTATCGATTCATTTGTTAAAAAATATATGATTTAGAATAAAAATATATCAAATACTTCAGTATACATAGTGTATTTATAACCTCGCTACAATGTTTCAAAACCATGACTTACGATCGAGTATTATCGTCCTGATTTACTTAATAAATTTACTTATGTTTTTACTCTTAAATATAGAATACATATTAATCATGGCATACTCGATTTAATATGAAAATATAGATTGAAGAAAAACATGGGGTCGTTGCTGAAACGAAATATAAATGCATGGAGCATTGGTTTGTCTAAAAAGAATTAATACTGAAATAGCAAGAGAGAAAAAGCATGAGATAATAGACATTCTTTATTGTCTAAAAATGACGAATTAAATTAAAATATATAAATTCCAAATTATTTCTTATTTTAACACATGCAAACACACATGATTCATCCAGCACTGGAAACTAAGAGAGACCTTGGAATACTTTTAGATTAATAATTTTATTTTTATTAGAATGGTAGCACATAAGACTTAGAAATAGACATACTAAGTACCATATGATATGGATATATAAGTCTAGTTAATCCTTCAAATGATAGTAAGAAATATAGTTACCAACATGATGTTTCAAAGATGAAGAATCAAGAAACAAAGATTTCAAGTCCATACTAATAAATAAACTTCATTATTTTGTATACAATTAGTTACTATATATATATTATAGCTATTACTGAAACGAATTTTAAATGGGACCATTACAAATTATTTTCTTTGGGCATAAAATGTAATGTGTAGGCATTTGCATAATCCAACTTACGAAGTACCAAGTAAATTTAGAAAAATACAATAGTGCATCATACTTCTTAAATAATAGTATACCGGAAATAGATGTCATATCGGATATGAATAGTAGTGTATCTTAGGGCATCTCCAGCCGTGCCATTACTTACTGAATTTGCTCGAAAATAATCTCCAGTCGTCAAATTCAAGGCAATAATTCAGCTGAAAGTTCAGGATTCGATTCAGAATCCTGAACTGGGCTTGGGCGCCATTTAATGGGCGCCCAAGCCCTGGCGCCCATTTTATGGGCGCCACCACCAATTGTGGGGGGCATCAGCCTGACATCAGGCTCCCATAAATTGGGAGTCTAGCATCAGGTGCCCATTTAATGGGTGCCTGACCCCTGAGGTTCATTGTCTCATTCAGGACTGAATATTCAGCCTTGAATCGACTGGAGATGCCTTGCTCCCAAATAATCAGATCTATTTTAATATCAATATAGCTTACACAGTTAACCTTGATACATACTGATATATCTTCTGCCTTGTCTGCATAAAAATAATTGTCAAGCATTTAGCAACCAAAACAAACACTCGTCCTTACAGAATATTCTGAATTATAATCATGATAATTGAACTCTTTTGTTTATCAAATTTCATAGTTTTCTTAATCACTAAATTTTGATTATTGATAAAATATCTGTGAATGCTCTTGACCATTGATGTTTAGAATCTTAAATACTAAATTAATTTATGAAAAAAATAAACTAAATAGAACCTTAATTCATTTTTAGCAAGATATCGAGTCCTTCAAAACTCCTTGATCATTTTTTATCATCTTATTGACTGGTAGAGAAACAAAACCAACATCGCTGCTGTTAGTTATCTGCAAAGTTTGAAAATTTAAATTACTGAAATGGAAATTTAAGAAGGAAGTTACCTTATTTTAGCATGTAGAAAGAATAGAGAGAGGTTTCCCTAATTTGGAGCTGAGAGAAAAGAAACGGAAATTGTTTGTAAAAAGTGATGGAAAACGCTAATGGAGGGTGTAAATGAACAAGATGGACAGAAGAGAATGAGGAATTAAAAGGGTATTTTTGTAATTGCAAAAGCTTCATTTGAGGGTTTTTCTATTATATACATACATACATATGAGACATTAGTAACGATTTGTACAAGTTATATATATATATATATATATATATATATATAAGTAGAAAATACGTAGAAAAAGTATTTTATCGACTAGAACTGCGAATGTGTTCGTAACCATAAGTATTGAATCGATATTTAAGTACTTATTCCTTATCTGTTTATAGTCAAGACATATCAAGAAAATGATATCGACACGTCCGTTGAGACTAGTGTACTAAATGATTTCCATATAATGGACGGTGAATTAGGGTACGTCCACCATTAATTTTAAGCCAGTTTAAGCTGACGCATAAATGGACGTGTTAGACATGGGGCTTAAAAATGGACTGTTTAAGCAAACCATTGGCAAAAAGCTGGTTGACCCACATGCATCAAATGCATCTAATGCCAATGGCTTAAACCAAAAACAAATACTATCCCCTTTATAACCATCTTCTAAACCCCAAACTTTCATACCCACTTTACAACATCCCCTCGTTATTTCTTCATCTCCTTATCAACTTCTTCTAATCCATCTCAATGGCGAATGGTAGAGAAAGGTTAACCGATAGATTCTGATGCCGAAGATACGACTTATATACAAGCTGTTGCAAGACTCAGATTGCTGTAATAAGCTCCAATCTTCTGAATTCACATTTTCGAATACAAGCGAAAACACTAGATTAACGATATACTATGCGATCATGCACAACATTGTCAACAAAATTTTTGAATGAAAATACCTTGTTTTCTCATATTGTGCAAGCGATTGGAAGGTTACAGTTTGAAGGAAATGTCCGATATTTTCGTTAGGGAAATGGTAGCCATCTATCTATATATAATTGCTTTGTCTCTTCCTACATGAGTGGCTACTGAAAGATTTCAATGATCAAATATCATGATTTGTATTTATTTTCACAAAGTTTTGAAATTTATTCTATTACTATCTGAAGATATTATTAAACCGGTAGACCTGAATTTAATGGAGTCCCAGAACAAATCAGGTCATCCAACCGATATTATCCATATTTTAAAAGTGTTTTAGAGCTATTGATGGTGCACGTGTTGTTACATATGTGCTTGCTACAGACATGCAACTATATGTTGGGCATACTGGATTTACTACACAAAATTATGGCTATGTATGGTTTTGAATTAACCTTTACATGTATAAGGGTAGGGTGAGAAAGTTCTGCACACAATGCTCAAGTTTTTCTTTCAATTCTGAACACTAGAAATTTGAATTTCCCTCATCCACCAACAAGACAATATTATTTAGTTGACTCAAGATATCCACTATTGGATGGCTACTTAACCCGCTGCCCCAATCTTGGATATTGTAACACCGTAAAATTAATGGTAACTAATAAATAATTAATAAGGCTCCAAAATGAAATTTGAGAAAACATCATAATTTGGTCATGAAACTTGCATCATTGTGTTCGTGGCGATTTTTTAAGCAACTTTGTTTTACGATCGGAGTTCAAACAAAGAAGTTATCAGTGTTTGAAGTTTTCAGAACAAAAATAATTAAGAGGAGAAAAATAAGATAAATAATAATAAATGTGGGACCCCATCGGTCGTTCGCATTACTTGGGCTGATCGATCGCTAGCAGTAGATCGCTTATATGCATGGTCGATCGGTTAAGAGCGTGGCGACTAGAGCTGCAAACAAGCCATTTTTAATTATTTTAATCTAATGGTTACGATTGATTCAAGCGCCCATAAATATAGGTGTAACCACTCACTTCTCTTCTCATATTTTCTGATCAAAGCAGTGAAGCTCTACCATTTTTCCTTCTATGCTATTTCTAATAATAATAAAGTAAATATTTTAAGTATATATAATGGAGAAGGGTGGAAAATAAAATAGAAGAAGAGAAGGAGCGAATCAATACTATGAAAAACTGTAAATTCCATTATTATAAATCTGTATCCCCTTAACTCATAATCTCTTCACATATATGAAATTCTAATAGTATGTATATATATATATATCTTATTATACATATTCTTTTGGATTAGAATGAAAAAGGAGTCAAGTAAAGAGATGAATTCAGATTGGGGAGATTTGGAAAGCTTGAAAGGTGAGAGGAAAATTAATAATTTTTTTATAACATTGAAATTTATATCGTTAAATTTATTATTATGCCCATATAAGATCCGATGATTTGTAGGCTTAAAAAAAACATATAGAAATACCACCTACATATTCTGTAAGTTAGGTAATTGGAATGTGAATGTTATTTATACACCAATCTTTTGAAAACCAGTCCTTAAATTTGTTAAATTGAATGTTGATAAAGTTGTAAAGTCTATTCTAGATTTGTAGTTGGGTTATAGAATGTTAGTATTAGTTTAGACTGCCCTAATTTGACTTGAAATGTGAATTTCTATATTTTAATTTATTGGGAGCAGGGTGTAATGTAATTGTATCTACTTCCATGTAATCTCTATAAATTATCTAATTCCACAAATGTATAAAAAGTGCGTCATTTGAAATAACAAGGAGTATGCCAAAAAGAAATGAGATGTGTAAAATATGGATATTCTTCTCCATGGTTTGCATTTTCTATTTCAATAAAAGAAAAGAGACGATTCATTGTAATTTCAAATGGAACAAAAGTCTCCTTTATGGGTAATTTATCGAAAGTTTTAATGGTAATCCTTTTAAGAAATGTAAAGGCCCGCAAATCTGTACCATTTGAGTCAATAATAATTCACATCAGTTCAACTCAAATTGAACAGAAATACGAATCCTTAGGGGTAAAGAAGAAAAGATAGAAGTAAAAAGATACAACAACATAGAATCTCACAATCGCAGTGAAACAAAATATAATATAATACAACAAATTTTTATACAAAGAATCTGTAACTGTTAATATACATATAATCGTCAGAGTACAACAATCAATCTGGACAGTTGTAATAACTTGTTCTCACTAGTACTAACTATACAATCTACACACATTGTGGAATATAATCAAGTACGTGATATACGTCTGAAATCTTCCAGCTCATTTCCTGGGCTCTATAGCATTCTAAACTGAATCTGTAATGTTAATTCCAAAGATGATGGTTTTATGACAACAACCTTAGGACTTGTTATAAAATATAAATACTAGTATTCTTGTCTAGATATATATATATATATATATATATATATATATATATATATGTATATGAAGGATATATATACATATATATATATATATATATGTAGGTACTGAGAATGAAGACTGTATAATATAAAGATTCAAGATCGAACATAGAGATTCAAGACCGACGAATTCAAGATTGAAGAAATCAAGACTGAAGACTCATGAGTATCAAGAGTTCAAGACATCAAGATAAGTAATAGAGTTTAGATTTATGTTAAGACTTCATAATAGCACTAAAATCTTTATTTGGATTTTAATTGTGGAATGGAATCCACCTTCTCGCTTTAATAGTGGGATGGAACCCACGACCTCTTTAGTAGGATGGAACCCACGACCTTCTCTAGTGGAATGGAATCGACGAAATTTTCAAAATGATTTATTTATCAAAAATATCTTTTTAAAGTCATATCTATCAGTTTAAATATTTTATCCTTAAGGCGAAAAATATTTTTAATCATATTAATTTCAAAATCATCTTTTTTTTAAACTATCTCTTGATTTTAATATTTTAGCTTTAATAATTTCAAAAAAAATCTATACTTAGTTTTCAATACTACTTTTATATTACAGATTATATATTTTAAGGTTACTTTCTAAAACTCTTTTATAAGTTTAAACTATATTCAAAATGGTTTACAAAGTTTAGAAATTGTTTTGACAAGTTTTAGAATAGAAATCATTTTAAAGAAAAATCTATTTTCAAAAATAACACAGGCATGCGAGATCCCTCATCCCCTATGTCGACATGGTAGCCGTAGAATTTAAAATTCAAATTTTCAAAAGAAGTGTTTGTTCATCATAACCTTTCACGAATGGACAAGACTGTTGTTCTCATATAAATACCAGTTGTTTTCAACGAATTTTAAGTTGTTTTTCTTCATTTCTTCACTCCTTCTTCTCCACTCAAATATTCTCTTATATTTCAAATGCTTTAACAAACTCTGCCAAAATTCTAAGTGAATCAAACTCGACCTTCTTTATTTTGATTCTCTGCCACTCTCTCTCAAAGATCTCAGTACTACTCAGAGTTATAGGATTATTTGTAATCAAAGAAGTGAGAGAGTCTCTCTTTATCAAAGTGTGATTGGAAATAGTGTGATTGATAGGATCGATTTCACCCTAGAGGGTTTGGGGGGGGGTGGTGAATAGGGTGATACTATTAATTACAAAAATTTAATGCGGAATAATTTCAACACGGATATAACTAAGTAATAGCAGCACAGATAATAGAAGAATAATAAAAATAGAAATAGAACAACACAGATTTACCCAATTTCGGCAATACCATGCCTACGTGCTGCCCCCAAGGTTTCTACTAGAAATTAAGTAGTCAGACGCTTACACACGTAAACTCGCGACACCCGCTATCGACTAACCTAACTTTACGCTCAAAACCCTACCATAACTCAGCCACTCAGTTGCGAATTCTCAAACTACACCACCGTAGTTCGTCCACTAGTCACACGACTAGAATTTACAAAAGTTTAAAAAAAAATACAAAGTAAAAACAATTAAAATAAAAAACCCTAATTTAAAAAAATAAAAACCCAAAGTAATAGTGGAGAAAACCGACCCAAATCAAAGAGTGTGGTGATAAAAAAATCGTCTCCGTATATTTTATTTCTTCGGCTTGACTCCTTTGTGAATAAAGTCTGCTTCCTTTTTCCATTCGTTCCTCTTTAATATAATTTGGGATTCGTGAAATTCGAAGGCGCCGACTCCAGTTGCTAGATCGAATACATGATTCAGCGTCCCTTGCTTTATCAATCGATAGTTTCTTTGATTTGCACACGGCTCCTTTAAATTTGCCGAGTTCGGTGTGAATTTGGTATGTGATTTTCTGTATTATTTCGTTGATATGCTTGAACTCGACTTTTAATCGGCTAATGATGATTGGGCTTAAATAGGATTCTAAATCATGTAATTTCATTCGTTTACTTCTAATTTGAATCCAAAAGTGAATTTGTTCTGCCGTTCGATTTAGCTTGAATGTTGGTGATTTCTTTAAACTAGTTTAATTTCGTATATTTTCTTACTTGATTATCACGGCTTGTTTGGTCTTTGATTACGTGTTACCATATTGATTCTAATTTGTTCGAACTTGCCTTGGTCACCACGGCTTTGATTTTAGCTTGTTCGATTTTTTCTTGGTCATCATGGCTTTGATTTTTGGCTTGACATTGATTCCATTCTTCATTCCCTGTTGACTTCGGTTACTTTGATTATGTGATGATATTTAAGACACCTCCATCTTTGTTTGAAACTACTGTTTGACTTGATTCCAATTTTTGCTGGCTTCGATTATGATGTTTGAATTTGCTGGCTGCACTTTGGTTGATTGACCTATCCACTTTGTTTCACTATTGGCCTGCATTGCTTAGTTTGAAGTCTGGTCTTGGCCGTTTGATTTTTGCATAGAATATATATGTGTACATACATTTTGTAGCTAAAGTTTGGTTGATTGCACTGTCCACTTGGTTAAAAACTGTTGAATGTTCTGTAGTATTTTCTACTTGATGCTTGATCACTTCTAGTTGCATATACATATGTCTATGTGTTTACATTTACTTTACTTGAGTTTGCACTAGTTTGAGAGCCCAGACTATTTTCTGGTTTGGCACTTGCATTTGAGTTGTATTGTGCTTGTGCCTGGTCAGGTTGAGTTTTAAACTTCTTTCTTGTATCTGGTCTGTTTGCCTCCATGCCTTCATGAGTCTGTTCATTTGGACTGAACTAGTTTGTGGTCTCTGTTGCAAGTCACCATATGTACACATGCATATGCATGTGTGTGTGTATGTTGTTGAGACTTTTCCATGAAATAATTGTCTTTGATTTTGATTTAAAAGCAAGCTCTGAATATTTGTCTTGAGTTGTTTGTGTGCTTCATGGTTGATTTGGGTCTGCTTGGATATTGAACTTGATCATTTCATGTTGTACATGTTGCTAAGTCTGGTTCGGTGGTCTTGTTCCACTTGCCGTTCACTGGTCTTTGCCGTTGAGACTGCTGCACCATGTAGTAGTTTTGCTTGCATTTATTTATTCATGCTGTCATTGACTTGTGTTTATATAGATGCTGTTATGCTACAGTTTTTGTTGTATTACATTTGAACCTTTGACTGTTGAGGCAACACCATTGACTGCTGAGGCTTTGATTCACTGTTGCATTGCTTCGAGTCAGGTTCCATTGGTCATTGTTAGACTTCATGTAGTCTGGTGGCTTTACTTTGGTATTTGCAGTTTTCATTTCTGTTTGGTTGCCACTGAACTTCAAGTTCTTTGGTTCAAGTAATTTTGGAATTTGTGTGCTATCCACTACCTTTTGTACTTATTCATTTTTGATTTTGGATGTTCGAGTTGTTTTTAGTTGCCTTGACCATTTTATTGAACTTTTACATTTTGATTACACATGTGTTGAATCCAGCTTATAGCTCGGGTTTGACCTTATGCTCGTGTCGTGACTTTATTTGTATTGCACTTGAGTTAAACCTGGCTTTTGGTTGGGTTTGACCTTGTGCTCACCTGTCCCTGTAATTTTATCAAGTGTATATAGATGTGCACGGCATTGTGGCATGTACAGTGATACACTGTGCATGTCACAGGTTGTTCGTGCATGATGAATTCAAAACAAATATGATGACGAACAACCCAAATAACTGAGACAAATAATATTTTTAAAAATACATTTTATTTTATATTGACAATGTCACGACCCGAAATCCAGCGTTCAGAAATGGACATCGAATAGCCCACTTGTATTCAACTATCGGAGATTCAAACGTTGAACTCCAGTTTGGCGGAGCTTATAACAACATTAGGTGAATATAAAATAGCGGAAACAAAAGATGATTTCATTTATCACAACACAGATACAACATAGATACATCATTTGATCAATACCAACATCAGAGTGCTATATACATAATACAACAACAGAATGATAACATCACAGTGGAATAATGACAATAGGTCTTCAAACTGGTTTCCAACATACTTTGATAAGATCTTCCAAAAATCCAAACACTTCAAAAGATTTCCAAACCAAAAGCTTTTCAAAATCCAACAGCTTCCACAAGATCTCTAAATCCAAGCTAGCTCCAAAACACGGATAACCTGCTTCTAGGCTGTCCGTATGGAAATTATGGACACCCAGAGTTTAGGAAGGGAACAATAAACTCCGGGTCAGTTATGAGTAAACAAAAACAGTTGTTTGTAAAAAACAATTATTTTTTTAGAAATCCGATATGCTTTTGAAAAATGAAACTACCATAACACCTCCCGCCACACACACAATGCAATCGCATAATTGGAGGAGATTTCTTCTTATGATTGTCAAACATGCTTGATACGAGAAAACTCTTTTGATATTATTATTAGTGCATAGTGTAGAAAGCATTTCGAAAGTACAATATTAATCTTAGCCAGCGTACACATTTCATAGTATGCCTACTATAGCTACCACTTAAACGGTGGGTCGCCACCATAAGTAAATGGCAGGTTATACAACTAAAACCGTACAATGTACGTATTGGCAGTTGGATTTCCAATAAATGGTCAGGCTAAGGAACTTCCTAGCCACATGGGTACGTCTCTGGAGGGACGCCCCGAGAACTTAACCAGATCTTTGCCAACACAAGGCCGGGTTACCTCTGTAACTAGGTAACTACTACACGAATATGCCGTTCCCCGGTCGTTACCGACCTTTATCCGGGGGCCCTCAACCACAAAGCAACAACCAAAAAGTAATAAATTTGGTGCAACCACATAGGTTAAATATCTAGGATCCATACCATGATACCACCTTTTTCCAAAAGGAAATGGACATACCCTAAAGGGCGCGACCCTCATAACCTTTCTGCATTCTTCCTGTTTCAACCATTTTCGGGTTGTGAGGTCCGACGAGGTCTCGTCCACAAAGCTACACTTTACACAAAAGCCATGCTTTGATCAACAAATGATCAACAACACTCAGCATGCCACACTACCAAATTGGGAGAATATCACTGATAACCATCAACTACATATCCTCTGAGCTTGTACGTCTCAGAGAAGGTGTTAAGCTAAGAGAATAAATTCTCCACCACCAAACAGAAATGTATTTGATAGAGATCAGCTTTATATCTCAAAGTAATGTCAGACATACTACCATACAAGTCCGTTCCGGGTTCGAACGGAACCGAAGGCACTTCGTCCAATAAAGGAAGAAGCCCTTGCAATCCAGGTATCCATAATCCCGATCGGACTCCCCATCACATATGGAGATCTCTATACCGGAGTAACTCAGCGCAGGGTCATTCGATAGGTTATCCTATCGTTCTCGAAAACACCCGGTCTTCACCACCGTCATTAACTTCTGATTTTTTAATTTCTTCTTTGAATGTTGGACACCTATTACACTTAGGGATCTTATTTTGATAGTTTTTAACTAATTGTTCAATCTGTTCATTTAGTTCAATCAAACTATCTCTTTGTGATTCAATTTTAGTATATTTCTCCCTAAGTCGTTCAAAACAGCCATTTACTTCGTGGAAATATATAAGTAATTCTGAGTGAGTGAGTTTTGATACCTCGCTTGGCTCGTCATCGTCGCTATCAGTTATATTTCCCTGAAGGCACATATCTGCTTTCTCACTCTCATTGCTAGTACTTTTATTACATGTATTCCACGTGGATGCAAAATTTCTCCTTTTTGATTTCTTTTCAAGGTCGTGTCGGTTTTAAGGACAATTGGACTTGACGTGTCCGGGTTGGTTGCACTTGTGACAAATGATCCCGTGTTCTTCTGAGTTGTCTACTGCTTTGATTATTCTGCTTTTCAATTGTTGATTTGGAGCTGGATTTCCGTATTTGCGGTTCCACTTTTTGAATCTCTTTATGAGTAGCGCCAGCTCAGCTACTTCATCATTGTCATCCTCATCACTACTGTTTTCTACCAATCTTGTTAAGATCATTTCTTTAACTGAGTTGATTGAGGATGATTTCTCATTGTTGTTAACTTTTGCACCGTATATTGCATCAAAAGCATTCCAGATTTCCTGTGCATTTTCACAATGAGAGATAAAGTTAAAATTATCTTGATTAATATGAGAATATAATACATGCATAGCAAGAGCATTAATCGAGATAACTTTCTTGTCGGTTATATCACACCCATTTTCAATAATATTCCAACATTTAATATTAACAGATTTCAAATAAAATTCCAGTTTTAATTTCCAATTCAAAAAATCTATTCCATCGAAAACAGGAGGAGTAATATTGGAACGACCCTCAGCAAAAGTAGCCATTTTAAAAATTCAAATTTTTAAAACAAAAATTGGTTTTTGTAAAATCAATTTTTTAAAACAAAAATGGCTTTTGCACCGAGCTCTGATACCACTTGTAGGATCGATTTCACCCTAGAGGGGGGTGAATAGGGTGATGCTGATAATTATAAAAATTAATTGCGGAAGCTTATTTTAACACAGATAAATCAGAATAGCAGCACAGATAATAGCAGAATAATAAATGCAGAAATAGAACGACACAGAATTTACCCAGCTTCGGCAAAACCCTGCCTACGTGCTGCCCCCAAGGTTTCTACTAGAAATTAAGTAGTCACACGCTTACACATGTAAACTCGCGACACCTGCTACTGATTAACCTAACTTTACACTCAAAACCCTGCCACAACTCAGCCACCGAGTTGCGAATTCTCAAACTACACTACGTAGTCTGTCCCCTAGTCACACGACTAGAATTTACAACGGTTTAAAAAGAGAAATACAAATTTAAAAGAATTAAAATCAAATAAACCCTAATTTAACTAGAGCCTTATTAATAACTATAAACCCAAAGATTAAAATAAAGGTCGGTCCCTTTTTCCTTCTTTTATATTCTTTGGCCCGTTCCTTTTATATGATAATGGCGGCTCTCGTTTCGTTCGTTCCTCTTCCTTCAAAAATTAGGGCTTCTATGAAATTCAAAGATGCCAACTTGGAATATTCGATTGAATAGATGATTCAGCGTTTCTTTTTGTCAATCGATGGTCTCCTTTTTACTTCGACTGCTTCGAATTTTGATCGAGTTCGATAAGGCTTCGGTATGTAATATTTTTTGCTCTTTTTCTTTTCTGGTTGTATGCTTGAACTCGATTGCTAATTGCCGATGATGATTGTGGGTTTTTATATAAGTTCGATCTCCTTTATTTGCATTCGTATATATTTGATTGAATTTGTCAATTGATTTTCTCGGCCGTTCGATGTTGCTTCGATGTTGATGATTTCTCTGACTTTATCAAATTCGTATAATTTGATGCTTGGCACTTATGGTATTTTTTGACTTGGTTCGGTTTCTTGTTTTCTTGGTTATCACGACACTGTTTGGTTTCGTGGCCACCACGGCTTGATGTTTATTTGACTTCGGTCATATGATTTTGTGTATGCGATTCCATGACTCTGTATTATCACCATTGCACTGATATTGATACTGTTCTTCACTCTGTGGACTTTGGCCATTTGTGTCAACCTGGACTTGTTCGATTTTGATAAAACACGACTTTGATTTTTTTTGACTTTGAGATGAAAGTTGACTTGTTCATTCACATCTGGCATTGATTTGTATTAGTTCGAACATGCCATGGTTTTGATTTTTGCGTCTAGCTTCATGTGTACACTTTCAGTTGCCAGTTGATGATTTTCTGGCTTAACTTTAATTTGTTTCATGTCTTCACCTGACTTTGACATCTTTGTGTATTGGCTTCGGCCATTATGCACTTGATTTACTTGCGGTCTTGACTTTGTTATACTCTGCATATATTCTCTGATGTTGTCACTGCATACAAGTATATTTGTTCGAACTAACTATGTCACTTGCTGTATATCATTATTTTGGAACTGTTATCTGATGCTTTGTTCAAAACCTCTATTACATTTGAATCTCTAACATTTTTAAAATTGACTTAAAAAAATTGTCATTGACTTGTTCCACTTGGATTTGTGTTCGCACTGCATATATATGTGCTAGTTGATGTGCACATTGTTCATTGTACTGTGCCATTTGTAGTTGTATTTGGTTGCTCATGTATATTCCACTGTACATCACTTCATATGGCTTTGCATATTTGTGCATGTCTTCGATTATGGTGTATGCATATAGTTCTGGCCTTTGTATATTTGTTTGCACAGCTTCTCAGTTTTATATGTTGGTGACTGGTCTTTGCTTAAATTGATTTGTTGTTCCATGGTTTTGCTAGCTTGGAGTTTCAGACCTGTAGCCTTTGTGCTTTGGTGCTGTGTTGCCACATCTTTGTTGTAACTGGACTTGTACTTGTAGTCTTTATTGTTGTGTGGCTTTGAGCTTCACTGAGTTTGTTGCTTTTCGCCGTTGCATACATGTTCTTGTCTTTCCTGTCCACCGCTTGACTTTGTGGTCTAGTTCCTTCATATTATTAGTGCACTTGTATTTGGTACAACTGCCCTTGTGCACTGTGTTGTTTGGATCTGGTCATTGGTTGATTTCTTTGTATTGTTGTTAGCTTTGGGTTTCACTGACCGCACATGTACATGATGAGTCTCGTGACATTGTCTGATATGCATTTGCTTGATGGTCTGAATGGACTGTCTAACCTTTCACTTGAGACTGTATGTAGCTGTCTTGACCACTTGATTGCATTTGGATTTGTTTTTCGAATTACACTTGAGTTGAATCCAGCTTGTAGCTTGGATTTTACCTTGTGCTGAAAGTTGTGACATTATTTTATTGCACATGAGTTGAATCTTGCTCACTTGTCCCTGTAATTTTATCAAGTGTATATATCGGTGTGCACGACCTTATGGCATATACAGCGATACACTGTGTATGTCACAAACTGTTCGTGTATGATGAATTCAAAGTTAAATGATGACGAACAACCCAAATAACTGAGGCAAATATTATTTTCAACAGACACATTTTATTTTATACTGCAAAAATATTTCCTTTTCAATTTTACTGCGTCAGTATTTATTTTTGCAGATTGCTTAGATGCTGGATTCAATTTGAAGTGAAGTTGAAGATAAAATACGAGTCGAGCGAATGAGTGATATGTAGTGAGGTCAAATGTAAATGTGAATGTGCTGTACTTGAAATTGTATATATATAGTGAGAGCTTGAATTTTGTACTATTTAAAGATTGTAATAAATATTTGTTTGAATAAAAATTCTGTTTGAAGTCAAATTCTGTGTTATTTATTTTTATTCAGCAAATTTTTATTTAATTTATGAAAAATAAAATAGTACATTAACAAATACATTTACACGAATATATATATATATATGTTTATTATCATCAAACAAAAATCATATAATCGCATATTCAACAGACTTCTTTGTCTGTCGTAAATTTTAATGTCAAACACCATGGAGCCAAAGCGGGCCTAAACTCCACCAGGGCCGAACGACCCAGAAATACATTATATGGAGAGTCAACATCCATTACTATGAACGGTAGGACTCACACTCTCCTACGGTCACCTTCTCCTAGTTCAACTGGTAACTCAATATACCCCATCGTGTCAGTTGCAGCACCATTAAAGCCGTGGATACGGGTTTTGCATGGTTTTAAATCTTTTGCCTCCATCTTCATTTGGTCATAAGCCTTCTTGAAGATGATGTTGATAGAGCTTCCATAATCAATTAAAATCCTTTTGACGTAAGCTGGCCCGATCGTTGCAGATATGACTATCGAGTCGATATTAGGAGCCCCCACCTTGTCTGTATCTCGACTCCTAAACACTATATCGTCTGTCATCATGCGTTGTTGTTTTACGGGGGTTCCATCTTCCACATTCGAACAACATTCATAATTCGCATGCCTCAAGGAGGTAGCATATCATTCCATCTCCTGCCAATTCTTGTCTGCAAGATGAGGTCCTCCAACTATAGTGTTTATGATCAACCTTCCCACGGTCCTGGCAGGTTCTTTTAGGTGGCTTGGAGTCGGCCCGCGTCCGGGGTCTGACGTCCCTTGCCTACCCTCTGGTGGGTTCTTAACAAACTCCTGCAGCTTTTTCTGCCTGATTAACCTTTCTATGGCATCATGGAGGTGTCTACACTCCTCAGTATTGTGCCCGTGGGTCTCATGGAAGCGACAGTACTTCCCTGTCCATTTCTGTTCCTCAGTGGACTCCTTTGGACGTAGCTTTCTGTATTGAAAGGTGTTACAGGTAGATAGATAAATGTTTTTAAGGGACGTATTCAGGGGGGTGTATTCATTGTAGGTCGAAATCCTCGACTTCCATCTCCCTGTCTCTTTTTTCTTTTTAGGATTTCCACCTCTGGATCCTTTAGATTGCCCAGGCTTGTTCTGAACATTGACTTGAACTTTTCCCGAACTATCGTCGGATTGCTCACGGCGATGTTACTTTTCACAGTCTCCTGAACAGGGCGTGGTGCCTTATCTCGTCTTATCCATCGAGTTTCCTCCCTCCTTATGAACTGGTGAACTTTGGAATAGAATCGCTCCAACGTAGTTGGAGGCTTTCCCGCCAACCAATCTCCAAACTCCGAGTCTGGATCTACACTTCGCATTACCACCATCAAGATTGCATGGTCGTTAGGATTGCTAACTTCAGTGGCAGCAACATGAAAACTCTGCAAGTATGCTTTCAAAGACTCTCCCGGAGCCTGGATCATGCTTGATAAGAACATCACGTCCTTTGAACGAGTAGCATGTATCCTGAATTATTCAACAAACTTCATTGCCAACTCGTCGAAGCTGGATATAAACCGTGAAGGAAGTCGAGTAAACCACATGGTGGCGATTCTGGACAAAGTGATTGGGAAGCACCTACACTTGGTCGCATCATTCGCCCTTGTAGAATCCATCATCCATTCGTACCTCATCACGTTGTGCCTAGGGTCAGTCTTCCCTTCATAGGCTGGGATAATCGGTATACTGAACTTCCTGGGATACTCAGCCTGTAGAATAGCATCTGTGAAGGGAGTATGACTCCTGGACACTCCCCAATCTTCATTGGTCAAGCCTTGATTCTCTCTCATTAACTGCTTGACTATAGCTGATAAGCCCAAAGTTTGTATGGAGGGTGGAAGGTTGGATTCCGTTCCACGGGACCGCTTGGGTTGGTGTCTCCTCTGCTGGCGATCGGCCAAACGCGCATCTTGAAAGCCAGCTTCGTTAGGATCTTGGTGAGCCGGGCGTCCGGTCTCCTCACGTGTCTGATCCCTAGCAAATCGATCAGTGGCATCTGCCTGTGCAACTTCAGTCTTACGACGTCTACGCCTTGGAGATTCATCAGCTGAGGTCGAGCTATCAGATGAAGAGTAAGGAGTAGGGCTACCTCTAGCATTCTAATGCTGCTGATGGGTAAGCTAAGTCATGAGATTAGTGTTGGATTGAATCTGCTCAGAAAGTTGCCTTCTACTTTCCCTGAGTTCTCTCATCAAATCATTGAACTCTGTTCGGGTAATGACTTCCGTTTGATTTTGGATGGAGGGTCCTACGCCTTGAATCGCTTGTTGGTTGCTAGGTCCAATTTGTTGCACACTAGCAGTCTCGTGGACGTCCGCGTTATGAGAGGCTGATCGGGTGCATGGTCTTCCCATAGTAGAGTTGTCGATTTGAACTATGAATAGATTCAACGGGAGTCCTATGAATAAGTCGGATCTCCTTCGGGGGATTTTTCAATCCAGTAGCTACAAAGTAAATCCTATCGGCCTGAGAATTCGATTCTCAGTGAAAGCACCAAAATGTTATCACCAGAATTGGTCACTTACACCCTTAAGAAAGATTATGTAGAGAGATTAACGAAGAAAGTAAATGTAAACGGTGAATAGAATGCTAAACTAAATGCAGAAAATAAGAACACCAGATTTATAGTGGTTCGGCGTAATTGCCTACGTCCACTTTGAGGTTAATCTTTATTTCTTTAGTTATCAACTGGTTACAGATACAATCCATACACCAACTATTTGATTACCATTGTTAAGCAAAGAAGATAAGTCTTGAATGAGTCTTGAATGCGGCAGAGTCTCCCCGGTGTTCTTGGAAAAAGGTCCCTTTCACGGTGCCCATGCCTCTCTTTTATAGACAAAAATGGGTTGGACTTCCCTGATGGGCCTAGCAGCTAGATATCTCGGCCCAAAGTGAGTGACTTCTGTGTGCCGAACCACTAATGTCGAACGCTTCCTTTATGTCAAACGAGGCGATGTGTTGAGTGAAGAGTGCAAGCCGAACGAGAACCGATGCCGGTCAAGGGGAGATGCCGAATGACGCATGAATGTCGAACGAGGATGGAATGTCGAACGGGGAATTGTATGCCGAACGACATGCTGATGCCGAATGACATATGAATGTCGAACGACTCTGCCATGTCGAACGAGATTGAATGTCGAACGACTCTGCCATGCCGAACGGGGTTTTGTACCGAGCAAGGCTGGAATGCCGATTGAGGCTAGAATGCTGAACGGCCATGTTGTGCCAAACGGCCCTCAATGCCGAACGTGGTTTGGATGCCGAGCATTGTGGAATGCTGAACGACCATCTGTGCCGAATGGCCCTCAATGCCGAACGAGGATTGATGCCGAGCGGCCTGGTCGTGTCGAACAGGGATAGATGCCGAACAAAGCCCGGATGCCGAATGGTGCTGGATGCCGACCGAGGCCTCTGGTTACCTGGTCAAGCCACTGGGTAACACTCTTGTGCGAGTTTTACGATTATAGAGCTGGTTTTCGATAAAACGGTTTTCGGCCATTTTTCCATTTTATCGATTTAAATCCTGAGGAATTTTTTTTGTAAATATTTACTCAAAATAAGATTTAATATTATTCATTATCACTCAAAACAATATTATTTGTATTATCAACCTTTCATTTGAATAAATTTAAAAATAAATATAATTTATCAAAGTGATAAATTTGTGAATCATTACATACTTCCCCCTTTAAAAGAATTTCGTCCCTGAAATTACCCAGGACAAAAACCCAAAGGTTTTGCCCAAAATATTTATTTTTAAACTTACATTTACACGATGTATATAGATCATCTGTACACAATATCTGATTCGATCTTTTATTCAAATTCGTAACTTTACTTTAGATCTAATATTGATTTCCCGATCCTCTAATGCGGACTCTGACCAGGCTTTTTGATCAGAACTTTAGTTCTTCCTTGCATAGCTATCAACTATGATAGAAAACTCAAGTATCCAACCATAAACTCTCATCAATGTTCATCGTCAAGAATTGAGTGATAAATCCTTTTTAGGATCAGTGTAAATAACTCAAAATTCTACACTCAAATCGTAGACTAAATCGTGCGATGAAATAATCCATATACTTCATGTGTATTTATTATCCTTTCCAAAATTCTTAAGAAAAAACATCATAAAACTTTCATCTTTTATTCAGACTTTTATAAAGATACTTCTTTATACATATCCATTTTACATTTTTATTTTCCTACTATTTCTACTTGAAAATACATTTCTTTTCAAAACACAATTCAAGGGTTTAAAAACAAATGTTGCTAAAACATCGTTTACTACAAACATAAAACCATTCATTAATAACTTTAAATGTTTATTTTAAAGATCAAAGCATACTCATGCTTATCAATTAAGATAATACACTTCGATAAAAATTGACAATCGTCAATTAATTTATCAACTAATGATTCATATTATGCTTTTTAACTTTAGAAAATTATATTGATCGAGCAACTCAAAAATGATACCAAGGAACTAGGTACTACCAATAGTATCGCATATATTTTTTAATAAGAAGGGGAATACTTAAGGGAAGTATTTACCATCCGAACACATCTCTTGCCCATTTTTAGTTACTTTCGAGACACTCAAATTAATTAAATATAAGATTGCTTTTCATTTTCAAAATCTTATTTTAGAAATAGTACTATTATTATTCCTTTTTTTAAAAAAAATATTCAAAATTCCTTTCAAAAATACCAAAATTTAAATTCTCAAAAATTCCTTTATATGCATGTTTTATATATCCAATTTATAAAATCACTTATATAAAACATATTCATAAGATTTATTTATCTTAGATAAATTCCTATAATAAAAATTGTTATTTATCGAATACCCCATAGTCAAATCATGAAACCAAATTCAAGAGGTATTCGTACTTAAAATTTTAAATTAAACAACCAATTAATCAATGGTAATAACTAAGTATTATTATTTCCTTAATCAAATAAATATTATTACTTGAAAAATATTCTTTACATTCAAAATATAATCCAAGGTAAAATTATTTCATTTACCAATTTTCAAAACCAAAATCGTTTGTATATAATATTAACAAATACACGCTCATATATAATACTCTCAAACTCATTCCAGAGTGTTACTAACCCTATCTCTAATGAGTTACTCAGCCTAGGGTATTACTAACCCTATCTTTGATGAGACTTTACCCTACCAAAGTCAAGGTTCTCGCTTAACCTTAAGCTTTGATACCAAATGTGACGCCCCACCTCCTCAATTCTCGAAAATCGACACTAATACATCCTCGGTATTCATGTGCTGCAAATCCAAGTGCCGGAGAGGCGGATTATCATGGGTAAGAAAAAAAATAAAGAAAAAAAAGAATTTCACACGAATGTAATAACATATATTATTTCAGCATATAACCTTTACAGCGGAAAATTTAAATACATTTATCAGAGTTAAACATGGACAGTTATAAATATCTGTCCTTACAAATGCAGAATATAATGATACATAAGTGTTGTGGTAAAAGATAACAATCTTAAGAAGAATCTTCTGACTCCATGCTCCAAGCTCTATCTAGATTTCTTCGAACTAAACCTGACTACTTGGCTTCCTGGGAAAATTAAGGCACCCGCAGTTTAAGGGAAAAGGGAAATAAACTCTGGGTCAGTTATGGGACTGGTGTGAGAAACTCAAAATACGCCGTTTCGAAAAAGAAAAGGTATTTCATAAGACCACGCTGCACATAAACACGGAATGAGTTTCTACCTTATGATAACCAAAACATTTTCTACACAAAATATGGAGATATTATTTTTAATGACATTCCTTTGAAAATATTTGCAAGTAAACTTATTAATCTTAGCTGAAATTGTTACCATTATTAAATTTTGAATATGTGAGGCTCTACAAACAAAACTCTTACATGGCTCGTTCAGAGAATGAATTCCATACAATGGCAGGTAAGGGACTACCTTTCATGCAGTACATCTCTAGAGGAATGTACCGAGGATGCACAAACAATCCTCCACATCTGGCAAGACCGGCTTATGCCCATTTGGCACTCATACATGGCCTAGATAGAACCGAATATGACATCACCACGGTCGTAACCGACTTATCCAGGGCCCTACAGCATACACCACATACTCGGCATAAAGAGAGTAATCTAGAAAGGTGTACCTTAACGGTTGCAAACCATAGATCTCTGCGGCATACCCTGTTTAAGCCATTACCGGGTGATGAGGTCTGAGATAGCGATTACCTTTCACATAGCACATTCCACTTTGAATGCCACGCTGCCATTCCATGCTCAAACAACTGATTTCTACAAACGTATAACTTCTGAGTTCATATGTCTTAGGAAAGGATGTTAAGCTATGAGAAGTTGCCTTCTCCAATTACCAAATAGATGATACGTTCATAAGATCAATTTATGTAACTAAAAATGCAACATTAGACATCCGTCCATACAAGTTGCCCAATAATAGGACAAATCGAAGACACTCTCCTATCACATGTTATCGGAAGTTACCCCTAGGATTAGTAGAGAGAAGTCCTCACATCGAAGATCTTAAATGAAGAACTACTGCCACATAATATGATATGGAAAATCCCCCCGAGGGTCAGTGAAAAGCAGCCCTACATTCCATATTCCAAATCATTTCCATGTCTTCACTTGGAATACGTAAATTGGTTCGAAGTGGTCTTCAGATAGGAATCACCCAAATCTGACCCCGGTTCCTTCGCATCAATCGTCGATAAAAGGATGTTAAGTAAATAAGGAATTATTCTTTTAATTTATTACTTCCTTTTTATCAAAAATATCTTCAAGAGATATATATCTTTAAAACTTTTCTTTTCGGTATACACGAAATCATTAAACGTCTCCTATCAAATTCATTGAGTACTTAAAACACATTGAATCTTGAAATTATTCCAAATCGTTTCTAATTACCTTTCAGACTTTACTAAAACACTTTGATATATTTATAAAACATTTCAAACTCATTTTAAAACCTTTTTAAAGAGGTTTAACATTCCATATACACCAATTCATTAAATAAAGAAAAGTGATTTCCGTTGTGCTTATCGATGTGTATTTCCATGACTTGCATTTATATTCCATATTAAACAACCAAACTTGATGATTAAAGAATATTAAACATCCACTGCAAACATCATATCATCATCTAAAAATATAATATAATTAAGAGTTTCTCACCTTGATTTTCTATCAAAAAGGCTATAAATTCACTAACTCATGATCCAAGCTCACGAACCCCAACAACTTGCTTCCTAGTATACTCGACCATTCCATGCCAAAAGTCGTGCTCGACCAAGCATGGGAAATGAGGTGTAGGACTTTGGATTATTATTGAATTTACCAAAAACTAGACCTAAAAATAGGTCACTTTCTCATTGGATTTTGGACATATTACTCTCTAAATTTGGAAAAGTTGTCACATGAAAATTGTAGTAAATTATCTTCTCTATGGTTTTTGTAAAAGAATCATTTGATTTGGTTTATTTATGAGGAAGTTATGGCCAAGACAAGAAGAGATATTTTCGGAATCATGAAAATCAAACCCAAGAATGAGTCTACTTCTAGCTAATTTTTGGACATGTTGCTCTAGAAATTTTGGAAAGTTATCAGAAGGAAAGTTCTTGCAAATTCTTTTCTATACAATTTGAAAAAATTTAAAGCTTGATTTCGACTTATTATGAGAAAGATATGATCAAAAGTACAAAGGGTATTCTCGGATTAATAAAAATGAAGCCCGAAAATACATTGTAAAGAAGTGGAATTTTGACATGGCTAAGCTCAAAAATGAAAGAAGTGCTCAGCATAAAAGTTGTAGCCACTGGAATTTAGCATAGTCCAAAAAAAATTACTACATTTCGATCAGATTTGGAGGAGTTATGCTCGAATGAAAAAGAGGTATTTTCGGCCTTTAAAACTGGGCTCGAAATGCTCTGGAAAGAATCGAGTTTCTAGTATGGCTAAGCTTAGAATGAGAAGAGGTTGTCAACTAGAAAGTTGTAGCCAATCAAACTTTGAATAGTTTGAAAAAATGAAATGCAAAATTTTGTTCAGTTATGGAGAATTTATGGATGATGAAAAAATGACTTGAGGAGGGGCTATGTTTAGGAAAAAAGGAGGATGAAATATCTATCATTACATCATCCCCCTCATTACCACCACATGCTCTATCTCCATCACCCATGTGCCCACTTTTCCATCCATCATTTTGGCTGCCAACGTCCACCATCATAACCCCCAATGTGTGTACTCAAGTGTGTACTTGGTTGACTTTGAGCTTGCTTAAGGTTTATGTAATTTAGAAATATCTTATATATTTCTTTTATATATGTATATGTATGTATGTATATTTGTATGCATGTTTATGTATAAATTAAATTGTATATTAGGGTGTGTATTTATCTGTTATATATGTGAACATGACAAAAACAAGGTTGCAATGATTTAAAACAACTTTCATTCGTCAAACCGTTAAAAATCGTAAAACCGTTATTATATGTGAACATGACACAAAAACAAGGTTGCAATAATTAAAATGATCGCATTTCATTTATAAAACCATATAAATTAATATTAACAAATATTTACAAAAATCGTTATTATACGGATAAGCGATATCAATTTTCTTATATTTTCAAGTCAAATATATATCTTCATAGAGTTATTACAAATGATTTATTATCACTTTATAACTTATTTAAAATGAATTATAACCTTTTTTAAAACATTATTTGAATAATTATAGTAATTATTAAATAATTAAATATCAATTTAATTTAATAAATCAATTATTGTGTATGAGGCCACTATTGATGATGTCTTAAATACACTTTATTTCCAAAAATAAAATAATTAATTTTATTTCATATTCTTGTTAAATTATAAAATAAGTGCATATATTCAGCTTTATGTGTGAGTTTTACGATTATAGAGCTGGTTCTCGATAAAACGGTTTTCGACCATTTTTCCATTTTATCGATTTAAATCCCAAGGAAAAATATTTTTGTAAATATCTACTCAAAGTAAGATTTATTATTATTTATTATCACTAAAAACAATATTATTTGTATTATCAACCTTTTATTTGAATAAATTTAAAAATAAATATAATTTATCAAAGTGATAAATTTGCGGATCGTTACGCTTTCATTTGGTATCGGAGAAGAATAATTCATAAACCATAACATGGTTTGTTGAATAATTTTTTACATGGCATATATAAACACTTTTCTTGAAGTTCAATCTACAGCACGATCCCCACTATTTACTAAAAGTGACTACTATGTTTTGCTCAGCAGGGATGAAAATTTATATGGAAGCAAACGGTCTTGAAATTTGAAAAGCTATACGAACTTCAATATGTAGCTCTAATTACACCATTAAACAGGTGGACACATGACCAAAAGACCATTGCAACTAATAATTCAAAAGCTATGAATATATTATTTTGTGTTTTAGACAAAAATGAATATACAAGAGTAATGATTTGTAAACTACATATGATATTTGGCACACATTATAAGTTGCTTACCAAGGCACAAATGTTCATTTCATATTAACTTTAAATTACTAAATAAATTAGCCAAATACAAAATTGTAAGAGGTCTTCTAGATATGAATTCTAAAGAAAGTAATTAGTGTGATGCTTATCAAAAAGGTAAATCATGAAAATCCTCTTTTAAATATGTAAATGAAGTATCAACTAATAGCCATTAGACTTGCTTCACTTTGGATTTGTTTGACCCAACCCAAGTTGGATCAATAAATCATAAGAAATACATTTTTGTAATAATTAATGATTTTTCAAGATTTGTATGGTCCATGTCTTTTAAAACGTAAAAGTAACACTTTTGGATTGTTTAAAAATTTGCAAAAAAACTCAAAATTTAAAAGATTTAAAATTTAAAAAGATTAGAAGTGGTCACGGAAGTGAATTCAAAAATGATGATTTTACAAATTTCTGCAATAAAAAGGGAATTAATCATAAATTTTATTTTTGCAAAACACAACAATAGAATTGTATTGTGGAAAGAAAGAATATAACTTTACAAGAATCCGCTATAACATTACTAAATCACACTACTTTTCTTCGAAATTTCCGGACTGAAGTAGTCACTGCATCTCTTATGTTCTAAATAGCATATCAATAAGACCTAAAACAAAATATACTTCATATGAATTTCTTTATCGGAGAAAACTTGAAATATCTTATTTTAGAGTTTTTGGCACAAGATATTTTATTTTAAATACTAAAGATAATCTAGGTAAGTTTTATTTTAAAGTCGATGAAAATATTTTTGCTGGTTATTTAGAAAAAAAGTAAAGCTTATAGAATTTCAATAAAAAATACTATTTGAAGAAACTTTACACGTAACCTTTGGCAAAAATTTTAACATCTCTAAAGATAACACTGAAATGTCAAATATAAACCAATCAACAATTATTACTCAGAATACAGAACAAGATAAACAAAATGAAATTTCTCAAGAAATAAGTGAACCATAAGAGAAAAAAAATAAACAAAGATCCCCTGTGAATTTTGAAAGATCACCCAATCGAAAATATTTTAGGAGATGTGGATATTAAATCTTTAACCAAAAGATAATAAAATGAAACGAGTCACATGGCTTTTATTTCAACAATAGAACCTAAGAACTATAAAGAAGTTTGTAAAGGTAAATATTTGATTTAGCAATGCACAAGGAATTAGATCAATTTGAAAGAAATAATGTATGAGAATTAGTCCTTAGACCTAATGATTGATCCGTAACAGGAACAAAATGGGTGTATAAAAATAAAAGTGATGAAAACGAGGAAATTATTAGAAATAAAGCTAGATTGGTTGCTCAAGGATACAACCAAGTGGAAGGAATTGACTATGATGAAACTTGTATGCCAGTTACTCCTTAAGGACATTAAAATTCTACAAACTTTTTCTTGTCACCATAACACTAAATTATTTCAAATGGATGTAAAGAGCTTTCTCATGAATGATTTTATTAAAGAAAATGTACATGTAGAACAATCACCTTTATTTAAACATGAAAAATATCCTTATCATGTTATGGTCTAAAACAAGCACCACGTGTTTGGCATGATAGACTTAAAAACTATTTACCTAATTTGGGTTTGAAATTGGTAAAGTTGACTCAGTCCTTTTTATAAAACATAAAAATAATGATTTATTATTTGTCCAAATATATGTTGATGACATTATTTTTGGATCAACTGACGCAAAACTCTACATAGTATTTTCAGAAATAATGAGAAAGGAATTTTGAAATGTCACATATGGGAGAACTGATTACTTTTTAGGTTTATAATTAAACAAATTTAATATGTATTTTCATTTCTTAAGAAAAATATTGTAAATACATAATTAAAAAATCTGGCATTGAAAACATGAGTATCAAGTTAACACCATTAAGCACAACTGTTCATTTAGATAAAGACGAAAATGGTAAAGATGTTGATAAGAAGCTATTCAAAAGTATGATTCGATCTTTGCTATATTTAATAGCCAGACGCCCTTATATAATGATTAGTATGTGTCTATACGTTGGATTTCATGCTAATCCAAAAGATTCATACCTATAAGCCATTAAAAGAATTCTAAGATACTTAATTGAAACTAAAGATTATGGTCTTTTCTATCTAAAAGGATGCTTGTTTGAATTAATATTTTATGCCGATGTTGAATTTGGTAGATGCCGAACAGATAGAAAAAGTACCAATGACACATTTCATTTTATAGGCCGATCTCTAGTTTCTTGATTTAGTAAAAGAAAAATTGTGGATCTTTATCTAATTGTGAAGCAGAATATATTTCAGCTACTTTCGCCGACACTCAAATAATTTACATGCAACAAACACTTAAAGATTTTGGTGTAAACTTAAGAAATCATGTATATTTTATGACAACACAAGCGAAATTAATTTGGTTAAAAATCCAATTAATCACTCAAGAACCAAACACATTGATATAAAACACATTTTTTACGAGATCACTTTGAAAAAGAAAATATCCTTTTAGAATTTTTAAATAGAAATCAAATCGTAGATATATTTACTATAACCATTAAATGAGAACATTTATATTAAATTACGTAGAGAACTTGGAATTTTTCCATTCACGGATTAATCTAATTCTTTAATAACATTAAGTTTTTAAAATATGTAAGTAAATTTTATAACTTTGTATACTTTATAAACTTAATTAAAAATTTATTTTACAATTCAAGAAATTAAAATTTTATTACTCAACCCTTAATATCAAAAAACAATTACATTAAGTTTTATAGATTTTTACAATAAAGTTAAAATAGAATAAATAAGTATACAAACGTTATAATTATAAAAGTTCTAAAAAATTTAAAAAAGTATTTACTATTTTCATAAAATAAAGTACAAATAATTTAAAAATATTTTTTTAAGAAATACAAGTATTTATAATTATAAACTTTAAAAAGTTTATAAAACAATTCATGTATATAACTTTATTAATATTAAAAAAAATATCATTAGCATAATATATTAAAAATATACAATTGTAACAAATCTTGACCTAGTACTACAAAATAGTTTTTGTACAAAACTTATTAAAAGTTACTAAGGGAAGAGAGTTGTAGCCTAGTTGGCTATAGCGATTGGCCCTTTTTCAATAACACCAAGCAATACACAGGGAAGGCCTCGAACGTCGAGTCCGTTGCCCCAAAAGTAGAGGACGTAGAGGGACAGCTCTGTGTAAGGCATAAAGTGAACACATTCCTGGCCTAATATAGCTGATTAATGGGGATAATCAAACCCAAAGGAGGCACTCTATCAGAACCTCCTTTGGTTGAGGGGTAAATATATATACTAATTTAAAAATTCAAGGCTCAAATATGCATAATTGAAGTACTTGGTGTATCGGTCCACTGATGATGAAAATTTCTATAGATCCAATAGTTTTTAAATCTTCGTTTTCACTCCATCTCCTCGTTTTTACTTCCTCAATTTGATTTTACCTCTTGCCTCATTAACTTAGCTTCAAAAAATTACCAAATCCCTTAATTTTTCATCCAAAATCGCTATTTTCACTACAAGAAGAAGCAAGAGACCTATCTCCTCCACATCGGTTGGATCTGTTGAAGAAACTCAAATGGATGAGGAGAACGGTTGGCTCAAGAACATAAGGGAGAGCATTAGGAGAATTAAGACTGTAATGATGAATGAATCGCTTGGCGGAAGGGTAGTAAATCTCAATTCGCTTTATTTATATGATATTAGCAATCTCTTTATTAGGGCTCAACTAGTTAACAACATAAACATGAGTGGTTTTGAGATAGACATATTGATAGAGTTAGGGTATGCCCTAAGGGTAATTCTGTAATTTATTGTAATTATTCTTTTTAATCAGTTCTCCTTCGTAATAAAAGGTGTTTTCTTTCTATTATATACTTATTATAATATGTTATAAATAATTAAGTATTAAATTAAAGCATATTTAATAGAAAATTCATAAGTGGTGTGTTTGTGATAGCAATTACAAATATTTCTAATAATGAGTATTGTACCATAATATAATAAAACATCATTTTAAATATTCCTAGTCAAGTTAAATCGAGACAGGGTATCGATGCATCTGTTGAGACTAAAGTACGTAACACTCTCCAGATGTTAGGCAATGTATTACTCATGACTGCTGGGGAACAAAGGGTTTATGTACTGATAGTTATTGGATAACTATGAAATGACTCACTCGATAGTTTTTCATTGGTTAATATAACCAAGGTCAAACAGAAAATGTCGATGTGACTAACATACACAGTTCTCTTGACTTGAGAATACTGTTGATCTTCAATATAAAAGCTCCACTTTGATTATAGTTAAATCATAGCATGACATCCATCGAATGATGATAGTTGAGTCGAGTGAAAATATTGGAAGTGAAACAGTATATAAGAAAGAATTCGTCTCCTTGGTTATATAAGTTAGTATCACGGTCAACTGAAGTCAACTCAAAGTCAAACTCCCTAGCCAGAATAGTTCGGTTAGTAATAATTTCTATTATTGAACCAGAAACTTTTTATTTGGACTAAAGAGTTAAATATTGACGATATTGGAATTTTGACCATTACCAAATTCCATAATCCCTAAGTGACATAGTTTTGACAAAGAAAATTGGTATAAATAATTGTCACTACCGGGTAATGCTTAATAAAGTAAAATTGGATTTTACCGATACCAAGTAAGTAATAAATTTGGCCATAATGTCATACCGCCTGCAAAGTAAATTGTGAACATTAATATTCGAATTGTTCGATATTAATCGTCGAACAAATTTACACCTAAGAGTTACATAATCGAAACGTTGAATACTCCTATTGTCACCCATTTATTTAATTTATAATTTTTGTAAAATAGTTAATGTTTATGATATACTAATTATAAATTTTTATTTGATGTATGTTGAATAATGTTGAACAGCAAATAACTAATCGACCTACGATATTGACACTCGTTTAAATAGGATTTAAATGCAACGAATATTGTTCGGACTTGGACTGATTTTTTAAACCTAAAAGGGGATTAGTTTACCTGACTATAGAAGGGGTATAAGGGGCCAGCCATATGATGGTTGGTTAACGGGATTTTGAATGGTTAAAAATGAAAGAAAAGGTACAAAGATCTTGAACATGCTTTTGCTCTCTTGTATCTTATATATTAAAGCCACTTAACCCTCACTTGAAAAACACTTTTTAGTATCTCTTCTTATTGCAATTCTAGGCCGGCCATACCCCCTCTCAAGCACACTAAAACATCAAATAAAGCTTGATTAGATCGTCGGTGGTAGTGCTGTTTGGGAGCTAGCAACTTCTAGCTTGGAAATTGATTCAGGGAACAAACTTCAACATTTCAAGGTGCAAATTCTAGGCAATGGTGAAAGTTACGTTTCTTATTTATTAATGCTTAATTCAATTATTATATCATATGCTAGTTAGTTAGCAATTATAATGAATCTGTATATCGATGTGTTGTCATATTAGAGGATAATATCATACTGCTCACGAAAACATTAATTAGAAAAAGTTAGCTTTCAAAATTAAAATACATCTATTATCAATTTTTTTAACTAAAACTATTACATTGAAAATAATAGTTTATAAAATATATTTTATATTTTATAAAATTATATTAACATATGTATGCTCTCGAATTAAAAAAAATAATATATATATAGATATACTTAAACCCATATACAATATATATAAACCTTTTATTTAATTTAAAATTAGTTTATGCCATTAATAAATACACACATTAAAATATGAAGCAAGAGTTAATTAGTCAAAATAAGCAAAGTATATGATAAAATAAGAACAAGGTATAAAGTGTAATGCAAAATACAGAATAAAATTTAAGAACAAAGTAATGAATAAGTCTGAAACAAGATCAAAGTTAAGTATAAACATGACAAAAATATATAAATATGAATTGTGAAAGCTAGTAGTTGATAAAACAATATCTTCATTAACAAGCTATGTCTACCTGCAAGAGTACTTTTGCATACAGAATATCTTCAAATATAAAAAAAAATAACACAACCATATGTATATAAACAATTTAAGCTAGAAGATAACAAATGTTTTTATACAAAGCTTCATACACAAGCCAAAATCTACATGCAAGACTACAATTACATATAAAATATCTATACAACAAACACAATTATAAGAGTGTAAACATATTAAGCAACAAGCATTTAATTTCCATCTGCTCAAGCCTAAATTTTGTCAATTCAAATGTTTACATATCTGTACATTTCAGACATAAAAATCTGCCCATATCAAAAAAAATAAAAAAAAATAAGAAAACAACCTTACTAGTTAAAGCCTTCCTTCATACAACTGTTGCCTTCTATACATGTGAGATCACTTTCTATTTAATTCTAGTTCGTTTAGAAATCATATAAGTAATACCTAAGAAAACAGAAAACAAGAAAAAGGAACAAATTCCATCTAAATTCATCAATGATTAAACAGAGATTAAAGACAGTTTTAGCTCCAGGTTTCAAAAGAAAAACCATCAGTGCTTTCTGTTCAAAAGAGTTTTCTGGCGAGTAAACATAATTTTTAAAAGCTTAAGTTTGATTAAAATAGCTCAAGATTCTGTGATGGTTTAGTTGTACATGCTTCAGAATAAATATATTGTTGTGATGTTCTGTGATTCTCCGAAATTTATATAGGGTTATATTTGTTTCAAAACTAAAATTTTATTTGCTGCTAATCATTGTCAAGCTTTAGTTTTTCAATCAATCAAGATGTTTAATCCTCAAACAAGATTTTTGCAAAGCTTATTTAATATGTTAGTGATTTATTCCTACTGGAACTTTGTTCGCAGGTAATCAAATAATTCTTTGATGAATCCGATTGTCATAAAAAGTTAATTCAACTCCATAGTTTGAATCCTTACTGCTAATCATGATTTTTAAACCAAAAACGAAGATTTTTAGCTGAGTGTCATCGCTACAGACTGAATATTCATCCAGGAATCTCTAAGATGTATAAGATATGAGATGAATTTTGTGGTGGCCAAGCATGAAGAGGGATGTAGCTGCTTCCGTTAATAGTTGTGCTGTCTGTCAGCAAGTTAGAGGAGATCAACAGAAGTCAGCCGGTTTGTTGCAGTCTTTGGAAATCCTAGAATGGAAATGGGAGATGATTTCGATGGATTTCATCGACGGTTTGCCTAAAACCCAGAAAGGAAATGATGGAATATGGGTTATTATGGATCGGATAACTAAGAGTTCCCATTTTATACCTGTTAAGGCAACTCGTATTGCAGTTTCGCTGGAAGAGATTTTTCTTGAGGGAGATAGTCAGATTGCATGGTGTTCCTGTTAGCATAGTAAGTGATCGTGATTCTATCATTACTAGCAAAATTCTGGAAGACTCTGAAATCAGCTATGGGAACGAGTTTGAGATTGAGTACAACATGCCATCCTCAGGCCGACGGACGGACGGGGAGACTGAATCGAATTCTAGAGGACATGCCGCGAGCTTGCGTTTTGGATTTTGGCAGATCGTGGAAAGACCATCTTCATTTGGTAGAATTATCATATAATAACAGTTACCAAGCAAATATTAAGATGGATCCTTATGAAGCTCTTTATGGAAGACCGTGTAGATCCCCATTCTGTTGGATAAAGTCGAAAAATCGTCTTGTGTTTGAGCCAGAAGTTTCTGCTAAAGTTGAGCTTTTCAAGGAAAGGATGAGAGCTACTCAGGACCGTCGTAATAAGTACGTAGATAAGAGAAGGAGACAATTGGAATTTTAGATTGGTAATTTTGTTTTTGTTAAAGTTTCCCGATTAAAGGAGCTATAAGATTTGGAAAAACGGGAGAACTTGCCCCGAGATATATTGGACCAATTCGGGTATTGGAAAGGATTGGTGTTGTAGCTTACAGGATTGAATTGCCAGAACGGATGTCTGGAATTCATAATGTATTCCATGTATCCCACTAAGGAAATTTGTTCAGGATCCATCATTTGTTGTAGAACCGGTAGTTCAGGAAGATTTGGAGGTTGAGCTGAACTTGATTGTGGTCAGGAATCCAGTTCGGATTACTGATCAAGATGAGAGGCAACTCAGGAGTAAGGTAGTGAAGTTTGTCAAAGTGCGGTGGAGCGAGGATCCAAGAGATTGCACCTGGGAAACTCTGAATAGTTTTAGGAAAGCTTATCCGGATTTGTGTCTAGATAGCTAGTGATGTTTGTTAGGATAGATTGTTTGGTTGTTTGCTAAAGTATGAATGATATGTATGTTAAATGGTTGGTATAACAGCTTTTGATTAGCTTTGTTTTAAATTTCGGGGACGAAATTCTTTTAAAGGGGGAGGAATGTAATGACCCTGGATTTTGGCCCTGTTTGTCTTAATAAGTAATTAATCTAATTAAATAAAATATGAACCGATCATATTAAAATGAATATGTGTAACATCCCGCCTTTTCGCACACTTTAAACCGACACACGTGCCAATTCAAAGCATACGCAAGGGCGGATTGTTATGGGGTAAATAAGAAAAAAAAACAGAGAAGAAATAAAACAAAATAGAATCTCACAGCGGAAGGATAAAATATAATAATCAATATACAGTTCATGATAACTGTTTACAAAATATTTATTTTACTTATACAATGAATATCAGAGTTACACATACCAATACAATCAATGCAGCGGAAATTTAGAGTGTGGTGCAATACTATAAATAATATAATACGGATTCTTCGTCTTCGTCCTCCAAAGCTAAAATCTTCGATCCTGAAATGCTCGGACTGACCCGAGCGAAATTGAAAAGACAAAAACACTCGAGTCAGACTAAAAGATCTTATGTGAGTTAAATTAACAGAAATAAATATGAGTACGGTAACTCAAGAGATGTTCGGGATTTACATCTCCTAAGGATCCGTTAAACTATTTACTATGTAGTATATTGCGCTATTATAATAGTGTCTATTTATAAAATAAACTTACTTTTTAATAGCGTTAAGGGGTTACCCATATAGCCCTTAACACAAATAATGCCAATAGTCTATACAGTACCGTAATACCTCCTGATCGGGAAGCTACCAGAGGATACTCCATAGGTACGACACAAATAGAAACTCGTAGTAAAGGCTCGGTATGGTAGGTGACACGGCACAACTAGGCAATGCCAGGGTAGATATACCAATTGCTATCCAGGCTGGTGGAAACGCGTAGCCGCAGTTACCGCCCACCTCGGACTAACTCCCCAAAATCAAAATATAGAAGTGGCCACTGAATCAATCCAAAATCAAAGTATAATATCGAAGAGGAGGGTCCGATCAGAGGAATGACCTCATTGGCCTGAGAATCGCTCCTGTTTTAGCCACCTTATGCCAACTCACGGGAGTCGGGTCCACGTATTTACCTTACAGGAAACGTCGCCACCACCTACTTCATTCTGGAATCTCCACCGCGTACATGGTTAGTCAAAGTGGTTTTGGGTATCGACAGAGAGTATGTCCATATCCGATCTCGGTCTCTTTGCCAACCCATCGTTATTATAACACCGCGGTCATTTAAAAATAGGTTATACTTTAAAAATCAGACTAAACATTCCATTTCATAACCATGAATACGATATCATTTCAAAACCCAAAATCATATTTTATCACTTATCCCAAATATAATTCTTTTCCAAAATCATAATGCTTTAACTTCATAACGTCTGAAAATCAAATATTTTCAAAGCATAATATTTTGAAAATCATAATTTAAAACCATAACTTCTAAAAACTTGAATGGTTTGGACATTCAACGGTATATGAATTAAATGGATTAACTTAAATGTTACTTTGTAAAGAAAATAGTTCTCATGGCTTTACAAATACATTTCTTTATTAAAGTCTAAACCAAAATTTATATTATCTCTCTCAAGTTCCAAAACCACTTCAACTTATTTATATATACGTATATCCATTTTGAGTAACAATATTTCAAACTAAAGTTGGATTTTATTCTTCAACAAATCGTATGTTCTATTAATTAGTCTTGAATATTCACATAAAATCCATAAATAAATAAAAACTCCAATTTCTAGTAATAAAATATATATTTTTCAATTCAAATTATGCTAGAATATTCATTTCAATTTATCTTGGGAAAAATCCAATTATAAATATCATATCTTAAAATTTCCAAACTTAACATTTAAACATATGATATAAATTATCAAACTCCATTTTCTTAATTTTTTTCCATTTTAATAAAGAGATTTATACACCTTTTAATTTCAAAATTTTCAACTTCATATGTATATATATGGAAGAATAATATTTATACAATATAGAATTTAAGATTATTATAAACCGTATTCCATCCAAACCATAGAAATCACATTAAAATAGTTATATATAGACCGCGGTGCCTGTATATAATTTTCTATCCTATGGTCAAGTGATACGGATATTTATCATTTCAATCCGCAATTTAAAAGATATAAAATTTTGCGGTTGTATATCATTTCAAACCGCAATCCCGAATGAAATGAAATATGCATGATAATTTGCAATTTAATGATATACAATAAACATCCATCAACATCACCTATCATCCAATCACAATCATCAAGCAATATCAATCAATAACAATTTATATTTGATAATATATAACAGGTAATAACCGGCAATTTTATTCAGATTAAATTTAGCAACTATTAATCTAACAGTTTATATTCAGTAATAATCTATATAACTGTTAACTAGCAGTTTATAGGCAAACAAATAAATTCTAACTATCAATTAATACGCAATAAATAAATTAAATTAACAGTTAAATTTAATAAATGCAATTCAACAAATATGAGGGAAATAAACATGCCAAATACTCATAAATAAATTTCTATTCATTTCTAAAATTAATTTAAACAAACATAAAAGCTTCTAGTAGTTGTGAGTGGGTTAAAACACTCACCTTCTGAATTTAAATTGAATTTTAATTCAATTTAAACCCAAAAATTTGACCGTCTCAGAATTCATCCAAACCAGCGTCATCAAGTCCGGAATTAAATTACGATCCTAACAAAAAAAATCTCACGTGAATTGGAGATCGTATGCGAGAGTTATGTCGAAAATTGCACTCGAATTTAAAATTAAAAATAGCAAAGAATGGTCCACATTTACACACCTCAATATGCATATTGCCACGTCACTGCATCTTTAATTTGCAAGCTACAGGAGAACGCGCAACACCCTGCTATAGGAAAAACGCGTAACACGCAGATCTCAACAACCCTCGTTCTTTGCCCAAACCGTCGCGGCTTCTACCACCGCGTCCCATCATGCCGACACCGAGGTCTCCCCCACGGCCGCGAGACCCCCCATAGTTCGCCCAATATCGCCTGAATAAGGTAGCCGCCACCATAACCCTAGGCACAAATCGAATTATACGAACCATCCAACCATCGAATCGACGAACGAATTATACTGATGTACTCCCCATCGTCCATACTACAATACCCAGAAACAGAATTTCGATCAGGCGAACTTTGATGCGATGCTGATGAACGGCCATGAACTGTTTGAATTTACTCTGGGTAAACGGTAACTCCAACTGAAAAACGAATTTCACCATGGGATTACGTGTTTCGAGAAGATCGACATATATTTTTGTGGAATTTTTCTGGAGATTTTGAATTTTCATTTTGTTTTTGAACTGACTGGATCTAGAGTTAGCCCCCATTGAAGAAGAAGAGAAGCTTGAAGAAAATACGCGCAGATAAATGAAATTAGGCGGAGGCTAGGGCTGAATAGCTGGGTTTATATAGAGGGGTTTGAAATAGGGTAGATAGACCGTAGAATGAACGTGCGTAGCAAACTATGGCCCAAAAAGCCCGCTATGACTCCGGAACGAAATTTCGTAAATCTATATATCCAAATAGGTAATTTAAAATATTCTGAACGCGATGGAAGAAGTTTCACGTCCAAATTCGATCGTATGAAGAAGTTATGCTGAAAACAAAATTTCCAAATTGATTTTAAATTGATTTTAATAAAATTGATTTTCAAGGCGTTTCGCGTCCGTACGATCAAACGACAGGTCCGATCGATACGAAACTTGAAACCCTATAATAATTCACCGATACGGATCCGATGAAACTAGTTTCGTCGAAATCCGACTCCGTGGCCAAAATGGCTATTTTTATATTCATTAAATATCAATTAAATCCAATTTCCCATTTCTCTTTGATAATTGATGATTCTTATTATTATAAAATTTTCAATCACCTATACTAATTTAAACAAAATTTAACTTGTCGAATTAAATTTAGAAATCCTCAAATTTCATTAATTTCACCAAAATATATATATATATATATATATATATATTAAATTTCCAAAATTTAATTAAATTTACTTTCCATTATTTATTGTCAATTAGATTGATTTATCATTGGATTCATATTTCAATATGTAAATATCCCCAATTTCATCTGCACTTATATTTACATAGTTTCTAAATATTAAATTTCAAATATTACTTCATTTAACGTTACATATTTATTATTTATTACTTGCTGCAGTTGATTATTAATTATACTTAATATACTAAATAGATGGTAAATTTTGAATACTTGTTATCATTAACGTTTTATTTCTACTTACAAAATAAATGAAATTATTACATAAACTCCCTTAATTAAGTCAACCATTATCTTATATAACTTAACTGGTAATATATATATCTGATTGCCCTAATTGGTTTATAGCTATCAGCTAAATCCATACTAACTTGTAAATAAATTCGTTTAATTGCAAATGGATCTGATTAATTTAATAGATTGAATAGATGGGTAAGCAAATAATAAATTTTCCTTTTTGTCAAATTCAAACCCATTCCTACTTAATTATCAATTACAATTTATTACGAAACATTGATTTTATGCAGTTACCTTTTATTTGCGTAGTATTACATCAATTCCTATAACCTTGGATTCATTCCCAATCCACCAAATTCAATTTATTACACTTTACAAATGTGTTTCCAATATATAGGTATTGCCCAAATTGAATTTTATTAGCTAACTCATATTAATAAACAAATGACTTATATGAATGATTAAAATTTTCAATTATCTCACTTTACTCCTAAACTTCTGTTATTGTAAACCTTAAATAATTCCATCAAAATTTAATAAAAATCCCAAACTAAATCACCCATTGCAACATGCCACTGAAATAGGAATTTTATACTAATTGTTATCATACCCATAATTACACGCTTATCACTAAGTCCCACATTTGCATAAATTTATTAAATTGGAATGTTTATTAAGGTTTATGCATTTCCAACTTGTATTTATTTTACACAATCGTCATTTACCTTACATTTCATTTCTATTCAATATATATTCATTTTATTCCATTCATTTGGGTACTGCATTGAAATATATTTATTAACTAATACTAACGTTATTATCATTAATTATAATTGGGTTTCCAATTTTTATTCAATACCTTGAACAATAACTTACATATTAATCAAATCCTTCTTCTACTTAATTCAAATTGGATTATATCCCAATTCCTATAACTAGGTCTTAAGTCACCATTTACATAATTAACTTTAGCGTTTATTTCAATCTTCGTTTATAATTAAAGTTTCTACTAAATTAAATTACAGAACTTATGAACTTTAACAAATTTAATCCACCAAATAAATTTTTCTAATGTTTATATATTTGCAATTTAATTTAGTTATTATTTCATTAATACCATTTTAATCAACTAATTATGGCTTATAACCACAAACACAAATTTTCGTTATTTCAATCTATGTCATATAAACATTTTAAATTATTTACCTTTAATTGCAGTTACTAGCTAACCCCTATATTTACTCCATTAAAAATCCTAAGACTTATATTTCAATTTAAATTAGATTAGAAAACATATCAAATTGACTCATTTAATATCATTGAATTTAACGGGTCGTTACAATATGATTTTGGGAATAATTGCTATTTGTTTATATAAATTTGTATTTTAAAAGGAGATTGATTTGAAAATTTAAAATAAAATATCTCAATAAAATTTATCTTATAAAATTAAATTAAAATAATTTCTTTTGTTAACATTTGATAAAATATAAATAGATGATAATGTTCAATATAAATATAAATATCAAATATAAGCAAAACTTAAGAATATAATTTAAATAAAATACAAATACAAATAAATATAAGTATAAAATATAAGTAAATCATATAAAAATGATTTAAATGTTGATAGTTAAAATATAAAATATAAAATAGAATGTAAAATATGAAGCAAGAGTTAATTAGTTAAAATAAGCAAAGTATAGGATAAAATAAGAACAAGGTATAAAGTGTAATGCAAAATACAGAATAAAATTTAAGAACAAAGTAATGAATAAGTATGAAACAAGATCAAAGTTAAGTATAAACCTGACAAAAATATATAAATATGATTGTGAAAGCTAGTAGTTGATAAAACAATATCTTCATTAACAAGCTATGTCTACCTGTAAGAGTACTTTTGCATACAGAATATCTTCAGATATAAAACAAAATAACACAACCATATGTATATAAAAAATTTAAGCTAGAAGATAACAAATTTTTTATACAAAGCTTCATACATAAGCCAAAATCTACCTGCAAGTCTACAATTACATATAAAATATCTGTACAGCAAACACAATTATAAGAGTGTAAACATATTAAGCAACAAGCATTTAATTTCCATCTGCTCAAGCCCAAATTTTGTCAATTCAAATGTTTACAAATCTGTACATTTCAGACATAAAAATCTTCCCATATCAAAACAAAAAAAATAAAAAATAAATAAGAAAACAACCTTACCAGTTAAAGCCTTCCTTCATACAACTGTTGTCTTCTATATATGTGAGATCACCTTCTATTTAATTCTAGTTGTTCAGAAATCATATAAGTAATACATGAGAAAATAGAAAACAAGAAAAAAGAACAAACAACATCTCAATTCGTCAATGACAAAACAGGGATTAAAGACAGTTTTAGCTCCAGGTTTCAAAAGAAAAACATCAGTGCTTTCTGTTCAAAAGAGTTTTCTGGTGAGTAAACATAATTTTTAAAAGCTTAAGTTTGATTAAAATAGATCAAGATTATGTGATGGTTTAGTTGTACATGCTTCAGAATGGATATATTGTTGTGATGTTCTGTGATTCTCTGAAATTTATACAGGGTTATATTTGTTTCAAAACTAAAATTTTATTTGCTGCTAATCATTGTCAAGCTTTAGTTTTTCAATCAATCAAGATGTTTAATCCTCAAACGAGATTTTTGCAAAGCTTATTTAATATGTTAGTGCTGGAACTTTGTTCACAGGTAATCAAATAATTCTTTGATGAATCCGATTGTCATAAAAAGTTAATTCAACTCCATAGTTTGAATCCTTACTGCTAATCATGATTTTTAAACCAAAAACGAAGATTTTTAAACTGGTAATTTGTGAGCAGTTCGTATTTGCATAAAAACTGCATTTTCAAAAATTTCAGGCAATTGAATCAATTTAAGAGGGTGAAATTTAGATTGAAGCAAGAATAAATATTAGTGATGTCGTGAAAATTATCAGATAATTTTTCTAATGTGTGAATTAAGAGAACATGATCATTTTAGGGTTTTGTTGAGTTTTTGCACTTGTCAGTAAACAGGGCGTGTTCATTTTCGTTGCGCGATCGAGCTGTACGAGTTGTTGGTGGGTTATCGTGTCGTCGTCGTGTGGGTAAGGGTTTAGGTGCTGCAGGTGGCTGGAGCGGCGGCGGCGTGATGTTTTGTCGAAGAGGTGAGTTACAGGTTTCGAGCTGAAGGTCCTTTTTTCGAATTCGATTTCCTGTTGGCAATTTGAGCTTTGATTTCGAGTCGTGGGTGAATTCGCGACTTATCGATGATGTTGGAGTTCGTCAGAGGCCGATCGTGCCGCCGTGCACGTATACGGCACAGTGATGTGTTTCAAGGACGTTGGCGTCTTGGGTCGTGTATCGCACTCGTGTCGTGCTCGAGTAGTTTTGGTGTTGGCTTCGGGTTTTTATCGTGTGCGAGAGTGGGTTTCCTAATGCTTTTTTTACTTAGCTTAAATTTTTAAACTTACTGAAACAAATAATCTTAAACCACAGAGAAAAGAAAAGAAGAAGGAGAAGATGATGTTGCGTACAGGAGGACTCAGGTGATTTGAGTGTTTAACCCGAAGTACTACTCGGGTTTTGATAGGGAAGGTCTCGGGTTGTTTCCTCGTCAACTGCAGTATTAGAAGAAATGTTAAGATAAGTAAGTGTTCTCAACCAAGTTTTAAGCATTTGTAACTAAATGATGGTTTAACGGTTAAGTCAAAATTTAACACAAGTCTTAATTATTTTAGGTAATACATTAACAATGTTTTAACACTTAGTTTATATTTTAATTATGTAATTAATTTAAGTTAAAAGTTGATTAACAATTGAGTTGTAGTTAGTATTATAATTGATTTTAAATTTTAAAAGAGAAGACTTTTAAAATGTCAATTAAGTTGAATAATTATTATTTATTAATTAATTATATTAGGAAGAAATTAAGAATAACTACTTCATAATTGTAATCAAAGATTGATAAACTAATGATTAAGTGATAAGTAAATTGTAATTAACTACTTAAGTTAATTAATGAATGATTAATAGTTAACTAATCAAGTGATTTAATTAAGAATCAAGAAATGATTAATGAAGTAACTAGTAGTTAATAAACGAGTAATTAAGTTTTATTAATTAATAATTAAGGTTATTAATTAATGATTAAGGAATAGTTAATTAAGTAATTAAGTTAAATAAATTGATTAATAAGTAATTAATTAAATGGTGTGAAATCAAATAATCAATTAATTAAATAATTAAGACTTAATAGTTGATTAAGAAATAATTTATTAATTAAATAATTTAAAATGGAATAAGTAAAATTGTTAATTAATAATTACTTAAACAGGGTTAAGTAATTAATTCTCAAGTAATTGATTTAATTGAATTAATTACAATAGGAATTTAAGATGTTTGCTTATGAATGCTGTACATTAAGAATATCTGATTTGTGACATTTATTGATGATATTCTGTGACGTTTCTGTGATATGCTTTGATATATATTTAATGATCGTGTATGAGTTATCTGTGCTAAATGTTATGTGAATTCAGTTGTTGAATTTAAATTAATTAATCTGTTTAAGTTAAGTAGACAACTGGCATTAAAAATGGCGTATGGATTTCGATGAGACTGGGATCAGGTGTCACTTATGATATTCCGAAAACCACATCGATCCAAATTAAACGTTAGGTCGTGAATTCTCAAGTGGAGATCGAGATGATGTTTTCAGAATGCAAGGATTATCATCGCTGACTCTGAGGGTGATTCCAAAATGAGTGTAATGAGATAATGCCTTCGGTTTCGTTCGAACCCGGAACGAACTTGTATGGATTGAATGCTTTCAGCACATCGTCAGGCGGACGATGAACATTCTAAGAGATATGTTCTGTAAAGGTCATCGCAGCCTCAACCCTCATCAACCGGGAATGGCTAAAATAGGGGAGGTGCAGCAAGGTTAGGTGGGTCATCCCCAAGCAGGATGAGATATACCCCTGTCTAGATGTCCCTTTTTATTTCTGCTGTGTGGGCGGTTGCTAGCTAAAACCGTGGGGTTATCTTGTTCGGGACTGTTCAGTAAGGAATGGTTCCAGCCTTGTGTTGTAGGGGGTTGGGAGTGATCCCCAGTATGGTGATCTAGGCCCCGTACCGTGACGTGCGGTACCCCTGCCATTGTTGGAAATCCATTTTCCCTACGAGACCCTACGGTTTTGATTTGTATTACCCACTTTTGTGGCTAGTAGCTGGAATTTGATGAATGTAACAATTTCGGCTATTTTCTATTTACTTGAAAACCCTAGACACTATTATAATATCACTGGATTTCCTATGAAATGTTTTGGTTAGCGTAAGGTAAAAACTTACCCGTATTTATTTGTGGGGAGCTTGCGTGTACCTTTATTTTCAAATGTTTTTCAAAGTTAAACAACTTTAAACCGTTTACTCATACCAGACCCATGTCTGACCTGGAGTTTATATTTTTTTTTCAAAAACTCTTGGGTACTCAAATTTTTATGAGTAGCCAAGTGATAGGTTTTGGACTTTGATTTCTGGAGGAGCTTGGAGCAGGAGTTACAGACGTATGTAGATATCTATCTAGTTTCACTGTGTAGTTGGTGTATGTTGTATCTCTGATGTATATAATGACAGATGTATATATGACTGTACGGTTGTATGATATTGTATAACTCTGATGTATGTATAACTATGTAATAGTTATGTGATGTATTATATTTTGTTCGATTCCGCTGTGAGATTCTGATGTTGTTGTTCTTTCTTTCTGTTCTTTCCTATTTCTATCCCTTTCTTTCTTAATGATGATACGTCTTTCTGGGAGTAGAAGGGCGGGTCGTCACACACTCGGTGCCGAGCGGTTTTGATTGGTACCAACCAGTTTTACTAGTAGGAAACCTCCCTTCCTTACCATTGGCCATCTATATTTGATTCGTTATTTTTTGAACACTTTTCACTTGAGATTGAGTTATTTCTAAGAGGTTTTGATACCGCTTGTACTTGTTTGATTTTCTTTAGAAAATCATTAGAGTTGTTTTGATATTCCTAAAGAAAAGCACTCCAAGATAATCGCTTAGGCCAATGCTCCATGTACAAAAGTTTTAAGAGGACCAAATGAAGAAAAAAGTGCTAGGTACCAAGAGGAAATGCTCGACACCGAGTGGTTTCCTTTGATCCAATCCATTTGCAATTTCGTTTTATGATGTTTCAAAGTCCTTGGGTTATTCCTTTATAGTTTTTTCGTACAATTTGCTTGTTTAAGTCCATTTGAAGACTATGGAAAATTTTGTTATAACAATATATATGTATATATACAGTTTTTAAATCAAACTTTAAAAAATTATTGTTTTATATTTGAAGTATGTATATATATAATTTTATATATTTGTTCAAATCTATTTTGTATATTAATATTCAAAATATTATGTAATCAAATCATGACATATACATACATGCACACTGTGACGACCAGTTTATACCTTTGGTACCCAATGTACATGTATGATGCGCCATAGAGGTATGAGCAAAGAACGTAAAGTAGAGAAAAATCTAAACACAGAACCTGTAGGACATCTCACATGGCACAAACAAAACATAATATAATAACATATATATAAAGCATGCGAGATAGTGATATAATCAAATGAACCATAAAATAAAACAACAGAGTGCATCAGACTCACATACTATACAAAAACCGAAATAAAGAGTTTATACAACCAAATCTCCAAAATAAACTCTATAATTATCTCTCAAAGCACAAGTTCTGACATAGCTCCATAGTACTACACAACGTAATATAAGAAATAGTAAGATCCAAAATATAGATATATGAAAGCGTAGCCTCCTACTTGTAATCCATACAACTCTATGTGATATCCAGACCTGCTGTCCCTAGTCTACTCATTTAAAACTACCCGAGATAATAAGAAGCAAAGCATAAAACCTCAATTCAAACAACAGTCTGGTGTGAGCGGTACGTCATCTCAAATATACTACAAAAATCATGTATAGTTAATAGGGGCATAGAGTATGAAGAACCATATCTGACCTGTCCTTGCATCCAAAGAGTTAGCACATAACAATCGATATATATGAATCTACTATCAAAACTATATAAACGTACTACAGTCGAATACAATGCCCAGTGTCTAGGTATACAATCGAAATTACCTACATCGAGCGATGCCCTAGAGTGAAAAAAACCATGGAAAGCATGGCATCAATCAAACAACAATCACCATCATTCATGTGCATCGGATATATGATAACTCGGATGGCACGATCGCAAACCAGGGATCCAATCATAATCCTAGCTTCATTGGTGCATGAATCCATTCCACTCGAAAGCCTAGGACTAGGCCTATAATCGCAAAGCCCAAGGTAATCTACAATCGCAAGATCCGGACACAACCATAAATTTAGATAGGAATTTGTAACATCCCTAATTTTAAATAGCATTATTCAAGAGATTTAATTAGATAAATAAAATAGAATAGTGTAGAGATTAAGCAATACGGGAATTAAGATTTGAAAACTAATTAGGGTCGTGCCTTAACTAAATGGATTTATAAAAATGGTTTATAAGTTAAATGCCTAAGAGAATAAGGCAAAGGAAATATGGGGATAGCCGTATACCAAAAACCCATAACCCCTAAACCCTTACCTCATTTTCATAAATCAAAAACATAAACAAAGGAGAAACAAGGATGGCCATAACCCTAGGAGAAGAGTAGCTCAAAATCAATTAGAGGCTAAGATTCAAGGTAGGAAGATTAATGCAACAACAAATCCCAAATTCTTTATCCAAAAAAGGTGAATAATAATCAAAACCATCTCATATATGTCTTCTTGAATGTTTAAATTTGATTTTTATGGTTTAAAATATTTGGATGGATGAATAATGATATGCTTTAATTATATGCCATGTTTTAATTTAAACAAGGTTTTGTGGAATAATATAATTCGATTTTAAGGTTAAAATCTTGCAAATTGATTTCCAAATGTCCTAATGTTTAAAAATGTTATGTAAAACATTATTGGGAGATGGGTTTAAATTTTTATAATATTCTAATCTATGGATAATTTATTATGAATTTTGAATGTGAGAGACAGATGATTTAGGTTTTAAATTATTTAAGGCAATAATATTAAGGACTTTGGGTCTGAAATTTATATATGTTGGAAAACATATTAAAATTGCATTGTTGTGATTTTGGGGAAATTTTTCTAAGTATTTTACTATGGTTATAAAATTATTTATGTTAAGGGACTCAAAAGTTTTATATATTTTATCAAGCGGAAGGGCTTGCTTGCTTAAACTGTTTTAAATAGTCAATTGTGAATTCGACGGCCTTTTAGGATAAAAAGGATTTTGATAAAGAAATGATAGCCAATTACATTTTGACAATTATGCAAGTTAGATGAAAAGAAATTCATTTGAAAGGCATAAAATCGGTTTTTTTTGATTTACCGCTTCCCTATTTCCTTTAGCTAGCTTTCGTCACCATATTTTCGCTAATGAACCCATACGAAACCAATACACATGATATCAAGCCATTGATACGTAGTGGATTGGAGAAAGGTAGAAGGAACTATGTCGACGACATGCTTTCGAAGGGGTTGTAGCCATTCTTATAAGCTTTCGAATACATTACTTGCCTTTGTTTTTAAAAGTTACTTTCGAAGGGGTTGAAGCTTTTGAATCTTTACCTTTGTCCAAAAAAGGAACTTCCGAATGAGTTGCCGCATTTTGAACCTATTTATTACCTAGCCGCCGCCTTCATACCTTTTGTATTGGTTAATAGCCACTTTTCCTTATGACTTTATAATAACGAGTTCGAAAGGAAGGCTTTCGTATTATTAATATTGAAGCCACCTTCCCAATGCTTTCAAAAAGGTCCTTGTAGCTGCTTTTATCAATGGTTTTGAAGGCAATGGTTTCGAAAGGATGGTTTCGAAAGGATGGTTTCGAAGCTATCCTTTTCCCCCAATTATTTTAATTTCAATGCTTTGATAAGGGATACTTTTTCTATTGTTCTCTTTGGCCAGTAGTTATAATTAATGTTAAACCCAATGATTTTGAAAGGAATACTTTCAAATGGTTTCGAAGCCATGCTTCCATAAATTCTTGCTTGAGCTAAATGCTTTTGAAAGGAATGTTTTGAGCGTTTCGAAAGGTATATCTTTAATGGTTTTGAAAGGAAGGTTTCAATGCTTTTGATAGATAAGTTGGACGGCCTCGAAGGAGAACATTTAAGGTTTTAAGTAATGATACAAAGGACATAGTTAAAAACCTTATTTTTTAAATAAGAAACCTAATCTCATTTTTAAAGGTAAACCCATTGAAATGTAAAACAGTTTTGAAATGATATTTTACTTTGGAAATTTTGAAAAAAATTTCCTTGCTAAAGATAATAAGTTAAGGTATTAACCATGCTTCATTAGAAAAATTATTACAAGGAATTAAAACATAGAGGTTTACACTATTATGTTTTGATTAGTTATCATGTATGCTTTTGTAAACATATTCACTTTACAATCAACCCATAACTACTTTTGGGGTGTTAAGGATAGAATAACCACTAGGTTGATCAGTAGTGAATATATATTGAGTTAACCCCTGTGTGAGTAGAATTGCATCCAGGAGGTCAGACAGACCAGAATATAGGATGCCCAAAGACTGATCAGAGAATTATTGGTTTAGATAGGTTCTCAGTAAGCCCATAGAAATTATGTGTAACGACCCAGAATTTCAGTCATTTGAAATTTGTATATTTAATTGATTTTAAATATTCACAAGTAAATTTTATAGGTTTAATAACTTATATTTCGAATATAGTAATTTAATTGGATATTTAAATGTTAATTTAATATTTGAAATTGCAGAAATAATTGGAATTTGGATTTAATGTGAACAAAAATAATTTATAAAGTTAAATTAAATTCTATTTGAATTATAATGATGTTAGAGAATTTTTGAAATTGAATTAAAAGTTGATTTGTAGAAATTGAATATTTCAATATTTAATTAACGTATAAAAATAGCCATTTTTCATACAGTCTCGAATTTCGACGAAACTAATTTCATTGGATCCATAATGTTATATTATTGCAGGATTTCAAATTTCGCGTCAATTGGATTTATGGTTTGTTCGGAGGAAGCTAAAACGCATAGAAATTTGTTTAAGTAAATTTTAAATTTAAATTAGTCGATTCGAAAACCTATCTTCCAAATACGATAAAATTGGCTCTCGATATATATGTCATTGTGTTCGAAATAGGGGTAAAACATTATAAACGCCGGTGGCACACTTCGTTTGGAGTTCGAAAATTTTTCGGGTGAATAGTGTCGAAAATTTTCATATAAGAGGACCATAGCATCTTCAATTTTCACAAATCCTAAACCTAATCAGCGTAGCCGCCACTAACGAAACCAACGGTCGAAAACAACCTACCATCTCCCTCAATTTTCTCCCAATCCATGCAGAATTAAAGAAAGTCTTCAACTACAATGTTGTAGAGGGCGATGAGACGAACAACTTCAACAGTGGAGATCGCCTTTGGCAAGCCAATCGACGACGATTTTCATTTGAAGGTCCGACGTTCGAGCGCGAATGTCGAGAGCGGGGGAGGCTGGGTGCCACGTCGGGTGAAGCTTGTGAAGCATGTTGGATTGGTGGTTGTTGATCAACGTAATGGTGAACGATGGAGGCGAGATAATTCGAGAAGGGGCGGTGGCTTCATGGGTTCGAATGCGCGTATGAACTATTGGGGAAGAAGATAGAAATCATGGCCCTGATGTAAAGAGAAAAATCAACGGTGCAGATTAATTCTAGGGTTTAAAATTAAAATAGAAATTGAAATTATTATATTTATAATTCGTATAAACTTTGAAATATCATAACTTCTTCATACGAGGACCGTTTTTGACCAAACAAATTGTGTTGGGTCCGCATTGACGAACACTACATTTTAGAGCTAGTTTGGAAGTTATTGGGGCTAGTGTAAATTTTGGGTAAAATTAAACGCTTGTTTACCTTTATTCGGAATAAAACACTACAATTGCTATTGGAACCAATGTGAGTACAACTTACTCTTTCTGACTCACTGATATTTTTATATAAGTGAGAATGGTTATTTAGATGATATATTATATATATTGATTGATATTTGGATATTTTCCTTCCTATTAGAGCAGATGAGACCATATACGTTCCCGTGTACGAGCGGATGACCCTTTGTACGCGCGTCTGCCTCGAAGCGGACATTGTACACATATTCTAATATGTATATTTGTTGCATGTGATAGGTTGGAGGGATCCAACTGGATTCCTCACCAGTATTGATTTATTTACAGATATTGTTATATATTCTGTTATCTTATAATATATGATATTTTGGATGCCGTGATTGATGTATTTGGCGATGTTGCAGCATTGGGCCTATTTTTGGTAATTTAAAAATGTTAAAGTGATGCTTTCAAATTAAAAAGGATTTTCAAGTGATTTTCAAAATAGATATTTTATTTATTTTGAATTGTTAAGGAAATGAATTTATTTTAAATCGATAAAGGTTATAATTTTTATGTTATAAAAATTATGATATTTATGAAATATAATTTAAATGTGATTTTTGAAATATGAAGTAACTATTTGGTAAAATAAGTTTAAACTGAGATTTTTGATTTATAATAAACGGTACATATATAAGATTTATAATATTGATATTTTATAAATCAAAATGATGGAATTATAAAGGAGTTTTAAAGGTGTTAAAATGAAGTATAAATGAATCTTATAAGCGAATAAGATTTGTAATTTGTGAAGTTATAAAAGAATGAATTTTGGAAATAAACGATTTATAAGTAAATTAACTTAAGATTGGATTTTGGAATGCAAATAGGATATAAATGAGATTTGTTAAAAAAGAAATTTTGTGTCTTGAAGTTTTTATAAAATATAAATGTGATTGTTTTATAAATCCGAAATCAATTGAATTTGATAAGTTAATTATTATAGTTTATTAAAGGAATTTCATCCACGATTTTGGACAGCGGATAATCCTTTAATTAAATGTGCAATAGTAATGAATTTCGTAAAAGGATTATATTCACGATTTTGGACAGTGGATTATCCTTTAATAAATATGTAGAAGTATTGAATTTGGTAAACGAATTATATTCGTGATTTTGGACAGTGAATGATCTTTTAAATAAAACAGATATTTTTGGAAGGTGATATTTTAAATAGAGTTAAACGATTTGAATATGTTTTAAAATGTGTTAAGTATCGAATACATTGATTTCAACATTCATTGTTGAAATAGGCGTTTCGAGAAGTAAGGAAAAGATGGACTGTAACACGGTTGTTATAGTAAATAATTTTCAAAAGAAAATATTTTGTATAGTATATGGGATTTATATATATATCTATCTAATTTTTGAATCTCTATACTAGTGATTTTGGGTTGTCGTAACGATGTTTTATGCAACATCCGTTTTGACCCAAATAAATATGTTTAAAGAGAATGTTTTCCTTAAAGAATAAAATATATATTTAATTGTGATTTAAGTATATGAATATTTTCTAAGTATTGAAAATAAAGTGAATTGTGAATTGCTTATTATTATATAAGTATATGCAAGTGTTTTTCAATATTGAAATGTCGAAATGGTTTTGAGATTATATATTTTTAAAGATAATTTGAAGTGAATATTTGGCAAATGATTTAATTAATAAAGATTAATTAAAAGGGCCCAGTGATTGTTATGGTGCTGAATATTTGTTTGTTTGTTTTGACAGTTAAAGAATCGACTATCAAATTTGGCCGTTTTAGTTCCTCAACTTGATGTGGGAACTATTTAGTCATACACTTAGTACGTAGCCTTCTGTGTAGGCTTGATTATCAATTGTGTTGAGGATGATGATTCGTATAGTGCGGAGTATTACTCCAATCTATCGAGCTTCCTTCTTGACTCGAAGGATAGCAAGTTGAAAGTTGGAAACGTGAGAAGTCTATGAGACTTGGTTTCTGTGTAAGGTTGAGAAACGCTTTTGCGTTGTTGGTGCGAAGAGACCGGGATCGGGTTTATCTAAAAACCACCTCGGACCAACGTATATGCGACGATTGTGCTGCTTATGATGATATGTCAGGATTTTCATAGTGGGGGACTGCTTGTTGATCGTTTGGGGTTAAAATTCCAATATACATATAGTAGCAGTGGTCTCTTCATTATGAAATATCCAACGCAAGGACTATTCGCTACTAATCCTAGGGATTCCCCGACAGTATGTGGTAAGAAAGTACCTTCGGTTTGTCCTGTTCCTAGACAATTTGTATGGATGTTTGTATGACATTGCATTTCTAAAGATTACGTACATTGGTTTTTACAAACGTACATCAGTAGTTACAGAGAAGGCAACTTCTCTTAGCTTAACACCCTCCTTGAGACGTATGAGCTTAAGGGTTGTATTTTTATGGAAGGAAATTAGTAGTCAATGGAAATGGTCGTGTGGCATTCAAAGTGATGTGATTGTGGTTTGTGAAAGGTAATCATTACCTCAGGCCTCATCGACCGGAAATGACCAAAACAGGTTTAGATGCAGCATAGCTAAGTAGATCGCTCCCAAGTAGGGTATGATCATCCTCTTTTTAGATATATCTTTGCACACTTGAAGTCATGTATCTGATTATTGTTGTTTGTATACTTAGAAGGCCTCGGTAAATGTTGGTAATGACCGTAGGATGACATATTTGGTACCATCTAGTTATAGAGGTGGGCCGATCTTGTGTTGGTAGAGGGTGGATGTTCTGTACCTTGGGACATCCATCTAGAGGTGTACCCTTACTAAAGGTAGTCCCTTCACCTGGTCATTTGCATGGAAATCCAAACTCCACTACATGCCTGTCATTCTGATTGTATTACCCATTTTAGGCTATATGCTGGAATTTAATCAATGTAACAATTTTGGTTATGATTAATATTATTTGTATACTAGACATTAGTATAATATCAAATGATTTGATATGAAATGTTTTAGTTATCGTAAGGTAAAAACATGTTCGTGTTTATGTGTGGACTTGTCTTACGAGATACTTTTGTTTTGGTAAAGAAAAGTTTGGTAATCTAATAAATTCAGTTGAGTGTGTTTCTCAAGCTGGTTTACTAGACTGATCCGGGCGTTCTTTCCTTTCAATGCTCGGGTCAAACTGAGTATATTTACAGGTTCAAATTTGGTGCTTTTGGAGCTTCAGCAGGAGAGCAGTGAGATCTTTATTTACGTATACGCATATCTGTTTTGATTATTGATTATCCGCTGTGCTTAGTTGTTGTTTATTATCGGCAATTGTAAAGACAGGTTATTATAACTGTCCAGATGATAATTTGTGATTGATTGTTGAACTCTGCTTGATGTATACATATATAAAGTTTCTGTTTTGTAAAGATCGTTGATATGATATTATATGTTTTCCACTGCGATGTGAGATTCTGTATTGTTCTGTTTGGTTCTATCTTCTCTCTTTCTTCTCTTCTCTTATTCTCTCTTCTTTTCTTTCTCTTGACTTTCCGTCAGTTTGTGCTTTTTAGGTCGGACATGTGTGGTTTATTGTCGATTCAAAGAGTATGGATTCGTGAGTTGTAACATTTGGTATCAAAGCCTATATTATGCATATTCTTAAGCCTTGATGTGTACTCAGTATAGATAGGGACAATAGCACCCTAGATTGAGTGTGAGTGTATTATAGATATGAGCACATATTTGTTAGTGATTATAAAATGTTTTATATTGTGTTTGCTTATCCGTTGCGCTGTTTGTGAATTCTGGTCGGTATGTAGGACGCTATATTATCGATAGGGATTTCCAAACACTTAAACGAGGCAAGTCGACATAGTATTATTTTAGATTGGGTAAATAAAATAATTTTACCTCGATTATATTTTGTATATAAAGGAAACATTTTCAGAAATTATTAAAGTGTATATAAATGAATTATTTGGTTGTTTGAAAATGTAATTTTTTTTTGAAACCGGGTAAACCGCCTCATTAAAAACCTTGTTAGCTATCAACGTGATAACTAGTAAGGGAAAAAGAGTGGGGTGCTTTATTGATTACGCAACAATAAAAATACATACAATGTATATGTACAATGAAGGTAAACCAACACAAAAAACAAAACCATCCAAAATAAAAACAAATCGGATAAAACCACAGACCCGATACAAGCAGAAACAAACACGTGGCAGATGCCAAACAAAAAAACACAAACACCGGCTGAAAAAGGAAGTAAATTAGTTCGAAGCTTTAGCTGGTATCTGTTTGCACCAAAAAATGGTCACAAACCCCAATATCGCGAAAGCACCCGTATATGAATACAAATCAACAATATTCAAACACAAATCTCAGATCTAAGCAATATCAAGCACAACAATTTAGAAATAATGATAAAAAACACAGGACTTATAGTGGTTTGGCGATCTTGCCCACGTCCACTCTGAAGCTTATGATTTTATCGATTCACTTGATGATTTCGATCTGTTACAGCAGATTACAGCAAGTTATGGCTCTGATGTTCGAATACAATGGTGATAATAAGATGTAGAATTGAATCCGGCAGAGTCTGGACGTTGAATGGCCAAAAGATCCCTTTTCTGTAGGATTCAGGGGCTATTTATAGGCGTAGGAGGCTGAGATCGCGCTCAAACTTCAGGAGACTTCTTCTAGCACGTGAGTGGGCCCACGCGACCGACCCCATCAAGTTTCGACTCGATCTATGATCGATACGAAATGACTTCGTATCCATTAAAATTTGATCCAATCGAGCTGAAACTTGGCAGGAACAATCTTTACCTTTTATGAAAGATGCTGTGAAAATTTCATTGCATTTGGATCTGTAGAACGTGAGATATGATCGATGCAAGATTGCACTCTCGTGAACACTGTCACGTTCGAATCCATACTTCGTATCCATCTCGTTCGACTCGATAGAGGCATGTGCGCATGCGATGACGTGTCGCGAAATCTCTGGGTTGATCCACTTTGCATGCCGAATTTGACCGAGTTATTCGCATCTAGCGCCGAAGTTTCGCTCGTATCAACCATTTTTTCGCATCTATTTGTTTCAGTACTTATTCGAACCGATTATTGATTCACGGTAGCCCTTGTTCGCATCGATCATTATAGGTGTACTGCATATCGATCGTGCTATCGATACGAAGTGAGATGGATACGAAAAATGACTCATACGCTATCGATTCGAATAATCACGAACCATATTGATTCGAACTAAGCCTCTGTGATCGATACGAAGTATTTTGACCATGATGGATGCAGCTAAATCGATACGATGTTACCATTTCTGGGTCGATGCCAAGAGCCCAATGCTGGATGGATTCGAACAGCACCTATTCGAACAAAGCCCTGGGATGGATTCGAATAGATCGAGTCGGTATCCTTTCGATGGACACGAAATAGATCGATTCGAACAAGCCAATACATGATTTCCTGATGGATGCGAATGATGGATTCGAACTGCACCAAACTCGATGGTTTCGAACATACTAAGGTGATGTCATTTCGATGGACACGAACCTGATGGATTCGAAATGGACATCACCCCAACTCTTCGATGCATACCAACAGTATATTCTTCCTACCTTGTATCGACCGTATCTCCTTCATTCGAACTCCGATTAACCTGAAATTCGAAGTGCTGGCTTCCATGACTTTGCTTGCTGTGTCCTATCAATTGTAGCCTGATTCGAGCTCAGACAAAATTCATCGATATCCATAGTGGAGCAAAGTATAACCAATCTTTGAGATGAACTGTCTTTTGTTTCCGATCGATCTTTTGGTATCACGGGCTTTCCAAAAAGCGGGATAACATTTGTCCCCCAAAACATGCCTTGCGATATGAAGGTGTGTTTTGTAATGTCATTAGTTGGATGTTCATATCCTGTCAACAACCTGCAAAGAACTCGATAGTTTCATATGACCTCGGATGACGATCGTTCGGGATCGTATGTCATTTGAGGTAAATCGTGACCGCCGCGGCAAATGATGGGATGAGACCGTTCGCGGTTGATGCCGTTCGCAGAAAATGATGATCGTTCGCGATCGGGTGCCGTTCAAGGCGAATGATGAAATGGGACAGTTCACGGTCGAATGCCGTTCGTGGCAAATGATGCAATGGGACCGTTCATGGCCGTGTGCCGTTCGAGGCGAAGTGTGATCATTCGCGATCGAATGTCATATAAGGTGAGTTGCGACCGTTCGCGGCCGGGTGCCGCACGAGGCAGAATGTGATCGATTGCGATCGATTGCCGCACGAGGCAAAATGTGATCGTTCGCGATCGGATATCATACTAAGTGAATGGTGACCGTCCGCGGTCGGGTGTCGTTCGAGGCGAATTACGATCATTCGCGATTGTATGTCATTCAAGGCCAAATGTGACCGTTCGAGGTCAGGTGCTGTTCGAGGCGAACTGTGAACGTTCAAGGTCGTGTGCCGTTCGAGGCGAACTTTGACCGTTCAAGGTCGTGTGCCGTTCGAGGCGAACTGTGACCATTCAAGGTCGTGTGCCGTTCGAGGCTAATTGGTGTGCCTCGGGGGGGGGGGGACTTAGTATTATCGATGCCAGATTTCATGTTCGGGTGGGATTCCGAATCAAAGATTTTAGCAGTTCATTGCCGTACAAGAGGTGCTCGTGGACCGTTCGCGATCCAACGGGTATACAAGTAAATTTTTTCGCAGAATTGCAAATATTAAAGCAGTGATCATACAAATTCCACAACAGAAATGTTTAAACAGACTAAATCCAAATGTCCAAATCAAAGTCAAAGCAAAAGCAAGACGAGGATGTCAAAGCGTAAACTCTTACTATGGTGCGGTCAGTGTCATTCTGAGCATGCCTATGGATCGTGCGCGATCTCATACATGTGTAAATGATTTAACCGTGTTAGTGAGAGGTTTACGACTTGTTCATCATTATTTCAATCAACCAGTCAATCAATCGATCGATAACCATATGGTGCCCCGGTTCAGGGTCACCTCTAGCTGATGTAGACGGTGGTCGCTCTGGTTCCACCGCTGGAGCTTGCCTCCTCACGTACTGAAGTTGCCTACCGTTCCTGATATGCCCTTCAGATGCCTACAATCATTAGTGCTATGACCGTTCAGTTCATGGAATATGCAATATTTATCTGATTTCCTCTCGTCAGATGTTGGATCCCTTCGCATTGGTCTACGATATGGAATCTGCTCTTTGGTATCCTGATAGATTCGCTCCAAATTCTCATTCAGCTCTGATTATGTGGTAATCATGGTTCCTTTCGTGGTCGCATTGATCTGTTATAGTTATTCTCAGCCTTTTGTTTTCCCTAGCTAGCTTCTGTACCTTTCTCGGGGGGATTTCCATCTTTTACCGCATAAACATTAAGTTCTTCTCGTTCTTCTCTTTCTACACTTGCGTCTTCCAAACGTAAAAACTTTTTTGCCTCGTGATAGAATTCTCCTAGATCCATAGGCGAATCTTTAGTCAACGAATTTTTGAACTCTGTGCCATCAGCTATTCCGGACACAGCTGCCATCATAACCATGGATGGATCTGGTCGATCCACCGATGCTGCTTCCACGCTGAATCGCGTCAGAAAACTCCTCAAAGACTCTCCAGCTTTCTGCTTTAAAATTGCCAAACTCATCACATTCTTGGGTCTTGCAATGTGAACCCTAAATTACCTCATGAATTTCTCAGTTAAATCGGCCCACGTTCCTATGGAGCCACTCTCCAGTTGCCTAAACCATAGCGCTGCGATATCCGTCAGATATAAGGGAAAGCACCGGGCAATAACTTCCTGTGATGCCCCCATCACTTCCATATGCCTCATGTACCTTGTCAGATGGACCGCAGGGTCCGTTCTCCCATCGTACATCTCCACTGATGGTAACTTGAACTCTGGTGGGTTCCTAGCCATTCTAATCACAGGAGAAAAGGGACTCCTGTTCACGTATTCAAGATCTCTGTTCACTAATCCTCCCCTCATGGCTCGCCTGACCATCTCCGCCAATCTACCATTGTCTCCTAGTTGTAATCCTCGTTCATCACTTTCGACCTGCCCTCCAATTTCATGAGGGAATTATGGAATCTGCCCCTTGACTGAGCGTTCATTCCTCTACTACCTCTAGGTTGCGCAGATGCCCTTATCTCTCTCTCTGGGACTGGATCGACATGCTCCAAGTGTGTGCCCCCTAATCCAGGTGCTACGCCGGATGGTCCTGCTCCATTCTGAACTCCATCTGCTCCTCGGTTCTGCGCTCCAAGTTGCCTAATCTGTTGAAACAAACTCTGGATCAACTCTTCCTACCTCTTCATCATCGTCTCCATCTCATCCCTGGTGATGAAGACCTACGCCTGGTTCGCTCCTGAGGAAGCCTCTTGACTTCCCTCGTGTTCACTTCTCTCTGGCCTTTGTCTTCTACTTGTTTGTCTTGTCATAGCTCTTAGGTCTGAACTCTTAAATCATCAAATTCAACTTCTCCTGAATTATCTTTTCTCAGTGAAAGCACCAAAGCGTTTGCATCAAAAATGGTCACAAACCCCAATATCGTGAAAGCACCCATATATGAATACAAATCAATAATATTCAAACACAAATCTCAGATCTAACCAATATCAAGCACAACGATTCAGAAATAACGATCAAGAACATAGGATTTATAGTGGTTCAATGATCTTGCCTACGTCCACTCTGAAGCTTATGATTTTATTGATTCACTTGATGATTTCGATCTGTTACTGCAGATTACAACAAGTTATGGCTCTGATGTTCGAATATAATGGTGATAATAAGATGTAGAATTGAATCCGGCAGAGTCTGGACGTTGAATGGCCAAAAGATCCATTTTCTGTAGGCTTCAGGGGGCTATTTATAGGCGTAGGAGGCTGAGATCGCGCTCAAAGTTCGGGAGACTTCTTCTGGCACGTGAGTTCCAAGTTTCGACTCGATCTATGATCGATACGAAATGACTTCGTATCCATCAAAATTTGATCCAATCGAGCTGAAACTTGGCAGGAACAATCTTTACCTTGTATGAAAGATGCTGTGAAATTTTCATTGCATTTGGATCTGTAGAACGTGAGATATGATCGATGCAAGATTGCACTCTCGTGAACACTGTTGCGTTCGAATCCATACTTCGTATCCATCTCGTTCGACTCGATAGAGGCATGTGCGCATGCGATGACGTGTCGCGAAATCTCTGGGTTGATCCACTTTGCATGCCGAATTTGACCGAGTTATTCGCATCTAGCGCCGAAGTTTTGCTCGTATCAACCATTATATCGCATCCATTTGTTTCAGTACTTATTCGAACCGATTATTGATTCACGGTAGCCCTTGTTCGCATCAATCATTATAGGTGTACCGCATATCGATCGTGCTATCGATACGAAGTGAGATGGATACGAACAATGACTCATACGCTATCGATTCGAATAACCACGAGCCATATGGATTCGAACTAAGCCTCTGTGATCGATACAAAGTATTTTGACCATGATGGATACGAGCTAAACCGATACGATGTTACCATTTCTGGGTCGATGCGAAGAGCCCAATGCTGGATGGACTCAAACAGCACCGATTCAAACAAAGCCCTGGGATGGATTCGAATAGATCGAGTGGTATCCTTTCGATGGACACAAAATAGATTGATTCGAACAAGCCAATACATGATTTCCTGATGGATTGGAATGATGGATTCGAACTGCACCAAACTCGATGGTTTCGAACATACTGAGGTGATGCCATTCCGATGGATACGAACCTGATGGTTTCGAAATGGACATCACCCCAACTCTTTGATGGATACGAACAGTATATTCTTCCTACCTTGTATCGACCATATCTCCTTCATACGAACTCCGATTAACCTGAAATTCAGAGTGCTGGCTTCCATGACTTTTCTTGCTGTGTCCTATCAATTGTAGCCTGATCCGGGCTCGGACAAAATTCATCGATATCCATAGTGAAGCAAAGTATAACCAATCTTTGAGACGAACTGTCTTCTGTTTCCGATCGATCTTTTGGTATCACGGGCTTGCCAAAAAGCGGGATAACAGTATCCACTAAGTCAATGCCCCATTTGTCTAAAATATCCTCATTTTCTCTTGATCTCATCGTCTTCCTCCTACTTTTTGTCATCAGAAATTTAATATCTAATTCTGCAAAATTCCATCTTCGAAGCTTGTCAGTCTCTTTACCTTCACGGATTCTAGTGTTTTGCTCCAACCAGATATGGTAGATAATCGTGACGAAGCTACAAAAAGCAAGATCTTTGATCTGGTTTGCCACTTTAAATGAGTCGTATAGAGCATCAACTTCTTCATCGATCAGCATCGGATCATTCAGAGTCATGCTAAGTTTCATTTTGCTTCGAGTCCAGAGATAAGCTGAATACGAACATTGGAAAAGAAAGTGATTCCTATCTTCTGATTTACATTTTCATAGTACACATATAGGATCTATAGAGTGTCCCCATTCAATCTGTTTGTCTTCGGTAGGAATTCTATTTAACATTACTTTGTACGTGCATAGAACCATTTTAGGTAGGGCTGTCAATGGGTCGTGTTGGGTTGGGTTCGGGTCGGGTCAAATCGGGTTCGGTCTTTTTTAATCTGGTCGGGTCAACCCGTTTATTAAATGGGTCATATTTTTTGAACCCGAACCGACCCGTTTATAAAAGGGTTGACCCGACCCGAACCACGTAACCCATTTAACTAAACGGGTCGTGTTGGGTCGGGTTTAAACAGGTTGACCCCATGTACCCAATAACCCGTTTACACAATATTTGAAAAATTAACAATTCTTTCAGGTGCAGAAAAGCATACACATATTCATTGTAACTCATACATGAGCATTTAGCCTAGTTCATCAAATATAAGAAAATAACATCATACATGAGCATATTCGAGTAGAGTAACACAATTTTTAACATGATACAACATTCGGGAAAATAAATCTATTTAAATAGTCACTACAAATTTGCAAATATTCAATAATCAACATGAAAATGATATTCAAATACAATATGACAACTACAATATGACAACGACAATACATTACGACAACAATCTTACAAGCAATTCAACATATATGATAGAAGCTTCCCAACTTGACCCATACCCTTGCTCTGCCTGCAATAATTGTAAAAAAAAAGGTAGAATAATAAATAATTCTATCATTTTAATTTTTAAAGATAAACAGTCGGCAGCTAATCATTTAACATCTGTTATGTATAATGAATGGCCATTTGGCCAGCAGGCAATTTTAAGTTTTAACACTACAGAGGTAATGATCAGTCATCGGTGGATGTATGTTTCTGTAAAAGTAAATGGAGAATTTTCGCTCACCTGTGCAGGCTATTAAACGTATTATCAAACATACTATCTGTGCATATTAAATTGAGAATAAAAAACAGCTGAGTAATTCACTTCAGAGAGAACAAAAAACAGCAAAGTGGGTTATATTATATTTTGTTAGACCATTACCTAACATGCAATATATGTTAGAACATATAATGTCAAAGGATTAACTCAGCACTTCAGAGAGAGGATCATAAACAGCAAAATAATGTTACTGAACATGTTCAGAGAGAGGGTCATAACTCAGCACTTCAGAGAGAGGGTCATGTTACTGAACATTACCTAACATGCAATATATGTTAGAACTTCAAAGAGAGGGTCATGTTACTGAACATCACCTAACATGCAAAACTGCTCACCTGAAAAAATATATCTGAAGTGTAAGCGAAAGCTCTAAGCAAAGCACTTTTTTACTTAAATAGCAATGTTAAATGGCTAAAATTACAAACATACACCACCACATCTGAAAACTTAACCGCTATTTTAGGCATAACAAAATTGCAATTAATATCACATAAATTACACACTGCAATCAGGTAAAATGAGAATAAAGAACATACTACATCCTAGGGCACAACACATGCGTAATCAGCAAAATCATACATTGTTAAATCTGTAAGGTTAAAAACATATTAGGGTATAACAAAGTGAGAGTTTGAAATACCTGAACTGCAAATGAAGTGGAAAGTGGAATGTGAATCGAATATGGATCGAATTTGAAAGCGCGCATAACAAAAGGTGTGCATGAACGAAACGAACCAATATAAATAACTCAGCACTTCAGAGAGAGGGTTATATTATTTACACCATTACCTAACAGCAAAGTGAGAAACATGAGATATAATGTTACTTGTTTATTTATGGAAACATGAGATAACTTAGCACTTCAGAGTTCAGAGAGAGGGTCATATAATGTTACTTGTTTATTTATAATCTAATCTATGCTAAAATTATAGGGGAACAATGGTTTCAGAAAAAGTTACTTGTTATATAAAATGCAATTATAAGGGAACAAAAGTTACTTGTTTATTTTAAGTTAGGAATATAGATCTGTGTAAAATTTCAGTTTTCATCCCTATTATAGTTTTGCTTATTTTAAGTATTTTTAAACTGCCTTTATGAATCGGTTTTCATTTTTGCATAATCTAATCTTTGCTAATATTACAATAACGAAAAATTAAACAAATTCTATAATTCTAAAATATGAAGTTTAATAAATCAAGTAATACGTACGTCTTATACTGTTAAACATATGTGTCCATAATCATATATCTATTTGTTGATTGTTAGAAGAACACTCAGCGGTTTGAGAGAGGGTAGCGTTGATTTCTAAATTGCTAATGTCCTCCGTTAACTCTTCAAGATTAGGTGGCAAAGTAGTAGCACCTGTCAAGTTATTAAATTTTTAGAAAATCAAATTTTATGCAGTAGAAAATACAAAATAGAGTAAGAAAGTTAACCTCCATCTCCAAATATCCAATCTCGTATACATATGATTGCCTCAACAACTTCGGGCTTAAGTGCACTTCGGTATTGATCAAGAACTCGACCGCCTACACTAAATGATGCTTCTGATGCAACCGTAGATATAGGAATAGATAGCACATCATGAGCCATAATAGATAATTTTCGAAATCTAAACTGGTTAGCTTTCCAATAGTCAAGAATATCCAAATTTGTCTTCCTATCCAACTTTGGCTCATCCAAGTACAATTCCAATTGACTTTTTTGAGCTGAAAAGGTAAATTCTTCACTCTCAAAATTGTCAAAGTCCTACATATATGTAAGATATAGTAAATACTAAATAGTGTAAAGAGGAAAAATTGTAAAGTTTAATGCGTCGTTATATAAAGTTTACCTTCATAACATCCAAACATTCTTTAGAAACTAAGATATCACCAGAAGAAGATTGACTCTGACTACTAGAAACGGTATATGTTTTTTTACCATATATTTGCATGTAAATATCAAAAAGAGCAAACAAAGTTTCACGAACTTTGTTCACTTCCACAGAACCACCACCATAAAGCCTCTTATACGAAAACTCCACAAACTGAATCTTATATCTAAGATCTAGAATAACAGCAATCGAGAGAATAAGACTGTATGTCTTCCAATACTTCTTAAATTTTCCAATCGTACCACATGCAATCTTACTCATAAAACTATCACCACTAGCCTTAGCTCTTTGCATAGCGTCTTGAACAAAAAATACTTGAGGAAAATACAGATTTCAGTAGGATATTTGGAGCCAGAAAAAAGACAAGTCACATCATAAAAGACCTTCAAAAACTTACATATTTGTTCCACTTTCACCCATTCAGATTGAGAAAGAGTGTGCTTATAGTTAGAATCACTCAATTGTAAATGGTGGAAAGCATGGTGATAATAAAGAGCACTCTCAAGCATGAGAAATGTGGAATTCCATCTAGTAGGAACATCCTGACATAAACCTTTTTTACACTCCAAAGAAACATGAGATATGCACTCTAAATTTTTTTGTTTTCTCGCTTGTGAACCTCTTACATATTTAATGCTCTCTCTAATTTTAGACACATATATGTCAACTTCTTTTAGCCTATCTTGCACTATAAGATTAAGAATATGAGCACAACATCTAATGTGAAAAAAATACCATCCATCACTAAAGACTCTCTTAACAAAAGCTGATCCTTCAGCAAATTAACAAATACATCATTTGCACTAGCATTGTCTAAGGTAATGGAAAATATTTTTTTGTCAATGCCCCAATTAGTCGAAAGATTATAAATTTTTTTGGACAAAGCAACTCCGGTATGTGGAAGAGGCATGAAACTAAAATTCAACACTCTTTTTTGAAGTATCTAATTAGAATCGATAAAATGAGCAGTCAAAAAAATATACCCATCAGTTTCTATAGAAGTCCATAAATCAGAAGTCAAACAAATTCTCCCTGGAATTGAAACTAACATTTCTTTAAGTTTCAAATTTTCCTTTTGGTACATTTTCATCACATCAGCTCTAGCGGTATTTCTAGAAATCAACTTAACATCCAAACAAACGTAAGAAAATAATTGTCTAATTCCAGCATACTCAACAAATAGAAATGGAAAATCATGCATCAATATTGACATTACCAATGATTCTCTAAATTTATCCGGATCAAATTTAGAAGACCTTGTTATAATAGAGCCGTTGGTCTGACTTAGAAGCAATTGACCTAGACCATGATCAGTAGTTTTGGAACAAATTTTAATATGTCGTTTTAGGTTTCCGGTGCCATAAGTACTATCACATAAATAAATAGCACCACATTTCATACACTTAGCTCTTTGCTTTCCATCATTTTGCAAGGGAATAATTTCAAACTTAGTCCATACCTCAGAAGTAAGCTTCCTACGTCTCTTACCAACTCTTGCAGTTTTTATTTCTATGCCATCTAATTCCAATGCTTTCATATTGGCATCTTCAATTTGTTCACCACTCTCACTACTTGGTGTAAAAGGGTCCATCTCTTTTCTACAAAATTAAAGAAAAACAAAACCCATCACTAGTGATTCATTGACAAAATTTGCGGCTATCGAAAAGGAAAAAAATTGGTGAAAAGTACACTTTAACTACCACAAAAGCAATCTATGGTTAGAGATAAATTTGCTGCAAAGCCTAGCTATCCAAATTAGTAAATACCAATCTACATCATCAGTTTATAATATGGCATACATAATGAAAGCAAGATTCTTCCTTAACCTCTTACTGCAAAATCCATGTTTCAAATATTGCAAAATCAGATAACTTTCAAGATGAAATAAAGATAAGTAATTATAATTCTAACGGTACTAAGCTGGCGTGCACACACACTATGATGCACACACCCGGTTATATAAATTATAACTTGTGATCTTCCTTTTATTTTTAATAACTTTCAGTTTTTTTGGGCATCGTGTCATATATATTTTGTTTATCCAGAATAAATTGTAGAGTTACTTTTCGATATGTAGTAAACACGTGACATACTACAATATATTTCATGAATACATTATGATTAATCTTACCCCCTCAAAGGGAACAATATATTGTTTCCCTTTCCCCCCTTTTTAGCTTTATTAATGGCTGAAGCTTAATCAATAATGGACACGCGTAACATCTTAATTTGAAAATTTTCTCTGAAGGGTACGTTAAAATGCTGTCATGGTGCTCCCTTATTCTGTAAGTATGTGCTGAATTTCTTTCTACATTTTATTTAATTTTTTTTGCAAAGCTAACCTTGATGTGCAACGTTCTTGTGTATGTATCTTTTGGCATGGTCTTTATATGTCGGATGATTAACATAAATACATACATGCATAAATAGATATGCAGACACACACATATTTTCTTAAAATTCCCTTCAGTCTTCCCTTAAGTTTGACATACCTAAAAGTGTTAAAAGTGCAATTTTTTTGTACACACGATCTTGTTGCTATCAAGATCATCCACAAAGAATTTTATGCCATTCTATTACTTTTCACATTCAAAAATACAGGTTGACACAAGCCATCAAAAATATTTGTTTTAATTGTCGGTTTCAGTTGAAGTTTCAAAATGATGCAAAAGTTTATGTGGATGATCCTGGTAGCAAATGAATTAAATCTACGAAGTTTCGTTTCAATAGTTTTGGACACAAAATGACCAGTGGGGATTTTAAGGGAAAATAAGAGGGGGATGTGAACGTTGAACCCATATGTGATTGCAAAATGCAAAGTCTCCTCAAATAAGAAACATAGAGGAATATTAATTTAGGTTCATGGTCAAAAAAGGTTTCCAGGTACGAGCGATTATTAGTTTACTTACATACGTCTTGACTGGTTTCGATTTCTTCTACAAAGCTTTCCAGGTGCGATCGATTATGGCCAGGGGGACGAAGTAGAGACGCCAAGCGAGGTCGTGCGATCGATTAGGGGGGCGATGTGGAAATGAAAAAGAGAACGAAGGAGAAATGAAAATGAAAAGTGAAATGAAAACCCTAGCCGCCTGTGATTTGTGGACTTGTGAAGGAAAAGGAAACGATAATTATTAATTATCAGATAATAAATGGACGAACATGAAAGTGACGAAACTACTCAAGTCGACCCAAATTGATAAAAAAACAGTTTATAATAAACGGGTTTGGTGGGTCAAAATTGGGTTCACAGGTCAACCCGAAACCCACCCATTTATTAAACCGGTTATGGCGGGTTGACCCGAAATTGACCTGCCCGTGTTATCGTGTCACCCAAACCCGCTAATTTTCGTGTCATCTTCGAGTCGTGTTTCGGGTCGTGCTGGAAATCGACGGTCCTAATTTTAGGGCCGTCGCAGTAGTTCCATATTACTTTAGACCAATTTGCAGGATGAAAATGACTTCTAGCATAATCCCACGCAGAGTAGAAAATAAATCCATTTGGATTATTGTTCCATCTCCAAAAATCTGAGTCATAATTAGTAGATAGTTCCACTTCTTGATTTGATTGATTTGTCTAGTGAAATGGAATATCTCTAGATTAAGAATGTTATCTTGTATAATACTGCTGACCTTTAAATTGTCTCCACCATTCAAGCCAAGAGCATCCCACCCAAGGATATTAACCAATAATTCATTGTTAATCCAAGGGTCATGCCATAGAAGTGTATTTTGACCATCAACTATATTTCTATGTACGTATTGTAGACCATTTTGCCTGTGTTTAAGAATAAATTTCCAGGTACATGAACTATTATTATCAATTTCCATAGTCCAGAAGTATTTATCTCTACAGTATCTTTTGTACATCCATTTAGACCATAGATTATTGTTGTTAATATAATGCCACAGTAATTTAAGAGCAGTAGCAGTTCTAATGTCTATAAAGTTTCGCAGGCCCACCCCTCCTTCAAGTTTAGGTCTACATAAGATATCCCAAGCTATTTTATGAGTTCTGCCTCCCCAAATAAAATCTGCACATATCTTATTAATTTTATCAATTGTTGCAATAGGCAGTTGGTATGTCATCATCCAGTATAAAACCATAGGAGTAATAACTGAGTGAATGAGCTCAATCTTACCTGCCATAGAGAGTAGCCTACAGTCCCACCCATCCATTCTGAGCTAAATCTTATCAAGAAGATAACCACAATCAGTGTAGTGAAGATAATTATAGGATATAGGAACTCCCAAATATTTAATAGGCAATGATCATTCTCTCATATCCAAAATATTGAGCAAAACATTTCTGTTTATCACACCTCTGCTGAAATAGGCTTTAGACTTCAGATTATTAATATTAAGACCTGCCAAATCTTTTAAATTCTGCATCATATCTTTGATAGTTCTAGCACATTTAAGCTTAGCTTTAGAAAAAATCATGAGATCGTCTGCATATATAAGATGAGTAACATTTGGATCTTGATTGTAAATAGGCTAAAAATTATTAGTCTTGTGAGCTTTATACATCACCAGTGAAAGAAACTCCATAGCAACACAAAAAAGATAAGGGGAGAGGGGATCTTCCTATCTCAACCCTCTATTGTTGGAAATAAATCCCTTAGGACTACCATTAACAAGGATATAATAGTGGGGGAAGAGATACATTTTCTTATAAGTTTGACCAGATTATTAGGGAAGCCCATCATATTCAACATGTGGCATACAAACTCCCTATTAATCATGTCATAAGCCTTTTGAAGTTCTATCTTAAGACACATTTTATCACTGCCTTTTCTATTGAATTGTCTAATTTGTTCATGTGCAAGCAGGATATTTTCAGCAATATATCTTCCTGGAATAAAAGCAGACTGGTTCTCTGATATAAGATGAGGTAAATATGGTTTGATTCTATTACATATAATTTTAGAAATGATTTTGTATAAGACATTACAACATGCAATAGGCCTGTAATCAAAGATACAATTTGGCTGTTTGGTTTTAGGCAGTAGTGTTATAAAAGTGTGATTTAAGCCTTTTTCAGTTCTACCGGTATTAAACACTTCTTGAATCAAGTTCAGAATGTCAAATTTCAACTCATCCCAATGAATTTTATAAAATTTTGCAGTGAAACCATCAGGACCCAGGCTCTTGTCATCAAGAATAGAGAACACAACTTTCTGAACCTCCTCAAGTTTGATACCAGAAGTGAGTTTAGTTCTGCCTCTATCATTTATTTTGTTCATGCACTGAATATCAAGGAAATTACTTGCTAAAGGCTGTGTGGAGAAAAAGATATCGGTGTAATAATTTATAGCATCAAATTCAATTTTTTCAGAATCTTGAATAACTTCCCCACTACTCATAATGATCCGATTCTAATTATTTATGTGCCTTCTTTGTGACATCTTAGCATGAAATTTTTGTGTGCATGAGTCCCCATCAGTTAGCCATTCAATTTTTGCTTTCTATTTGGTCTTTAAAAATTCAACAACATTTTGATTCTTCCAGTTGTTATAAGCATTGCTGAATTTACCAAATAAAAAGGAGTTAGTAGGGTTATCATCACAATCTTTAAGGCAATTGTGATATTCTTCTTCGTATTTTTTAAGGAGATTGCCCTCTCCGCAGTTCTTGAGATTCCACTCTTTCAACATAATTTTACAATCTTTAATAAACTTCATAAACCTGTGCAATTTTGAAGCTTGGTAGTTAGGGACATCTGAATAATATTTGTCTAGAGCATTATCAAAACAAGTCATGTACCCTTCCTCCAAGTGCCATGAGTTAACACATCGAAAAGGAGTATTTTTAGGGCCTTTGATATCTTTATTAAAACTAATAAAAAAAAGGGATATGATCACTGATAGCGTTAGAGACCCAAAAGTGGTAATCCTTGAATTAGTACCCAGTAATAAATGATTGTAGAGAACTTTATCAATTTTAGATGTCATACCATTCTTCCTCCATGTGTATTAGAACCTTGTAACAGGCAGTTCAACCAGACCAACCCTAGAAATACAGTTGTTAAAGCCTGCCATATGACTAAATGGCACAACTGTACCACCCTTTTTGTCAGAAGAAGACAAAGTATTATTAAAATCCCCCAGAATAATCCATAAGGAATTCACAAACCCAGATTCATCAATTATATCATCCCATAATTTATCTCTATCTCTAATAAAATTACTAGCATAAACAAAAGATATTCTGCATTTAAAACCACCATTGTTTTCAGCTAATAAAGAGATATGTTGATATGATTTCTTCTCAATTTGAAAATTCCAAATGTTAGAATCCCAAAGAATGAGTATACGACCTTTGCTACCACAGTCATTATTATCGATCATCTTCCAGTTTCTATGCAATCTAAAACCCAATTTCACAATATTCAGATTACTTAATTTATTTTCAAGTAAGCCAACAATAGATGGCTTATATTTAGTTAGGAATTTAATCACTTCGAATTGTTTATCCAAAGCATTTAAACCCCTAACATTCCAAGCAACAATGTTCATTATTTAATCTTGCTTTGGATCCTTGTATTTGCTTTAGGAGGAGCAGGGGTTGGTTTTCCTTTTTTACCTTTAGTATTCTGCATATTAGATGTTTCAATTTCATCATAGAATTTTTGTTTTTTTCAACACAGTTCGAGATATCTTCTAGTTTCTCTGGCGGTTTAGAGACAGTTTCCTCTCTAGCAAGATTGCTGATAAGATCCTCATCTTCAGACTCACTCGAATCTTCTACCAAACCTTCTATGAATTGTTCATTTTTTTGTGCAGGCTGGTTAACAGGAATGTCATCTTTCAGATTGATGGAATTGTTATCGTTTAAATAGGTAAAGCAGTGCTCTTCTCCTTGGTATTAGATGGGTTTTCATTCATTGTCTCATTCGCTTTTGTTTTTCCAGCTGCAAGCACGCCAGATTGGTCATTGGCAGTCACGTCTTCATTACAGTCATTTGCTAAATTATTTTTAATTTCATTTATATTCTGTTTGTGTAATAAAGGGTTTTCAGACCCCTCAATTGTAATTTCAGAATCCACACTTATAACTTCCTCTTTTAAATCATTATTCGTTTTTTCTACTATTTTCTCTGAACTTACATTTTCTTTAGTCTTCTCTGAATTATCACTTTCTTTAGTCTGCTCGAAATTAAATGAAGTAGAAGCATTTTCCTTATCTTTTGGTACCCACTTTTCTTTACTTTTTAGTTTGCATTGCTGGGTAGAATGGCCAAACACTTTACATTCTTTGAAACTGGCAGGTTTGCAAAGATACTCAACTTTGATCGTTAGTTCCTCCCCCGTGTAAAGAACAACATCCACTTCATTGGGGAAATCATCACTTGCTTGCATTTCAATAAGTATTTTAGCAAAAGCAACCCTAGATTCATCAGCAGTAATCTTGTCCATTTTAATAGGCTTTCCTAGCACACTTGCTATGGCAATCATTGCCTCTTTATCCCATAGCTCGAGTTCTAGATTAGAAAGTTTTATCCATATAGGAAGAGTTGTCAGTAAGTCTTTTCTAAATCTAGTACCTATCACCCATTTTTTCAGTATAATAACTTTATTGTCAAACAAATAAGGTCCACCCTTCAACACTTTATCACAGTCCAATTTATCATCAAACCGTATTATAAAGAAACCGTTGTCTCGAGATAATAGCTGAAACTTTCTAGACGGTTTCCATACCCATTCTATGTAGCCTTTTAGATGTATATGATAAGGTCTGACCCCATAAACGTAGAATATTATTGAGTGTTCCCACTTGCTTTCAGACCCCTTTACAAAGGGTTCAGAAATGTTTTCTTTCTTTTTATCATTGACAAGAACTGGTTTAATATAATGGAGATCCAGATATTCATCTTGTTGCTCCCCTGTTCTTCCACTTGCTGCTTCCTTCCATGATCTCGAATTTCCAGATTTTATATCGTTTTGAATAGCTTTCCATTTATTATCTTCCCTGTTTGAACCGTTTCAATCACCACGAACTTGTGGAAATCCAGATCTGGTTTGGGTTTGATCCTCCCCAAATTTGAGTCCCTGGATTGACGAACCACCTTAATGATATCTTGATTGTCGTGTAGCAATACGCCACGTCCTAGGTCAAAGTGATTAGTATTATTCGCTATGAAGTCTGATTGCACTGCTTTCCCTTTATCTCGATTTGAAATTGCTTGCGGCATCTTTTTTGAAATCACCTTTCCAGGTGGTCTTCCTCTATCCTTGGTGAGATAGCCATTAGGGTTAGGTCTATAAGCCGCCATTTTCTTACAAGCATAAATTTAATAGCTGTTTGAATAATCTTAATGAAAACAACGATCGTAAAAGAATAAATAAAAATGGAATTAAACTAAGAATTTGAAATTTTGAATCCTGTTGATTTTGATAGTTGTTTTTCAAAGTAAAAAGATATTATATCGTTATAAGTCTAAGTGAGATAAATAAATTTGGAAAGATAAATAAATTTGGAATGATGTGTAGTAAAATAGTGAAATTATATAAGTAAGATTTTGTAATTGTGATTTATAAATAAAAAGGATCTTTAAAAGAATATAAAGCACTGAATTCACTACTGTTGCTGGGAAATAATAAGGGTGATGACTGCATCATCATCAGTATCATTTTCGAGTTTCTATGTGATGGATTTGCTACCAATAGTAATTGAAAATTTAAGTTTTGATGTGATAAACAAATTTGAAGTTAAAATCCAAATTGTAATTGATAAATATAAGTGAAATGAGTTTTGGACTTATAATGTGAAATAATAAATTTTTAACTTTAGTAAAGTTAAAATAAATTTGAGTTCGCATAATAAATATATGATTTGAAATCTAACTAAAGGAAGGTTAAATAATTTGAACTGGATTAGATAAATTATTGAAATGAAATATAACTTTAGTGATGTTGAATGAAGTTGATTTTGATATCGAAGTAAATTAATAAAGTGAATTAAATGAATGTGAACTTGAGTTATATAAAGAAATTCAAATTTAGTGGTAAAATGAATTAGCATTAAAAATGTTGTTGTTAAGAATGAAAAACAACCCGTATGGCTAACACAGTTAGCTATTACTTAGGATCGTGTAATATGGAATATAATTAAATCTAAATGCGAAAACGGATGATAATAGAAAAGTAAATAAAAAATGAGTAAAATAAAACAAGCACACTAGGAATTTTTATACTGGTTCGAACTTCCCGTTCTACATCCAGTCCCAGACTCCTTCTGGAATTTCAACTACAACAACCCTCACTTAACCCGGAGGAACAGGTTTACACTGCCTGAGCAATCGAATAGGACTTCACTCGCCTAAGCAACTGAATAGGACTTCAATACAAATAACAAAGGTATCTGACTGTAGTGTGTTCTTAAATAACACTTATAAGTCAATTGAGTACAATCTTCCTATAATCTTCTCCTTAGATATATAGTGATGTGCTTTGAGAATTGTGGAAGATAAAGTGATCAAAGATCAAAGTATGTAAGTAATTTGAGTGCAATTTGAAAGTTTGAGAATAGATGAGAATTCAAGAGTGCTAAAAGTAAATTCGGTAATTTGTTTGTTGAATTCTGTAATCTATTTATAGTATACAAAGAGTTGCATCTTTAAATGAAAAGTTATATTGAAAAGAACGGATGCAACTGTTAATTTAAAAGAATGTTTCTCTTGGTGAAGAGAAGTGTCTTTTCAAGAAAATAGCAGTTGGGGATATTCATACGTCTGAATAAAAAAATCCGGACTTCTGATTTAGACTGAAACGTAAACAGCAAAGAAATAGTTCATTTCTGACCTTATTCGGACGTCTGAATATTTTTGTTCAGACGTCTGAATATTGTGAAAATAATATTTTTATCTTAGCACTCAGACATCTGAATATATGGTTTCAGACGTCTAAGTTTGCTCTTTTGTGCATGTATGAGCATGTTTGTGCATGTGTGTGTGTATATATATATCATTTAAGGAGAGATTTTAACAAAATTTCTAAGTAAAGTACAGAATCTAGACACACAATATACAACTTTAAACATCCATAGATGAATCTGCAATAAATCTCCTGTAAAGATGGTTAGTATACATATATCATTTTATATTGGTTGTTATAATCAAAATCAAGATTCTAACATTCTCCCCCGTTTTGATGATGACAACTATATAAAATTAATAAAGCAGTAAAGTATTGTTGCTCCCCCTGTCAATATGCACAATTTAAATTTCTCCCCCATTGTCATCGACAAAAAGAAAGAACATGAATGATGATGACAACTATATAAAATTAATAAACTAGTAAAGTATTGTTGCTCCCCCTGTCAATATGCACAATTTAAATTTCTCCCCCTTTGTCATCGACAAAAAGAAAGAACATGAATGATAATAGATAATTCATTCCATTAAGGCAAACAAAGTAGATAATAATACACTAAGAGATACTGTTTTAGAAATTTCTCATACAACTAGACAATAATGTAGACAAGCAAAACATAAGAAAATTTCTCATACAATTAGATTAAGATAATTAAAATTGGCTTGAAAGAGATGGATCATCGTGAATAGAATTTGAGCTTGAGGAAGACCATTCAAATGGAGATGGATTGTAGGCTTGAGTAGATGAAGAACCGGAACAAGAAATTCGATCCCATATTTTATTGAGAAAGCCTTTGATAGACTTGAATTTTCTTTCCGTCTTCTTCTCAAGTGCCTTTATGTCCCAATGAATCTTTGAATGATTTCAGGAGAGAGTGGTGATGGCTTGTCTTGAAGAAGTATCCGGGCCAATTTCTTGGATGGTGTCATCGTCCTCCTCTTCTTCTTCATGTTGTGTATGAGAAGAAGAAGCAATACCAGTGTCTCAAGGTTGAGGAACACCTTGTTAAATATTTTGTGACCATTGTTGGAAGGAAATAATTTGTTGAGAAGGAGGCCGTATAGGAAGACCCATCAACCCTAAAGTTTTAGTGCCTAACTCACTAATACTTGTAAGCATTGGTATACCGATATTTAGGAGAATGCGCATAATATAAGCACCATAATAAATGGTTCTATACTTCCTTCTGATCGTGATGTCTTGGAATTCATCCAAAATAATTTTCCCCCAATTCACTTGTTGATTGGAGTAGATAGAATAAAGTGCTTGGAAGTTTTCTTTATACACTTTTTCATAGCTACCCGTCCTTGGTTGGAGAGAGCGAATAAAAGCATGATGAATTAGCCTAGCTTGTGGCCTTAAAAAGGTATATTTTAAATTGCCCATATTTATAAGTTGATCGGATAAAAATTAATGTGAAACTTCATCCCGATGTTCCATATCAACTTCTATTTCATTAATTTTAATTCCTTGATAAGGGCAATTTAAAATATGACCTAGTCGTTGTAAAGGCAAGAAGATTCTTACGCCATAAACTAACGACCAAACACAATCTTGACGGTTTTGAGGATTTTGATGTTCCAGAAAGCTAAGCCGTTTGGCATTAACTTTTTGCTCATAGTATAATTCACGTTGTAAGTCTAACGTTTCTTTCTAATAGTGATGAATATCATCAATTTTTTTTTGTGTGGATGGTGATCTAGAAAAGAGAGACCGTCTTGTTCTTTTAGATGGAGGAGTATATCCAGTAAGTTGAGGGAGGGACAATCGGAACCGGTTCATATATTGGAGTAGGAGTTGGTAGATTGTTCGATTCCGAGGAAGGGGAGGTGTAAGATAGCTTAGATGACTCAGAGTTATTGTTGGATGACATGATTAAATAGAAATTTTTAAAGAAAAAGAGTGTTGAATAAATTCTTGGTGAAAAGAACTAAAAAATGCAGATAATATATAGGTAGAAACTAGTTAAATTTAGAGGAGATAATGTATGGTTAAAATAAAAATGGCCATAGGAAAAAGAGGAGAGAATGGATGGTCCATAAGAGTTCAATAATAACCTCATATTTTAGAAAACAATAGATAGTGAAGTGGTAGTGTAGAGGACTACTAAATATGAGGTCTTGAGTTCGAGTGCTAGACAACACCTTTTTTTTTCTTTTGAAAGAAGCTATGATTAATATATATATATATGTATGTATATATATATATATATGTATGTATGTATGTATATATATATATATATATATATATTTAAAAACTCGAAGTTATAAATCTTTAAAAGAGACGATTCCGAGTTCTCGTCTTAAATTGATGAAAGTATTTACATTTAGTGGTTTTGTAAAGATATCTTCCAATTGTTTGTCAGAAGATACAAATACTAGATTTATTAAATCTTTTTCAATATTATCACGAAGAAAATGATGACGAATGTCAATACATTTTGTTCGTGAATGATTTACAGGATTTTTAGATAAATTTATAGTACTAGAATTATCACAATAGATAGTTGATTTACTTAAATTAAAACCAAAATCGTGTAATGTTTGTTGCATATAGATGACTTGAGCACATGCCAAAGCTGCAGAAATATTTTCTGCTTCACATGTCGATAATGAAACACAATTTTGTTTTCTTAACCAAGATACAAGAGATCCTCCAATGAGGTGACAAGTCCCACTTGTAATTTTTCTATCTGTCCGGCTTCCTCCAAAATCAACATTACTATATGACACTAATTCAAAAGGACATTCCTTTGGATAGAATAATCCAAAGTCCTTGGTTTTATTAGGATACTGTAGTATGCGTTTCAATGCTCGTAAGTGTGATTCTTTGGGATCTGCTTGAAATCGTGCACACAAGCAAACACTCATCATTATGTCAGGTCTACTAGCTGTTAAATATAGTAACGATCCAATCATACTTCGATATAATTTTTGGTCAATACTTTTACCACTTTCATCTTTATCAAGATGTATGGTTATACTCATAGGTGTTGGTTTGGTAGAAGTATTTTCCATACCAAAGCATTTAATTAGATTGTTACAATATTTTTCTTGATTTATAAAAGTACAATTTTCTAATTGTTTTATTTGTAAAACAAGAAAATAATTTAACTCACCCATATGTAACATTTCAAATTCTCTAGTCATTAAATTAGAAAAATCTTGACATAAATTTTCATTTGTAGATCCAAAAATAATATCATCAACATATATTTGAACAATTAAAATATACTGCTTATTCTTTTAATAAAAAGAGTTTGATCAACCTTCCCAATTTCAAAACCAGAATCTATAAAATATCTTTTAAGACGATCGTACCAAGCACGGGGTGCTTGTTTCAAACCATATAAGGCCTTTTTAAGTTTATAGACATGGTTAGGAAATTATTCGTGTATGAATAAGGGAGGTTGTTCAACATAAACTTTTTCTTTTATAAAACCATTTAAGAAAGCACTTTTAACATCCATTTGATATAATTTAAAGTTATGAAAACATGCATATGCTAATAAGATACGTATTGCTTCTAGTCTAGCGACTGGAGCAAACGTTTCTTCATAGTCAATTCCTTCTTCTTGATTATATCCTTGAGCAACTAATCGAGCTTTATTTCTAGTGATATTTTCTTGCTTATCTGCTTTATTTTTGAAGACTTATTTTGCACCAATAACTGATTGATCACTAGGCCGTGGAACTAAATCCCAAACGTCATTTCTTTCGAATTGGTTTAGCTCTTCTTGCATAGCGATTAACCAATTTCCATTGGTAGATGCTTCTTTAATATTTTTAGGTTAAATATTAGAGATGAAAGCTACATAACCCATTTGATTTAATTGACTTCTTGTTCTAACAGATGAATTAAGTTCTCCAATTACATTATCAGAAGGATGATCCCTTAATAATCTAAGTAGAGATCTTGCTTCATTGTTATTGTTATCCACGTTTTCATTATTTTCAAAATTAGAAATTTCTGTGTTTATGATATTATCAGGGAATTCTTCATCATCTCTTATACTTGGGATTTGTTTAAAATTTTCATCAAAAGATACATGAAGTGTTTCTTCGATGATATTTGTTCTTTTATTATTAATTCGATAAGCTTTGCTTCGATCCGAATATCCTAAAAAGATTCCTTCATCGGATTTTGGATCGAATTTACCAAGCTGATCTTTTGTGTTTAAAACAAAACATTTTGAACCGAAAACTTTAAAATGAGAAATAATTTTTCGTCCATTAGGAAGTTCATAAGGAGCATTCTTAGTTAATGGTCAAATAGAAACACGATTCATAACATATCAAGCTATTGCAACTGCTTCAACCCAGAAATGTTTTGGTAATATGCTTCCATTTAACAAAGTCCTTGCACATTCTTGTAAGGTTCTATTTTTACGTTCTACAACTCCATTTTGTTGTGGAGTTCTAGGAAACGAAAAATTATGGAATATTTCCTTTTTCTTACAAAAATGTTCCTTTTTCTTACAAAAATGTTCAAAGGCTTTGTTTTCGAATTCACCTCTGTGATCACTTCTTATGTTTTTGATTTTCAAACCTTTAAAATTTTGAATTCTTTTGACAAAAGTTTTGAAATTATCAAAGGTATCACTTTTATTTTTCATAAAGATAATCCAAGTATATCTAGAAAAATCATCAACAATAACAAACACATATCTACTATGATTAATGGATTGTACTTGTGTTGGTCCAAATAAATCCGTATGTAGTAATTCAAGTGGTTGTAAAGTTGAAATGACTTTTTTAGATTTAAAAGATGACTTAGTTAACTTTCCTAACTGACATGCATCACAAATACGATCAATTTTAAAATTCATTTTGGTAGACCTTTCACTAAATCATTTTTAGAGAGCTTGTTTATAGTTTTGAAGTTAATATGACAGAATCGTTTGTGCCATAACCAAGGATCATTTTCTTTGGCTATTAAACACATATTTGAATTATGATTTATTTTCATATTCAGAACATAGATATTTCTGTCCCTATTTCCTTCAAAAATAAGATTTTGATTTTGATCAAAAATACTACATTTGTTTTCAGAAAAAGTGATTTTGAATCCTTTGTCACACAATTGGCTGATACTAAGTAAATTATGTTTTAAATTTTTGACAAGTAAAACATTTGAAATAAGAGGTAAATTTGATATACCATTATTTCTCACATCCCTTTTGCCGATGATATAACCTTTGGAGTTATCTCCAAAAGTGACGAAGCCTCCATCTGAGTAAGTGATATTTGATAGCATATCTTTGTCTCATGTCATATGTTTTGAGCAACCACTATCGATTATCCATTTTCCTCTTTTCTTGAGTGGAACCTTCAAAAAATATGAGATAATATTGGTACCCACTTTTTCAATAGGGTCCTAAGAGTTAAATCTTAGAAAACCAAACCCAAGACGTCTCAGTATCCCATTTAAAAATATAATCTTTATTTTTATAAACAGTTTCTAAAAAAGTGTTTATATATTTCTTCCTAATCAAACTGTTGTTTGTTTTAGGAACCCAGATTTTTATGCTTTTTGGGTTAGAATTCCTTTTTGTCTGTATAGTAGTAGGATTAATATTTCTCTTAATTCTCTTTCTAGGTGAAGCTGTAAATGTTGTTTTCTTAACATATCCTAATCCTTTTCTACTAGAAATAGATTGAGGGCTATCAATAATTTTAGATAAAGTTTCTCTTCCTTTATTAAAATTTGAACTGTTTTTGGTGATGCTTTCTAAATTAGTTTTGAGACTACTATTATCCAACTCTATCAATTTTACCTTAGTTTTGAGTTCATGATTTTCAGAAACAAGAGCGTCATTTTATTTTGAGTTTCAATTTCTTGACTTAAAAGAGTGAGTTGAGAATTAATATCAGAGAATGATTCTTGTAATTTTTCAAGTTCTTCCTCTAGTATTTTTTTCTCATCTTCGAGCATATCTCTTTCGAATTCTTCTTTGTTCTGAAATTCACGAGTCTCTTTATGTTTTCTTTTAAGTTTTTTTAGAGTGTCAACTAGCTCTGAGTTTATCTCTATCATATCATCAAATAAAATCACTAACCTCGTTTTCAGTAGCCATGAAACAGACATTTGCTTGCTAATTTTCACTTTCACTACTGTTATCCGATGAAGAAGTATCTGAATCATCCCTTGTTACGGAGACTGCTTTCTTTTTCTTATCTTTTCAGCCCTTGTTGAAGTATTTTTTCTTTAATTCTGGACATTCTTTTTGGATATGACCTTTCTTATGGCTATTAAAGCATTCTAGGATTGAAGATAATGGTTTGTTTGGAAAGTTTCGTTTTCCATTATTTCTGTTATTTTTCCTGAACTTCAAGAATTTTTCGGCAATGAATGCTAGATCTTCTTCATCCGAATCTTCATCCTTTTTTTCTTCAGCATGGAAATCTATGTTCTTTTTGTCTTGTGCTTGTAATCATTTTGCCTGCTAATTCACTTCATATGACATTAGATTTTCTATTAACTCTTTAGGTTTTATGGTAGAGAGGTCATTAGCTTCTTCAATAGCCAAGACTTTGCTTTCCCATTCATCCATTAAAGAGTTTAGGATCTTTGATACAATATCAAAATTAGTGTACTTTTCTCCTAATCCTAATAGTGAATGATAGATATCTTGAAATCTAGAATACATATCATTGATGGATTCATCTTGTTTCATTCTAAAGTTTTGAAACTGATTTTTGGGCATGGAGATTTTTCTTTGTTTAACTTTGTTAGTTCCTTCATGAGTGATTTTAAGCGTTCTCCATATTTCATAAGCAGTTTGACACATGCTAACATGATTAAATTAATTTCTATCTAGTGCACAGAATAACATGTTCATAGCTTTAGCATTGGCAGTAGCATCTAATTTTTGTGTGTTTGACCAAGTGGAGTATTCTCCAGTAGGAAGAGTGTATTCATTTTGTGTAATATTCCATGATTCAAAGCTATTTGATTGCATATAGATTCTCATACAAGTTGCCTAATAATAAAAGTTCAGACCATTGAAAAATGGAGATCGTGCAGTGGATTGACCTTCAATAAAACTAGTGTTAGTGACAGTGTTAGTGATAGTGTTGGTGTTGTTTTCCATATTAGCAAAATATCAGATAACCGTGTAACGGCTATATGATGCCTTGCTCTGATACCAATTGAAAAACAACCAGTGTGGCTAACATGGTTAGCTATTACTTAGGATCATGTAATATGGAATATAATTAAATGTAAATGCGAAAACGGATGATAATAGAAAAGTAAATAAAAAATAAGTAAAATAAAACAAGCATACCAGGAACTTTTATACTGGTTCGACTTCCCGTTCTACGTCCAGTCCCAGACTCCTTCTGGAATTTCAACTACAACAACCCTCACTTAACCTGGAGGAACAGGTTTACACTGCCTGAGCAATCGAATAAAACTTCACCCGCCTAAGCAACCAAATAGGACTTCAATACAAATAACAAAGGTGTTTGCGCCAAAATTGGTCACAAACCCCGATGAATGTGAAAGCACCAATGTTGGAATATAAATCAGTAATATCCAAACACAAATCACAGATCTTAAGTAGCAAAATAATAAATGTAAACAAGAACACACGATTTATAGTGGTTCGGCTATCTCTGGCCTATGTCCACTTCAAAGGTTTTTCCTTTTATTGATGTTCTTCGCTGATTACAATCGATTATAGCGGATTACAATGAATTGTAATTCTGAAATTCAAGTACAACGGTGGTTGTTGTGTGCAAAGTAGAGCCTTGGTGGAGTCTTGATGCTTCAGAGTCTTGATTTTGCCAAAGAGAATCCGATCCCTTTTCTGAATGACCTGGGGCTCTATTTATAGGCGTAGGAGGCTGATATTTCTCCTAGAAATCAGGTAGACCACTTCCAGCACGTGAGGGGGCCCACATGGCCGATACCTGGAGATCCGGGCCCATATTGGGATCGATTCGACCCTAGGTTCGAATCGATCAAGAAATCGTCCAATCATGGTGAAATTTGGTGTGGACATTCTTTAACATGTAGATGAACTCCTGTAAAAATTTCATGGGTTTGAATCAGTGGATTGGAAGTTATGATCGGTTCGAAATTGGCGTGTTCGGCTTTCTGTTTGGTTCGAACCGATGCTATGGTCTTGTTTGAATCCATCTGTTTGATTCGAGTACCTCGAATCGATCCAAGGGGTGACGTGGCGCGCCTTCTTCGGTTCGAGCCAAGCTTTTCGCCGAGTTGAACGAGTCGAGTCCGAGTTCTCTGCCGAGTTTGCTGGATGGCTTCGTGGTTGGATTCGAGGTTCATCTTCGAATCGATGGAATGTCGTTTGTTCGAATCGATCCAAACGCGTCACCTTGGATCGATTCGAAGTTGTCTTAACACGTTGGATTCGAAGATAGCATGGGGAGAGGTGACTTGGATGGATTCGAGGTACTCGAATCAAACAGATCGATTCGAACAAGACCATAGCATCGGTTCGAACCAAACAGAAAGCCGAACACGCCAATTTCGAACTGATCATAACTTCCAATCCACTGATCCAAATCCCATGAAATTTTTACAGGAGTTCATCTATATGTTGAAGAATGTCCACACCAAATTTCACCATGATTGGACGATTTCTTGATCGATTCGAACCTAGGGTCGAATCGATCCCAATATGGGCCCGGATCTCCAGGTATCGGCCATGTGGGCCCCCTCACGTGCTGGAAGTGGTCTACCTGATTTCTAGGAGAAATATCAGCCTCCTACGCCTATAAATAGAGCCCCAGGTCATTCAGAAAAGGGATCGGATTCTCTTTGGCAAAATCAAGACTCTGAAGCATCAAGACTCCACCAAGGCTCTACTTTGCACACAACAACCACCGTTGTACTTGAATTTCAGAATTACAATTCATTGTAATCCGCTATAATCGATTGTAATCAGCGAAGAACATCAATAAAAGGAAAAACCTTTGAAGTGGACGTAGGCCAGAGATAGCCGAACCACTATAAATCGTGTGTTCTTGTTTACATTTATTATTTTGCTACTTAAGATCTATGATTTGTGTTTGGATATTACTGATTTATATTCCAACATTGGTGCTTTCACATTCATCGGGGTTTGTGACCAATTTTGGCGCAAACACTTTGGTGCTTTCACTGAGAACGACTAGCAGCCGCTACATTCAGAGTTCAGATTCAAGAGTTCGAAGACTTCCAATTCAGAGACAATGACTCGACAAACAAGACAAAGGGTTGATAGGAGCCAACAAGGAGGGAGCCAAGAAGTATCCTCCGGATCAAGAGAAGGACAAGCTTCCGTCTACATCACAAGAGACGAGATGGAGGCTATGGCTAATTCATTGCGCGAAAGCATGATGAAGAGTCAACAGGAGATGCTGCAGAATTTCCTCGAACAGATGAGGGCGACGAACATGCAAAACCTTGGACCAACTACAACAGCTACGAGTGCGGGACGAGGAATCAGGATTACAGAAGCTAATGAGGGTCAGGTTCAAGACCAGAATGCAGGAGTTAAAGGTGATCAACAAGGACTTGGGAGCAGACCCTCGGGATCCGATACTGGAAGACCAACGGACGGAGCTCAACAAGTTGGAGCCAATGCATATGCCAACGAGCCACCAGAATAATATGTATCAGAATTCCCTTCAAGGCCCGGGGGGCAGGATAGGAACTTGACAAGGGACCAACCCCTAGACGGAGACGAGAGAATGATTGGCCTGATGCGAAGAATCATGAGAGGAGGATTGCCTAGCGGAGGGCTGGAAGAAGTTAGTCGGAGTCCATTCACTCCAAACATCCGAAACGCATGGAACCCTCCAAAGTTCAAACTACCAGCGCTAGAACCATATGATGGGAGATCAGACCCGACCATGCATATCACAAGATATATCAAGCACATGGAAGTGCTGGGGGCACCCGAGGAAGTGATGGCACGATGCTTCCCTTTATATTTGTTAGATTTAGCTGCACTGTGGTTCAGACAACTGGATACTGGATCAATCGAAACATGGAGCGAGCTTGTAGATTGCTTCATGAGACAGTTCAGGGTCCACGTAACGCGACCCAAGAGTGTGATGACCTTAGCATCGATCAAGCAAAGGACCGGAGAGTCCATAAAAGATTTTCTGCTAAGGTTCAACATAACAGTGACTTCTGTGGATCGCCCGGATCCATCAATGATTTTAATGGCGGCGGTGGCAGGAGTCGCGGAAGGCACCAAGTTCAAAGATTCTCTAACTAAAGATCCACCGCAGGATCTTGGAGAATTCTTTCATAAAGCTGAAAAATTCATCCGATTAGAAGAATCACAAGCCGAGAGTCGAGAAATAAATGCCACTCAAAGCGTAGGGACCTCCAGAAAACAGTCCGGAGCGGACAAGGGAAAGAGGAAACAGGATGACAGACATGGTGGTCCTGATAAACGGAAGAAATTCCGAGAACCAAGATTCAGGCAGTACACAGATCTGAATGCAAGCCTAGAAAGAATCTTCACTGAAACCAGGGGGCAACTCCACTATCGAAAGCCACCTATAAGGGATCCCACCGAGCGGGAGCGCAGGACTGGAAAATATTGCCTATTCCATGAGCTGGATGGGCACACTACAGATGAATGCCGCCACCTGAAGGATGAGGTGGAAGAACATGCCAGGGGTGGTAGATTACCGCAATTTGTCAGAGAACGGACAACAGCGACAAGGCATGAACAACTACCGCCCCCACCTAGCAGGAACGATCCTGGATCGGGATCACGACTCGTCATCAACTGATTAGAGATGGCAAGGGCCAAGTCTAGGATTTGGACTTCGGTCGAATAATTTTATTTAGATTTATTTTCAGAATAAACGGTTACTCCACTTACACATGTACGGGAACCGGAGAGATCCCTAGGCATGCTCCGAGATGGAGATAAACCGATATGCCCGGAGAGGCAATGTTTAGTTTTTTCTTCTCTGATGTTTGAGATTGAACATCTAGAACTTGAATATTAAACAAATAAATTAGAACTTCTTGCAATAAACCTTTTGAACGGAGAGTCAAAGGATGAACATTAAATATCAATATAAACATGATCGCTTTATGACCCTACCCGGAGAGACGGGGTCCGGAGTGCAAGAGGTGAGTTGCTTCGCCGGAGAGCGACAGGATCAACTCACTTAAGCGCTGTTTCCCCTTCACCGGAGAGTGACAGGTGGGATCCAGCAAGAGCCCGGAGAGGCTATGATTGGTCTCGAACGACCAAGACATCGCTAAATGTTCAGATACACTGAACCGGAGTGCAAGAAGTGAGTTGCTTCGCCGGAGAGCGACAGGATCGACTCACTTAAGCGCTGTTTCCCCTTCACTGGAGAGTGACAGGATGGGATCCAGCAAGAGCCCGGAGAGGCTATGATCGGTCCAGAACGACCATGATATCGCTATACGTCCTAACTGGGACCAGAGTGCAAGGGATAGAAGGCAACGCCAGAGAGCGATAGGATCTTTCTATTCAATCACTAAGTCTAGAACGGACTTAGTAAGGGTTCAGAGCAGCCAGTAATAGTCCGGAGAGACTACGAAACTTCATTCTCAACTTCTACGGAAAGAACGAATATTGATTTGGCCTCGAACAGCCACAAACTTGATTGATAATACCACAGCTATGAATGAAATATGAATTCCTTACACTTGATATAAGACCATTCAAAACATACCTTTTACAAAAAGGCATGTTTTGGGGGGCAAAATGTTATCCCAACTTTTGGCAAAGTTGAGATATCCAAAATTTACTGAAAGTCAATGATTACTATTCATGAATATCAACCAAGCATTGCAGGATAACCATGGATATCAATGAATTTGTCCGAGTCCGGAACGGGCCACAGTTGATAGGACACGACAAGAAAGATCATAGAAGTCTGTATTTCAAATTTCAAGTCAATCCGAGGTCGTATGCTCAAGTTATGATGGATTCAAGTTAAGAGGAATGGGCATTGCTCGGTTCGAACCCATCACCCTGACTAGTTCGAACCCATCATGTTCGAATCCATCAGCCAACGACTCCATCCCGCTTCAACACCATTGACTTCGACTCCATCACGATGTCCTCTCTTCGAATCCCTCCAGGTTATGGAGTTCGTATCCATGGAGTTGCCATTGCCTCGGATCCATGAGAAATGCCCTCGCTTCGACTCCATCAAGTAAATCCCCAGGTAGCCTTGCTCCGAATCCATCCACGACCTGACTTCGAATCCATGGACTGAGCCTTGCTTCGAATCCATCCAAGTCACCTCTCCCCATGCTATCTTCGAATCCAACGTGTTAAGACAACTTCGAATCGATCCAAGGTGACGCGTTTGGATCGATTCGAACAAACGACATTCCATCGATTCGAAGATGAACCTCGAATCCAACCACGAAGCCATCCAGCAAACTCGGCAGAGAAATCGGACTCGACTCGTTCAACTCGGCGAAAAGCTTGGCTCGAACCGAAGAAGGCGCGCCACGTCACCCCTTGGATCGATTCGAGGTACTCGAATCAAACAGATCGATTCGAACAAGACCATAGCATCGGTTCGAACCAAACAGAAAGCCGAACACGCCAATTTCGAACCGATCATAACTTCCAATCCACTGATCCAAATCCCATGAAATTTTTACAGGAGTTCATCTACACGTTGAAGAATGTCCACACCAAATTTCACCATGATTGGACGATTTCTTGATCGATTCGAACCTAGGGTCGAATCGATCCCAATATGGGCCCGGATCTCCAGGTATCGGCCATGTAGGCCCCCTCATGTGCTGGAAGTGGTCTACCTGATTTCTAGGAGAAATATCAGCCTCCTACGCCTATAAATAGAGCCCCAGGTCATTCAGAAAAGGGATCGGATTCTCTTTGGCAAAATCAAGACTCTGAAGCATCAAGACTCCACCAAGGCTCTACTTTGCACACAACAACCACCGTTGTACTTGAATTTTAGAATTACAATTCATTGTAATCCGCTATAATCGATTGTAATCAGCGAAGAACATCAATAAAAGGAAAAACCTTTGAAGTGGACGTAGGCCAGAGATAGCCGAACCACTATAAATCGTGTGTTCTTGTTTACATTTATTATTTTGCTACTTAAGATCTGTGATTTGTGTTTGGATATTACTGATTTATATTCCAACATTGGTGCTTTCACATTCATCGGGGTTTGTGACCAATTTTGGCGCAAACAAAAGGTATCTGACTGTAGTGTGTTCTTAAATAACACTGATAAGTCAATTGAGTACAATCTTCCTATAATCTTCTCCTTAGTGATATATAGTGACGTGCTTTGAGAATTGTGGAAGATAAAGTGTTCAAAGATCAAAGTATGTAAATGACTTGAGTGCAATTTGAAAGTTTGAGAATAGATGAGAATTCAAGAGTGCTAAAAGTAAACTCGGTAATTTTTTTGTTGAATTCTATAATCTATTTATAGTATATAAAGAATTGCATCTTTAAATGAAAAGTTATATTGAAAAGAACAGATGCAACTGTTGATTTAAAAGAATGTTTCTCTTGGTGAAGAGAAGTGTCTTTTCAAGAAAACAGCAGTTTGGGATATTCAGACTTTTGAATAAAAAAATTCATACTTTTGATTTAGATTGAAATACAAACAGCAAAGAAATAGTTCATTTCTGACCTTATTCAGACGTCTGAATATTTTTGTTCAGATGTTTGAATATTGTGAAAACAATATTTTTATCTTAGCACTCAGACGTCTGAATACATGGTTTCAGACATCTGAGTTTGCTCTTTTGTGCGTGTATGAGCATGTGTGTGTATGTGTGTGTATATATCGTTTAAGGAGAGATTTTAACAAAATTTCTAAGTAAAGTACAAACTCTAGACACACAATATACAACTTTAAACATCTATATATGAATCTGCAATAAATCTCCTGCAAAGATGGTTAGTATACATATATCATTTTATATAGGTTGTTATAATCAAAATCGAGATTCTAACAAAGAAGTTGTGAATTAATAATAATATAGAAAGTGTTTTATAAAAATGTGAATATAGAAAAATACTAGAATTCAATCTGAATTGAATATTAAATTAGTTGAAATTAAATGTGTTAAACCAAATTGAATGTAAAGTAAAGTAAATTAAATGAATTTGGTTGTGATGGGATAAACATTGGTTGTTAGTTGATTGTATAGAAATTCATATGAAATTGAATTAACAAAAGTGAAAGCTAAATAATTGAATTCAAATTGGAAGTAAGTGAATCTAAATAGAATTGAATTTGATTTGAATTAGTAGTGAACTAACTTGAATGCAAATTAGTGAATGTAAACTAAGTGAAGATGAACGAATGAATGTTAGTAAAATCCAATGTAAATGAATCAAATATTATTTAAATTGAAAATCAATTCAATGAATATTAATGAGAAGTGAATTATATTGGTTGGGTTATGGATTTATTGGATATATATGGTTTGTTGGATGCTATTGGATGATAGTTGTTTGATGGATGGATTATTGCTTTTGATTGCATTTGCTATATTGGCATATGTAGTTGTTGTATTGGTATATGTTGTATATTGATATTACTTTCTATATACATGTTTCTCATTTTTTTATTTAGTGTATAGTAGTGCGGGTGGCGCTTACTTCGCATTTGGAGCTTGCCTTCACGCTATATTAGCCGTATATGCTCGCTAATAATATATAAGGTACATGTCTCGGATTACATATCATACTTTTACACTTTTTTCCCTACGGGATGCTCATCCTCGAAGATGAGATGTATATTTGTGACATATATGTTATGATCCTACTACTATTTAACCACGCAAAGGCGACGCTGGTGAATTTTTTAAAATTTGAGGCGTTAGAATTTTTTTTGCGATTTTGGAAAAATTTTGATAACTAAAATTATTGATTTTGAGGTAAAAGTTAAACGAATCTAGTGGTTTTGAAAAGATAATTGTGAATTGATTTGAAAAACTTTGTAAAGTTTTTATAAGAAGCTTAACTAATTGAATTTGGAAAAGTTAAAATGTTTAAAAGGAATTTGAAATTTAATTTGAACGAATTGTTTTGAAAAGTTGATGGGTTTTGTGATTTTTTTCTTACTTGGTAATTTCGAGGACGAAATTCTTTTAAATATGGAGAATGCAATGACCCAGAATTTCAGTCATTTGAAATTCGTATATTTAATTCATTTAAATTGTAACGACCCGTAAACTTTTAATAATTTTATTTGTTTTATTAATATATTTAATTGAAATTTTTGTGAAATTTTGAATAATAAAATTTTGAAATAAAAATTTAATATTTGAAATGCGTCTAGTTAAACACAGCAACTGGTAAATTTCATCCGGAAATATGAAAGTTATTTTCGTGTGTAATTTTATTTCAATTTAATCAGTTAGGAATTGATGAAAATAGAATGTTTTCGAAACCTAAATATTTTTATATAGAAAAATTCTAAATCATCTTCTGACTGAGTCGTCATTTTTCGTTTTTCCAAATTCGGACTTCTTTAGCTCCGTCGATCTTATTTTTCTGTGTTTTTGCTGCATTTTCCGCTAGTAGAAAATTAAATTTTTTATAATCCAATCTTACCACTGATATCTGTGTACTGTTTTGATCGTCTCGTCGTGTTGATCTCTACGGTATATTCAGTTGTAAATTTCCTATTGTTATGTGACGACCCGGAAAATTTTAACATTTGAAATGAAATATTTAATCGATTTTGAATATTTTGGAGTTTAGTTTAACTTGAATTTCAAATATAACTATGAATTTGGCGATTAAATTATTGAATTTAATTTATTAATGATGGGTAAAAATTTGAATCTTCAATTTTAAGCTTGTTAAAAATAATTTGATGGCTTAGGAAATTCATATTGATAATACTGAAGATAATGGAAGCTTCAGAATTGAATTTGGAAATAGTTTGTTCAGTTTTGAAATTTTATCGTTTAAATTGATGTTTAAAAATAGCCTTCCGAGGCACAGTCTCAGAATTCCACGAAACCAGTTCCATAGGATCCGTAATAGTTACTTATTATTGGATTCTAATTTTTGTAGCGATCGAAGTTGTCGTTTGACCCTGGCAACTCAAAACGCATAGAAACTGTTTTAATCGATTTAATTTAAAATTGGTCGTTTATTTCTGTAACTTTTGCATACGATCAAATTTGGACTCGAAACCTTTTCCATTGAGTTCGGAATAGGGGTTTGATATAAATGCCTAGCGGCACTGCTTAAGAGGAGTTTGAAATTTTAAGTTGCATTTATCGAGACGTTTGGAATTTTAAATAAAATATTTCTAAATAAACATTCTCCTACAAGCCACCTCCTTTTCACATCACATCCCTTCTTTTATTTCACAGTCGAAATTCAACTGTTCTAACAAAAAAAAATCTCGTTCGAATGAAATAGCTTAAGATAAGACAAAATCGAATTCGTCTCCTCTTCCTCTCAATTCAGCTAAAAAAAATGAATCCATCAGAAGAGAAAAAAAATTGAAAGGAAAAAAATTGCTCGTATTGGAACCGCGTCTCCTCCTTCAGTTTAAAATCGCAAGTCCTTCTTCCTATTTCTCTTCTATTCGATTCACGAAATTAAATTAAAAAAATACAAGAAAATCGTGAAATTGGCGTTGAGGCAAAATCATGTCGCGTGAGCTTGGGATGGGGATGCGTGGGATGGGCCGCGACCTAAGGTGAGTCGTGATTTGATAGCAGGTTTGGACTCAACTTGTTCGATTGTGGAATTAGCGACACGCTAGATGTTTTTTTTTCAGTCATGACCATAGCATGCTCGAGATCAAGGAGGGATGGCAGTCGCGATTCAAGGAGGGGTTTCAGGTTCGTTCAGATGGTGGAGGTTGATTCATTGATGAGGTCAAAGGGGTCGGTGAGGGCTGGCGATTTGGTGAAGGAGCTGCGATCGAGTGTTGCTATCTGATGGAAACTACCGCGTGGTTCGCGCATGCATGCACTCGCATGGATGCGCCAGCAATGGAAGGAAGTGTCGATGTAGGGTTCGAGCCTGGAACGTGTACGCGATTTTCTTCTTGGGGTAACGTTCAAAATCGTGAAATCAAGCCGGAATGGAAAATGGATTGCAAATATAAAGCAAAAGGTGAGATCTTCTCACTCAAATTTAATAATTGAAAATTTTAGTTATTGATTGATAATTGAATTATGATAGTTAAATTTAAATTGTTGATTGTGTGCTTGGATGATGGTAGTTATTATTTGTTTTGAAATAGACCCTATACGCCGTATAATAACGGAGGTTATTATATTTAAACCCATATACCGCAATATTCCACCTTGAAGTGGAATTGGTATTATATATGTTTTTGGAGTTGATTTCCCGCATTATATAGCGGATGAGACCCTACTGCGCCGCATAATAGCGGATGATATTTTTATAAATCCCATATACCGCGATATTCCACCTCGAAGTGGAATTGGTATTTAATTGTTGTGCTAACTGTGGATGAAGGGAAACAGGTTGGAGGGATCCAACTGGATTCCTCAAACATTTGAATTTGTTTAATTTGTTGTGTGTTAAATTATTTATAATCTCTGTGTGATTATATTGTAATTGGAATCATTATTGGCTAAAATTTAGCCGAATATATTTTTGGTGTCTTAAGATACCAGAAATAAATAAAATAGGAAAATTTAAGTAGAAAATCTATAGTGAAATCCTATTGAATAAATTCCAAAATATGGGGAAAGATTTTTTTATAAATGGATTTTGAGAAATGTTGTTTAAAAGTTGAAGTATTTATTTAAAAATTCGGATTTTAAATAGTTTGGGAAAAAAATAAAGGGATTTATTTTTAAAGATGATAAATTTGGAAATCCATTCGAAAATTGATTTGGTACTTGAAAATAAATCTTTGGGAATCAAACTGAAATTTGATTCGATGTTTGAAACAAAATTTAGAAATCAATTTGGAAATTGATTTTGGTGATTTAAAATAAACCTTTGGGAAATCCATTTGGAAATTGATCTAGGTGTTTAAAAAAATTTGGGAAATCAATATGGAAATTTGATTTGGTGCTTGAAAGTGAATATTTGGGAATCGATTTGAAAAATCGTATATCAATGGATATTTGCGAAATTTGAATTCATAATGGAATTTATAAAAGAAAGAGAAATTTGTTTAAAAAAATAAATATTGGTTTATTTTTAAAGTGTGGAAAGGAATTTACGGATTTGGAATTAAATTTGAAATAAATCGAGATGGGTTTATTAAATTGGTCTAAATGGACCATTTTGAAATGAAAGTGTATTTTCCCTGGAAAGCCGAGTATGTTTTAAAAGTTGCTTTTAAAATATGAATTAAAAGTCCTAAGTTGGTTTTAAAAGAATATTTTGGAGAAATTATTTACTTGGGTTATTTTGAAAATCTTTAAAGTAAAGATTTAAGTAATTAATTATAGAAGTGATTATTTAAATATTTAATTGATATTTGTTTTAGAAAATGGTTATTTAAATAGTTATACCCGATCTACTAACTTTATTTTAAAGTTAATTTGGACTTGAAGTTTTATACAAGATATTAGTATAATATTTTCATAACAAATATTTAAGAAAATGTTTTAAAATAGTTTTGTCTAAATGTTTCCAAGTATGTATTTTGAATAAGTAATTTAAATTATTTTAAAGTATTTTAACTCGGCAGACTTTCAGTGGAAATAAATAATATCGGGAATTTTATTCCGCTAGTGAAGAGTGATTTGAAATTTGTTTTCAAATGGATGAAGTGTGAAAATATATCTTGCAAAGACATTTTGAAAATAAATAATTGGGAAAATTATTTAAATCTGACAATTGTTGTGAATGTTGATTGATAGTTAAATAACCGACTATCAATATTTGCCTTTAAATAGCGTTTGAATTTCGATGCGACTGAGGGTCGGATTCCAAGTGGATACCCGAAAACCACATCGAACCTTTGTGATTTGTGATAGATCTTTTATTTAAAAGATCGAAGTGAAAAAATTGTTGTGATTTGGTTGAAATCTGAGTGAACACTTATTTTTAAAAATAAGCGCTCGTTATTCGGATTAGCCGGGAGAGGACCTTGTGTCATAAAACCCATTCCGAATAACGATACGACGAAATGTGGTTGGATTTAAAGACGGTGCTGAAGATCGGGTATTTTTCGAAAATGAAAGGATTACCTGTCGAATGTCTCTGCATCGGGTTGCTCCAGTATAGAGATTTTATCACCCTTTGTGATGGGGATTCCGGACGTGATTAGTGAATATCCGGATTACAAGGGTTTCTTTGGAAGTGCCTTCGGTTCCGTTCGATCCCGGAACGGACTTGTATGGATGTGTGGCTGGCGTTACACTTTGAGATGAAGCTGGTTTCTATCGAATACATTTCTGTTGGTGGCGGAGAATTTATTCTCTTAGCTTAACACCCTTCTCTGAGACGTACAAGCTCAGAGGTTATGTAGTTGATAGTTACTAGTGATACATTCCCAATTTGGTAATATGGCACACGAAGTGCTGCTGATCATTTGTTGATCGAAGCATGATTTTTTGAAAAGTGTAGCTTTATGGATGAGACTTGCTTGTCTAGGCGACACGTGATGGGGGTTCTCGCTTTGCGTTTGGTGGCGAACAGGAGACTCTTACCTCCACACGTCCTCTTTAAGGGATTGGTTAGGCGTAAGCTGTGACAGTCGAAAGGCTGGCCGTAGAAGCAAGTCTGGGGTACCATTGTAAGCCACGGCGGAGATGGGATGGTTGAAAAGCCTATCAGTCGAGATTGGCCACTGTCGATGGTTGAAAAGCCTAGATCTTTACAAGTGGTATCAGAGCATTTGGTTAAGCGACAACCCTAGCTCTGTTGGGTGTTACTCATTAGAGATAGAGTCAGTAGCACTCTAGAATGAGTTTGAGTGTAATAATAGATATGAGCGTATATTTGTTAGTGAATATAAAATTGTATTATATTGTGTTGACTTATCGGTTGATTGTTTATAGATTTTGGTCGGTGCAGTTTGACCAACTATATCGATAGGGGTTTCTAAACTCTTAAACGAGATAAACCGACACAATATTGTTTTAAAATAGGGTAAATGAAATAATTTTACCCAAACAATTTTCGTATATAAAAGAAATAAATTTTCTGTGAATTATTATAATATATGGTTGCTTGGTTGTTAGGAAGTGATGATATTGAATTATCATCAATGTTGTATGGAAATTTAATAAGAAATAATGGTATAACCAAAGATTTGGAGATAAATTCGTTAAACAAATGAAATTTATAAATATGAACTGAAAGGATAAGGGAATGAATTCATATACAAATGGGAATTGTAAATGTAAATTGTAAATGTGATTTATAATTTGGAATAAAATTCATTAATGGAATGAAATTGGTAATGTGAATGTATAAATGGGTTTTATAAATTAAAATGAGATTTGACTTGGATCAAGTTGAATAAAAATCCAAACGTGGGAAAAATAAAAATAAAATGGATTGAATTCAAGTAAACTAATATGATAATTAATTAATTCATGAAATAGGAAAGTTGAATTAGTTAAATTAAAATTCAAATGTGAGTTAAATTTGTAGATAAATTCAAGCAAGTAGAAATAAATTGAAAATTTCTTTGTTATTGATAAAATAAATTCGAGATGAATTGAGGAAGGAAATTTGAAATTTAAAATGGATAAGTGAATAAAACTAATTTAATTAAATTAGCAGATGGAATGGATTTGATACATAAAAAATCAAATCATGGATTTAAAATTGGAGTTATTAATAGGGAAAGTGAACTTGAGTTTTGAATATAAATAACTTAAGTAAATGTTGGATAAAAAGCTCGACTTAAGTAAAATTGTGAAATGTTGATGTCAAGTTTTATGGAATGGTTTTGAATGGAACTTGTTTGATTAATGAAATGCAAATGAATGGATTAGTACTAAAAATGCAAGTATAAATAGACAATGAACTATTGAATTAATATGATGTGAATCTGAATGTCAATAAAAAGAAGAAGAGAAAACTTGGTTTTGAAAATTGATGCCAAGTATAGTTGTTTTGTAAGTTATAATTGCATAGTGAATGCATACTTGGTTGTTGAATATACATAAATGAGTTTTATGAATTGGATGCTAAGCAAAGATTTTTTGTATATCAATGCAATAAAATGAATGTAATTAATGGAATGCAAAATGAATTGAACAGAAAATTGGCAATGAAATAGAATAAAGAGTAAATTGAGTTGGTATTAATTTAAATTAGTTATAAACTAGATTGGATATTCTATTTAGTGAATATCGTTGAATTTGCATAGAAATGGTTGTCATTTGACGCAAACGAGATTGCATAAAATTCTATGAGTTAATGAAAGCCAATGAAATTCATTTTTAAATCAATTGAAATGGATATGAGTTCGTTTCGTACAAAAAAATGAATTGAATGAAAGAAAGTGATTTGTAAATCGCTTGAATTGAATAGAAATGATATGGAATGTGATTGTAAGTAATTAAATTTGTGTTGAAACCTTATAAATTACTTATGAGAATTATTTTGAGTGCACTGTTTACGAAAACTATGTGTTTATTATCAAAAATAAGTGAAATGTAAATGAATTTCCTATATATGTCACTTACATGTTTAAATTGAGTAAGTACAGGTACAGGAAGGCCGTTTGGCTGGATTTGATTGCGCAAAATGCTAATTAAATAAGCCGCTTGCTTAAAAATGCTAAATAAGGTACGCCTATGCAATAAAAATAGGAAATATGAACTGTTTTTGTTTTTCCGACTGGGTGGTCGATGTATATATATTTATGTCTTTTGTCAAATTGTAAAAGCTCCTCCGTACAAAGGAGACTGCCAAAATTTTCTGAAAATTTTGGGAGTTAGAAAATTTTTGAAATTTTTTTGTTAGCGACAAACGATTTCAAATTTGAAATTGAAGTAAATTAGTGAATGAAACTAAATTAAAATAATAATATGAATCAGTTATAAATGGAAAATAAAATTCAATATTCAGGGTTGAAGATAAATTGAATTCATATGGTAATAGGAACACTAATTGAATAGAAGTACATATGAAAACTTCTGTAAGAAAATGTATAAAATGATTTTGGAATCTATAGTTGGATATGATTAAATTGGATATACAGGTATTATAAAGCAAGTGGGAAAATTGATTTTGATTTCGAAGATAAATTTCGAATTGCTCGGAAAAGGTATGTATTTAAATCCCAGTATGAAATTTGATGATTTTCTTGTCCAACCACTTGGCTTTTTGTTTACCTTTTGAATTTGAGGGCCTGTGGTGCCATTTTGTAGTCGTACCGAGCTAGCCACGCAAAGGAGACGCTGGCGAAATTTTTCGAAAATTTGAGGAGCTAGAAAAATTTTTGAGGAAAATTTTGAAAGTTTAACATTTGAATTTAAATTTGAATTTGAATTGGTTAAGAAAACAATATGGTTTGGAGTTTATGGTTGAGGTTGCAAAGCTAGTTGAAATAATAATGAATCTTTAATAAAAAGACTTGGGTAGATAAATTGATAAAATTGTTTGGTTTTAGGAAAATATTTAACGGGTTAAGGATCATTCTTCTTAACTAGTTATTTCGGGACGAAATTCTTTTAAGGGGGGAAGGATGTGACGACCCAGAAATTTTTAACATTTGAAATAAAATATTTAATCGATTTTAAATATTTAGGGTTTAGTTTAACTTGAATTTCAAATATAACTATGAATTTGGCGATTAAATTATTGAATTTAATTTATCAATGATGGGTAAAAATTTGAATCTTCAATTTTAAGCTTGTTAAAAATAATTTAATGGCTTAGGAAATTCATATTGATAATATTGAAGATATTGGAAGCTTCAAAATTGAATTTGGAAATAGTTTGTTCAGTTTTGAAATTTTATCGTTTAAATTGATATTTAAAAATAGCCTTCCGAGGCACAGTCTCGGAATTCGACGAAACCAGTTCCATTGGATCCGTAATAGTTAGTTATTATCGGAGTCCAATTTTCGTAGCCATCGGAGTTGTCGTTTGACCCTGGCAGCTCAAAACGCATAGAAACTATTTTAATCGATTTAATTTAAAATTGATCGTTTATTTTCGTAACTCGCGCATATGATCAAATTTGGACTCAAAATCTTTTCCATTCCGTTTGGAATAGGGGTTTAACATTATAAATGCCTAGCGGCACTCCTTAAGAGGAGTTCGAAATTTTAAGTTGCATTTATCGAGACGTTTGGAATTTTAAATAAAATATTTCTGTATAAACCTTCTCCTGCAAGCCACCTCCTTTTCACATCACATCCCTTCTTTTATTTCACAGTCGAAATTCAACTGTTCAAACAAAAAAAATCTCGTTCGAATGAAATAGATTAAGATAAGCCAAAATCGAATTCGTCTCCTCTTCCTCTCAATTCAGATAAAAAAATGAATCCATCAGAAGAGAAAAAAAATTGAAAGGAAAAAAATTGCTCGTATTGGACCACGTCTCCTTCTTCAGTTTAAAATCGTAAGTCCTTCTTCCTATTTCTCTTCTATTCGATTCATGAAATTAAATTAAAAAAATACAAGCAAATCGTGAAATTGGCGTTGAGGCAAAATCAAAGTCGCATGAGCTTGGGATGGAGATGCGTGGGATGGGACGCGATCTAAGGCGAGTCGCGATTTGATAGCAGATTTGGGCTCAACTTATTTGATTGTGGAATTAGCGACACGCTAGGTGTTATTTTTTTTTTCAGCCGCGACCATAGTATGCTCGAGATCGAGGAGGGATGGCAGTCGCGATTCAAGAAGGGGTTTCGGGTTCGTTCAGATGGTGGAGGTTGATTCACTGGTGAGGTCAAAGGGGTCGGTGAGGGATGGCGATTTGGTGAAGGAGCTACGATCGAGTGCTGCTATCTGATAGAAGCTATCGCGTGGTTCGCGCGTGCAGGCACTCGAATGAATGCGCCAGCGATGGAAGGAAGTGTCGATGTAGGGTTCGAGCCTGGAACGTGTACGCGATTTTCTTCTTGGGGTAACGTTCAAAATCGTGAAATCAAGCCGGAATGGAAAATTGATTGCAAATACAAAGCAAAAGGTGAGATCTTCTCACTCAAATTTAATAATTGAAAATTTCAGTTATTGATCGATGATTGAATTATGATAGTTAAATTTAAATTGTTGATTGTGTGCTTGGATGATGGTTGTTATTATTTGTTTTGAAATAGACCCTATACGCCGCATAATAGCGGAGGTTATTATATTTAAACCCATATACCGCGATATTCCACCTTGAAGTGGAATTGGTATTATATATGTACTTGGAGTTGATTTCCCACATTATATAGCGGATGAGACCCTATTGCGCCGCATAATAGCGGATGATATTTTTATAAATCCCATATACCGCGATATTCCACCTCGAAGTGGAATTGGTATTTAATTGTTGTGCTAACTGTGGATGAAGGGAAACAGGTTGGAGGGATCCAACTGGATTCCTCAAACATTTGAATTTGTTTAATTTGTTGTGTGTTAAATTATTTATAATCTCTGTGTGATTATATTGTAATTGGAATCATTATTGGCTAAAATTTAGCCGAATATATTTTTGGTGTCTTAAGATACCAGAAATAAATAAAATAGGAAAATTTAAGTAGAAAATCTATAGTGAAATCCTATTGAATAAATTCCAAAATATGGGGAAAGATTTTTTTATAAATGGATTTTGAGAAATGTTGTTTAAAAGTTGAAGGATTTATTTAAAAATTCGGATTTTAAATAGTTTGGGAAAAAAATAAAGGGATTTATTTTTAAAGATGATAAATTTGGAAATCCATTTGAAAATTGATTTGGTACTTGAAAATAAATCTTTGGGAATCAAATTGAAATTTGATTCGATGTTTGAAACAAAATTTAGAAATCTATTTGGAAATTGATTTTGGTGATTTAAAATAAACCTTTGGGAAATCCATTTGGAAATTGATCTGGGTATTTGAAAAAAATTTGGGAAATCAATATGGAAATTTGATTTGGTGCTTGAAAGTGAATATTTGGGAATCGATTTGAAAAATCGTATATCAATGGATATTTGAAAATTTTGAATTCACAAAGGAATTTATGAAAGAAAGGGAAATTTGTTTTAAAAAATAAATATTGGTTTATTTTTAAAGTGTGGAAAGGAATTTACGGATTTGGAATGTAAATTTGAAATTAATCGAGAAAGGTTTATTAAATTGGTCTGAGTGGACCATTTTGAAATGAAAGTGTATTTTCCCTGAAAAGCCGAGTATGTTTTGAAAGTTGCTTTTAAAATATAAATTAAAAGTCCTAAGTTGGTTTTAAAAGAATATTTTGGAGAAATTATTTACTTGGTTTATTTTGAAAATCTTTAAAGTAAAGATTTATATAATTAATTATAGAAGTGTTTATTTAAAGATTTAATTGATATTTGTTTTAGAAAATGGTTATTTAAATAGTTATACTCGATCTACTAATTTATTTTAAAGTTAATTTGGACTTGAAGTTTTATATAAGATATTAGTATAATATTTTCATAACAAATATTTAAGCAAATGTTTTAAAATAGTTTTGTATAAATGTTTCCAAGTATATATTTTGAATAAGTAATTTAAATTATTTTAAAGTATTTTAACTCGGTAGACTTTCAGTGGAAATAAATAATATCGTGAATTTTATTCCGCGAGTGAAGAGTGGTTTAAAATATGTTTTCAAATGGATGAAGTGTGAAAATATATCTTGCAAAGATATTTTGAAAATAAATAATTGGGAAAATTATTTAAATCTGGTAATTGTTGTGAATGTTGATTGATAGTTAAATAACCGACTATCAATATTTGCTTTTAAATAGCATTTGAATTTTGATGCGACCAGGGGTCAGATTCCAAGTGGATATCCGAAAACCACATCGAACCTTTGTGATTTGTGATAGATCTTTTATTTAAAAGACCGAAGTGAAAAAATTGTTGTGATTTGTTTGAAATCTGAATGAACACTTATTTTAAAAAATAAGTGCTCGTTATTCGGATTAGCCGAGAGAGGACCTTGTGTCATAAAACCCATTCTGAATAACGATACGACGAAATGTGGTTGCATTTAAAGACGGTGTTGAAGACCAGGTATTTTTCGAAAACGAAAGGTTTACCTGTCGAATGTCTCTGCACCGGATTGATCCGGTATAGAGATTTTATCACCCTTTGTGATGGGGATTCCGGAGGTGATTAGTGAATATCCGGATTGCAAGGGCTTCTTTGGAGGTGCCTTCGGTTCCGTTCGATCCCGGAACGGACTTGTATGGATGCGTGGCTGGCGTTACACTTTGAGATGTAAAGATGGTTTCCATCGAATACATTTCTGTTGGTGGCGGAGAATTTATTCTCTTAGCTTAACACTCTTTTCTGAGATGTACGAGGTCAGAGGTTATATAGTTGATGGCTACTAGTGATACATTCCCAATTTGGTAATGTGGCACACGAAGTGCTGCTGATCATTTGTTGATCAAAGCATGACTTTGTGAAAAGTGTAGCTTTGTGGACGAGACTTCGTCGGACCTCACACCCTAGAAATGGTCAAAACAGGAGAGATGCGGCAAGGTTATGAGGATTGCGCCCTTTAGGGTATGTCATTTCCTTCTGGAAAAGGGTGGTTTCAGGTATGGAGCCCTGATATTTAATCTTTGTGATTACTGCAAATACTTTTCTTTGTGGTTGTTGCTTAGTGGTTGAGGATCCTCGGATAAAGGTCCCAAAGGACCGGGGGATGGCATACTCATGTAGTAGTTACCTAGTTATAGAGATAACCCGACCTTGTGTTGGCAGAGAGCTGGTTAAGTTCTCGGGACGTCCCTCCAGAGGCGTACCCATGTGGCAGTAGGAAGTTCCTTAGTCTGACCATTTGTTGGAAATCCACGGAAACAATACGAGCCCTTTACAATTGCAATTGTATAACCTGCCTCCTCAGGAGGTAGCTATAGCAGGCATAATATAATGGTACCTATGCTGGCTAAGATTAATATTATACTTTCGAAATGTTTTCTGCACTATACGCTAATAATAATATTAAAAAGAATTTTGCGTACTAAGCATGTTTGACTATCATAAGGAGAAATCTCCCCCATGTGTGCGATTGCATTGTGTGTGTGCCGGGAGGCCTTATGGTAGTTTCATTTTTCAAAAGCATAGTGGATTTTTTTTTATATTTTCTTTGTCAAAATAACTGTTTTTAAGATCTCACACCAGTCCCATGACTGACCTGGAGTTTATTGTTCCCTTCCTAAACTCTGGGTGCCCATAATTTTCCACACGGGCAGCCTAGAGTCAGGTTAGCAGTTATTCGGGAGCAAAGTCAAGAAGTTACTGTGGAGATAAGGAGTTGGAGCTAGATGGCGAGGCGTATCACTTATATATGTAATATTTCTTTCCGCTGTTTGTTGTTGTACACTCTGATAATGTAATGTGATGTAATGTAATAACTGATATATTGATTCTGTTTAAAGATATTTATTTATCTATTATATTTGTTCCACGGCGAAATGTGAGATTGTTATTGTTTCTGTTTCTTATTTCTTCTTCTTCTACCTCTCCTTCTTTAAACCCTAAAGATTGGTAAGTTTGTTCCTCTTTGGCTGAATTGTTGTGGGATTTTGCCAGTTTAAAAGGGGTACGAATTTGCGGGCCTTTACATGTTAGATTTGTCAAAATTATCGGTTTATATATATATACACCGTAAATATATATGTTTTATTTTATGTGTCAAATTTTTTTATTTTTGTATTGGGTTTAAAATGTAAATTATATATCCATATATATTTTCCATTTATATCAAGTTGATTTGATTTCGACTATTCATGTTATCAGATTTGATCGTTGAATCCATGCCTATCTTACGTTGCTTTGAGATTCGTGCTTTGAATTCACAGCTCATTTCATCGTTCACTTCTCTCTAGCCTCGAAAGGTGAGCAATCACTCACGGTTAATGTTCTTTTGTTTATTAAATTTGATTTCGACTGAAACGACAATTGAAAAATGCTGCTATTAGCTATTTACACTGTTATATATGCTATTACCTGTATCAGTTCACCTGTGACATCTGACACCATTATTCGTTATTTATACAATGATAATCTAGTTTGGTTGATAGATGATTGATTATTTGATGTTTACATTGGACGTTAAATTGTTAATTGTTTAAAGTGATAAATAATATGCAATTGAATCTGATATAGGATAGTTAATAATTTAAATTGATATATATGTGATGAATTTGACTAGTTAAATTTGTATAATATGACCCCTTTAAATGTTAAATTAAATGACATGTAGAAATTGGCTAATTACACCTTGAACAATTGAATGTATGTTGGATAATTGATGTAGTATGAAATTGAATAATAGATATCAATTGAAGAACCGTTTAAATATTAGTGTAATAATCTTTAATCTACATGAAATGATAGTGTAGATTCTAGAAATAATTATATTAATTTTCACAAACAATAATGTAAATTAATACGATTATTTCGGGATTATTTAAATAAATTGGATTGTTATTGATGTTTGCTATTGCTTGTTTATTTACTTTGACACCATCCCGGTTATCACATTGCAAGTTCCCTTTGCTATGCTTTGATTTTGAATTGAAATGGAATCGAGTTGAAATGATAAATACCCAAATAAAACTTTGACTTAGGATAGAGAATTAAATAAAAACACGATTGTCAATAATATGATTTAAAAATAAAATAAAGATTTTATTTGAATAAAATAATAAGGGTTTTAAATGAAGTTGGAATTTGAATTCTAGTGAAATGTAGATGTTAATATTTAATAATCTGAAACAAATATTAACAAAGTAATTTATGAAAGAACGTTGTTTAATTTAAGAAATGATTGAATAAATTTTGAAATTATTTAATAATTTAATGAGATTGAATTATTTAATAATTAAATAAAATTGAATTCTTTGATAAGTGAAATTGAACTTCTTTAATAAGTGAAATTGAGTTATGTAATAATTAAGTTTGGAAATTTGTTTAAATTAAATAAGTAGATAAGTGAAATCGAATTTCTTCAACAAGAAATGAAATGTGATTTATTGAATTTAATATAAGACTTGAAATTTAAAGAATTTGGTTTGACGAAGTTAATTTAATTAAATTTGGAAGTTTGATATGATATAGGAAAACTTAAATTGATTTAATGAATTAGAAATTAAATAGAAATTGTTTTGAATGACAAATTTACTTAACGAATATTGAATGAAATCGATAAATGAATTTAAATTGATTTGAATGTTAAATTAAATTAGTTTAAATGATTTCGGAATGAAACTTATATACGAACTTGAATCTATATTTGAATCGTTTTAAATAAAAATTGAAGTTGAATTATAGCATTTGAAATAATGAATTTGGAAGTTTTGAAACGGAAATTTTGGAAATTGATATTGAAAGACAAATAAAATGTTGGTTTACAAATTCTATTTGAAATTGAATTTGATTTGGTTTTGAAATATATCAAACGACCAATCGGTGTAATAATTACGAAAGTTATTAAAGAAACCGAGATCAGTTATGGACATACTCTCTGTCTAAACCGAAAACCACTTTAATAACTATACGTGGAGTGTGATCCAGAATGAAGTGGTTGGAATGATGTATGTGATGACTGAAGAAAGAGAACGATAATGGATAGCTTGACACTTGTGTCAAATTGGAAATGACTAAAACAGGAGCCGTGCCGGGCCAAATGGGGTTAGTCACCTCAAGCGAACACACTTCTTCGTAAACTACTCATTACTTGTTATTGATTGGTGTGCACCCTCAAAATTTTGGGAGTGTTGTTTCGCGGTGTTGCGATCGCTGCGGCGATGCATTCTCACCAGTCCGGATTAGGCAAACGGTAGTTTCACTACCTTGGGTATTGCCTCATGTGCCTTGTCATGCTTGTATCCCTATATACGCGACCACTATGAATTTTTTTGTGTGTTATACCTATGGAATACTCCCTGATATCCCACTAGTTTACGGTAGAGTTTACAGTGCTGTATAGTCTATGACGCTTATATAAAATGTGTTAAGGGAGATAATGGTAATGCCTTTACACTATTTTGATACTTTATTTTACTGATAGGCATTATCTACTTAGCGTACACTACTACATAGTAGATAGTTTAACGGATCCTTAGAGGATGGTTATCTCAAACATCCTGTGAGTTACTTGTATTTCAGTTGTTATTTCACTTGAGTTGGATTTATTGATATAAGAATGTTAGTCCCGACTCGAGTGTTTTGTGTTTTGCTTTACGCTCGGGTCAGACCGAGTGTACCAGTATTCGAGACTCATCTTTAGAGTTGGAGCTTCGCCTGGAGATCCAGCTATCCATCCAGATTTTAGATATTCAGTTGATTCTTGTGATGTATTCTGATATTGTATTTGACTATTGTATTCGAGACTTCTCTTATATCTTATTTACTCTGTTATATATATAGTAGCTTCATGAACTACTATCTTTTGCTTCCGTTGCATATTATTACTCTGTGTCTGTGATTCTGTGATTATTTATTACTGTATTAATTCAATTTTTCCAAATATAAATTAACAATTCGGTATTTTGAATTATTCAAGTCAGACATGTGCGGATGCGGATAGTTGAAAATAGCGGGTTGTTACAGTTGGTATCAGAGCTTTGGTAGCTCTAGGAAAAACTTAGTATATGTGGTAAATGTATTTACAGAATCACTTCCATCCAAGTTTAAATCTCGTCCTTTTTGACTCGGTTCCTTTGAATTTCGGAACGTTTCATGCGGTTCCAAATTTCATTCTTGTCCTTCACTATTTGTATTCTTTTGAATTCTGGAGTATCGCATAACTCCACTTCGAATGATCTTTATAATGAATTGGCGGTCTCGCCAAACTTCGAATGATTTGTAAAGGGGTGAAACTCCTTTACAATAGGCATTGATTTACTGAAGATTTCTGTATCCTCGTTTAACGATGCTATCTATCTTCTGCTATACCTGAATTCTATCTCTTGAGATCGGATGTAGATTTGCCTCGAAATTCTGCATCGATCTTATTCTTGAAGTCACGGACGACCTGGTTAGGGTTGCCCGCGATTTATATCCATCGCCCTATTTTGTTATTTAATCATCTTATCTCTGTTTCGAACCTATCTTCGAATCAAAATTCTCTTTGATTTGAGTCCATCAAGTTTAAATCTCCATCTTTGCCTTGAAAATTTATTTCCGTATTGTCGAGCAAGGAAGTGTATTTGTAAATCCATATTTAAAATGTTTTTATATTGTGTTGTTTGAGTTGTTGATGTTGATTTGGGCTTCCAATCGATTCGTCTGATCAACGCTATCGATAGGATTTCCAAAACACTTGAGCAGAGCAAACTGACACAATATTGTATTCAAATTTTGGTAAATAAAATGAATTTGGTATGATTATAAGTAAATTTTCTAATAATTGATAAATGAATTGGCTAACTAAATGATGTTATTTGATTTTCATTTACTGTTTTGTAAACCATTGATTTACCAACATATAAATAAATGGAATTATAAAACTTGGTTTATAAATTGACTTGGAAATTTAAATGAATTTAAATCAGGATTTTGAGAATTTAATTTCCGGTGTTTTCAAACTTTGGGTTAAATTTTAAAATGCATATTATATAAAAGATTTTCGAATAGAAATGGTTTTCAAAGAATTTAAAATGATTAAATTAGTGCTCTTGTCTTTTGTCGTTGGAAAATAATTTCGGTGATGACGGCCGCATCATCGACTTTCATTTTCGAGTTTCAAAGTGAAGAGACTTATTTGTAGCCTTGCTACACTTTGATTTGGAAAAAATTAAATAGATTTGAATTTCTAAATTATGACTTGATTTATATGTATTGGTATATGATTATTGATTTGATGTGATATATTGAATGTGTGTGTGTATATATATATATTTCTAAACTGTTTGAAGTTAATCGAAAATGTAAATTCTTAAAATTATTTTAAGAATGATATCAATTTTAAAATGAAGCAAAAAAAATTTGAATGAAAATTTAAACTTAACTAATTGGATTAGAAAATTTACTTGTATAATACCCAATTACATTCTAATACAACTTGCCTAAACCACTAAGAAGTTGAATATGTAATTGAATAATTTAAAATGTAAAATGATGTTAAAGGATTTGATAGATAAAATTGAGTGGTTGTAATAATGTTATACATTTGACTTTTAATTATAAAATGTTAATAAAGATAAATAGAATAATAAGTTGAATGAATAGTATATGAGACAAATTAAAGAAAATTTGTTTTGAAGGAAATATTTTGTATCAAATATTAATAAATTGAAATAAAATCAACTTAATAAATTATCTTGAATTTAAAGTCAATTGTTGAATTAAATTAATTTAAATTTAAATTTACATGGTTTAAATTAATTGTTTTATTTTGTAATTCAAGTCTATTTTCTTCTGGTTGTTTCTGTACTCCTACCTCCTTTCTTTTCGTGGACGAAAAATTTTGAGTAGGGGAGAGTGTAACAACCCGTAAACTTTTAATAATTTTATTTCTTTTATTAATATATTTAATTGAAATTTTTGTGAAATTTTAAATAATTAAATTTTGAAATAAAAATTTAATATTTGAAATGCGTCTGGTTAAACATAGTAACCGGTAAATTTTCATCCGAAAATATGAAAGTTATTTTCGTGTGTAATTTTATTTCAATTTAATCAGTTAGGAATTGATGAAAAGAGATTTTTTTCGAAACCTAAATATTTTTATATAGAAAAATTCTAAATCATCTTCTGACTGAGACGTCATTTTTCGTTTTTCCAAATTCGAACTTCTTTAGCTCCGTCGATCTTATTTTTCTGTGTTTTTGCTGCATTTTCCGCTAGTAGAAAATTTGAATTTTTATAATCCAATCTTACCACTGATATCTTTGTACCATTTTGATCGTCTCGTCGTGCCGATCTCTACGGTATATTCAATGGTAAATTTCGGAGACCGATGCGCGATGCAATCTGCGAAATGCCCAACATATCGGTTCCGCAACAAAGTCCTTTGATTTCCTATCCTTCCACTGTCCACCGTGTCATCCAGCAAGCTTTGTTAAAAACTGGGCGTCGCCGTCTTGTATTCATACGTTTGATGGCGTTCATATTACTTTGAGAATCTCAATCGTTCGATATCATTTATTACTTGTGCCTCTTGAAACTACTCCCTTCACTGTTCTTGTTCAGAATACTTAACATAATAATATTAGCTCTCATATACATAATTTTGACTTGTACCCTTCTTCCTCCTATTAGTTTGCCTGGAACGTATATGCTCATCCTATTCTTTGCTTTTGTTCTATGATTTATATCTAAAAAAATTTTGTTTAAAATAGAATAGGATTTGCCTCCATCCCCTTGCTTGTAACTCACGCCCCTTCTCCCCATGTATAGCCGAGCACGACCACCTACATGCTCGAGCTCCAACGCCTCTTCCTCCTTGAAACGACTTCTCAAATCTTCCTCCTCGCATTTCCAAGCACCGATCTCCCGCCAGTCCTCCGAGCCAGCCTTCGCCGCGCTTTCCAAGCCCGATTGTCTCCGCCTTCTGCATCACCAACCTCTACTTGAATGCTGCACCAAGCCCGGCCGAACATGGCTCACAACCAATGGCCGCCTCTCTCTCTTGCATAGCCAATTCGCCCCTGACCCTCTCCCTCCTCCGCCACATGTGACCATATTCCTATCACTTGCCGGCCTCCACCTCTACCGCTCCATGTGTACAACCGAGCCACCTTCCGCACAGCAACCCAGCAAGGCCGAAGTCTTCGTGACACATCACCCTAACTCGGCCTCCTCCTACTTCACCATCATCCAAGCAGCCTCCTCCGCCTACACCGGCTTCAACCCTGCAACCAACCCTCTCTTCCACACCTAGACCCGACCTCGTCAGCATCGATCTCCTTCCCTTCCAGTGCGCCCGGCCTCTGTTTCACCTTGTTTTTATGCCGCTAGCATATGTGTGCTCAGGTATATTTGCTTGTATATATATTGTTTAGATTTTTTTTTTTAGTTTCTTATAAATTATTAGATATAAATATAAGATTGTGTTGGTTTATAAAAAATATACATACGTGATTGCTTCGGTTTACATGGATATAAATAATTGTTACAGTGATTTTTTTAATATAAACCTTAGATATGTATTTTTGTTTTAAGCTTTATATGAATGCATATTCTGTAGCATGAATAGCCTGCATTTATTTTTTAGCCTATTATATATAAAAGCATATGAATCTGGCAATCCCTGTTTATAGTTTCTCTTGCAGGCAACAGTTCATAAGCATACATATCTATGTTTTGAAATTTAGCTTAATGAATATATTTATTAACAATAAGGATTTTTTTAAGTATGGGTTTAATATAAAGTATATATAAAGTAAGTTGGCGTATATTATATAAGTGCACAGTACATGAGCTTATAGTATTATTGTGTTATGTAGTTTATCTAATAGATGCTGTTAAGTTGCGTATGTATATATTAGTTGTTCAAATGGCCTTATATACATTATATATATATATATACGTATGGTCGATATATAAATTTCGGAAACAGTTTAATGTATATAGTATATAATGTTCGTATAAAATAGTTTTACATATATAAGTTATAAAGTTATAAATTGCAGTGATGTTGTTATAGTTGAGAGTTTTGTCGTCATAGATTTTATACTACAGAGTTTGTTTATAGTATTACATACTTTTACAATGATATGCATTTGTTAACAGAGTATTATATACATATTTTACTTTAAAAAGTTTCCTATTGTTAGATTTGTTAAAATTATTGGTTTTTTTATATATATATACAGTAAATATATATGTTTTATTTTATGTGTCAAAATTTTGTTTTTGTATTGGGTTTAAAATGTAAATTTTATATCTATATATATTTTCCATTTATATCAAGTTGATTTGATTTCGACTATTCATGTTATCAGTTTTGATCGTTGAATCCGCGCCTATCTTACGTTGCTTTGAAATTCGTGCTTTGAATTCGTAGCTCATTTCATCATCCACTTCTCTCTAGCCTCGAAAGGTGAGCAATCACTCACGATTAATGTTCTTTTATTTATTAAATTTGATTTCGATTGAAACGAAAATTGAAAAATGTTGCTATTAGCTATTTACACTGTTATATATGCTATTACTTGTATCAGTTCACTTGTGACATCTAACACCATAATCCGTTATTTATACAATGATATTCTAGTATGGTTGATAAATGATTGATTGTTTGATGTTTACATTGGACGTTAAATTGTTAATTGTTTAAAGTGATAAATAATATGCAATTGAATCTGATATAGGATAGTTAACAATTTAAATTGATATATATATATGTGATGAATTTGACTAGTTAATGAAATTTGTATAATATGACCCCTTTAAATGTTAAATTAATTGACACGTTGAAATTGGCCATTGAATGTATGTTGGATAATTGATGTAGTATGAAATTGAATAATAGATATCAATTGAAGAACCGTATAAATATTAGTGTAATAATCTTTAATCTACATGAAATGATAGTGTAGATTCTAGAAGTAATTATATTAATTTGCACAAAAAACAATGTAAATTAATACGATTATTTCGGGATTATTTAAATAAATTATTGGATTGTTATTGATGTTTGCTATTGCTTGTTTATTTACTTTGACATCATCTCAGTTATCACACTACAAGTTCCCTTTGCTATGCTTTGATTTTGAATTGAAATGGAATCAGGTTGAAATGATAAATACCCAAATAAAACTTTGACTTAGGATAGAGAATTAAATAAAAACCTTACTGGTCAATAATTTGATTTAAAAATAAAATAAAGATTTTATTTGGATAAAATAATAAGGGTCTTAAATGAAGTTGGAATTTGAATTCTAGTGAAATGTAGATGTTAATATTTAATAATCTGAAACAAATATTAACAAAGTAATTTATGAAAGAATGTTGTTTAATTTAAGAAATGATTGAATTAAGTTTTGAAATTATTTAATAATTTAATGAGATTGAATTATTTAATAATTAAATAAAATTGAATTCTTTGATAAGTGAAATTGAACTTTTTTAATAAGTGAAATTGAGTTATGTAATAATTAAGTTTGGAAATTTGTTTAAATTAAATAAGTAGATAAGTGAAATCGAATTTCTTCAACAAGAAATGAAATGTGATTTATTGAATTTAGTATAAGATTTTACATTTAAAGAATTTGGTTTGACGAAGTTAATTTAATTTAATTTTGAAGTTTGATGTGATATAGGAAAACTTAAATTGATTTAATGAATTGGAAATTAAATAGAAATTGTTTTAAATGACAAATTAACTTAACGAATATTGAATAAAATCGATAAATGAATTTAAATTGATTTGAATGTTAAATTAAATTAATTTAAATGATTTTGGAATGAAACTTATATACGAACTTGAATCAATATTTGAATCGTTTTAAATAAAAATTAAAGTTGAATTATAGCATTTGAAATTATGAATTTGGAAGTTTTTAAACGGAAATTTTGGAAATTGATATTGAAAGACAAATAAAATGTTGGTTTACAAATTCTATTTGAAATTGAATTTGATTTGGTTTTGAAATATATCAAACAACCAATCGGTGTAATAATTACGAAATTTAATAACTCTCTGTCTAAACCGAAAACCACTTTAATAGCCATATGCCGAGTGTGATCCAGAATAAAGTGGTTGGAATGATGTACGTGATGACTGAAGAAAGAGAACGATAATGGATAGCCTTGACACTTGTGTCAAATTGGAAATGACTAAAACAGGAGCCGTGCCGGGCCAAATGGGGTTAGCCACCTCGAGCGTACACACTTCTTCGTAAACGACTCATTACTTGTTATTGATTGGTGTGCACCCTCGAAATTTTGGGATTGTTGTTTGGCGGTGTTGCGATCGTTGCGGCGATGTGTTCTCACCAGTCCGGATCAGGCAAACGGTAGTTTCTCTACTTTGGGTATTGCCTCATGTGCCTTGTCACACTTTTATCCCTATGTTCGCGACCACTACGAATTTGTTTTGTGTTATACCTATGGAGTACTCCCTGATATCCCACTAGTTTACGGTGGAGTTTACAGTGCTGTATAGTCTATGACGCTTATATAAAATGTGTTAAGGGGGATAATGGTAACGCCTTAACACTATTTTGATACTTTATTTTACTGATAGGCATTATCTACTTAGCGTACACTACTACGTAGTAGACAGTTTAACGGATCCTTAGAGGATGGTTATCCCAAACATCCTGTGAGTTACTTGTATTTCAGTTGTTATTTCACTTCAGTTGGATTTATTGATATAAGAATGTTAATCCTGACTCGAGTGTTTTGTGTTTTGCTTTACGCTTGGGTCAGACCGAGTGTACCAGTATTCGAGACTCACCTTTACACTTGGAGCTTCGCCTGGAGATCCAGCTATCTATCCAGATTTCAGATATTCAGTCGATTCTTGTGATGTATTCTGATATTGTATTTGACTATTGTATTCGAGACTTCTCTTGTATCTGTTATATATATAGTAGCTTCATGAACTACTATCTTTTGCTTCCGCTGCATATTACTCCATGTTAGTGATTATGTGATTATTTATTACTGTATGTGTTCAGTTTTGCCAAATAAAAATTAACAATTCGGTATTTTGAATTATTCAAGTCAGACATGTGGGGATGCGAATAGTTGAAAATAGCGGGTCGTCACATAAATATTCACAAGTAAATTTTATAGGTTTAATAACTTATATTTCAAATATAGTAATTTAATTGGATAATTAAATTGTTGATTTAATATTTGAAATTGTAGATATAATTGAAAATTGGATTTAATGCGAATAAAAATGATTTATAAAGTTGAATTAAATTCTATTTGAATTATAATGATGTTAGAGAACTTTTGAAATTGAATGAAAAGTTGATTTGTAGAAATTGAATATTTTAATATTTAATTAACGTGTAAAAATAGCCACTTTTCATGCAGTCTCGGATTTTGACAAAACCAGTTTGATTGGATCCGTAATGTTATATTATTGCAGGATTTCAATTTCATGGCAATCCAATTTACGGTCTGTCCAGGGGAAGCTAAAACGCATAGCAATTTGTTTAAGTAAATTTTAAATTTAAATTAATCGATTCAAAAACCTATCTTCCAAATACGATCGTATTGGCTCCCAATATGTATTTCATTGTGTTCAGAATAGGGGTAAAATATTATGAACTCCAGGCGGCACACTTCGTTTGGAGTTCAATAATTTTTCGTGTGAATAGTGTCGAATTTTTCATTTGAAAGGACCTCAACATCTTCAATTTTCACAAACCCTAAACCTAATCAACATAGCCGCCACTAACGAAACCAACGGTCGAAAACAACCAACCATATCCCTCGATTTTCTCGTACTCCATGCAGAATTAGACAAAGGCTTCAACCATAATGTTGTAGAGGGCGATGAGACGAACAAATTCAACGGTGGAGATCGTCTTTAGCGAAGCCAATCGGCGATGATTTTCGTTTAAAGGTCCGACGTTCGAACACGAATCTGAAGAGTAGGGGGAGGCCGAGTGCCACGTCGCTCAAGGTGGTCGTGTAGCTCGTGAAGCACGTTCGATTGGTGGTTGTCCATCAACGTAATGGTGAACGATGGAGGCGAGATAATTCGAGAAGGGGCGACGGCTTCATGGGCTCGAATGCGCGTATGAACTATTGGGGAAGAAGATAAAAATCATGGCCCTGATGTAAAGATGCAAAATCAACGGTGCAGATTAATTCTAGGGTTAAAATTAAAATAGAATTATTATATTTATAATTATATAAACTTTGAATATCATAACTTCTTCATACGAGGACCGTTTTTGATCAAACAAGTTGCGTTGGTCCGTATTGACGAACACTACATTTTAGAGCTGGTTTGGAGGTTACTGGAGCTAGTGTAAATTTTGGCTAAAATTAAACGCTTGTTTTTATTCGTAATAAAACACTGCAACTGCTATTGCAACCAATGTGAGTACAACTTACTCTTTCTGACTCACTGATATTTTTGTGTAAGTGAGAATAGATTTATTTTATGATGATTGATGATTATTTGAATGATATATGATATGTTATATATATTGATTGATATTTGGATATTTTCCTGCCTGTTGGAGCAGATGAGACCCCATACGTTCCCGTGTACGAGCGGATGACCCTTTATACGCGCGTCTGCCTCGAAGCGAACATTGTACACATATTCTAATATGTATATTTGTCGCAGGTGACAGGTTGATGGGATCCAACTGGATTCCTCACCGGTATTGATTTATCTACAGATATTGTTATATATTCTGTTATCGTATGATATATGATGTTTTGGATGCCGTGATTGATGTATTTAGCGATGTTGCAGCATTGGGCCTATTTTTGGAAATTTAAAAATGTTAAAGTGACGCTTTCAAATTAAAAAGGATTTTCAAGTGATTTTCAAAATAGATATTTTATTTATTTTGAATTGTTAAGGAAATGAATTTATTTTAAATAGATAAAGGTTATAGTTTTTGTGTTATAAAAATTATGATATTTATGAAATATAATTTAAATGTGATTTTTAAAATATGAAGTAACTATTTGGTAAAATAAGTTTAAACTGAGATTTTTGATTTGTAATAAACAGCATATATATAAGATTTATAAAATTGATATTTTATAAATCAAACCGATGGACTTATAAAAGAGTTTTATACGTGTTAAAATGAAGTATAAGTGAATCTTATAAGTGAATAAGATTTGTAATTTGTGAAGTTATATAAGAATGAATTTTGGAAATAAACGATTTATGAGTAAATTAACTTAAGATTAGATTTTGGCATGTAAATGGATATAAATGAGATTTGTTAAAAATGGAATTTTTTGTATTGAAGTTTTTATAAAATATAAATGTGATTGTTTTATTAATCCGAAATCAATTGAATTTGATAAGTTAATTATTATAGTTTATTAAAGGAATTTCATCCACAATTTTGGATAGTGGATAGTCCTTTAATTAAATATGCAATAGTAATGAATTTGGTAAAAGGATTATATTCACGATTTTGGACAGTGGATTATCCTTTAATAAATGTGTAGAAGTATTGAATTTGGTGAACGAATTATATTCACGATTTTGGACAGTGAATAATCTTTTAAATAAAATGGATATTTTTGGAAGGTGATATTTTAAATTGAGTTAGACGATTTGAATGTGTTTAAAATGTGTTAAGTATCGAATACATAGATTTCAACATTCATTGTTGAAATAGACATTTCAAGAAGTAAGGAAATGATGGACTGTAACACTGTTGTTATAGTAAATGATTTTCAAAAGAAAATATTTTGTATAGCATATGGGATTTATATATATCTATCTAATTTTCGAATCCCTATGCTAGTGATTTTTGGTTGTCGTAATGATGTTTTATGCAACATTTGTTTTGGCCCAAATAAATGTGTTTAAAGAGAATGTTTTCGTTAAAGAATAAAATATATACTTATTCATGATTTAAGTATATGAATATTTTCTAAGTGTTGAAAATAAAGTGAATTGTGAATTGCTTATTATTATATAAATATATGGAAATGTTTTCCAATATTGAAATGTTGAAATGGTTTTGAGATTATATCTTTTTAAAGATAATTTGAAGTGAATATTTGGCAAATGATTTAGTTAGTAAAGATTAATTAAAGGGCCTGGTGGTTGTTATGATGTTGAATGTTTGTTTGTTTGTTTTGACAATTAAAGAATCGACTATCAAATTTGGCCGTTTTAGTTCCTCGACTTGATGTGGGAACTATTTAGTCGTACACTTAGTCCGTAGCCTTCTGTGTAGGCTTGATTATCAATTGAATTGAGGATGATGATTCATATAGTGCGGAGTATTACTCCAATCTATCGAGCTTTCTTCTTGGCCCGAAGGATAGCAAGTTGAAAGTTGGAGACGTGATATGCATCACAACTAATGGAAATGATCGACCAAATACCAGGGGAAACCGAGTCGATAGGAAAATGCTAATCCAAATGCAAATGTAGGTATTGGAACCCCGCTTGTAGATATGGGGATGTTGTATCAGTTGTTTTTCAATCTGATGCAAGCTGGAGCAGGTCCAGGAGTAGCTGGGGGAAATGCTGTGGATGTTGGAGGAGCTAATCTCGCGGTCCCAGTTGGCAATAACTATGCTAACCTGAGCTAGGATTATACCAATCATGATGGGAATCCTTTTTTAGGAACAGAGGATGCTATAGAAGTAGAAAATGGCTTTTGCATTGTGAAAGGATTTTTGCTGACTTATGATTAGACGATGAGCAGAAGAGGAGACTTGCTTCTAAACAATTGTAGGGAGCAACACTTTATTGGTGGAATAGTGTTACCGTGGGAGTTCCTGAGGAAGAGTTGACCTGGGCATAATTTCGAAGGAAATTTGAAGAGTGTTCTTGTCTGAAGTTTCCAAGTCGGTATTGTTGAGAAATTTCATGGCCTTAGTGCAAGATGAGATGTCGGTGATTGAGTATGCTACGAAGTTTGATGAGTTGTCCAGATACCGATATGCTACCATTGACAACGTCATTGAAAGGAATGAGAAGTTTATTCGAGGGTTAAGACCGAGGATTGCGAGGGCGACTATGCCATACCTCCGTGATCCAGGTACAGCTGTAGTGAAGATAGTAATCGGGAACGAAGAGATGTTTTATACTTATGGGAAGAAGTAGCAGGTTGGAACCCAGGATTCTCAAGGCAAGAAGAGGAAAGTATTTAAGAAGAAAGCAGCTCAAAAGAAGGAGCTACCAAGAAAGGGAAAGCCGAGGTAGTCTACTAAAAGTGCGCCAAGAAAGGACATTATGCTCATGAATGTTGAACTGGAAAAGGAAAAAAAGGTTGCAAATAAGAAAGGAGTGAAATGCTTTGATTGGAACCAGATTGGACACTATAAGAATTAGTGTCCAAAACCAGTCAGAGCGGACACGAGAAAAGTTTTTGCTTTGGAACCATCTTCTTCTAGACCAACTGCTGCTAGGAAGGGAAACACTATGATGGAAGGTACGCTTTTGATTCATAGTATACCAGTTAGGGTACTATTTGATACCGGTGCATCACATTCATTTATATCTCAGTGTTTGGTAAATAAGCTAAGTTTAGAACCCTTATATCTTGTTACTTCCTTAAGGGTTGCGAATCCGATAGGAGGGTATGCAACTCTGGGGATGGGATGTGACCAGTTAGAACTTGAACTGTTAGGTCATAAGTTCGCATGCAGTTTGTATGTTTTGATTTCGTAGGCTTTAAGACCATTTTGGGTATGGATTGGTTAGATAAATATGATGCTAGGATATTTTGCAAAGATAGGGAAATATTGCTAAGACACCCTAATAGTTATAACCAAATTATATACTCGATGGGAAATTAGACTTAAGTGCTTGTGCTTTGCTGAATGCAATGGAAGTAGAAGAAGAGTTGAATCGGGTTTTGGTTACAAGAGAGTTTGTAGATGTTTTTGAACCAGTCACAGCACTACCACTGAAGCGAGCCATTGGGTTTCAGATAGATCCTGTGCCAGGAGCAGAACCTATAAGTAGACAACCTAACAGGATGAAACCTACCGAGATGAAGAAGTTGAAGGTGTAGCTAGTGGATTTAGAAAGAAAGAATTTTATCAGACCAAGCAGTTCACCTTAGGGAGCGGCTGCGGTGTTCGTAAAGAAACCAAATGGGTCATTAAGGATGTGTATCAACTATCGTAAGTTGAACGAGAAATCGATCAAGAATAAGTATCCTTTGTCGGGAATCAATGATCTATTTGATCAATTGAGTGGAGCTAGAGTATTTTCCCTATTAGAATTGGCAACGGGTTTCCATCAGCTAAGAGTGGCAGAGGACAGTATTCCATTGACGGCATTTTGGACTAGGTATGGTTCGTACGAGTGGTTAATAATGTCATTCGGGTTAACGAATGCGGCAGCTTCCTTCGTGGATTTGATGAACCGAGTTTTCTGAAGGCACTTGGATAGGTTCATATTGGTATTCATAGATGACATTCTAATATACTCTAAGGATGAAAAAGAGCATGAAGTTCATCTTAGAGTAGTGCTTGAGACACTGAGGCCGCATCAACTGAAAGCGAAGTTCTCAAAGTGTCATTTCTAGAAGAAAGAAGTTAGGATTCCTAGTCACATGGTTTTAGGGGAGGTTTGTTAGTTGATCCAGATAAGATCGATGCTGTTAACAATTGAATGAAACTAGAGATGGTGACTGAGATCAGAACTTTTCCTAGACTCGCCGGCTATTACCGGAGATTCATTAAAGATTTCTCGTGTATAGCAGCGCCTTTGACTAAGCTAATCAGGAAGAACATAAGGTTTATTTGGTCTGACAAATGTGAGGAAGCATTCCTTAAGTTAAAGCATTTGTTGACCAACATTCCTATATTAGTAGTTTCGAAGAGAATCAAGAATTAGTAGTGTATATCGATGCATGTAAAACTAGATTATGGGCTGTGTTGATGAAGAAAAATAAAGTTATTGCCTGCGCTTTACGACAGCTTACCGCATGAAGTGAGATATCCTACTTCTGATCTAGAGTTGGCAGCGGTGATCTTCGCATTGAAAGTATGGAGGCATTATCTTTTAGGGGAGAGATTTGAGTTATAAACCGATCATAAGTCCTTAAGGTATCTATTCTCTCTGAAGGAGTTGAATATGAGACAGCAGAGGCGGTTGGAGTTTTTAGCAACTTATGATTTTGGTATAGAGTATACACTTGGAAAAGGAAATAAAGTAGCGGATGCTCTTAGTAGAAACCATCAGAATGTGGTGTTAGCTATGTTAACAGAATGAAAGGACTTAGAGGCTTTGACTACTTGTAGTTTGTAGTTAGGATCGACCGCTAGTTCTAGTCAGAGCACTGCCATGTTACCCTGCTTGGAAGTTCGACCAAAAACTGATCTAAAGGATAGCTTCTAACCAGAAAGAGGATCCAGTGTTAGTCAGGAAGATCAGAAGGCTTAAGGTTGGGTTGGAGATTGATGACCTAAAATATTTTAATCTTGACCAGAGGGGATGATTGAGAAAGAAGGGACGGTTGTGTATTTTGAATATTGGGGATATAAGGAGAGAAGTTCTTAGGGAATGTCATCGATCCAAATTTACGATTCATCCTAGGGAACCAAGATGTATCAAGACATAAAGAGGAGTTTCTATTGGAAAGGTATGAAGAAGGATGTTGGCTTATTGGTAAAGCAGTGTGTGAACTGTCAACAAATAAAAGCCGAACATCAAAAGCTGAGTTTGTTGCTTCAACCTTTATAGATACCAGTTTGGAAATGGGATTTGATATCATGAATTTTATAGACGGGTTGCCAAGGTCGAATCGAGAAAATGAAAGTATATGGGTCATAGTGGATAGGTTAACCAAGAGTGTCTATTTCATTCCAGTTAAGTCAACCAGGACGACATCTGTTTTGACTAAATTGTTTATGAAGAACGCAGTTAGACTACATGGGAATCCTAGTAGTATAGTAAGTGATAGAGATACTTTGTTTACTAGTGAGTTCTTGAAGAGTCTATAGGATGTGTTAGGTACCAAGCTCAAGATAAGTACTGCTTATCACCCTCAGACAGATGGGCAGATAGAAAGAGTCAACAAGGTACTCGATTTAAGGGCTTGTATACTTAGATTTTGGTGGATAATGGGAAGATCACCTACACATAGTTGAGTTTTCCTATAGTAACAGTTATCAGACTAGTATAGGAATGGCGTTTTTTGAAGCTTTGTACTAAAGGCCATGCAAGTCACTAGCATGTTGGTTGGAAACTGGAGACAATAGTCTTAGATATAGATTTGGTAATAGAGGCAACAGAGAAGATTGAGTTGATCCAAGGTAGGATGGAAGAAGCTCAGTCTAGACAAAAGAGTTACGCAGATAAGAGGCATAAGGACCTAGAGTTCTCAGTTGGAGATAGGGTTTTCATTAAAATATCACCGACGAAGGGTGTGCTACGGCTCGAAAAGTCAGAGAAACTGACACCGAGATATGTTGGACCTTTCCTAGTAATAGAGTAGATCGGAAGGCTTGCATACAAAGTAGAGTTGCTGAGCAGTTTGACAGGTTTCTATAATGTATTTCATGTGTCTCATCTTTGTAAGTACGGGCATGATCCAGAGACAACTATTCCTCCGACTGCATTGAAAGACCTAATAGTAGGACTGCATATAACCTTTATTAGGCAACCAGTTCAAGCTGTAGTGAGAGATGAGAAAAAGTTAAGAAATAAGACCATCAAGTTGGTGAAAGTTCAGTGGAGCGACAACGAGAAGGAATGTACTTGGGAGAGAGAAGACATGATTAGAGATACTTCCTGATCCGCTTTAAGGGTATGTTCAATATTTGCTATATAAAGACAGCTTGCTATTCAGGTAGGCTAGTATGGTAGTTAAGAGATGTTACAGATGATTACTATGCTTAGTAATTAGTCCTTGTTGAATTTCGAGGATGAAATTCTTTAAGGAGGGAAGCTTGTAACACCCCTAATTTTAAATAGCATTATTCAGAAGATTTAATTAGATAAATTAAATAGAATAATGTAGAGATTAGAGTGATAAGGGAATTGAGATTTAAAAACTAATTATGGCCATGCCTGAACTAAATGGATTTATAAAAATGATTTACAAGTTAAATGTCTAAGAGAATAAGGAAGGGTAATATAGGGATAGCCGTATACCAAAACCCCATAACCCCTAAACCCTTACCTCATTCTCATTCATATTTTCATAAATCAAAAATATAAATAAAGGAGAAACAAGGCCGGCCATAACCTGAGAAGAAGAGGAGCTCAAAATCAATTAGTAGCTACGATTCAAGCTTGGAAGATTAAAACAACAACAAATCTCAAGTTCCTTATCCAAACAAGGTGAATAATAATCAAAACCATCTCATATATGTTTTCTTGAACATTTAAATTTGATTTTTAAGGTTTAAAACCATTTGGATGGATGAATGATGACACGCTTTGATTATATGCCATGTTTTAATTTAAATAAGTTATTGTGGAATAATATAATTCGATTTTAAGGTTAAAATCGTGCAAATTGATTTTCGAATGTCACGATGTTTGTAAATGTTGTGTAAGACATTATTTTGGAGATGGGTTTAAACTTTTGTAATATTCCAACCTATGGATGGCTTATTATGAATTTTGAATGGGAGGTATAGATAATTTATGGTTTAAATTATTTAAGGCAATAATATAGAGGACTTCGGTTCTGAAATTTATATATGTTGGAAATCATATTAAAATTGTATTATTGTGATTTTGGGGAAAATTTTCCAAGTATTTTACTATGGTTATATTTTAATTATGTGAACGAACTCAAATGTTTTATATGTTTTATCAAGGGGAATGGCGTATGTTCTTAAAATGATCTAAATGGTTAATTGTGAACTCAACAGCCTTTTAGAAAAAATGATTTTGATAAAGAAATAGCAACCAATTACATTTTGAAAATTAGGTAGGTTAGTTAAAAAGAAATTCCTTTGGAAGGCATAAAATCAGTTTTGTATTGATTTACCGCTTCACCATTTCCATTTACTAGCTTTTGTCACCATACTTCCGCTAATGAACCCATTCGAAACCAATACACATGGTATCAAGCCATTGATACGTAGTGGATTAGAGAAAGGCAGAAGGGACTATATCAAAGGTAAGCTTTCGAGGGGTTCAAGTCATTCTTATAAGCATTCAAATGCATTACTTGCCTTTGTTTTTAAAAGAAGCTTTTGAAGGAGTTGAAGTTTATGAATCTTTACATTTGTTCAAAAAAAGAGGCTATTAAATGAGTTGTCGCATTTTGAACCTATTTGTTACCTAGTTGCCACCTTCATACCTTTCGAATTGGGTAAAGGCTGCTTTTCCTTATGGCCTTATAGCAACAAGTTTGAAAGGAAGGATTTTGTTTTATTAATATTGAAGTCGCCTTCCTGATGCTTTCGAAAGGGTCCTTGTAGCTGCTTTTATCAATAGTTTCAAAAGGTTGGTTTCAAAGCTATCGTTTTCCCCTAATTACTTTACTTAAAATCAATGCTTTCATAAGGGATACTTTCACTATTGTTCTCTTTGGCTAGTAATTATAATTAATGTTAAACCCAATGATTTTGAAAGGGATATTTTCAAATGGTTTTGAAGCTATGCTCCTATAAATTCTTGCTTGAGTTAAATGCTTTTGAAAGGAATGTTTTGAGCGTTTGGAAAGGTATATCTTTAATTGTTTTTAAAGGAAGATTTCAATGCTTTCAAATGATAAGCTGGATGGTCTCGAAGGAGAACATCTATGGTTGTAAGTAATGATGCAAAGGATATAGTCGAAAGCCTTAGCTTTTAAATAAGAAACCCGATCTCATTTTAAAGGTAGACCCTTAGCAATATAGAAGATTTTTGAAATGACATTTTATTTTGGAAGTTTTGAAGAAGCTTTCCCTTCTAAAGATAGTAGGTTATGGGTATTAACCATGTTTCATTAGAAAAATAAATACAAGGAATTAAATCATAGAGTTTTACATTATTATGTTTTGATCAGTTATCATGTATGCTTTTGTAAACATATTCACTTCATAATTAACCTATAAGTGCATTTTGGGTTGTTAAGGGTAGAATAACCAGTTAGCTTAACCCAGTAGTGAATATACATTGAGTTAACCCTTGTGTGAGTTGAATTGAATTCAGGAGGTTAGACAGACTGGAATATAGGATACCCAGAGACTGATCAAAGAATTATTGGTTTAGAAGGTTCTTAGTAAGCCCATGAAAACTATATATGAAAACTGTTATTGGCAGGGGCCAATAGGTTCTTAGTGATCCCATGTAAACTATGTCCAGAATAAGTTATTGAAAGAGATCAATAGGTTCATAATCAATCCATGAAAACTATGACATAAGGATGTTATTGGAGAATCCAATAGGTTCATACTAAGCCAACGAAAACTATGATTGAAGAAAGTTGTTGGTATATACCAATAGGTTCATAGAGATCCCATGAAAGCTATGATTGAATGATAGTATTGGTAGGAACCAATAGGTTCATAGTGAACCCATGGAAACTATGAAAATGGATGGAATTTCCATAAAGAATTAGTAGGTTATTTGTCAGTCCATAAAAACTAATAGGTTAATAGTGACTCTAGAAACTATAATTTGAGACAGCTAGTTATGTAAATGGGGATGGGAAATCCAGAGCATATTGCATGTTTGTATATCATCATGATACATTTTATTATGTTGTGTCTTAACCATTGTGGATGCAAGTGCTTAGTATATGATTATTATAAATTGGGTTAAGATACTAATGAGGAAAACCTGTTCCGCTAAGCGACTTCGTTTCACTAGATATCTATGTGGTTCGAGATGGTAGGTTATTATTCATACCAGACTTTTTGTCTGAATCAAATTTTACGTTTTCCCCTTAGACTCTTGGGTGCTCAATTGATTTTGATTAGTTTGAGAGTTAAGGCTTTTAGGTTCTCCTTTAGACGAATAAGCTTTTGAAGACGTCCAAGAGGCAAGCTAGCTATTAGGAGTTATTTTTGTTCGATTCTGTTGTGCTTTGGATGTAATGACAAAGATGTTTACTTGCCTATATTTAGACTCTGATCAACCAAGGGGGCTTCTTCATATGTTTCTCTTGGTGTATTTTGTAATAATTATATTTCTCTAAATGTGGTTTACGAATTAAGATTATGTAGTGAATTTGAAATGTGATTTGAAGTGGAATGAGAAATTTGTTTTGTGATTTCAAAATTTTTCATATCCATGTGTTTCTGTTATATCAATGTATCTAACATCACCGTATTTGGTCACTGAGAATTAATAACTATGGATGACTGCGGCATTCATAGCAGTTAGTTTTGGGCCTCCAAATGGGGGATGCTACAAGTTGGTATCAGAGCATAGGTTTGTGTAAATTCAAAAGAAATTTGAACCTAAAAGATTTTCAAAACATAATCCAAGAAAATGAGACCGAGGTTAGGTTAATGCTATAGTAACATAGTTGCAATTGTCACACACAGACACGTATTCCCCTCTCTCCTAGACCGTTCTTCTGTATCTTGCCTAGGCTCATAGGCATATTTATAAGAAAGGAAGATATTAAGGCAGGAAACGAAAGAGTAAATCTTGGTGGAGGAAGCATCACAACTAATGGAAATGCTCGACCAAATACTGGAGGAATCCGGATCGACAAGAAAATGCTAATCCAAATGCAAATGCCAACATAGGTAATGGAACCCTGCCAGTAGATATGGGGATGGTGTATCAGTTCTTTGTCAATCTAATGCAAGCTGAAGCGGCTGGGGAAATGTTGTTAATGTTGGAGTAGCTAATCCCGTGGTCTAATTGGCAATAACATGCTAAGATGAGCAGGTATTATACCAGTCTTGGAGGGAAATCGTTTTTGGGAACAAGGATGCTATAGAAGTAGAAAATTGGCTTTTTCATTATGAAAGGCTTTTTGTTGACTCGTTATTGGACGATGAGAAGAAGAGGAGACTTGCTTCTAGATAGTTGCGGGGAGCAACACTTTATTGGTGGAATAATGTTACCGTAGGAGTTTCCGGGAAAGAGTTGACTTGGGCAGAATTTCGAAGGGGATTCGAAGAGAGGTTCTTGTCAGAAGTTGCCAAGTCAGTACTGCCGACAAAGTTCATGGACTTAGTGCAAGGTGAGATGCTAGTGATTGAGTATGCTCTGATGTTTGATGAGTTGTCCAGATATGGATATGCTAACATTGACACCGTCATTAAAAGGAATGAGAAGTTTATTCGAGGGTTAAGACCCCAGATTGCTTGGACAACTATGCCACACCTCCATGATCCAAGTACAGCTGTAGTGGAGATGGCAATCAGGAACGAAGAGATGCTTTATACTTATGAAAAGGAGAAGCAGGTTGGAACCCAGGATTCTCATAGCAAGAAGAGGAAATTCTTTAAGGAGAAAGGAGCTCAAAATGGAGGAGCTGCCAAGAAAGGGAAGGCCGAGGCAGTCTGCTACAAATGCGACAAGAAAGGACATTATGCTCATGAATGTAGAACTAGAAAAGGGAAAAAGGTTGCAGTAAGAAATGAATGTAATACTTCAATTGTGACCAGATTGGATACTACAAGAATCAGTGTCTAGAACCAGTCAAAGTGGACTAGGGAAAGGTTTTTTGCTTTAGAACCATCTTATTGTAGACCAATTGCTGCTGGAAAGGGAAAGACTATGATAGAATGTATGCTTTTGATTCGTAATATACCAGTTAGGGTACTATTTGATACCGGTGCATCGCATTCCTTTATATCTCGATGTTTGATTGATAGGTTATGTTTATAACCCTCATACTGTAAAGTCCCTTTTTCTGTACTCTTTGAATTGACAATAAACCGCACATGTCCAACTCAAATTGCATGAAAAGACGGATCTTTAAGGGTAATAAAGAAAACAGACAGACCAGAATCTCACTCAAATAGGATAACATATAATATTGAACAAATATTTTTATAGCGGAAACTTTTAAATATATATCAGAGTCTAACCTAAATTCAGCTTGGACAGTTATAAAACCTGCCCTTACAAATGCTGACAAACATCAAACCTAAATTTAGCTTGGTTCGAAGTGGTTTTCGGATGGGATTTACCCAAATCCGACCCCGGTTCCTTCGAAATTCAATATCGATAGAAAGTGAATATGAGTATACATGATTTATTAAGTCTCTTTTCACTTTAATTCTTTTCGGATGATTTCGAAATCTCTTTCTTTTGACTTAGGATAATTTCTAAGAAATTCATTCTTTTGCTTTGAAAATAACTCAAATTTCCTTACTTAATTCTTGATCCAAATTTCTTTACTTTTTAGTTGGGTCGAAAGCAATGTTATTTAAGAGATCATTTACGATAAACTCTAAATCAATCTTAACAAACATTTTGAAGTAAATAGGATCATATAAATCATTCATTTTGGAGATTGTTTAAATTTTAGATAATACCAATCTTCTTTTATTTTGGAAAAATTAACAGAATCTTTTTATTTAAGAGCATCCGGGCTTTCTTTCAATCTGTTTCACCCCTCGCCTAAGAAAAGAAAACATAGGCCAGGTAAGTTCAGGGCACTGGTTGCTCCATCCCTAACCTTAGTTAAACACCTTGTTTTATCTTCCCAGGTCTCACAGGCGGGACAAATGTACTAGTCGTTTCCGCATACTCAGAATTTCAACTTATTTTGGAATTGCTTATAAATATTCCAAATTATCTTTCAAAATGCTTAATTATCCTTTTTAAAACATTCACAATTTATTCTGGGAAACATCGTTACGTTTAAACTCCTTTTAAATTTAAATCGAACGAAATCTCTTATTTTCGAAGTAGCGAAATTACGAGTCGTTACATTCTCCCCTACTTAAAAGCATTTCGTCCTCGAAATGAAAGTTAGACAAAAGAATCTATCTCATACTCATATCCTCAAATAATTTGTCTTATCTCTATCGATGATAGAAAAAAAAGAAGGTCGATATCATAACAACACAAACAAACGATGCCAAACATACATATAAAGATTCCCCACATTAACCTGAGTATCTATCACGTACTTACGGTTATACATACATACATCAACTCAAACTTCTATCCTACCCATCCTAGTGCGTACTGCACACTTAAGATAGAATATACAACAACCAAATAAGACTATACATCCAAAAACAACCATACTGATACTATAAATACATCCATATAACTCATTCCCTGACCTAAGCATGTACTATACCCGAGGTCTATATATACATACCACAACATCTGTCCAGCCACTATATCTTAGTGCCTATTATTTGAGATAACTATCCAACTACTAAGTAGACAGACCCAACACATCATACTATATGTGATATTTGATTCGATCTATTATTCGAATCCACAACTTTTCTTTTGAACTAGTATCGATCCCTCGATTTTCTAGTGCGTACTTTGATCAGACTTCTTGATCACAAACCCTTGCTTTCCTTGCATAGCTCTCAACTATGATAGAAAACTCGTGTACATAATCATAAACTCCCATCAATGCTCGCTGTCAAGAATCGAGTGGTAAGTCCTTTTTCGGATTGGTGTAAATACCTCAAAGTTCTGTACTCAAATCTTAGATCTAAATTTATGTGCTGAAATGATCTATGTTTAACTTATGTACTTATTCACATTCATCTTTACCTAATACATTTCTTCAAAACTTCTGTTAATCCAAGTTTATTTCACAACCATTGCTTTCTTCTAAATATATTATTACTTAAGCATACAAGTATGACTTAAACTTGTATAATATATCTTTACTTCCTAAGAGTATATATACATATCCCCAAACTTTAAATTGTTATTACTTCAACTAAGGTGTTTAACTAATATGAAACTCTACTATTATCTCAAATTAATAAGTTATAAAACTCAATCCTAAGTTTTCTTTACCTGATTTTCATTTAGCTAATATTATTTATCCAATCCATATATTAATAAGGCAACTTTACTAAGTGTACATCTTTTCTCACTGATTCTATGATTAACTACTTAACTTATTTACCTATCCATTTTCTAAATCAAATTTCTTAATCTTCAATCCATCAAATACCTTATAGTCAAATTTGTGAAACTTAATTCTCATGGTATTTTGTTATTAACCTTTTTCGTCCAATAATCACCATACTAACCATATTATTCAAAAATATCCACTTCTATTCTTACTTCATTTTGAATTACAAATGTTACCCTAAATGTATCACTAATTCAATTTTTTATATTAGGATGATATTTCTTATACCTCTTATTTCTAAATTTCACTTTGATTTTAACCTAGTCAAAGTGTCTAAATTACAAATTAACTTAACTCCTTTATAAGTTATAGAACTTACCCTTACATATTATATTTACCCAAAATTTCAATTTTGGCTTATCTTTTTCTATTTTATTGATAACAAATTTTTTTCTATGTGTACATTTTCTCTTTACTTTCTCTAGTTACAACTTGTAGCTTCAATATTATCATCAAATATCTTACAATCAAATTGTGAATTTTACTTCACAAGATATTTGTACTTAGCTTTTAAATCCATCCATTATGATAATCACTTAATCATTATTATTTTTTAATACCAAAGGTCTAGGGGTATATGATCAAAATTCTAAATTCTAGCTTTCAATTAATTGATTCTATATGGAATATCTTATAGTCAAATTGTGCAATTCTAATCACAAGATATTCATTTTTTAGCTAAGCTAAATTACAAACAATCCCTAATTTCTAACCAAAAATAATGATATCTCCTTTAATATTTATAGTATAAACCCAAGGTAAAATTATTTCATTTACCATCTTTAAAACAAAATCATTTTTTTATAAAATTAACAAATATGCTCTCATATATATAATACTCTCATAACTCATTCTAGGGTGTTACTAACCCTATCTCTAATGAGTTACTCATCCTAGGATATTACTAATCTTATCTCTGATGAGACTTTAGCCATAACAGAGCCAAGGTTCTTGCTTAACCTACAGCTCTGATACCAAATGTAAAGTCACATTTTTCCGTACTCTTTGATTTGATAATAAACCGCACATATCCAACTCAAATTGCACGAAAAGACGAATCTTTAAGGGTAATAAAGAAAAATAGACAGAACATAATCTCACTCGAATTGGATAACATATAATATTGAACAAATATTTTTACATCAGAAAACTTTTAAATACATATATCAGAGTCTAACCTAAATTCAGCTTGGACAGTTATAAAACCTGCCCTTACAAATGCTGATAAACATCAAATAAAATACACTAAGTACAACGGATAATAGAATATGTTCATACGTCGATGAATATCTCCAGCTCTCCTCTGGAAACTCCAACCATCTTCGACTAAACCTGAAAATTATTCGGATCTGACCCGAGTATTGAAAATACTCGGATCAGGCTTGATAAACCAGCGTGAGAAAAACTTAATAATAGATGACAGTGTCATATATCGACCTTTTTATAAATCCTTTGAAAATAAAGAGTATCTCATAAGACCACGCCCACACATAAACACGGATGTGTTTTACCTTATGATAACTAAAACACTTTTATATCAAAACATTTGATATTATTTCTAATGACATCTCTTTGAAAACATTTGCAAATAAACTTATTAATCTTATCTGAAATGGTTACCCATATAGCATTTCGAGGCTATTCATTATGCCAATACAAACAAAAACGTAGGTTCTTATTGGAGAATGGATTTCCATACAAATGACCAGGCGCAGGACCTACCTTCCGAATGGGTACACCTCTAGATGGATGTCCCAAGGAACCATCACAAAGCTCCTCTACCAACACAAGACCCGCCTACCTCTGTAACTAGATAGTACCGAATATGTCATCCCCTGGTCGTTACTGACCTTTAACCGAGTGCTCGATTTCCATACACCACATTAATATACATCCCGAACGTCATAGCGGGAAGAAATATATCTAGAAGGGGATGATCATACCCAACTTGGGAACGACCCATTTAGCCTTGCTGCATCTAATCCTGTTTCGGTCATTTCCAGTTTGATGAGGCTTGAGGCTACGATTACCATTTCACAAAGCACATATCACATCTTTGAATGCCACAATGCCATTTCCATTGACTACTAATTGCCTTCCACAAAAATACAACCCTTGAGCTCGTACGTCTCAAGGAGGTGTTAAGCTAAGAGAAGTTGCCTTCTCTGCCACCACTATACTATGTACATTTGTAAAAACCAATGTACGTAATCTTTAGAAATGCAATGTCAGACAAATGTCCATACAAGTTGTCCAGGAACAGGACAAACCGAAGGCACTCTCCTACTACCACTAGTAGTGAGTAGTCCTTGCAATCCGAAAAACCTCCATAACGAGGAGACCACTGCTATATATAACTTGGGAGCTACCCAGAGCAAGTCAACAAGCAGTCCTCACGCTATAAAAATCTACGGTCTTCAATAATCATCATCTTCAACATGTCTTCACGTTCGAACGTATACATTGGTTCGAAGTGGTTTTCGGATGGGATTTACCCAAATTTGACCCCGGTTCCTTCGAAATCCAATATCGATAGAAAGTGAATACGAGTATACAGGATTTATTAAGTCTCTTTTCACTTTAATTCTTTTCGGACGATTTCGAAATCTCTTTCTTTTGACTTAGGATAATTTCTAAGAAATTCATTCTTTTTCTTTGGAAAATATCTCAAGCTTCCTTACTTAATTCTTGATCCAAATTTCTTTACTTTTTAGTCGGGTCAAAAACAATGTTATTTAAGACATCGTTTACGATAAACCCTAAATCAATCTTAACAAACATTTTAAAGTAAATAGGATCATAGAAATCATTTATTTTGGAGATTGCTTAAATTTTGGATAATACCAATCTTCTTTTATTTTGGAAAAATTAACAGAATCTTTTTATTTAAGAGCATCCGGGCTTTCCTTTCGATCTTTTCCACCCCTCATCTAAGAAAAGAAAACATAGACCAGGTAAGTTCAGGGCACTAGTTGCTCCATCCCTAACCTTAGTTAAACACCTTGTTTTATCTTCCTAGATCTCACAGACGGGACAAATGTACTAGTCGTTCCGCATACTCAGATTTTCAACTTATTTTGGAACTGCTTATAAATATTCCAAATTATCTTTCAAAACGCTTAATTATCCTTTTTAAAATATTCATAATTTATTCTGGGAAACGTCGTTACATTTAAAATCATATTCCAAAATTTATAGAATTCGCAGCAGAAAAGTGCTGCGGAAAGTGCCATATAAGCTTATTTGAATCAAACAACTTTTAAATATTTGAAAATTCATATTTTTCGATCAAAATCTCTTTTAAATTATTTAAATAGATTTTTCAAATTTATTCCATATTTTTCCATAATTAAAAACATCCATTTAAACAAATTTCCTATTATGGTCACTAAACTATACTAGCGCGATTTTTCTAGAAAATTGATTTGGACTTATTTCAAAATTTACTTATAGAGACTTTGATTATCTTTCTTCGTTTAGAAGATATGGGTATAGTAGTCCGGAATTTTCTTATCTCGAAGAATTCCGAGCCGTACTCCACTCTATACACTCATTTGAACTTTTCGGCGCGAAATCGCGAACTACCGTTGCGCGACGCATCTAGTTTTAACTTATTTTTTCAATATTTGAAATAATCTATTCAAATTGGATTTCAACATTTATAAAATCATTACAAATCATTTTAAATCAATATTTTCACTTCTTAAAGTATTTTAAAATATATTTTCACTATTACCATATTATAATATTATTATATTCCTATTATTTTAATATTAAATTTTAAATTTCAATTTCAATTTAATTTCAATTCTAATCTCAAATTAAACACATTTAAAACTTAGATTTTAAATCTAATTTCAATTTAAACTTCAATTCAATCTCAAACTAAACTTCACTTTTTAAAATTCGATTTCAATTTTAATTTCACTATTTATCTCAATTTCAATTTCTATTTAACTATCCTTTTCAAATCCGTTTCACTTCAAATTTCAAATTCCCTTTTATTTTAACTTTAATTTCACTTCTAAATGAAAAGAGACTTATTTTTCCACAATATCTCATATTACTAAAATATGGTCTTTCTAAATAAAGGGATTACTTAATTAATAAGAATTTGATGTCCAAATTATCATCACAACCATACAACTATCATATAACATTAACATATCCAATACGGTAAATGTCATAACATTACTACGGATTATCCAACATATTCAAACAATCAACCAAACATTCATATCATCAAATAGTGATTATCTAACATAACAATTAAACATGATAATCAATATAATTCAAAAAGTGGTGAGAATTTCTCACCTTCATATCCATTCCGTCAAAAAAAATCGTAGATTACGTGCTTTCGAACAAACGCGCTTTTTCCGAACGTCTTGAATTCTCGCCTTAGCTTACTTTCTTTTCGAACGCTTATGTTTTTCTTTTTTTCGTTTTCTTTTCTTCTCTCTCTTTTTTTTTCTTTTTTATATGGAAGAGAGGGAGTACGTCCTTGGTGTGGAGGAGGATGTGGCTTTGGGTTTAGGCGTATAGGAGGGTGTAGGCTCGGTTTTGGGGTGTGTGGTGCACGGCCTTGGGGTGTAGGAGCTCGGGTTGGTGGGTTTGGGCTCGGCTTTGGGGTGTAGGGGGTAGGCCGTGGGGTGTAAGGGTGAGGAGGAGGTGGGTAGGTGGAAGTTAAGCCTGGTTTTCTTGATGTAAGGTGATGGTTTAGAGTATGGAGGTGATAACTTGAAGATAGAAGGAAAACGGAGAGGTAGAAGGAAGTAATGGAAGAGGAAGAGAATGGAGTTTATAAATTTTGTAGAATGAGAATGTACTGAAGATAGAAGGGTTTAGGCTTGTATTTATAAGTGGAGCTTGAGTGGCTAATGTCCTATATACCCTTGCCTTACTTTTTGACTTTTGCTTAACATGATAAAAAGTGTATTAATGGTGAAATGATGGTAGGATGTAAGTTTGTACTTAATGAAATGATATTTTCCTCTTTTTCTTAAACTTTGTGAGAAAGGAGACTTTTTCTTGATTTGATTTGCATTAAATGGATTTGTAAGTATGCATTAATAGTGAGCATATGTGTCATTAATTCCTTTAGTTACTTATCTTTTCACTTTCCATTTGCTTGAATTCTAGGTGTATAAGTTATATCATGTGTAAGAGAAAAAAAAGTTATGTAATGATGTTGTTTTATTTGTTTACTTTTACACTCTTTTGTCAAATCATGTATTAACATTATTTTTATCATTTATGTAAATATTTTCAAAAATAAACTCCATTTGCCTTTTAATGCTAAATGTAAAGTGTTTAAATAGTTTGTAAACTTGTATTTATAAGTTAGAAAATGTATCAAGTTGCAACAACTTGTCGACAACTTGTTTTGGTTGAAAACGGTGTTTTTGACGACAAATTTTACAGTTAAAATTTGACGTTTTTATTAAGCTATATATTGAAGTAAACCAAACTTTTTACTTCTTTAAATAAATTAAAACAAGTCTCTTTATATTTAAAAATCATATTTAAATAATATCAAAATCTCTAATTTTACGGTTTATGTAAAACTGACAAAATGCGACAAATTTTGGTTATTTTTGTAAAATGATTATTAACATACTTTTAAATCTTTTAATATACTTTTATTATCTTTATTAGATGTTTTAAATAAGATTTATCTTTTTAAATAAATATTTAAATTCATTTATTTAAGCCTTTATTTATTATTAACAAAACTTAACTTTTGTCGATTTATTCTAAAATCCAAATTTAAACTTTTTAATTTATTAACTATAAGAATAGATAATTATTTATTATATATAACATATTTATTTAAGATTAAACTCCATTTAAATTTAAATCGAACGAAATCTCTTATTTTCGAAGTAGCGAAATTACGGGTCGTTACACATACCTTCTTACTTCCTTAAGGGTTGCAAATCTGAGATGAGGGTATGCAACTCTGGGGATGAGATATGACCAGTTAGAACTTGAATTGTTAGGTCATAAGTTCACATGCAGTTTTTTTTTTGATTTCGTGTGCTTGGGGGTCATTTTGGGCATGGGTTGGTTAGATAAATATGACGCTAGGATATTTTGCCAAGATAGGGAAATAACGCTATGACAGACCAATAATTATAACTGAATTATATACTCAGTGGAGAAATTAGACTCAAGTGCTTATGCTTGCTGAATGCGATGGAAGTAGAAGAAGAATTGAATCAGGTTTTGGTAGCAAGAGAGTTTGTAGATGTTTTTGAGCCAGTAATAAGACTACCACTAAAGTGATCCATTAAGTTTCAGATAGATCTTATGTCAGGAACAGAACCTATAAGTAGACCACCTGGCAGGATGACACCTATAGAGATGATGGAATTAAAGGTGCAACTAGTGGATTTAGAAAGAAAGAATTTTATTAGACCAAGCAGTTCACCTTAGGGAGCGGCCGTGGTGTTCGTGAAGAAACCAGATGGGTCGATAAGGATGTGCATCGACTATCGTAAGTTGAACGAGAAAACGATCAAGAATAAGTATCATTTGTCGATAATCGATTATCTATTTGATCAATTGAGTGAAGCCAGAATATTACCAATTGGATTTGGAAACAGGTTTCCATTAGCTAAGAGTGGCAGAGGACAGTATTCCGTTGATGAAATTTTGGACTAGGTATGGTTCGTACGTGTGGTTAGTAATGACATTCGGGTTACCGAATGCATCCGCTTTCTTCATGGATTTGATGAACCAAGTTTTCCATGAGCACTTGGATAAGTTCGTATTATATTCATAGATGACATTCTAATGTACTCTAAGGATTAAAGAGAGCATGAAGTTCATCTTAGAGTAGTGTTTGAGACGTTGAGGCAACATCAACTGAAAGCGAAGTTCTCAAAGTGTCATTTCTGGATAGGTTCGTATTGGTATTCGATTCTGCATCAATTTCATCGCTACGCCCTGTTCTTCAACCCTTGTGCATTCCCCATGCAATGGTACAACTCTCAACAATCTCTAGACAATCCATCAATCTCGGTTTCACAATTCCTAGCTCCGAGTCGCTCCAATGAGCATTTTAATCATACAAGCATTCACATAAACACAATACACACACAATCCATCCAACATTCAATCATCCAAACACACATCAAACCATTCATCATGTAAACACATCCATAACATAGACTATCACATATAAATGTAACTATACTCTAAAACAACATGATTAAGGCACTTTTATATGTTACAAAATTCATTTTACTATAGGTTTGACTTCGAAAAAAGTTTTAAAACATTAATTTGACTTTAAAAATGAGTCTAGAACATATCAAAATCTACATATATAGTAAGATGAGAGATGATAAATCACTCGCCAAACAACCAAGAAGTGGAGATTTACACATAAATCAAGGAAAATCTAAGAATCAATAGCAAAGACCCGATTCCCCCCTCAAAAGTATAGATTTGAAGATCTCTAATGAATCATCTTGCTAATCTAACCTTAATACACGATTTAGATTTGATTTGGAGGAGAAAAGAGAAGATTTAGGTTAGATGGTGAGTTAATGAAGGATTATATTATTTTAGAAGGCGTATAAGTGATTTAGGGATGATGGTTCACCCTAATAAGGTTTCCAAACCCGTAATGGGCTAGTGGGTTTGCCCTCAAACTCACTAATTACGTATTAAGATGCTCCAAAAACTGCCAATATTCAAACAGTCATATCTCATAGTAAGAAAGTCTATATCACAACTATGACCACTTTATGGAAAGAGAAACCATTATATCTTCTCAATGGAAGTGGTCTCAGATGCTAATTCGGCACCTATCAAAAGTTATAGCTGTTATAAACTTTTAGGGGTAAAATTATCAGGAAAAACTTAAACATCGAAAATGTCTCTACTAGGCATTTCTCAAAATTACAGTGTCATACGATCTTATATGAATTTAAAAATAGCATTTTACGATCCTTCAATATATAAAATATGGGTCGTTACATTCTCCCCTCTTTAGGAATATCGCGTCCAAAATCCCAACACAAACAAGGTAAAGTCAAACATATCTATCTTGGTTGTCTATCATCCACGAGAAAACATGTCAAACATAACATGCACACAAAAGCAGTAAATAATATCTACGCCTACCCTAACATGTAGGATACTAAGCTACCCTATATGACATCGAAAGTGAAAGTAAATGCAATAAATAAAAATCTCACCAAGTAAAGAACTTCGGATAAGCGGTCCATATGCTCTCCTTGGTCTTTCGAGTTCAATTACCTTTTCTCTCACTCCATTTAACCTCACAAGCTATTGTCTTCCTCCTAAGCTGCTTCATATCACGTCCAACGATATGAATATGCCTATGAGGTTTCGATGCTTCCGATTCAATCTCGATATCATCATGTCGATCCGGATGAACTATCACGCCTGAATCGCGCACAAAATGTTGCAAGTGAAAGATGTGGAATACATTTTGCACGCCCGCCGTCTTCTGAGGTAAGTCAACTCTGTAAGCTAGTTTCCCAACCATCTCAAGTAACAGAAAAGGACCAATGAATCTTGACGCCAACTTCCCCTTAGTACTAAATTGAACAACATTCTTTAGCGGAGAGATCTTGACAAACATCATATCGTCGACAGAGAACTCTAAATCACATCTTATTCAATCATTGCAACTTTTTTGTCTTTCTTGTGCAGCTTTCATTCGTTGCCAAATGATCTCGATCTCCTCCTAAGTCTTTTTAATCATATCTAGCCTAAATATCGGTTTCTCATCCACTTCCCACTAACATGAAGGAGCTTTGCACGGTTAGCCATATAATGCCTCAAATGGCGCCATACTGATGTTGGACTGATAACTGTTGTTGTATACAAACTCTACTAAGTGTAAATGATCATCCCACGAGCCATCGAAATCGAGAATGCAAGATCACAAGAGGTCCTCCAAGATACGATTCACCTTCCCGGTACGCCCATCAGTTTGTGGGTGATAAACTGTACTAATATCAGCTCTGTCCCCAATGCATCTTGTAAGCTCTTGCAAAACCTACTAGTGAACAAAGGGTCTTGATCACTCATAATGCTCTTCGGCACGGTATGGAACTGCATAATCCATTTCTCATACAACTCGGCCAAATTGGATGCCGTTTTGCTTGACCTAACAGATATAAATACAGCACTCTTCATCAATCAATCAATTACGACCCAAATGCTATCGTACTCTCCTATAATCCTCGACAATTCATCAATGAAGTCCATCGAAACTTGTTTCCATTTCCATTGGGGAACCTCGAGCGGATGCAACAACCCACTCGGCTTCCTCAGCTCTGCCTTTACCAACAGACAGTTCATATTCTTCGAGATGAATGTCCCAACGTCCTTCTTCATTCCTTCCAAATAAAATGTTTGTCTCATATCATGGTACATTTTATTACCACCGGGATGTATAGTCAATCTCAAATGATGGAATTCCTGTAGCACCTCATCCCTCAACATATCGATGTCAGGAACAAATAATCACCCATTCTTACAAAGCCAACCATTTGGCAATCATATACTACTTCATCTCCTCAGACTCTACCCCTTCCTTTATCTTTGACATGATCTCAGCTAGTCTAGCATTTCGCTTTTAACTATTACCGATCCACTCAATTAAGGTAGGTCTGATCATCAGGCTAGCCAACAATTCTTACTTTAGCTCACATTGAGGTCTATAATCATAGCCATCGATAAAATACAATTGCTCCCACTCTAGGAATATCACTTCCAAGTTAGCATGTCTCCTACTCAAAACACCAACGATCGAACTTCCCTTACTAGGCGTATAGGAAATGCCAAAGTCATAGGAGGCCCTAAAGTCTAACCATCGCTATCGATGAAGGTTCAGATCCTTCTGGGAGAATTGATACTTCAATGACTTATGGTCCGTATATAACTCGAAGCTCCCCCAAGCAAATAGTGCATCCATATCTTTAAAGTGAATACCATCGGCGTCAACCCTAAATCGTGAGTTGATATCTCCTCGCATATGGCTTTAGTTATAGACTAGCGTAAAAGACAACCTTTCCCCTCTACATCAACACTGCACCTAGTCTAGTACCACAAGCGTCTGTGTATATAATCAACTCCTCATTCCCGCTCGAGATGACTAACACCAGTATGCTCATCAACTCTTCTTCAAACTCATGAATGCATGCTCGCACCTCATGCCCAAAATAAAAGTTCGATTCTTCTTTGTTAAGTTAGTTAGCGTCACTGCTACCTTAGAGAAGTCCTTGATAAAATGCCTATAGCATCCCACCAATCCAAAGAAACTCCTCACATCTGTAGCGGTCTTAGGTTGATCTTGGTCCTGTATTGCTGCCACCTTCATAAGACCTACAACAATACCCTGCTTAGAAACAACATGACCTAAAAAATTGAACTTTACTCCTCCAGAAGTGTCACTTCGAAAACATTGGCTCCAATCGATGTCTTCTCAATACCTCAAGCACAATCCGCAAATGCTCCTTACATTCTTTCTCCATCGTTAAATAAACAAGGATATTGTCCATGAGCACAAGTACAAACTTATTTAGCTGATCCCTAAAGACATGGTTCATAAGATCTACAAAGTACGCTGGTGCGTTGGATATTCTGAATGGCATAACCAACAACTCATAAAATCCAGATTGTATATGGAATACTATAATCGGCACACTCTCCTTTCCACTTTCAGTTGATGGAACCCCATTGCAAGGTCCAACATAGAGAACACCCTAGCACCATGGAGCTGATCGAACAAGTCATCAATACACGGGAGTGGATACTTATTCTTCTTCGTCACCTTATTCATTTCACGGTAATCAACACGCAACCTCGGAGAATCATCTGCTTTAGTGGCGAATAATATAGGTGTGCCATACTCATATATGCTTCTATGAATAAACCCTCACCTCAACAAGTGGTTCACTAGCATCTCCAACTCTTTCCGCTCCCTGGGTTCCATATGCTTCAAAGGCATAACTATCGATCTGGCATCCTTCACCAAATCTATATGGAACTCTAGCATCTTATGTGATGGTAATCCAGTCACCTCCTCGAATATGTCTGGATACTCCTTTCTATAGGCATAGATAACTCGTTGTGTAGGATCTCAAGCAAGTATAGAAAGCTAACCATCACCTCATCGTCAGGTAGGCATCCTATCTCCGACCTCCGCCCATCATCCATCCTTATTGTCACCAATGATCTCTCACAATCCACAACTACTCCTTACTTCTACAGCCAGTCCATCGCTAGAATAATACCTAACCCCACAAAACTGAAAACAAAGCAATCACAACCAAACAAACATCCATGACTTGATAAAGCTAAGTCCTGACAAAGCATGCAAAGGCTAGTAGCCTCCAACTGGATTTGTCACAATCAAGGGCTAGTCAACTAACTCGGGTTTCAGCCCCAATCTATCTACCAAATCACTAGATACAAAGGAATTTGAAGCTGCGTTGTCGAATAAAATGTGTAAAAGAGTATCAGAAATAGAAAGCATACCCTGTATAACATCGCTCTTCTCCTTCTACTTCGCCGATGGAGAACTCAATGAAGCTAGAATAGCATTCGAAGTGTAAGCAGGCACAACTTGTTTATTCCTTAGTGGTTCTAGACAATCCTTCTTGATATGTCCCGACTTGTTGTAGTTATAGCACTTCTTACCTTCCGCCTTACAGTCTCTGACAAGATGGCCCTTCTACCCATAATTATAGCAAGTAGGCTCCCACTTGCCCTTCTTCTTACCACTCTTCTAAAACTACTGCTTTTTCTTGTTGTTGTCCCACTTCCTCTTGCCTTCCTTGACATCTTGTAGCTTTGGCTCATCAATGGGAGCAACAACTGACTTAGGATTAGGATACAAACTCTCATGTCGAAGTGCTTTCTCCATAGCCTCTCAAAGGTCTCATCTATATGACTCACGATCTTTTCTCATAGATAATCATCCAAGCCCATGATAAACTTCTCATTCTTCTTGAGTGGAGTGTCAATAAAAGATAGGTCGTGCTTTAACAACATGTTGAACTTGGCTACATTGTAACGACCCGGTATTTTGGACTATTCGCATCCGCACATGTCGGGCTTGAATAATTCAAAATATCGAATTGTTAATTTAAATTTGGCAAAACTGAGATATACAGTAAATAAATAGTCACAGCATCACAGACACAGAGTAATAATATGCAGCGGAAATAAAAGAGATAGTAGTTCATGAAGCTACTATGTAAATATATAAGATACATCAGAGTTTACAACAAAAGAGTAATACGATACATCAGATATAAATCAGAATACATCACTAGAATCATCGAATACTGAAAGCAGAATAGATGGCTGGATCTTCAAGAAAAGCTCCAACTCCAAAGGTGAGTCTCGAATACTGGTACACTCAGTCTGACCCGAGCGTAAAGCAAAACACAAAACACTCGAGTCAGGATTAATATTCTTATATCAATAAATCCAACTCAAGTGAAATAGCAATCGAAAAACAAGTAACTCAAAGGATGTTTGGAATAACCATCCTCTAAGGATCCGCTAAACTATCTACTAGGTAGTAATGTACGCTAAGTAAATAATGTCTATCAGTAATATAAAATATCAAAATAGCGTTAAGGCGTTACCATAATCCCCCTTAACACATTTTATATTCCCAAAAGCATATACAAGACCGTAGTTTCCCCAAAACCGGAAGTCACCAGAGGGCAATCCATATACTCAAGGTACAAATCAAAACGTAGTGGTCGCGAATAGGATAATCAGTATGACAAGGTACATGAGGCGATACCAACTAGGATACTAGTAGTTGCGTGATCCGGACTGATGTTGGGCATAGCCAGCAGCCACCCCAACACCGCGAAACAACACTCCCAAATCGAGGGGTGCACCCAAATCGAATCACAAAAGTAATAGATATGGTATCGAAGAAGTGTGTCCGCTAGAGGTGGCGAACCTCAATGGCCCGGCGCGGCTCCTGTTTTAGTCATGTCAGGGGTCATCCAATATCGTTCTCTTTCTTCAGTCAACGCGTTCACCAAACCATCCACTTCATTCTGGATCAACACTCCACGTATAATAGTTATTAAAGTGGTATTCGGTATCGACAGAGAGTATGTCCATATCCGATCCCGGTCTCTTTAATAACTACGTATAATTACACCGATTGGTCGTTTAATATATTTCAAAACAATCAATTTCAATTTCAATTAGAATTCGTAAACCATTATTTCATTTGTCCTCAAAAATCAATTTCCAAAATCTACGTTCCAAAACTCCCAAATTACCATTTCAAAGTCTTACAGTTCAATTTCAATTTTATTTAAACGATTCAAATATTGATTCAAGTTCATATATAAGTTTTATTCCGAAAATCATTTAAATGATTAAATTCAACATTCAAATCAATTTAAACTTATTTATCGATTTTATTCAATATTCTTTAAGTTAATTCAACATCCAAAACCATTCTTTTTAATTTCCAAGTCATTAAAACAATCACTTAAGTTAACTTCATTATATCAAACTTACAAATTTAATTAAATTAAATTTGTCAAATCAAATTCCTGAAATTACAATTCTTACATTTATTTCAATGAAACGCATTTTTTCTTGTCAAAGAAATTCAATTTCATTTATTCACTTACTTAAATAATTTCCAAAACTTAATTAACAAAGAATCCCAATTTCAATTATTTACGAAGTTCCAATTTACTTATTCAAAGTTCAATTCCTCTTGTCAAAGAATTCAATTTTTATTCCATTTCCAAATAATTCAATCTTATTAAATAATTTCAATCTTAATTATTAATAATTTCAAAACTTAATTATTAATTATTTCAAACTTCGTTATTACTAATTTCAAGACTTGATTTTTAAAATTCCAAATTTAACTATTACTAATTTCAAACTTAATTATTAACAATTCCAAATTTAATTATTAATAAATTCAAACAACGTCCTTTCATCAGTCATTACATTAATATCTTGCTTCAGATTTTCAGTATTAACGTTTTCCTTTTTATCAAAATTTACGTTTCGATTTTATTCCAAAACTTTATTATTCAAATAAAATCTTTATTTTATTCCAAATCAAATTATTGACCAATCGGTTTATTTAATTCTCTATCCTAAGTCATGTTCATTTTTGGGTATTTATCATTTCAACCCGATTCCAATTCCAATTCAAAAATCAAAGCATAGCAAAGGGAACTTGCAGTGTGATAACAGGGATGGTGTCAAAGTAAATAAACAAGCAATAACAACAATCAATAACAATTCAATAATCAATTCAAATAATCCCGAAATAATCGTATTAATTCACATTGTTATTTGTGCAAATTAATATAATTATTTCTAGAATCTACACTATCATTTCATGTAGATTAAAGATTATTACACTATTATTTTATACGGTTTCAAACTTGTCATTAAATTTCCATTTCATACTACAACAATCAATCCAATATACGTTCAATGGTTCAAAGTGTAATTTATCACTATTCTACATGTCAATTAATTTAACAATTAAAATGGTCAAATTTAACTAATCAAATTTCACATATATGTCGGTTCAACCTTTAGTTATCCTACGTCGAATTCAATTGCATAATATTTATCACTTTATACATTACAAATTTAACATCCAATATAAACAACAATCCATCAATCAATTATCAACCAAACTGTATTATCATCGCATAAATAATTAACAGATAATGGTGTCAGATGTCATAGGTGAACAGATACAGGTAATAGCATATAACAGTGTAAATAACTGACGGTCGCATATTTCAATTGTCGTTTAATTGAAATTAAATTTAATAAATAAAAGAATATTAATCGTGAGTGAATGCTCACCTTTCGAGGCTAGAGAAAATAGGAGATGGCACGGATACGCACACTGATACGGACACTGAAATTGAGTTACAAATCCAAGCATGAATCTCAGAGCAAAGTAAGATTGGCACGAATCGACGAGCAAAACTGTTAAATAGGAATTGCCGAAATCAAATCAAATTATTCAACATAGCAATAATTACAAAACACGTCCTACGTCAAAGTTTAACAATATAATTCTATGTGCTACCGAGATCGAAATGGTCCGAAATTTGGTATGAATAAAGATCAAAACTTGTATTTCAAAACTGCGAAGAATCACTTGATTCCGACATAAGACGGAGAAGATACGATGCGTCAAACATGAACTCAGGTCGTGTTTGCAGCAGTGTAAAATAATTCTAAGTACCAAAGAATATCTGTCTGGGTCTAACTTCCAGATCCTCGACCACTAATCAAACGATGTCGGATTTTACTGGAATTTGACATGTACAAACTAGGTAACTTAAACTCCTTTTTAAAAATAGAATCAACCCATTCCGATAAAACATGAGTGAGATACGATGCGTCAAACATGAACTCAGGTCGTGTTTGCAGCGGTGTAAAATAATTCTAAGTACAAAAGAACATCTGCCTGGGTCTAACTTCCAGATCCTCGACCACTAATCAAACGATGTCGGATTTTACTGGAATTTGACATGTACAAACTAGGTAACTTAAACTCCTTTTTAAAAATAGAATCAACCCATTCCGATAAAACATGAGTGAGATACGATGCGTCAAACATGAACTCAGGTCGTGTTTGCAGCAGTGTAAAATAATTTTTTTTTTTTTAAACACTTACATGTGGACTAGTTGTAAACAAAATTCTTGTATAACTAACAGGCTATATAATATCTCACATACTCAGTTATATATGCAGACCACCATGGTGTGAAAGGAACATAATTAAGTCTACTAAAGCCAATGTACAACCTACATGCATGCAAGCCAAAATGTGAAACATTTGTAGACCTTCCCTGCTTGCAACAAAATATGTAGGGAAGTTGTTCATCTATGCAGAGACTCCAAAATATATGCAGACCCATGCACATCATTTTTTTTGTACCTACTGTAATATATAATAGCACATGTCTACATAAATATAACAGTAACTTATAACAACATTCATATGCTAAAACCAATCTTTGCTACTTACAAGACTTCGGCCAAGGCTAAGGAGATGAAGGAGGAGGAGAATAGTTGACGCAGGTGGAGGCTGATATGCGAAGTCAGGGCAGCTCGGACACGGTGATGGGTTTGCTGCCGCGACAAGGAGGCTTGGTCGGTTGCCTGGAGATGGTGGCCGAAAGCTAAGTGTTAGGCGGTGTGGAAGATGGTGGATTGGAGTTTGGGTTCGAGTGGGCGAAGGTGAAGGAGACCGATGTGGGTCCTGTGCATGACGTGGGGAGTGACGAGGTCGCAAGGCTTCGGCTACAGGTAGTGGGGAGGCGGGGTTCGTGGAGGTGTAAGGGCGGTGAAGGAAGATGGGAAGCTCGGCTGTTCGGGTTGTGATAGGTGGTGGTGGTTCTGGTACTTAGTTTGGTGGAGGAGCTGTGCGGAGAGGGGTAGCAAACGGAGGGAGGTGCTGCTGGAGGAGGGGCGGTGGTTGCTTGGCAACGGAAAAAGGAGAGGTGGCCGAAGCACAGGATGATAGGAGAAGAGGGCGGCAAGGTGAGGGCGAGGGGAGGTGGCGGCTTGTGGGGCGGAGCTGCATGGTTGGGCGGAGCTGCATGGCGGAGGCGCTGGTGGTGGAAGGAGTGTGGCCGAAGGTGGCTGCTGGAGGAGGTCGCCGTGCTTTCTGGTGACCGAAGTGGTGAGATGAGGTGGTGTTGAGGCTGACGCGGAGGAGTGTGTTAGTTCAAGCATGGAATACGTGAAGAAGTAGGGAGGCAGGGAGATTGCATGTGGCCATCAGGAAGGAGAGTTCGGCAACAGTAATCAAAATAATGAAAGTGAATTTTTTTTTCTTGTTTTCTTATTTAGAGAATTGGTTCAAATGTTTTGGTGATGAAGACAAAATACTGGAAAGATGTGTTGCGTGGAGATCTAGAGGAAAGGCAAGAATCACAATAAATGCAAAACAATGAATAGTGACAGCAAGTGACAGCTGCACCATATTTAATATATATTATTTCATATTGTAAATCTTCTCAAGGCAATGAATAGGCTATAACAAATGAAGCTTTTAAATTTTGTTTCTCTTGGACCGAGATGGAATACGAATGATCAAAACCCTATAGTCATGAAAGGACAACTGATGCACGTTGGAACCAGTGGAAAAGCAAAAGTCTCAATCTAATAGCTGGCTGAACTCCTTAAATTTGAACGTTGGAAAGTCGGGTACCGGTCTGTGCTGCGTTAATAATTATAATTTGCAACGCCGAATTCCGATTGACGCAAATAAATATACCGTTTTGGTCAGCGCGACGAGACGATCAAAACGGTACACAGATATCAGTGATTCGATTGAATTATAAAATTTCGAAATTTCTATTGAAGGAAAACGCAGTAAAACGTCGAAAAATAAGAGCGACGGAGTCAAAGAAGTCCGAATTTGGAAAAACGAAAAATGACGTCTTGCTCAGAAGACGATTTAGAATTTTTCTATGTAAAAATATTTAGGTTTCGAAAATGGTTTATTCCCATCGATTACTAACTGATATAAATTGACGAAAGTTTACGCGCGAAATAAACTTTCATATTTTCGGACGAAAATTTACCAGTTGCTATGTTTAATTAGACGCATTCCAAATATGAAGTTTGAATAGCATCAGAATTTGTTTGTGAAAATATGAAATTCTACACTAAATAAGCAATTTTAAAAATTTTAAACTGGGTCTGAATTTCAGGGTCGTTACATTCTCCCCCACTCAAAACTTTTCGTCCCCGAAAAGGAAGGAGGTAGGAGAATAGAAACAACCAGAAGAAATAGACTTAAATTACAAAATAAACGATTAATTTAAATCATAGAAATTTCAATTTAAATTAATTTATATTTAACCATTTGACTTTAAATTCAAGACTTCCATAAAATTTGGTTTGAATTCTCATATGTTAGGTACAAGAGATTCCTTTCAAATGAAGTTCAATTCAAGACTTCCATTAATTTAAGATATTCTCTTAAGTTGATTTAATTCAATGTATTAACTTCCAAAACAAAATTTTCTTCTATTAATATCACCTATTATTTATTTAACTCATTATTCTATTAAGTGAATAACATGCATTATACACACTCACATTTTATTTATAAAGACAATTTATATTATATATTATCCAATTTTCTTAAATTAGCAACTTCAAAGATCATAAATTTGAAGTCATTTATTATAATCAAACCCCCTTTGACAAATTTAATTCTTCTTTATTCCAAATTATTATTAATTTTATTCTACTTAATATACCCGATCACATATATATTAAGTATATTTACATTTAGTATAACTACTCAAATTTTTATTTAAAATTCCTTTGATAACCTTTATATTGTATAATATTCAATTACATAATTAACTTTTGAAAATTTTGGGTAAGTTAGATATAATGCAACTGAGTATTATCCAAATAAAATTTTCAATTCAGTTACTTCAAGTTAAGTATTTATATAAAATAATTTGGTTTCATTCATAATTGAAAATCATCCTTTAACAAATTTTAAGAATTAATTTCCGATTAGCTTCAAACAACTTGAGATAAAATAAATATATATATTCATAATATATCAAATCCAATTTAAATCTTCAATATATATTATAAATCAAGTAATGTTTTAGAAATCCAAATCAATTTATTTTTTTCAAAACAAACCGTAGCAAAGCTACAGAATAGTCTCTCCACTTCGAAACTCGAAAATGAATGTCGATGATGCGGCCGTCATCACCGAAATTATTTTCCAGCGACAAAGAGAAGAGCACTGATTTAAACATCTAAGATTTCTTTGAAAAGATTTCTATTCGAAAATACTTTAAGCAATATACCTTTTAAAACTTTTAAAGCCAAGTTCGAAATCACCGGAAATTAAATTCTCAAATTCTAATTTAAATCCATTTGAATTCCAAATCCAAATATAAACAAGCTTTATAAATTCATTTATTTATATTATGAAATAGTCGATTATTTATAAAACAATAAATGAAAATCAAATATTATCATTTCTGACAACAAATTCATTAATAATTTAATTTCAGAAAACTTATATTTATATATAATCATACAAAACTATTTTGTTTACCAAATTTGAAAACAATATTATGTCAGTTTGTTCTGTTCAAGTGTTTTGGAAATCCTATCGATAGCGTTGATCAGACGAATCGATTGAAAACCCAAATCAACATCAACAACTCAAACAACACGATATATATAAAACATTTTTAATATTAATTTTCAGAGACACTTCCTCGCTCGACAATACAAAATAGATTTCAACACAAGAATAGAGATTCAACCTTAATGGAAATCAAATCAAAGAGAATTTTGATTCGACAATAAGTTCGAAACAGAAGATGAGGTAATTATATAGCAAAATAGGAAGCCTGATAAGTTTATACACATCGCGGGCAACCTTAACCGGATTGACCTTGGCTCAAAGAATAAGATCGATGTTGAATTCCGAGGTAAATCAACATTCGATCTCAAGAAATAGAATTCAGGTGTTGCAGGAGATAGATAGCATCGTAAACTGAGGATACAGAAATCTCCGGTAAATCGATGTTTATTGTAAAGGAGTTTCACCCCTTTACAAATCATTCGAAGTTTGGCGAGACCGCCGGTTCATTATAAAGATTATTCGAAGTGGAGTTATGGAATACTCCAGAATTGAAAGAAGACGAATAGTGAGGGACGAGAATGAATTTTGGAACCGAGGGAACGTTCCAAATTCAAAGAAAACGAGTCAAGAAGAAGAGATTGAAACTCGAGTAGGAGTGATTCTGTAAATACATTTACCCTATATGCTGAGTTTGCCTAGAGCTACCAAAAGCTCTGATACCAACTGTAACGACCCGGTATTTTGGACTATTCGCATCCGCACATGTCGGGCTTGAATAATTCAAAATATCGAATTGTTAATTTAAATTTGGCAAAACTGAGATATACAGTAAATAAATAGTCACAGCATCACAGACACAGAGTAATAATATGCAGCGGAAATAAAAGAGATAGTAGTTCATGAAGCTACTATGTAAATATATAAGATACATCAGAGTTTACAACAAAAGAGTAATACGATACATCAGATATAAATCAGAATACATCACTAGAATCATCGAATACTGAAAGCAGAATAGATGGCTGGATCTTCAAGAAAAGCTCCAACTCCAAAGGTGAGTCTCGAATACTGGTACACTCAGTCTGACCCGAGCGTAAAGCAAAACACAAAACACTCGAGTCAGGATTAATATTCTTATATCAATAAATCCAACTCAAGTGAAATAGCAATCGAAAAACAAGTAACTCAAAGGATGTTTGGAATAACCATCCTCTAAGGATCCGCTAAACTATCTACTAGGTAGTAATGTACGCTAAGTAAATAATGTCTATCAGTAATATAAAATATCAAAATAGCGTTAAGGCGTTACCATAATCCCCCTTAACACATTTTATATTCCCAAAAGCATATACAAGACCGTAGTTTCCCCAAAACCGGAAGTCACCAGAGGGCAATCCATATACTCAAGGTACAAATCAAAACGTAGTGGTCGCGAATAGGATAATCAGTATGACAAGGTACATGAGGCGATACCAACTAGGATACTAGTAGTTGCGTGATCCGGACTGATGTTGGGCATAGCCAGCAGCCACCCCAACACCGCGAAACAACACTCCCAAATCGAGGGGTGCACCCAAATCGAATCACAAAAGTAATAGATATGGTATCGAAGAAGTGTGTCCGCTAGAGGTGGCGAACCTCAATGGCCCGGCGCGGCTCCTGTTTTAGTCATGTCAGGGGTCATCCAATATCGTTCTCTTTCTTCAGTCAACGCGTTCACCAAACCATCCACTTCATTCTGGATCAACACTCCACGTATAATAGTTATTAAAGTGGTATTCGGTATCGACAGAGAGTATGTCCATATCCGATCCCGGTCTCTTTAATAACTACGTATAATTACACCGATTGGTCGTTTAATATATTTCAAAACAATCAATTTCAATTTCAATTAGAATTCGTAAACCATTATTTCATTTGTCCTCAAAAATCAATTTCCAAAATCTACGTTCCAAAACTCCCAAATTACCATTTCAAAGTCTTACAGTTCAATTTCAATTTTATTTAAACGATTCAAATATTGATTCAAGTTCATATATAAGTTTTATTCCGAAAATCATTTAAATGATTAAATTCAACATTCAAATCAATTTAAACTTATTTATCGATTTTATTCAATATTCTTTAAGTTAATTCAACATCCAAAACCATTCTTTTTAATTTCCAAGTCATTAAAACAATCACTTAAGTTAACTTCATTATATCAAACTTACAAATTTAATTAAATTAAATTTGTCAAATCAAATTCCTGAAATTACAATTCTTACATTTATTTCAATGAAACGCATTTTTTCTTGTCAAAGAAATTCAATTTCATTTATTCACTTACTTAAATAATTTCCAAAACTTAATTAACAAAGAATCCCAATTTCAATTATTTACGAAGTTCCAATTTACTTATTCAAAGTTCAATTCCTCTTGTCAAAGAATTCAATTTTTATTCCATTTCCAAATAATTCAATCTTATTAAATAATTTCAATCTTAATTATTAATAATTTCAAAACTTAATTATTAATTATTTCAAACTTCGTTATTACTAATTTCAAGACTTGATTTTTAAAATTCCAAATTTAACTATTACTAATTTCAAACTTAATTATTAACAATTCCAAATTTAATTATTAATAAATTCAAACAACGTCCTTTCATCAGTCATTACATTAATATCTTGCTTCAGATTTTCAGTATTAACGTTTTCCTTTTTATCAAAATTTACGTTTCGATTTTATTCCAAAACTTTATTATTCAAATAAAATCTTTATTTTATTCCAAATCAAATTATTGACCAATCGGTTTATTTAATTCTCTATCCTAAGTCATGTTCATTTTTGGGTATTTATCATTTCAACCCGATTCCAATTCCAATTCAAAAATCAAAGCATAGCAAAGGGAACTTGCAGTGTGATAACAGGGATGGTGTCAAAGTAAATAAACAAGCAATAACAACAATCAATAACAATTCAATAATCAATTCAAATAATCCCGAAATAATCGTATTAATTCACATTGTTATTTGTGCAAATTAATATAATTATTTCTAGAATCTACACTATCATTTCATGTAGATTAAAGATTATTACACTATTATTTTATACGGTTTCAAACTTGTCATTAAATTTCCATCTCATACTACAACAATCAATCCAATATACGTTCAATGGTTCAAAGTGTAATTTATCACTATTCTACATGTCAATTAATTTAACAATTAAAATGGTCAAATTTAACTAATCAAATTTCACATATATGTCGGTTCAACCTTTAGTTATCCTACGTCGAATTCAATTGCATAATATTTATCACTTTATACATTACAAATTTAACATCCAATATAAACAACAATCCATCAATCAATTATCAACCAAACTGTATTATCATCGCATAAATAATTAACAGATAATGGTGTCAGATGTCATAGGTGAACAGATACAGGTAATAGCATATAACAGTGTAAATAACTGACGGTCGCATATTTCAATTGTCGTTTAATTGAAATTAAATTTAATAAATAAAAGAATATTAATCGTGAGTGAATGCTCACCTTTCGAGGCTAGAGAAAATAGGAGATGGCACGGATACGCACACTGATACGGACACTGAAATTGAGTTACAAATCCAAGCATGAATCTCAGAGCAAAGTAAGATTGGCACGAATCGACGAGCAAAACTGTTAAATAGGAATTGCCGAAATCAAATCAAATTATTCAACATAGCAATAATTACAAAACACGTCCTACGTCAAAGTTTAACAATATAATTCTATGTGCTACCGAGATCGAAATGGTCCGAAATTTGGTATGAATAAAGATCAAAACTTGTATTTCAAAACTGCGAAGAATCACTTGATTCCGACATAAGACGGAGAAGATACGATGCGTCAAACATGAACTCAGGTCGTGTTTGCAGCAGTGTAAAATAATTCTAAGTACCAAAGAATATCTGTCTGGGTCTAACTTCCAGATCCTCGACCACTAATCAAACGATGTCGGATTTTACTGGAATTTGACATGTACAAACTAGGTAACTTAAACTCCTTTTTAAAAATAGAATCAACCCATTCCGATAAAACATGAGTGAGATACGATGCGTCAAACATGAACTCAGGTCGTGTTTGCAGCGGTGTAAAATAATTCTAAGTACAAAAGAACATCTGCCTGGGTCTAACTTCCAGATCCTCGACCACTAATCAAACGATGTCGGATTTTACTGGAATTTGACATGTACAAACTAGGTAACTTAAACTCCTTTTTAAAAATAGAATCAACCCATTCCGATAAAACATGAGTGAGATACGATGCGTCAAACATGAACTCAGGTCGTGTTTGCAGCAGTGTAAAATAATTTTTTTTTTTTTAAACACTTACATGTGGACTAGTTGTAAACAAAATTCTTGTATAACTAACAGGCTATATAATATCTCACATACTCAGTTATATATGCAGACCACCATGGTGTGAAAGGAACATAATTAAGTCTACTAAAGCCAATGTACAACCTACATGCATGCAAGCCAAAATGTGAAACATTTGTAGACCTTCCCTGCTTGCAACAAAATATGTAGGGAAGTTGTTCATCTATGCAGAGACTCCAAAATATATGCAGACCCATGCACATCATTTTTTTTGTACCTACTGTAATATATAATAGCACATGTCTACATAAATATAACAGTAACTTATAACAACATTCATATGCTAAAACCAATCTTTGCTACTTACAAGACTTCGGCCAAGGCTAAGGAGATGAAGGAGGAGGAGAATAGTTGACGCAGGTGGAGGCTGATATGCGAAGTCAGGGCAGCTCGGACACGGTGATGGGTTTGCTGCCGCGACAAGGAGGCTTGGTCGGTTGCCTGGAGATGGTGGCCGAAAGCTAAGTGTTAGGCGGTGTGGAAGATGGTGGATTGGAGTTTGGGTTCGAGTGGGCGAAGGTGAAGGAGACCGATGTGGGTCCTGTGCATGACGTGGGGAGTGACGAGGTCGCAAGGCTTCGGCTACAGGTAGTGGGGAGGCGGGGTTCGTGGAGGTGTAAGGGCGGTGAAGGAAGATGGGAAGCTCGGCTGTTCGGGTTGTGATAGGTGGTGGTGGTTCTGGTACTTAGTTTGGTGGAGGAGCTGTGCGGAGAGGGGTAGCAAACGGAGGGAGGTGCTGCTGGAGGAGGGGCGGTGGTTGCTTGGCAACGGAAAAAGGAGAGGTGGCCGAAGCACAGGATGATAGGAGAAGAGGGCGGCAAGGTGAGGGCGAGGGGAGGTGGCGGCTTGTGGGGCGGAGCTGCATGGTTGGGCGGAGCTGCATGGCGGAGGCGCTGGTGGTGGAAGGAGTGTGGCCGAAGGTGGCTGCTGGAGGAGGTCGCCGTGCTTTCTGGTGACCGAAGTGGTGAGATGAGGTGGTGTTGAGGCTGACGCGGAGGAGTGTGTTAGTTCAAGCATGGAATACGTGAAGAAGTAGGGAGGCAGGGAGATTGCATGTGGCCATCAGGAAGGAGAGTTCGGCAACAGTAATCAAAATAATGAAAGTGAATTTTTTTTTCTTGTTTTCTTATTTAGAGAATTGGTTCAAATGTTTTGGTGATGAAGACAAAATACTGGAAAGATGTGTTGCGTGGAGATCTAGAGGAAAGGCAAGAATCACAATAAATGCAAAACAATGAATAGTGACAGCAAGTGACAGCTGCACCATATTTAATATATATTATTTCATATTGTAAATCTTCTCAAGGCAATGAATAGGCTATAACAAATGAAGCTTTTAAATTTTGTTTCTCTTGGACCGAGATGGAATACGAATGATCAAAACCCTATAGTCATGAAAGGACAACTGATGCACGTTGGAACCAGTGGAAAAGCAAAAGTCTCAATCTAATAGCTGGCTGAACTCCTTAAATTTGAACGTTGGAAAGTCGGGTACCGGTCTGTGCTGCGTTAATAATTATAATTTGCAACGCCGAATTCCGATTGACGCAAATAAATATACCGTTTTGGTCAGCGCGACGAGACGATCAAAACGGTACACAGATATCAGTGATTCGATTGAATTATAAAATTTCGAAATTTCTATTGAAGGAAAACGCAGTAAAACGTCGAAAAATAAGAGCGACGGAGTCAAAGAAGTCCGAATTTGGAAAAACGAAAAATGACGTCTTGCTCAGAAGACGATTTAGAATTTTTCTATGTAAAAATATTTAGGTTTCGAAAATGGTTTATTCCCATCGATTACTAACTGATATAAATTGACGAAAGTTTACGCGCGAAATAAACTTTCATATTTTCGGACGAAAATTTACCAGTTGCTATGTTTAATTAGACGCATTCCAAATATGAAGTTTGAATAGCATCAGAATTTGTTTGTGAAAATATGAAATTCTACACTAAATAAGCAATTTTAAAAATTTTAAACTGGGTCTGAATTTCAGGGTCGTTACATACATACTCTGACACAAACATGTTTCCCTGTCTCGAATCAACAAACTTTCAAAAGAGAACTGACTTTTGAGTAGCCACTATATACTTCTCTTCAAAACTTGCCTTGAACTACTCCCAAGTAATCTGGTCCTTAGGAGTAGTAATCTTGATGGCGTTCCACCACCCCATATCTCTTCCATGAAGCTGTTTAGAAGCCAGCTTTCTCTTCATCGCATACTCTAACTCCAATCCTCAAAGATGCATTCGCAGGTGTCTAACAAATCCTGCACTTCGATGGCTAATTCTGCTCCAAGGAACGGTTTTCCTTCTGGTGTAGAATAATCCTTATTCAGCTTGGTAAAGTCAATCTTCCATGCTTGCACTGGAGCATCACCACCAATTGTCGCGACGGGAGCAGCTTGGGTATTTAGAACGATGTTTCACACCATCTCAGCAAACATGTTCTACAAATCGAGGTTAGCAGCCCCTGATCTTACCCATCCTCAACTCTAGAAACATAGTTCCTAGCAACATTCCTCCTTAGCCATCTCATTCTTATAAGCTGCAATAAGAATGCTCAATCTCTCTAAAAGGAATAAGCAATGCCAAGTGAATGAAAAGTGACTAATATAATATATATATATACTACTATATAGTTTTGAAAATAATAATATAACAAGTATGCCCTCTCATATATCGTTGGATCCATTCTAAGGCAAAAGCTCCTTCGTTATCTCTAATGAATCTAGGTATCAACTTAGATGTCTATGAAACCTAAGCTTTGATACCAAATATGACAACCTCCCTCCACCTAAGGTACCTATATATCTGTATAATGCACTGTGGAGGTACTCGATCGATGCAGGACAATAACCAAGAATTTAAAGTAGAGAAAAATCCAAACATGGAATCTATAGAACAATTCATAGTGCACAGAAAAAATATAGTATAATAATTAGATGTAAAACAGGTGAGAAAGTACTATAATCAAATGAACCATAAATAAAACAACATAGTGCATCAGGTTCATAGACTATAAAAAACTAAAACAAAGAGTTTATACATCAAATCTCCAAAATAAACTCTATAACAATATATCAAAGTACAAAAAATGACATAGCTTCATAGTACTGCTTAGTGAAATATAAGCGATAATAACCTCCAAAGTACACATATACGAAAGCATAGCCTCCTACTCATACTCAGTGCAGCTCCATGTGCTCTCCAGACCTGTTATCCCTACTCTACTCATTTAAAAGTACCCAAGAAAATAAGAAGCAAAGTATAAAACCTCGGTTTAGGCAATAGTCGGGTTTGAGCGATACATCATCTCAAAGATACTATAAAAATCATATATAGTAAAGTGGGGCATAGGCATGAAGAACCATACCTGACCTGCCCCTGCATTGAAAGGGCACATAACAATAAATATAAGCTAATCTACTATTGAAACCATATAAGTGTACTATAGTTGAAGTACAATGCCCGGTGTCTAGGTATATAGTCAAAAATACCTACATCATATGACACCCCAAAGTAAGAAAACCCATGGCAACCATAGCATCCATCAAACAATCCTCACCATTACTCGTATGCATTGGATATATAATAAACCATATGGCATAATCGTAAACCAAGGACCTGGTTGTAAATCCTGGGTTCGTTGGTGCTCGAATCCATGTCACTCCAAAAAGCTAGGCACCATGCCCACAATCGCAAAGCCCAGGGTAATCTACTATCGCAAGATCCAGACACAACTGCAAATCCAGATGGGCATCCCTGCATGTCCCTTCTTTACACGCACGGTAGAAGCCTCCAAATTATCAATGATACCTTTGCAAACATCTCCGTAATGGAACTCAATCATTATTCCATCATGGTTATCTCCATAGTAGAACACAATCACAAATACCACTCGCAAGCCCTCCATCATCAAGCATGCCCTTATGGATCACCATCACCACTCCTATTGTCATCATCTTCGAAACACCTCTAGATACCCATCATAAGTCATAGATCCATCATACCAAAGTCCCAAAGTCATCACATCGTCGATGTCGAAGCACTATGTCATTGCTTTACTAGTCACTGTATGAAGTTCAAGGTCATCTCGGGTCGTCCTGGAGTCATCCATCCTTACACCCCATCAACTCATCAAAGATCCTCGCTCTACTTTGCATTTCATTCATGCCGCGCCCGAAGTCTATAACTAAACCACATGCTCCACCACTATCAATCCAACTACAACTGAGCCAAGCAAAACACATGAGTCGAGCCAAAGCCCGATGCCAAACCGAGCACTATGCCCAATCGTCGAACCACTTCCCACCAAACCACTTCACGCGTCTGTTCACCGAACACCTCCTACTAAGCCACTTTATGCATCCAATCACCAAACTGCCTTCCACCAAACCACTTCACACGTCCGGTTGTCAAAACTGCCCACCACCGAACAAAACTTCATGTTTGATTACCTCTCCAGCCACTCCACCGAGCAAACTCCACTGGCCAGACCCAAGCCAGGCACATCAAACCAAAATCCTACAGTGTCTCCACTTCTTAATTTGGCATTGATTTCACCATTACGCCCTATTCTTCAACCCTTTTGCATTCCGCATGCAACGGTACAATTCTTAACAATCTCAAGTCAATCTGTAGATGCCCGATTTCATAGTTCCTAACTCTAAGCCACTCCAATGAGCATTTCAAGCATACAAGCATCCACATAAATACAACACACATTATCACATCCGACATCCATTCGTCCAAACGCACATTAAACCATAGCAATTCATCGTGTAAATACATCCATAACGCAACCTATCATATTTAAATGCAACTATACTCCAAAACAACACGATTAAGGCACTTTAAACATTCCAAAATTCATTTTACTAGAGGTTTGACTTAGAAAATAGTTTTAAAACATTAATTTGACTTTAAAAATAAGTTTAAACATATCAAAACCTATAGATACATATATGGTAAGGCGAGAGATGATAAATCACTTACCAAACAACCAAAAGTGGAGATTTGCATACAAATCGAGGAAAATCCAAGAATCAACAACAAAGACCCGATTTTCCCTTCCCAAAAAATGTAGATTTGAAGATCTCTAATAAACTCATTGCTAATCTAACCTTACTTATGATTTAGACTTGATTTGCAGGAGAAAAGAGAAGGTTTTGGGTAGAGGATGAGTTAATGGAGGCTTAGATCTATTTGAGAAGGTGTAAAAGTGATTTGGGGATGATACTTTAGCCTAATTAGGTCTTCAGACCCTAAATGAGTTAGTGGGCTTGCTCCCAAACTCGTTAACTACCTACTAAGATGCTTCAAAAACCATCAAATTTCAAACAGCTATATCTCCTAACTAGGAAGTCTAAGTCATTATTATGCCCACTCTATGGAAAAGAAAACCATTATATCTTTCTAATGGAATGATCTCGAACGCTAATTCGGCACCTACCAAAAGTTATAGGAATTACAAAATTACAGGGGAAAAATCATCCAGAAAAATTCTAAACATAGGAAATGTCTCTACTAAGTATTTTCAAAGTTAGAGAGTCATATGACCTTATATGGATTTAAAAATAATATTTTACGATCCTTCGGTACATAAAATACAAATCGTTAGACATAAATACATACATTGTAACGGTCCATAATTTTATCACTTTAAATATGAATATTTGATATATTTAAAAAAATTAGTTAATGGAATTTATAACTCAATTAAACTTCTTTTAAATAATAACCGATGATAGTGAAGTTGTTTTGGAATTTGGTTTACAAAAATAATTAGTTCGAAGAAAAATTAAAAATGTGACAGAAAATTGTTATTTAAATTTCTGACTTTTCATCGTCTAAAAGTTATCAAAAAATGGTGTGTACACTAGATTAGATATATATACTTATAAATAACGTATCAAAATGATTTGAGATTAATAAATTAAATATTTACTTAAGTAAAAGGTATGCTTGACTTTTCTTTTAAAAAAATTTAAAAAAAGAAAATGTAAAAGGAAATGTCACATAATAAGGTAACATCATAGTACATTCAATAAAAGTGGTGATGTGATGGAGATGGGGGGAGTGTGGTGGATGGCGTGTAGGGTAAGGAAGGAGGAGATGAGGTGGTACTTAATTATGGAGGGTAAATGAACTAAGGGCAAAAAGGTAATTTACATATTTCGTTTTATATAAAACACAATTTTTTTTTCTAATTTTCATTTTCATTTCATTCACTCATTTTTCAAACTTTCACTTCTTTTCAAAATCTCTCATTTTTATTCCATGGCTTCCCTTGAATTTTCAAGTTAAAATCTTCTTTTTTCTACTTTAAATCTTTATAACCTATTTAGAAATACCTCCTTTCTCCCTTTCACCTCCTCTCTTCCAAAACAAGACCCAAACCCCTTTTCAAAAGCTAGGCCAAGCCTATTATACCTAGGACGAAACCTTTAGGCTACCTTGGACTTCCAAAAATCCAATTTTTACAAAGAAAAATCAAAGTCCGAGTGTTGGTGCAGGTGGAGTAGTAGTTTGGTTTGTTTTCGTGCGATTTTGGTGAGTAAAGCTCACATTTTTAAACAAAAAATTAAAATTTTATTTTATTGATAATAGATTATTGCTATTTGGTTGTTGGGAAGTGATGTTGCTTGTGCTGTACATATATGTATTTATATGTGGTGATTTGTGTGAACTTGAAGGTGTGGTTGAAATGTTTAAGTAATGGTTTGCAAGTTATGACCTTTATTTATTGTATGTATGTGATGGTTTGCATTTGTATAAATGTATGAGTTTATGTTATGATGTTGTATGCTAAAATGAAAGTTAGCACTTGGATTTGTTTTGTTGTGACATCGAGATCCCTTGGGTCTTAACCTTGTTTACTATTATTTTCTAGAAAAGTTTTATAAAGTTTCCAAAACTTTACTTTTGTTTCCAAAACTTTATACGAAGTTTATAAAGTAAGTTAAAGTATAAAAGGTAAGGGTTTTAAGGCTATTTGATATATAAAACAAGTTTTAGGGTTATGGTACCCATAGCGATAGTCGCTATAGATGTAGTTCGTAAAACGAACACTTTTTATGTAAACTAAAAATGCTCTCACTTTAAATTTTTGTGAAAAGTATTTCAAACATATTATAAGTATTAAAAAGGTAATTATTATTTATTAATTAAGTAAGGTCATTATTAAATTACTTATTAAGTAAAGGTTAATAATTAATTAATTATTAATTAAGTAAAGTTTCAAATTAATTAATTATTATTTAAATGAGGTTTAATTATTAATTAATTACTAATTAAGTAAGGCTTAATTATTAGTGAAGTAGGTTTAATTATAACTTTTTTAATTAAGTAAGGTTTAATTATTAATTAATCATTAATCGGGTAGGATTTAATTGTTACTTAATTAGTTAAGTAAGGTTTAATTATTAATTATTTATTAGTCAGGCAGGGTTTAATTATTACTTGATTAATTAAATTAATATTTAATTATTATTTAATAAAAGGTTTAAACTTATTTTTAATTAACTAAATAAAGATTATTAATTTTTAATTACTTATTTCCAAGAACTGGCTTGTTTAAAAATAACTTTCTTTTATAAAAGATGGATTTTAAATACAATGGATTTCTTTCATTGTGTCATTAAGTAGCCAAAAAAATATGGATATGTTATGCTGAAACGTTGACACATTTTATTGAAAGTAAATCGTCTTATATTTAGCACTAAAAGCCGATGAGTAAGCTTTCCTCTATCTTTGAGATCTAGAAATTGAATTTCTAGGCAAAGGATAAAGAAGTTGAAATGTCGAAAACGTGATAGATATAAGAGAATTAATTTTGATAAATGGTTCATGATAAATTAACTATATGGAAGATATTTCATCATATGTTTAACACCAACTTTTGAGATAAGGAAACTATTAGCATCAAAAATGGCATTAACACCCGTTGGATTATACAGTGAAATAAAAGTGATGAAAAGTAAATTGAAAATGAGAAATAAATAGTAGACAAACAATTTATTGTGGCTTGGCAAAGTGAGCATACATCCACACATCAATTCTTCTTGTTTTATTACTGTAAGTGCAACAAATGTTCTTATGGTTTGTCGCCAAATGATAAGTGATTACAAGAATTGAGTATAAGTGCTAGAAAGTGAAAGAGATCCCTTAAATAAAGCTTCTCATGGTCTATTTATAGGTTTAGGTTAGCGTAAAAGCGTTAGGCCCGTCAAAACTCACATTCTCTATGATCTCCTGGCAATTGCTGAAGAAGAAGACATGGCCATCATAGCAATCTTTATGGGTCGGCACCTAACCATAGCTATAGATCGGTATCGACCCATAAAACTTTACCAATCAATGTTCTGGACTTTTGTAGATTGGTCTCCATGTCATTAGCTTTATAGTTCTAGAGTTGTTTGAGTCATTACTACATGTTTTTTGAGTCCAATTTATGGGTCGGTAAAGGTTGAAGTTGCTCATTCAAAGTGCTTGACAACAACGATAAAGAGCTTCACGCGAACGATGATATAGAGCTTGGAATAGGTTTCAATACCTTTGGCTAGCATATGGTGAGAAGATATGACCAAACCCATAAAGTATTATGGGTCGTTACCGACCCATAGATGGTTCGGTACCGAACCATATACTTAGCATGACAATATCCTGCTTTTTGCATGATGATTCGGGCTTGGCTTTATGAACTTGGTTGGGTCGCTCTCCCATGCCATCTGGTTATCCTTCTGGGTCACTTGCCTTAATAATCTTTGTGTACACTTGTCTAATCTAACTGAATGTTGCCAGGTCAAAGGCAAAATAACACTTGCCATCCAAAGTACATCTCGTTTGAAACGTAATGTGCTTTGCATCGAGTTAGATCTGGATTGTCAGTTTGAATCCTAAGTCCTATTTCAAACGGTTGCTATCCTTCCTTAGACCTGTTCCTGTGGATAACCATATCTTTATCCATTTGTCATGACGTTTCAATGGTGTTTGGGATTATAAAATTAGAAACCATATTCATGATTTGTCATTCCAGTTTCAGCATTCTCGAATATTTCCATTTCCAAAATTTTCAGATTAGGATTTTTGTTGATCTAATTCTTAAATTAACCGTTCTATACACACAGGCATGCGTACGTACGTGTATATGATTACTTAAGTCCAGGAGTATTCAAACATAGATGAGCATGTATACAAGTGGAATCATGCTTCTCTTCTCCCTTTTATTTTTTTATAATTCGGTCGTTCGGTACCAAACCATCATGGCTCAGATTACCGACCCAATTACTTAGGAATGGAGCAATTCCTTATTCTAAAATCAAGGTTCAAGATTTATAAAACACGATCGACCCTTGATCCTCTTTCACTTTACTTTGCTTTCATATTTAAAGCTTTCTATTGTGCCATTAAAAGCTCTTGCCCTAGAGCAGAATTTCCACCATCCATCGTCAGAGTTGCCGCCACCATCCTCTACTATTCCCATAATCTTCATCTTCATTTGATTGATCTCAACCACCGAACAAACCTATAGGCCAAGATCTTATTTTTTTCGTCAATCCTTGGATTTGAAATCCTAAACTTGATCTAGACCATTAAATCGAACTTAATGCGCACACATAGGTAGGTGGAGATGGAGATTAATGATTAGGGACAAGCGATGATGAGGAGAGTGCTTGGACCTAGGGACATAGCTGTAAAGCGCGAGCCAAGAGGAAAAAGAGACAAAAATTAGGCTTTTTCCTAGGTGGAATGGTTCAGTACCGAACCATTCCCTTAGTGGAAATTCCTATCTTTTCTTCCTCTTAGTTCAAGTGTGGGTAGACTTTGGTACATATGGCGTTATTAGTTCTAAGAAATTCCAAGCGCATACAAACGACACGTGACTCGTTGAGATGGTTAACAATGACGGTCTCTTTGGACAATTCTTGACCTTTTGTATGAACTGTTGTACTATATTTGATATTTTCACTTCCCGGCACTGCACAACACCGCACTAGATTCACTATGGCATAGGGGTGTAGACTTTTAATTAGTCTAATGCTGATTATGTATTGAGTTTTTGATAGCTATGGCGCATGACGTTCCGAGCGTCTCTCTTGTTAAACTGTCGGTCCATCAACTATGAGATATAACAAATTAGATACCGAGTCTCGCTTGATAAGATCTACAAACCAACAAACTCTGGAATAACCTGATGCTCAACCTGATATTTCTCAAGAAGATCAGCCTGCTCAGGGTGTCCAAGGAGAGCCTACGCAAAAACTAAAAGTAGAACCTGCTCCCGAAACACTCCAAGATGCAGTTATATTGGAAGATACCATAGATTCTACTGCCTCCAAAGTTGATTAGGCATTGCTTAGGAGGATATGTGAGAAGCATGATATTTTATGGGATGACGTGATGGTCCCAACCCATCTCTAGAGGGCACATAACCCTCCTGAAGGATATATGGCATGTAACAAGTGCATGTGCATGTTAGGGAGAGTTTCCACCATTTAACCCATTCATAAGACAAATTTTGTGTCAAATGAAGTTGGCTTCTAGTCAACTCCACCCGAATAGTTATGCTTTTCTCAATTGCTTGTCATCATCTTTGCTTGTCTGTAACGACCCGGAATTTTAGGCAATATCAATTTAATAATCCGTATTAATAATTAAATTGATTTGATAATTTTTCTTTATAATTTTAATTTAAATTGATAAATTTAATCTTTTTAAAAGTTTAATAAATATTTAATCTGGTAATTTTGATCAATATCTTTCTATCAATTTAAAATGGATAAGATTGGTTTTCCAAAGCTAATGAAACTCTATTCTGTTTATAATATATATATATATATATATATATATATATATTTGATATATATTGTGAATAGAATATCTTTAGTTTTAAAATAAAAATGAATTTTCAAATTGTAATATATATGTGTGTATATGCTATAATTTGGTATTGTTTTGAAATTTAATTTTAATATATTGATAATTTATAACTGTAATTTAAAGCTTTGTTTTAAAACTTAATATTTTTCAAAAGTAAATTTAAGTTTAATTCAATTGTTTTAAAAATATAAGATAGTTATTTTTTTTTTAAAATATGATAGTTTAAACAAGTTTTCTTTTTGTTTTCTTTAAAATGTTAAATTTTAAAATGGAATGTATATGTATAAATGTTTAGATTTTAAATATATATGTATAAGAAACTTTATTTATATTATAATTTGTTTTAGAATATTTTTATTTTAAGAGTAAACTTATATTTATTAATTTAGTGATTTAAATAAATATGTAAGTTTATATTTACATTTTAAATTTAATAAAAATTTATTAAAAACACAAAGACATGTGTAACTATCTTAAGTCATTCTAATAACACTTGTAAAGCAATTAAGCAAATTAATGACAAGTGTCTTCTTTTTAAAATTTTACTTTCCTTAATTTTAATGAACATAAAACAATTCATTTAAACATAAAGAAAACTTGTTTTTCTCTTTTATTCCAACTTTCTTCCTTCATCTCAAATTTTTTTATTCTCATTTCTTAACTCAAACTGAAATTTTCTTTAAAACCTGAGAAGTAAAAATCTGTAAAGCAAGATTAGCAGCTGTAATTCAAATTTAAACCTGCATTTCAAATAATGTTCAACCTGCAAGTTCAAGATCTTCTCAACAGTTTCAACATTAGTTCAGCAATATCAACTTTTAAAAGCATCAATTTAGACAAGCAGTAGAGTTTCTTCAGCAAATATCAAAAGCATTATCCAGATTTAAAGATTTCAATAGCCTGGAATAAATTGAAACTGCAGTGCTCTGCATATAATGAATGGGTGAGTAAATATATTTTTTAAAAACAGATAAATTTTTGTTTAATTTAAATGCATGTGTTAAATTTGTGAATTAATCTTGATGTTGCATGAAAATTCTGCAGTATTTATATTTTTGGATTGATAGAATTGCATATGTATGTGTATTGGACTATGTATTGATGGCTACTCTGTTATCTGTTCTTCCTAGTCCAGATTCTATTTTTTTTATAAAAAATTCAAATCTCCTAAAACGATCATTGTTTAGTTTTGATAATTTAATGAAAATTGTTGTTAATGGATCATGATAGTGTTTAAAATCATTTCAGTATTTCTATTTCAATAAATAAGTTAAAGTTAGAAATGACAGTAAATTTCTTGATTCATGAAAAAAACCAACTACCTTAAATTCTAAATTGAATTACATGCATGTAATCATGATTAAAAATCATGAATTTTGATATGAAATTTGTAATTTTTAGTTTGGTAATTTATTCGAATTTTGGGTTTGAACGTTTTGGGGATTTTTGAGAATTGCCGATTATCCATGCTATGATTTGGTTTGAAATCTTGGTTGAAGCTTGTGTATAGATTGTTGATTATGGGAAAAATACTTACAAATTATTCCAATGAGTAATTTGATCGAAATCAATCGAACTAGGGTTTAGTATTGAGTTTTGTTTGTCTTGGTTGCCGAGGAATTTGAGACTTGGATAAGGGTTCGGGTTTGGGTTCGATCGCTTCTGGGGGGGACGATGCTCGGGGATGTGGCGGTTCTATGGTGAGGTCGGCGAGGCATAACGACGACGTGGTGTTCGGCGTTGGGGTTTGGTGTCGAGTTGCAACTGCAGTTGTTCGAGCCTTGGGTTGAATTTTTGGTTTGTGCTTGAATTCTTCGATCTGGGTTTTCGGTTATACTCGCGAGTGATTTTATGACCGTAGTTGGTTGTCGCGATGAACAACGGCGGCCAGAGGTAATGGTGTAAGTGCACCATGTACGCCGTGCATCTGGGAAGAATAGGATTTGGGAAGATGAATTTTCACTCGGGTTAGCTGTCGAGTTATTCACGGTGAAGACTCAAAGTAAGGGTAGCATGGTTTGTCATCGGGGCTGACTCGTGTATTTTGGGAATCGACTCGAGTTTTGTTGTTTGGTCTGTGTAGTGTTATTGCAGATAATACTGGTTTGCAATAAATCTAGGTCTAGTTGAAGGTGAACTTGAGTTTGAACAAATGAATCAAGCATTTAACTATAAACGAGTTTTATAAAAGAACCAAAATGCAAAGTTTAAAACTTGTTGTTTAAAATTAATTGATAATTAAACTTTAAAAGTATAAATTGAATTTATTTTAAAATTTAAATTTATTTAAAATGATTTCTTTTTGAAAGCAATTTAATTTAATTACATTTTGGATTTTAAATTTAAAGAAGTATGTTTGAATTTAAATATTAATCAAAGTTTTCAAGTAAATTGTTAGGTAATGTTTAATAACTAAGTTTCCATATTTATTTTGAAAATAAATAAGTTTAAATTAGATGTTTAAAATGTCTTAAATTTCAAATTCATTTCCAAATGTTTTATTTTCAAAATAAGGTTATTGTTAAAATTTTGAAATCCAAATAATTTGTTTGAAGTTATTAAATTGAATTAATTTTAAATAATTTATTTATGGAGTTAAACAAGGTTAAATTATTTGGATATGAACTTAAGAATACCTGATTGAATATGATTTGTAATTAAGTAAAGAATTAATTAAGATAAATGGTCTTTCTTAATTAATTAAGTATTTTGAAAATATAAGAAGTTAATTAATTAATTGTTTAATTAATGTTAAATAATTAGTTAATTGTTTATATAATCACTTAACTATGGATTAATTAAGTGAAATTACTTAATGAAGTAATTAATGGTTAATTTTTTGAATGCAATTAAGAACGGTAGTTACTTATGGAAGTGATTAGAGGAAATTACTCATGGGAGTAATTAGTTGAAGTGATTAGTGGTTAATCACTTGATGATTATTAATCCAAGGATTAATTAATATATTTGTTTTAAAGCTAAATTAATTATGGAGTAATTAATTAATTAAATAATTAAGGATTATTTAATAATGGAATTAATTATTTGTTAAGTAATTAATTAAGAAAGCAATCATATAATAGAAGTAATTAGAGATAATTACTTATGTAGTAATTAAGGGTTAATTACTTAGTTAAATTTTAGTTAATTAATTAATGTGATTAATTAATCAATGAATTAATTTAAGATTAATTACTAAGTGTAATCAATTAAAATATAATTAATTAATAAAGTAATTAATTAAGGATTTATTAATTAATTGATTACTTAATGAAGTAATTAAAGATTAATTATTTAGATTAATCAATCAAAGGTTAGTATAATAAATTAAGAAGTTAATTAATTAAGATAAGTAATTACAAATTGTTAAATTACTGTTTATGATTAATGCGATGATTAATTACGAGTTAATTATTTAATTAATTAAAGAAATTATTAATTAATAAGGATCGTTTGTTTATTAATCAAGATTGATTAATAAAAGTAATTAATTAAAGTGTGATTAATTAATTGTAATTTATTAAGGATTAATGTGATTAATTATAGTTAATTAATTAATGGAAGTTAGTAAAGGATCATTAATTATTGTAATTAATGATAGTAATTAAAAGGTTAATTACTGAGTATGGTTAAGGATAATTACTTGAATGTAATTAAGTGATGATTAATCAAGGAAGATTAACTAAGGGAGATCATTAAGATATGGTTAATTTATTTATTTGGTATAAATAAATGAAGAAGGATTTTGGTAATCCATTTGATTAAGAGTTAATCAATTCTGCTTTGGATGATTGATTAACATGGATTGATTGATACTGGGTGGATTTATATTGGATGATTGATATTGGGTGATTGGTTGATTCTGGATGATTTGGATATCTCTGATATATGTTATGCTGCTTTGTGAGATGAATGTTTGATATGAATTATCTATTGAGATAATGTGATTCATCTATTTGTTTATGTCATCCTGACTATAAGTTTAATTGTTTAAACCCTTAAGTACAACTTGGACATTCAAATGGCGTTTGGTTTCGATGAGACCGGGATCGGGTTTCCGTATTTGGATAATCCAAAACCACATCGATTCCAATTAAAGGTTAGGTCGTGAATCCAAGTGGAGCTTATGAAGACTCGAGGTGTAAGGACTATACGTTAGTATAACTCTGTGGGTGATTCCGTGATGAGTTTGGCGGAATAGTACTTATAGATTCGAGATGGTGATTTAGAGTGCAAGGTCTATGGTCGTTGACTCTGAGGGTGATTCCAAAATGAGTGCAACGAGATAGTGTCTTCGGTTTCGTTCGAACCCGGAACGAACTTGTATGGATTGAATGCTTTCAGCACATCGTTAGGTGGACGATGAGCATTCTAAGATAGATGTGTTCTATAAAGGTAATCGCAGCCTCAAGCCTCATCAACCCGGGAATGGCTAAAACAGGGGAGGTGCAGCAAGGCTAGGTGGGTAGCGCCCATTTTAGGGCAAGATTTTCCCCTGTCTAGAAGTCCCTTTTCTTTCGGCTGTGTGGGCAGTTTGAATCGCGCGCCAACTGCGGGGTTGTCTTGTTCGGGACTGTTCAGTAAGGAATGGTCCCGCCCTTGTGTTGCAGGGGAGTTAGGGTGGCTCCTCGGTACGTTGATCTAGGCCACGTATTGTGACGGGCGGTACTCCAGTAGCCCTGCCATTGATGGAAACCCATTCTTCCTACGAGACCCTACGGTTTTGTTTGTATTACCCACTTTTGTGGCTAGTAGCTGGAATTTAATAATGTAACAATTTCGGCTATTTCTTATTTACTTGAAAACCCTAGACACTATTATAATATCATGGGATTTCCTATCAAATGTTTTGGTTAGCGTAAGGTAAAAACTTTTCCATGTTTATGTGTGGGAAGTCTTACGTGATACCTTTTCTTTTCAAAGGTTTTTCTAAAGTTAAGCAACTTTAAACCGTTTACTCACACCAGACCCCTGTCTGACCCGAGTGTTTATTTTCTGTTTTATTAAACTCTTAGGTACTCATATTATGTATGAGTAGTCAAGTGATTCAGGTTTGCTTGACGAATTCTGGAGGAGAGATGGAGCAGGAGGCTTCCACGTGTAGATATATTATGGTTCTGTTGTGTTGTTTGGTATCTGTATCTGTTGTACTTGAATTGTATAGTTAGACAGATGATTATAACTGTCTAATACATGTTGTTTAAGTTGCGTACTCTGATGTAATATGATACTATGTAATATTTTATGTGATATATTATATTTCATTCGTTCCGTTGTGAGTATCTGATGATTTTGTCTTTCTCTTTCTTTTCTTTTTCTATCCCTTTCTTTCTTCATTAGCGATGCGTCTTCCTGGAGATAGGAAGTCGGGTCGCTAAAGTTGGTATCAGAGCATTAGGTTGAGTGAATACCTAGGCTTTGGAGTGGTGTCTTTCTTGAGAGAGCGTACTTGTAATTTTTATATATATTTATATATATCTATATCTACCTGATCTGTTGGGTTATCTGTACGGATTTTCCAACATATGTTTTAGAGGTAGATGGAGCAGTGGTGTGTGTGTGTGTAACACGACTACCACTAATGGAAGAGGTCCATATGTTTGAGGTTGGAAGTTTTTGTCGAGACTGTAGACCTAATACCGTCTCGAGTAGGATTTGTAGTTTGGAGTAAGGATTTCTCTGATATCCGAAGGAAATCTTTTTAAAGATTCGGAGTTTATTTTTGAAGTATTAGTTTGGATCTGTCGGAAGTGCAGAAGTAAGTGATGATATCTTGGTAACTGCGTGATGAGATGCAGTATCCATGGATATTTTCTGAAGATGTTTTCTCTTGAAGCAGTTTTAGAAATAGTTGAGAAGCAGTCTTTACCTGCTGCAGGGAAGACTCGTCTGTGTAGAAGTTGTCTGGATTTAGCATGGAGGTTGGCTGTTTTGGAATATGAGACTAAGGTCCATAAGTTGCTTCGCTTTGGCATGGTCTGGTTGTCATTCCTTAAGGAGAGCGAGTTGTTGATGCTTGGTTTGGAGCCCGAATTTCTTGTGTGGTTGTCTGCCATCTCGAAGATTTCTTGCGTGGTTTGTAGATAGTTTTGGTTTTCGAGAAGCCTTTGGATTAGAAGTTTTTGGTTAGAAGTGGTAGCAGTTTCAGCTCGAAGTGTTCGGTGTGCTGACGAGAAGGTTTTTTGGCTCTGCAGTATCATCGAGGTAGAGTTTGGAAGCAGCAATGTGGCCGTTTCTTCGATGGTTCAGGAATCTTGGTGGTTCTTCTATCAGCAATCCGGGTAGATGGTGGAAGTTTTCTTGAAGGGTTAACTTTATTTGGAAGAGCTTAAAGCTGTTCTAATTGGTAAAGATACGACAGTTTCTTTGGAATCCGAACTAGGTTGGATCGCAAAAGTGACTTGCGATTAGTTTGGGAATTTATCTTGAGCAATCTTTTGTTTAAGACTGAGGATTCTCATGTGGTAGTAGGAGCTACTGAGGTAATCAGAAGTTGTCTATATCTGGAATTGAGTTCCATATTGTTTCGGTTCCAGAAGCGATTTTTGGTAGTTAGCTTGGTAGTAGGATGGTTCTTGGAGAAGGAGGACTAGTTGTAGCAGCTCAGAAATTTTTGGAATTTAGATTGGTCAGATCTAGTTTTTGAGTTTGGATTGCTGCTGTAAGGTAGTGTGACCGAGTCAGATGAGTCACTAAGATTTTATGGATTTGATGAACAAAGTTTTCCCTGATATATTGGATAAGTCTGTACTCGTGTTCATCAACAGTATTCTCATCTATTTAAGTATCAGAGTTGTGCAGCAGAAGCGAGATAACAGCTGTGCAAGGAAGGAAGTGAGTTCAGTTTGCTATTGCTTGAGAAGTAGATCTTGTGTTCTGGATTTCGATGGATTTTGAAAGACTTTTCTGTTGGATAGGATCCAGAAGCTAGTTTGTTTTGGTCTAGTTGTTTCTAGAAGCATCAGCATAGGTTGAGCTGATCAGGATGAAGATTGGCAGCCTAGGATTGTCTGTTGAGTTATGCTGATATGAGATAAGGAGTTTGGAATTTGAAGTTGAAGACTTCATTATTGTTAAGTTTTCTCTGGTTAAGAGAACAGTAATTGGATGGTTAATTCTGAGGCATTTGGGATTCCTTATCTATGTTTTGATAGGATAAGATTGAATTTCTGGTTTGGATAACCGGGATTCATTGTATTTCACGTATCTCTGAGGGAGTACGTATATGATTCATTGTTGGTTGTTGAATCTGTAGTTCAGTTGGATTTGGAAGTTGAGTTAGACTTGAGTATAGTCTGATGTTCTGTTCAGTTTGACGGATCTAGAGGTGAGAGGAGCTCTGGATTTTTGTGGTGTAGATTGTTTAGTTTATGTAGAGCGAGTCTCCTGGTGATTTATACTTGGGAAACTCGAGATAGTATTAGAAGATTTATTCTGATTTGTGTCAGAATAATTAGTTAGGTTTGTTTGTTTGAATTGATTGCTATGGTTTTTAGTAACTGGTTGATAAGGAATGCTCTGCTGTTTGAAATTGAAATCTTTTAAGGGATATTGAATTACCTTTGCTTTTAAATTTCGGGGACGAAATTCTTTTAAGGGGGGAGGATCGTAATGACCCGGGATTTTAGGCAATATCAATTTAATAATCTGTATTAATAATTAAATTGATTTGATGTTTTTCTTTATAATTTTAATTTATATTGATAAATTTAATCTTTTTAAAAGTTTAATAAATATTTAATATGGTAATTTTGATCAATATCTTTCTATCAATTTAAAATGGATAAGATTGGTTTTCCAAAGCTAATGAAATTTTATTCTGTTTATAACATATATATATATTTGATACATATTGTGAATAGAATATCTTTTGTTTTAAATTAAAAATGAATTTTCAAATTGTAATATATATGTATGTATATGTTATAATTTGGTATTGTTTTGAAATTTAATTTTAATCTACTGATAATTTATAACTGTAATTTAAAGCTTTGTTTTAAAACTTAATATTTTTCAAAAGTAAATTTAAGTTTAATTCCTTTGTTTTAAAAATATAAGATAGTTATTTATTTTTTAAAATATGATAGTTTAAACAAGTTTTCTTTTTGTTTTCTTTAAAATGTTAAATTTTAAAATAGTTATAAATGTATATGTATAAATGTTTAGATTTTAAATATACATGTATAAGAAATTTTATTTATATTATAATTAGTTTTAGAATATTCTTCTTTTAAGAGTAAACTTATATTTATAAATTTAGTGATTTAAATAAATATGTAAGTTTATATTTACATTTTAAATTTAATAAAAATTTATTAAAAACACAAAGACATGTGTAACTATCTTAAGTCATTCTAATAACACTTGTAAAGCAATTAAGCAAATTAATGACAAGTGTCTTCTTTTTAAAATTTTACTTTCCTTAATTTTAATAAACATAAAACAATTCGTTCAAACATAAAGAAAACTTGTTTTCCTCTTTTATTCCAACTTTCTTCCTTCATCTCAAATTTCTTTATCCTCATTTCTTAACTCAAACTGAAATTTTCTTTAAAACCTGAGAAGTAAAAATCTGTAAAGCAAGATTAGAACCTGTAATTCAAATTTAAACCTGCATTTCAAATAATATTCAACCTGCAAGTTCAAGATCTTCTCAACAGTTTCAACATTAGTTCAGCAGTATCAACTTTTAAAAGCATCAATTTAGACATGCGGTAGAGTTTCTTCAGCAAATATCAAAAGCATTATCCAGATTTAAAGATTTCAATAGCCTGGAATAAATTGAAACTGCAGTGCTCTGCATATAATGAATGGGTGAGTAAATATATTTTTTAAAAACAGATAAATTTTTGTTTAATTTAAATGCATGTGTTAAATTTGTGAATTAATCTTGATGTTGCATGAAAATTCTGCAGTATTTATATTTTTGGATTGATAGAATTGCATATGTATGTGTATTGGACTATGTATTGATGGCTACTCTGTTATACGTTCTTCCTAGTCCAGATTCTATTTTCTTTAAAAAAAGTCAAATCTCCTAAAACGATCAATGTTTAGCCTTGATAATTTAATGAAAATTGTTGTTAATGGATCATGATAGTGTTTAAAATCATTTCAGTATTTCTATTTCAATAAATAAGTTAAAATTAGAAATGACAGTAAATTTCTTGATTCATGAAAAAAACCAACTACCTTAAATTCTAAATTGAATTACATGCATGTAATCATGATTAAAAATCATGAAATTTGATATGAAATTTGTAATTTTTAGTTTGGTAATTTATTCGAATTTTGGGTTTGAACGTTTTGGAGATTTTTGAGAATTGCCGATTATCCATGCTATGATTTGGTTTGAAATCTTGGGTGAAGCTTGTGTATAGATTGTTGATTATGGGAAAAATACTTACAAATTTTTCCAATGAGTAATTTGATCGAAATCGATCGAACTAGGGTTTAGTATTGAGTTTTGTTTGTCTTAGTTGCCGAGGAATTTGAGACGTGGATAAGGGTTCGGGTTCGATCGCTTCTGGGGGAACGATGCTCGGGGATGTGGTTGTTCTATGGTGAGGTCGGCGAGGCATAGCGACGACGTGGTGGTCGGCGTTGGGGGTTTGGTGTCGAGTTGCAACTGCAGTTGTTTGAGCCTTGGGTCGAATTTTTGGTTTGTGCTTGAATTCTTCAATCTGGGTTTTCGGTTATACTCGCGAGTGATTTTGTGACCGTAGTTGGTTGTCGCGATGAACAACGACGGCCGGAGGTAACAGTGTATGTGCACCATGTACGCCGTGCATCTGGGAAGAATAGGATTTGGGAAGATGAATTTTCACTCGGGTTAGCTGTTGAGTTATTCACGGTGAAGACTCGAAGTAAGGGTAGCATGGTTTGTCATCGGGGCTGACTCGTGTATTTTGGGAATCGACTCGAGTTTTATTGTTTGGTCTGTGTAGTGATATTGCAGATAATACTGGTTTGCAATAAATCTAGGTCTAGTTGAAGGTGAACTTGAGTTTAAACAAATGAATCAAGCATTTAACTATAAACGAGTTTTATAAAAGAACCAAAATGCAAAGTTTAAAACTTGTTGTTTAAAATTAATTGGTAATTAAACTTTAAAAGTAAATTGAATTTATTTTAAAATTTAAATTTATTTAAAATGATTTCTTTTTGAAAGTAATTTAATTTAATTACATTTTGGATTTTAAATTTAAAGAAGTATGTTTGAATTTAAATATTAATCAAAGTTTTCAAGTAAATTGTTAGGTAATGTTTAATAACTAAGTTTCCATATTTATTTTGAAAATAAATAAGTTTAAATTAGATGTTTAAAATGTTTGAAATTTTAAATTCATTTCCAAATGTTTTATTTTCAAAATAAGGTTATTGTTAAAATTTTGAAATCCAAATAATTTGTTTGAAGTTATTAAATTTGATTAATTTCAGATAATTTATTTATGGAGTTAAACAAGGTTAAATTATTTGGATATGAACTTGAGAATACCTGATTGATATGATTTGTAATTAAGTAAAGAATTAATTAAGATAAATGGTCTGTCTTAATTAATTAAGGATTTTGAAAATATAAGAAGTTAATTAATTAATTTTATAATTAATTTTAAATAATTAGTTAATTGTTTATATAATCACTAAATAATGGATTAATTAAGTGAAATTACTTAATGAAGTAATTAATGGTTAATTTTTTGAATGCAATTAAGAACGGTAATTACTTATGGAAATGATTAGAGGAAATTACTCATGGGAGTAATTAGTTGAAGTGATTAGTGGTTAATCACTTGATGATTATTAATCCAAGGATTAATTAATATATTTGTTTTAAAGTTAAATTAATTATGGAGTAATTAATTAATTGAATAATTAAGGATTATTTTATAATACTGGAATTAATTATTTGTTAAGTAGTTAGTTAAGAAAGCAATCATATAATAGAAGTAATTAGAGATAATTACTTATGTAGTAATTAAGGGTTAATTACTTAGTTAAATTTTAGTTAATTAATTAATGTGATTAGTTAATCAATGAATGTGATTAATTTAAGATTAATTACTAAATGTAATTAATTAAAATATAATTAATTAATAAAGTAATTAATTAAGGATTTATTAATTAATTGATTACTTAATGAAGTAATTAAAGATTAATTATTTAGATTAATTAATAAAAGGTTAGTATAATTAATTAAGAAGTTAATTAATTAAGATAAGTAATTACAAATTGTTAATTACTGTTTATGATTAATGTGATGATTAATTACGGGTTAATTATTTAATTAATTAAAGGAATTACTAATTAATAAGGATCATTTGTTAATTAATCAAGATTGATTAATGAAAGTAATTAATTAAAGTGTGATTAATTAATTGTAATTTATTAAGGATTAATGTAATTAATTATAGTTAATTAATTAATGGAAGTTAATAAAGGATCATTAATTATTGTAATTAATGGTAGTAATTAAAAGATTAATTACTAAGTATGGTTAAGGATAATTACTTGAATGTAATTAAATGATGATTAATCAAGGAAGATTAATTAAGGGAGATTATTAAGAGATGGTTAATTTATTTATTTGGTATAAATAAATGAAGAAGGATTTTGGTAATCCATTTGATTAAGAGTTAATCAATTCTGCTTTGGATGATTGATTAACATGGATTGATTAATACTGGGTGGATTTATATTGTATGATTGATTTTGGATGATAGGTTGATTCTAGATGATTTGGATATCTCTGATATATGTTATGTTACTTTGTGAGATGAATGTTTGATATGAATTATCTATTGAGATAATGTGATTCATCTATTTGTTTATGTCATCCTGAATATAAGTTTAATTGTTTAAACCCTTAAGTACAACTTGGACATTAAAATGGCGTTTGGTTTCGATGAGATCGGGATCGGGTTTCCATATTTGGATAATCCGAAAACCACATCGATTCCAATTAAACATTAGGTCGTGAATCCAAGTGGAGCTAGTGAAGATTCGAGGTGTAAGGACTACACGTCAGTATAACTCTGTGGGTGATTCCGTGATGAGTTTGGCGGAATAGTACTTATAGATTCGAGATGGTGATTTAGAGTGCAAGGTCTATGGTCGTTGACTCTGAGGGTGATTCCAAAATGAGTGCAACGAGATAGTGCCTTCGGTTTTGTTCGAACCCGGAACGAACTTGTATGGATTGAATGCTTTCAGCACATCGTCAGGTGGACGATGAGCATTCTAAGATAGATGTGTTCTATAAAGGTAATCGCAGCCTCAAGCCTCATCAACCCGGGAATGGCTAAAACAGGGGAGGTGCAGTAAGGCTAGGTGGGTAGCGCCCATTTTAGGGCAAGATTTTCCCCTGTCTAGAAGTCCCTTTTGTTTCGGCTGTGTGGGCAGTTTGAATCACGCGCCAACTGCGGGGTTGTCTTGTTCGGGACTGTTCAGTAAGGAATGGTCCCGCCCTTGTGTTGCAGGGGAGTTGGGTGGCTCCTCGGTACGTTGATCTAGGCCACGTATTGTGACGGGCGGTACCCCAGTAGCCCTGCCATTGATGGAAACCCAATCTTCCTACGAGACCCTACAGTTTTGTTTGTATTACCAACTTTTGTGGCTAGTAGCTGGAATTTAATAATGTAACAATTTCGGATATTTCTTATTTACTTGAAAACCCTAGACACTATTATAATATCATGGGATTTCCTATCAAATGTTTTGGTCAGCGTAAGGTAAAAACTTTTCCATGTTTATGTGTGGGAAGTCTTACGTGATACCTTTTCTTTTCAAAGGTTTTTCTAAAGTTAAGCAACTTTAAACCTTTTACTCACACCAGACCCCTGTCTGACCTGAGTGTTTATTTTCTATTTTGTTAAACTCCTGGGTACTCATATTATGTATGAGTAGTCAAGTGTTTCAGGTTTGCTTGACGAATTCTGGAGGAGATATGGAGCAGGAGGCTTCCACGTGTAGATATATTATGGTTCTGCTGTGTTGTTTGGTATCCGTATCTGTTGTACTTGAATTGTATAGTTAGACAGATGATTATAACTGTCTAATACGTGTTGTTTAAGTTGTGTACTTTGATGTAATATGATACTATGTAATATTTTATGTGATATATTATATTTCATTCGTTCCGCTGTGAGTACCTGATGCTGTTGTCTTTCTTCCTTCTCTTTCTTTTCTTCTTCTATCCCTTTCTTTCTTCATTAGCGATGCGTCTTCCTGGAGATAGGAAGTCGGGTCGTTAAATTGTCAATTTTAATGGGTTCTGAATTTTTCAGAAATCCGATACTTGTATAATTTCAAGTGTCATAAAAGGAGTCCTCATATCTTTAGAGTCATCTAGGATATGGAAAGCTGTGGTTGGAACCTGGAACAAGTTATGTTATTTCAAAAAGGAGTTCTTTTTTACTCACTGTCTTCCTAGGATGGTGCATTAGTGGCTATCCGGGTGTAAGTTTTTATTCTCGTCTTTTGGGTATAAATCCATATCCTTGACTTCGTAATTTCTTATTGATTTTGCCTTTCGTAGACTTTCCACGTAAGGACAATAATGCAACCCTGGCCGAGACTGTGCACCAACTTCAAGCACTCCCCATAGTAGAGAGAGAAGAGACAAATTGTTGCTTACTGATTGCAATCTCTTAGCTCACCAATTACTGGACCCTAACCGTAGTGGCGGTCGTACTTTGATTATCACAGATAGCGAAGAGGATGAGCCAGTAGCTAGGAATGACAGAGATGAATCATCGGTTCCCCCATTCCAAAGTCCACCGATTGAGGCTGGTGATGTTCAAGAACACATCGATGAGGGTGAAACCTGGAATGAAGGTGAAGGAGCAGGAGACAACACCTAAGAGTGCGAATGTGGAAGTGATCAGCAGGCTCTCTAGAGAAAGAGCCTTAAGTTCAAACTTCCTAAGAAAAAGATTCTAATTACACCCCCACCAACTAAATCTACATTTGAGACTCCTATACAGACCTTGGAGGATCCATTTGCTAATCATAGGCCGATTCCAGATGTAATCAAGTCTTATCGCCTTGCCAATTTGAGCCTCGGGGAAGTCCGATCTCCAATCTGCTTCACCGAAGACGTACCTTCAGCCAAAGGAGGTAAGATCACTCCTGTCAGCAAATTTAGAACCCATGGTACATTTGGAGGGGACATTAGGAGACTAACACACACATACACACACTTTGCTTTAATTGGTTTGTGCGGTGTTTAAGTTCGGTCAAGGATGACTCACCTTTGTTTCAGGTGAATATTCTATGGACCATCACAGATTATATAACGATTTCCAAGAGCATACGGAGTATCATCTGAGGCACAAACCAACTGTGCGTCCTCACAAGTTTGGCCATGTGTTTGAGTCCAACCGTGTAACATCCCCTATTTTGAGGCTCAAAACTAACCGCTATGGATATGCAGTCATCCATAGTTATTAATTCCCGAGGACAAAATATGGCTATGTTAAACATATCAACAATCAGAGGCACATGAATATGAAAAAATTTAAAACAAAATTTAGAAATAACCTTTACATTCCATTTCAAAATATGATTTCATATTCATTACATAATCCCACTCGTAATTCCACATTCAGAGAAAATATAACTGTAAGAAATACTCTAAGAGAAACATGTGAAGATGCCCATTTGGTTTATTAGAGTCAAATACTTAGCAATTGCACAATTTTTCCATTACATCCAAATAGACAAACCCAAACTACACAGCGGAAAACGATAAAATTTCTAATAGCTAGATTGCCTCATGCATATCTCTGGAAGCTTATTCATCTAACTAGAATCGTGAAAACCCTTACTACGAACCTACTCAAATGAGTACCCGAGAATTTAAGGGAGAAAAAACTTTGGTCGAACAACAGTCTGGTGTGAATAATAACCTACCATCTTGAACAAACATAGACATCTAGTGAGACCACACCACTGAGCGGAATGAGTTTTCCCCTAACTAGTATCTAAACTAAAACTAATTAACCATATATTATGCTCTTGTAACCATAATGGTTAGAATATAAAAAATATCATTTATAGTTATGCAACATATACTAGATTACCCATCCGAATTTACTAAATTACCCATCTTAATTTTAAATGACTACCTGTCATAATTTAAACTGATTATCTGTCTTATTTTAATCCGACCAATCGTCTTATAATTATATGGACTACCCATCTCACGTATAAGCACATTCAAAATTATATGGGCTATCCATCTCACATGTAATTATTACTTTGATTACCTATACACTACCACATTGACTACCCATCACATGTGGTTAATTATTTAAAATTATGCGAGCTATCCATCACACATATTCCATTTAACTTAAAATGACGTGGACCATTTGTCACACATCCTATAGTTTTCCTAGGATGACTATGAACTCTTCATTATCCTCATAGAAACTATCCATCTTTAGCAAGATGTGGACTATCCATCTCACATCCCATAGTTTTTCTAGGATGACTATGAGCCCATTATTTACAATTTAATTCATGTTACCCACACATTTAACCTATTCCTTTGGTATCCCCATTGATTCATGTCGAACTTATTAAATAAACAATGGTATCCCTAAGGTTTAAAGTCAAAGTCAAAGACATGTGGCTCGCTACCATTATATAATTTAAATTTAGACCAATGTCGAAGTTCATTTACATTGATATCCCTAAAGATAGTATCACAATTTACAATTTAAAATAGCATTAGGGATATGATAGCGTTAAAGTTTACAATTTAAAATGGCATTGGTATCCCCAATGACAGTGTCAAAATTTACAATCTAAAATGGCATTGGTATCCTCAATGACGATGTCGAAGTAGAAAAGTTAAGCTCTCCACAGTTTAATAATTTATTATAAATCAATATTGACGACATTAGTAATGTTGACATTGAGGTCTAAGGCTCTTCACCTTTAATCATAGCACACATGCAGTTTTAAAAACAATGTTGACCTCTATCCAAGGTCGAAGACAGAAACTTAAATTCTGTTAAGTATAATATTCAATGTCGAAGATGATGCTGTCGACCTTCATAAACTATAGGCTATCACCTATTAAACAAAACTTAAAACCTTTATAAGTTATGTGGCTAACTACCAAAGATATAGAGTCTTCGACCCTCTTAAAACACAGGCCTCTTCTCCCTTTTAAAACAATTTTAATTTATATAAAAGCAAACATCTCCAACCTTAAAATGATGAAGTGCGACGTCACCACCATGTGACATCGACACTAAAACCAGATGTATAAGGTCACCAATCTTGATGCACAATGGCACCAAGACCCTCGACATCATTATAAAATATGTATACCTAAATTACTCCGGTTATTATGCCGCTTCATGGATAAAGTCGAAGTTAAGACACGCGACATCACAGCCTTGGTATAGAATATAATCAAAGTGAAGACATGCGGAGTCGCTTTAAAAAGGGTGAAAAATGCAACAGCATCGACGTCGACACTAAAGCTTTTAAACTCTTAGTTGAATTACGAGAAGGCAATGTCGTCATTCATGGGTTGTCACCATTGTCCACTTCAAAGCGGTATCCTATGCTTCCCACCTAATAGATGTCGACATTCATGGAGGCATTATTCCTTTAGGCTCGATGAGGATATTGATGGCATGCATTAACGTAATTATAAAGAAAACCAATTTATTTCCAATAAAAGTAACCACGTTTTACCAAATCTTAATATTTTGTCCAATTTCTATTAGATAAACAAAACCTTTTTCAATTTCTTTTTTATAAAATACCATCGCATATCATTTACAAGTTCCGAAATATATAATCAACTAATTAGTTAATATCCTTAGTTAATTATCCTTTCAATGCTCATCTAGCTAATAAATCATAATTACTTGGGAAAAATTCCAAAAATTCACAAAATTTGAGAATATCCTTCTCTTCATCATATAAAAATTTCGAAGCCAAAAACTAATTATTTTAAATAATTAAAACTCGAACTCAAGCTATTTCCTCCTTGGAAATTCATGCAATATTCTATATAACTTGGAAAATTATGAAATTAAAAATTCATCTCCAAAATAATGTTTTGCACAACATATCGAAATTCAAAATATTTAAAGATTAAAATCTTAGGTTTGACCCTTAAAACCCATTTAAATAATTTGATAAAAATCCCTTAATTCATCATTCTATCCAAACAATGAATATTCAGCCATATCTTGGCAAAATCTATCAAAATGATTCAGATATTACCCATAGCTGAGTTTAAAAAGAAAAAAATAAAGGTGGAACACTTATTATTCACCTCAGATTAATTGTTGGAGTTGATATTTGATTTTGTCTTAGTATCCCTAAGTTACTTCCTCTTGTTTTTGATCCCCTAGCTTGAGCTATGGTTGGCCTTGGTGTTTATCTTTTGATTGTTTAAGTTTGTGAAAAGTGAGAACGAAATGAGGGGGAGATGGTTCTAAAGTTTAAAGGATGGATCTACCTGTTTTCCCCTCCTCGTATTTTCTCTTATATGTTACGTTTAAACAGTCTTACTTAATTAATTAAGTATGACACCACCTTATTAAGTTTCAAATCTCATTCTCCTTAATAAATTACATTATTCTATTTAATCTATCCAATTAAATGTCCTGAATAATGTTTAACTAAAAATAGGGGTGTTATAGGCTCCCACCCTTAAAGAATTTCGTCCTTGAAATTCAATAAGGACCACAAAACAAGCATATCAAACATGCAAACAATGCTAATATATCCTACCAACTATAAAGTCAATATATGGCAAATATAAAACATATCATGATAACATTTTAGGATAATTGTCCCTAATCATGTCATCTGTCTCCCAAGCACAATCTTTCTCGTTGTCACTTCACTGGACTTTCACTATCTCGACTGTCTTGTTCATTAATCTCTTCTCATCTCTCGCTACAACTCGAACGGGTTGTCTCACAAAAGTCAAATCCGGTTCTACTACTAAATCTTCCAGTACAGTCGAAGTAATGGTAGTCTTTGGATCATGCACAGAATTCGTAAGATGAGAAACATGGAACACATTATGGACACCTGCCAAACTACTTGGTAACTCTACTCGGTACGTGATTTTTCCGATCCTCTCTATAATAGGATGTGGTCCAACATATCTCAGTGCCAATTTCCTCAACTTTCCATATCGTACCACAACCTTTATCAGTGATACTTTAATGAATACACGATCTCCAACTAAGAACTCTAAATCTTTATGCCTATTATCCGCGTAACCTTTCTGCCTAGACTAATCTTTTTTCACCCTACCTCGGATCAACTCAATCTTTTCTATGGCTTCTCTTACCATATCCGGACCAAGGACCAATCTGTCTTCGGTCTCTAACCAACATGCTAGTGATTTGAACGGCCTTCCATACAAAGCTTCGAAAGGTGCTATTCCTATACTAGCGTGATAACTATTATTATAGGAAAACTCAACCAAGTGCAAATGGTCTTTCCATGACCCACCAAAATTTAGTACACAAGCTCTTAATAAATCTTCAAGTACCTTATTGACTCTCTCTATCTACCCATCCATCTGTAGGTGATAAGCGGTACTCATCTTAAACTTAGTACCTAATGCCTCATGTAGACTCTTCTAGAATTAACTAGTGAATAATGCATATCCACCACTGACTATACTACTAGGAATTCCATGCAGTCCAACTTTCTTCTTCATAAATAACATACCCAATACATGCATTGTCCTAGTAGACTTAACGGGAATGAAATGGGCACGCTTGGTTAATATATCAACCACAATCCATATGCTTTCATTTCACCTGTTCGACCTTGGCAACCCATCGATAAAATCCATGGATATCAAATCCTATTTCCAAACTGGTATATCCAAAGGCTGAAGCAATCCACTTAGCTTCTGATGTCCAGCTTTCACTAGTTGGCAATTTGCATATTGCTTCACCCATAAGCCTACATCCCTCTTTATATCTTCTAAGAAGAAACTTCTCTTCATATCCTAATACATCTTGGTTCCCCAGTGATGAATCATAAACTTCGATCGATGACACTCCCTAAGAACTTCCCTCCTTAGGTTTCCAACATTCGAAACACATAACTATCCATTCTTTCTTAACCATCCCTCTGGTGAAGACTAAATCCTTTAGATCATCGATTCCAGTTCCACCTTCTAATCTTCTAATCTTTTCAGATAACAATGCATCATCGCTCTACTTAGAAGTAACCCTTTCAATCAACATTGGTTGAACTTCCAAGCAAGATAACATGGCTGTACGTTAACTAGAACTAGAAGTCGATCTTAACTGCATACTACAAGTGGTCAATGCCCCCAGATCCTTCCACTCTACCAACATAGCTAACACTACATTCTAATGTTTGCATCTGCAATTTTATTTTCTTTCCTTGGCGTATACTCAAACCAAAATCAAAAGCTGCTAAAAACTCTAGCCACCTCTACTCTCTCATATTCAACTCTTTCTGGGAGAGTAAATGTCTCAAAGACTTATGATCCGTATACAACTTGAATCATTCTCCTAAGAGGTAGCGTCTCCATACTTTCAATATGAAAGTCAATGTTATCAACTTCAAATCATGAGTCGGATATCTAACTTCATGTGGTTTGAGCCGTTGAGAAGCATAGGTAATCACTTTATCCCTCTGCATCAATATAGATCCCAATCTCATTCCACATGCATCTGTATACACCATCAAATCTTAATTCCTAACTGGAACTATAACATGGGCTCATTAGTCAACAAATGCTTCAAAATGATTCCTCACATTTATCAGACCAAATAAACTGCACGTCCTTCCTAGTTGGCTCAGTCAAAGGCTCTGGTATCCGCGAGAAATCCTTGAAAAATCTTTGATAATAACTAGTAATCCTAGAAAATCCCTTATGGTCATCATCTCATATCTTTACTAACTGTTAAGAGCTCCGATCTTGGCTGGATCGACTGAACACCCTTTCTCTAAAACTACATGACTAAGAAGCCTCAGTCTTTCTTCCAGAAATGAAACTTCAAAAACTACGCTTTTAGCTGATGCTGCCTCAACATCTCAAGCATTATCCTAAGATGAATCTCATGATCTCTTTCATCCTTAGGATATATCAAAATTCCGTGAATGAACGCCAACATAAACCTATCCAAGTGCCCTCGAAAAATCTGATTCATCAAATCAACAAAGAATGCTGGCACATTACTTAATCCGAATGGCACTACTAACCATTTGTACGAACCGTGCCTTGTTTGAAACGTTGTCAAAGGAATACTATCCTCCGTCACTGTTAATTGATGGAACCCTATCGCCAAATCCAACTAGAAAAATACTTTGACTCCACTCAACCGATCAAATAAATCATCAATTCTCGGGAAAGGATTTCATTTCTTTACCGTCTTTTCATTCAACTTACGATAATAGATGCACAATCATAACAACTCATCTGGTTTCTTAACGAATACCACGACCGATTTCCAAGGCGAACTGCTTGGTCTAATAAAACTCTTTCCTCCTAAGTCCACTACCTGCACCTTTAACTCCTACATTTCGGTAGGTGTCATCTTGCTAGGTGGTCTACTTACGGTTTCAGTTCCTGGTATAAGATCTATTCAAAAATCAATAGCTCGTTTTGGTGGTAGTCCTATAATCGGCTCTAAAACATCTGCATATTCCCTTGCAACTAAAACCCGATTCATTTTGTCTTTTACTTCCATTGTTTCCAACAAAGTACAAATATCCACACTCAAGTTATCCACTGAGTATATAATTCGATCATGAATATCAGGGTATTTCAATGATATTTTCCTATTCGAGAAAAAATATCCTAGCTTTATATTTGGTCAACCAATCCATACCCTAAATAATCCCCAAGCCTACATACAAACTGCAAGCAAAAGTGTAACCTGGCAAATCAAACTCTAGATGGCCACATCTCTTCCCCAGAGTTGCATACCCTCTTATTGGATTAGGTATCCATATGAAAGTAACAATGGATGGTGGTTCTAAACAAAAAAATTCTACCAAACACTGAGATATAAATGAATGCAAGGCACGAGCATCAAAAAGTACTCTAACTAGTATGCTATGACTCAAAAGCGTACCTTCCATCATAGACTTTTCCTTCTCAGCTGTTGTTGGTCTTGATGTAGATGGCACCAAAGCAAACACCTTTCCTTTATTTGCCTTGGAGCATCTGGATATTTGTTCTTATAATGCCCTACTCGGTCACAATTAAAGCACTTCACATTTACTTCCTTACAACCACCTTGCCATCACCAGATCAACACTCATTAGCATAATGCCTCTTCTAGTCCCACTTATAACAAACTATATCGGCTTTCCCTATTTTGGTAGCCCCACCTTTCTATGCTCTCTTCTTCTTAAAGAATTTCCTCTTCTTATTCTGAGGATTCTGTTTTTTCACCGACTTCTCTTTCCCAAAGGTCAAAAGCATTTCTTCATTCCCGACAGCCATCTCCACTACTACATTCGATGGATCTATGAAATGTGTAATAGTTGCCCTAGCAATCTCCGGCCTTAATCCCCAAACAAACTTCTCATTCCTCTTGGTAACAGTGTCAATAGTGGCATATCCATAACTGGAGAGATTATAATTTAGTAGAGTACCCCAACACTGACATTCCCCCCGCTCCAATCCATAAACTTCCCGAGTATGGCTGACTTGGCTACTTTAGACAAAAACCTTTCCTTGAATCTCCTTTGAAATTATGCCCAAATCAATTTCTCTTTTGGTACCCCTACAGTCACCTCGTTCCACCAAAAAAAAGCAGCTCCTTGCAACTGTCTCCAATCTCGTTTTTAGCTCATCATTTAGAACCAAATCAGCAAAAATTATTTCACAATATAACAGCCAGTTCTCCACTTCTATTGCATCCTCGGTCCCCAAAAAAGGCTTTCCACCTAGACTGGTGTAATCTCGACTCAGCTTAGCATTGTTATTACCAACTGGCTCTATGGGATTGACTCCTCCTGCATTAGCAACATTTCCTCTAGCTTCTCCTACAGCTGTTCTAGCTTGCATCAGTTTGATGAAGAATCGAGGCATAATCCTTATATCCACCGGTGGGGTCATAACACCTATATTGGCTACTGCATTTTGATTAGCATTTTCCTATCGACCTTGGTTCCCCGTTGTGTCGGGCCTAGCATTTCCATTGGTTGTGGCGCATCCACCACCTAGATTCACTCTTCTGTTTCCAGCCTCCATATCTTTCTTTCTTGTAAATTCGCACATGGGCTTTAGTAAGATATAGAAGAACGGTCTAAGAGAGAGGAAAAAATAGAGATGGAATACATAATTACATATAGAATATACAAGTACGTTACTAAAACATTATCCCATACCCCAATCCTATTCTTTGATTTATTAGGATTATGTTTCCAAAAAATATTTAGGTTTAAAATTCTATTAACCATAAAACCTATGCCTTGATAACAACTTGTATCATATCTCATTCTGAGGTCCAAAACTAACCGATGCGGATGCTGCAGTCATCTATCGTTAATGATTCCCTATGATAAGATGATGCTATATTAAACATATCAATAATCAAAAGAACATGAATATAAAAAAATTTCACAAAATTTAGAAATAACTTTTACATTTCATTTCAAAATATGATTTCATATTCATTTCATAGCCCCACTTGTAATTCAACATTCAGAGAAAATATCACTATACAAAATACTCCAAGAGTGACATATCAAGATGCCCCCATGGTTGATTAGAGTCAAATACTTGGCAATTATAAAACTTTGCCATTACATCCAAATAGACAAACCCAAACTACACAGTGGAAAAAGATAGAACTCCTAATAGCTGGATTGCATCCTGTAGGTCTCCGAAAGCTTATTCGTCTAACTGGAATCCTAAAAACCCTTACTCCTGACCTACTCAATTGAGTACTCGAGATTTTAAGGGAAAAGAAAAACTTCGGGTCAGACAACAGTCTAGTGTGTATAATACCCTACCATCTCGAACCAAAATAGGTATATAGTTAGACAACGCCGCTGAGCGGGATAGATTTTCCCATCACTAGTATCTAAACTAAAATTAATTAACCATATACTGTGTTTCTACAACCATAAATGTTAGAACATAAAAATAATATTTATAGTTATGCAAGATATACTGGATTACCCATCCAAATTTATTAGATTTCCCATTTTAATTTCAAATGACTTCCCATCGTAAATTAAACTGACTATCCGTCTTATTTTAATCTGATTACCCATCTTATAATTGTGTGGACTACCCATACATATAAGCATATTCAGAATTATGTTGACGATCTACCTCACAAGTAGTTACTTGGATTACCCATCCCCTACCACATTGACTACCCATCATATATGGTTTAATTATTTAAAACCATTTAACTTAAAATGATGTAGACTATCCATCACACATTCCATAGTTTTTCTAGGATGACTATGAACCCTTCATTATCCTCATAGAGACTATCCATCTCCAGCATGATGTGGACTATCCATCTTACATACCATAGTTTTCCTAGGATGACTATGAACCCATGATTTACAATTTAATTCACATTACCCACATGTTTAACCTATGCCTATTGGTATCTCCAATTTATTCCTCTTGAACTTATTAAACAAACAATAACATCCCCAAGGTTTAAAGTCGAAGTCAAAGACACTTGGCTTGCCACTATTAAATAATTTAAATTTTTAGATTAATGTTAAAGTTTATTTACATTGGTATCCCTAATGATTGTGTCGAAATTTACAATTTAAAATGGCATTGGCATCCCTAATAATAGTGTTAAAAATTACAATTAAAATAGCATTGGTATCCCCAATGACAGTGTCGAAATTTACAATTTAACATGGCATTGGTATCCTCAATGACGACGTCAAAGTAGAAAGCTTAGGTTGTTCGTCCTTTAATAATTTAGTATAGATGAATGTCGATGGCATTAACAATGTCCACATAGAGGTCTAAGGCTCTTCGTCTTTAATCATAACACATACAGTTTTAAAATAATGTTGACCTCTATCCAAGGTCAAAGATAAAAACTCAGAATTCTTTTTAGTATAATATTCAGTATCGAAGATGATGTTGTCAACCTTCATAAACTATTGGCTATCCGCCTATTAAACAAAACTTAAACCCTTTATAAGTTATATGGCTAACCGTCGAAGATATAGGGTCGTCGACCCTCTTAAAACATAGGCCTCTTCGTCCCTTTATAACATTTTTTTATTTATATAAAAGCAAGGCTCTCCAGCCTTGAAAAGATGAAGCGCGACGTCACCACCATGCAACATCGACCCTAAAACCAGGTGTATAAGGTCGTCGATCTTGATGTACAATAACACCAAGACCCTCGTGTCATTATAAAATTTATGTATACCTAAATTACTTTGGCTATTATGTTTTTTCATGGATAGAGTCGAAGTCAAGGCATGCGACATCACTGCATTGGTATAGAAAATAGTCAAAGTAAAGACATGTAGTGTCGCTTAAAACAAAGCTTATTGTTCTGGGTCACTTTTCTTGATAATCTTTGTGTATGACTTGTGTAATCTGACCGAACATTGTCAGGTCAAAAGGCCGAATAACAGAAACTCGTCTCTATCCCGATAAGTAAGGATGTATGTCGTGTCGGGGTACGTTTCTAACTTGTCTAACTTCATTATTAAATAAGGGATAGTACTGTTTGAGATCGAAAAGTAGGGATAAGTATACGATGTCCTAGTTTTCATACGCAAATCTTTGCACACACCAGACAGTAGATTTTTCTACCATTGATAACTTGACCCTTTAAATATTATCGAATGTTGGTTCGAAAAGAATGGAATCAGATAGCATGAGTTATTCGAAAACTACTTTGAACCAATGTAAGCGTTCGAATTGGAAAACATATGGAAGATGATGGACAAAGATCTTTGAAGTGCAAGGGCTACTTGCTACTAATCCTAAGTGTGATTTCAAAATGGATATAGTAGAAGTAGTGCCTTCCATTTGTTTATATCCTAAACAACTTGTATGGACGAATGCTAACATTGCATTTTCTCCTGGAGGGTAGTGTTAACATTACAAGTGGGATTGCTAAAACAAAAGGTAAAATGTAGCCTCAAACCTCACTAATTGGGAATGACTAAAACTTGGATATGCTTCATAGCTATATGGATAGCACCTATTAGGGTATAGTCATTACCCGATCTAGATCATTATTTTCAGATTATGTATAATAGTAACTGGGGTATGATTGTTGATCACAACCAGAGTGGTGATATATTCGGTTCTATCCAGTAAGGGGTAGGCCGGTCCTGATTTGCCGGGGTCCATATGAAGCCCTCTGTACACTTTATCTAGAGGTGTACTGTGGTAGGAGGTACCTTAATAGCCTTTTCATTGAGGGAATCCAACTTCTAATAAGTGCCTTACGGACTTAATTGTGTCCAAATATGTTAGAATGTGATATGCAAGCATTTTAGCTATGTTCAATATTTCTTTAAACCCTAGACATTATTATAATATCGCTGGATTTTCTATATAAATTTTTTGGCTATCATACGATAAAAATTCATCCGTGTTTATGTGTACCGTGGTCTTACGAGACACCTTTATTTTCAAAAGGTTTTATAAGTATAATAATTCAATTGTTTGGAGTTTACTCATAACAGATCCATGTCTGAACTGGAATTTTCTTTCTTTTCCCTAAAACTCTAGGTACTCAAATATGTGTGAGTTGCTAAGTAGGCCAGGTTTTTAGGATGCATTTTGGAGGAGCATGGAGTAGGTGGCTTAGAGTTATCTAGCTATTTATTTATTTATCTCCAATTTGTATGTATATTTTGTATCGACATTGGCGGGGCAGGTTGTTATAACTATCCCTGGCTAAAGTTAGTACCTGTTATGACTCTAGTATTCATTTTAGGAATGATGCTATGTATTATCTTGTGCTGACTATATATATGTTTCCGTTGCATTATGAGATTCTATGTTATTTTCTTTCTTCTTATTTTCTTTTCTTTTTACCCCAATGGTTTGTCTTTCGACACCTAGATGATTGGCACATGAATACCGTGGATGTATTAAGTGTCGTCTTTAGGAGTAAGAAATGTGAATTGTTACACGTGGTATCAGAGCTTAGGATGAGCAAACACCTAGGCCTTGGTTGGGCTCAACTCATTAGAGATAGGATTAGTAATACCCTAGCATGAGTTTAATCTATGAAAGCACGTATTTGTAATTTTTATTCGTATATATACTCGAGTTTTAGATAAGATTTTTGATATGTTTGATTAGTACCCTTTTCCTTTAGATTATCCCATCCAAGAATTCTAAATTTATCTAACTATATCCAGGTAGTAAGAATAATAAATAGGGATAGATGAGGTAGAGGAGAAAGTGGCACCGCGACCACCAATGATCGAGCTTCAAATGTTGGAAGAGTTGGAGTAGCTAAAGAGGTAGCACTGGCATAATCCCCTATGAATGCAGCTCTGTGCAAAAAATACACTAATCTGGGAGGAAAGCCGTTTAAGGGAACATAATCCATTGTAGAAGTCCAAGCTTGGCTTCGCTCTTGCAAAAAGATTTTCAAGGGGCTAGATATTTCGGATGAGCAGAAGTGTTTCCAAGCATCTTAGCAGTTATAAGAAGGAGTAGCTGCACGGTGGGACTCTGTTACAGTATTGTTTTGAAGGATGACTTTTCTTGGGCTAGATTTAAGGAGATGTTTGAAGACCAGTTCATGTCTGTCGTAGGATGTATGTATATGAATTACTTGGACCTTAAGTAGGGAGATTTTTTGATAGCTGAATATAAGACCAAGTTTAATGAACCGTTGCGATTTGGGCCGGAGTTGATTGATACCTTGCTGAATAAAAATGAGATGTATGTGATGGGAATGAGAGAAGGATTTTAGGAGAGCCCATCTGAAGGGAACATTTGTGGATTTGGTAGATATGGCATTGAGGTATGAGGTTCTTAAGAAGAAGCTAACTGTAGCACCTAATGATAATAACAACATCCTAAATAAGAGAAAGCTTACCCCACAATGGAAGAAGTAGTGGAAAGGAAAGTAACGAGGAGACTAAGGGAATAAGTTCATGGATGTTGAGTGTTATCAGTGTAAACAAAAGGGACATCTATCCAGGTATTGTAAGAATTTCAAAACTTCAAAGAAATATAGAGGACCTATCTCTCTGATGGTTCCGAAGATGCTTTATTACAACCGTCAGCAAGCCGGGCTTATGGTGAAGGATTGTTTGCTAATGAAGAAGGGACATCAGGTCAAAGTGTATTCTATCAAGGATGAACCATCAACCTCGACAAATGTAAAAGGAAAGGGAGTTCTTGAAGGTACTTTAATGATTAATGGCATCTTTGGTCGTGTACTGTTTGAACCGGGGCAACCAGTACTTTCATTTCTATAGAATTGGTAGATAAATTGCAACTTTCCCTAAGAATTATAGAACCCATATTTATGTGTCTAACCACATAGGGGGTGTAACTAATTTTTGCATGGTTTGTGAGAATGTGCAAATTACGTACCTCACCTAATATTTTTCAGATGACCTGTATGTTTTGGATTTTAATAGGTTTGATGTTATACTCGGTATGGATTGGCTGTCAAAGCATGTAGCTGTCTTTAATTGCGATGAGAAGACTTTAGTGTTGTAAAGGAGGATGGGAAGGAAAATTAAGATATCGTGTGATGATCTAGAAAAATGAATGAGTAGTTTCCATTATGCCTTAGAATCATCCCAAGAAGAGTTAAGGTCTATATTAATTATTAAGGATTTTCCTACAATTTTTGAAGAAGTCAACATTTTACCACCACGTCAGGAGATTAAGATTCATATTGACTTAATTCCAAGTTTGAGACCTATTATTCAACCTACTCATAAAATGGCTCCAAGAGACAAGAAGGAGACGAGGGATCAAACTAATGATTTGTCGATAAAAAGACTGATTAGACCAAGTCGTTCGAGTTGGAGAGTAGTTGTTGTTTTTGTCGCAAAGTCAGATGGATCTTTAAGACTTTGGGTGAATTATAGGTAACTAAACAAGTAGGCCATTCGGAATAAGTATCCTTGATCCGCATAAATGACATGTTTGATCGGCTTTATGGTGCTAAAATATTTTCCCAAATGAACCTTACTTCAGGATTTCACTAGTTAAGGATAGTTGAGCATAGTATATCCTTAACTGCATTTAGAAGTCCAGATTTTTTACTTTGACTGGTTATTTATGCCAATTGGGCTAACAATGCCCCTATGTATTTTATAGATCTTATGTATCACAATTTTAGGGTTGTTCTCAATAAGTTTATGTTGGTTTCCATAGATAATATATTGATTTACTCTAAGACAGAGGAAGAGCACAAACACCACTTGTGCTGGAGGCATTAAGGAAGCACGTTTTGAAGACAAAATTTTCTAAGTGTCATTTTTGGTAGTCAAAAGTAAGATTCCTCGGATATATTGTATCGGGGGATGACATCTCAGTTGATCCAGTAAAGGTAGCGGCTGTTCAAAAATGGAAGATGTCGTGGACTCTTACAGAAGTTCGAAGTTTCTTGGGTCCGGCCGGATTTTATAGGAGATTCATCCAGGACTATTCAAACATCACCTAGCACCTAACCAAGTTGATGTGAAAGGAAGAGAAGTTTGTTTGGAGTCCAAAGTATAAAGAATGATTTGTTGAATTGAAGAAGAGGTTGACTAGTGCTTCTGTTTTAGCTATTTTGGATGGAGGGAAAGGATTAACTATGTGTACCGATGCTTGTAGTGTAGGATTAGGTGTAGTTCTGATACGACATGCGAGAGTTATTGCTTATGCTAGCAGGCAGCCGAAGCCTCATAAGAGGAATTATGCAATGCATGATTCAGAGTTATTAGCCCTTGTGTTTGAATTGAAGATGTAGAGGCATTACTTGTTGGGTGAAAAGTTTGACCTCCTCACAGGTCATAAGTCTCCGAAGTCTTTTTTACTCAAAAAGATTTGAATATGAGGCAGCATCGATGGTTGGAATTTTCTACGGCCTACGCCTTGGATATTCTATACATGTCGGGAAAGGCAAATGTGGTAGCGGATGGTTTGAGCAGAATGCAGTTTTGTCTCTCTTGCAAGTTACTTTGACTCTTTTGGAAAGGATTCCAAGCAAAAAAGAGAAAGATAGTCTTTTAATATAACTTATTTAAGGAGTTGAAGAAGGTCGAAGTTCGGGTTTTGAGATAGATGGTATTTTGCGAATGAATGGAAGATTGTGCATTTCGATTGTTGATGGACTTAGATAATAAGTTCTGATGAAATGCCATAAATATAAGTTGAGTATCCACCCTAGAGTTAATAAGATGTACTAAGATATGAAGCGAGTATTCTGGTGGCCCGGGATGAAGAGAGATATCTCAATCTTTGTCAGCCGATATGCGAACTATAACAAATTAAAGGCGATCACCAAAGAACCGCTGGGCTACTACAACGACTGGAAATCCCAAACTAGAAATGGGAGCAAGTATCAATGGCTTGCATTGATGGTTTACCCAGATTTAGGAAAGGTATTGAAGGTGTTTGGGTCATTACGGATCAGCTAATCAAGAGTGCCCATTTTATTCCAGTAAAGTCGACGAGGACTGCAATAACTTTGGCAGAGATTTATATAAGGGTGATTGTTCGACTGCATAGAGTTCCAGTTAGCATTGTAAGTGTTCGAGAAAAGATCTTTACCAGCCAATTTTAGGAAACTTACAAGTAGCTTTTGGAACAAAGCTAAGTTAGAGAACCACCTGCCATCCTTAAACCGATGGGCAAACATAAAGAGTTAATCGAATCTTGGAGCATCTGTTGAGAGTGTGTATCTTGGACCTTGAAGGATCATGGGAGGATCATCTGCACTTGGTGGAATTCTCTTACAACAACGGTTATCAAGCAAGCATTGACATGACACCTTATAAATCTCTATATGGACAACCTTGCAAGTCACCTGCGTATTGGGTGGAGATCAGGGATTGATTAGTGCTTGGACCTGATATGATTCAGGAGGCTATAGAGAAGGTTATTATGATCAAGAGGAGGATGAAAGAAGCTCAAGATCGATAGAAGTGCTATGCTGGCAAGAGACGAAAGGATTTTGAATTGTATGATGACCCATCATTGACTGTTGAGCCATATGTATAAGAGGATTTAGAGCTGAAAATAAACCTCACAATGATAAGGCATCCAGTTCGCATTGTGGATCAGGATGCGAAAAAATTGCAGAATAAAGTTATGAGATTGATTAAGGTTCAGTGGAGTGAAGATCCCAGAGACTGCACTTGGAAGGCGGAAGATAGCATGTGGGAAGCTTATCCCGAGTTGGTGTTAGGGTGGTAGTTTGCTTGTTGTGTGAATTGTGTACTCACTATTTGGAATGTAGTTGCTTGGTATGCATCTTTTTATGTGTTCTATCATAGATGATATATGCCCTTTTGAGTTACTTTGAGTTATCTTTTTGTGTGCTAATTTTGGGATGAAATTCTTTTAAGTGAGGAGAATGTAACCACCCCTAAATTAATCATTTTAAATGCAAATATTTGATATATTTTTAAATAATAAATTAATGGATTTTATAACTCAAATAAATATCTTTTAAATAATAACCAATGATAGTGAATTTTTTTCGGATTTTGGTTTACAAAAATAATTAGTACAAAGAAAAATCGAAATTGTGACCGAAAATTATTTTTTGAATTTTCGACTTTTCGTCATCTAAAAGTTGTCGAAAAATATTGTGTACACTAGAGTAGATACGTACACACTTATATAAATAACATATGAAAATGTTTTGAAATTAACAAGTTAAATATTACTTAAGTAAAAGGTAAGCTTGACTTTTCTTTTTTGTAAAATAAAATAAAAGAAAATGTCATTTAATAAGGTAACATCATAGTACATTTGAAAAAACGGCGATGAGATGGAGATGAGGGAGTGATGGTAGTGTGTAGGGTGGGGCAGGGAGATGAGGTGACACTTGATTGTGGAGGGTAAATGAACTAAGGGCAAACGGGTAATTCACATATTTCATTTTATATAAAACACAATTTTCTTTTTTCCAATTTTCATTTTTACTTCATTCACTCATTTTTTAAACTTATACTTCTTTTTCCAAAAGGTCTCATTTTTATTCCATGGCTTCCCTTGAATTTTCAAGTTAAAATTCTTCTTTTTCCAATTTTAAATCCTTATAACCTATTTATAAATACTTAGTTTCTACCTTTCACCTCCTCTCTTCAAAAAACAAGACCCAAACCCTTTTTCAAAAGCTAGGCCGAGCCCATTATACCCTAGGCCGAACCCTTTAGGCCACTTTTGGCTTCAAAAAATCCAATTTTTATAAAGAAAAATCAAAGTCCTGGTGTTGGTGAAATTGAAGTAGTAGTTTGGTTTGTATTCATGAAATTTTGGTGAGTAAAGCTCACCTTTTTAAAGCACAGTTTAAAACTTCATTTTTGTTGATAATATTTTGTTGCTACTTATTACTGGGAAGTGATGTTTCTTGTGTTGTACATATATGTGTTTATATGTGGTGATTTGTGTGAACTTGAAAGTGTAGTCGAAATGTTTAAATAATGATTTACAAGTTATGACCTTTACTTGTTGTATGTATGCCATAACTATCATTATCAATCTTGAAGGTATACGACATATCGACATAACCATAATGTTGCATCAACAAGCAATGTCAAAAGTATAAAGATAAACCAGTGTCGAAAGCGTACAATGCCACCCTCATCAATAAAGAATAATAGGCAATGTCGCAGGTCATCAACAAAGCTAGCAATACCGAATGCCATCGATGCCGCATACCGCTTATAAAGTTGAATGAATGACATTGTGCCTAATAAATTGGAAACAATGGCACATATTAGTAAAGGAATGACAACATTGGAAAGATCTATGCCAAAAGCCATCAATGTTATAACAAAATGATATATCATTGATGTCATCACATTAATGAAGCACTTCTTCCATGTGGCCAAAAGAATCAATGCCTCTCATCACTAATGCCATATCTTATTAATGCCGCTTCTCATCAATGCTGCTTCACCATCGATGTCGTCTCCTACCAATGTCGCTCATCAACATTGCTATCACTTATTAATGCCTCTTATCATCGACGTCACCTATTGTCAATGCTGCCGGTACCAATGTCTCTTGTTATCAATGTCGTTTGTTGTCGATGGCGCCTATTATCAATGTCGTATGTTATAAATGCCGACCATTGCCAATATCGCCACTTACCAATGTCCTACTTATCAGTGTCACCACTTATTGATGTCGTACCATAATAATGCAGCACTTCATCAACCTTTAAAGGAGGCATCATATCCTCAATACAATGTTGATTTCGAATGTCATCAATGAAGGCTATCAAGGTGAGATGAATGCTAAGCGTCGAAGTTCACCATTGTGCAAGTGGATGCTAACGTATAGTGCTATGCGCCATCGACATGGTCAATGTCGAAGGTCAAGCTTGCTGCATGGACATGTGGCAGCCATGTCGCATCCTTTGAAGCCTATAAATATGGCCTAGGGGCATGAAGAAAGGGACGAATCATTCTTTTCTTATCTCTTACATTTTAAACTTTATAACCATAAATTTAATTAGGGATTTTAGTGTCGATTTTACTTTTGCACATAGGACCTCGTACATTCAACAATTATATGACATGAATAAAGAAGACTTTAATTATGATTTATTTTCAAGTTCCAAAGCACTTGTGATTTTTAATCATAACTTGCTTTGAATTCCAAAAGCATTTATAATCTTGATTTTTCCTTGCAAAAGATTGCTCTATATAGATTGACATTGCTACGGCATGATAAAGCTTATAACATCGTCATCGACTTAAACAAGCGAAGCCTAATTATCCAAACCCTTTCTCAACCAAGTATTGCTTTCGCCAACACTCGTTGAGGTTTATAAGGGATATCCTACCCTTCTTACAACCACATTCCTCTTTCCTTGCACTTTTTGGGTTGACGAAGAAATTCATTAAGGCTCGTGACATTACAAGTCATGGAGGATAAAAGAAGACAAGTGGCTTCTTATAATCTAGAAAAGTGGAGTCTTAATCCATTCTGTATAGGGGCAACACCAATCTTTGCCCTAGGAAGACAATATAAAAGAGATGTCATCTTCATAAAAATGAGAAAGAAAATCCAACTCAAAGCTAAGGGAACAATCTTTGAAAAGGAGATAGAAAGAGATTTTGATCTATTTACTAGAAAGTGAAGAAGTTGATCAACCTTACAAAATAAATGAAGCATAAAATTCCTAAAAAATAAATTTGGTCATCGAAGATGAAGAGTCCATCACGAGTGACAAAAGAGTTAAGCGCCAATCAAGAGGGTCATTCTCCAAAAGATTACGGGTTTCTAAGGACTACTTTCTTACTACCTCTTATGAGAATATCTACTTCTTGACCAAAGAGAAGCTTAACTATTGGCCTTCACAAAAAAGCAACCAAGAATGAAAGAAATCTTGAAGGATTATATTGTCATATCATTGTTATAACGGTTATAAGACCAATCAGTGCCGAAGCTTGGAAGGAATAATTAATGACCTCTTAGGATAGGGGAAGCCTAAGGAATTTGTACAAAGATATTGAACAAATTGATAATAAAGAAAGATTTTTCAAGTGAAATAAGTGTATCTAAATGGTTAAGAGTAAGACTCTCCTAAAATAAAAGGAAAAGCCAAAACCACTACCTAAGATGGTAGTAAGAGGCGAAAAACCTTTGCCTCTGCCAAGATAGTTTGGTCAAAGCACCTCCTAGAGGGAGGTAAGAGTAAGCCTTTGGTTCCGTCTGAAATGGCCTGACTAAAGCATCTACAAGCCTTCAACCCCTGCCTACACGACACAACTGGAATGCCTCCTAAGGGAAGGACAGAGTAATGGTTCTGTCTAAGATGGATTAACCAAATCATAGAACCAACCTTTAGTACCTCCTCTAAGGCCTTACTAAAGCTCCTAGAGGGGGGTCGGGTAGTCATTGGTTCTGCTTAAGACATCTAACAAAGCGCAACCAACAACAGACCTAAAGCATTATCTAAGACAGTCATAAGGGATTCGATACTAGTTGATATCATCACCTAAGATGGTAATAAATAAAAGGGATTAAGACATCCAAAGCCCAAAGAGAGACGTAAAGAAAAGGGAGTAAGACTTCCAAAGTCTAAAGAGAGTGTAAAGAAATGGGACTAAGACGTCCAAAGCACAAAGAGAGGTAAAAGAATTCAATAAAAAATAAGTCTGTTGTGCTCCAAAGCAAAGTTAAACAATCTTCTAGAGGAAGATCAATCAAATATGAGCTGTTGTGCTTCAAATTAAAGAAAGCAGGATTTTTTCATAAAATAAAGCATTGTTTCCAAATAGATTTTCTGGTCTTCTTCTATTATTCAGAAATTATTATTGCGATATGGAATTTCTGATCTTCTTCTATTACCCGATGGAATTTCTAGTCTTCCTTTATTACCGTAAGATGGATTTTTCGGTCTTTTATTATAACTAGACAGGTTTTCTAATCCTCCATCATTATTGCCAGATGGTTTTCTGGATTTCTATTATGACCAAGTGGTTTTCAAGCCTTCTGTTCAAAAGGATTCCATTATTGCCAGTCCAGTTTCTAGTCTACTGTCAGAATATTTCCTAAAAAGGAAAATAACTGACGCTAAAAATAAACTATCTTGCTTTAAGGGAAAAAATAGGGCTTCGTTAAAATGACATTCAATCTTTTAAGTTCAGATTGGAACTCGACTTTCTCAAAATAACGAGAATCTCTGTTACTAGACTGAGTTGCAGACTCTTACATCAAGATCAAAATTTGTGGTCTTCATACCAACAGAAGTGCTAAATACTCAATCAGTAAGGTTCTTGTTTCTCTTAACAGGCAGATTATAGGCCTATATGGTAAAAGATCAAAATATCGGAAAGCATGATATACATCTCAAATAATTCAGCGTATTCAAAAGTACATATGGTGCATTTAGGTAACATTTATTTAAGTACAAATTCATTTATTGACTAATATGTTGTATAACAAAGTCACGGGTACAAAAATTGAACTACAAAAGGGGTCTATTTAAAGATTTACAAGAGTTCAAGGCTCTGTGCCATCCATCTAGATCTTGAGCAATCGATGAAGATAGGTAATGTGGTGAACGAGAATGTCCAAAAGTTCTTTAGGTTTGTTTTTCTTTCCTTCGAATGGTGTCCACATCATCAACTAAGTCAATTCGAGTCTTCGGTGCAAACTTAAGAGTCTTATTGGCTCCTTTTAGGATTTTGACCATGCTCTTCAATTCTTAATCTCTTGCCCAAGAGTATGCTTTTTACGCTCAAGTTTTTCAACCCGACTTTCATAATCATTAAGGCATTGAGAGATTTTTTCATTCCATTTATTATTAAAGAATTGCATGCATTCGAATTTGACTTGCCTACTCCACTAAGAGATCACTTCTTTACTTAGACCGGAGGTGGGTTTAATAAAATGGGAAATTCTTGGCTAACTAAAGATTGAGATCTTATCATCCTTCCAGGAATAGGAAGGCTAAAATCGCCTCCGCTTGTAATGAGTTTCAAAGATTGGCAGGATAATGGACTTTTCATTTAATCCACTTCAAGGTCATTTATTCATTGATGTAATTTAGTCATTTTTATATCAATATCGACTAAAGGTCCAGATCCTAAGGCCATGTTAATCTTTTTTTATGATATTCTTTGTCCTTCTCTTTAATTTGATCCTCCAAACTAGGGGTCATTTCTTTATAGTTTCTAAATGTTAATCTTAATTGATAATATTTCATATGCCACTCTTATGCTTTTGGATTGTCCGAAACCATAAAGTTAAAGCGCTTTGAGAAGATCACCTCTTTTCGATTTCGGCTATTATTTGTCCTTGATAACTTTGAGTTAAGAAAAAGCATTTGTAGGACTAGGTGCAAGCGCTAATTGGCTTGCCAATTTAGAATAAGTGATACGGAAATTAATATATGAAAAATAATCTCTTTCATAACTAATAATAAAGTTTACAAATAATAAGAAAATTCAAATTACATCACGATCCCATTTTGAACTTTTGAAACACTGATTATAGCATTTTTAGGTGACCCATCAGATAAGGTAAGGGTAGAGTCAAAAGGAGATTTAATCCCTTCTGGGGTATGAACTAGGGGGAATTGATGATAATCCCATTTTCTGACTGAAGGGAAAGAGTGACCCTATGTATTTAATATCACCCAATATTTGTCAATATCGCTCCGATATTTAGTGTAAAATACTAGATACTTTATAAGAATATCGTTCATTATCATATGTGTGAGAGAAAATATCTTAACAAATAAATATCTTTTCATTCTCAATATTTGTTGTTTGTATGTGGTGAATGACAATTTGTAGATCATTTAGAAGTCCAAATGCACTAATTTTTTTAGTTCTAACTATTTTTATGCTTCTTCATTAGTCTTACGACAAAGAAAACTCTACTCATTCCATTATTGTATATGTTTTTTTCTTGAAGACTTTACTACTAAAGATAAGATTATTAAAGAGCCATTTCTCTTTATTTTTTATCACTATTTCTAATTGGTAAGTTAGCTTATGAAAATTCATTTTATTAGTCATTATCATGCACCCAGAACTAAAAGTTGAAGAGCAGTAAAGTTATATATTTGACATATTTATAAGGAATGAGCTAAAGTAGTAATCAGTATCAAATCAACATTACTTATTTGAATTAAGTGAAAATGAAAATGATGAAACTATAAATTTGGAAGTTTTGGGAAAGCAATATAGATGATTCGATGATTGAAGAAACAATGAATATAGTATAAAAAAGAAAATAATAAAGATGTACATTATATGAATTTCTTGGTTTTTAGAGCCTAATTTATGATTTGTATTAAATAGAATATCTCAGTAAACAAAGTATATATCTATAAACTACACGTAATTAGTCTTTGACTGTAATTATATCCAAATATTTAATACTTAATGTCAATATAAGACCATGAAATAGTAAAATGTTATTTATAACATATTCTACACATGTCCGTATTTTACGAACATTATCCGATATTATCATGATATTTTAAAATATCTCATATCGATACTTGACATATACATACTGATACCTATATTAACTACTCAGGCGTGACCATATAGCAATTTGACATGATAAGTTCAAATTTCACTAAGTAGTTTGTTCTTCTCATCACCCAGGAAATCAAAATGAAAGTAAGGGAATTGTGTGTATACTTTTTATAGACCTCTTACAAAGCAGTGCCATGTTAATCGAGATGCTCTGATGGTTAAAGACTTTTCCTTAAAATCTCTCTTTAACTTGGTAAACTTACTAAGAAGTTCCATAGAAACATGACTATTGGCGAGTTCCTTAATCTCTATGTTAAAATTGGACTAATAAAAGAGAAATAAAAGTGATAAAGTTCATAAATTACTTAAATTACATATTAGAATCATACAACAATTCGAGTTCATACAATATTGATCTCTTATAAAATTCATAAATAAATCTACCCTTATTATTCTTAATATTTTTGGGAGGAAGAGTATTAGGAGAAAGGGGAACACTAGCTACCCTAGGTAAGTTCCAACAGGCCCTAAAATGAGGATCGCTTTCATGATCATCTAGATATCTTTTATGAAGGTACCTAAGCAAATCCGCACCATTTTCGCCCAAGTAAGAAAATTCTACAAATTGATCCATGGAATAGATTTTATATAGGAACTCCACCAAAACGTTTCTATCATTAATTAGCATCCAAAAAAGAGTCATTAGTTCTGTATTCTCTTTCGCAATCCTTTCTGGTTATAGACGAGCTCTTTTCAAGTAAGGTGCAACTTGCTTCTCCACGAAAAATTATAACCGCCAGTATCACAAGATTAGTGTTTGTGTTTGTCAAATTGGGCATTTTATTCTAACTCTTCAAGTTCCCTATTCTGTCTATTCTCTCTATTCACACTCGTTTTATAAAGAGTCTCGTAATAGTATTTGTCAATTTTCCTTAACTAAAATAGCAAGCTTATCAATTCAAAGCTAAACAGATAGTTTTAAACACTAAGGTAAAGAACTTCATACTTGTGAAGTCGGAACTTAAGTATGGTTTATCTCGTTTGGCTGATGGTTAGGGGGAGTGCTGTCTTTTGAAGTAGTATCTTTATTTGTAGTATCTTGAGAATCAGATAATTCATTAAAACCTGCATCATGAGGGGACAAACTAAGTTAAGATCACCTGATCCATCTCCCTCATATTTTGGTCCTCTAGGACCCATTCCGTCACCATCATCGTCATCGTCGTCATCTTCTTCTTCTCTGTCGGCTCTTATTTCTTTATCAATTGGAGGATCATCAAAGGTTAGCCACTTTTCAACATTTACCATTTCTCAGCAGTGAGCTTTTCTTGAAGGGCCTTTTTATCTTTCTTTAGTTTAAGACTAAACTTTCGTTTAAAATTTCCACTTCAATCAAAAATTAAAATTTCCTGCAATGGCGTTCTTCTCCTTTAATGGCATTCAAGATGCAGCTTCTTCTTTTCCACCTTTCTCTAAATCTCATGTGCAAATCTCACAACAAATTAGCCATAAATAAGCATTCTAAAAAAATTGAACATGAAATCCAATACAAGTCGCTTTGTTTCTTCCAAGAAGCATAATTATGAAGATTTTCTATAATAAACCAAATCAAGCAAAAATTGTTTTCATTGTGGATTGGCTAACCATTGGGCAAGGGACTGTAGAAATCCACTGATTTACTTTATGTGCAAATGCACGAACCATAAGGGGTTTGCATGTAATCTTTCTTTTGTGAGAAAATCAAATAGTAAAATGAAGACTGAAAATGGATGCGAAGTTTTCATTTCATCGGTTGAAATTAAAAATGAGCTCCAGAAATCGAGTTCTTGGGTAGTGATTTCGATAATCAAGGGCGCTTTCACTATTAATCAAATCAAAGAGTTGCTTAGCTTGAAATTTCGAAATCTTTCTCTTAGAAACTAGAATTGGGATATCAAATGGCTCGATAATAATTTTGTTCCTAAATTTCATTAGAACTTCTTTACTAGTTACAATGTAGGCTCAATTATCTGCTCTAATGGTATTCTTAGTCTTAAGAGATGGAGCTTGCTGTAAGGGTGCTCGAGAATCAGTAGAAGGGTGAAGGTCTAGGTAGTGCTCAAGAATCTACCATTAGTTTACAAAATTCTTAATATGAGGATAAGTGGGTTGACTAAGGTAGGGGTGGTCAAGAAAGTGCAAAATGATCCTATGAGTGATGCTGATTTTACTACTGTGAGACCAGAAATTAAATTTGTAGCTCCATGCATACTGCCTTCTCTTATTAAGTTCTATACCAATGAGTATTATCATGAAATCACATTAAAAAGGTATATGGGAGATCCAAAATATGTTATGGACTTAAAAGGTTTCGAGAAGAATGTTTTTGAGAAATTTATTGATAGTAGTCTTCAAGTTTGGATGTTCAAAAGGAACCTGGCAAATCCTGATGTGCATGATCAAGAAGGAGAATCAGGAATCTTATTGAGATTACTTCGACTGATAACAATGATGCCGCTACGGAGGTCAATACCGAGGCCGGAAGTAGTAGCATTATCGAACACGTTGATCTTGGATGTCATAGGGATTATGAGGATACTATGTCAAAAGTGGCTGATACTGAGGTTAGGCATGAAGACCTTGGGAAACATGCAGTGGAATATGTTCAACCAGATGTTCCAGAGTGTTCCAAGATGATGAAAAGAAAGGGAAAGTAGGTTGAAGTTACTATCTTAAGGAGGAGTGCATGGGGTTGGAAGCCTAGCATCCTCTAGAAGGTAGTGTTTTCATCCCTTCTTTTTTTAATAGTTTAACTTATAATCTGATATACGGGCTTGCTTGTGTTTGGGTTTTATATAAAAAAATAATGATGATGACATCGTTGAAATTAAGGAGAAAGAATTGAAGAGGGTTAACCCTCTAAATGATTGTGTTTTCATGGAATGTTAGGGGATTACCCACTAATTTAAAGTGTCTTAAGAGTTAGAAATATTAGTAATTTTATTAAACCTGACATGGTTATGTTGCAAGAAACAAAAATTAATTGTCCTGATAATAATTTTTTTCTGTGTTTGGGAGGATCATTCTTGGATGAATGGAGCTTTATTGAATTAAAGGGTAGTACTGGAGGAATTTTTGTAGGGTGGAACAGTAAATGTTGGTTTTTGATGCAAGAAATGAAGGATGTTCATGGTCTGAATGTGGCTTTGAAGTGTAGGTCTTCTGGAGTGCTTTATTTTATCACAAGTGTATATGGACCAAATATAAGAGTTGAAAGAAAGAAATTGTAGGATGAATGGGTTGCTTTTTAGAATCTAATTCAAGGACCTTGGTTGATTAGAGGGGATTTTAATACAATAAGTTACATTGATGAAAAAAATAGTCGAATGGATTTCTATGCAGAAGACATTGAAGATTTTAGTGAGTTTGTATGAGAATGTAATCTGATTGATCTTCCCTAACTAATAGAAAATGCACCTGAGACAATACGAGAGAGGATCCAACTTTAGCGAAATTGGACAGATTTTTTATAACTTTTGAATTTGAAGATTTACATCTATTGTCTTTTTAGAGGGGATTGGCTTCTATTATCTCTGATCATTGCCCCATTACCTTTGAATCTAGTGAAAACACTAAAAGGGAAGCACTTTTTAAGTTCGAAAAAATGTGGTGCCTTGAAGAGAATTTTGATGAGATGATTGAAAGAAAATGGAATAAGTATTGGATAAATGGAGAGGCTACTTGTATCATGAGTAAAAAGTTGAAGTATCTTAGAATTTTTTTGAAGAAGTGGAATGGAGAAGTGTTTGGTGATATTAAGCCGAAGAAGGAAAAATGGTTGATGAGATTTTGGAACTTGATATATGTGCCAAGAATAGAGGTTAGATGAAATGGAGTTTGTTATGCTTCATGAAAAAGAGAAGGAGCTAATTAAAATAATTGATCAAGAGGCAATATTTTGGAGGCAAAGGTCAAGAACTTAGTGATTAAAAGAAGGAGATAGGAATACAAGTTATTTTTATAGGGTTTCTAATGGAAGGAGAAGATCAAATATGATTTGTAGTGCTTTTGTGTGGGAATGTTTAGATAATTAAGCAAGATGATTTAGATAGATCTTTCACTGACTATTACAAAAGAATTTTGGAAGATGTAAAGAGAGTAGTGTGGATGTTGATTGGAAGTTATTATATCCTTCCTATATTGACTTGTCTAGACTGGATGTCAGTTTCTTAAAAGCTGAAGTACTCAGTGCTTTGAATGAGATGCCCTATGACAAAGCTCCTAGACCCGATGGATTTCCAAATTTATTTTTCAAAAAATATCGAAGTTGGCTAAAAAGTGATATTATAAGGTTGTTTGAGGGTTTAGAAGCCGGGCCTTTGAATGTAGAGAAGTTGAGTTATGCAAATATGGTGTTGATCCCTAAAAAAGAAGGAAATCTATCTTTAGCTGACTTCAGGGCTATTAGTCTATTGAATTGTAAATTTAAGTTAATAACTAAAGTACTAACTAGTAGATTAAAGGTCAAAATGAGTTTATTGATAAATAGAGCTCAAACTGCTTATTATTAAAGGAAGATCAATTTTGGAGAGAGCTGCTCTGGTACAAGAAGTGGTGTTATTTTGTAGCAAAAACTCTATAACCTACACTCTGCTTAAACTTTATGCTAAAGCATTTGACATTGTAGATTAGGGCTTTGTGATTGCCTTGTTGCATGCTAGAGGCTTTAGTGAGAAAAGGATTATGTGGATTTTTAGTATTTTACCTTTTAAAAAACTAACGTATTTTTGAATGGAGTGGGAGTTAAAACAATAAGCTCAAAGAGAGGATTGAGGCAAGGAGACCCCCTCTCTCCTTTCCTTTTTGATCTAGCTACTGATGTGTTTACACAAATTTTGAAGGTCAGTTGCAGAAATGATATTCTTTGGAGCTTTGATAGTAAGTACATCATTGGTGGTATCAACTCTTTGCACTATGCTGATGACACTATCATATTCAGTGATTTGAATTGTAAGTATGTATTAGTTTTAAAATTTATCTTATATGCATTTGAATGCCTGTCTGTTCTTTAAATAAATTTTCGTAAGAGTTTGGTTATGGTTTTGGGAGCTGATGATGAGATTACTAAAATGACTGCTGAAATGTTAAATTGCATGATTGGTGAATTTCCATTGAAATATCTTGGTTTCAATATAAGACTTAGGAATTACATAAAAAGGACTGGTCATTATTAATTAGCAAAATTGATAATAAACTTTCTAGATGGAAGGGGTGTTATTTACTGAAAGCTGGTAGAATATTATTAGTTAACTTAGTCATCTCTGTTATTCCTTTATATTGGTTTTCATTCTATGGGTGTCTTGTTTCGGTAATTAAGAAGATTAAAGCCGTTAGAAGGAATTTTTTCTGGATTGAGGGAGGGAGACCAAAGTTTGGAGCTGTTTGATAGCCTGAGATCAATTATGTAAGTCACATAATCAAGGTGGTTTAGGCATTATTAATTTGATGGACATGGACACTTCTTTGCTTTGTAAATGGATATGGGACATGTTGAGTTCAAGCAATGCTTTATGGAAAGATTGGAAATTGAAAATTCAACATAATGATTATTTCTCTTGGCATGTGACAATAGGAAATGTTATAAATTCTAGAAGGATATTTTAAGTTACTCACATCTATTTAGAATTTGAATAGGCATTGAGGTAAACAATGGTTGCAATACTTCTTTTTGGTTAGATAGCCAGATACTTCCTATTCCTTTAGCCATTGGGTTCAATATTCTTTTTAAGCTAGCCGATGATCAGAAAATTTCAGTAGCAAGGATATATGATGAACATGCTACTGGGTTTAAGTGGAAGCTTTCTTTTAATAGAATTATTGAAGATAGAGATCTTATTTAGTTATTGAAGCTTATCAATATTTTAGAAGGCAGAGAGTTAAACAAAGAAAGTGTTGTATTTAGTTGGCAATTAAGTAGCAAGAGGAGATATAAAGTTGGCAGCATGTATAAATTCATAAACCTTTCTGGAAGAAGATTTATGGGATTTGATAATATGTGGAAAGCTAAGGACATTCCTGGAAAAGTTAAGATACATATGTGGATTCTTATACATGATAAGCTAAATACTTTGAGGATGTTAAAGAGGAAAGGAATGCAGGTTATGGAGAAACGTGTGTTTTATGGTGAAGAAGTGGAGAATTATGAACATCGCTTTTATGATTGTGATATTTCCTTTTAAGTTTGGACTAAATGTTTTGTTCAATTAAATATTAACCTAGAATGTAGCGACTTTATTCCCGATCAGTTCAATTTTGGACCATCATTTATGATAATCTTGTTAACAACCCTATATTTTCTAGTTTATATTGTTAAACTTTGCTTTTTATTGGTTGTTCTGGAATGAGAGAAACAAAAGATGTTTTAAAGGGATTGCTGCTATATCGAACAATATTTTGTTTCAAATTCTTAATTTGTTTATATTTGGGCAGGAATGGATAGGTGGAAATTCTTTGATTATATGCGTGAGAGTATTGGAGCTTATGTGAATAGAAGAAGAAGTAATAGGAAATAGTAGATGGAGTAGCTTTTGGAGTTGAAGGTTGAAGCTTTTTGAAGTTGCCTATTTTTTAGCTTTTTACTGGATTAATGTTTTGTTAGTGTCAGTTTGTATACATGTTATTTTGGCCTCCTGCATGGGATGGTAGTAGGTGCATTTCTCCTTTTTGTACAGCGTTAATGGGTAATGACCATGTATATGTTGTAGCGTGGTTTGGTGTTGAGCTATGTATTTTGCCTTTATGTTTGGTTGAATATGGCGTGGTATAACCACTACCATTTCTATCAAAAATAAATTTTTCACTCCAATCTAGGAGGGATGGAAAATCTAAGTCTGGGCACTTTTGAATGTTATTAGCATATGCCACAAACAAGGCTTCTTCATAACATTTCTCGGTAATCTTAGGAAGAGCATCATTAAGGAAAGAGGTGACTTTCTTTTTAGCATCATTAATAATACTATTTGAGTAGGCCAAGATGCTAGTTTTCTTCTTTAGCTATCCTCCAAGGATTGTTTCTTATTCAATAGCTCGCTTTTTCTTCAGCAGCCCCCTCGAGATCCACTTTTAACATTTTCACTTCCTTCTCGACTAGCCTAGTTTTTTAACATTTTCACTTCCTTCTCGACTAGCCTAGTTTTCTCCTTACTGGCCTTCTCAAAGTTTACTTTCAATGCCTCCACCTCATTTTC